>CM066193.1:2250200-4650200 GCA_033675215.1 Rhodiola kirilowii | reverse complement strand
GTCTCCAAAATTCAGGTTGCCATCAGACATCTTTCACTGCAATGAGCTTCAGCATTTAAAACTACAAGTCCATACACTTGACCTTCTTCCTCCTCAGGATTTCGGAGTGTTAGGACCTCATTGGTTGATGATGACAACACCAAGGTATTTAACTTAAGAGTTAAGTGTGCAGGTTCAAGAACTGCGGACCTCATGTAAGGTACTGGAACCTGCGGATCTGGTCAAAGATCAAGTCAACAAACTAATCGTTGCAATCAGCTGAGAAGATCACGGAACGAGAGGATACGCAGCGATTGAGAGCATATCGCGAAGTATCAGTGATCGTG
Organism: Rhodiola kirilowii; assembly: GCA_033675215.1. Lineage (NCBI taxonomy): Eukaryota > Viridiplantae > Streptophyta > Magnoliopsida > Saxifragales > Crassulaceae > Rhodiola > Rhodiola kirilowii. The sequence continues at coordinate 4,649,874 of CM066193.1, read as the reverse complement.
GAGCCAAAAGAGAGAGTCTTGGAATATGGCGAGATTTACGGACTAGAACCCAGGAGAATATCTCGCAGCTGAAATCACGGGTTGGTTATGGTAAACGAAAGCACGTCCAAATAATGGTGATTGAGTACATCATGGGAAGTAACTGCTGGACTTCAATGCCATATAAAAGGAAGTCGAACCAAGCAAACTACTGGGCGAATTACGACATTGTCATCACTTGGAGTTCTGCAAATACTAAAGAGTTAGTGAGTTTGAGAGCTCAGCTGTCATAGCGGTGAAGACAAATCGGGATTGGACAAGCTCAGGTACTGGTACCTTCGGCACGCTTGTTCGGGAACTACGATATCGATCTAGGGTTGGTATTACAGTAAGTAGTTTTCACAATTGTTATCGTAGTAGCTCTTGCTATTGCATGTGTACAGAATAGTTATATTTTGTACAGTCTATTTATAAATAAAAAGATATTTAGACAAACTTGAAGTTTTCTGCTGCACTGTATTACGTTCCAGAACCTGCAGACTCAAACTAGGTTCCTGACAGTCTCTAGTTTAGTTTTAACACTAATCAGCGATCCTATCAATTGGTATCAGAGCGAGAAGGTTCTAGATCTTGATTAGTTTGCAGGTATGACAGGTGACTCCATGTCAAAGCCCCCGATACTGAAACCCGGCGAGTATGCAACATGGGCTGTCAAGTTCGAAAATCACGTCTTAGGCGCAGATGGTGAAGTTTGGCAAGTGATTGAGCAAGGTCGAAAAATTATCCCGGATCCAAACGACGCAACGAAAGAAAAACCGAGGGCTTCATACACAAAGGATGATTTCAAGAGCATTGAGAAATCTGCTAAAGCGATGAAGGTTCTTCACGCAGCTTTGGAACCAGGTGATATGCAGAAGGTTTCACACCTCAAATGTCCAAAGAAAATCTGGCAGACACTCAGGAGAATCTATGAGGGATCAGAAGATGTCAAGAAGAACAGAGTTCTTGCTGCACAAACCGAGTTGTTCAATCTGAGGCAGGACAAGAACGAAACAGTTCATGAGTTTCACTCTCGATTTCAAGGTTGTGTATCAAACCTTGCAAACCTTGAAAAGAGATACGAACAGTGGGAGATAAATCATATGTTCCTTCGCGGATTGGGTCCAGACTGGAACGACATTGTGAGGACCATGCAAGCCTTATCCCACACCAAACAGTTGACCTTGGAAGACCTGGTTGCTAAACTGGATAGCAACATGCTGCTGGATAAGGATCGAGAACCTCATAAGGTCTCTCGACAGATCGCATTGGGCAGCATGGGTGAAAAGTCGAAGTACTCGAAGGACAAGGAGAGACGTGGCGAGGTTCAGGAACCTCGTAGGTTTTCAAAGCGTAGTCCGACCAAAAAGGATGAATGCTTCTACTGCAAGAAGAAAGGACACTTTCAGAGGGATTGCCGCAAGAAGAAATCTGACGAGTCTCAAAAGGAGAAAGAAAACAAGTCCAAAGACGACGAGCCTAAGGATAAGAAGGCCATGTGCGCCTGGGGAGGAGCTGATGACTCTGCAGATGACAGTGACCTTGAACTGGAGCTCAAGTATCAGAACTCAGAAAAAGGCGATGTATGTCTTATGGCTGCAGGAGGATCTTCAGACTCTGAGGTATCTTTCTCTTCTGTGAATTCAGTTTCTTCAAATAATAATTCACGTTCAGGACTGTTAGATATCATTAGCAAATTGGTTGCGGTGAATGATGAGCTCAAAGAAATCATTGCTGAGCAAGACGGCAAAGCTGGTGAAATGTTTGAGGAAAATCATCAGCAAGCAATCAGAATTCGGAAATTGGAGAAACAACTTGCCAGTGCTCAGAGACCTACTGCTAAGACACAGGTTCAGGAACCTGTTAAGCAGAAGGTGGTAACTGCTCCCAAGGGAAAGAAGTCCAAACCAGGACTTGGCTATGGTGAGGTAACCATACTGAAGAGACCTCAGAAGGCTGGAGAGCCACGTAGCACGCCCCGACCGAAAGTTGATCTTCAAGATGATGCAAAAGTCTATGGTAAGGGATTTCAGATTTGGAACCGGTACACCAAATACAGGGACTCAGAAGGCATCAACTTCAGCAAACAAAAGAGAAAAGTTGCTGAACGTGAGAAGACAAACTTCAAAAAGGAGAAGATATGTTACCATTGTGGTCAAATCGGACACTTGTGGAACAGATGTCCAGGAAGACACCTACAAAATAAGGTTCAAAGACCTCACCAGACAGGCAGACAAACTTCCCCGAAGAAGGTTCCAAAACCCAGCACTCAGAAGAGGGTTATAGAACCAAGGAAACCAAACAGAGGGAATCAAGTTCCCATCGCCAACTCTAATAGTTTTTCTGTCGTTCATACTAATTGCAATTCACCTAGTTCTAATCATAGACCCAAGGCAGCTAAGCTGGTTTGGGTTCGTAAGAACTAATCTCATCGTTGCAGGAGAAGGGAGGAAAGCATCCATGGATGGTCGACAGTGGGTGCTCAGGGCACATGACCGGAAGTGTGAAATGGTTCTCTTCTCTTCAGCACCATTCCGGAGGTACTGTAACCTTTGCTAACAAGAGCAAGTGTAAGGTCTTCGGAAAAGTGAAGGAACCTGCTCAGAACGCAGATGGCTTAGAGGAACCTGCTCAGAACGTAGATGGCTTAGAGGAACCTGCTCAGAATGTAGATGGGATACTGGACGAGGAGTCTGAAGATGACGTTTCAGAACCGGAGGTGGACCAAGAACCTGATGTCGGTCAAACATCCAGACGTGGAGAATGACCAGTTTGATCATGAAGATGATCAAGTATCAGAAGGTGAAGGTATCCAGGAAGATATGGGAGATGTCGTACCTTTGACCAGAGATCAGAGGTCCAGACGACCAAGTACCAGACTTACAGATTACCATTGTTATGCAACAGTTCAGGGGGAACGAACCCTCACAGCGTTTGTGTCCCTTGTGGAACCTAGCACGGTTCAGGAGGCATTGAAGGATCCAGATTGGGTTCAGGCCATGCACGAGGAACTTCACCAGTTTGAGAGAAACAAGGTGTGGAGACTAGTACCTCGGCCAAAGGACAGGAAGGTCATTGGAACGAGATGGATCTTCAGGAACAAGAGGGATGAGAAAGGAGCTGTTGTTCGGAATAAGGCTCGGCTGGTAGTCAAAGGGTACAACCAGCAGGAAGGGATCGACTATGACGAGACCTTCGCACCAGTGGCACGTTTAGAAGCCATTAGACTTCTCATCGCCTACTCAGTTCAGTTTGGCTTCAAGATACATCAGATGGACGTGAAGACGGCGTTCCTGAACGGAAATCTCAAGGAGGAGGTTTACATTTCACAGACTCCAGGGTTCGAGAACCAGCAACACAGCGACTGGGTGTATGTACTCGACAAGGCACTTTACGGTCTTAAGCAAGCACCAAGGGCATGATAGGTTCACTTCTCTACCTTACAACCTCTAAACCTGATATTATGTTCAGCGCGTGTCAATGTGCCAGGTATCAAGCTGATCCGAGGGAAGCTCACTTGAAGGCTGTCAAACGGATTATGAGGTATCTGAACGGGACAAAGGAATTGGTGCTGTGGTACCCGAGGGATAAGTCCCTGGTACTGGAAGGCTTCTCGGATGCAGACTATGCAGGAGATCGAGCAGACATGAAATCGACATCTGGGATGGCTCAATTTCTTGGCTCGTGCTTAGTTTCATGGGGGTCCAGAAAGCAAAACTCGGTAGCTCTCTCAACAACAGAGGCAGAGTATGTGGCAGCAGCAGCGTGCTGTGCACAACTTCTATGGTTACAGAACCAGCTAAGTGATTTCGGTCTATTCTTTGAAAATGTTCCTATTTACTGTGATAACACAAGTGCAATTAGCGTAGCTAAAAATCCAGTGCATCATAGTAAAATGAAACACATTGAAATTAGACATCACTTTATTAGAGATTGTGTCGAAAAGGGCTTAGTCTCTATTGAGTTTTGTAGGACCGAGGACCAAGTTGCGGACATTTTCACCAAGGCCTTACACAGAGAGCCTTTTGAGAGGCTGAGGATAGCGCTTGGCTGATCTCCACCTAATGAGGTACTATTAACCTTTCTCTCAATGATTGGTTAGAATAAGATTCCTGATCCTCCATTGTTGCATGAAGTATTGGAACGTCACTGAGATCTTTGTGTGATAACATGCTAGTATACTTTTACTTCTCAATTAAAGGTTGTGTGTTCTCTGTATGTGCTTGGAATCCTTTATTCTTAGCCTTTGTACCTTCCGGATTTTGCACCCCACTAAACCCCATGAAGGAAGAGTACACAGCCACCTTAGCTCACACCTTGTCGAGGACGTCCAATGACCCTTTGTTAAATGCTGGACTACTGCGACTAAAGGTACATATATCATGAGTGATTATGTTGAGTGTTTCGTTGTGATGTTTCCATATCTAATGACCCTTACGGTTAAGCTGACCCATCACAACACCCCTTGAGAAGGATATGGCATGGTATTGGTACTGTATTCACTCAGTTTGGTTCCAGAACCAATTCAGACATTGGGCTCAGAATTGATTGGGAGTAAGGATCTTCAGTTTGAAAATTAAGAGATTTGACACGTGGAAGAGAAGAGTGCTGCTGAAATGAGCACAGTTCCCTTGGAGGAAGGGACCTAGGCTGTTAATGAAACTGCTGGTGGGTTGCTAGTTGATCCACTAAATGAAGTGGAGAATGTAAACCCTGTGGATGTATCTGCGGAAGACCTGTGTCTAGAAAAACACTCACAGTTTGATGATGTTGTGATCATCGGAGGTGATGAGAGTCCTGAACCATCTTGCAGAACCTCAAAGAGGAAAGCCTCAACATTGAAGAGGAGGGAGCAGCCACCTAGATCTGGGAAGAAGCAGAGGACTGCCTCAAAAAAAAAGAGGTGAAGGTTCCTGAACCTCAGGCTACTACAGCAGTTGAGAAACCCAAGACTGTCTTGGATGAGTTCAGCATTGATGAGGAATTTCTGGACAATAACCAACTTGGAGAAGTATATGATTTGGTAAAGTTCCAGAAGAGGATGATACTATGGAAGCCAGAATTGAGCAGACCATGGATGTGGATGGTAGACTCAGCAAGCTTGAGAAAGGTGCTGCTGAGATCAAAGAAATGTTGGCAGATCTGAAATCTGAAGTTGGGAAGATGTCCACTGGTCAGTGGATGATTGAAGAGGAAGTCAATGGACTTAAGAAGGTAATTGAGGAAGGGTTCGCTGATCTGAAGAGCAGGATGTCGGGAACAAGTTCCAGAACCTGATTCAGAGAATGCAAGTACCAGTGCCAGCCATTTCCTTGCCCTATCCTTCAATCCCATCCAACTCTTATCCCCTCTTTGAACTTTGAACTATGTTTTGATTCTGATCCATTCACTGCGTTGAACATTGCTTTTAATTCTGCAATTCTAGTTACTTACATGATTAATTGCATGCTGACCTTTGCTGACTAACCTTACTTATGCTAACATTATTGGATAAGCTAACCCTATTTGATGAGGCCAAAAGGGGGAAAGTGTTAGTAGCATCCCATTGAGGGGGAATCGGTCAGGTATCTGTTCCTCGACCTCGAGAAAGTCTTTCTGCTGTTTGACTGAGGGGGAACGTACCAGTCGGGTTCTGAAACTTCTGATTGATTTTGACCATCTTATTTCTCAGGGTGTTTGTCATCATCAAAGGGGGAAATTGTTAGGACCTCAGTGGTTGATGATGACAACATCAAGGTATTTAACTTAAGAGTTAAGTGTGCAGGTTCAAGAACTGCGGACCTCATGTAAGGTACTGGAACCTGCGGATCTGGTCAAAGATCAAGTCAACGAACGAATCGTTGCAATCAGCTGAGAAGATCACGGAACGAGAGGATACGCAGCGATTGAGAGCATATCGCGAAGTATCAGTGATCGTGGAGCCAAAAGAGAGAGTGTTGGAATATGGCGAGATTTACGGACTAGAACCCAGGCGAATATCTCGCAGCTGAATTCACGGGTTGGTTATGGTAAACGAAAGCACGTCCAAATAATGGTGATTGAGTACATCATGGGAAGTAACTGCTGGACTTCAATGCCATATAAAAGGAAGTCGAACCAAGCAAACTACTGGGCGAATTACGACATTGTCATCACTTTGAGTTCTGCAAATACTAAAGAGTTAGTGAGTTTGAGAGCTCAGCTGTCATAGCGGTGAAGACAAATCGGGATTGGACAAGCTCAGGTACTGGTACCTTCGGCACGCTTGTTCGGGAACTACGATATCGATCTAGGGTTGGTATTACAGTAAGTAGTTTTCACAATTGTTATCGTAGTAGCTCTTGCTATTGCATGTGTACAGAATAGTTGTATTTTGTACAGTCTATTTATAAATAAAAAGATATTTAGACAAACTTGAAGTTTTCCGCTGCACTGTATTACGTTCCAGAACCTGCAGACTCAAACTAGGTTCCTGACAGTCTCTAGTTTAGTTCTAACACTAATCAGCGATCCTATCACGGAGGATTCTCCAATCTCATTAGCCTTGATTTGTATGTTTCCGAAGATGAAGGTTTAATCGGCAATTTGATTTCAAAGTGTCCCCAGCTTGAAAGATTGTCCCTAAAGTGCATAGCCTGCAGACAGCCCTTGGTTATTGATGCCCCTAGACTCTATTTTCTAAATGTCTGCATCGGCAAGGACCCTGAAATGTTCCAGTTTCTGATGATGTTTGGTTTTGGCATGTCACCCGATTTTGGCGGAGATGTAATGTATTTTTGTAATCTGATTGATATTTTTGGCTCTGCAGAAAGTAGAGACCGTTATTCTTTCCCTACCACCGACATTAGCAGTAACTGTAAGTCATATTTATGAATTTTCATTATGTACTTCTCTTGTCGTTAGTTCCTTAACGAACGGTTTTTGGTTTAGGATATGCCTCCAGATGCTCCGATGAGCCTTCCCACCACTCTTTATAACCTCAAGAGTCTTACGCTACTGCGTGTTGATATTTCTTCACCGAAGTGCATTTACTTTGTCCTCTGCGTATTAAAAAGCTCGCCTAATTTGCAAATGCTGAATCTAGGGGTTATCGATGTGAGTCAGCTAGCTTGCAAAGTTTCTTTTCTATGTCTCTTCTATGTTAATACAAGTTCTTGATTGAAATCAGATCCCTATGTTAACTCATGTCTCTTTATGACTCGTGACAGATCCTTCCATCTGAAACCAGTGAGGATGAGGCTGCTCTACACTTTCTCAATATGCAGACTAGGAAAATCGAAGCACTGAAGAGCCTCTTAACTGTAAAGATAAAGGGGCTCTTCAGAAGTAAAACTGGAGTGATGTTCATTAAAATGATACTATCCTTCTCTCCCATCCTAAAAACTATGTTTTTGACGGGACACCATACCCCTCGTTTGTTCAGAGAGGATATTCATAATGAGGCGGAGTTCACTTTAACGCCAGAGTTATTGCAGTGCCCTCGAGCATCTTCCAGAGCTCAGGTGATCCACTCTATAACTCCCGGAGACAGCTCTATATTTGACTTTTAGTCATTGAAAGCTTAGTAATGTTTATCTTCAAAGTCAGTCAGGCTGTAACGTCAACTGCACAAGCAATTCAAGTTTTAGAAAAAAGAAATGAAAATGGCATCTGAAGGCAGTCATGTAGTTCATTTGTACTACTACTTTTTATGATCAAGGAACAAGGCTGGGAACATATATATGGGAAAGAAATGCTGAGAAGTTTAAATGATGCATGATGTGAAATAAGATTCTTGTTATTCAGAAATCAGAACATAGTGTTGAACCCAAATAACATATTGTAATGAAACTCAGCAGTATAAATAAACTTGACCACAAAAAGCCATGGCAGCTACCTAACATATTTTAATTTTTGCCAGTGTGCCATCAACAACAAAAATTAAAAATTAATAGTGAATCTAAAATTTTAAGTTTACAATAGACACCTTTCATCTACTAATTTTGATATCTGTGGAGCAATTCTTACATTGGAAAAAAAAAGCTTTCGCTGGAACCACAAAAGGCAAAACCATCATTGAGAAACCAACAAGTTTTATCTCATACTCATGTGTTATAAAAGGAGGTTCCCTTTAAGACCTTCACATTTCTCGCCACTGATTTGAATCAGGTAAGCTTCCCTTTGATCTGTGATCCATTTATATTTGCATGCAGTTCACGTCTTCATCTACATTTTAAAAGAGAAAAGATATGGCTTTGATGTGTGATCCATTTATACATCAAGGTGATCTACTCCAAACCTCCCGGAGACAGGTCTATATTTGACTTCTAGTCTTTGAAAGCATGGATATGATTATCTTTAATGCCAGTCAGTCAGTAACGTCAACTACAAAGCAATTCCAATTTTAGAAAACATGAAAATGGCGGGTGAAGACAGTGATGTAGTCTATCTTTACTTGTAGTACTTTTATGATGAAGAGACGAGGCTGAGAAAATATGTATGGGAAAGAAATGCTTAGAAGTTTAAATGATGCATGATGTGGAATAAGATTCTTGTGATTCGGAACCATACTACTGAATCCAAATAACCTATTGTAATGGAAATCTAAAGTCTTAATGCAATAACACAAATATTTACGACAGTAACCTGCTTTTTCACAGTAGTGCATCCTTCAGCTGCCCATATCTGCAATGCTAAACAATCATACAAAATACCACAAAAAGAACACTGAAAAGGTGAACCCATCTAATGTCATGAAAGCTTACGTAACATATTATGAGTGCTATGATGAGCTCAATTTTTTCATCCTTTATTTAATGACATTCGATAGTTTTGATCACATAACAAAGAAAGAGTATGTGAACTTATAACCATAAGGGTCGCAGAGCAGAAATACACACGGATAGTACCACATTCTTGTTCTGGTCAGCAACAGTTGTGAAATTATCATCATTGTTGATCTTTTCTTACTGGAAGGAAACAGAACCATACAATCTTAGAATACACAACAAAAAGCAGACACTATTTTCCTCTTTTATAAAAGATAAAATTCCAGCTATCTCTGGAAATGGAAGCATATCTAAACAAGAAACATTCACCTACAAATTTCATTCTTGCATACATGATATATGATGACTTCGGTTATGAGCTTAATGACCGGAAATCAAGGGGAAGTTCTGACCATGTCCACAAAGAAAAAAAAGGTGAAGGCCTGTGATGTAGAAGCAGCAGGCATTAATGTAAAACTTCGCCTTACTTGCTCAGATGCTTTTGCTTTCTGTGCAGTAGTTTGGAAATAAATGTATCCCTGTTTCTGGTACACAGCCTGTAAAAAGTATCAATTGACACTTGTTAACATAATGACAATCTTTATAATATTATTTCAAAGCCTACCATAATAGAGGTAACCTAAACTAAACTAATTAACAGACAGGGAAATACACCATTTTGATATTAAGGCCACTTCGCATCATCAGGAAATAATTCCAACAACAACTAAAATACGATCTACTTTCGAAAAGCTATGAGTGTCATTTGAGCGCAACGTTAAGCCACCAATCTAATTGATCGCGTAAAAGATATGGATGAGCACGATATAGATCGGCAACTAAAAATCCAAGCAAGTGTATTAATCATCATACACAGACATTTCTAATACTTTATGGAACAAAGTCGTATTCAAATCAATTCAAAAAGCTTTTGAAGCAGCACAAAAGTGATAGAATGCTGCACCTTTTCGCAGATCAGAAAAAATGTAAATTAAAAGCTTAACACAATTGATTGAAATCCCAAATTGCTCTAAACATACTCAACATCATCACAGAGCTGACAAAAAAAACCTCATCACAGAAATTAAATACGTACACGAACTGTTGAGAGACTACTGAGCTCCACTACCGCAACTTCATGTTCTCTCATCTGTCGCAATCCCAAAACAATAAGTTACATAAAAAATCAGCAAACGATAACTCCAAAATAATTAAATACAAAATTGAAAAAAGTTAAGATGACAGTACCTTTTTTACGAGCTCAATCCTTTTTTCTGCGGCGGTAGCGTTCTTGAGCGGAACCGACGACGGCAGAGAAGTTGCCATGATCGTCTATGATAAGTCAACGAAGAGCCTTTATCGGTCAACATCTCAATTAAACCCGAATGAGCCGACGTTTTCGGCTCAATTTACAAATATTGGGCCGCATTTACGAGCCGGTTTACACTTATTGGACTTTTTAGGGCATTTTTTCGTTAATTTATTTATGTTATTGTATTATTCGAAGGAGCTGCGATTCCGAGAAAAATTGAAGAAAAAAAAAAGCTAGGGCACGAAATTGCGACTGTGGGATAAAGTCAATCGCTGGTCGAGAGGAGGTAATATTTCTTTCTCGTCTTCACAATGTGCATCGAAAGTGTTTGTGAAAATTGTGTTGAATAAATTTATTGTTTTTCTTAATTAACATTATTAGAGGATAAAAAAACTGATCCAGGCAACAAACAACCGATGAGCCAGAGCACTACCAATTTCTTGTTGACTTGTGTGTTGTTATGCCTTATGATGCTGACTGTTTTGACCTTTTGGAAGCTGTAGACCAACAAAAATGGATGGCAAGAAAATAAAGATTAGTGATCTTCCGAGTAATATCATTGAATGCATTTTGGCTCGCCTTCCTATCCGTGATGCTGTTGCAACCAGCGTATTGTGTAAGGAATGGAGGCACAAGTGGACGAGAATACCAAACCTTGTGTTTGATAATGAGTTTGTCATCAATCTCATCCGTTTTCAGAATAGAAGACAACTTGCAATCCCTTTTGCAAGTATGTTACGTGTACGTCCCTCCAGACTCAATGAGTATAGTAACATCATTGGTAAAATTATGTTACGTCACATCGGGCCCATTCACAAATTTGTTCTTCATATTCCACCAGTTTGCAATGATTTGCATTTAGAACTCCTTTCATGGATGCAATTCATATCGCAAAAGGATGTCAAAGAACTTACAATTCAAGCTCGATCTGAACAAATCAAGTTGCCTTCATACATTTTTAATTGTCGTGAGCTTCAGTCTTTTGAAATACATGTCCGTGGACTTGATCTTCATCCTCCTCTGGATTTCGTAGGATTTTGTAATCTCCGTCGCCTTGGTTTGTTCGGTTTACTAGATGGAACTCAAATTAGCAATTTGATTTCAAAATGTCCCCTGCTTGAAAGATTGTCAATAAATCGTGTAGCCGACGGACATACTTTGGTTATTGATGCTACTAAACTCCTTTCTTTACGTATTGGTTGCTCCATGGGTCCATTCCTCAAACTGAGAAATGGTCATAGTCTCGTTGCCATCTCGCTTATATTTGGCCCATTGGGTGTAACGAAGTTCTGTGAACTGTTTGATATTTTTGGCTCACTACCGAATGTCAGGGATGTTACTCTTTTCTCCCCACGTACAATAAATGTAAGTCTTGCAATCTTTTTATTTTGTGAATTTTCTCCATATTGGTGCTCTGGTCAAGCTTACGTTGTTGGTTTTTGATTTAGGATATGCCTCGAGATGCTCCGACAAGCCTTCCTACCACTCTTCAGAACCACAGAAGGCTTACTTTAATGGATATCGATATTTCTTCACCGCAGTGCATTTGCTTCATCCTCTGCATATTCAAAAGCTCGCCTAATTTACGAAAGCTGAATATTAGGGTAAGAGGAAGTCAGTTAATCCAGTAGCCAAATCTCCAGTGTCCTTCTTTTTTTACCTAGTTTTTTTTTGTTATCTCTTCTATGTTGTTGAATAAGTTATTGGTTAAAATCTAACTCGTCTACTACGATCTCTTTATGACTTGTTATAGATCCATCCATCAGCATATATTTCGGAGGAGGCTGCTTTACACTTCCTTGACACGCAGATAAGACAACCCCAAACTCTGAACAACCTCGTAACCGTAAAGATAAAAGGGCTCTTGGGAAATAGAGTTGAAATAATGTTCATTAAACTGATACTATCTAGCACCCCCGTCTTGGAAACTATGTATTTAACTGGAAATATCGTCAAGGAGACAGAGTTCACATACATGTCAAAGCTATTGGAGTGCAAACGACGTTCACTTGAAGCTCAGGTGATGTACTCAAGACACCCTGGGGACAGCTCCATATTTGACTTTAGTCATTGAAATCATTCTTCAATGTCAGGCAGTTTGTGACATCAACTGCAAGAACTATTCCAGTTTTAGAAAGCGTGAAATTATTTTATGAATAGGGTGTCTTCCATATCATTCTTTGAACTCTTGTATTGAGATTACAGATTTACAGACAGTCTAGTAGTTTATGTTAGTGCTTTCACCGGCGCAGACTTCATTTGTAAACAAAAGAAAGAGATGCAATAAGTTAACATTATGCATGAACTAAGAGAATTGTTCTGTTATTCACAAAATAAAAATGTTCCCAAATCATGTCTGCTGGCATCTTGTTATGGATAAATGAAAAGCTACAGACATAAAGAAAAATCTAACATTCATAACGAACGACTATAGCTACATTCCTGCAAAGACATGAGTATCAAATATCACAAGAACATTAATCAACCAGCATCAACACAAGAGTTTTTTTAATAAAAAATGATCCGTTTTGAATTTCATATTTCAAAAATGACCTATGTGAATATGCACTTTCAAAAATGACCTGTTTTTAATAAAATCAGATCCCAGGGTTCGTTTTCTATGTTTTTTACAAAATTGGATCCCCGGTATCCGGTGTTATGTGCGCGTTCGAATGAGAAAACTCCACGTGTTCTCGTTTGCACATAACACCGAATTCCGGGGATCCAGTTTTGTAAAAAACATAGAAAACCGAATTCTTGGGATCCGATTTTATTAAAAACAGGCCATTTTTGAAAGTGCATACTCGCATGTATCATTTCTGATTTATTTTTGGGTTTCGAACCGTCGGGCTGTCGGGCCAGCTTTAGGGCTTTTGGGCCCAAGGGCTGAATGCTAAGGCCTACGTTAAAGTGATGATTCAAGTATGTTCGTCACAAAGTCAGGATCAACGCCTAAAGAAGGCAGCCTCCCCCTCCTCCCTCCCTTTCCAGCCAAGCTCCTCTCGCCACCATTTCTCTGCCTCTTCTCCTCCTTCCCCCTTCCTCCTCTGTCACGCCACCGTCTCCTCTCCCTTTTCGCTCCTCTTATGTCCGCTGCTGTTGCGAATGGGGTGGTTGATTTGGGTGTTGAGACGGATTGGTTCTGGTGGTGGATGGAGGGGGAGTTGGGTGGCTTATTTTGGGTGTCCTTATTTTAAGGACCTTTGTATAGTTAGGCTTAGGTAGTTTCGTTCTCCCTTAGGTTTTCTTTCGCAGGTCACCTAAAGGAAGTGACTTGCTTTGTTCGATTCTCTCGAATCAGAATGCTTAGTCGTCTTTTTGTGTTCATACCTGCGTTGTATAATTGCTTCGGTTTAGTTTGTGGACTGCACTTGTTGCATTAGATGTTTTCTGTCGTCGGTGGTTTGATCATCGTCCTCGGCGTGAGGCTAAGTAGAGCATCTCACTATTCCTGGCTAGTTAACTTGATCTAGCTCTTAAGTCCTCGTTACTACCTTTTATGGAATTCCGGTGATGTGCCACTTTTGGCGGGAAGCTGGTTTATTACGATCACTTGTGCAATTTTTTCCAGGGTTCAAGGAAATTTGGCCGGTACTTCATGGTAGCCTTGAAGTTGACTGCGGGGTCACTTCTTCTATTTGGCCAGTTTTGGCGTGCTCTGCCTTTGAAGCATGTTCGGTGTGAAGATGACTAAGCAACGGATGATCGACGAACTTCGCTTGGATTGTTGTTCATGGGTCTATGTTATATTCCACGTTTAGTTAGTCAATTATATTACTGTTGTTATTTTCTCCCATGTTCAAGTCTTTGTACGCCTTTTCTCTTTAAATGACATATTTTCATCACACACACAAAAAAAACAAAAAAAACAAGTAAGAGCTGTGCTCACGGACGCCAATGCCAACCCTTACATCTTACTTAGGCCCTAAGATCGACTTCCGTCAGCAATGACGCCACTACAATTAGTTATACGGAATAATAAAAATATATGTCTGATAAAAAAATGTATGTATGTATATTGAAAATTGCTCTCATTTTTGCTAAAAACTGTGGATGAGACCAGCAATTTTCAAAAACTGTTGTATATGCATGGTGGTATTTTCTAAAGGAGATTACAAATTTTTGATCAAAAAAAGAAAAAAGGAGATTACAAATTTAGAGTTAATTATCAAAATATTATCGGGATGGTTAGGCGATCTCAATGTACTAGATTCTTTTTTTCCTAATTTTTTTATCAAATTTTTTTTCTTAATTTTGAATACAGTTATTTTTTAATTAATTTACATATATACTTTTTTCTTGATTTTCAATACGGTTATTTTTTAATCAATTTACATATATTTGTTTTTAATTAGATTGTATGAGAAGTAGTTAGAGTATATCCAACGGTGAGAATGGTAGCACCTCTTCACTCAGCATCTCCTCCTCTCATTCTCCAAACCAAGCACAAGACTAGATAGGAGGTGTTATCCAAAGTGCTGAAGTAACACTCGTGATAGGACCTCCTACCTAATTTTGTGTTTGGTTTGGGAAATAAGGGGAGGAGGTGCTGCCCTCCTCACCACTTGGTTAGATTTATCTCTAATGTGTTTGGTAATATTATTAGGTCCTGTCCATTTGAACTTATATTTTTTACTGTTAAGATAAGATAAGTTACATTCAGTCAATATAAGTTAGTATCAGTTACTATTAGTTAATATAAGTTACTTTCAGTCAAGTTAAGTTAAGTTACTTTCAGTCGAGTTAAATTAAGATAGACCACCACCGCCCGCCGCGGGCGGCGGTGCGGCGGCGGCGGGGCGCTTCTGTTAAGTTAAGTTAATATAAGTTATAGTTAAGTTAATATCAGTCACTATAAGTTAACATTAGTTAAGATCAGGTAAGATAAGATAAGTTTCATTTCAAATGGACTGCCCCTTAGTACACCAAAATGAATGTAAATTGGTACAAGTATTTGGGCGTTTGATTTTTCTTTAATAAAAACACATGAACAAATTGTAATTTATTATTAATAAAATTTTGGTATCTAATTTTAAATCACGGGACAGTTTTAAATAACTCTAAAATTTATGTAGATATATTGAAGTTATGCATAAGATATTAAATGAGTAATTTAATACTGTTTCAAACACATGTTAAAATAAAAAAGAAATGTTCCGCCACTAGTGGTAGAGGTGGTAAAATGGATGGATGGATTAAACGGTTTGCAGATTAAATGGATTTAATCCGTTAAGATTCATGATAAGTCGATTTCTCGACTATCTTTCTCCTACTTTTACTAGATGTTTTGATTCGTTCCAAGCTTCTTTCGATGTCATTTAACCCTCGTACTTTCTATTTCAGGTGAAAAACTGATTCTTTGGTTCTCGGACTTAAGAATATCAATTCTCGAAGAAAATCGAAGTTTCGGACCAAAAACGAAGATTTCTCATGCAAAGAGAAAAGTGCTCGCCCGAGCTCGCCACGACATCTGCTCGGGAGCATCAGACGCTCGCCCGAGCTCCATCAGCACCTGCCCAGTCTTGCCTCCATTCAATGCCAATGCTCGCCCGAGCGTGAGAAGACCCGACCGTGCATGAAGGATGGCACCCTCGGCAAGAAATGAGACCCGCCCGAGCGCGAGAAGGCTCGCCCGAGCGTCGGGCGACATTAACCATACCTCCCAATCTACTTAAGGTTTTGTGCGTCCGAGCGTTCCAAGACTCGGCCGAGTCCCTCTTTCACCATGCCAGTCTACGCTCGACCGAGTTCCACCAAGACCGGGCGAGTCTCGAATGCATCATGCTCGGCTTCACCTCAAGCTCGCCCGAGTCTTCACAAGCCGTTCGAGTCCCAGTGCATCTCCACCATCATGCTTGGCGCCACCAAGCCCGGGCGAGTCTCACCTAAAAGGCAGGATTTTTAGTCCTTGGCTATAAATAAAAAGTTTGTTTTTGGGAACAACTATCGAGGGTTTTGGGAAGAAGACAAGGTTTTGAAGATCATCAATCAAGTTTGGAGCCACTCTAAGGATAGAAGGGAGACTTTCAATCCTAGTTTCTTCATCTTCTTTGTTTCTACTTCATCATCTTTGTAAAAACTACTTTTGATCATTAATGAACATGACTTGTGAGTAGTCCCTTCTAGTTTCTAGGGGTCCTATGGACATCCTTGGTGTATAAATCTCTATCATCTATTGAATACATGTTTGAATGAAGCTTTGTTATGGTTGTGAATCTACTTGGATAAAATGTCAACTCTATGCCCTCTAAGTGTTTGATAAAAATGCCTAGGTGGTCTAGAAACATGAATTTGAAGTTGAGTGTTCGAGAGAATGAGACTAAGAATTCTTGATTGAAAGTAGATTCACCCTTGCTAAGTGACGATCACTAGCGTGACTCATCTTAGCATCGAGATAGGCTTGGTCTTCATCGCTCTTGGATATTGATCATTCAACTAGCGTTGATGATTGAGAAACTTGAGTCGGCCGTGAGCTAAAAACATTGAGAGATTGAAGCTCACGTGCGAGGTGCCTCTTCTATAAATCAAATAAAAACATTGAGAGATTGAATTTGGTTTAATAGTCGCACGCCTTAATCTAAACATTACATAGCTTGTTCTTGCATGAAATTGTGCCCATTGAGAGTATAGTACACCAAGGAGGGAAGTAGTACCCTAAGAACGCCTTTTAAACCCTTGAAAACACTCTTTTCATTTTATTATCATTGTTTGGTAATTGATAATTACATTTCAAACAATCGTTTAGGAAATAGACTTATCGAAGTGAAATTGAAATAGTGATCTTAAGTTTACACTTGCTCCTTGGACGACCTGGTACTTACCGATTTTATAAATTATTTTTGATCAACCATATTGCTTTCGAACCACATCGATTTGAAGTGCAAATATTACAACACATCAAAATGGCGCCGTTGCCGGGGAGCAACGCATTAACTAGAGCACTAGAGTAAATTTTGTGAGACTTGGATTATTCTTGTAAATATTTTCTTTTTCTTTTGTACATCCTTTACACTCATATCCTTTGCTAACTTTTTTCTTTTGATTTGCGAGGATGGATTCATACAACCAACAAGTCTTTCACAATGAAGAATATGACCAAGAGGAGGAGCAACAAAATACCTATTGGGAAGATCATGGCTATCCGACACATTCATACTCTCCTTATCGGGATGATAGCCAATATTTATTTAAAGATGACTCCTACCCTCAATATCATTTGGATCCTCAACCTAATAGTGGACCTTCCATCTTTGAAATGCAAGCCATGATTCAAGCTTACCAAGCCAAGGTTACCCAAGATCAACTAGACATGCTACAAACTTTCCAAGACTTGAACCACCGCATAGACGAACTTGTTGCTCAAAGACAAGTGTTGGAAAGCACATTAGCGCAACAAGTGATGGAGAATGGGAACATGGATAGAGGAGAAGATGTTCCCGAGGAAGAATCTTTGAATCAAGAGATGATAATTTGTTAAGTTTCTCTTTTGAGAAGCCCGGCCAAGCTATCAAAGAGTTAGATGAAGATGATTCAAGTATAAAAGACTACACTCTTCGGGCACTTTCACCTCCACTAATGTCGAATGAGCTTGAATCTCTTGATGGTGATGAGCTAGAGCAAGAGCATATGGAGCCACAAGGATTCCAAGAGTATGAAGACTTTGTTGAGGTATATATGGACGCGACTAAAGAGCAACCTCACAAGCAAGAAGACATGAGTCTAAAGAGGGAGTATGAGGATTGGGCACACAAGGACATTATTGAGAAATTGAAGGAGGGTGTGCCCATCAAGCTTGAGGCTAGTGTCGAATATCCTTTCTTTGTCACAAAGCCTCGGGACATGTTTTGGAGTTTCCTACTATATTTCGCAAGATTATTCAAAATGAGCTCCAATGACCCCTTAATTCTAAAGGGTTCATTATTTATGAAGGGGTCGAACTTGCAATTGAAAGTCCATCGTAGGCTTGATGGACGAGAATTCAAATGGGATTTGAAGGTGGATTGACATCTAAAATGTCTAAAGCCCCGTGAGAATGGATCCTAGCAAAGGACTTCTCACGAGTGATTCTATGGGGCGCTTTGCTACGTCTTTGCCAAGACGGGAAAAACTAGGCCCTCGCGGGAGGTAACCCGGTTTGTAAGTTGTTTCATTCTCGTTCTTCATATTTAAATATTTGGTATGATTTTGAGTGGCTTAGGCTCTAAATATGGAATGTGAAATGTACGATTAGTGGGTCAAATTTTAAGTATGGAGTGAGGTCTACTCACTCCAATTCCACTTCACATTGCCAAGCCCCTCCACTTTTCCCTTGATTTCTCAATGTATGATGATGTCGCCCCTTAGTGTTCATGTGCCTTCTTGAAGTTGACTAGAGTAGAAATATTTTGTTATATCATGCTATGACTCTAGTTTCACATTTGGGGCACTTAGGAACTCTTGTGCATATTTTAGAAGGTGCGGGTCAATTTCCTTGTTTGAACTCTATTAAACTTATGCATGATGTTATCATGTGACTTGTGATACTCTCTTGCTCATACTTGTGTTTTGCATGACCTTGTATGTCACTTGTTACTTTTGACCTCTCATGTCTTCTTGTCATCAAGGAAGTTATTTGCATCATGTACAATCAAGCTTAGCACAACGGCGTATTTTCTATTGGCGAAGCACATCTACAAACGAGGGGAGTTCCTATGCGCCCTTATCTCATTTTCTTTATTGTTTGCGCTTAGGGACTAAGTTAGATTTTAAGTGTGGAGTGGGTTAGGCGCATAGTTCACTCATACCATACCTTGCCTAACATTTTTGAATGGACACTTGCATTCATGTACTTCATCCCAACTTTCATGCGTGTTATACGACTAAAGGCTTGTGACTATCATTTCTCAACTTCTATAAGTCACATCTACCTTACATTTCACTTTACTTGATTTAAAGTCTAGAACCAAAATAGTTCTAATGAATGCACATTCTTGTGAATCAATATTCTTTGCTATCTTTTGCCTATCTAGCAATCTAGGCATTTTTCGTGAACGCTTTGAACTTAGTTTTTAGCAAGAACACTTTAAAACCTTCATGAAAATTTAAACCTCTCGATTGCTTTTAGGTGACTTTAGTTCTCTTGCCTAGTGCCTTGTTTGTGGTTGTTTCTCACACATTCCATATCCACATTGGGCATATTGTCAAGTTTTAATTATGGAGTCAAAAGAGTGCGAAAAATAGGCCCCATTCAAAAAAAAATTACATGGTCAAAGAGGGCAAAGCCCCGGCTAAGAACTCTCTCGATGATCACGAGAAGTTTTGCTTTAAAAACATACAAATGCCGGGGGTTAGGAAGAAAAGTTCCCCCTCGAAAGCATTTGTAGGCCAATGGCCAAGTAAAATCCACTTAAACTTGACTTTATGCCCTTCCATCATCTCTTATATGTGTGAGTTCACCACGTGCATTGTGTGCTAGCAAGTTGAGCTTTGGGTCGACCCTTGTGATTTCACGTAAGCTATACATTGGTTTATGCTTCTTTTGAGAACTCTTGTTGTCAAACTCCTCTTTCCTTATGGGTTATGAATTTAGCGTCTAAAACTTAGAAATGAGTTTTATATCGTGAGCCTGTGGACTAGCTCTAGCTAGCATAGGTGAGCGATTGACACTTTTTGTGCAAACTATCAATCATGTTTCAAATGCCTTGCCTTGAAAATGAATAGACTCCTAGGTTATGCGCTCGATAGCTCTATTATTGACTTCCTTGAATGTGCACCCTCATATGAACTTAAATGGTTTGAAAACTCTTTCGATGGTGTAGTGATTGTGGTGCTAGTTTGGGATGTGAAGTTGGTTTTGAGAAATCTATGCCTTAATTGTTAAACAGTCTTATTTTCACTCCTATGGGATAAGTGCATTTGGGATTTGTGAGTATTCCCGTCTTTGAAAACTCTCACGAGACTATAACTAGTCCACTAGGGTAGCCTATGGGTTTAAAGGTTTGGTGCATATGCTAAATGCACTCGTAACACCTACGAAAAGGAGTTAGATTGTAAATATGTGTTAGAGTAGTTAGAAATAAAAGTTTGGGACTATAAATGGATGTTGAGAGAAAATGGGCGACAAACATAATGACTTAGCTATTCGCCATTTGTTTCTCTTTGGCTTGATCTTATTGTTTTCTTGGGACAATCAAACTCTAAGTGTGGAGTGTTTTGATGAGTCAAATACTTGACTAATTTTCCTCTACTTTTCTTAGTAGTTTTGATTCGTTTCCAAGTAATTTTAATGCCAATTCACACCCTTCTTGGTCTATTAGGTCCCAAAATGCATTTCGTCTCACTCAGAGCCTCAAAGATCAAATAGAGCAAAAGTTGGGTGAATTTGAGCCAAAAATGAAGTTTCGGGCAAAACAGGCAGGAAGACCTTTGCGGCGTATTGTGCATGCCCAGATCGCATACGATGTCCGAATGGGTTGATTCAAAGCTTGTTAAAAAGCTAACTCAAAGGGCTACAACTCTTCAGTTTAAGCCAAGACATAATTTGGACGTTAAGACCTCGAAACAGCCACCGAAATCTCGCCCGAGCCTCATTTCCATCAAGTCAGCCAAAGCTCGCCCGAGCCCGTCCAAGCTCGCCCGAGTCTCGAGCATGTAGTCCGCTGAGCACTCCAAGCTCGCCCGAGTCTGGCGAGACCCGCCTGAGTCTCTTGGGAGAGAAATCAAAGGGTTTCTAGAGAGACAAAGACCAACGCTTCAAATGGAGGATCATCTATTAAAGATTGAAGATGCCAACGATTGAAGAAGATCATCTACACTGGATTGGTTTATTCATTCCTTATATTTTCATCTTTTATGTACTCAATACAATTTATGTTTGTCTATGAACATGGGTTGTGAGTAGTCCTTTGTATTCTAGGGTCTTATGGACCTCATATGTGTAAAACTCCTTATCCATTATGAATAAATACTAGAATAACATATTTTGGACGATTGTGGTTTACTTTGATTGAATGCTCAAATTATACACTCTAGGTGTTTGAGAAAATGCCTAAGTGTATAGTTTTGATATATGACTTGAGTTAAGCATTCTAGGAGTTTGAGAAAATGCCTAGATGATTAATTTCTATGGTTCTTTGGTCAAGTAGCCGATAGGTAGAAGCCAAGGTATCTAGATAGCGACTCATTAAAGAACCCTAGACTAAAAGTAGCCGAGAGGTGGACGCCAAAGGTTCTTGAAAGCAAGTAAATCACCCTTGCTAGGTGGTGTTTACGAGAGTGACCCATCCTAGCATTGAGATATGCTAGAGCGTAATAAATTCACATGACTTGGTCGTGCAACTAGAGTTTGTGATTGAGGAGTGTGAGTTACGTGAGCTAAAAATATCGAGAGATTGAAGCTCACGTGCGAGGTGCCTCTTCCTTAAATCAAATAAAAATATCGAGAGATTGAATTTAGTTTAATAGTCGCATGCCTTAATCTAATCATCTAGGACAAGTATCTTGCATGGAATTGAACTCTTGGAGTTTAAAAACACATATGAGTGAAGTAGTTCCATAGAGTACACATTTTGCCTTGGTAGTGACGTTATCTCTAGATTCCTTAGATTATTTTTATTGTTTATATACACTAACTTTACAAACCACATCATCCAAACAACCTTCGCAACTAGAATTGACTTATCGGAACAAAATTGAATAGTGCTCATAAGTTTGGACTTGCTCCTTGGACGACCCGGTACTTACCGGTCTTATAAAAGGGTTTCTAGAGAGAATAAGACCAAGGCTTCAAAGGGAGGATCATCCATTGAAGATTGAAGATACCAACGATTGAAGAAGATCATCTACACTAGATTGGTTTATTCATTTCTTGTATTTTTATCTTTTATGTACTCAATACAATTTGTGTTTGTCTATGAACATGGGTTGTGAGTAGTCCTTTGTATTCTAGGGTCTTATGGACCTCATATGTGTAAAACTCCTTATCCATTATGAATAAATGCTAGAATAACATGTTTTGGACGATTGTGGTTTACTTTGATTGAATGCTCAAATTATGCACTCTAGGTGTTTGAGAAAATACCTAAGTGTATGGTTTTGATATATGACTTGAGTTAAGCATTCTAGGTGTTTGAGAAAATGGCTAAATGATTAATTTCTATGGTTCTTTGGTCAAGTAGCCGAGAGGTGGAAGCCAAGGTATCTAGATAGCGAGTCATTAAAGAACCCTAGGCTAAGTAGCCGAGAGGTGGACGCCAAAGGTTCTTGAAAGCAAGTAAATCACCCTTGCTAGGTGGTGTTCACGAGAGTGACCCACCCTAGCAGATATGCTAGAGCGTAATAAATTCACATGACTTGGTCGTGCACCGATAGAGTTGATGATTGAGTAGTGTGAGTTACGTGAGCTAAAAATATCGAGAGATTGAAGCTCACGTGCGAGGTGCCTCTTCCTTAAATCGAATAAAAATATCGAGAGACTGAATTTGGTTTAATAGTCGCATGCCTTAATCTAATCATCTAGGACAAGTATCTTGCATGGAATTGAACTCTTGGAGTTTAAAAACACATATGAGTGAAGTAGTTTCCTAGAGTACACCTTTTGCCTAGGTAGTGACGTTATCTCTAGATTCCTTAGATTATTTTTATTGTTTATATACACTAACTTTACTAACTACATCATCCACACAACCTTCGCAACTAGAATTGACTTATCGAAACAAAATTGAATAGTGCTCATAAGTTTGGACTTGCTCCTTGGACGACCCGGTACTTACCGGTCTTATAAATTGTTTTTGACCAAATATCTTACTTTTAATCCATTCGATTGAAGTGAAAATATTGCAACGCATCAATCCATTAGTGTTAATGGATTAAACAGATGGATCACTAACGGTTGGCGGATTAGCGGATGAATCCATTTGATCCATGTGATTGATGAGTCGTGACTCGTCGAGTCAACTAATCCATCTATTTCGACACTTTATTATGCGAACAGTTACTTCTTAGTGTTGTTTTGCATTCCAGGTTTTTCGGAAGCTCTAGAAGGAAACGCGTATAAAAGTAGGCTTTTCATGCCAAAAATATCGCAGTTTCAGATTAGACCTTTGGACCTTCGACGGAGCGCTGGGAATGAACCGCTGATCATAAAAATATGAGCCACATGCCATTACAAAGGTGACTCAATTCCCTACAACTCTCTAGTTCACAACGAGAGCATCCGAGGTCATATAGAAGGTCGAATCAAGAGCCGAAGTCGGGACTCAGTGCAGACCGCGCCCGGTAGAGACATTAGCGTTCACGCTAATGTTGACTATGAACGTGGTACTAATGTTTCCTTCGAACGCGCCCAGTCGGTGAGATGATGACATCAGCAATCCATTTGATGACATCAGCAAGCCGAAATCTGATAATTCTAGCCCAAAAACAAATTTAGAAACCCAAGTGATAATTCAACCCAAAACCAGATTTGGGAATACAGTTTTTGCTATAAATAAGAAGCTTGAGCTAGGGTTTTCAGAACCAATCATCCTACGAAGAGGAGACGGCTCTGGAGAGAAGACGAAGCTTTCGACGAAGAGAAGAGATTTTCCTACTTTTAATTATGAGTCTTTTCATGATTATGTGTAGCTAAACCTCTAATTCAGTTTAGGGTTTTGCATATTGTGACGTTTGTTTTGAGACTTTATTCTTAATGCTATTTCATGTTTTACTAGTTCTTGTGCTTATCATATGAATTAACTTGTTAGATTAAGTGGAAGCTTTGTCGCAAAGCTTAATTGAGCAGTTAATTCTTACCGTTAATATCTACTGGAAACTTTGTCGTAAAGGTAGATCGTAACACCTAGGCTAAATAATACCTTTGTCGGATTATTAAGTTTAGGAGAGAATTAGAAGTCTAACACCTTTGTCGGGTTAGATTGTGGTGTATCACCTTTGTCGGGATACTTTAGGATATTACCTTTGTCGGAATTCTACGCTTAGAAACATGAAATTAGATATTTAGCAGTCGATAATAAACATGTCACAATAGAAACCCTAAGCTGAATGTTCTCTCTGATTGGAATTCTTCGTGTTATTTTCTCTTTTGCACTCTTTACTGCCTAAAACCCCCCTGTTTCTTTAATTGTTTTCAGATACAACTTCAACAACACCAGCTCCCTTGGGTTCGACCCTGCTTACCGCTAGCTAGTAGTTACAGGAGATTATAAATTCAAATTTGATGCGTCAGACGACGCGCGTCAAATTTTGGCGCCGTTACCGTGGAGCTGCGCTTCGGTGAAGTTTTTCTTTCTGTTTTCTTTATTTTTTCTGTTTTTTTATTTTTGTTTTGTTTTATGGTTCGCTATGTCTTCTTATTAAAGTAGAGAACCTTGGAACAATGAAGACGGTGATGAAGATGGACATGAGGGCAGCAAGGTTGCGTTTTGGATGATTCGTAATCTCCCCCAGTTTGGAGGTGCCATCGGAGAAAACCCAGTGAAACATGTACAAACATTCCACTCCATCTGCAGCCGCATCAAGCCTGAAGACGAGCCATTAGAGAGATTCAAGCTTAAATATTTTAGGTTTTCTTTAACTGACTCCGCAAATTCTTGGTTTTACTCATCAGGTGCACAATATGAAAGCAATTATTTGGATCTGCGAGCCCAATTTTTAACGGAGTTTTCTCTGCCATCCTTTCGATTTGAGGTCCACGAGAAACTTCGTACCCTTGAGCAATTCCAGGGCGAAACATTCTATGAGTACTATGTGCGCTTTGATACCCTTCAGGGAAGCTGTCCACACCATGGATTCCCAAATTTCTTTCTTCTTCAGAGATTTCTTGATGGGACGATGCCACTTGAGCGTACTATGCTTGATGCTGAAGCAGGAGGCTCGGTAATGGATGTACGCATGTATGATCTCTGGGACCTGATAGATGATATGGCACAAAGATCGAGACGAGGTCAGCTGCACAAAATGGATGACAAGGCGCAGACAGTAGAAGCTGATTCAATGCAGATTGTGTCCGACATCACATGCAACACCTTCGTCACGATCTTACCCGCCATAGTGCCTAACCCGAAAGGAGACATCAGTACATTGGTAGTGGTGGACGAATCGGGTGCAGGAAACGAAGAAAATGACTCGGAGTCAGTGCCGATCGCGTTCGAAGGAGACATTAGCTCGACGCTAATGTCTGAAGCGAATGCGCCTATAATGTTAAGGCCGGACGCGCCCATAACGTCTACTGTGAACGCGACCCACACTGATGCCCAACCTAGAACTGACCCTTTTCCTTTGTTTTCTGTGCAAGTGACAGCTCCCGAAGACCATGTGATCGATAATGATGAGCTGGAAGATGAGTTGGAGGCAAGTCATGAGTCGGAAAAGCCAACGGTGGAACACCTACGTGCTACGAGTCAAGCAGCACCACCTGAAAAGTGTAAGGACTCAGGTGCCTTCACAGTCACCCGTGATGTTGACTCTTATGTTTTGCAGATGGGAGATGCTAGCGATAACGATCCTCCAGCACCTATTTTGGGACGATCACTCCTCTTTGCCACAAAGACCAAGATTGACATGGGAACATGCTTGATGTCACTTGTGTTTGCTGGCAAGACATCGAATTTCCATATTTCTGAGGATGTCGACCATTCATACATGAAGAAGCGACCGAGACATGGCACGTTTGGATGGAAACCATGATGGAGAGACACGAGAGCACCACTCGATGAGGGCTATGAGCAGTGTTGTGAAAACCGGACCGGACCAGCCGGTTCGACCGGTTGGATCGGGAACCGGTCCGGTGACCGGTCCGGTTATGTAATCGGATCGGATATGCAATGAACCGGTCAAACTTGGTCAAACCCGGTCAAGAACCGGTCAAACCCTTTCAAAAGCGGTCAAGACCCGACCGGTTGACCCGGTGGGTTGACCCGGTTGACCCAATTTTTTATTAAAACATAATTTGAGCGGTTCGATTTGGTTTGAAAAAATATATATTTAATTTGACTTGGACAAGACTCAAACCTAGTCTTCCTCTATAATTATCCCCTCTCCTTCCACCAAGCTAAACATGATTCTTGTTTTATTATTTGTTTCAATAATGTATATTCATTTATCAAATCTATAAAATTTATTATTTACTATCAATTTAGCTAGAAATTCAATTAGTCTTAGAAATCCCTTATTGTTGTGACTTAAAAATTAAGACTAAAATTGTTATTGTTGTATTATTGATTTGTACTTTAGTAAATTCTAAATTTGTTATGGTATGTTATTGTAATCAGATCATAAACATGTAATATTTATTCAAGTCATAAATATGTTAAATTATAATATCATATATAAGTATATTATTTTATTATTTTTAATTCGTGCGGGTCAAACCGGTTCGACCCGGTTGAACCACTGACCCATCGACCCAGTGACTTGATCGGTTCGATGACCGGTCCGGTTTTAATAACACTGGCTATGAGCATAACAAAGGAGTAGAGAAATTTGACCTCACACGCCCATGAGATCCTAACTTGTGATCCCTAAAAAGGTATCATCGAGCCAACGACGTAAAACAAAGGCGCTCGCAGGGAGGCAGCCCGGCAAATTTTTTGTTTTTTTGTTTTTCATTTCGTTTCATGTTTGTTTGAGTCTTGAGTCACGTTTTTCACATTATCTTTTGGGAAAAGAGATGTTTTTCATGCAGGAAACATGTGTAATTCAGTGCGGATCGCGTCAGCCTTCAACATTAGCTGACCGCGTTCGCCATCAACATTAAGTTAATGTCAGCACCAGACACGGCACGTAACGTCTGAAGAGGACGCGGTTGACCTTTGACCAGCATTGACCGACTCGATTGACCAGAATTTATGCCGTCACGTGACGACACGAGGGGAGTGCCTGTTCATTTTTATTATCTATTGTTTTCCCCTATGTTTGTGTCTTGCATTGTTGTGTCTTTGAATTTAAGTCGTACCGTGAGGACACGGTTTAATTCAAAAGTGTGGGGTGGGAGAGTCAGTCTGTTGTGTCAGCACGTTTATTTTTTTGCACCTGCATAGTATCAGCACATTTCCCTTAAAATTTAAATTTTTTTTGAAAGTATGAAATTTCTCTCTATTTCCTGGATATGCAGTATTGAATGTTGAGTATGTGAAATTCATGATGTCGATTACATGTATTTTTCTCGTGAAATTTGTATGTGACTACATGTGAATTTAACCTACTACGTGTCCTTTTGAGTTGAGATAAACAGGGATGTGGAGTTGATAGAAATATCCTAGAGAGACTTGACGAAGCATTCAAAGGACCAAATTTCGAGCTATATGGTTATGTGGATTTTGTGGTGGCTAGCACTTCGAGGCAACATGGTTAAGAGTCTGCTCCGCCACTGCAGTGCTTATGCGGTCAAGTGGGATGGGAAAACAACACACCGTCCAATCTCTAGTCCGAGTAGCTGGGAAAATAGACGAGCGACCCTCGGCTTGACTCGCGTCAAAGGACGAGGATGAGTGAGAGCATGGAGGTATTTCCATATGCTTGCGGGTGATGATTGGACCTTCGTCAAAGAAGAGGAATCACGGACGAGCAGTTCACAATCAGTAGCAAAAAGAGAAAAAATCAGTCAATTGTGAAGTTTTACATGCAACAAAAGTGAAGTACACCACTGTTACATCAAAAGTCAAGTCACTACAAAAGCTGTCCCAAAAGAACTCAAGAACCTTGAATCTAGAATGAATCACGTGCAAGAAAAAGTAATGAAGTATAACCATATAGCGAGAGTTCGGAACAGCGAATGCAGATCATGGGTCTAAAGAGGACTATCTCCCAGTCATCCGAATTGATTTGAATTTCAGTCAAAGGTAACACGTATCAAGTTAATTCTGTGTTGAGCATGATGATTTGAGTAACAATTGAGCTTTGCATGGAAATGAGGAATTTAGACTAGCAACTCATGTTCA
Organism: Rhodiola kirilowii; assembly: GCA_033675215.1. Classification (NCBI taxonomy): domain Eukaryota; kingdom Viridiplantae; phylum Streptophyta; class Magnoliopsida; order Saxifragales; family Crassulaceae; genus Rhodiola; species Rhodiola kirilowii. The sequence goes on along the minus strand of CM066193.1, from coordinate 4,621,903 downwards.
TGTAGCAGTATCTAGGACGTCGAAGAAATTGTGGTGTTGCATTTATTTTTCCTTCCTATGACTTAGTTCTTGTTCGGGACGAACAAGTTTAAGTGTGGGGTGGTTTGATGAGTCGTATTTATACGACTCGTCGAGTCAACTAATCCCATCTATTTCGACACTTTATTATGCGAACAGTTACTTCGTAGTGTTGTTTTGCATTTCAGGTGTTTCGGAAGCTCTAGGAGGAAATGCGTATAAAAGATGGCTTTTCATGCCAAAAACATCGCCGTTTCAGATTAGACCTTTGGACATTCAACGGAGTGCTGAGAATGAACCGCTGATCATAAAAATACGAGCCACATGCCATTGCAAAGGTGACTCAATTCCCAGGTCATATAGAAGGTCGAATCAAGAGCCGAAGTCGGGACTCAGTGCAGACCGCGCCCAGTAGAGACATTAGCGTTAACGCTAATGTTGACTACGAACGCGGTGCCAATGTTTCCTACGAACGCGCTCAGTCGCCCCAAGTGATAATTCAACCCAAAATCAGATTTGGGAATACAGTTTTTGCTATAAATAAGAAGTTTGGGCTAGGGTTTTTAGAACCAATCATCCTACGAAGAGGAGACGGCTCTGGAGAGAAGGCGAAGCTTTCGACGAAGAGAAGAGATTTTCCTACATTTAATTATGCGTCTTTTCATGATTATGTGTAGCTAAACCTCTAATTCAGTTTAGGGTTTCGTATATTGTGACGTTTGTTTTGAGACTTTATTCTTAATGCTATTTCATGTTTTACTAGTTCTTGTGCTTATCATATGAATTAACTTGTTAGATTAAGTGGAAGCTTTGTCGCAAAGCTTAATTAAGCAGTTAATTCTTACCGTTAATATCTACTGGAAACTTTGTCGTAAAGGTAGATCGTAACACCTAGGCTAAATAATACCTTTGTCGGATTATTAAGTTTAGGAGAGAACTAGAAGTCTAACACCTTTGTCGGGTTAGATTGTGGTGTATCACCTTTGTCGGGATACTTTAGGATATTACCTTTGTCGGAATTCCACGCTTAGAAACATGAAATTAGATATTTAGCAGTCGATGATAAACATGTCACAATAGAAACCCTAAGCTGAATGTTCTCTCTGATTGGAATTCTTCGTGTTATTTTCTCTTTTGCACTCTTTACTGCCTAAAACCCCCCTGTTTCTTTAATTGTTTTCAGATACAACTTCAACAACACCAGCTCCCTTGGGTTCGACCCTGCTTACCGCTAGCTAATAGTTGTAGGAGATTATAAATTCAAATTTGATGCGTCAGTGATCCGTTTCATCCATTACATTATTACATCCATTTAACCATTTTAATCCATTTAGTGCATTTACTCATTTAATCCATTTATTTTAAATGTGTATCAAAGCTTTTGATGAATTGTAGGATGTATAAAGATCATTCTTTCACGTGTGTCATTCTTTGATATGTATAAACACAAATTTATTGAACTAAAAAATTTAAATTGAGTTATTTCTAAACACATAAGATCAAATCGTCATATTTTTCTAATTAATTTTAATTCAATTTAGACCTTTGCTGCTTTAAAACAGTGCTGGGAGCAAATGAAAAATCTGATGGAAACAAGCTACATATCGTTGCGTAGATAACTCAAAGCTGTACAACTCTCCAGTTTGCACCAAAAGCAGAAGAGGTCATTTAGAAGGTCGAAACACGAGTCGAAGTCAGACAGAAGTGTGTATCGCTACGAATTCTGCAGTTGCACCGACTTTGGCTGGTGTTTCAACCTTTTAAACGACCTTTTCTGCTCTCGATGTAAACTAGCTACGCAACAGTGTTACATTGTCTCGATCCGATCTTTCGTCTGTTTCCAACACTCATTTGAAGCATCAAATGTCTAATCTGCCGTTAACGCTGTTATTACAATAATAATATTATTACATATGTATTTTAATAATTTAATTGAAAAGATAAAATATATAAAAATCTGTTTGATGGATTAATAATAAATCTTTTTTATGGATTAATAATTGCTTAATGGATTAATGGTTGCTTAATGGATTAAACTGTTTAATCCGTTTACTTCGAGGAAGCAGAGTCAGTTGAATGAAACTGATTAAACGAGTGAGAAGGTCACGCGCGAGTGCGTGGATCTAAGTCTTCTATACTCGCCATGGCATCCCCCACCACCAGGGCCGCTATGCTCGCCGAGTCGTCATCGCTACGCCCCCCGCCAGCCCCAGACATCGGCCCAACCTTCCGTGTGTCTACAAATACGACATCGAACCGTGCCCCCATCACTCCAAAACCTTCATTTGCTTCCATTCTTATCCGTCCGAAGAAGAAATCTAGGTTCCCGGAGATGCAGTTGGCTGCCAGACAGTACATGTGAAAATAAGATTCACTTACTCACTTAATTCAATCACAAACACTTAGGCACAATTCAAGTTCTTTAGTTCAATTAGGTCACTTAGTCAATTTAGTTGATTTGCGGAAAAACTGAAACTAAGGACAAGATGATTTAACGAGGTTCGGCAAATGCCTACTTCCTCAAAATGAGCCTCTTAGAGACCCTGAGAACTATGTTATTATGCGCTTGTAGAGTTTGGATTACACAATCTATCCTATATGCAAGACTTAGCCTATTTCTATCCAATCCCCCAACAATTGAATCAATCAACAAGAAGATGCGCTGAGTAGGATCAGTAGACTTCCCTGAATAGCAGAGGATCGAGAGCCTCGTCGAACAGTCGCCTGGAATAGCCAAGCGCCGAAGCTCTCAACGCCGGAAGCACACGGAGTGCAGCGCCTCAATCTCTGAACAATCGAACGTCGAACATGCCTGGAAGCAGTCGCATGGGATAGCAGAAGATTCGGGAAGCACCAATTGCGGAGGAACGAATGCGTATCTCTCTCGAATCAATTTTGCCCTAAATCGCAAACTTCGAACCCTAGAAATCCAGAACTGAGCTTTTTGTACTAAATCCAGCTCAAAACCGAAAATGACGACGAACCACCCAATTCGAATCTTCCTCGCGCTCGTCCAAACGGTAGCGTATCACTTAAGCACGAAGTCATTTTTCCTAAACGACGACGTCTCGTCCAAATTCAAAACCTTCGCGCTTCACTTGAGACTCCAGTGACGAACTTTCGGTCACTGGACAAAGAGCTTGATACGGGACTTGGCCGTGGCTGTGCAGAAGAGGACTCCCGTGGCACCCCGTGACAACCCGTGACGGACCTTTGGTCACGGGACACACAAAGCATCCTTTTTCCAGTTTTGCTCCCAGCTTGCTTCTAGCTAGCTCCTCTCCAAACCCAGCTCTATCTAGACCTAGATTACATGAGGGAGCACTAGCTCGACTTGCTAAGTCTTGCTTTAGACGTACATTAGGATTAGCTAATCTAACAGTACAGAACCAAAGATGAAGTTCCCTCTATCTCTTTCACGGCTGCCGAATACCAGGTGGCCACCCAGCGTTTTTCCCACACGCTCATCGCCAAATTCCAATTCAGAAGACCGCCATTTGAAATAGTTAAATCGACGATATTAGCAGCCTGGAAGATTGAGGGCAGAATCACCATTGCTAGTAATTGAGATGATAGGCATATCATCATCATCCTGGATTCGGCAAAAGATGTTAATGAGGTCCTCACTAGCCCCCTCCGGCGAGTGGGTCATACAATGTTTCGTTTGTTCCGGTGGTCTGCAGACTACAAGTCTACAACCCCAAGAAGGAATCACCCACCGTGACTAAATGGATTCGGTTCCCTGGACTGCCTATGGAGATGTTTGATAGAGCTATTATGAGATCCATTGTCTCATCTTTCGCCATGTTTATCAACTGTGATGAGAAGACAAAGGAGCTGGATGCCCTGACTTATGCTAGGGCCTGTTGATCGAGTGCAAATATAGTGTAAATATTCGAATAAGATTCAAACACTTATGCTAAATCACGTTAATCAAAACAATTTGTAATGACTCGGGTGAACCCAAGGTCGAACCCAAAGGATAGGTGATTAAACTATTGGTGCTAATAATTAAACTAGAATGCCTAATGGATTGGGGGGAAATTTTCCTCTAAAGAGGTTGATAGCCAAGTTTTGACTATTCAAGAATGGTTTAATTAACGAAAGGGGGAATCAATCAATTCAAAAATGACTAGGGATCTAATCATCCACCTAAACAATCATTGTGACGGTAAACTAGGACACCATTGATGAAATCACATTCACAAGTTTAGAATTTAGCCATGTAACATTAATACCAAGTTCAACTCACGCTTCAACTTAGTACCAAGAGGTTACATCTCGCATAATGCCTCACACTCACGCTTTATTGACATTATAGAGCCTAATTATATAGTCTCACACTCACGCTTTATTGACTAGACAATCACACTCTTGTTAAGTTCAAGCCATTCTCATTAGGTTAAAAGAGTCATCCAACTAACACAAAATCCTAATGTTTCTTCATTTAGATCATTTGAAATCATGTTCTTCAACGCAAGTTACTTGAAACACAAAATCAAGCAAAGTTTCTCATTGAGGCATTTTCACAAACACCTTATGAGCAACTCTAATCATTAAGTTCAAATGAAGAAAAATCATGTGCAAATCATTCATCAATAGCATCCATAATGTTTATAATGTCACAAATATGTTTAGGGGATTCATAGATCCCCAATCAAGATCACTACTCACTCATAGTGAGGTTACAAACAAAAGCATCCATGGAAGAGTATGTAAACATGAAGAAGATGAGTTTAGGAATCTAAAACCAAAGTAGGAATTCAATAGAATGATGTTGGTCTTCTTCTCCTTCACTCAATCTTCTCGAAATTCGTGCTTGATCTCCTCCAAATCCGTGCCAAAAAAAATCTTCCCGAAAATCCCCAAAAAGCTTCTATTTATAGACAAACTTAGGGTTTCCGGTACTGTAGCCCAGTCGATCGACTGGCGTTGTGTGTTGGCCCAGTCGATCGACTGGCGTTGCTTAATTTGTAGGCTCTCCTGTTTGTTTCGCCAGTCGATCGACTGGCGCAAAGAAGGATCTCAATCGATCGACTGAGAAGGGTCAAATTGCAGCGCTTCCTGTTTGTTGATCGAGTCGATCGACTGGAGCAGGGGAGCATCCCAGTCGATCGACTGGAGTGAATTTCTGCCAACTTTTGCTCAAATCTTCGAATTTTCCTCGTTTCTTCGTGCTAAGGTCCTGAGCTCAAAGTATGGTCATTCCAAGCCTGAAATACAAGGAGAGGGGTCAAATGGCATCGAAATAGCATCGGGAATGGACCAAAACTCTTCGTAAATGGGCATGTGAACGAGTCGAGAATTCGACTCATCAAACACTCCACACTTAGAGTTTGATCGTCCCGAGCAAACAATAAGAACAAGCCAGAGATAAACAATAGGAAAACGTTATTTCTAACTACTCTAACACATATATACAATCTAACTCCTTTTCGTAGGTGTGACGAATGCATTTAGCATATGCATTAAGCCTTTAAACCCCTAGGCTACCCTAGTGGACGAGTTATAGTCTCGTGAGAGTTTTCAGAAAAGGGAATACTCACAAATCCCAAGTGCACTTATCCCATGAGAAATGAATTTAAGAGTGTTTAACCAAGGCCATGATTTCTCAAAACAAACTCCTCACCCCACGCTAGGACTATCATCACAATACCATCAAAAGGACTTTCGAACCACTTTGAGTACCATTAAGGTTGTGCATTCAAGGTCATCAATACTAGAGCTATCAATCGTCTCATCCAAATGTCCATTCATTTTCAAGGCAATACAATAGAAGTTGAGCTTTTAGTTTGCACAAAGAGTGTCAGTCGCTTGCCTATGCTAGCTAGGGCTAGTCCACGGGCTTGCGACATGGAACTCGTTCCCAAGTTTTAGGCGCTCAAGCCGTAATCCATAAAGGGAAGAGGAGTTCGACACGAGAGTTCTTAACAAACAAGTCATAAATCAAATGAAATACTCCCGTGCAAGCACATGGATCGTCCAAAAGTCACTCCAACTAGCACACAAAACAAATGATGCACCCGCACAAGTGAATAATGATGGAAGAACATAGAGTCAAGTTTTAAGTGTTTCTTATTTTCTTTTTTCTCTCTCTTTTTTTTTCTTTTTCAAAAACTGCTCTCACTCATCATCGTCCTTTTGACGCGAGTCAAGGCGAGGGTTGCTCGACTATTTTCCCGGCTACTCGGACTAGAGATTGGACGGCGTGAGCCACCATCCCACCAAACTGCATAAGTACCGCAGAGGCGAAGCAGAAAATTCAAGTTTTTTTTTTGTACTCCACACTTAAAACTTGACAATATGTTCAGAAAACGTATGGAATGTGCGGGAGACATACATAAGCAAGGCACCGTGATAGAGGACTCAAGTCACCAAGGAATAATCAAGAGATTTAGGTTTTTCACGAAGAGTTTTAAAAGTGCTTGCTATAGCTTGATCCAAGGTATTTCAACGAAAATACTTAGAGAATTAGATAGACGAGAGATAGCAATGATATTGGTTTCCAAGAATACACATTCAATGGACTAGGTCGGTTCTAAGTTCAAATTCCGATAAATGTAGCAAATAGGCTAGGTGTGATTTATAGGAGTCGGAATTGATAGTCACAAGCCTATGTGGTTAACACTCTCTCATGTAGGGATAAAGTGCAAAAGATGCAAGTGTCCATCAAAAGTGATATGCAAAGCATGCAATCATGTGAACTATGCGCACAAACCACTCCACACTTGACTCAAGCTTAGTCCCTAAGCGCAAAGAATGATTAAATAAAGTAAAAGGCGCATAGGAACTCCCCTCGTTTGAAGCACCGGTGACAAAACTCATGGGAGTGATAAATACCCTTTTGGTTGCAAATGCGTATAAAGAAGGTGAATTTTGAACATGAGCAAAATATGGGTGCATATCCTGTAGAGGGAACAGCACAATTGGTAAAACACCTTCAATATCATATGAAATCAAGCTTACAACCAAAAGAAAGTAAAAGGGCATATCACTCAAAAAGCATGCATCATCCAAAATTGCGCCAAAAAGGCGACTTAACATCCAAATACATGATCCAAATAAGGAAACATCAAAATGTCAATACAAGCATGATCAGAAAGTACGAGAACGTGAAGACACTCTCTCGTTGCCTCCTGAAGTGGTGCCTCCATCAGAATCTCCCACCTCGGCATCTCCATCAGAATCTCCCTCATCCTCCTCTAGAGCGTCTGCGGATGGTGCATGAGGCAAAGGAGAGGGAGCGCGGGAAGCAGCAGGAACTGTAGCAGCAGGCGCAGTCTGGCCTCTCATCAGGGACTCTAGTGCAGTGCGGACCCACTCTGACTCAGTGCGGACGAGGTCCTCTATGCGGGCCAAATCACTCCTCATAGCAGTCATCCCGGTCGATAACCGTGCAATCTCTGATGTAACTGTCTGCCTCCACTCCGCTGAGTCATCAACGACTGGAGGGGGCACATGGACCGGGGGATCTGCCGCGGGAACCTCCTCATCTGCTGGTGGGAGCTCGACGTCCGCCTGTGCCTCAGGAACGACTGGAGGTGAGGGTGGAGGAGGTGAACTGGCAGGAGAGGGAGAGAGGTTGGATCGGCAGTAGAGGGAGAACTTCTGCTTGAAAGCCCTCCTCTTCGCAGCAGCATCAGTCACAAGGGTCTCCACATGGGGAGACGGGTCATGGCTCCACGTCTTACCGTCCCGCCTGACCATATGCATGTTCTTCATCAACTCCAAGTCAAGCCTACTCCTCTGAGGGGCCTCACAACCCTCGTATCCAAAGGTGAAGTTACACCTTTGGGCTATCAATGTAATCAAGGAGCCACCTCCCATCCCCTTGTTCCTCGAGCCCGGCTTCACAACGGCCTCAAACCGCTCTGCGAGCCTAGCAAGCCAATCAACCGGTCTCCCAGAATCCAGAGTGACCATCATGTCCATGTCCGGGAGAGTGACCTTCCTAGCCCTTGCCGTCCTCGTGTTAATACCAATAGCAATGAGGTGGTGAATAATCTTCCAAACGGGGTCAACTATCGCGGAAGAATTATATGAAGATATAAACCACTCATGCCTACCGGAGATCCTCCTCCAAAGCTTGGACTGGTCGTGCTCAGAAATCACCGGAGGTAAAACCTCAGGCTGTGGAAATCCTAACCACTCACGTATCAAACTCTCCCGAATACGGAAATCCCGACCCCCAAGCACAAACTTCCAATAATAAGTCCAATCAACCCCCTCTCCCCCAATCTCCTTCACCAACTCAAAAGAGCAAGTGAACTCTTCCACTACCTTCTGGTAGGTACTCGGATCATCAGATAGTAAGAAAGACAGGCCATATGTAGTGAGGCGAGATTGTACCTCAGTCGTGACCGCTTCGTCGATGCGACTAAGCAAGCCAATGTCGGGGTACAGTGTAGGGATGGCGGTCTTCTTCTTTGACGTGATGGTAGCATGATGGATACAGTGCCTCTCGTCCCGAAGCACCAAGGGAGCCGAGAACGGATACGGGACCTGAATGGGCATCGGTCCCTCATAGGGCCCCTCGTGAGGCTCAACCGGCACTATGGCCAAGGATGGAGGTGCTGCAACAGGAGAAGGCACTCTGGGCACTGGGGGCGAAGGGACTCTAGGGGGAGGAGGCACTGGCGCTTTCCTCTTCGGTGCCGGTTTCTTCGGTGGAGGGTTTTTCTTCTTTGGTGGCGCTGGGGAAACCGGCACGGCCTCAATCTCGGCATCTGACCCCGAGTCAATGTCAGCAAGCGAACTCCTCAATAACTTCCTCTTGCGCGAAATAAGAGGTCTATCATCCTCGTCCTCCGGTATATAGTTGTCAATTTGCTCCTCGATCGAGGGCTCGAGAGCAATCCCTTTCCCCTTCGCTTTTGCACTCGATGATGAACCAAGACGACCCATAGTGCAAACGGAATTGGAATCACAAATCAAATTGGGCAGAAACTCACAATGCACTGAAATTGCACCTCAGTCGATCGACTGGGCTGAGGCCTGATTCTCAGTCGATCGACTGAAATCGGATGGGTTTAGGGTGAAATTAGGGTTTTTGCTGGAGGGGTTTTTGGATCAAATTGATGGGTGGGGTTTGTAGGCGAGGTGATGAGGAGTTGATTGGTGGTCGGATTGGGATGAACGGACGGCTGACGGCGGAGATCGGAGAGGATGGGATTTCCGATCAGAAAATCGATTTCGGGCGGCTGAGCAAATTCTGCCGGTTAGAAAATCGATTTCCGGCGGTCGACTGGCGGAAGAAAGGCGGAGGCTAGGCGAGTTGATGGTGAGCTGTTGGCGTGGATTGGTGGTGGTCGGAGGTCGATCGGATTTTCGATTTAGGGTTTTGGTTGGGCGCGGAATGAAGAAGAAGGAGGTGAGTTGGAGTTGGATAGGCAAATCCCAGTCGATCGACTGGGATCTTTTTGCCTCCAGTCGATCGACTGGGAAGGCTCAAAAAATAGGTCGCTCTGAGAAATGAAGCCAGTCGATCGACTGGGATATAGCTCAACGCCAGTCGATCGACTGGGGCTGGAATTCTGCTTCAAAAATTTTTTTCTTTCTTTCAACGATTCCCAACTCCACACTCAGAATTTTTACCCCAAATCAAGCATAGGCAGCACAAAAATCGTACAAATTTAAGACTTCACCAAGAAGTAATTAGCATAAACATGCTTTTTAACCAAACGCAAGCTAGAATCGTAGACTCCACACTTAGACATCACCATCACCAAGATAATTCATGTAAGCACTAAATTCACACCAAGCACACCAAATCATGCATTTTGATCAAACAAACATCAAGTTCACATGCATAGTTCAAAGAGCACATGCCAAACATATATATAGAACGATTTTGCGTAGATGGACAACTCACAAACCGGGCTACCTCCCGTTAGGGCCTAGTTTAACGTCTTGGCAAGACCGAGCCGAATCTTTGGTATAAGGAGAAGCACACTAAGAGAAGTCCCGAGCGGGATCCCTTCTCTAGCGGCGATAGCATATAGGATTCAAGAGGGAGCTTCCAACATATTTTGGTCTCCGTGGTTGGCATGATAAATTTTGACTCTTTGCCCATTTGCCTTGAACAAACTCCCTTGATTCCCAATTAGCTCTAAGTGCCCATCTTTGAAAACTCTATGAATTTTGTACGGCCCGGACCACTTAGACTTGAACTTCCCGGGAAACAATTTATACCTTGAGTTGAACACCAAAACATTATCTCCTTCCGAGAACTCCTTCATGACAAGAAGTTTGTCGTGCCACTTCCGAGTTCTCTCCTTATAGATTTTTGAACTCTCGTAGGAGTCTAGCCTAATTTCTTCTAGCTCATTCAGTTGAAGGAGTCTTTTCTCTCCCGAAGCTTTTCTGTCGAAATTCAATTCTTGAATGGCCCACATGGCTTTGTACTCAAGCTCCACTGGAAGATGGCATGCCTTGCCATATACTAACCGGTAAGGTGACATACCAATCGGTGTCTTGAAGGCGGTTCTATATGCCCAAAGCGCATCGTCAAGCTTTAATGCCCAATCCTTCCTTGACTTACCAACTGTCTTTGTCAAGATATTTTTTATCTCTCGGTTTGATACCTCAACTTGACCATTTGCTTGGGGATGATATGGGGTGGAACACCTATGGAAAATCCCATATTTCTTAAGCATAGACTCAAATCCTCTTTCTTTGAAATGGGAGCCATTGTCGCTAATCACCGCCCTTGGCATTCCAAATCTTGGGAAGATAATTTTCTTGAACATCTTGATCACCACTTTCGCGTCACAAGAAGGGGAGGCGATCGCCTCAACCCATTTGGACACGTAGTCCACCGCTACAAGAATGAAAGAATTCCCTTGAGAAGACGGTAGGGGTCCCATGAAGTCCACTCCCCATACATCAAAAATCTCCACCTCTAAAATTCCCTTTTGAGGCATTTCATCCCTTCTAGCAATATTTCCCGTCCTTTGACACTCATTACAAGATTTGACGAATTCATACGTGTCCTTGAATATGTTGGGCCAATAAAATCCCGATTGAAGTACTTTAGATTGTGGTCTTCGAAGTCGAACCATGTCCACCATAAGAAGAGGAGTGACAACAATCTATAATCCCTTTTGCGTCTTCCTTGGTCACACACTTCCTATAAATCCCGTCGGCGCATAGCTTGTACAAGAACGGATCGTCCCAAAAGTACCTTGAAACGTCGTGCAAGAACTTCCTTCTTTGGTTATGATCGAGGTCATTAGGGAGAATGTCGCACGTTAAATAATTCACATAGTCCGCATACCATGGGGCTTCATCTTGGACGCTTAGCAAATATTCCCCGAGAAAAGAGTCTCGTATAGGCATTGAGAACCATTTTGTGTCAAATGCTCAATTCTCGAGAGATGATCCGCGACTACATTTTCTACCCCTTTCTTGTCTTTGATCTCAATATTGAACTCTTGCAAAAGAAGAACCCAACGAATAAGTCTCGGCTTTGCATCCTTCTTAGCCATCAAATACTTAATAGCCGCGTGATCCGTGTAAACGATCGTCTTGGACCCAACAAGATATGGGCGGAATTTTTCAAAGGCATACACCACGGCTAGCAACTCCTTCTCGGTTGTGGTGTAGTTCGATTGAGCATTATCAAGCACCTTGCTCACATAATAGACTACATGGAGTCTCTTATCCACTCTTTGTCCCAAAATGGCTCCAATAGCAAAGTCGCTTGCATCGCACATAAGTTCGAATGGAAGATCCCATTTTGGAGGTTGTACTATGGGTGCCGATACAAGAGCTTTCTTGAGCTTTTCAAATGCCTCTAAGCATCCTTCATCAAAGTCAAATTTCACATCATTGCATAGGAGATGAGTTAGCGGCTTGGCAATCTTTGAGAAGTCCTTAATAAATCTTCGGTAAAAACCGGCATGCCCTAGGAAACTTCTAACTCCTTTTTGATCCTTTGGTGGTGGTAGTTGCTCAATAACTTGCACTTTCGCTTTATCAACTTCCACACCCCGACTAGATATCAAATGCCCAAGCACGATTCCCTCTTGGACCATGAAGTGGCACTTTTCCCAATTAAGCACCAAACCCGTTTCAATGCACCTAGCAAGAACATGAGAAAGATTAGTCAAGCAATCATCAAATGAAGTTCCATGGATAGAGAAGTCATCCATGAAAACTTCCATGCATTTCTCAATGTAGTCACTAAAGATAGACATCATGCATCTTTGAAACGTTCCCGGTGCATTGCATAACCCAAAGGGCATGCGTCTAAAAGCAAAAGTTCCATAAGGACATATAAAAGTGGTTTTTCTTTGATCATCCGGCAAAATGGGAATTTGATGAAATCCACTATAACCATCTAGGAAACAAAAGTATTTATGTCCCGCAAGTCTTTCAAGCATTTGATCAATGAAAGGAATGGGAAAGTGATCTTTCTTAGTCGCTTTATTCAATTTCCTATAATCAATGCACATCCTCCATCCATTTACGGTTCTAGTAGGGACCAACTCTCCCTTATCATTTTGCACAACCGTAAGTCCTCCCTTTTTGGGGACGACATGGATGGGGCTTACCCATTCCGAATCCGGGACCGAATAAATGATTCCCGCGTCTCTTATCTTAGTAATTTCTTTAAAAACCACTTCGCTAAGATTAGGGTTCAATCTCCTTAGAAACTCTCTAGAAGGTTTTGCATTTTCATCCACATTTATCCTATGCATGCATAACGAAGGGCTAATTCCCTTTAGGTCATCAATTGAGTATCCCAAAGCTTTTTTATTGTTTTTCAAGACATGCAAAAGTTTGGACGTTTCATTTTCATTCAAGGTTGCACCAACAATGACCGGGTGCGTGGAATTAGGTCCAAGAAACTCATACCTTAGATTCGAAGGTAGAGGTTTTAACTCTCCTTCGAATTCCTTACCTTTTGGCACTTGGTTTCCATCACCTTGACAAGCATCTAACGATTTTTCTTCTTCGGCCCAAGACAAGTCATACATTTCCTCATCTTCCATATCCAAAAGTGAGGAAAAATGCATACTAGAATCATCTAAGTCCATGACTTCACTTTCAAAAGATGTCAGCTCAAGACTTTCACACGATATATCAAGCAAATTACATTCAAAAGACGATATGGGAGTTTTCATGGCATTTTTAAGAAAAAATTTCAACTTTTCATCCCCTATCTTCAATTCAATAGACCCTTCACCACATCTAATGACCGCTTCAACGGTGTTAAGAAAAGGTCTACCAAGAATAACGGGCATTTCTTGCTCCACATCCATTTCTAGCACATAAAAGTCTACGGGAATAAAGAATTCACCGACTTTAATAGGCACATCCCTAAGAACTCCCCTAGGGGTTCTAGAACTTCTATCGGCTAGTTTTAATGATATGGTAGTAGGGTGGAGTTCTCCTACATCAATTTGCTCAAACAAGGAATAGGGAATTAAAGATATGCTAGCTCCCAAATCACACAATGCCCTATCAATTTCAATCTTTCCTAAAGAGATAGGAATAGAAAATGAACCATTATCTTGCATTTTTTTAGGCATACGACTTTGCACAATTGCACTACACTCCGCATTCAAAGCTATCATGCTAGATTCCTCAATCACCCTACGGTTTGACACAATATCCTTCAAAAATTTAGCATAGGTAGGGTTTTGAGTAATTACCTCATGGAAGGGAAGTGTGACGTACAACTTCTTCAACATCTCCACGAACCTTTGAAAGTGAGCATCAAGCTTGCTTTTGTTTAACCTTTGAGGGAAAGGAACCATTGGCACGTACTTCCTCATTAAAATTGGCTCTTCTTCCTTTTTCTCCTCCTCCGCGGGAGCTTGAGGTTCATCTTCTAAATTTTCCTTGGCCATTCCTCCTTCTTTTTCCTTGCCATCGGGACTAGATTTCCCTTGAGGGGTGGGTAAAACTTTCCCGCTCTTTAATGTGATGGCATCCACATGTTCTATGGAGTTCACGTCCGGTTGAGAAGGAAGTTTCCCCATTTGCTTCAATGCTACGGCTTGTTGAGCCACTTGATTCTCGAGCATCTTGTTATGAGTTTCCAATTGCTCCATTCTCTTGTTCGTCTCTTTTTGGTTCTCTAGCATTTGAGCCATCATAGACATCATGGCATTATCTTGGTTGTTGGAAGGAGCTTGTCTTTGTGAATTGGAGGGTCCTTGATCGTTCATTTGAGGTTTGGCTTGATAAGGCCTTTGGTAATTCCCTTGGTTGGAGTCTTGAGAATTTTGGTTGGACCCTTGACCTTGAGTAGAATAAGAGGCTTGCCCTTGATTTTGGTTCGAGCTATATCCTTGTCTTTGATACGTCCCTTGATAATTGCCTTGCCCTTGAGGCTTAGGAACAAAATTGGACTCATTGGACGCTCTCCTTTGAGGAGGCTCATAATTCCTTGTTGTAGAATTAGGATTTGAAGCATAGTTCCTTTGTTGATTGACGTAGTGCGCTTCTTCATATCCATCATCATCATCTTCATATCTTCCTTCCGGGCAATTCTTGGTAGTGTGTCTCGTGCTAGCACATAAGAAGCAAGCTTGTTGTGTCGGTATTTTCTCTTTCTCGGCCTTGGCTTTTGTCGCTTCAACACAATTCACCATACTAATCATGTTCTCCACCTTTTTTGTTAAGTCCGCCATTTGATCCTTTAGTGCACAATTTGAGGAGTCATCGCGTGGTTTACCCATTTTCTTGTGGTCTACCCCTTGGTAACGATCGGAATTCGTAGCTATCTTATCCACAATTTTAAACCCTTGGCTAGCTGGTAAATCCATAATTGCACCTCCGCTTGCCGTATCCAATTGATTTTTAGCTTCCTTGTTCATCCCCAAGTAGAAGTATCTCATAAGATCGGCTTTACGAAAGTTGTGATGAGGGCATTCCTTCAAATAATGCTTGAAGCGATCATAGGCTTGATGGAATAATTCATTATCTCTTTGGGAGAACGTCAATATGTAATCAATGAATTTCTTGGTCCTTGACGGTGGAAAGAACTTGTTCAAGAAGGAATTTGCTAGATGATCCCATGTTCTAAAAGTTCCCGGCTCTTGGTTTTGCAACCACTCCTTAGCGTCCCCATACAATGAAGAAGGAAAAAGCTTCAAGTAGACGTATTCCACGGGCACATTTCTTGGCTTGTATGTTCGGCAATACTCTTGGAAATTGGCCAAGTGTGTGGAAGGGTTTCCTACCCCTTGATATTGGTCATGGGTCACCATGTGGACCAAGGAAGACTTCACATCAAAGTCGAAAGCATCTTCATCCGGGGGCATGATAGCCGAGCCATTCCCTTCAAGGGTGGGCGTCATGTAATCCCCAACGGGTCTCTCTTGATCCTCATCTTCATATCTCCAACCTCTATTGTTTCTTTGATGGGCGGGAGGATCATCAATATCGTTTTGTCTAGCGGGAGGGTCATCTACCTCATCTTCATTTCTAATATTTCGGTCGTCCCTTTGAGGACCCACGCGGTTCTCTTGTTCTTCATCCATTCTAAATCCCGGTGGCAAATAAGGGAGCGGATTTAGAAGTGGGGGTGGACGAGGTCTTGGCCCTTGGAAAGCCGGTGGAAGAATAGGAGCAGTATGAAGGGTAGGCGGTAGAGGATTCTTGCGAGGTCTACCCCTTCCTCTCTTAGCGGTTGGGTGAGAAGGTTGAGAACTTGAACCAATGGCTACGTGCTTTTTCCCGTTGAATCTCGTGTTCATTCAAATCCCTACAAGATCGAAGGAGATTCTTAGCAACGAAAGGCAAGAGAGATTAACACAATCAAGCAAAACACAAGCAATGATTATCAAGCAAAGAAAAGAAAACAAACTAAATAACCAAATAGCACTTAGTTGATTAACCTATCCCCGGCAACGGCGCCATTTGATCGAGTGCAAATATAGTGTAAATATTCGAATAAGATTCAAACACTTATGCTAAATCACGTTAATCAAAACAATTTGTAATGACTCGGGTGAACCCAAGGTCGAACCCAAAGGATAGGTGATTAAACTATTGGTGCTAATAATTAAACTAGAATGCCTAATGGATTGGGGGGAAATTTTCCTCTAAAGAGGTTGATAGCCAAGTTTTGACTATTCAAGAATGGTTTAATTAACGAAAGGGGGAATCAATCAATTCAAAAATGACTAGGGATCTAATCATCCACCTAAACAATCATTGTGACGGTAAACTAGGACACCATTGATGAAATCACATTCACAAGTTTAGAATTTAGCCATGTAACATTAATACCAAGTTCAACTCACGCTTCAACTTAGTACCAAGAGGTTACATCTCGCATAATGCCTCACACTCACGCTTTATTGACATTATAGAGCCTAATTATCTAGTCTCACACTCACGCTTTATTGACTAGACAATCACACTCTTGTTAAGTTCAAGCCATTCTCATTAGGTTAAAAGAGTCATCCAACTAACACAAAATCCTAATGTTTCTTCATTTAGATCATTTGAAATCATGTTCTTCAACGCAAGTTACTTGAAACACAAAATCAAGCAAAGTTTCTCATTGAGGCATTTTCACAAACACCTTATGAGCAACTCTAATCATTAAGTTCAAATGAAGAAAAATCATGTGCAAATCATTCATCAATAGCATCCATAATGTTTATAATGTCACAAATATGTTTAGGGGATTCATAGATCCCCAATCAAGATCACTACTCACTCATAGTGAGGTTACAAACAAAAGCATCCATGGAAGAGTATGTAAACATGAAGAAGATGAGTTTAGGAATCTAAAACCAAAGTAGGAATTCAATAGAATGATGTTGGTCTTCTTCTCCTTCACTCAATCTTCTCGAAATTCGTGCTTGATCTCCTCCAAATCCGTGCCAAAAAAAATCTTCCCGAAAATCCCCAAAAAGCTTCTATTTATAGACAAACTTAGGGTTTCCGGTACTGTAGCCCAGTCGATCGACTGGCGTTGTGTGTTGGCCCAGTCGATCGACTGGCGTTGCTTGATTTGCAGGCTCTCCTGTTTGTTTCGCCAGTCGATCGACTGGCGCAAAGAAGGATCTCAGTCGATCGACTGAGAAGGGTCAAATTGCAGCGCTTCCTGTTTGTTGATCGAGTCGATCGACTGGAGCAGGGGAGCATCCCAGTCGATCGACTAGAGTGAATTTCTGCCAACTTTTGCTCAAATCTTCGAATTTTCCTCGTTCTTCGTGCTAAGGTCCTGAGCTCAAAGTATGGTCATTCCAAGCCTGAAATACAAGGAGAGGGGTCAAATGGCATCGAAATAGCATCGGGAATGGACCAAAACTCTTCGTAAATGGGCATGTGAACGAGTCGAGAATTCGACTCATCACCTGTGTGGAACTCAATGTCATCGAAACCATTCCCAGTTCTGTTTGGATAAATTTGCCTACTGGCAAAGGCTATTATCAAGACATTGTCGTTGAAGGAGGATTGAGGTATTGCTCTAAATGCTAAATCCATGGGCATGAGCTCTCTAACTGCAAAAAGATGCATAAACCTATGGAAACAGTAGAGCAAGGCTCTACTGTAAAGGGCAATGATGAAGCTAAAGTTCAACTTAACTCTTCGACAATTCCTATGGATACAACTGACAAGAACACAACTCAGGAGTAGCAAATTTTTGACAGGAGGAGAAAGGGTAAGAAATCTCATAATAAACCTGAAGAGCAAGACAATAATGCGAGTGGCGATATCAGCCCTTTAACAAAGGAGATAGGAAAGGAAATGAGTCCCAATGCTGGTGAGGTGGCCATTGTTGTTATCCCAGAGGATGAACATTCCAAGGATACTAATGGGACAGATGGAAGACAAACAGTGAAGAACAAGAAGGTGAAATCATTGTAGAGAGCAAAAATGATGGACCTATTGATGGTCAAGATGTTTCTAGTCAACAAATATCTTCAAGTGGTGATCGCCTGTCCTATTATGAGCCGCTTGGTGGTTTGGCTAACGCTAGAGACATTATGAGGCATATGACCATGGAAGCGATTGCCAAGGAAACTGGACAGGTTCAGCAGGAAGGTTCGAGTCTTCCAATGGAGGAATCAGAAAAAGGTTATGAAGATCCTGAAGCTATGCATAATAGTGACGATGGATGTGATCAGATTGGGGATCACTCCCTGGTGCCAAGCAACTCTATTCAACAAAGAATTCAAAACCGAAAGAAAAAGGAGTCCCGCTCTTCAAATCGATCTTATTTTATTTTATCGTTTATCTTGTCATTTTATCGTTAAAAAAAAGTCCGTCTATCTCATTTTATCGTTAAAAAAAAAATCGATCTTGCCCAAAAAAAAAGACATCAACTTCGTATGGTCATAGATAGGCTCTTTGGTTGGTGTTTTTCTTGCTATCTAGAAGAGATCATACTGCCCTCTTTAGCGCTTTTCCTTTTCGATGTAGCCACTTCTATGGTTTCTCCGGTTGTTGTTTTTTCTTGTGACAGTTCAACGTTTTTTAGGGGTTAGTTTAGTATTATCCTCTGGCGTTTGAGACTTGTGTTGTTTCAGCCATGATCCATGCTTTTTAGATCGTTATTAATAAAAGTAAAATTTAAAAAAAAAAGAAAAAAAGTTTAATCTGTTTACTAATGGATACAAGGCACTACAGACCAGGACACAACTCATAAATGAAGAAAGTACAATAATTTTGAAACGGACAACAAATAAATACTACTATTGGATTGTTAATGAATTTGAATTGATTCAATCTCGGATAATGAATAATGAATAAATTTGAGTTCACACTGCCCAACCGTCCACCACACATTCAACAAAATTTGATTTCCGCGTCCTATAGCATCATCTTCACCCTTTGACAACAATTCCCGTTGCATTCATTGCACGAGTCAAAAATTGAGATTTCCGATCTCAATAAATCAACCGGGTGATCGCTGCTGCTTCCTTTGTCACACAATTTTATAAATCGGGGAAGCAGATCATCAATATCACGGAACTGCCTATAAATAAATCATGAACAGCCTCAGCTTCTCCACTTTTAGTTTCACCCACAGACAACACAATTCAAGCCCTAAATTCCGTTCTCAGATTTGCAGAGCAACAATGGCCGACGAGCACCGAACAGAGACAGCCGCTGAGACTACTCCAAGCCTCTTTTCTCCCTATAAAATCGGAAAGATTCAACTTTCTCACAGGTCATTTTATCAAACTCGGTTTGATTTTTTTTTATTTAAATTTTTTTTTTTTCGGGTGTGCTGATTGAGGATTTTGGGTTGAATTTTTCAGGATAGTGCTGGCGCCGCTGACAAGATGCAGAGCGCCGAACGAGCTGCCGAACGCAGCAATGAAGGAGTACTACACGCAGAGGACGACTCCGGGTGGGCTGCTCATAACCGAAGGGACTACCACGGCCCACGGAGCTGCTGGGTAAGCACTGGTCATACATTCGCTCTACTCTTGCTCTGGTTTGAATAGGGGATCCACGGATCGGACCGTAAATTTGGACCTGATCGAAACTTTATGAGTCGGTCAAGGATCGGGTCATACAAATTCGGATCCGATCCACTTTTTTTCTTCTTTCTAATTCACTATCCGAAAGTTCGACATGGATAGTGAAATTCTCGCTAGCTCCGGTTCAGAACAATCCAACCTTTTAGAAAAATTACATTCCACTAGTCTTGACTGGACTATATAAACTCGAGTCCGTTCCGGTCAACCATACACTTTTCTAAAGGATTCTGGTCTATCGAATGCAACCAGAACCGTAAGATTCATGTGCATCTGTAGTTTGAGTTTCTCACTAAAAGTAAAAAACTTGTGTTTCTCAGATACCCCCATGTTCCTGGAATCTACCAGGACGAGCAAGTGGAGGCGTGGAAGCCCATCGTCGACGCCGTCCACGCCAAAGGCGGCATCATTTTCTGTCAGTTTTGGCATACAGGTCGCGCATCTCATTCTGGTAAGTCTGCTGTCTGCTTCAATTCATACAATACAATCGAGAAGTCAAAATAAAGTGTTACTGATTAAAAAGACACTGCCTTCCTCTTTTTTAGTCTATCAACCTGATGGAGGCAAACCCATTTCCTCAACCAACAAGCCCTTACCAGAAAAGTACAAGATTTTACTCCCTGATGAATCCTACGACACCTATCCGGCTCCTCACGCCTTGTCCATCGAAGAGATCCCAGAAGTCGTCGAGCAGTATCGACGTTGTGCTTTGAATGCTATCAAAGCTGGTAACATTTTCGACAAAACACTGTTCACAACAATTGCTACTTATTCGAAATGTGATCAAGTGTTTTAATGGATCTCATGTTATTTTGTTGTTTTAAGGTTTCGATGGTATCGAGATCCATTCAGCCCACGGGTATCTCATCGACCAGTTTCTCAAGGACAACATCAATGACCGAACCGACCAATACGGTGGCTCGCTAGAAAACCGAACACGTTTCTTATTCCAAGTGGTAGATTCAGTAGTCTCTGCTCTGGGCCCTGAGCGTGTCGCAGTCCGAATCTCACCCGCTATTGAGTATCTTGGCGGAATGGACTCGAACCCAATCGCTCTCGGAACTACCATAATCAAAAAATTCAACACACGCCAGGTTGAATGGGGAGCGAAGCTAGCCTACCTTCACGTGACCCAACCTCGAATGCTCCAATATCTCGTGAGTGACTCGAGCAGGAGCGACCCGGAGGTCGAAGAGGCGAATTTGATTAAGACATTGCGAAATGCTTACGAAGGGGCATTTATGTGCACCGGGGGATATACCCGGGAGCTCGCTCTGGAGGCTGTGGAGCGTGGGGAGGTGGATTTGGTATCGTTCGGGAGGTTGTTTATAGCGAATCCGGATTTGGTGGAAAGGTTTAAGATCAACGCGCCTCTGAATAAGTACAACCGGACAACTTTTTATACCTTTGATCTGGTTGTTGGGTACACTGATTATCCCTTCTTAGAGGAGACTACTGAGGTGAAGGCGCCATTGGAGAGGTCTGCTGCTTGAGCTTATGTCCAGATTTATGTCATTGAATAAGTTGCATGAGGTCATTTTTTCTATTAAGATATTCGTTGTTTTTCAATTCAGTGAGCATGTATGGTTATTTTTTGGACGGTTGATAATAAATGAATGCTTTGAAAAATAATATGTACGTAACTTAAAACTTATTAGGTTCGTTCATCTGATAATTTAAAAGGTTTAGAATAATCAAAATTAATTCAAAATTAATAAAGATTTAATCATTTTAATGACTCAGAAGGGTATATTGAGAATGATAATATATTTATTTTAATCTTATAATCTCATTAATATCGAGTCAAATAGAATTTTGTTATTTCAAGTCCTAATTTTTCAAAAGTCAAAATCACAAACTCTTCAACAAAATATTAACTGAAATCACGAACATATCTCTTTTCAACAATTTCCATTCCGGATCTTGAGAATCCGATTTTATTAAAAAACAGATCATTTTCAAAAGAACAAATTCACATGGATCATTTGGACAATTTTAAAACCCAAAAAGGATCATTTTCAATAAAAACTCTCAACACACATGACACATGTGGATAATAGCGTATCCTTCAGCTGCTCCAATCTTTAAGCCAAGTCAATGAAGAGCCATTATCAGTCAATGGTTCAATTAAAGCCGAATGAGCCGACGTTTTTCGGTTCAATTTATAAATATTGGACCGAATCTATGAGCCGGTTAACAGTTATTGGGCTTTTCCTCCATGCTCAAAAAAAAAAAAAAACCTCGCGAAGAAATTTATTTCAATGTATTATTCGAAGAAGCTGCGATTCGGAGATGAGTGAAAAAAGCTAGGGCACGAAATTACTGCGGGATAAATTCAATCGCTGGTCCCGAGGTAATCTTTCTTTCCCTTCATCAATCTGCATCAAAGTGTTTGTGAATTTATATTTGAATCAATTTTTGTTGACTTTTTTTTATATATATATTTCGATTTCATCTTGACTTGTGTGTTGTTTTGATACTGATTGCTGACTGCTGTGCACTTTTGGAAGCTGTAGACAACAAAAATGGATAGCAAGCAAATAAAGATAACAGATTTGAGCTTAACTGATAGAATCAGTTATCTTCCAAGTAATATCATTGAATGCATTTTGGATCGCCTCCCTATCAGTGATGCTGTTGCGACCAGCGTATTATCAAAGGAATGGAGGCACAAGTGGACCAGAATACCAAACCTTGTGTTTGATAATGAGTTTTATGACGGTATTTGGTCACGAAGTAAAATTAGAATGCCTATTGAGTACAGTGACATCATTAGTAAAATTCTGTTACTCCACGTTGGACCCATTCAAAAATTCGTTCTTCGTACTCCATTATTTCGCGATTTTCATGTAGACCTCGTTTCATGGATGCATTTTATATCGCGAAAGGATGTGAAAGAACTTCAAATTCAACTTCTACCTGTCGAAATCAAGTTGCCTTCATACATTTTTAATTGCAGTGAGCTTCAGTCTTTGAAAATATATGCCCGTGGATTTGATCTTCATCCTCCTCAGGGTTTCAGAGGATTTTGTAATCTCCGACGTCTTAATTTGTGTGGTTTAGTAGAAGGAACTCAAATAAGCAATTTGGTTTCAAAATGTCCCCTGCTTGAAAGATTGAAAATACATCGTATAGCTAGAGGACATACCTTGGTTATTGATGCTCCTAGACTCCTTTCTTTATGTGTCGGGTTACCCCTGAATACATTACTACGACTGAAAAATGTTCAAAGTCTTAATGCCATATCACTTCTATTTGGCCGATCGTGCGTAATGAAGTTTTGTGAACTGTTTGATATTTTTGGCTCACTATCAAATGTCAGATCTGTTACTCTTTCCTCCCTTCGTACAATAAATGTAAGTCTTACAATGTTTTTATTTTGTGAATTTTCTCCATATTGGTGCTCCGGTCAGTAGTAACCTTGTTGGCTTTTGATTTAGGCCATGCGTCGAGATGCTCCGATGAGCCTTCCTACCACTCTTCATAACCACAGGTGTCTTACTTTACTGGAGATTGATATTTCTTCACCACAGTGCATTCACTTCATCCTCGGCATATTCAAAAGCTCGCCTAATTTACAAAAGCTGAATGTTGGGGTAAGACAAGTCAGTTAATCAGTTTGCCAAAGTCTCTAGTTTCCCTTTTTCCTCATTTTTATATTGATCTCATTCCATGTAGAATGAGTTATTGGATAAAATCTAACTCATCGACTACGGTCTCTTTATGACTTTGATATAGATCAATTCATCGGCATACATTAGGGATGAGGTTGCTTTACACTTCCTTCACACGCTGATAAGAGAACCCCAAACTATGAACAGCCTCGTAACTGTAAAGATAAAAGTGCTATTGGGAAAGAGAGTTGAAATAATGTTCATTAAACTGATACTATCTTGCGCCCCCATCTTGGAAACTATGTATTTAACTGGATATATCGTCAACGAAGCTGAGTTTACATTGATGTCAGAGCTGTTGAAGTGCAGACGATCTTCGCCCCATGCTCAAGTGATGTACTCAAGATATCCTGGGGACCGATCTATATTTAACTTCTAGGTCTTTGAAAGCATCACTGACAAACAGTCTGTAAAATCAACTGCAAAATTGGTTCCAGTGTTAGGAAGCATGAAAATGTTATTTACAATATAAAACTGTTCGCAAATTATGTCCTGGCATCTTGTTATGGTTAAAGTCATAATGAACTACCAGAGCTAAACTTCTCCTACATGATGGTGAGTGTCAAATATCACGAGAACATTAATAATCCAGCAGGAATAGACCCATGTATCCTTCAGATTCAGCTACTCCGATCTACAAACACTTGACAAATCAGTGGTCTAGAAGCATCAGCCATAAATTCATGTAAAATTTTGCCTTGCTGTGTTTTGATGTCTTGCTTTCTGTGCTGCTGTTATTCGGAAAAAAATTGTTTCCATGTTTTTGAACTTGAAGTGCCAAACTTTTAAGTTCAAACTTAAAAAAGATGAATCTAAAATTTTTAAGTTTACAATAAACTCATTTGTCTGCTAACATTGATAATTGTGGAGCAATTTATACACCTTGGGAAGAAAAAAAAGAAGCTTTATCTGGAACTTCAAAGGGCGAAAAATCCTTATTGAGAAATCAACAGGTTTTAACTCATGTATTATAAAAGGATGTTCCTGTTGAGACCTCTTCATTTCTCTCACTGATATAAATCAGGTAAGCTTATCTCTGATATGGCTTTGGTTGCATTATAGTGTAGGAAAGGAGCTTGTCATATTGTCTTGCATTTTTTTTAGTGTTGTTATGATGATAATGCTGACATTGCTGTGCATTTTTTGAAACAGTGGATAGCAGAAATGGGTAGCAAGCTGATAATTACAGACAGCAGCTTGCCTGACGATAGAATCAGCTATCTTCCAAGTGATATCATCAACTGCATTTTGGATCGTCTCCCTATCTGTGATGCTGCTGCAACCAGCATATTATCCAAAGAATGGAAGCACAAGTGGAGGAGAATAGGGTACCTCATTTTTGACGAGGAGTTTGCGAGCAATGTTACCAGAAATTGGACAGAAGACGACGTAGGTGAAAGGATGGTAAATCTTGTGTATAGTAACATCATTGATAGAATTCTGTTACTTCATATTGGACCCATTCGAAAATTCGTTCTTCAAAGTCCAATTCTCCGCTATTCTTTGCCTTTTGACATCATCAGTTCATGGATGCTGTTCATATCCCAAAATGAGGTGAAAGAACTTATTATTGAAGCTCCATATGAATCAATCAGGTTGCCGTCATATCTTTTTCATTGCAATGAGCTTCAGCATTTAAAGATACATGTCGAGATACTTAAACTTCATCCTCCTAATAATTCGAGAGGATTCTGGAATCTCATTAGCCTTGATTTGTCTCTTCTCAATGATGGAGGTGTAATCAGCAATTTCATTTCAGAATGTCCTCTGCTTGAAAGATTATTCCTAGATGTCACATACTTGACACAACCCTTGGTTATTGATGCCCCTAGACTCCGTTTTCTATATGCCTTCCACGGTGATGATGCTGATGTGCACCTTATACTGAAGAATGTTCACAGTGTTAACGAGCTCTCACTCGATTTTTACTGTGCTTCAATGGATTTCTGTTATCTGATTAGTATTTTTGGCTCCGTCCCAAAAGTAGAGACCGTTATTCTAAACCTCACATACACATCACTAGTAAGTCATTGTCATACTGGAAGCATTTATATTCATGAATTTTCTATATGCTGTTCTCGTCATTTGTTGCTTACTTGTTGGCTTTTGGTTTAGGATATGCCTCTAGATGCTCCGGTGAGCCTTCCCATCACTCTTCATAACCACAAAATTCTTACTCTAGTGGACATTGAGATTTCTTCAAAGGCGTCCATGTCCTTCATCCTTTTCCTATTATGTAGCTCATCTAATTTGAGAAAGCTGAATCTTGGGGTAAGAGAAGTCAGCTTGTTAAGTTTGTTGCTTTCTTTTCTCTATCTCTTGTCCATTGTTAGAATACATTCTTGGGTAAAATCAAACTCGTTGACACTGGTCTCCCTGTGGCTTGCACTTGCTATAGATCTATCCATTCTCAATTAATGGGGATGAGGAAACTTTACACTCCCTGGATGCGCTGATAACGGAACCTCTAGTTTTGAACAGCCTTTTAACTATAAAGATAAAAGGACTCTCTGGAAGTGAAGTTGAAATACTGATACTGTTCATTAAACTGATAATAAGCTGCTCCACTGTCTTGAAAACTTTGCATTTATGTGGAGCGAAGAATCTTCACAACCAAGCAAAGTTCAGACTGATTACAGAGCTATTGCAGTGCCCCCGACCCTCATGCCAAGCTCAGGTGATCTACTCAAAACATCCTGGGGACAGCTCTATATTTGACTTCTAGTCTTTGAAACCATGTTCATCGAGTCTGTAACATTAACTGCAACATCAATTCCAGTTTTATAATTCATGATAAAAGCGTATGAAGACAGTCATGTAGTCTGTTAGAAAACAGTCATTTTTCAAAATACCCGCCGTTATGGAAAAATGATAAGCTACAGTAATATGAAGAACACCTGCTATATTGTTGAGAAAGCTTACTGTTGTGCTAAATGACCTGAAATCCGTTTCTTTCTTGGCATCCAGTAAAATTCTGATCAAATCACAAAAAAAGGGTATGCAAAATTAAAGTTGTCCAGCAGTCAGCAGGAATTCATGTGATGCTTTACCAGTTTACCTTGCCCTGCTCGGATGCCGAGACCTCCACATTTCTGTCTACTGACTTTCCTCAGAGAGGCTTTTCAGCTGCCCATATATGCAATGCTAGATAATCATACCAGATACTGCGAAAAAGAACATTGAAGAGGTGACCGCATCTAATGTCATGAAAGCTTTGATGACATATTATGACTGCTACGATGAGCTTAAATGACTTGTTGAAATTAAGGTCAATTCAATTTTTGCAGCTTCTCTTTAATGACATTCGGTAATTTTGAATTTAAATTTTCTATATTAGAGTAGCTCTTTTGCCACTAAAATAAAAAATGTATTAAAATTTGTACCTTTTTCTCTGAAGAACCACTTGGGAAAGTAAAGCTTTCTATGGAACATCAAAAGCCACCAACATCTCAGCATCACCATCTGCTAATGTTGATAACTGTGGACCAATTTACATCTTTCCCCAGTAAGCTTTCTATGGAAATCAAAAGGCAACTTCATTGAGAAACCAACAAGTTTTTTGACTCAAATATTATAAAAGGGCAGATCTTCCAGTTGAGAGCAAACTGCCATATTTCTCTCCACTGGGCTTAGAGTCAGGTAAGTTTCTCTTCCATCTGTAATCCATTTATAGTTACGTTCTGTTCATGTTCATTTCAAAAACAAGAGCTCTGGCTTTGAACTCAGTGAAATAAAAGTGCATGTGAAATTGTCTTCAAACTGTAGGTAACAGAAATGGGTAGCAGCCAAGAAAAGATTGAAGATAGCAGCCTACCTGATAGGATCAGTCAACTTCCCAGTAATATAATTGACTGCATTTTGGATTGCCTCCCTATCCGTGATGCTGTGGCAACTAGCGTATTATCGAAGGAATGGAGGCATAAGTGGAGGAGAATTGGAAACCTTGTTTTTGATATGGATTTTCTGGTTGATTTCATACTTTGTAGGAAACAAAGTGAACTTGAAACGTTGAAATTTGAGTACAGCAACATCATTGGTAAAATTCTGTTACTTCACCTTGGACCCATTAACAAATTTGTTCTTCATATTCCATACTTTTTCAATGGAAAATCTCCTCTAGACCTCAATTCATGGATGCTTTTCATTTCCCAAAATGCGGTGAAAGAAATTATCATTGAAGACAAATTTACTCCAGAATTCAGGTTGCCCTTATATGTGTTTCAGTGCAACGAGCTTCAGCATTTAAAGCTAGATGTCCTAGCACTTGATCTTCATCCTCCTCAGGGTTTCGGAGGATTCTGTAATCTCCTTAGCCTTGATTTGTCGGGTTTACCAGAAGGAGGTGAAATCAGCAAATTGGTTTCAGAATGTCCCCTGCTTGAATTATTGTCCGTACGTGTATTAGACTTCGGACTTCCTTTGGTTATTGATACACCAAGACTCCGTTTTCTACATGCCTATTGTTTCTCGACTGCAACCTTCCAGCCGAAGAATATTTGCAGTGTTACTGCCATTTCACTTCAATTTTGGGTACTATCTAAATTTACTTTCTCTCAACTGATTAATATTTTTAACTCGGTGCCCAAAATTCAGACTGTTACTCTAGAATCACTGTGGAAAATAAAGGTAAGTCATATTGCAACAGTTCTATTTATGAATTCTCACGTTGCAGTTCTTTGGTAGTTAAAAGCTTACTTGCTGGTTTTTGAATTAGAATATGCCTCAAGATCCTCCGACAAGCATTCCAACCACTCTTCATTACCACAGGAGTCTTACTTTACTGAACATTAATATTTCTTCACCGCGGTGCATGTACTTTGTCTTGTGCGTATTACGTGGCTCGCCCAATTTGCAAAAGCTGAATCTCAGGGTAAGAGAAGTCAATCAGTCCGATTGTTTAGTTTCTTGCTTTCTTTTCTATTCCTCTTTCATGTTATAATATGTTCTTGGATATAATCAAACTCATTGACAACGGTCTCTCTATGACTTGCAACAGAGCTATCTATTAGCAACTAGTGCGGATGAGGCTGGTTTACACCTCCTGTGTAAAGATCGATTATAGACTTGTACTAGTCGAACCTTATTCTTTATTAATAATCGGGACCAAATGTTAGGTTTACAAACAATGGATTGACTCAATCCAAAACCAAACAAATAACAACAAGCATGTAAATCCAGTCCAATAATCACAATCAAACAAGTACTACTCGCACTGCTATCCAAGCAACAGGTGAGAAGAACTTCCCTGAGAAACCGAAGGTCGAAGCTTTGCCTTGGATTGAAACCGAGCTGTGTAGTCCTACTGGATGTATACCTTCGCTCTGCTCTCTGTAATAGGAGTTGAACGCCGATACTTCTCCACCGTAGACGTCGGACCAGCAGCGTCGTCGTCGAGCTTTCAATTTGGCCGAATCGCTTCTTGGAGTCTCTCGATTGTATTTCGCTCAGATGGAAATCGGAATGGTGCCCTAACCCCCAATTGAAGTTGCTTATATGTTGAGCTGAAGATGCGTTGAAACGACGTCGCTTGCCAGAGTAACAGAATTAACTGACATACGCGCGCCTTTGGAACGACATCGTTCAATTAAAACGAACGTTTCCGCTTCAGCTGAAAACGACGCAGCTTTGCGGGAGAGGTAACCGATCGCATACACGCTCGGAGGTCCGCTCGGAGGTCCGCTCGGAGGTCCGAGCGGATACACGCTCGGAGGGGGCTCGGAGGCGCGCCCGGACACACGAGCTCAAGAGCAAAAAAAACACAATTTCCTGCAAAACTTGAACATGCAATTTGGACTGAAAAAAAAACACTAAACACTAGTCCCAATGTCATTCAAAATCATACACAACTGGGATTATAAACTCAACAAATGCCCTCCTAAGACTAGTTGTGTAAAGGAATGAAGAAATGAATTGAGATAGATACATCTAACCTCAATTAAGGTTCAACACAGCCTGTTAAGGCTCAAGACTTGCTCAGGCCAGATTTTCATCCAACCTCATCAATATGCAAGCTTTCCCTGCAGAAAACAAACTTATTAGCTGGTACAATTTTAGTTCCAAAGTCAGCTGGATTTTTCTCTCCAAGGATCTTGTCTACACTTATGTTTTGGGTCTCCACTAGGTCTCTAATGAAATGCATTCTAACATCAATATGCTTTGACCTCTCATGATATACTGGATCCCTACACAAACATAAGGCACTTTGACTATCCATATAAATCCTAGGAGGCTCACTAATCCCACTAATCTCCTTCACTATCCCACTTAACCAAATGGCTTCTTTTGCTGCCTCTGTGGCAGCTATATACTCTGCTTCTGTAGATGATAAGGCAACTATGGGTTGCAACTGACTTTTCCAAGACACACAATTTCCATTCCAAGTGAAATAGAAAGCTGTGGTGGATTTCCTATTATCCCTATTGCTGGCATAATCTGAATCTACATACCCTACAATTCCTGCTTTTGGTTCATGGTCTTTATATACTAATCCTAACCCTTTAGTCCCTAACAAGTACCTTAACAAATATTTCATGGCTTCCCAATGCTTTATGCCTGGGTTAGACATATATCTACTAAGAACACTAATAGAGAAAGCAAGATCAGGCCTTGTACATATCATACCATACATAATAGAACCAACAGCAACATCATATGGCACATTCAGCATTTGTTTCTTTTCTTGCTCAGTTTTAGGACAATCTTCCTTAGAGAAAATAAGATGCCCTCCTAAGGGTATAGCATTAGACTTAGCATTCACAATAGCAAATTTATCTAACACCTTAGTAAAGTATTCAGATTGGGATAAACAGATTTCTCCATTTTTCCTATTTCTAGTTATCTTTACCCCTAAGATCTTTTGAGCAATTCCTAAGTCTTTCATGTCAAAATGTTTTTGCAAACCAGACTTAGTCAGTTTTATATCATGCAATGAGGGACTAATCAGCAATAAATCATCCACATATAGCAGCACAAACAATGGAGCATTTTTCACTCTTTTCAGATAAAGGCAAGTATCATATTTGCTTCTCAAAAAACCTAAGTCAAGCATGCAACTGTCAAATTTCTTATTCCACTGTCTAGGTGATTGTTTTAATCCATAGATGGATTTTCTAAGCAAACAGACATGATCTGGTTTCATTTTATCAACAAAACCTTCAGGTTGACACATATGAATTGTTTCTAGCAAATCACCATGTAAAAATGCAGTTTTCACATCCATTTGTTCAATATGCCAATCATAAACAGCAGTCATAGCAATAAGTAATCTTAAAGTTTTATACTTGACAACAGGAGCAAATATCTCATTAAAGTCAATGCCCTCTCTTTGGTGAAACCCCTTAGCCACTAACCTAGCCTTAAACCTTGGTGGATCATTAGGTGAGTTACCTTCTTTAATTCTATATATCCATTTACATGCCAAAGGTTTAACATTTAGAGGCCTAGGTACAAGTTTCCAAGTATTGTTTTCATGCATGGATTGAATCTCTTCTATCATGGCATTTTTCCATTTTTCAGATTCATTACTAGCCAAGGCTTGCCTATATGTATCAGGTATTACATATTTAATTTTTTCAGCAGCTATTAGAGCAAACTCAACAATATTACAGCACTTTCCATCATTGTTCTCATCATACTCAGCTATGTTGGCTTTATATCTAGGATTAACCTTTCTAATTCTAGGTTCCCTGTCTCTAGTCAATTGATAATTAGCTAGACTAGGCTCAGTTTCATGCACAGGGGATTCAGAAATAGTAGGCATAGCACCAACATTTTCATGCCCATTTTCAGGCACATTCACACTATGATCAACATATAAATCATCAGGCAGATTTGGCAAATCAGATGTAGCAGCAGAAGAAAGGTTCATGCCTAAATCAGATGATTCAATAGCAACATTTTGATCACTAGTGTCCATAGTATTTGAATTTAAAGCTGAGTTAGATGGACTTACAGTGCTAGCTCCCCCACCTAATTGGTGAGGTGGCTCATTACCTGAAACAGCAGGGGAATTTGACCCCTCATCTGTTACCTCCTGCAATCCATCACTAATGTCCAGTGACTGTCCCATCTCAGCTGCTTGATCTCCATTGTTTCCATCATCATTTCCCTGGTTCAAATTGAATCCTGATGGAATAAAACTGGTCACACCTTCAGGTGTGCCATGAGACTCAATAGCATGGTTTAGTTTAGACTTAAAGTGGAAATTCAGTTCATCAAAGGTAACAGAATGTGACACTATGACTTTGTACCCTCCTGGTTGTATCATTAACAGTTTATAACCTTTAACTCCTTCAGGATACCCAAGCATAACACATTTAACAGCCCTAGGCTGGAGTTTACCCTCAGAAACCTTGGCATAGGCTGTACAACCAAAGGGTCTAAGGTGGGATAGGTTTGGAGGTTTCCCAGTCCAAAGCTCTTGGGGAGTTTTGAAGTTTATGGCTGAGGAAGGACATCTGTTTATCAGATAAGCAGATGTAATCACAGCCTCTCCCCAAAGAGTTGGTTTAACTCCAGCACTAATCATCATGCATCTAGCTTTCTCTAAAAGGGTCCTGTTCATCCTCTCAGCAGTTCCATTCTGCTGGGGAGTACCAGGCACAGTCAAGTGTCTTTTTATCCCATTTTCAGTGCAAAATTCATTAAAAGCCTTGTTACAAAACTCCAACCCATTATCTGTTCTTAAGCATTTAACTTTAAGTTCAGTTTGACTCTCAACCATGATCTTCCAGTTCTTAAACTTTTCAAAAGCCTCATCCTTGGTTTTTAAGAGAAAGACCCATACTTTTCTAGAGTATTGATCTATAATTGAGAGGAAATATGATCTTCCTCCAATTGTAGAGACCTGGGCAGGTCCCCACAAATCAGAGTGAACATACTCCAAAGGTTTTTTGACAACAAAGGAAGATTTGCCAAAAGGATGAGCAGATTTTTTACCAAAAACACAAGTTTCACAGAATTTCAGATCAATAGGTTTACAATCAATCAAACCAGATTTAGACAGATAATGCAGTCCTTTGTTCCCTATATGTCCAAGCCTTGAATGCCACATTATAGTGTCTAATAGAGTTTTATTTTCATCAGAAAGATTAATTTCAGAAGAAGAAATCAGATGGTATAAACCTCCTTTTTCTACACTTCTCATTACAACTCTATTATCCCTCATTACTTCTCTAACTCCCTTAAAGGTTGTTATCTTGCATCCAAGTTTATCCAAGGCAGATTCTGACAGTAAACTCCTCCTTAGATGGGGAACCCATCTAACATTTTGAAGAATTCTCACAACACCATCAAACATCCTTAAGGGAACTGAACCAATTCCCTTAATTCTCAATGATGTGTGATCACCAAGCATGACCTCCCCACCTTCACAAAGCTTCAGTGAACTGAAGAGATGTTTGTGTGGAGTGGCATGCATGGTGCAGCCAGAATCAAGGATCCATGAATCATCCTCATGCCCATTAGACATGAGGAACAATTCATTTCCATATTGGGGATCATTTTCACAAATGTTGGACTGTCCAGATTGTTGGTTATCTTTTCCTTTACCCTTTTTATCTTCAATTCTTTTATAACAAGAGCTAGCATAATGGCCCAACTTGCCACAATAATTGCACTTGACAGGGGTATTTTTCTGAAAGTTGTTGTTATTTTGAGAGGATTGTGAAGACTTATCAAAGGATTTCTTTTCATGTGAATCAGTGTTATTCTGAGATCCATTGTGGTTCTTTCTCTTTGGTTTAAATTTATTCTTCCCCTTAAACATCATTACCTCAGATTTTACTTCAGTTTTAACACCATTTTTAGTCTTAAAAACTTTTAGGCTGTCATTCTTAGAAGTAATAGCATCAATGATCTTGGTGACTGTTACTTCATCATTCCCATACTGAATAACATCCCTAAGGGTGTCAAACTGTGGTGGGATTGAATTTAGGAGAATGACACAAAGGTGTTCTTCCTTAACTTCATCTTTACACTTTTTCAAATCCTGAGTTATTTTTAAGAAAATGTCTAGATTTTCCTGCAGACTCATATTCACATCCATCTTGAAAGTGAACAATTTTGTTTGCAAAGAAATTCTATTGGGGAGAGTTTTAGCCAAATACATTTTATCTAGTTCATCCCACAATGTTTTAGGTTCAGTATGATGCATAACCTTCCTAGCTACATCATCTGTTAATCTCATCATGATTTCAGAATAAGCAAGTTCTTTCATGTCAGTTTTCTGTTGATCAGAGGTAGGGGCAATCCATTCCTCTGTCACAGCCCTATAGCATTTTTCCTTAACCAATATAGCCTTCATCCTCATCTTCCACATAGTGAAATCAGAGGTCCCATCGTAGGGCTTGATTTTCATGGCATCAGCCATCCCAAAAGAAAATCAAGTCCAAAGGAAATTAACAAAGAAAAGGTAGGCAAGCACAAGAGATGATCAAGATGACTCAAGATCAATCAACAAGGCTCTAGATACCAATTTGTAAAGATCGATTATAGACTTGTACTAGTCGAACCTTATTCTTTATTAATAATCGGGACCAAATGTTAGGTTTACAAACAATGGATTGACTCAATCCAAAACCAAACAAATAACAACAAGCATGTAAATCCAGTCCAATAATCACAATCAAACAAGTACTACTCGCACTGCTATCCAAGCAACAGGTGAGAAGAACTTCCCTGAGAAACCGAAGGTCGAAGCTTTGCCTTGGATTGAAACCGAGCTGTGTAGTCCTACTGGATGTATACCTTCGCTCTGCTCTCTGTAATAGGAGTTGAACGCCGATACTTCTCCACCGTAGACGTCGGACCAGCAGCGTCGTCGTCGAGCTTTCAATTTGGCCGAATCGCTTCTTGGAGTCTCTTGATTGTATTTCGCTCAGATGGAAATCGGAATGGTGCCCTAACCCCCAATTGAAGTTGCTTATATGTTGAGCTGAAGATGCGTTGAAACGACGTCGCTTGCCAGAGTAACAGAATTAACTGACATACGCGCGCCTTTGGAACGACATCGTTCAATTAAAACGAACGTTTCCGCTTCAGCTGAAAACGACGCAGCTTTGCGGGAGAGGTAACCGATCGCATACACGCTCGGAGGTCCGCTCGGAGGTCCGCTCGGAGGTCCGAGCGGATACACGCTCGGAGGGGGATCGGAGGCGCGCCCGGACACACGAGCTCAAGAGCAAAAAAAAACACAATTTCCTGCAAAACTTGAACATGCAATTTGGACTGAAAAAAAAACACTAAACACTAGTCCCAATGTCATTCAAAATCATACACAACTGGGATTATAAACTCAACATCCTGCTAGCACAGATAAGGGAACCTCTAGCTTTGAACAGCCTTTTAACCGTAAAGATAAAAGGACTCATGGGACGTGAAGTTGAAATACTGTTCATCAAACAGATACTATCCTGCTCCCCCATCTTGAAAACTATGCATTTAGCAGGAGAGAAGGACATTCCAAACGAGGCAGAGTTCACAATGATTTCAGAGCTATTGCAGTGCCCCCGACCCTCATGCCAAGCTCAGGTGATCTACTCAAAATATCCTGGGGACAGCTCTATATTTAACTTCTTGTCTTTGAAACCATGTTCATCGAGTTTGTAACAATAACTGCAACATCAATTCCAGTTTTATAATTTATGATATTGGCTTATGAAGACAGTCATATAGTCTGTTAGAAAATAGTCATTATTCAAAATACTAGCCGTTATGGAAAAATGATAAGCTACAAGTAATGAAGAAACACCTGCTATTGTTGAGAAAGCATACTGTTGTGCTAAATGACCTGAAATCAAGGTGAAATCCGATTCTTTCTTGGCATCGAGTGAAATTCTGATCACATCACAAAGGAAAAAGAGTATGCGAAATTAAAGTGGTTCAGCAGACAGTAGCAGGCATTCATATGATACGTTATTTACCCATTTCTGTCTACTGACTTTCCTCAGATAAGCTTGTGATCCATCTTCTGCCGGTTTACAAGGGGCTGTTTGATTGAGCTTAAATTTATGTTATGTTAATTTAATTTATGTTAATTTATGTTATGTTAATTTATTTTAATTTATTTTAGTTTATACCAACATAACATTACATCATCATCATACCATCATCATACCATCATCATGTCATCACCATCATCATCATCATGTCATCACCATCATCATGATGGTGGTGAATAGTAATATGGTGAATAGTAATATGGTGATCATGATGGTGATGAATAGTAATACGATGAATAGTAATATGGTGAATAGTAATATAGTGATCATGATGACGGTGAATAGTAATATGGTGATCATGATGGTGGTGAATAGTAATATGATGAATAGTAATATGCTGAATAGCAATATGGTGATCATGATGGTGGTGAATAGTAATATGATGAATAGTAATATGGTGATCATGATGGTGGTGAATAGTAATATGGTGATCATCGTGATGGTGAATAGTAATATGATGAATAGTAATATGCTGATGATGATGGTGACACGATCATCAGCATCATCATATTACTGTTCATCATATTACTATTCATCATCACCATCTCACTATCATCATCATATTACTATTCATCATCATCAACATGTCATCATTATCATATTACTATTCCCCATCACCAGCATGTCATCATCATCATATTACTATTCATCATCATGTTACTATTCATCATCATATATTACTATTCATCATCATCATATTATTATTCATCATCATCATATTACTATTCATGAAGATGGTGATGATGACATGATGGTGATGATGTTGACATGATGGTGATGATGTTGACATGATGATGATGATGATGATGATGATGATGATGATGATGACATGATGATGATGATGATGATGATGATGATGATGATGATGATGATGGTGGTAATATGATGATGGTTGAAATTTATGTTATGTTAATTTATGTTATGTTATGTTATGTTAATTTATGTTAATTTATGTTATGTTAGGTTAATTTATGTTAATTTATGTTAATTTATGTTATGTGGTGTTAAAATGGTTATATAATACAAATTTAAAGCCCAGAAAACAAACCCTTAATTGGGCATTTTTTCGTTTATTTATTTATTATTTACATTGGCAAAAAGCTAGGGCACAAAAATTGAAAGTCAATCGCTGGTAGCCGCTGGGAGGTAATATTTCTTTCTCTTCACCTTCACCTTCACAGTCTGCATTAAAAAAAGTTGGTAAAATTCCAGTGATTCTTTAAATAATGTGGACCCCTTCTTTTTTCATGGACATCAACGACAAAGATCGCTTTTTCACAATTTTTTTAGCTTGCCCCCAAAAATGATAATCGCCGCGTATTTAATGAGTATCCTAAACCTAAACAATATATTATTAAAATAATAATAATATTTCTGTAAATTTTATTAGTGTTGATGTTGTGTGTAGAGAGGATTCATTTCAGGTTGAGTATGGCGTCTTTTGTTTTTCTTTTTTATTTGAATTTAGAAGCACTTGTATTTATCAGTTAGTATAAGGGTTGCATTGTATTTTCCTAATCTGTCTACTGTATCTAGAAAATAGTGAAAGTGGTATATTGTAATTCTGTTACAATTGTATTTAAGTCAAAATACGGATATTCAACTCAATGCTAATAAAAAAAAAACTTAATGAGAATAGTGTTAGTGTGATTCTGCCGAAAATCCTTCAGCTCTTCTCCGATCTTTGTTGCTCATATTGGTTCGTCTGAGCTTCTCCGGTAACTCGCCTGAAGGTTTCGACATTGTGCGCAGATCAGCGACTGCGACGCCAGCAAAAAACCACCTACCGGTAAGCAATTAGACCTCACGAGTTAGGAAATCAGTTCACATGTGTATCAGTCTCGGTAAGTTTCAGTTACGATTCGATTAGTGATTGTTTTGTTACGAAATAGGCGACGGCTCTTAAAATTTCATTTTTGATGAATTCTTTGGTGTTCTCAGTTGAAGTTTGTGAAGCTGCGTGAGTATGTCAGAGAAATCGTGATTTTTTTGGGGTCCAGTTAGCTCTATATATTCTTGTTCTCGAATTGTGACTAGTTGATGGAGAATCAGGAGGGTTTTGTTGATTTTAATTGTAGAGAAAATGCAATCATGAGCTGTATGTATTACTTGTGGAATTAGAAATGTAATGTTGGCAAAAGCGAGAGAATCTAGTTTCTGATGATGTGGTATGTAAATCAAACAACTGGTTCTGCTAAGTTGCATTTTCTAGTATTACGGGATGAGAAAGAATAATGTGTTTGTTTGAACTGCGCTACACGCATTACAGGTCTTCAGTCAGGGTGGGATTGACGATTGTTGTAGCCTATAACTGAACGACATTTGTAATTAACTAATTATTCTTATTTCTCGCAATTTGACCACTGAATCATAAGCATTTATTGTTGACTTGTGGGTTGTTATGATGCTGACTGTTGTGCACTTATTTTTTGGAAGCTGTAGACAACAAAAAAATGGGTAGAAAGCAAACAAAGATTACAGACGGTAGCTTACCTGATAGGATCAGTGATCTTCCCAGTAATATCATTGACTGCATTTTGGATCGCCTCCCTAGCTGTTGTGGTCTACTGCTGTTGTGATGGTTTATATGTTGATTATTAATGCCCAAAGTAGTTTAGTACATATATATATATGCCTAGTCAAGTTTGCAGGAGTTCTGGTTCATGCCTTAGTCCATATCTAAGTTTTGAGCCAAAAGGCTCAAAACGGTGTCGTTTGTGCTACGCGGGATTGGTGTCGCTTGAAGGTTAAATGAAACGGAGTCGTTTGGCCAAAAGCGAGAAAGTCGGTTTAATGGAACGCTGACGATTCGGGAACGCGGGTGATTCCGTTATGACCGTTACTAACGAGCGGACGACAGCGTTTCACGCGTCTTCTTCGGTTTCATTCAAATACAAATCAAAATTGGGGATTAGGGCTCAGTTCTTCACCCAGAAATCCCAGAGCGATTCGAGAGCGATTCGTGAGAGAGAGATCAAATTGGCGAGCGAATCTACAACGACTGAAGTCGAGAAGGTGTGCGACGACTACGGCGTGTCTCTATTGCAGCAAAGTAGCAGTGGAGCGCCGGCAGACTCGAAGCTCAAGTACAGCTCCGGTTAGGACTGTTCTGCGTCACTTCTTGGTCGGATTCTAACTCAGGGAAGTTCTAACTCGTTGCTTGGATTGATTTACATTTGTATTGGGTTACAATACTGCTTTGTAATATTGAGTGACACTAGGACAATAATCTAGGCATACTTGTATGAACACTTTGGGCTAAATATTAATAAAGGGTAAGGTTTAATCTCAAAGTTTGAATCGATCATCCTACACTATCCGTGATGCTGTGGCAACTAGCGTATTATCTTACGAATGGATGCACAAGTGGAGGAGAATTGGCAACCTTGTTTTTGATAAGGAGTTTGTGGATGATGTCATCGTTCGTAGGACTCAAGGAGAACCTGCAATGATGAAACTTGAGTACTGCAACATCATTGGTAACATTCTGTTACTTCACCTTGGACCCATTCACAAATTTGTTCTTCATATTTCTCGTTTTGGCAATAGTTTGCCTTTAGACTTCCCCGGATCTTGGATGCTTTTTATTTCCCAAAGTAAGGTGAAAGAACTTACTATTGAAGTTCCACATTCTCAAATCAGATTGCCTTCATACATTTTTCACTGCAACGAGCTTCAATATTTAAAAATAAGAACCCTTACACTTGGTCTTCATCCTCCTCGAGGTTTCAAAGGATTTTGTAATCTCCTTAGCCTTGATTTGTTTGGTTGCCTAGATGGAGCTGAAATTAGCGATTTGGTTACAAAATGTCCTCTGCTTGAAAGATTGTCCCTATATCATGTAACCTTCAAAAATCCCTTGGTTATTGATGCCCATAGACTCCGATTTCTGCATATATATTGCTTATATAAGACACTCGTCACACTGAAGAATGTTCCCAGTGTTACTGCCATATCACTCCACTTTGCCAAACATGATAAAATGGTTTTCTCTGATCTGATTAATACTTTTACCTCAATACCAAAAGTTGAGACAGTAACTCTACGACACCTACATACAATAATGGTAAGTCTTATTACCACATTTCTATTTAATGATTTTTCATATTGCAATCCTCTGATCATTAGTAGTTCACTTGTTGGTTTTTGATTTAGGGTATGCTTGAAGATGCTCCGACAAGCCGTCCTACCACTTTTCTTAACCTCAATAGTCTTACTTTACTGGAGATAGCTCTTCATTAACAACAGTGCATTTTCTTCATCCTCTGTATGTTAAAAAGCTCGCCCAATTTGCGAAAGCTGAATCTCGGGGTAAGGGACTCAGGCTGCTTTGCCAAGTTGCTATTTCCTTTGTTCTCCCTTTCATGTCAAAATAATTTCATGTATAAAATCAAACTTATCGACGATTGTCTCTTTATGACTTGCTATAGATTCGTCAATCATCAACTAGTGAGGATAAGGCTGCTTTACACTTCCTTGACATCCAGACAGAGAATCCCAGAACTCTGAAGTCTGAACTACCTCTTAACTATAAAGATGAAAGGGCTCCTGGGAAGTAAAGTTGAAATAATGTTCATTAAATTGATACTATCTTGCTCCCCCATCTTGGAAACTATGTATTTGACCGGAGAGAATATTCTCAAAGAGGCAGAGTTCACATTTATGTTAGAGCTATTGGAGTGCAAACGACGTTCACTCAAAGCTCAGGTGATGTACTCAAAACATCCCGGGGATAGCTCTACATTTGACTTCTAGTTACTGAAAAGCATGTGAATCTGTAACAGCTACTGCAAAAGTAATTCCATTTTTAAAAAAATATTGAAGTGTTCCTGCGATGGCAGTCAGGTAGTTTGTGTTGGTACTTTCGAGTTGAAAGAATGTTTAACTTCAATGGCAGTCTTTAACGTCAACATCCATTCAACTCCTGTTTTAGTAAACAAATATCTGTTTTAGCTCTCGTATAGCACCTGCAGATGCAAGATGTTTGAGATTACCGCCTTCGCCAGATGGAAGTTATAGCACCAATTCCTTGATGAGGGCAGCTATGTCAATCAAAATAAAGAAGAAGAGATGGGAATACCTGCCACTCCAACTATGGTCGGGGATAGTCCCTCCCAAGGTAGAAATGTTGATATGAAGGATTATCCTTGATAACCTGCCTTCCAAGACAATACTATATAGAAGGAGGGCCCTTACTAGAAAGCCGGACCTATCATGTGTGCTATGCGAAGGGGAACAAGAGATGTCAGACAATGTGCTTATTCACTGTGACTGGAGTTGAAGGTTATGGACGGACTGCCTTAGATGGTGGGGCTCCAGTTGGGTTGCTCCACAAACAGCAAAAAGCTTGCTGGAAAGTTGGGAACTCGGAGGGTCCTCACTTCATTCAAGAGATTATGAAAAATATTGTGCTACGCTATCTTGTGGACTGTGGTCTATATGGGAGGAGAGAAACAAGAGAAGCTTTCAAAATCAGAAGAGAACAGTTTAGGAGGTAGGCAAACTAGTGAAAGCCCGAGTAGCATGGTGGGCGAAATTTCGAAGCACAAAGTGTCCATATACAATCTCCATCATTAAGAGATGTATTGAAGAAGTGAGAGAGAATTGCTAACTAACCAGACGCGGAAGGAAGGGAGGAGTCTGTCCCATTGAGGTCTTAGTAGAGAAGCAAGTGGAAGCGAGTGAAGGCATCCACCTTTAGTGCTAAGGTAGGCTCTCAAGCTAAAAGTAATGCAATGCTGGTAATGGAAAGTAGAGCATTTCAAAGAACAGAGGGTGCTTAATTTTTGTTATAGCGTTTGATGTACTAGTAGTTGTGATTTACTGTTAAAGTGAAGCTGTATGCC
This sequence comes from Rhodiola kirilowii, assembly GCA_033675215.1. Lineage (NCBI taxonomy): Eukaryota > Viridiplantae > Streptophyta > Magnoliopsida > Saxifragales > Crassulaceae > Rhodiola > Rhodiola kirilowii. Next base: position 4,580,909 of record CM066193.1, on the reverse strand, counting down.
TGAATCCAGGTTTTCATGTAATGTCGAATTTCGGCTGCTTAAGTCCACTTATGAATAAAAAAAATAGTTCTCGGATGAAGGGTGAAAATCTTAAATACTTATATTTGGCATGAAATAAATTCATCAGTGCACCATCAATTTGTCAACAAGAGAAAAAAAATTCATTAAGTTAATAAGATGCTTGAAATGGGAAAAAGAATTCTCATTCTTCAAATAGTAATCACTTTCCCCAATAAAGCTTTGTGATGTCTCCATAGAGAAGGGCGATCAAAGAAACTTCTCCTGCATAACCATCAGTGTCGAATAATCAGCGGCGGAACATTAATCAACCAGCAAGAACACAAACAGATACTCGCATATCCTTGATCTTGTCAGCAGCAGTAGTGAAATTGATCATCATTGGTGACCTTCACTTACTGGAAGGAAACGGAACCAAACATTCTTAGAATACACAACAAAAAGCCACATTTTTTTCTTTTTTATATGAAAAATCCCAGCTGTCTCTGGAAGCCTAAGACTAATCAAACAAGAAACATTCACTACAAATTTCAATAAAGCATACATGATATTTGATGACTGCCGCTTTGAGCTTAATGACCTGAAATCAAGGGGAGTTCAGATTTCGCATCTTTTCTTTAATCCCGTCCAGAAGTTCTGACCGCCATCCACAAAGAAAAAAAGGGCAAATGTGTTAGCAAATATGATTAGTGATGTAGAAGCAGCAGGCATTTATGTAAAACTTCCGACTTACTTTGCTCAGATGCTTTTGCTTTCTGTGCAGTAGTTCGGAAATAAATGATTCCTTGTTTCTGGTACACAGACTGTAAAAAGGTTCGATTGTCACTTGTTAACAGAATCAAAATCTTTGGAATAATATTTCATGGCTTACCATAATATAGGTGACTAACTTAATAAACAGACGGAATTATACCAGACTGGTATTAAGGACAATTCCACATCTTCAGGAAATAATTTCAACAACGACTTAACTACTATCTAGTTTGAAAATCTATGAGTGTCATTTGAGCGCAACGTTTAGCCATCAATCTAAATGATCACCTAGAGAGTATGAATGATCACTATATAGATCCGCAATAAAAGTCCAAACAAGTCTATTACTCATTCACAGACATTTATTTAGAATACCACATTGAGCAGAGTCGTATTCGAATCAATTTAAAAAGCTTTTTTTTTTTTTGATGGAAATTCAAAAAGCTTTTGAAGCAGCACAAAAGTGATAGAACGCTGCACTTTTTTCACAGAGGCAAATCAGAAAAAAAAAGGTTAACTAAACTAAAAGCATAAAACAAAATTAACACAGCACCCTGCACCATATAAATAAGCGGCTTCGTTAATGATTCAAATCCTAAATTGACCTAAAGCTACGTACACGACTTGTTGAGAGACTGCTGAGCTCCACTACTGCAACTTCATGTTCTCTCATCTGCCAAAATGCCAAACCAATCCATTCAGTAAAACATCAGCATACAAAAACTCCGAAAAAAAAAATTAATTAATTTTTAAAAATCAAAATATGAAATGAAAAAAATAAGAAGATGAAAGTACCTGTTTTACGAGCTCGATCCTCCTTTCTGCGGAGGTAGCGTTCATGAGCGGCACCGACGACGGTAGAGATGCTTCCACGATCGTCTTTGCAAAGTCAACGAAGGTCAACGGTTCAATTACAGCCGAGTGGGCTGCCGGTGTTGTCCCAATTTATAACTATTGGGCCGAATTTACGAGTTGGTTTACACTTATTGGGCTTTTCCTCCCGGTTCGAAAAGAAACACTGTGCTGAAATTTAAGGGCATTTTTCGTTTATTTATTTATTTATTTTATTATCGACAAAATGAGGAAGAAGCCGCGACTCGGAAGTGAGAGAAAAAGGTAGGGCACGAAATTGGGACTACGTGATAATGTCAAGCACCGGTTGATTGTTTGCTGCGAGAAGGTATCGTTCTTTCTATTTTTCACAGTCTGCATCAAAGAGTTAGTGAAATTGTCTTGAATCGATTTCTTGTGAACTTTTTGAAGCTGTAGACAACAGAAATGGATAGCAAGCAAATAAAGAGTACAAATTTCAGCTCAACTGATAATATCATTGATGTTCCTGTATTATAAAAGGATGTTCCTGTTGAGACCTCTTCATTTCTCTCCACTGAATTTAATCAGGTAAGCTTCTCTCTGATCTGTGATCCATCTATCTTTGCTTGCTGTTAACAGATATGGCTTTGGTTGCATATAGTGTAGCAAAGGAGCTTGTGAAACTGGCTTGAATTCTTTTCCGTGTGTTGTTATGAATATGATGATGCTGACACTGCTGTGCCCTTTTTGAAATTGTAGATAACAGAAATGGGAAGCAAGAAGGTAATTACAGACAGCAGCTCGGCTGACAGAATCAGTGATCTTCCAAGTGATAACATCAGCTGCATTTTGGATCGCACCCCTATACGTGATGCTGTCGCAACCAGCATATTATCCAGGGACTGGAGGCACAAGTGGCGGAGAATAGGAAATTTGTTCTTCAAATTGCATACGATTACTTTTACCCCGAACCGCTTGATTTGCCTTCTGATCTCCTCAGTTCATGGATGCTTCTCATATCCCAAAAAGAGGTGAAAGAACTTATAATTCAAGCTCCATATGAAATAATCAATTTGCCGTCATATATTTTTCACTGTGATCAGCTTCAGCATTTAAAGGTAGATGTCGATACACTTACAATTCATCTTCCTCGGGATTTTAGAGGATTCTGCTGTCTCATTAGCCTTGATTTGTCTCTTTACAATGATGGAAGTGTAATCAGCAATTTGATTTCAAAATGTCCTCTGCTTGAAAGATTGTCCCTAAATGTCACATCCTTATCACACCCCTTGGTTATTGATGCCCCTAGACTCCGTTTTCTTAATGTCGACATGGACTCGACACTACTGATGTCTGGTGACTTTGACCTGGACTCTGATGTGCTTCCCACACTGATGAATGTTCGAAGTGTTACAGACATCTCACTCAAATTTTACAGACGTGTAATGGATTTCTGTTATATGATTAGTATTTTTGGCTCCGTGCCAAAAGTAGAGACTGTTGTTCTACGCCCTCCACAGAAATTAGTGGTAAGTCATACTGCAGCATTTATATTTATGAATTTTCATTATGCACTTCTCTTCTCATTAGTTGCTTACCGAATGACTTTTGGTTTAAGGATATGCCTCCAGATGCTCCGATGCGCCTTCCCACCACTCTTCATAACCACAAGAGTCTTACTTTACTGGAGATTGTTTTTTCGTCTCCACAGTGCATTTACTTCGTCCTCTGCATTTTAAAAAGCTCGCCTAATTTGCAAATGTTGAATCTTCAGGTTAGTGAAAGTCAGTCAACCAGCTGGCCGAGTTTCTTTTTTTTCCATCTCTTTCATGTGGATAAAATCAAACTCACATGTCTCTTTATGACTTTTGGCAGATCCGTTCTTCTGGAACCAGTGATGATGAGGCTGCTCTACACTTTCTTGATATGCAGGCAGCAAGGGAACCCCTAACTCTGAACAACCTCTTAACAGTAAAGATGAAATGCCTCTTGGGAAGTAAAGTTGAAATCATGTTCATTAAAATGATACTATCCTGCTCCCCCATCCTGAAAATGATGCATTTGACTAGCGAAGATACTCTCAATGAGGCAGAGCTGTTGCAGTGCCCTCGATCATCATCCCGAGCTCAGGTGATCTATACTTGGCCTCCCACAAACAGCTCTATATTTGACTTTTAGTCATTGAAAGCTTAGTCATGTTTATCTTCAAAGTCAGTCAGTCTGTAATTTGTAACATCAACTACAAAAGCAATTCAAGTTTTAGAAAAAAGTATGAAAATGGCGTCTGAATGCAGTCATGTAGTGTAGTTCATTTGTACTAGTACTATTTATGATCAAGGAACGAGGCTGGGAACTTATATATGGGAAAGAAATGCTGAGAAGTTTAAATGGTGTATGATGTGAAATAAGATTATTGTTATTCAGAAAATAGTAATGAACCCAAACAACTTATATTGAAATGGAAAGCTACAGCTTTAATGAAACCCAACAATATAGATTAACTTGACCACAAAAAGTTAAGGATATGGCAGCTACTTAACATATTTAAATTTGTGCCCTTGAATCTCAAAAAAAAAAAATCAAAAGAAAAAGATGTGTCTTTTTCTGATTGCAGCTTGCCAAGTTTTCTATTTCTATCTCTTTCATGTTAGATTAAACTCTTGTCTCGTGGATAAATTCCAACTCATGTGTCTCTTTATGACTTGTGACAGATCCTTCCATTAGAAACCAGTCAGGGTAATGCTCTGCTCTACACTTGCTTGATATGCGGACAAGGGAACCCCAAACTCTGAACAGCCTCTTAACAATAAAAATGAAAGGGCTCTCTGGAAGTAGAGTAGAAATCATGTTCAATAAAATGGTGCAAACACTTTGGTGGTGGCACCGACAGTTGCAATGTCTACAAAGAGGGCAACCGAAGGAGTTGACACAACCCTTGGTTTGTCTCTTCTCAATGATGGAGGTGTAATCAGCAATTTCATTTCAGAATGTCCTTTGCTTGAAAGATTATTCCTAGATGTCACATACTTGACACAACCCTTGGTTATTGATGCCCCTAGACTCCGTTTTCTATATGCCTTCCACGGTGATGATGCTGATGTGCACCTTATACTGAAGAATGTTCACAGTGTTAAAGAGCTCTCACTCGATTTTTACTGTGCTTCAATGGATTTCTGTTATCTGATTAGTATTTTTGGCTCCGTCCCAAAAGTAGAGACTGTTATTCTAAACCTCACATACACATCACTAGTAAGTCATTGTCATACTGGAAGCATTTATATTCATGAATTTTCTATATGCTGTTCTCGTCATTTGTTGCTTACTTGTTGGCTTTTGGTTTAGGATATGCCTCCAGATGCTCCGGTGAGCCTTCCCATCACTCTTCATAACCACAAAATTCTTACTCTAGTGGACATTGAGATTTCTTCAAAGGCGTCCATGTCCTTCATCCTTTTCCTATTATGTAGCTCACCAAATTTGAGAAAGCTGAATCTTGGGGTAAGAGAAGTCAGCTTGTTAAGTTTGTTGCTTTCTTTTCTCTATCTCGTGTATAATCAAACTCGTTGACACTGGTCTCCCTGTGACTTGCTATAGATCTATCCATCAGCAACTAATGTGGATGAGAAAACTTTACACTCCCTGGATGCGCTGATAAGGGAACCTCTAGTTTTGAACAGCCTTTTAACTGTAAAGATAAAAGGGCTCATGGGAAGTAAAGTTGAAATAAAGTTCATCAAACTGATACTTTCCTGCACCCCCGTCTTGAAGAATTTGCATTTATCTGGAGCGGAGAGTCTTCAAAACCAGGCAGAGTTAACAATGATTACAGAGCTATTGCAGTGCCCCCGACCCTCATGCCAAGCTCAGGTGATCTACTCAAAATATCCGAGGGACATCTCTATATTTGACTTCTAGTCTTTGAAAACATGTTCATCTTCGTCAACGAGTCTGTAACAATAACTGCAACATCAATTCCAGTTTTATAATTTATGATAAAAGCGTATGAAGACAGTCATGTATTCTGTTAGAAAATAGTCATTTTTCAAAATACCCGCCGTTATGAAAAAATGATAAGCTACATCAAGTAATGAAGACACCTGCTTTGCTGAGAAATCTTACTGTTGTGCTAAATGACCTGAAATCAAGGTGAAATCCGATTTGGCATCCTTTTCTTTCTTTCTTGGCATCCAGTAAAATTCTGATCACATCACACAACAAAAAAAAGAGTGCCAAATTAAAGTTGTTTAGCAGTCAGCAGGAATTCATGTGATGCTTTACCAGTTTACCTTACCCTGCTCGGATGCCAAGACCTCCACATTTCTGTCTATTGACTTTCCACATATATGCTTGTGATCCATCTTATGCCAGTTTAATTGGGCTTTTCAGCATCCCTCAGCTGCCCATATATGCAATGCTAGACAATCATACAAGAACATTGAAGAGTTGACCCCATCTAATGTCATGAAAGCTTTCATGACATATTGTGACTGCTACAATGAGCTTAATGACTTGATATTAAGGTCAATTCGATTTTTGCAGCTTTTCTTTAATGACATTCGGTAACAAAAATAAAAATGCATTAAAATTTATACCTGTGGAAAAGTAAGCTTTCTCTGGAACACCAAAAGCCACGAACATCTCAGCATCACCATCTGCTAATGTTGATAACTGTAGACCAATTTACATCTTTCCCCAGTAAGCTTTCTATGGAAATCAAAAGACAACTTCATTGAGAAACCAACAAGTTTTTTACTCAATTATTATAAAGGGCGGATCTTCCAGTTGAGAGCAGACCGCTATAATTCTCTCCACTGGGCTTAGAGTCAGGTAAGTTTCTCTTCCATCTGTAATCCATTTATCGTTACATTCTGTTCATGTTCATTTCATAAACAAGAGCTCTGGCTTTGAACTCAGTGAATGAAAAGTGCATGTGAAATTGTCTTCTAACTGTAGCTGCAGGTAACAGAAATGGGCAGCAGCCAAGAAAATATTGATGATAGAATCAGTGATCTTCCGAGTAATATCATCGAATGCATTTTCGATCTGATACCTATTCGTGATGTTGTTGCAACCAGCATATTATGCAAGGAATGGAGGCACAAGTGGAGGAGAATGCCAAACCTTGTTTTTGATAAGAATTTTGTGGATGATATCATCCGTCGTAGGACTCGTAGGAATGTCATCGTTCGTAGGACTCAAGGAGAACCTGCAATGACGAAACATGAGTACTGCAACATCATTAGTAACATTCTGTTACTTCACCTTGGACCCATTCACAAATTTGTTCTTCATATTCCATCCTTTTGCAATGGAAATTCTACTCTAGACCTCAGTTCATGGATGCTTTTCATATCCCAAAATGCGGTGAAAGAAATTATCATTGAAGACAAATATACTCCAAAATTCCGGTTGCCATTGTATGTGTTTCAGTGCGATGAGCTTGAGCATTTAAAGCTAGATTTCCTAGCACTTGTTCTTCATCCTCCTCAGGGTTTCAGAGGATTCTGTAATCTCTTTAGCCTTGATGTGTCTGGATTACAAGATGCAAGTGAAATCAGCAATCTGGTTTCAAAATGTCCCAAGCTTGAAAGTTTGTCCGTACATCTCTTAGACTGCAGACATACTTTGGTTATTGATGCACCAAGACTTCGTTTACTAAATGCTCATTTCTTCTCGGCTGCAACCTTCCACCTGAAGAATGTACGCAGTGTTACTGCTATCTCACTTCGATTTAGGCCAAAATCTAAATGGAAATTCTATCAATTGGTTAATCATATTTTTAACTCCATGCCAAAGGTTGAGACTGTTACTCTTACTTACTCTACTTACTCTACAATCTATGCATGCAGATACAGTAGTGGTAAGCCATATTGCAACAGTTGTATTCATAAATATTCATCTTGCAGTTGTCTGGTAATAAGAGCTTACTTGTTGGCTTTTCTGTTCAGGAAATTCCTCAGGATCCTCTGACATGCGTTCCTACAACTCTTCACTACCTCAAGAATCTTACCATATTGGACACTTGTATTTCTTCACTGGCGCCCATCCTATGCATATTACAGAGCACACCTAATTTGCGAATGCTGAATGTTGGGGTAAGAGAAGTCAATCAGTCAGGCTGTTATTAAGTTTCTTGTTTTCTTTTCTTTTTCTTTCTTCCATGTTAGAATACATTCTTGGGTAAAATCAAACGCATTGACACTGGTCTCTTGTGACTTGCTATAGATCGATCCATCAGCAACTAATGTGGATGATGAAACTTTACACTCCCAGGACGTGCTGATAAGGGAACCTCTAGCTTTGAACAGCCTTTTAACCGTAAAGATAAAAGGACTCATGGGAAGTAAAGTTGAAATACTGTTCATCAAACAGATACTTTCATGCTCTCCCGTCTTGAAAACTATGCATTTAACAGGAGAGAAGGATATTCCAAACGAGGCAGCGTTAACAATGATTTCAGAGCTATTGCAGTGCCCTCGACCCTCATGCCGAGCTCCGGTTATCTACTCAAAATATCCTTGGGACGGCTCTATATTTGACTTCTAGTCTTTGAAACCATGTTCATCTTCGTCAATGAGTCTGTAACAATAGCTTCAACATCAATTCCAGTTTTATAATTTATGTGTAATGCAGAAGTTAGTTGAAGTTTAGTTTTATTGATTGAGCAAAATAATACACAAGCGTTCTTAGATGAGACTTATAAATCCTAAATCTCACCTAGTCCAAATTACAACAATCAGGCAATGAAAATTAAAATTGACAAAGCATAAGTCTTCCCTGAATCGAAACGACTAAAACCCCTCTATCAAATAGCCTGAACCTCCACCAGAATCCCTCCGGCGATGCGATTCTTCAGCTGCGACTCAGGCGGCTCGAACTAGCGGATGGCTCGTGCTCACGGCGACGAAGGCACTCAAACAACCTCGAATCCCTCTCGGTTTGTCACTCTATGACTCTCGGTGCTCGCAATCGCTCGTAATCGTTCTTGGAATTGAAATCCCCAATTTTGAATCTGATAAACCCTAGAAACGAAATCCAAAAGCATTTTTTTGTTCTCAATCCCAGCTGAGCCCAAAACGACGCTGTTTAGTTCGTAACGAGGATAACGAACTCTGGCGGGCGTTTTGGCTTAAACGGAACGACGTAGTTTCGTCCAAAACTCAAATTCTTCTCTTTAATGAAACGCTGCAGTTTCATCCCAGTTTGAGCTTGATTGACGCCGTTTTGCTCGGTACTGTCTTGAGCTTTAAATCCCTCTGAGACTACTCCTGAACCTGCAGCAGCTCAAAAACCAGAACAGCACCAAAGCAAAAATACACTTAGCCAAAACTTAACTTAAACATTCAAAGCTTGATTTGTGTTTGCTCAATCATCATGTTTAAATTACATAAACTCAACATTATGACAATGGCTTATGAAGACAGTCTTGTAGTCTGTTAAAAATAGTCATTTTTCAAAATATCCGCCGTTATGAAAAAATTATAAGCTACAAGTAATGAAGAACATCTGGCTGTATTGTTGAGAAAGCTTACTGTTGTGCTAAATAACCTGAAATCAAGATGAAATCTGATTTGGCATCCAGTGATATTCTGATCACATCACAAAGGAAGAAAGAGTATGCGAAATTAAAGTGGTCCAGCAGACAGCAACAGCACGTATTCATATGATACTTTTATCAATTTACCTTACCCATTTCTGTCTACTGAGTTTCCTCAGATAAGCTTGTGATCCATCTTTTGCCGGTTTACACTTAATTGGGATTTTCATTGTGCTGAAAATTCAGGGCTTTTTTTCCGTTTATTTATTTGTTTGTTTGTTTTATTATTTACATTGGCCAAAACCTAGGGCACAAAAATTGAAAGTCAATCGCTGTTTTTTTTTCCGATTACAATCGTTAGTGTGTTAGAAAGTTAGAATGAGAAATTGAACCCGAGCACCATTAGGCGTCGAACGAGCACTAATCACCGGACTAAATCTCGATCCTCTAAGTCAATCGCTGGTTGATTGTAAGCCGCTGGGAGGTAATATTTCTTTCCCTTCATCTTAACAGTCTGCATCAAAAAAGTTTGGACCCCTTCTTTTTTCATGGACATCAACGACAAGATCGCTTTTTTTAGCTTGCCCCCAAAAATGATAATCCCCGCGTATTTAATATCCAAAACAATATATTTTCAAAAAATAATAATATTTCTGTAAATTTTATTAGTGTTGATGTTGAATTTGAATCTGGCATCGAATTTGAAATTTAGGGTTTTGTGTGTAGAGGATCCAGGTTGAGTATGACCTATTTTGTTTTTTATTTGAATTTAGAAGAAATTGTATTTATCAGTTAGTATAAGGGTTGCATTGTATTTCCTAGTCTGTCTACTGTATCTAGAAAATAGTGAAAGGGGTATATTGTAATTCTGTTACAATTGTATTTAGGTCAAAATACAGATATTCGACTCAATGCTAATAAAAAAAATATATAAATAAAGAAACTCAATGAGAATAGTGTGATTCTGCCGAAAATCGTTCAGCTCTTCTCCGATCTTTGTTGCTCATTTTGGTTCGTCTGAGCTTCTCCGGTAACTCGCCTGAAGGTTTCGACATTGTGCGCAGATCAGCGACAGCGACGCCAGCAAAAACCACCTACCGGTAAGCAATTAGACCTCACGAGTTAGGAAATCAGTTCACATGTGTATCAGGTCTTGGTAAGTTTCAGTTGCGATTAGTGATTGTTTTTTTACGAAATAGGCGACGGCTCTTAAAATTTCATTTTTGATGAATTCTTTGGTGTTCTCAGTTGAAGTTTGTGAAGCTTCGTGAGTATGTCTCTATGTGTAATTGTGTATGATAGAGAAAGCATGATTTTTTTGTCCAGTTAGCTCTATATTCTTGTTCTCGAATTGTGAGTAGTTGATGCCTTGATGGAGAATCAGGAGGGTTTTGTTGATTTCAATTGTAAAGACAATGCAATCATGAGCTGTATTAATTGTGGAATTAGAAATGTAACGTTGGCAAAAGCGAGAGAATCTAGTTTCTGATGATGTGGTATGTAAATCAAACAACTGGTTCTCTGATAAGTTGCATTTTCCTGTCTTAGGGGATGAGAAAGAATAATGCGTGTGTCTGAACTGCGCTACACACATTACAAGTGTTAAGTCAGGGTGGGATTGTTGTAGGACATAACTGAGCGACATTTGTAATTATTTATTCACATTTCTCGCAATTTGACCACTGAATCATACGAATTTATTGTTGACTTGTGGGTTGTTATGATGCTGACTGTTGTGCACTTATTTTTTGGAAGCTGTAGACAACAAAAAAATGGGTAGAAAGCAAACAAAGATTACAGACGGTAGCTTACCTGATAAGATCAGTGATCTTCCCAGTAATATCATTGACTGCATTTTGGATCGCCTCCCTATCCGTGATGCTGTGGCAACTAGCGTATTATCTTACGAATGGATGCACAAGTGGAGGAGAATTGGCAACCTTGTTTTTGATAAGGAGTTTGTGGATGATGTCATCGTTCGTAGGACTCAAGGAGAACCTGCAATGATGAAACTTGAGTACTGCAACATCATTGGTAACATTCTGTTACTTCACCTTGGACCCATTCACAATTTTGTTCTTCATATTCCGCGTTTTGGCAATAGTTTGCCTTTAGACTTCCCCGAATCTTGGATGCTTTTTATTTCCCAAAGTAAGGTGAAAGAACTTACTATTGAAGTTCGACATACTCAACTCAGATTGCCTTCATACATTTTTCACTGCAACGAGCTTCAGTATTTAAAAATAAGAACCCGTACACTTGGCCTTCATCCTCCTCGAGGTTTCGAAGGATTTTGTAATCTCCTTAGCCTTGATTTGTTTGGTTTCCTAGATGGAGCTGAAATTAGCGATTTGGTTTCAAAATGTCCTCTGCTTGAAAGATTGTCCCTATATCGTGTAACCCTCAAACAGACAAACATCCCTTGGTAATTGATGCCCATAGACTCCGATTTCTGCATACATATTGCTCCAAGACGCTCCTCACACTGAAGAATGTTCCCAGTGTTACTGCCATCTCACTCCGCTTTGGCAAACAGGATAAAATGGTTTTCTCTGATCTGATTAATATTTTCGCCTCAGTACCAAAAGTTGAGACTGTAACTCTACAACACCTACATACAATAATGGTAAATCTGATTACCACATTTCTCTTTAATGATTTTTCATTTTGCAATCCTCTGATCATTAGTAGTTTACTTGTTGGTTTTTGATTTAGGGTATGCCTGAAGATGCTCCGACAAGCCTTCCTACCACTTTTCTTAACCTCAATAGTCTTACTTAGCTCTTCATTCACAACAGTGCATTTACTTCATCCTCTGTATATTAAAAAGCTCGCCCAATTTGAGAAAGCTGAATCTTGGGGTAAGGGACTTGGGCTGCTTTGCCAAGTTGCTATTTTCCTTTGTTCTCCCTTTCATGCCAGAATAATTTCAGGTATAAAATCAAACTTATCGACGATAGTCTCTTTATGACTTGCTATAGATTCGTCAATCAGCAACTAGTGAGGATAAGGCTGTTTTACACATCCTTGACATAATGACATGCAGACAGAGAATCCCAAAACTCTGAACAACCTTGTAACTATAAAGATGAAAGGGCTCCTGGGAAGTAAAGTTGAAATAATGTTCATTAAACTGATACTATCTTGCTCCCCCATCTTGGAAACTATGTATTTGACCGGAGAGAATATTCTCAAAGAGGTAGAGTTCACATTTATGTCAGAGCTATTGGAGTGCAAACGACGTTCACTCCAAGCTCAGGTGATGTACTCGAGACATCCTGGGGATAGCTCTATATTTGACTTCTAGTTACTGAAAGCATGTGAATCTGTGACAGCTACTGCAAAAGTAATTCCATTTTTTAGAAAAATATTGAAGTGTTCTTGTGATGGCAGTCAGGTAGTTTGTGTTGGTACTTTTGCGTTGAAATAATGTTTAACTTCAATGGCAGTCTTTAACGTCAACATCCAATCAACTCCTGTTTTAGTAAACAAATATCTGCTTTAGCTCTTGTATAGCACCTGCAGATGCAAGATGTTTGATATTACCGCCTTAGTTATGTTAATAGTTCTCGGATGGAGGGTGAAAGTCTTACATACTTATATGTGGCATGTCAAAGCTATTTACCGCCTTAGTTATGTTAATAGCTCTATATTTCAACTTCTAGTCTTTGAAAGCATAGGCAAGATTATGTTCAGCGCCAGTCAATCTGTAATGTCAACTGTAAAAGCAATTTAAGTTTCAGAAAACATGAAAATGGCGTTTGAAGACGGTCATGTAGTCTATTTGTACTAGTACTTATACATGCGAAAGAAATGCTGAAAAGTTTAAATGATGCATGATGAATTGGTTTCTTGTTATTCAGAACATAGCAATGAGCCCAAGTAACCTATATTTTAATGGAAAGCTACAGATTTAATGAAACCCAGCAATATAGATTAAACTTGACCACAAAAAGCTAAGGCCATGGCAGCTGCCTAACATATTTAATTTTTAAGTGAACAATAAATACCTTCATCTGCCAATGTTGATTATTGTGGGCCAATTTATAAACCTTGGGAAAAGAAAGCTTTCTCTGGAACTTCAAAAGGCTAAAAATCATCATTGAGAAACCAACAAGTGTAAACTCATTGTATTATAAAAGGAGGTTCCCCTTTAACACCTTTACATTTCTCGCCACTGATTTGAATCAGGTAAGCTTCTCCTTGATCTGTGCCATCTATATTTGAATCTTTTTCATGTGTAATTGTGAATTGTGATGATGTTGACACTGCTGTGCACTCTTTGAAACTGTAGACAACAGAAATGGGAAGCAAGCGGATAAGTAAAGACAGCAGCTTGCCTGATAGAATCAGTGATCTTCCAAGTAATATTATCATCGACTGCATTTTGGATGGCCTCCCTATCCGTGATGCTGTTGCGACCAGCATATTATCCAGGGACTGGAGGCACAAGTGGAGGAGAATACCAAACCTCATTTTTGATACGAAGTTTCTGGACAATGTTATCTATCCTAGGATACAAGGACAAAGAGAAAAGATTAGTATTGATTACGGTAACATCATTGGTGGAATTCTGTTACATCACCTGGGACCTATTCAGAAATTTGTTCTTCAAATTCCATGCATTGGCTGCTATACTTTGCCTCTTGATCTCCTCAGTTCATTGATGCTTTTCATATCCCGAAATGAGGTGAAAGAACTTACAATTGAAGCTCAAGGTGAAACAATCAGTTTGCCATCATATCTTTTTCACAGTAATGAGCTTCAGCATTTAAAGCTAAATGTCCGTAGACTTGATATTCATCCTCAGGGTTTCAGAGGATTCTGCAATCTCATTAGCCTTGATTTGTCTGCCTTTTTTACTTATAAAGATAAAGTTGTAATCAGCAATTTGATTTCCGAATGTCCTCGGCTTGAAAGATTGTCCCTAGAAGTCGCATTCTTCAAAGAAGGCTCCATGGTTATTGATGCCCCTAGACTCCGTTTTTTAAAGGCTTGCTTCGTCATCTACGATGATATGTTCCTCACACTGAAGAATGTTCGCAGTGTTACAGACATCTCACTCGAATTTGGCAGAGGTGTAATGGATTTCTGTTATCTGATTAGTTTTCTTGGCTCCGTACCAATTGTAGAGACTGTTACTCTATACCTCCCACGGGCTTTAGTTGTAAGTCATACTGCAGCATTTTATATTTAAGAAATTTCATCATGCAGCTCTCTTCTCATTAGTTTCTTACCAGCTGGTTTTTGGTTTAGGATATGCCTCCAGATGCTCCGATGAGCCTTCCCACCACTCTTCATAACCTCAAGAGTCTTACTTTACTGGAGATGTCTTTTTCGTCACCGCAATGCATTTACTTCGTCCTCTGCATTTTAAAAAGCTCGCCTAATTTGCAATTGCTGAATCTTCGGGTAAGATAAGTCGGTCTGCCAGCTCTCTAAGTTTCATTTTCATATCTCTTCCATGTTAGAACAAGTCTTGGATAAAATCAAACTCATGTCTCTTTATGACTTGTGATAGATCCTTTCATATAAAACCAGTGAGGAAAAGGATGATCTACACTTCCTTGATATGCAGACGAGGGAGACTCATATACTGAAGAGCCTCTTGACTGTAAAGATAAAGGGGCTCTTGGGAAGTAAAATCGGAATCATGTTTGTTAAACTGATACTACCGTGCTCCCCCGTCCTAGAAACTATGTTTTTGACGGGAGTGGATGCACGCTGTTCTTGCTTGGGAAAGGATATTCTTGATGAGGCAGAACTCACCTTAATGTCAGAACTGTTGCACTTTCGATCATCGACCCGAGCTCAGGTGATCTACTGTAGACCTCCTGGAGACAGCTCTATATTTGACTTTTAGTCTTTGAAAGTATAGGCACAATTATCTTCAACGTCTGTCAGTCTAACGTCAGCTGCATGAGGCAAAGTATAGGCACAATTATCTTCAACGTCTGTTAGTAGAAAACATGAAAATGGCGCGTAAGGGCAATCATGTATTCTATCTGTACTAGTACTTTTATGATGAAGTTTAAATGATGCATGAGGCAGAGAACTTATATATGGGCAATAAATGCTGAGAAGTTTTTAACAATGAATGGTGTTGTGAATAAGATTCTTATTACTCAGAACATAGTAATGAAACTAAATAACCTATTGTAACATTTGAACGCCCGTATATATATATATATATATATATATATATATATATATATATATATATATATATATATATATATATATATATATATATATATATATATATATATATATATATATATATATATATATAGGAGGAGCGCTCAAATGTTATGGCCAAATTAGAGTGTTATGTGTTACGGAGCTTCTGATTGGTTAATGAAAAACAAGGAACCAATCAGAAGCGAGGAACACCGTAACTACGGTGCACCCTCACCCATAAACCCCCGTGCTTGTGAGGTGCACCATAAGAACCGTGTTCCTCGCCTCTGATTGGTTCCTTGTTTTTCATCAACCAATCAGAACACCGTAACACATAACACATTAGTAAGCCATAACATTTGAGCGCGCCCCTATATATATATATATATAAACTTATGACCATATCTGCAATGCTAGACAATCATACTAGATACCACAATCTAATGTCATGAAAGCTTATATGACATATTATGACTGCTACAATGAGCTTAATGACTTGAAACCAAGGTGAATTCAACTTTTGCGTCTTTTCTGTGATGACATTAGGTAATTTTGACCACACAAACAAGAAAGAGTATGTGAAGGTATCACTATCAGACTATCAGACTATCAGTGGTCTAGCAGGCAGCAGGTATTCGAGTAATACTTTACGTTTCCCTGCTCGGATGCTCATGCTTTTTATGCCGTTGTTTAGAAAAATATGATTCATTGAGGAATTGAAGTGCTGTCCTTATAAATGTAAGCAAAGAATTTGGTTTGTCAATCCATTATCCTTTCGGTGCACTTTGCGCGATGAATTTAAAATTTCTACTTTATAGCAGCTCTTTTGCTACAAAAAATAAAAATGCATTCAAATTTCTACCCTTTCCTTAAGGAGCCACTTGGGAAAGTAAGCCTTCTCTGGAACATCAAAACCACCAACATCTCAGCATCAGCATCTGCTAATGTTGATAACCGGTGGACCAATTTATATCTTCCCCAGCAAAACACTTGGGAAAGAAAGCTTTCTGTGGAAAACTGGGAATCAAAAGGGTGTGTTTGTACTTCTAGTGTCAGTATATGAATTGCAGCCTATGAAAGTACAAGCCTGATTATCTGTGAAATGGTGAAGGTATTATGACATATTACAGGCGGTATTTTAAAAAAATCAAGGTGAATTTAATTTTTACATCTTTTCTTCAATGACTTTTGGTAATTGTGATCACATGACATAGTAAAAGTATGTGAAGGTCAAGGTATCACTATCAGTATTCAGTGGTCTAGTACTTTAACCCTGCTCGGATGCTTATGCCTTTTGTGCCGTAGTTTAGAAAAATCTGATACGCAGGGGAGGGATTAAAGTGCTGCCCCTTTACATGTAAGCGAGGGATTTGGTTTGTCAATCCACTATCTTTTGCCACAAAAATAAAAATGTATTAAAATTGTGTACCTTTTTCTCTGAAGAACCACTTGGACAAGTAAAGCTTTCTCTGGAACATCAAAGGCCACCAACATCTCAGCATCACCATCTGCTAATGTTGATAACTGTGGACCAATTTGCATCTTTCCCCATAAAACACTTGGGAAATCAAAAGGCAACTTCATTGAGAAACCAACAAGTTTTTGTCTCAAATATTATAAAGGGCAGATCTTCCAGTTGAGAGCAGACCGCCATATTTCTCTCTACTGAACTTAGAGTCAGGTAAGTTTCTCTTCCATCTGTAATCCATTTATAGTTACATTCTGTTCATCTTCATTTCAAAAACAAGAGCTCTGGCTTTGAACTCAGTGACAGAATATTGCATGTGAAATTGTCTTCAAACTGTAGGTAACAGAAATGGGCAGCAGCCAAGAAAAGATTGAAGATAGCAGCCCACCTGACAGAATCAGTGATCTTCCCAGTAATATCATCGACTGCATTTTTGATCGCATACCTATTC
This sequence comes from Rhodiola kirilowii, assembly GCA_033675215.1. Classification (NCBI taxonomy): domain Eukaryota; kingdom Viridiplantae; phylum Streptophyta; class Magnoliopsida; order Saxifragales; family Crassulaceae; genus Rhodiola; species Rhodiola kirilowii. The sequence goes on along the minus strand of CM066193.1, from coordinate 4,563,689 downwards.
GTGATGTTGTTGCAACCAGCATATTATGCAAGGAGTGGAAGCACAAGTGGAGGAGAATGCCAAACCTTGTGTTTGATAAGGAGTTTGTGGATGATGTCATCGTTCGTAGGAAACAAGGTGCACTTGAAACGTTGAAACTTGAGTACTGCAACATCATTGGTAACATTCTGTTACTTCACCTTGGACCCATTAACAGATTTGTTCTTCATATTCCGAACTTTTGCAATGGAAAATCTACTCTAGACCTCAGTTCATGGATGCTTTTCATATCCCAAAATGCGGTGAAAGAAATTATCATTGAAGACAAATATACTCCGAAATTCCGGTTGCCATTGTATGTGTTTCAGTGCGATGAGCTTCAACATTTAAAGTTAGATGTTCGTGCACTTGATCTTCATCCTCCTCAGGATTTCAGAGGATTCTGTAATCTCCTTAGCCTTGATTTGCCGGTTTTACCAGAAGGAGGTGAAATCAGCAAATTGGTTTCAAAATGTCCCCTGCTTGAATTATTGTCCGTATGTGTCTTAGACGGTGGACTTCCTTTGGTTATTGATACACCAAGACTCCGTTTTCTGCATGCCTATTGCTTGTCGATTGCAATCTTCCAACCGAAGAATATTTGTAGTGTTACTGCCATTTCACTTCAATTTGGGGACTTATCTAATTTGAAATTCTCTCAACTGATTACTATTTTTAACTCAGTGCCAAAAGTTCAGACTGTTACTCTACAATCTCTGCAGAAAATAAGGGTAAGTCATATTGCAACATTTCTATTTATGAATTTTCATGTTGCAGTTTAATAGCTTACTTGCTGGCTTTTGAATTAGAATATGCCTCGAGATCCTCCGACAAGCATTCCAACCACTCTTCATTACCACAGGTGTCTTACTTTACTGGAGATTAATATTTCTTCACCGCGGTGCATGTACTTTGTCTTGTGCGTATTACGTGGCTCGCCTAATTTGCAAAAGCTGAATCTCGGGGTAAGAGAAGTCTAAGTTTCTTGCTTTCTTTTCTATTTCGCTTCCATTTTAGAATACGTTCTAGGATATAATCGAACTCATTGACAACCGTCTCTCTATGTCTTGCTACAGATCCATCCATTAGCAACTATTGTTGATGAGGCTGGTTTACACCTCCTAAACGCACAGATAATGGAACCCCAAACTCTGAACAGCCTCTTAACAATAAAGATGAAAGGACTCTTGGGAAGTGAAGTTGAAATAATGTTCATTAAATTGATACTCTCTTGCTCCCCCGTCCTGAAAACTATGTATTTGACTGGCAAGGATACTCGCTATTCTGGCTTGGGAAAGCATATTCTTAATGAGGCGGAGTTTACCTTAATGTCAGAGCTATTGCAGTGCCCTCGATCATCATCCCGAGCTCAGGTGATCTACTCTAGACCTCCCGGGGACAGCACTATATTTGACTTCTAGTCTTCTTCTTTTTTGAGACTTCTAGTATTTGAAAGCGTAGGCAAGATTATGTTCAGCGGCAGTCAGTCTGTAATGTCAACTGCAAAAGCAATTTCAGTTTCAGAAAACATGAAAATGGCATTTGAAGACGGTCATGTAGTCTATTTGTACTAGTACATTAAACTGATACTATCCTAGTCCACTGTCTTGAAAACTTTGCATCTAACTGGAGCGAAGAATTTTGAAAACCAGACAGAATTCACATTGTTTTCAGAGCTATTGCAGTGGCCCCGACCCTCGTGCCAAGCTCAGGTGATCTACTCAAAACATCCCGGAGACAGCTCTATATTTCACTTCTAGTTTTTGAAACCATGTTCATCTTCATCAACGAGTCTGTAACATTAACTGCAACATCAATTCCAGTTTTAAAAGTTATGTGTAATGCGGAAGTTATGTTAAGTTTAGTTTTATTGATTGAGCAAAAGAAAAGTGTTCTTAGATGAAACTTATAAACCCTAAATCTCACCAGGTTCAAATTACAACAATCAATCAATGAAAATTGAAATTGACAAAGCATAAGTCTTCCCTGAACCGAAACGACTAAAAGCCCTCTATCAAACAGCCGACACCTCCACCGGATTCCCTCCGGCGATGCAATTCTTCAACTGCGACTCAGGCGGCTCGAACTAGCGGATGGCTCGTGCTCACGGAGACGACGACACTCACACAACCTCAAATCCCTCTCGGTTTGTCACTCTCTGACTCTCGGTGCTCGCGATCACTCGTAATCGTTCTTGGGAATTGAAATCCCCAATTTTGAATCTGATAAACCCTAGAAACGAAACCCAAAAGCGTTTTTTGTTCTCAATCCCAGCTGAGCCAAAAACGACGCTGTTTAGTTCGTAACGAGAATAACGAACTCTGGCGGGCATTTCGGCTTTAACGGAACGACGTCGTTTCGTTCAAAACTCAAATTCTTCTCTTTAATGAAACGCTGCAGTTTCATCCCAGTTTGAGCTTGAGTGACGCCGTTTTGCTCAGAACTATCTTGAGCAATAAATACCTTTGAGACTCCTGAACCTGCAGCAGTTCAAAAAACCATAACAGCACCAAAGCAAAAATACATTTTACCGCCAAAATAGTTGGTAGCTGAGTGGGTGGGCAAGCAATTGAAATGAGCAAATTCATAGGTTCGATTTCTGCTAAACACTTTCGGAGAGAATAAATCCTTGGTAACTCGGTTGAGACTGTCACCTTATAATGGGGTGGTCGCACCTGATTGTCCCGATTTGCAGGCTATCGAGCCAACCATTAGGGTTCAAACTCTTTCTTAAAAAAAATACACTTTGCCAAAACTTAAACATTCAAAGCTTTATCTGTTTTTGCTCAATCATCATGTTTAGATTACATAAACTCAACATTATGACAAGGCTTATGAAGACAGTCATATAGTCTGTTAGAAAATAGTCATTTTTCAAAATATCCGCCGTTATGAAAAAATGATAAGCTACAAGTAATGAAGAACACCAGCTATATTGTTGAGAAAGATTACTGTTTACACTTAATTGGGCTTACCCATTTATGAAAAAATTCATATGATACTTTTACCAATTTACCTTACCCATTTCTGTCTACTGACTTTCCTCAGATAAGCTTGTGATCCATCTTCTGCCTGTTTACACTTAGGCCCTGGTCTTTGGAGATTGACTCAATCTCCATTAAACTAATACAATCTAATCTACTCTCATCCAATCTCACCCAACACAATCTAAGCTCATCCAACACAATCTAAACTCACCCAAGTTTGTCCAACACAATCTAACTCACCCAAATTCATCCAACACAACCTAATCTCCACTCACCTAAACTACTCTCCACTCACCTATTATTTCTATTATAAACTACACTCACATAAATTAAAATAGGACCCACTCACCTAAACTACTCTCCACTCATCTATTTATTTCCATTTATATTTATAAATGACACATATATTTATTTATACCTATTTTATAAAAACACTAAAAATAAAAGTTTAATAATTCAAGGTTACGGACATTATATATCTACAAAAGTGTAAAAAAAGATTCATAATGTAACATTACAGTTAATGTTTTTAAAATAACAATTTTCTTTTTGAACCATATTTTATAAATTTCTTATATAAATATTAATATAAATTCATATAATAATTTAATTAATTATTATTCAAACTTTTTATAAATATCTATCATTTTTTAATTTTAATCTAATACAATCTAAACTACTCTTCACTCATCTATTATTTTCATTATATTTATTATAAACTACACTCACATAAACCAAAATAGGACTCACTCACCTAAACTACTCTCCACTCACCCACAACCTAACCTAATACAATCTAATCTAAGCTCACCCAACACAACCTAAGCTCACTTAAGCTCACCCAACACAATCTAATCTCGCCCACACAATCTAAACTCATCAAACACAATCTAAATTAATCTAAACTCTCAACACCCAAATCCCAACCTTTAAAGAACAGGACCTTAATTGGGCTTTTCATTGTGCTGGGCATTTTTTTCATTTATTTATTTATTTATTTATTATTATTTACATTGGCAAAAAGCTAGAGCACAAAAATTGTGATTGTAAGTAGGCCTGGGCGTCCAGACCCGAAAAATTGAAGACCGAACCGAATCAAACCGAAAAAGCCAGAACGGGTCGGTTCTTATCGGACCGAACATTAAACCGAAAAAAACCCGAACCGAATGGTGAGATTCGGTTCGGTCTTGGTTTTGCATTTTTCTCGGACCGAAAGCCCGAACCGAACCGAAAATATGTGTTTTCTGTCAATTTACAGAAAACGACAGAAAAAAGACCGAAAATCGTGAAAACCCGAAAAAACTCGACCCGAACCTGGAAAAAACCCAAAAAAAATTGCCAAAAAAAGCCCGAAAAAGACCGAACCGACCCGAAACCCGAAAAATCGAGATTTGGTCGGTTTTCACTTTCAAAAAGACCGAATCCGATCCGAATCAAATTTTTGAATTTCGAATCGATTTTCACAAAAATCGAGACCGAACCGAACCGACTCAGACCTAATTGTAAGCCGCTGAGAGGTAATATTTCTTTGTCTTCATCTTCACAGTCTGCATAAAAAAAGTTTGTAAAATTCGAGTGATTCTTTAAATAATGTGGACCCCTTCTTTTTATTTCATAAACATCAACGACAGATCGCTTTTTCACAATTTTTTTTAGCTTACCCCCAAAAATGATAATCGCCGCTTATTTAATATCCAAAACAAAACAATATATTATTTATTAAAAAACAATAATATTTATGTAAATTTTATTAGTGTTGATATTGAATTTAAATCTAGGTTTTGTGCGCAGATCAGCGACAACGACATCGACGCCATCAAAAATCACCTACCGGTAAGCAATTAGACCTCACGAGTTAGGAAATCAGTTCACATGTGAATCAGTCTAGGTAAAGTGTCAGTTGCGATTAGTGATTTTTATTTTCGAAATAGGCGACGGCTCTTAAAATTTCATTTTTGATGAATTCTTTGGTGTTCTCAGTTGAAGTTTGTGAAGCTGCGTGAGTATGTCTATGTGTATGATAGAAAAAGCATGACTTTTTTTTGTCCAGTTAGCTCTATATTCTTGTTCTCGAATTGTGACTAGTTGATGGAGAATCAGGAGGGTATTACTTGTGGAATCAGACAAAAGCGAGAGAGAATCTAGTTTCTGATGATGATGTGGTATGTAAATCAAACAACTGGTTCTGATAAGTTGGCATTTTCCAGTCTTAGGGGATGAGAAAGAATAATGCGTGTGTCTGAAACTGAATCTGAACTACGCTACATGCATTACAGGTCTTCAGTCAGGGGTGGGATTGTTGTAGCACATAACTGAGCGACATTTTTAATTATTCACATTTCTCGCAATTTGACCACTGACTCATAAGCATTTATTGTTGACTTGTGGGTTGTTATGATGCTGACTGACTGTTGTGCACTTATTTTTGGAAGCTGTAGACAACAAAAAATGGGTAGAAAGCAAACAAAGATTACAGACGGTAGCTTACCTGATAGGAATAGGATCAGTGATCTTCCCAGTAATATCATTGACTGCATTTTGGATCGCCTCCCTATCCGTGATGCTGTGGCAACTAGCGTATTATCTAACGAATGGAGGCACAAGTGGAGGACAATTGGAAACCTTGTTTTTGATAAGGAGTTTGTGGATGATGTCATCTTTCCTAGGATTCAAGGAGAATCTGCAATGATGAAACATGAGTATATTAACATCATTGGTAACATTCTGTTACTTCACCTTGGACCAATTCACAAATTTGTTCTTTATATTCAACGTTTTGGCAATAGTTTGCTTTTAGACTTCCCCCAATCTTGGATGCTTTTTATTTCCCAAAGTAAGGTGAAAGAACTTACTATTGAAGCTCGACATTCTCAAATCAGATTGCCTTCATACATTTTTCACTGCAACGAGCTTCAGTATTTAAAAATAAGAATCCGTACACTTGGTCTTCATCCTCCTCGGGGTTTCAAAGGATTTTGTAATCTCCTTAGCCTTGATTTGTTTGGTTTCCTAGATGGAGCTGAAATTAGCGATTTGGTTACAAAATGTCCTCTGCTTGAAAGATTGTCCCTATATCGTGTAACCCTCAAACATCCCTTGGTTATTGAAGCCCATAGACTCCGATTTCTGCATACATATTGCTCCAAGACGCTCCTCACATTGAAGAATGTTCCCAGTGTTACTGCCATCTCACTCCGCTTTGGCAAACAGGATAAAATGGTTTTCTCTGATCTGATTAATACTTTCGCCTCAGTACCAAAAGTTGAGACAGTAACTCTACGACACCTACATACAATAATGGTAAGTCTTATTGCCACATTTCTATTTAATGATTTTTCATATTGCATTCCTCTGATCATTAGTAGTTTACTTGTTGGTTTTTGATTTAGGGTTTGCCTGAAGATGCTCTGACAAGCCTTCCTACCACTTTTCTTAACCTCAATAGTCTTACTTTACTGGAGATAGCTCTTCATTCACAACAGTGCATTTTGTTCATCCTCTGTATATTAAAAAGCTCGCCCAATTTGCGAAAGCTGAATCTCGGGGTAAGGGACTCGGGCTGCTTTGCCAAGTTGCTATTTTCCTTTGTTCTCCCTTTCATGCCAGAATAATTTCATGTATAAAATCAAACTTATCGACGATAGTTTCTTTATGACTTGCTATAGATTTGTCAATCAGCAACTAGTGAGGATAAGGCTGCTTTACACATCGTTGACATGCAGAGAGAGAATCCCAGAACGCTGAACAACCTCTTAACTATAAAGATGAAAGGGCTCATGGGAATTAAAGTTGAAATAATGTTCATTAAATTGATACTATCTTGCTCCCCCATCTTGGAAACTATGTATTTGACTGGAAAGAATATTCTCAAAGAGGCAGAGTTCACATTTATGTCAGAGCTTTTGGAGTGCAAACGACGTTCACTCCAAGCTCAAATGATGTACTCAAGACATCCTGGGGATAGCTCTATATTTGACTTCTAGTTACTGAAAGTATGTGAATTTGTAACAGCTACTGCAAAAGTAATTCCATTTTTAGAAAAATATTGTTCAAGTGTTCTTGTGATGGCTGTCAGGTAGTTTGTGTTGGTGCTTTTGCGTTGAAAGAATGTTTAAATTCAATGACAGTCTTTAACGTCAATATCCAATCAACTCCTGTTTTAGTAAATGAAGATCTGCTTTAGCTCTCGTATAGCACCTGCATATGCAAGATGTTTGAGAATATCGCCTTGTAGTTATGTTAATAGTTCTCTACTTCGAATGCATCTTTATGAAGGAAGTGTGGAAGAGGGTGATGCTGTTCCTCCTAGCTGAGCCGCCTGGTAGTCAATGGAAGCTCCTGATTCCATGGTTCAAAGGGCTGCAACAGAACACACTGAAGACAAAGATGATTGCAGCAGCGATAACGAGAGTCAAGAATGGCTTATGGAAAGCGAGAAACCTGAAGATTTTCCGAGAGGAAATGAGCTCCACAACGAAGATTGTCCAAGAAAGTGTAGGGTACGTGAAGATGAAGCTTGGACCGATCAAGAAGGAGGCCTTTGCAAAGGAAGGTATCAATTGGCTGAGGCGTATGAGAATCATTGAGTAGTGTATTGGTTTTGGTTTGGTTTTGCTTCAGGTCTTAGCTTGTAAGAGGCACTGTGCTTTTTGTTAGCAGGCCCTAGTTTGTTGGGGTTTTGATTGGTTCTTCCGGTTAGTTTTTGGTAGTAGGGTCCTCTTCCCTTTTGGTTGTTTCATGTCCTAGTTTTTGGTTGGTTCAGGTTCTTCATCCTTTGATTAAATGATATCATCTTTCTTTCAAAAAAAAAATAGTTATCGGATGAAGGGTGAAAATCTTACATACTTATATGTGGCATGAAATACATTCATCAGTCCACCATCAATTTGTCAACATGAGAAAAAAAAAATACAATAAGTTAATAAGATGCTTGAAATGGGAAAAAAAATTCTCCTTCGTCATATAGTAATCACTTTCCCCAATAATGCATTGTGATGTCTTGATAGAGAATGGCGATCAAAGCAACTTCTCCTGCATAACCATTAGTGTCGAATATCAGCAATAGACCAGCAGGAACACACACTGATACTCGCATATACTTGTTGTGGTCAGCAGCAGTAGTGAAACTGATCATCATTGGTGACCTTTACTTACTAAAAGGGAACGGAACCAAACAATCTTAGAATACACAACAAAAAGAAGACACTTTTTCTTCTTCTCTGGAAGCCGAAGACTAATCAAACAAGAAACATTCACTACAAATTTCAATAAAGCATACATGAAATCAAGGGAGGTTCAGTTTTGCATCTTTTCTTTAATCCCATCCAGAAGTTCTGACAGCATCCACAAAGAAAATAAAGGGCAAATGTGTTAGCAAATATTATCAGTGACGTAGAAGCAGCAGGCATTTATGTAAAATTTCGCCTTACTTTGCTCAGATGCTTTTGCTTTCTGTGCAGTAGTTCGGAAATAAATGATTCCTTGTTTCTGGTACACAGCCTGCAAAAAGGATCGATTGTCACTTGTTAACAGAATCACAATCTTTGGAATAATATTTCATGGCTCACCATAATATAGGCGACTAACTAAATCAACAGACGGAATTATACACGAGATTGATATTAAGGATAATTCCACATCTTCAGGAAATAATTTCAACAACAACAAAACTATTATCTAGTTTGAAAATCTATGAGTGTCATTTGAGCGCAACGTTAAGCCATCAATATAAATGATCACTAAATAGATCCGCAATAAAAGTCCAAGCAAGTCTATTAATCATTCACAGACATTTATAATACCACATTGAACAAACTCACATTCGAATCAATTCAATAAGCTTTTGAAGCAACTGAAAAGTGATAGAATGCTGCACTTTTCTCACAGGCAAATCTGAAAAAAGGTGAACTAAAGTCTAAAAGCATAACACAAAATTAACACAGCACCATATAAATAAGCGCTTCGCTAATGATTCAAATCCCAAATTGACCTAAAGCTACGTACACGACTTGTTGAGAGACTGCTGAGCTCCACTACTGCAACTTCATGTTCTCTCATCTGCCAAAATGCCAAACCAAAATCCAGTTCAGTAAACCATCAGCACACAAAAACTCCAAAAAAAAAAATAATTTTTAAAAATCAAAATATGAAATGAAAAAAATAAGAAGATGAAAGTACCTGTTTTACGAGCTCGATCCTCCTTTCTGCGGAGGTAGCGTTCATGAGCGGCACCGACGACAGTAGAGATGCTTCCATGATCGTCTTTGCAAAGTCAACGAAAGAGCCTTTATTGGTCAACGGTTCAATTGAAGCCAGAGTGGTCTCGTCCCAATTTATAAATATTGGGCCGATTTTACGAGCCGGTTTATACATATTGGGCTTTTCTTCCTGGTTCGAAAAGAAACACTGTGCTGAAATTACAGGCATTTTTCGTTTATTTATTTATTTTAGGGAGAAAAAGCTAGGGCACAAAATTTCGACTGCGGGATAAGGTCAAGCACCGGTTTGATTGTTTGCCGCGAGAAGGTATCGTTCTTTCTATTCTTCACAGTCTGCATCAAAAAGTTAGTGAAATTGTCTTGAATCGATTTCTTGTGAACTTTTTGAAGCGGTAGACAACAAAAATGGATAGCAACTCAACTGATAGAATCAGTGAACTTCCGAGTAATATAATTGAGTGCATTTTGGATCGCCTTCCTATCCGTGATGCGGTTGCAACTAGCGTATTATCAAAGGGTTGGAGGCATACGTGGACGAGAATACCAAACCTTGTGTTTGATATTGAGTTTGTTAACTGTATAGTCAGTTATGGGCCACTAAGAGGACTTACCATGCCTTTTGAGTATAGTAACAGCATTGGTAAAATTCTGTTACTTCACGTCGGACCCATTCATAAATTTGTTCTTTATATTCCATCCTTTTGCTTGCATTTAGACCTCGTTTCATGGATGCATTTCATATCGCGAAAGGAGGTGCAAGAACTCACAATTCAAGCATACGCAGAAATCAAGTTGCCTTCATACATTTTTAATTGCAGTGAGCTTCAGTCTTTGAAAATAGTAGTCCCTAGACTTGATCTTCATCCTCCTCAGGATTTCGGAGGATTTTGTAATCTCCGTTGCCTTGATTTGTTCGGTTCTCTAGATGGAACTCAAATTAGCAATTTGATTTCAAAATGTCCCTTGCTTGAAACATTGTTAGTAAATCGTGTAGCCGATGGAGACACCTTGATTATTGATGCTCCTAGACTCCTTTCTTTATCTATCGGGTGCCCCCTGGAATCATTCCTAAAACTGAAAAATATTCATGGAGTTACTTCAATCTCACTTGATTTTGGCCGACCGGGTACAATAAAGTTCTGTATTCTGTTTGATACTTTTGGCTCAGTGCCGAATGTCGTGAATGTTACTCTTTGCTGCGTACGCGCAATAAATGTAAGTCTCATTGCAATGTTTCTATTTTATGAATTTTCAATTATCTGTTCTCTGGTTAAAGTAGCTTACTTTGTTGGCTTTTGATTTAGGATATGCATCAAGGCGCTCCGACAAGCCTTCCTACCACTCTTCATTTCCACAAGACTCTTACTTTACTGGAGATTGATATTACTTCACCGCAGTGCATTCACTTCATCCTCTGCATATTCAAAAGCTCACCTAATTTACAAATGCTGAATCTTGGGGTAAGAAGAGTCAATTAATTAGTTTGCCAAGTCTCTAGCTTCTCCTTTTCTTAATTTTTTATATTGATGTCTTCCATGTAGAATGAGTTATTGGATAAAATTTAACTCATCGACCACGATCTCTTTGTGACTTGCTATAGATCCATCCATCAGCATATATTAGGGAGGAGGATGCTTTACAATTCCTGGACATGAAGTTAAAGGAACCCCAAACTCTTAACAGACTCGTAACTGTAAAGATAAAAGGGCTCTTGGGATGTAGAGTTGAAATAATGTTCATTAAATTGATACTATCTAGCACCCCAGTCTTGGAAACTATGTATTTAACTGGAAATATCGTCAAGGAGGCAGAGTTCACATTGATGTCAGAGCTATTAATGTGCAAACGACCATCGCCCCAAGCTCAAGTGATGTACTTAAGATATCCTGGCAACAACTCTATATTTAATTTCTGACTATCTTCAATGTCAGACAGTATTTGTGTTTTAGATTGCATGAAAATGTTTTATAAACGATTCGTGTTTTAGATTGCATAAAAATGTTTTATAAAAGAGATGGTGTCTTCCATGTGTTTCTCAACTGTTGTAAAAACAGTCTAGTGGTTTATGTTAGAAAGACAGAAATAAATAAATACAATAAGTTAACATGATGCCCGAAATGAATATTTGTTATTCACAATATAAAACTTCTCCTGCGTGATTAGGATTTAGGAGTATCAAATGTTACAAGAACATTAATCAGCCAGCAAGAAGAAGAACAGGGCAAGGTGTTACCAAATTCTTATAATACTTTGCTATGATGCTCTGCCTTCTGTGCCGCTATTTGGGAAAAAATGTTTCCATGTTTCTGATACACAGCTCACAGCCTGTGAATGGGATCAACAGAATCACAATCCTTAGAATATTAAGTACAAGACTGCAATGAGAGATAACTAAACTAACAAAGGGACGTGAATTTATAAGATGGATATTAAAGACAATTTCATATCGTCAGGAAATAATTTCAGTAGCTTTTAATAATTTGGTAAACATGTACTAGACGTTATGAATGAATAAATTATTTTGGATCAAATAAAAATCACATTTTTATTGGAAATAAAAAAACACATTTAAATATAAAAACTATAAACCAAACAAGTATAAACATTCACATTTGTTAAATTTGAACATTAGCAAATAAGTCTGAACATTGAGATTATCGCCTTGTAGTTATGTTAATAGTTTTCGGATGAAGGATGAAAGTCTTACATACTTATTATATGTGGCATGAAATACTTTCATCAGTCCACCATCAATTTGTCAACAAGAGAAAAAAAAAATACAATAAGATAATAAGATGCTTGAAATGGGAAAAGGAATTCGTGTTCTTTATATAGTAATCACTTTCCCCAATAATGCGTTGTGATGTCTTGATAGAGAAAGGCGATCGAAGGAACTTCTCCTGCATAACCATTAGTGTCGAATATCAGCGGCAAAACATTAATCAACCAGCAGGAACACACACAGATACTCACATATCCTTGATCTGCTCAGCAGCATGATAAGAAATCTTTATAAAAAAAATCCCAGCTGTCTCTGGAAGCTGAAGACTATCCAAATAAGAAACATTTACTACAAATTTCAATAAAGCATACATGATATATGATGACTACCGCTTTGAGCTTAATGACCTGAAATCAAGGGGAGTGCAGATTTTGCATCTTTTCTTTAATCCCATCCAGAAGTTCTGACCGCCGCCATCCATAAAGAAAAAAAAGGGTGAAGGTGTTAGCAAATATTATCAGTGACGTAGAAGCAGCAGACATTTTTGTATAACTTTGCCTTACTTTGCTCAGATGCTTTTGCTTTCTGTGCAGCAGTTCGGAAATAAATGTTTCCCTGTTTCTGGTACACAGCCTATAAAAAGGATCGATTGTCACTCGCTAACAGAATCACAATCTTTAGATTATTATTTCTACACAAACCATAATAGAGGTAACTAAACTAATCAACAGACAGGGAAATGTACCATATTGATATTAAGGTCACTTCCACAGCTAAAGAAAATAATTTAAACAACAACTAATAATATACAGTTTGAAAATCTATGAGCGTCATTTGAGTGCAACGTTAAGCCATCAATCTAATTGATCACGTAGAGGGTATGGATGAGCAATATATAGATCCCCAATAAAAATCCAAGCCTGTGTATTAATCATACACATACATGATACATTCATGATACTATATCGAACAAAGTGATGGACGTCAGCGAAAAGCTGCACATTTTCACAGAGGAAAATCAGAAAAAGAGGTAAACTAAAAGCATAACACAAAATTAACACAGCAATGTATAAATAAGCGCTAATGATTCAAATCCTAAATTGCTCTAAAGCTACTCAACATCAATCATCACAGAACAGAACAGACAAAAAATCATCACAGAAATTGAAGACTTACACGACTTGTTGAGAGACTACTGAGCTCGACTACTGCAACTTCATGTTCTCTCATCTGCCACAATCCCAAAACAATCAGTTACAAACAAAAAAATCAGCACACAAAAACTCCAAAAACAATTAAATTAAAAATAAAAAAATGAGATGAAAATACCTGTTTTACGAGCTCGATCCTCCGTTCTGCGGTGGTAGCGTTCATGAGAGGCACAGGCGACGGTAGAGAAGCTTCAATTTTCGTCTTTGCAAAGTCAACGAAGAACCTTTATCGGTCAACGGTTCAATTAAAGCTGACTGAGCTGACGGTCTAGTCCGGTTTATACATATTGGGCCTGAATCTACGAGCCGCTGTACACTTATTATTGTATTGGGCTTGTCCAACCGGCTCAAAATGAAACCCTGCTTTAGTTTAATTATTTATTTTATAAACAGCAAAATAAGGAAGAAGCTGCGATTCGGAGATGAGTCAAAAAGCAGCTAGGGCACGAAATTGCGACTGCGGGATAAGGTCAAGCGCCGGTTGATTGGAAGCCGCGAGGAGGTATTCCCTTCTTCACAATCTGCATTAAAGAGTTTCTGAAATTGTTTTATTTTATTATGATGCTGACTGTTGTGTGCATTTTTTGAAGACGTAGACAACAAAAATGGATAGCAAAAAATTGAAGATTACAGACAGTAGCATACCTGATAGGATCAGTAATCTTCCGAGTAATATCATAGAATGCATTTTGGATGGCCTCCCTATCCGTGACGCTGTTGCTACCAGCATATTATCCAAGGAATGGAGGCACAAATGGACGAGAATACCAAATCTTGTTTTTGATAATGAGTTTGCCGATAGTATCATCGGTCGTCGGAGAGAAAGAGAAATTACAATGCCTTTTGAGTTTAGTAATGCTGTTGGTAAAATTCTGTTATTTCACGTTGGACCCATTCACAAATTCTTTCTTCATGTTACATCTTTTTGCAATAATTTGCATTTGGACCTTGTTTCATGGATGCATTTCATATCGCGAAAGGAGGTGAAAGAACTTACAATTCAAGCTCGACTTGCACAAATCAAGTTGCCTTCCTACATTTTTAATTGCAGTGAGCTTCAGAATTTGAAAATAGAAGCCCGTGGACTTGAACTTAATCCTCCTCGGGATTTCGGAGGATTTTGTAATCTCCGTTACCTTGATTTGTTAGGTTCTCTAGATGGAACTCAAATTAGCAATTTGGTTTCAAAATGTCCCTTGCTTGAAAGATTGGCAATAAATCGTGTAGCCGACGGACATACTGTGGTTATTGATGCTGCGAAACTCCTTTCTTTACGTATCGGTTGCTCCATGGGTCCATTCCTCAAACTGAGAAATGGTCATAATCTTGTTGCCATCTCGCTTATATTTGGCCGATTGGGTGTAACGAAGTTCTGTGATCTGTTTAATATCTTTGGCACACTACCAAATGTCAGGGCGGTTACTCTTGCCTCCCTACATACAATAAATGTAAGTCTTGCATTGTTTTTTATTTTGTGTACTTTCTCGATATTGGTGCTTTGATCAGTACTTAGCTTACTTTGTTGGCTTTGAATTTAGGATATGCCTCAAGATGCTCCGACAAGCCTTCCAACCACTCTTCAAAATCACAAGAGGCTTACTTTACTGGATATTGATATTTCTTCACTGGAGTGCATTTACTTCATCCTCTGCTTATTGAAAAGCTCGCCTAATTTACAAAACCTGAATCTTGGAGTAAAAGAAGTCAGTTAATCAACTTGCAAGTCTTCAGTTTCCTTCTTTTTTCCTTCTCATTTTATTTTGAATTTTTGATCTCTTCAATGTAGAATAGGTTCTTGGATAAAATCTAACTCATCGACTATGATCTCTTTATGACTTGCTATAGATCGATCCAACAGCACATGTTAGGGAGGAGGCTGCTTTACAGTTCCTGGACACGCAGATAAGAGAACCTCAAACTCTGAACAGCCTCTCAACTGTAAAGATAAGAGGGCTCATGGGAAGTAAAGTTGAAATAATGTTCATTAAACTGATACTATCCTGCTCCCCCATCTTGGAAACTATGTATTTAACGGGAGAAAATATCGTCAAGAAGGCAGAGTTCAAATTGATGTCAGAGCTACTGAAGTGCAAACGACCCTCGCCCCAAGCTCAGGTGATTTACTTACAATATGATGACGCCATCAACAGTTCTATATTTAAATTCTGGTCTTTGTAAGAATAAGCATGATTATTTTCAATGTCAGACAGTTTGTAACATCAACTGCAAAAACGATCACAGTTTTATCAAGCGTGAAATTATTTTATGACGAGGGTCTCTTCCATATATTTCTTGAACTCTTGTATTGATATTAAAGACAATCTAGTAGTATTAGTTGAGGTGAAGTGGGGCGCCCCTCCTGTATTTGTTCAACAACCAGGGATCGATTCATCATGCTAACATAACACAACAGATACTAACATTTGTTCAAAACGAGTTTCATCAACAACAAAAAATAGTAGTAGTAGTTGTTTATGTTGGTACTTTCATCAGCCCACCATCCATTTGTAAACAAAAGAAAGTAAGACAATAAGTTAACATTATGCATCAAATGATTTTTTTTGTTATTAACAAATTAAAAATTGTTCCCAAATTATATACTGGCATGAGGCATCTTTGTTATAGATAAATGAATAGCATAGCTGAACTTCTCCTGTATGATCATGAGTATCAAGCACCGCAAGAACATTAATCAGCCAGCCCAGCAGGAACTTCTCCTTCAGCTGCTCCAATCTTTAACCCTTGACAAATCGCCCATCAACTTCGTCCAACATGATATACGATGACTACCACTGTTGAGTATAATGATATGAAATCAAAGTGAGTTCAGTTTTTGCATATTTTCTTTAGTCACTTCCAGAAGTTCTGACCGCAACCACAAAGAAACAAAAGGGTAAGGTGTCAGCAAATACTATCAGTGGTCTAGACTAGAAACAGCAGGAATTCAACTTTGCCTTACTTTGCTCTGATGCTTTTGCTTGCTGTGCCGCTATTCGGAAAAAAAATGTTTCCATGTTTCTGATACACAGCCTGAAAATGGGATTAACAGAATCACAATCTTTAGAATATTAATTCCAAGCCCGCGATGAAAGAGGTGATGAAACAAACAAACGGATGGGAAAGCTACGAGATCGATATCAAAGACAATTTCACATCATAAGGAAATAATTTCAGTAGCCCCGATATGAATGAGTAACATATGGATCAGCATACATATGAACATAAAACTGAATAAGCATATACTTATTCCTTATAAGATAAACAATTACTTATCTTACTAGTCCATGTATATCTTGACTTTTTTTTTTTTATAAAAACAATATACTAGGAGTAGTATAATATAGGAAGTTCCCAAGTCCAATGCAGCATAGGTATTTATAATAAAAAACAATACTATGCCATAGCTAAATGAACAAGAGAAAAGTTATTATTGAGAAGAAGACAAGATGAACACAAAATTTGTCCAAACACTTGATAATCTAAACCAATGTTTTGTACGAAGATATGGAGTTACAGTAATTTTGAGTAGACCGAGGACAGGGACAGAGTACTGTGAGAAAGTGATGATTTAGTCTTACTCGATCTGAAATACTAAAGGGGCTTTTTGGGTTCATTGGTTAAACTAATCAAGGCAACAGAATTTGGTTGTCTTTTTGCCTATCAGATTTACCAGATACATGAGAAATACATCACTTGTTTCAATCCCACACAAACATTATAACACTAAAAATGATCGAAGTTGTATTGAAATCCATTTGAAGAAACATTACAAGCTTTCGAAATTGATCACGTCAGCAACACCATAAAAGAACAAGACAAATTTAACTCAGCACCATAAACCAGAGTTACCAGACCCAAATGATTCCAATCCCAAATTGCCCTAAAGCTACTTGACCATCCTCACAGTGCAGACAAAAAACCTCATCACAGAAATTAAATACGTACACGATTCGTTAAGAGACTACTGAGTTCCAATACTGCAACTTCATGTTCTCTCATCTGCCACAATCCCAAACCAATCCGTTCCATAAAACATCAGCACACAAAAATTCCAAAAAAGAATTAAACATAAAATTAAAAATTAGATGACAGTACCTGTTTAACAAGCTCGATCCTCCGTTCTGCGGTGGTCGCGTTCATGAGCGACGTCAACGAAATGCCTTTATAAGTCAACGGTTCAATTGAAGCCAACTGACGATGTTGTCCCAGTTTATATATATATTGGGCCTTATCTACGAGCCGTTACACGTATTGGGCTTTTCGTCCGGGCTCAAAAAGAAACACCGCTGAAACTTCAAGGCACTTTTCTGTTTGTTTATTTATTATTTTATTGTAATTTTCGAAGAAGTTGCGATTCGGAGAAGAGTGAAAAAGCTAGGTCACGAAATTTCTTGCTATCGCTGGTCGATTTTAAGCAGCGAGGAGGTAATCTTTCTTTCTCCTATTCACAGTCTGCATCAACGATGTTGTGTAATTATCTTGTTGGCTTGTGTGTTGTTACGTCTTATGATGCTGACTGTTGTGCATTTGTTGAAGCTGTTGTGAGACAGGGGAGTTAATGGATGAGTAAGTTGATGATAACAATCTGATCTAGCCTTCACCAAGAAGACGAAGATCAGTAAACTCCAATCCAAAGGACAGCTATGGCGAAGAAGAGCTAACCTGAGGAGAAGGAATTCGTTTGGAGATGATAGAGAAAGTAGGATAAATGTGAATCTGTAAAGTTGAGTTTCTTCAGGCTACACGCCTGAATTACATAACCAAGGGTTTTAACCCGTTTACAAATCGGGTATGAAATGTAATACTTGACCCGATTACAATTTATGAAATAAAAGGCATTCTTCCTGTTACATTACTCCCCTGTCGACAGCATCCTTGGCCTCAAGGATGAAAAAACTAGGATGCTTGCTGATGAAGTCAGTATATAACTCCCATGTAGCTTGTTCCATGGGGTAACCTTTCCATTGGACGAGAACCTTCGTAACAGCTTTGTTATGGCGCTTGACTACCTTCCGGTCCAATATGGCCTCCGGTTCTTTTTGCTGACCATGATCGAGCAGGTATTGAGGCAGAGTAGGGCTGGTGCTCGGAGGGTTGGGGCATAGCTTTAATTGGCTCACATGGAATACATTGTGTATGGCAGCCTCCGGAGGAAGTTCAAGCTTATACGCAACAGCACCAATACGATCAATAATACGAAAAGGGCCATAGAACCTTGGGGACAGCTTGTGTGGAGCATTAGTTTTCAGTGACTTCTGCTTATAAGGTTGTAGCTTAAGGTAGACATAGTCCCCGATATTAAACTCCCTTGATGAGCGATGACGATCAGCATACTGTTTCATACGGTTTTGGGCTCGTTGAAGGTGAAACTTGAGCAAAGCAATCATTTCCTCCCTTTTCCGCAAACTCTGGTCCACTGCAGCACATGAGCTTTCCCCAAGTAAATAAGGAAGGTGCATTGGTGGTGGCTGGCCGTAAATGATTTCATATGGTGTGGTCTTTGTGGCAGTATGGGAGGTGGTATTATACCACCATTCAGCCAAGGGTAGCCACTTGCTCCATGTATGTGGTGTGTCCGAGGTCATGCAACGTAAATAAGTTTCAAGTGTCTTGTTCGTAACCTCTGTCTGCCCGTCAGTTTGAGGGTGGTAGGCGGTTGAGAACTTGAGGTCAACGCCATGAACACGGAATAATTCTTGCCAGACTTGGCTCAAGAACGTAGGATCACAATCGCTGACTATGGAGAGGGGCATCCCATGCAGCTTAAAAACATTATCTAAATACACTTGAGCCACTTCAATAGCTGTGTATGGGTGTGAGAGAGCCATAAAATGTGCGTTCTTACTGAATCGGTCAATAACCACAAGGATACAATGTTTGCGGAAAGATGGAGGTAAGCCCTCGATGAAGTCTAAACTGACAGACTGCCATATGCCGTCTGGGATTGGTAATGGTTGCAACAAGCCTGGCTTTACGGATAAATCATACTTGTTCTTCTGACAAATTATACAATTTCGGACATAGTTATGGACCTCTTTGCTCATGCCCGGCCAGTAAAAGAGAGATTTCACTCTATAAAGGGTGGCATCACGGCCAGAATGGCCTCCAATAGCAGAATCATGCAGCCAACGGAATATTTGAAGTTTAACATTAGAATAATTACCTATCACCAACTTGCCCCTATGTCGAAGTTCCCCATCAGTGAAGGTGAATTTAGGATGAGTGGCTGGGTTGGCTTGAATCTCAGTAATAAGCTTAGACAACACGGGATCAGAATGCCATAGTAATTTGATTGAGTCGTAGAATCCATGATGAGCTTGAGATAATATTGTAGAGAGTAAGTGCGAATCAGGGATACGAGATAGGGCATCCGCTGCGTGGTTCTCCTTACCTTGTTTATAATGAATTTCAAAAGAATATCCCATCAACTTAGAAAGCCACATATGTTGAAATGGTGTAGTAATCTTCTGCTCAAGTAGGTATTTAAGGCTGCGCTGGTCAGTCTTGATAATAAACGTGCTATGAGTTAAGTAGGAACTCCAAGTCTGGACAGCATGAATAACAGCGAGCAACTCTTTTTCATATACAGATAAAGACTGATGGCGAGGACCCAATTTACGGCTAATATAACAGATAGGATGGTGATCTTGCATGAGAACAGCTCCAATTCCCTGGGAAGAAGCATCCGTTTCCACAATAAATTGCTTAGTAAAGTCGGGCAGGGCCAAAACTGGAGATGTAGATAGGGCATCTTTGAGGTTTTGAAATGCCTGGGATGTTTCAGAATTCCATGAGAAATTATCCTTGCGAAGAAGGTTTGTAAGTGGGCTTGCTATGATGCTGTAGTTCTTAATGAACCTACGGTAGTAATTTGCGAGTCCCAGAAAACTTCGTAGCTGCTGTTGGTTGGCAGGAATAGGCCAGTTTTGAATAGCTGCAATTTTCTTTGGATCAGTACGTACTCCCTCTGCAGAAATAAAATGACCAAGGTATTCAATCAAGCAGGCTCCAAATGTGCACTTAGATAATTTCAAATAAAGCTTGTTCTGTCGGAGTATACAAAAGACTGATTGAAGATGCTGCAAATGATCTGCCCATGAACAACTGTAGACTAAAATATCATCGAAGAAGACCAGTAAAAACTTCCGTGCAATATCTCGGAATATATGGTTCATTAGGCCTTGAAAAGTGCACGGGGCATTTGTCAAACCAAACGGCATTACGAGATATTCGTAGTGGCCTGAGTGAGTCTTAAACGCTGTCTTGTATATGTCTTGAGGTGCCATACGAATTTGATGAAAACCAGCCCGAAGATCTAATTTAGAAAAATAACAAGAACCGCCAAGCTCATCCAAGAGATCTTCCAGCAATGGTATTGGGTATTTGTCTTTCACTGTTTGTTTGTTCAATCCTCTGTAATCAACACAAAGTCGCCACGAGCCGTCTTTTTTCTTTACAAGGACCACAGGAGCAGCATAAGGGCTAGAGCTGTATTGTATGAGACCCTGTGTAAGCATATCCTGGATAAGCTTTTCAATTGCATTTTTCTGTAAGGTAGAGTATCGGTATGGTCTTTGATTGACAGGCTTAGCCCCTTCAATCAGTGGTATGTGGTGGTTGAACCCGTCACGTAAAGGTGGTAATTCATTTGGGTCTGCAAAGATATCTGAATAGGCATCTAAGAGATGCTGCAAATCTGCATCTTGTTCTTTGTTAGAATCGGGCATGGAAATATAAGAGAGACCAGATGATGGAGTATGAGAGAAACAGTTATAAGTATCATCAGATACGTCGATAAGATGTAGCAATGCCAGCTGAGGATTTTGTGAAATAAGCTTGTTAAGGCTGTGGCCCTTAATTACCTTGCAGTGTACTTTTGTGACTCCGCGCAGAACATGTTTGATTCCTCCCAGAGTAAATTCCATGCGAAGATTTGAGAAATCCCACAAAATGCGTCCAAGGGTTATAAGCCACTGAACACCCAATACGAGATCACAACAATCAAGTGGAAGGGTTCGTACAGCTGCAACGAATTTGTACCCCTGCATAGTCCAAGAAAAGTTATCACATTTATAGGCAGATAACATTTGGTTGCCATTTGCCGCAGCTACTGGCATAGGGGAAACATGTTCGAGAAGACAACCGATGTCCTTAGCAACTGCAACATCAATGAAGTTATGGGTACTTCCAGGGTCTATGAGTATGAATAGTTTCCTTTTGCCGCATTGACCAATAATCCTCATACAGTTGAAGGTCGTAGAACCGTTAAGGGCATTCACTGAAATAGTTGGGGAATCATCAGTGCAAGCAACAGGTTGTTCATCAGCAGCAGCTTGCATAAAATTTTCTGCATCAGGTATGTCATCAATATCATCATCGCCCTCTATGACATATATCTGAGACCTTCTATGCTTCAAGTGATGTCCCGGGGAATAAGGTTCTTCACAAAACATACACAAACCCTTGAGTTTGCGCTCCTGCATTTCCTCATAAGAAAATTTTTGGGGAGGTTTGTCATTGGTCGGTCTGATGGGGTTTGCTGAGTTAAAGGGTTGGAGAGGCTGGGCTTGTTTGGTGATATGGGGAGAGGGTAGCAAAGCTGTAGAACTTGGTTTGAGAGTGGGAGTTTGGGTATATGGTTTTGTGTAGGGATTAAAGGGAGCTCTAGAGAATTTTTGTGGTGAATGCTGTAGCGAAGACTCATGGAGTCGGGCAATACGTGCAGCTTCTGCAACTGTGGACACATTAAATTGCCGGACATGGAGAGCAAGGTGGGGATGCATATTAGTAAGGAAAATGCTTAGGGCGTGGTGTATAGGCAGGGTCAGTCTAGTTAAAGCACATTCAAACTTATCCAGATACTCTTCGACGTGATCTGCACCTTGCTTTAAGCTCACTAAATCAGCTAATGGGTCATCAAGCAAGGAACCAAATCGAGTAGATATAGCAACGATATATTCTGGCCAGGATGGGAACTGATCAAAACGAGAACTCATGAAGTTGTGATGCCACTGTAAAGCTTTACCTTCCATATGGAGAGAAGCGAGACGCACTTTTAGTTCAGGCGGGGTGCTGTCAAGCAAGAAAAATTGCTCGCAGCGATAAATCCATTCTCTTAACAAAGTACCATCAAACTTGGGGAACTCCACTTTAGAAATCCTTGTTGCCAAGCCACCAGGGAGGAGGGGAGCTCGTTGAATGTCTGGTGGGTGTCGGACAGTGGAAAGGTGGCCCATATCGTTAAGGTTTGGTGGATTTGTGGTCGGGGTGGGTGGAGGAGAGGCGCCGGCTGTGGAGGTGGTAGGGTTGTTAGATGATGACGGATCCATTGGGGATTGCCTCTGGGCGAGCAACCCCTGTAAGAGATCCCGAATACCTGCTAATTCGTTTTTGAGTGCTTGGTTTTGATCCTCCGATTGACGTCGCACTTCGTCAAGCTGGACTTGCATCTCTGCCACCGTCATCGAGCTAGGTCGCAGGAATACCCAAATTTGATACCAATGAATTGGTTACACATACCACAAGATGGATGTGTTAAAGGGGAGGTCATGGGTTCAATGCCCACCTCCAACTCCCAGCATGGAATATAGGAAACCCCTTGACCATGAAACTGGTGGGGAGAACATGGGCTGCAGCCCTACCACTAGGAAGCCCGCATGAGGCCCAGTGGCTATGGAGTTTCAGGGTGTTAGGTGTGGGTAATGGCCCACAAAACCGTGCCCTGTTACAAAAGAACTCTTGTTTGAGTATGTACAGTCTCAAACTCTTGTATTGTGATTAAAGACAGTCTCCCAGTTTATGTTAGTGGTTCTTGAGTTTGATTAAAGACAGTCTCCCAGTTTTATGAAGAGGGTCTCTTCCATGTCCTTCTCAAACTCTTGTATTGTGATGAAAGACAACTTATGTTAGTGGTTCTTGATTAAAGACAGTCTCCCAACAAAAGAGGTATATACTTATCTCAAAGGAAGTATGTACTTGATTTGCTTTCTGAGACAGGGAAATTAGGAGCCAGACCTTGCAGTGCCCCCAATGACTCCGAACATACAACTCACGAAGGAGGGAGACCTAATGGATGACCCGGAACGTTACAGAAGATTGGTCGGCAAGTTGAACTACCTCACTGTTACTCGCCCAGACATTGCATATTCCGTCAGCATAGTAAGCCAATTTTTGGCTTCTCCGACAGTTGATCATTGGTCAGCATTAGAGCAGATCTTGTGTTATTTGAAAGGAGCACCAGGAAAGGGGATTCTATACTCAAATCACGGACAAACTCGAATTGAATGCTTTACAGATGCAGACTATAGAGTGTCCAACTCCAAGATAGATAGAAGGTCGACTACCGGATATTGCATCTTTTTCGGAGGAAATCTGATCTCATGGAATTAAACATAAAATTAAACACAAAAATTCCAAAAAAGAATTAAACATAAAATTAAAAATTAGATGACAGTACCTGTTTAACAAGCTCGATCCTCCGTTCTGCGGTGGTCGCGTTCATGACGACGGCAGAGAAGCTTCCATGATCGTCTTCGCACAGTCAACGAAATGCCTTCATAGGTCAACGATTCAATTAATGCCGATCTTGTCCCAATTTATACATATTGGGCCTTATCTACGAGCCGGTTTACTGTTATTGGGCTTTTCCTCCCGGCTCAAAAAGAAACATAGCTGAAACTTCCAGGGCACTTTTCTGTTTATTTATTTATTAATTTATTGTAATATTCGAAGATGTTCCGATTCGGAGAAGAGTGAAAAAAGCAATTAGGGCACGAAATTGCGACTGCGGGATAAATTCAATCGCTGGTTGATTTTAAGCAGCGAGGAGGTAATATTTCTTTCTCCTATTCACTGTCTGCATCAACGATGTTGTGTAATTATCTTGTTGGCTTGTGTGTTGTTATGTCTTATGATGCTGACTGTTGTGCACTTATTTTTGGAAGCTGTAGACAACAAAAAATGGATAGCAAGAAAATAAAGATGACAGAAAATAGCATATCTGATAGGATCAGTGATCTTCCAAGTAATATCATTGACTGCATTTTGGATCGCCTCCCTATCCGTGATGCTGTTGCAACCAGCATATTATCAAAGGAGTGGAGGCACAAGTGGACCAGAATATCAAACCTTGTGTTTGATAAAGAGTTTTCCGAACATATCATCGGTTATCGGAGTGGAAGAGACATTACAGCGCCTTATGAGTTTAGTAAAATTAAAATCATTAGTAAAATTCTGTTACTTCACGTCGGACCCATTCACAGATTCGTTCTTAGTATTCCATTCTTTCTCGATAATTTTCATGAAGACCTCATTTCATGGACGTATTTTATATCGCGAAAGGATGTGAAAGAACTTCAAATTCAACTTTTACCTGTCCGAATCAAGTTGCCTTCATACATTTTTAATTGCAGTGAGCTTCAGTCTTTGAAAATACAGGTCCTTGGACTTGATCTTCATCCTCCTCAGGATTTCGGAGGATTCTGTAATCTCCGTCGCCTTGATTTGTTTGGTGGTTTACTAAATGGAACTCAAATTAGCGATTTGGTTTCAAAATGTCCCTTGCTTGAAAGGTTGTCATTAAGTCGTGTAGCCGATGGAGATACCTTGATTATTGATGCTCCTAGACTCATTTCTTTACGTACCGATTGCTCCCTGGCTACATTCCTCAAACTGAAAAATGTTCCTAGTCTTACTACCATCTCACTTCTATTTGACCCATTGGGTACGATGAAGTTTTGTGAACTGTTTGATATTTTTGGCTCACTACCGAATGTCGGGTCTGTTACTCTTTGTGCCCTACGTACAATAAATGTAAGTCTTGCAACGTTTTTATTTTGAGAGTTTTCTCCATATTGGTGCTCTGGTCAGTAGTAGCTTACTTACTTGGCTTTTGATGTAGGGTATTCCTCGAGATGCTCCGACAAGCCTTCCTACCACTCTTCATAACCACAGAAGGCTTTCTTTAATGGATATCGATATTTCTTCTCTGCAGTGCATTTGCTTCATCCTCTGCATATTCAAAAGCTCACCTAATTTACGAAAGCTGTATATTAGGGTAAGAGGAAGTCAGGTAATCCACTAGCCAAGTCTCCAGTTTCCTCTTCTTTTTTTCCCCTAGTTTTTATTTTGATCTCTTCCATGTTGAATAAGTTCTTGGTTAAAATCTAACTCGTCGACTACGATCTCTTTATGACTTGTTATAGATCCATCCATCAGCATATATCTGGGAGGAGGCTGCTTTACACTTCCTTGACACGCAGATAAGACAACCCCAAACTCTGAACAACCTTCTAACTGTAAAGATAAAAGGGCTATCCGGGAGTAAAGTTGAAATCATGTTCATTAAACTGATACTATCCTGCTCCACTGTCTTGAAAACTTTGCATTTATGTGGAGCGAAGAATCTTCAAAACCAGGCAGAGTTCACATTGATTTCAGACATATTGCAGTGCCCCCGACCCTCATGCCAAGCTCAGGTGATCTACTCAAAACATCCCGGGGACAGCTCTATATTTAACTTCTAGTCTCTGTAGCTTGTTCATCTTCAACGTCAATGAATCTGTAACAGCTACTGCAAAGTAATGTATGTGATGTAGTCTATGTTGGTACTTTTGCGTTGAAAACTTCAATGGCAGTCTGTAACGTCAACTTCCAATCAACTCCTGTTTTTGTAAACAATTATCTGCTTTAGCTCTCGTATTGAACCTGCAGATGCAGGACGTTAGTGATTAAGTACCGCCTTGTAGTGATGTTAATAGTTCTCGAATAGAGGGTGAAAGGCTTGCGGACTTAATAGTTGGCAACTGGCAATTGACATGAAATACATTCACCTGTCCGGAAGTAAAGATAAAAGGCTCCTAACTGTAAAGATAAAAGGGCTATTGGGAAGTAGAATTGAAATCATGTTCATTAAACATTTAAACTGATATTATCTAGCACCAGTTTTCGAAAGCGTAAAATTAACTGCAAAAACGAGTTTTGGAAAGCGTAAAATTATTTTATGAAGAGGGTCTCTTCCACCGTTCATTTGTAAACAAAGGACAGAAATACAAAAAGCTAACATGATGCATGAAATGAAAATCATTTTTGTTTCACACATTAAAAATGTTCCCAAATTATGTCCTGGCATAGTGTGAACTGTGATGGACAAATGAATAGCTAAAGTCATTGGAAAAAGCTAAAATCATCACGAACGAATATAGCTAAACTTCTCCTGGATGATCACGAGAGCAATAAACAGCCAGCAGGAACACACCCATGTAGATAATAGCGTAGCCTTCAGCTGCTCCGATCTACAACACTTGATGTCTTCCATGTAGAATGAGTTATTGGTTTAAATCTAACTCATTGACTACGGTCTCTTTATGGCTTGCTTTAGATCCATCCATCATCAATTATTAGGGAGGAGGCTGCCTTACAATTCTTGGACATGCAGATAAAGAAACCCCACACTCTGAACAGCCTCTTAATTGTAAAGATAAAAGGGCTATCTGGAAGTAAAGCTGAAATCATGTTCATTAAACTGATACTGTCTTGCACCCCCGCATTGAAAACTATTTATTTAACAGGAAATATCGTCAAGGAGGCAGAGTTCACATTGATGTCAGAGTGTAAACGACCTTCTCCCCAAGCTCAGGTGATGTACTCAAGATATCCTGGTGACAGCTCAATATTTAACTTCTCGTTTCTGAAAGCATAAGCAAAATTATCTTCAATGTCAGACGGTTTGTAACATCAACTGCAAAATTGATTCCAGATTTAGAAAACATGAAAATGTTTTATGAAGAGGGGTCTCTTCCATGTCTTTCTCAAACTCTTGTATTGAGATTAAAGACGGTCAGTGTCCTAGTTTATGTTAGTGGTTATTGAGTTGAGTGTTAAAGGCTTACAAACATTTATTTGGTGGGTGTCAATTTTCTAAATATCAAAATAAATGAATAAATTTTATTTATTTATTATTACTAATCTGGTGGGTGTCACTTTTCTATTGTTTCATTCATAATTATGTCGGTCCAACCTCATGACCAAATTTTAAAAGTTGGATACGGGATGACCAGTTTCATGTTTGATTATGCTTGATGACTCAGAAAGTCATTGGTATCATGTCTATTTTTTGAGTCACCTCCTAAGACTTTATGATGACCCAGACCCATGATGCAAATGCTCTACACTTTACTTAACATCATCACAGAGCAAACAAAAACCTCATCACAGAAATTGTAGACTTAACACCAGTTGTTAATAGCATCTCCAATGCAAGACCATTTGTGCTTGGGGACACGTGAAATGTGACTTGATCAGGCCCACTTTGCATTGGAGGGAAGACCATTTTGCTTGGGGACACGTGAAATATGACTTGGTCAGGCCCACTTTGCATTGGAGGCAAGCCCAAGTACTGCTTGGGGACACGTGAAATGAAGTGGCACGTGTGGGCCCTCACCAATGGAAGTGGTCAAGCCCTCTTTGGTGGACAATTCCTGCTTGGGGACACGTGATTATTACATTTTTAACATTATTTAACTAAACTAAATTTAATTATATAATATCATTTAATTACAAATTTAATAAAATAAGAATAAAATGGGTCCTACAAAATCTAGCCGTTGTAACCTAGCCGTTGTAAAATATAGCCGTTGTAAAATATAGCCGTTGAAAAATATAGCCGTTGTAAAATATAGCCGTTGTAAATTATAGCTGTTGTAAACTAGTCGTTGTAAAATATAGCCGTTGTAAACTAGCCGTTGTTGAAGCCTTCTATTTAAGTGTTGGGTTTCATTACTCCCAATCTCACCTCTCACTATATTCGTTGCCTTATACAAAATACCCAATATGTCTAATTCATCAGATTCTGATGACTTTCCTGATGTCACTGAAGAATTTATTCAAGAGTTTTTTTTCGATGATTCGTTGGAGCAACGTCAATACGAACTCCATAACCAAATTTATGGAGGATCATCATCCACGCCAAAGAGAGTGATAGATCGAGATCGTGAAGCTGGTCACGAACGTCTGGAAAATGATTATTTTTCACCCAATCCAGTGTATCCTGCTGAGGGCATTTCGACGTAGGTATCGAACGGGAAAACATGTATTTCTTCGTATTGTCGATGCCCTATCGCATTATGATCCGTATTTTCAGCAAAGGGTTGATGCATTGGGAAGAAAAGGTCTTTCACCTTTACAAAAATGCACTGCAGCCATGCGTATGCTGGCGTACGGAGTATCTGCCGATGCTGTTGATGATTATGTTCGTATTGGCGAGTCCACTGCGATTGAATGCAAGAAGGGCAAAGAAAAGATGTAGAAAGAGCATTTGGCGTGTTGCAGTCACGCTTCGCAATCATACGTGGTCCGGCCCGATTCTGGAACAAAAGAGATTTCGCAAGAATAATGAGAGCGTGTATCATATTACACAATATGATTGTCGAGGATGAGAGGAACACGTATGCCACTCCATTTGGTCCGCTTCCATCTTACGATGACATATCAGATGGTTTATCACAACCAAATTTAGATGAGGAACCATTTGCTCCCTACGAAAACTACATTCAAAGCAATATCCGAATTCGTGATAAGCCAAAACATCCTCAACTACAAGCGGACTTCGTAGAGCATATTTCGCAGTTTCACATTAACCTTTAAATGAGTATTTCTTTTAAAGTAAGTATTATCATTATTTTTTTGTTAAAAATATATCAAAGTGTATCTCATTTTATAGAGCTCAAAAAATTATGAATATTAGTATTTATTTTGATTTTTTTACTTTGTAATTTAGAATATATATTTGTTGCAAGATACACTTTGATTTAATGGGACCCAGACACCCAGTTGTAAGTGGAAATGGGCTTGTGCATTGGAGGAGAATGACCACATTTTCATGTAAGCCCACTTGATGCTTATGTGGCATGAAAATGGACTCACATGTAAGTGAATTTGATCTTTTGCATTGGAGATGCTCAGACCATGTACATCATTGACAAAATATGTTTGGTCATCCATCTGTTTATTGCTTTATCTTTCATCATCAAAATCATTATCATATCTAATGACCATATTGATCATATACATTCCACTATTGGCCAAAAAATTCATCATTATTTTTTGACATGTTTCCATTTCTATTGGTTCATCATCATAGAATTCTGATATTTTATTAAAATATAGCAATATGCATATCTTATTTATAGATCTCACAATAATATAAGCATTGATATTTTTTTGTATTTATAATTTGTAAGATAAAATTGTTATAAGTATAAGATTAAATTGTATTAACCTGGTGTGTGCCTAATTTTTATTGATTCATTTACTTTTACGTGAGTCCTAATCTCATGACCAAATTTTAAAACTTGATTATGTGACAAATTTTAAGAACATTAGTGTAGTCTACGATTTTTTTTTGGTCCTCTCCCATGACCATTTCTTATAACAAAATTGGTGATCGGTGGGATGCTCTGAGACCCTACTGAGCTCGCATTTTCAAAGGAACTTTTTTTTCCTGATGGGTACAAGTAGTACAGCAGTGGACACTGCCTAAGCAATGACTCAATACGGTACATAAACACCAATAAAGACCAGGCCAAAAGGCCACCCATCTAAACCGTCCGTAAAGGACAAACGGCTAGCTAAAGCGGACCAAATCCGGCCGCAACCGACAAGGTTCCGGCCGAAGCCGACAAGTTCTCCGGCCGAAGCCGACACATTTCCGGCCGAAGCCGAGGAGATCCGGCCGAAGCCGACACCTGAACCAATCAACTAAACTAACAACGAACAAACTAAAACCTATAACTAAACTAAAATAAAAGTGTAAACTTCAGCTAACCTAAACCTAATCCCAAAACAAACACCAGCTAAACCTAACCTAACCTAGCAACCCGGTCAAAAACAGGACAACCCGGATGAGCCGAAAGCCGCCGCAAACCGCCAGCTAAACTCAGATGTCGCCACCCCCATAGCCAAGCTCCACCGAAACCAAACGCCATCAACGCCCCCACACCTGCCAGAGAACCACCGCCAACCAGGTCGACCAGCTAAACCAACACCCGTCCGGCGAGGAGCAGGACACCACGCTGGAGCCGTCCTCCACCACACGCCACCGCCCAAGCCTTCCAGCCGAGAAGCAACGAAACCCATCGCCAACCGGAGCTGCATCATCCGCCAGGAACCGCCAGGGCGACCACCCGAGACCAGCCAACACAGCCAGCCGCCTCCGCCAAAAGAACACCCTACCACCAAAAAGATAGCCCTGTCGTCCCCCTCAGAACCCCCGGCATCGCCACACCACCGCCGAAGCTGAAATCAGCTGAAGCCAGCCAACCACAACCGCCCCACGAAGGCGCCGACGAGATGAGACGAGAAAGGAGTAACCGGAGAGGGAGGCAGAGCCGAGAGACAACGCCGGTGAGCTAAACCGCCTTCAAAAGCCTGGAGCCTTCGACAAGTTTCGGGAGAGAAAAGAGAGGAGTATTTTTTAAAGGAACCTTTTTTTGGTGGATCAAAAAAAAGAAGGAACCATGTATACCTGTTGTTTGTTTGTTTTTTGTTTTTTTTGATACATTTGGTTAGTAGTTAAAATGAGTGGGTCAGGGAGGATTCGAGCTCACGCGGCATAAGGAGTCGGGTGTGTTTGCCACCAACTGGACTACACCACATCCTCATGTATACCTGTTTTATTGGCATAAAGAAAAGTGGGATTAATCTTATCAAAAAGAAAAAGAAAAAGAAAAAAGAAAAGTGGGATTAAATAATGGCCGTTGGTTCAGATGGGATGAAAGGTGTAAAACTCAAGCTTTTTGATTAAAAGGTCTCTCTCAAATGCAAGTCCGAAGTGAGTTCACTGTGCCGAGTCGGAGTAAAAAAAATTCCATCCTTCCAGAGAGAGAGCTAGGGCGCACAAGTCGCTACCGCAAAGGAGGTAATTTGCAAGCTGTAATCTTACTTTCCCTTCTTCACAATCTGTTGCAGATTACTACTAAGTTATGAAATTGTCTTGAATCAATTTCTTTGTGAACTTGTTTGTTGTTATGACTTATGATGCTCACTGTTGTTTGTCCACGTCATGAAACTGTAGATAACAGCGAAATGGATAGCCAGCAAATTGTTATAGACAGCAGCTTACCTGATAGAATCAGCGATCTTCCTGATAATATCATTATTGACTGTATTTTGGATCGCCTCCCTTTCCGTGATGCTGTTGCAACTAGCATATTATCAAAGGGATGGAGGCACAAGTGGAGGAGAATACCAAACCTTGTGTTTGATGATTATTTATTACACCGTGTCATCCAGGCTAGAAGAATAAGAAGAGGCTTCGAAGATGCAAGATTGAAACATGAGTACAGTAACATCATTGATAAAATTCTGTTACGTCACATCGGACCCATTCACAAATTTGTTCTTCGTATTCCATGCTTTTGCAATGTAAAATCTCCTCTAGACCTCAGTTCATGGATGCTTTTCGTATCCCAAAATGCGGTGAAAGAACTTACAATAATTCAAGATGAAAATGAATGGAAAGTCAGATTGCCATCGTACCTTTTTCAGTGCAATGAGCTTCAGCATTTAAAATTACATTTGGTAGAATTCTATCTTCATCCTCCTCCTCAGGATTTCAGAGGATTCTGTAATCTCCTTAGCCTTGATTTGTCTGGTTTCCTAGATGGAGATGAGATCAGCAATTTGGTTTCGAAATGTCCCCTGCTTGAAAGATTGTCCCTAGATTTCAGACGCTGCAAACATCCCGTGGTTATTGATGCCCCTAGACTCCTTTTTCTACGTGCCTATTATTGCAAGCTGAATGCATTCCTCAAACTGAAGAATGTTTGCAATCTTACCGCCATCTCTCTCCAATTTAGGAGCCCAGGTAGATTGAGTTTCTGTGACCTGTTTGATGTTTTTGGCTCAGTGCCAAAAGTCGAGAATGTTACTCTGCGCCCCCTGGAATATATAAAGGTATTTCTTATAGCAACATTTCTATATTATGAATTTTCCTTTTGCTGTTCTCTGGTCATTAGTTGCTTACTGTCTGGCATTTGATTTAGGCTATGCCTCAAGATGCTCTGACAAGCTTTCCTACCACTCTTCATAACCACAAGAGTCTTACTTTGCTGGAGATTGATATTTCTTCACCGCAGTGCATTTACTTCGTCCTCTGCATATTAAAAAGCTCGCCTAATTTGCAAAAGCTGAATCTTGGGGTAAGAGAAGTCAGTCAGTCAGTCAGCTTGCCAAGTCTCTAGTTTCCTTTTTTCCTCATTTTATCACGATCTCTTGCATGTAGAATAACTTCTTGGATAAAATCTAACTCATCAGTCTCTTTGTGACATGCTATAGATTTTTCCATCAAAAACTGTTGAGGTTGAGGCTGCTTTACACTTGCTTGAAATGGAGACAAGTGAACCCCAAACTCTGAACAGTCTCTTAACGATAAAGATCAAAGGGCTCTTGGAAAGTAAAGTCGGAATCATGTTTGTTAAAATGGTACTATCCTGCTCCCCCGTCCTGAAAACTATGTATTTGACTGGATCTGCTCGCTTTTCTGGCCCGACAAAGGATATTCTTAGTGAGGCCGAGTTCACCTTAATGTCAGAGCTATTGAAGTGCCCTAGGTCGTCATGCCGAGCTCAGGTGATCTACTCCAGATTTGATTTTTAGTCTTTGAAAGCATAGGCACGATTATCTTAAACATCAGTCAGTCTGTAACCTCAACTGCAAAAGCAATTCCTGTTTAAGAAAACAACAGTCATTTAGAAAGCAACTGATTTCAGTTTCATGGGTGAATATTTTTTGTACCTTACAAAATTTGAACCCAACAATGTGAAAATTTTATTTTAATGCAAAAAGTCATCATATTTTTTATAATGTCACATATTTGTATACTACCACACCATATTCATTAAGATTTAAGATATGATAAGCAACACTGACCAAACCATTTTGGAGGTTTTGTGCTTTTGAGCCTTAATGCCGTAAAAAGCCGGCCTTAAATGCTCATGAAAACTTCCATGTAACGTGCTGCTCATCCATATCAGTTATCACCTGCCCTTCTGCTGAACTCAGAAGCTATTTCCTTTCTTTTCCGAGTCATTACTCTTCTTACCAATGATCTTTGCAACTACAGACACCATCTTTAAACAGATGAAACCGATTGGCATCTCTAACCAAGATTTCTCTTTGCACAATTTTTGAAATGTACTTAGTTACAGTGTGACAGTCGCCGCAAACTCGAAGGTTCTTCATCACTTGCAACGGTGTACCTGCCTTAGTATTCAACAAACCAAATGCTATGGCAAGCCTTTGAG
The DNA here is from genome assembly GCA_033675215.1 of Rhodiola kirilowii. Taxonomy (NCBI): domain Eukaryota; kingdom Viridiplantae; phylum Streptophyta; class Magnoliopsida; order Saxifragales; family Crassulaceae; genus Rhodiola; species Rhodiola kirilowii. The sequence continues at coordinate 4,530,233 of CM066193.1, read as the reverse complement.
TTTTTTTATTTTTTGCCCTGTTTTTGAAACCCAATATCACTTTTGCCCTGCCTGAAACTCAAATATCGTTTTTGCCCTGTTTTTAAGAAAACCGATTTTGGCCATATCGGTTTCACCCATTTTTGAATAAAACCGACTTTGGCCATATCGGTTTCGTTGATTTTCAACGAAACCGATTTTTCGAAAATCGGTTTCATGGCTGTGATGCCTGCGTGTCAGCTCGGTCCTACGTGGACCAGACGAATTCAAAAACTTATGACATCTGGCAAACCGATTCGCCGAAAATCGGTTTTACAAAAAAGTTATTTAAACCGGTTTTAATTGAATCGGTTTTAAGTGGGGCGATTGGCTACATGTCAAAAAAAAAATTATTGAAACCGATATGGGGCAAATCGGTTTCACGGAAATTCAAAAGTGTCAGGCTTTTTCAGACTTTTTCAGACAAGGCAGACAGGCTTTGTCTGCTTTTCAGACTGATTTTGCTATAAAACCGATATCGGGCGATTCGGTTTCGATTGAAACCGATTTGGGGAACATCGGTTTCAAGGCTTTATTAATATTCTCGGCATTTCAACAACAATCGGCATTTAAAAAACCCTACGTGTACCAGACGAATTCAAAAACTTATGACATCTGGCAAACCGATTCGCCGAAAATCGGTTTTACTTTAATGAAACCGATATGGGCAGATTCGGTTTCAAACGAAATTAAACTAGGGTTTCTTCTTTTCTTCTCCGGCAGCTTCTCCCTCTTCAGCCACACCTCCGCGATTCTCAGCCGCACCGCCGGTCCGATTCCCCCGTCCAATTCGCCCGTCCGACGTCCCACACGATTCAGGTATAGTGACCCCTAATTGTAAAACCGAATTCTCCCGAATCGGTTTGTGTTAAATTCGATTTTGGGGGAGATAGATAGTTGATTTGTGTTGTTGAATTGGGTGGTACTTAGGTGTGTTGTTTGTGTTGAATTATTAAATTGGTTGTTAATTGGTGAATTGGTTGTTAATTGCATAATTGAGTGTTAATTGTTTAATTAAGTGTTAATTAGGTGAAATGCATGTGTTTAAATGTTGAATTGGGTGGTATTTAGTTGAACTGTATGAATCATTGTTGATTGTGTTGAATTATTATTGATTGTGTTTAATTGTTCGAATACTTATTGAATGGTTGAGTATTATTTTGTTGTTTTTGTACATATATAAACAATCTATAGTTTTCCATTGTATTTATTTAAGGATGTTTATTTATTGATTGAAGGTATGGCATCTCAGAGGCGATCATCTCAAAGAAATGTCCCATCGCAGTCGACTTTGAATCCGAATATGGAACCGGACGACATAATTCATCCCGGTCCTATCGATGGTTCAGTTCTTACTCGGCAGACTAAGCACCGAACTGACGAAATATGGAATCATCCGGTAAGTTTACATGTTAATCACATTTTAGTTTATAATGTGTATATATTTTGTATGCAAGTTGTTACTAATACTGAAAAAATTGGATGTAACAGAATAATCCAAACATGTACGAGCCGCTTACGGTTAAGCATGTTACCATGGACCCACCACATGAGCGCATTAGGCAGTATGTTGCGAATGCAGGATTCTACCCGTGGAGTCTTGTGGCAAATGTGAGAACTGATCCAGGGTTGATTACTGCACTAGTCGAGAGGTGGCGGCCCGAGACTCACACTTTCCATTTTAATGGTGGGGAGGCCACCATAACGCTGCAGGATGTGGCACTTCTTACCGGTCTACCCACTGAAGGAAGACCTGTAACTGGTCATGCGCACAGGACGTGGCATCCTATTTGTATGAGACTGCTTGGTGACATGCCTACGTGTCACAAGGGCTCACCGGGGCTGGCGAAGAAGGTATGGTTTACAGAAAATATGTCGATCATCCCAGCTGATGCTGATGAGGAGACGCTGAAGAGATACGCTAGGGCGTATATCCTTCAGCTGCTGGGATTGACATTATTTTCAGAACTCAGTGGTAACAGTGTCCCACTACACTTTCTACCATTATTGGAAGATCTTGATAGTGTCAGACACTACAGCTGGGGGAGTGCAGCGCTGGCATATTTGTACAGTATGCTGTGCAAAGCCAGCAAATCGGGTAAATGTCAGATTGGTGGAGCTGTGCTCATATTACAATTCTGGAGCTGGGAGCGTATGCGCTTCGGGAGGCCGAAGTGTGCGTTTAGGCACCTGCCTCCACTTGATGCTGATATTGACCCGTTACTGAGGGGAGCTTGGACGTTTATGTACGTATTTTTAATGTTCTTTATAAATTACTTTGAATTTGTCGTTATATATATTGATATTTCTGTTTATATGTAGGAAATGGCATGGGCCAAAAAATTTCATCGGGGTACCTAAGGGTAGTTTGTTGTTCTACCGCGATGAGTTTCAGAAGATGCTGATTAGCGATTTCATATGGAGACCATACGATGAGGGCTTGTATCATCTTTTGAACCCTATTTGTGTGGAGGGTCGACATTCCTGGAGAGCCAATGTGCCGCTAATCCATTTCAACGTAATTGAGTGGCATCACCCAGGACGTGTTATGCGACAGTTTCAGTGTCGTCAGTTTATTCCAGCGCCGGCGATAGCTTTTTCGGACGAGAATCATGGGAAGAATAGGAAGCCGAAAGTGGATTGGAGTATCCACTATTATCAATACATTCAGAGGTGGTCCGACCGCCTTCAGTATATTGTTGATGGAGAGGCATCTGATAGTGACATTGCGTCACCTGAGTACTATAGTTGGTACTCCATGATCACACGCAGGCTTATCCAGCCCAGGATAGAGGATGCGGCTGACGATGCAGTGGTAGCGGAAGACGCGGTTGAGGTAGAGGTCAATCCGCATGAGCAGAGGGTGGGTACCCAGCCATACCGTCCAGATGGACATGTTCTACCAGAAAATGTAAGTTTCTTGAAAATTTAACATTTTCTTCTTGAAAATGTATGTTTAACAATTGGTTGTGTGTACAGGTACGCAGTTTAGTGTACTGTGCACGTGAAGCCGCTAACGCATTTCGTTATTGTCTGGAACCTCATACACGACAATCCTTGCATACCATCTTTCACCAGGCATATGAAACCTTGGACAGCAATGGTGAAGCTGGAGTGGTTGGTGTGGACCCTGCTACCGTTACATTTGACTTAGGTAAGTAAACACAGTTATTCATTGCTTCTTATTATGTATATTCATTTTAGAACATTGCTTCTTACATATAAATGCAGGTGAAGCCACTGTGACTGATGAAGACAATGATGATAATGCAAATATCGACTCTTACACTGATGATCGTGATCGGCCATCGAGCTCTTCACAACCCCAGACTGAAGACCCGCATCGTCCATCCAGGTCGTCACGCTTGCCACTGCGTAGAGGATCACGTCTCCGTACTGAGCCCCAGTATTCAGCTTTGAGAGAGTTGCGCGATGGAGATACAAGTAGATTTTGATTGTTTTTTAATTGTGGACTTATTATGGACTTGTTTGTTTTTATCTTATATGGACTTGTTATGTATTTATTTTACATGACACACCTTGCATTAAGCTTAACAACCACAAACTAGTAGTACATGAAGCGGGAAAACAACATTAGGAAATTATAAAATGAATGCAGCAAACAACAACACAATGATATTTTATTCAGAAGGTCGATTTGGACACGCACGCCTGTTGTGTCCAGCTTGATGGCAGAGGGTGCAACACTGGGATCGTGACGGTCGACTCGATGAAGACGCTCCTTGGGTGCTTGATTCGCCATGGACATGCCTCTGATCCATTTCGTTGCGTATCCTCCTTGACGGATTTCTACCAACTTTGTTACGTTTGTACCTGGGGTTTGGAAAAAATACCGGTCCAGCGTAAGGTCTCCAGAGACTTTCATGAGGCAAAGGATTGAAGTTGTACTGCCAAGTGGCGTGGTATGCATCCAGCTTGTACTCTGGGGCCACATAATCAGTGTAGTCCACCCTTTCGTATTTGCACGCCGCCATTACATGACTACAAGGGTAGTGCAGCAATTCCCATTTCCCACATGAACATGTTCCCTCAAACATCTTAACAGTCCATGTCTGCATCTTTTTCTTTGTCGTAACTTCGTACACTGCTCTATTCTTATCGTAGCACATAACTTGGTGGAAATTTGCCCTAGCGCAAAGTTTGTCCAACTTTCTACGAATTTTTGGCGGAAATAGAGATCCGTGGCCATCGTAGAGGGACTGTTGACGCTCCACGAAATAACCTGCTGTTTGTCTAAACGTGAACATCACCAATGACGAGATTGGCAAATCGCGCCCACCTTTAAGAATGTCATTAAAACATTCGGAAGCATTAGTCGTCATCGAGCCCCATCTAATCCCACCTACATCGTGTGCTTGTGACCATAACGATAGTTCATGGTCCTCCAACCATTTGCGAGCCTGTGGTAGGTCGTCCATTATATCCATCAACTCAGCATACTCAGCCCTGAACTTCAGTTGCTTCCTCTAATAAGCCACATGCCCAAGTTTTTTTTTCAAAACCAAATCGTGCACCCTTGACATAAAATTGCTCTGCAGGTGACGCACACATACACGATGGTATGCATGTGGAGGTGACCATTCGGGTTCACGCATGGCAGCTAGAATACCCTTGTGTCGGTCTGATATGATGCACAATCCCTCGCGCTCAGTCACACCTTCCCGAATGCAAGACATGAACCATTTCCAAGTCGAGTTACTCTCGCTCTCCACCACTGCAAAACAAACTGGAAGTAAATGATTATTGGCATCCAAACCAACAGCCACCAACAATGTACCGGTCCATTTCCCGTACATATGCGTCCCGTCGATCGACAACACGGGACGACAATGCTTAAACGCCTTAATGGGTTCTGCAAATGCCCAGAAGACACGATTCACCTGCCAAGCACCATTGTTGAGTGGTTCTACATCCCACTTCACAAATGTATCTGGACTGTAATCCACCAACGTCTGCATCAAGTGCGGCAGTTTATTAAATGACGCATCCCATTCACCAAACAGTTTAACAAGCGCCAACTGCTTTGCTTGCCACGCCTTCAGGTAAGATATTTCATACCCATATTCCCTTCTAATGTTAGCACGAATTTGTCGTGCATCGAATCGCAAACTTGCACTCATCGCCTCCGCGATCTCATCAGCTATGTATTTTTTGTTCAGGTGTCTGTTAGACAGCATAATCGAGCCATGCTGGCAAATGTGGTTATGTTTGTTCTTCCGAACCACCCAGTAATTTCTGTTACCCGTAACCGCAATGCGAACTCGCCATGGACAGCCATCTGTAGTCTTCAGACATTCAAAAACCATTAATGTTTTATCGGATTCCTTCATGAAGTACTCTACATGATTCAGAATGGAGTACTTCCGCACAGCATAGATGGCTTGATCTTTTTTGCGCCAGCTTTCACCTTCAGCAAGTGACGGAGAATTATGATGGATTGTTTGCAGATTCTCATCAGAGGGTTGAAACGTTTCCCATGCTGAGATATCATCAAAATCAGGATGATCCCAAGTAATTTGAGGCTGCGTGAATTCAGTAGTGGGATCTTCAGCCGCCCGCTCCTCCATATCTTCCATTTCATCCATGTCGTATTCATCTACTACTGGGTTATCAAGTGTCGCTAGTGTCGACATACCCATCGGATCCTCATCAGAATCGGAATTGTAAACATATGCCATGTCGCAGTGAAGAGATATGAAGTAAAGGAAGGAAATTGTAGGAACTATCAAATGTTGTTGAAATGCCGATTTGAACAATACTGAATGCCGAGTTTCTATGTGATTGTGTAAAATGCCGAATGTAAACTCTCGATTGTTGTTGAAATGCCGAGAATATTAATAAAGCCTTGAAACCGATGTTCCCCAAATCGGTTTCAATCGAAACCGAATCGCCCGATATCGGTTTTATAGCAAAATCAGTCTGAAAAGCAGACAAAGCCTGTCTGCCTTGTCTGAAAAAGTCTGAAAAAGCCTGACACTTTTGAATTTCCGTGAAACCGATTTGCCCCATATCGGTTTCAATAATTTTTTTTTTGACATGTAGCCAATCGCCCCACTTAAAACCGATTCAATTAAAACCGGTTTAAATAACTTTTTTGTAAAACCGATTTTCGGCGAATCGGTTTGCCAGATGTCATAAGTTTTTGAATTCGTCTGGTCCACGTAGGACCGAGCTGACACGCAGGCATCACAGCCATGAAACCGATTTTCGAAAAATCGGTTTCGTTGAAAATCAACGAAACCGATATGGCCAAAGTCGGTTTTATTCAAAAATGGGTGAAACCGATATGGCCAAAATCGGTTTTCTTAAAAACAGGGCAAAAACGATATTTGAGTTTCAGGCAGGGCAAAAGTGATATTGGGTTTCAAAAACAGGGCAAAAAATAAAAAAACTCCAAGCCTTTCACTGTGACCACATATCATATTCCTCTTATCATCTTCTTCAATGTCGTGTAAAACACATTCCAGATCAGCCACATACCCTTCCTTGGCCATCAGGCCAGAGAGTTCAGTTAAGAGCTTATTGACTTCCTCATACTGTTCGAATACATTAGTCCCAGCTCCAAACACATAGACCTTATTGTGTAACTCAATCCAGCTGCATCCAGGGTCTTTTTCGAGACCTTTGTCTTGGATGGATTTGCGAACTCTTTTCACTTTATCCCATTTCCCTAAAGACGCATATACATTTGATACCAAGACATGATACCCTGCGTCATTAGAGTTTATACTGATGATTCTCTCCGATACACGCTCTGCTATGCCCGTGTCAGTCGATTTTCGGCAAGCGCTGAGTAAAGCTCCCCAGATACTTGCATCTGGTTCAATAGGCATGGAAAGTATAAACCGCTCCGCTTCTGATAAACGACCCGAACGGGAGAGAAGGTCCACTGCGCAAGCATAATGCTCTCTCCTGGGTTCCATGTTGTAAACTTTCTTTATGTTGTGAAAACAAGTCATGCCTTCATCTACCAGACCTGAGTGGCTACAGGAGAACATGACGGCAATAAATACAATAGCATCAGGAGCAACAGCAGCTGCTTCCATAGCGTGATAAGTGCTCAATGCTTTCTTCCCTTCACCAAACATTCCATATGCAGAAATCAGCGCAGTCCAGGTCACTACATCTTTAACCTTCATTAGCTCAAATACCCGGATAGCATTTTTCAAGTTACCGCATTTGGAGTACATTTCGATCAGTGCGTTATCCACTGCAACATCTGAATCAAACCCTAACTTGTAAATGCAGCCATGTAACTCCCTTCCTTGTCTTTTTGCCGCAACCAAGGAGCACACTGGCAAGATACACAACATTGTCGTAGCATCTGGCATCACTCCCTTGGCCCTCATTTCAGTTGCAATTTCCAATCCTGTAAAACAGTCACCAGAATGCACAGAAGAAACAATCATCGTATTCCATGTCACGTTGTCCCGGTTTTTCATGCTTCTGAATATATGATTTGAATCTTCTACATTTCCGCATTTTGCATACATATCAATCAGGGTATTACCAATAAAGATATCAGTGGCAAGCCCCATCTTCATTAATTCACAGTGTAGTTGGATGCCGAAACTTTTGTTTCCTAAATGGGTACACAGAGACAAGAGCATTACCAATAGGAAGGAATCCGGTTGAGTTTCCATTTTCATCATTTTGAAAAGCTTCACCCCTTCATCATAACAGCCATGCTGAATATAACAGCTGATGATTGAATTCCACGAGACCTGATCTTTTAAGGTCAGTTGGTCAAAAACATCCCGAGCAGCTAACAGATCGCCATGTTTTCCATACATGTCAATAAGAACATTGGACGCCACTGTATCAGATTCTTGGCCACACCTCACCATATATCCATGAGCATATTTCCCCAAATCGATGTTTCCTGAGTTACAACATGCACGAAACACAGAAGTAAAAGCTAGAAGATCTGGTTTGAAAACAGACACCATATGTTTGAAGAACAAAATAGACTCCTCAAACATTCCAAATTCAGACAAGCCACATACAACAGTGTTCCAGCTCACAACATCTCTAACAACCATTTCGTCAAATAATCGTCTGAAATCCATCAATCTCCCAAACTTGCGATACATAGACAGAAGCCCATTGCTAACAAGCACATCCACATCAATTCCAATCTTATGAACCAAACCATGAACACTTACACCCTCATCTACCGCCACCATTCCTCCACAAGCTGGTAAAACACTCGACACAGAAAACAAATCCGGTATCATCCCACTCCCTCTCAACCGATTATAAACCTCCAGTGCCTCCACCCAGTACTCATTCGCACTATACCCAGAAATCAAGCTATTCCAAGAAACAACATCTCTGCTAACCATTTCATCAAACACATTACGTGCACTACCCAATTCCCCTAACCTCGCGTACATATCAATCAAAGCATTTCCAATATACACATCCGAACCAAACCCTAGTTCCTTAACATGTTCATGAACAGCCTCACCCATTACTTTATCCATCAAACCAGCACATGCACCGATTACCGACGGAAAAGTGTGTGTATCAGGCCAAAGCGTCAAGCTCCTCAGCTCTGTATACTTATCAATACATTTAACATAAAGCTTGTTATAACTATAAGCTCTGATAATCGAATTCCATAAATAAATATTCCCAGTATGCATCATGGATTGGAAAATCGATAAACATGATGCGACGTCACTCACATGAGCATACTTGCTTATCAATTTCCCAGCAAAGAACACCGATCGTTCGAGACCGGTGGTAATCAGCAGCGAATGGATCTTGCGCAACTTTTCTAATCCGATTTTGCTTCGATTTAAAGCTTTAGAAATCAAAACTTGCAACGGCTGTGAGTGTAAATTACTATACGAATTGCAGATCCTTGTTGCTGCCATGATCACAATTCAACTAATAAATGAAATCAAATACGAAATGGCGAGAGCTTATTGAAGAGTCGTGCGTCGAAAACTGCAGATCGTCGTCAGTCCGGACAGCATTTTCGCCGAAGCTGATCTCGCGCGACGTCGTTTATTTGCTGGACGATGGCAAAGTATGAGAAGTTCCCGCCAATATATATATTTGCTTAATTAACGAATGCCGTGAGCTCGTGACCCGCCCCGAAATGTCACACCCGGATTCCTGACCCACTCGGTCTGCTTTTCCGCCAATATATATTTGCTTAGTTTTGTATATAAGGATTATGATTAGGTGCAAAACCCATATTATTGTAAAAAATACAAAATAATTTCATCTTTTGATTTTGTAATATCTATGGATCAGATTAAGTGAAAATAAATAAATAAAAATTCAAATTAATATTAGATCAGGGGTATATTTGGAATACAACATCAGCACACTCTCTCACCTTACTCTCTCTCTCCTCTTTACAATTAAAATTTCAGATCTGAAATTTTCACGAAGACGAAGCCGAGGACGATACCCACAACTATTCCGATGATCATCCATGGATGACGACGACGACGGCGGTGCGATTGTGGTGGGTAGAGTTGAATTGGAGGAGGCGTCGTGCGGTTTAGGGTTAGTCGTAACCCGAGTTGCGCAATGGCGTCGTGCGGTTGTGGTGTCATGCAGTTGTGGTGGGTAGAGTTGAATTGGAGGAGGCGTCGTGCGGTTGTGGTGGGTAGACACAGGCGTTGTGCGGTTGTGCGAATATAATGTAATGATAAGAATTCCGCTGCAACAACTGATGGCGATAAGAATTCCACTGATGGCGCTATCCGTTTGGCGAATTCATCAATGGCGTCGTGCGGTTGTGGTGGGTAGAGTCGAATTGGAGGAGGCGTCGTGCGGTTGTAGTGTCGTGTAGCCGTTGAGGAGGCGTCGTGCAGTTGTGCTGGATAGACAACATGCGTCGATAAACAGCTGTATTCTTCGGAATTCTTAACGAATTATAATCCAATTTTGACGAATTATATCATAGTTCGTCAAAATTTGACTATAATTCTTAATGAATTACGACATATTGTAGTACACTTCAAAGGACAAGCTATAATTTGTCAAATGTAACTAAAATTCGTCCAGATTTGGCAGTATCATTGTATAATACTTCAATACATTTTATAATTCGTCACGGCCAATTTATAGTTCGTCATGTTCAGTTTCGTATTTTCCTTTATGAAAACTGTTGATTTGATTTTGGGATGAGTTCCATTGATGCGAAGATGATCCAGAGTGTGAAAATTGAGTTCAAAGAAGTTTTACTCCTTCAATTTGATCAAATTTAGTCAAATTTTTAATAATTTGTCACGGTTATTTTATAGTTCGTCATGTCAGTTTTGAATTTTTCTTTATGAAACTGTTGATTTGATTTTGGGTTGAGTTCCATTGATGTCGAAGATGATCCAGAGTTTGAAAAATTGAGTTCAACGAAGTTTTACTCCTTCAATTTGATCAAATTTAGTCCGCTTTTTTATAATTTGTCACGACCATTTTATAGTTCGTCGTGTTCAGTTTCAAATTTTTCTTTATGAAAACTGTTGATTTGATTTTGGGTTGAGTTCCATTGATGTCGAAGATGATCCCGAATGTGAAAAATTGAGTTCAACGAAGTTTTACTTCTTCAGTTTTATCGAATTTACTTTGATTTTTTATAATTCGTCACGGCCATTTTATAGTTCGTCTTGTTCAGTTTTGAATTTTTCTTTACGTTAACTGTTGATTTGATTTTGGGTTGAGTTCCATTGATGTCAAAGATCCAGAGTGTGAAAAATGAGTTGAACGAAGTTTTACACCTTCAATTTGATCGATTAAGTCCGATTTCTTATAATTCGTCATGCCATTTTTATAGTTCGTCATGACTATTTTATAGTTCATCATCTCAATCAAAATCACAGAATTCCAAACTATATCCAACATGTATGTATTCATGTATCTCATGAACTATAAAGGATAGTTAGAAAAAGAACTCGAACTCAACAAAAGATAGAATGAAAAACCAAACTACAACGTCGACAAATAAAGATGGCAATCCGTCCCGGCCCCAATTTCTGATCTAATTTTTCAGAATTCCGATCAGTTCCGATCTTTTTTCCAGATTCCGATCAACCAATAAACAACCACGAAGAATCGCGACTGGGTTTCGTTCGACTGAGGAGAGATGTCAGTGAGGAGAATCGCGACTGGGTTTCATCTGAGGAGAATCGCGACTAGGTTTCGTCTGAGGAGAATCGCGACTGGGTTTCGTTCGTCTGAGGAGAGTTCTTGTTTCCGAATTTGTCGGATTTTACAAGATAAGATGGAGAGATACTGGGTGATGAATTAGGGTTTTTTGGATTTTGGATTTCGGATTTTTGGGTCAATTATGCCTTTTTGAGTGAGTAATAACCGCTGAAAATTTTCTATTCATTATTTTATTCTTATTAATTTAGACCACACGATTGTACAAATGGATGGTGTAGATGATTTTGTATTTTGTACCAGATCTGGGCTTAGCACCAGATCTGGCCAATTATATATAATATAAAATTCTTTCAATCAAAAAAAATTTCTCTATTTTTTTTTGATTGAGATATTATCTCTCAATTTTTTTTCGATTGCAGTCATAAGACATATAAAGACCAGGCAGCAAAGTCTAGTACGGGAAAAAGACTCATACAGAAGAAGAGGCGCATTAGTCAACTTCGAATAATTTATTAAGTTCAGACCCAAATTGAGACACCAGATGACTACACCTGAGACCTAAAAATCAAATCTGAAAAAACAAATAATTACGCATAGCGACTAGAAGAAGGTCGCCGTCACGAAGACATAACAAGCACAAAAAATGAGACGTTGAATCGCGCAAACGCCGACTACCAAAATATTCACCATCAGCCAACCCATCAATTCATCGTCAAAACCCACCAACCACCGTTAACTCGCCCGACCATCCCGGCCACCAATCCAACGTCCACAAACCCCAAAACTCTGGAATTGTAATTTTAAATTGTTTTGTCGCTACATCGCGTCGCTGGACACTGATTTAGGGCTTGTCGAGTTCGTCGTTTGTAACAGGGCCCCAGGCGTACTGGCAAACCCTGCCACGCGATAGCCACTGGGCCTAGGGCGTCCGTCCATGTTCTTCCCACCAGTTTCATAATCAAGGGGTTTCCTATATTCCATGATGTGAGTTGGAGGTGGGGATTGAACCCCTGACCTTCCATTTAACACACACATTGTGAGGTATGTGTAACCATATGGGCTGCAGCTCATATGGTTACACATACCTCACAATGTGTGTGTTTTTTTTATTTTGAGCTTAAGCTCTGAAAATGGAAGGTCAGTGGTTCAATCCCCACCTCCAACTCCCTGATGGGAAGAACATGGGTTGCAGCCCTACCACTGAGGATCCTTCAGTCCAGCCAAACAGCTAGGATGCCCTAGGTCCAGTAACTATCGCGTAGCAGGGTTCGTAAATGCGCCTGGAGCCCTGTACATCGTTTTGGGAATTCTGCTTTCATGTTCTTCTCAGTCACATTCCGGTAACAGTGTTTGAACATGATCTTACAGTGAAGTGTAAAAAATTGTCAAATTGATTGAACAACCGCTTGCACATGGTCTTACAGTGAAGTGTAAAAAACATTCCAGTTTGCACATTGAGGAGTTCCGGTTTTGCAAAACAAGGGGCAGGCGTTCAGTTATCTGGATTGGATTAGTTTCGTTTTCTTTGTTTCGTGACGGCTCGTTGTTCCACCAATATGTTGAAAGTTAGGTCTAAAGATATCATATATAATTATATGGGGATGAAATCCACAACTTGTTCTCGTGTAGGGTCAATATTTAGCCCTACGGTTCAAAAGCTCTAAACAAAGCTCTACGAGCTATAAGCTCTAGGGCCGGTCTGATCCTGAGCTATAAACTCTACGCGCAAACGCCGAATCAGTGGCAGACCCATGATTTTTTTTGACTAGGGACGAACCAGCGAAGTTGATTTTACTTTAAACTACAGAAAAAGTTTACACTAGATATAGGGGTGTAAACGAGCCGGGACTTGGTGCTCGAGCTCGGCTCGTTTAAGTGTGTGTTCGGCTCGAGTTCGAGCTCGGCGAGCCTTAAATGTGTGTGTTCGTGCTCGACTCGTTTATTTTTTAAGATAATCGAGTTCGGCTCGATATCTTATCAAGCTCGAGCCATAAACGAGCTACTCGAATTAAGCTAAAAAAACGAGCTATAAATGAGCCATTATTGAGCTATAAATGAGCTACTTGTTTTCAGCTCATTTATATGATAAAATTAGCTATTTAATGAATAATCAAGTTTTACTCGAGTAATAGTCGAGCATATAAACAAGCTGTTCACGAACATAAACGAACCGAGCACCATTATGCTCGTACTCGGCTCATTTAATAAACGAGCTTGACATTTATGCTCGTGCTCTACTCGTTTAAAATCGAACCGAACTTTGACCAAGCTTGTTCACGAGTAGTTCGTGAGTATATCGGCTCTATTACACTCCTAGCTAGGTAGTTGTAGTAAATATATATTACTTTCACTATAAAATATAATGTAATAAATAGGGAGCACTCGGTTGAGGCAGGGTTGGTAGAATGAGGAAGTGAGGCACGATCTTGGCCACTCATCTCAGCCGTCAAACGCACGTGGCGTTGCCACATGTCTCACTCAGTTGAACGTGTTCACACTAAAAAAAATGAGTAGGACACGTGGCACGCTCACAAACCACGGGGTATATGTCTGCTCAGATTGTACCTCACCGCCTTATTCTTATTTGCCCTGCCTTATTTGAACACTCTTCGTAATGAATATATATATATATATAATTATGTTTGATGATGAAATTAATATCATATCAATTATTTTTGTATGGCTAATCAATTATTTAAGCTTAAATTATACTCCCTCCGTCCCACTTTGTTTGTCCAAAAGGACAACGGACACGGGAATTAAGAAAAACAAATAAAGGACAATGATAGAGAAAAAGTGGAGGAGATTGTATGTGAAAGTGGGTCCCGTACAGTAAATAAATGATAATAAGAGAGGGAAAGTGGAGAAAAGTACAATTTTTTAATGAAAATATTTGTTTTGGTAGGAAAGAGAAGATTGATTTGATTGTTGAGTTATGTATATAAAAGGAAAATGGACAAACATTAGGGGACGCTCAAAAAGGAAAGTGGACAAACATTGAGGGACAGAGGGATTAAGATCAAATCACAATTCGTTTAATGGGTCATCCAATTGTAGAAACATAAGTTTACTTTTATATGATTGAGGGTGGGGGCAATATGTTGAAATTAATGGGGCAGAATATAACAATCAATAGAGATATTTAATTAACTTACATAGACAAAATCATTGGGGCAGCCGCCACCATTGTGTATAAGGTAGGCCCGCCTCTGCGCCGACTACCAAAATATCCACCAGCAGTCAACTCATCAATTCGTCAAAACCAACCAACCAACCACCATCAACTCGCCGGAGCATCCCCAGCCACCAATCCAACCTCCACAAACCCCAAAACTTTCGAATTGTAATTTTAAATTGTTGTGTCGCTAAATCGCGTCGCTGGACACTGATTTAGGGTTTGTCAAGTTTGTCCTTTTAGGAATTCTGCTTTCACGTTCTTCTCAATCACATTCCGCTAACAGGGTTTCGAAAGTCATTAATGTTATCGGAAGTAAATTGTCAAATTGGATTGAGCAACCGCTTGCACATGGTCTTACAGTGAAGTGTAAAAAATATTCCAGTTTGCACATTGAGGAGTTCCGGTTTTGCAAAACAAGGGGCAGGCGTTCGGTTTTGCACATTGGATTAGTTTCGTTTTCTTTTATTCGTGACGGCTCGTTGTTCCACCAATAAGTTGAAAGTTAGTTCTAAAGATATCATATATAATTATATGGGGATGAAATCCACAACTTGTTCTCGTGTAGGGTCAATATTTAGCCCTCTAAACAAAGCTCTACGAGCTATAAGTTCTAGGGCCGGTCTGATCCTGAGTTTGTAACCCCTTAAGCTCATGCCTTAATTGAAATACCAGGTGACTACACCTGAGACCTAAAAACCAAATCCAAAAAAACAAACAACTACACGTAGCGACCAAAAAGTCGCTGTCACGGCCACATAACAAGCTCAAAAAATAAGACGTTTAAGTCGCGCAAGACTACCAAAATATCCACCAACAACCAACCCATCAACTCGTCAAAACCTACCGACCACAACCACCATCAACTCGCCGGAGCATCCAGCCACCAATCCAACCTCCACAAACCCCAAAACTTTCGAATTGTAATTTTAAATTGTTTTGTTGCTAAATCGCGTCGATGGACACTGATTTAGGGCTTGTCGAGTTCGTCGTTTTGGGAATTCTGCTTTCACGTCCTTCTCAATCACATTCCGCTAACAGGGTTTCGAAAGTCATGTTGGAGATTTTAGAGTTTATATATTGTATAACCCTATGTAAAGATTGTCTTGTAATGAACAAAGCAAGTCTGAACTCATATAAGCTAAATTGGATCCTGTCTCAGAAAGGACCGCATCTGGTCTAAGCATTATTCGGTGCGTTTCATTTGAACATTAACTTGTTAATGTTTTGTTGAAACGGTGCACTCTGTTTTCTGAATTAAGGCACATGCATTTGAAAACGGTTGCAAACCGTTTAATGATGTCGATTGGCATATTTGACATATAAAAAGAGACAGTGAGTGGATTCTAAAAACAGAAAAGATATAGACAATTTCGACAGAAGCAAAACTCAGTTTTGCAACAGAAGCAAAATTAAGCTTTTCTTTCTCCTTCAATTTAGAAATCATTCTGATTGGTGATCGGTCAAGTTCTTGACCTGTTATTCACCTCATTCGATGATGGATTAGGTTAGTTTTCCGAACACTTTGTTACCATTTAATCTCTTTTCCTAGTGTTTCAGGTTTTGAATTACACGATGACTCGACATGAACCTGATTGCACGAAAGGATGGAGAAATCAGTAAAAATCCAGCATAAAGGCCATAGGACCGTGACGAACCTTCCAGTCACGGGCGTCACGGGCTGAACGAAGTCGATTCAGGAGGAGCTGAGATCAAGACATGTTTGCCGCCCGTGACGGACCACTCGGTCACAGGTGTCACGGGCTGAACGGGGCAGTTCAGGAGCGACATGGAAAGTAACCGCCCGTGACGAGCCATTCCCGCCCGTGACAAAGTCGGTCACGGGCCCGTTATGTAGCTTCGACTGATTTCCAAAAATTGCAACTTTTGGGCTTATTTTGGAAATATCAAGTATTTTCCTATAAATAGAAGGCTTGACCAGATCTAAAAGGGTTGTTGATACTTTTGGAGAAAAACCCTAACTTGGGAGAGAAGACAAGCTTTCAATCGTGAGGATCAACGAGGATAATCTCTACGGTTTATTCGTTTCTTCCTTTAATCTACACTGTTTTTGGTTAATCGCCATGAATAGCGAGTAGTCTTCTCTATTCCGGGATCCTACGGATCCCGTGCTATGTAACCCTAACTTTTCATGTGATCAATTAAAATCGTTATTTATGCAATTCAATTATTCAATTTCATTGTGTGCTTAATATTATCGTTCTATGCATGTATTTACATTAAAGGGTATGTTTGCATTGGTAGAACGTATTTAGGTTATATGCCGAAAGGTGGATGGGCCTTAGGGATTAACCGGAATGCATGAAATTGATATTAGGTCATGTTTACATGATTTAATAGGAAAACCATTAGTTTAATAAATCGAAATCGTTGATAATCCATGGATGGGCGGCGTTCAACGATGGAGATTAATCTAGACAATGATCCGTGGATGGGCGGCTTGTCTAGTGTTATTTCGGTTATATTCCATATTTGATAGCATGAATAACTAATTTGCCATGATTGCATGATTAGTGGGGTTAGCACGGGTGAAGTACGGATTCTGGGATTCCTTCTCTGAATTAATACACCCTTTAATTTTCTATTATTTAATTTCTGCAATTTTTCACAACAAACAATCAATTGTCATTAGGAATAGCTAAATAGGTTGCTTGTTACCTAGTACTCACACGCACTGCTCCTAGGATCGACCCTTGGCTTACCAAGGATTATAAATATTGTTTGACTGCAATTTGACCCCTAAAACGTATAACTTGACATCTATAAAGGGTTAAAAATACGCGTGTCAAAATGGCGCCGGGGAGCAGCGTTTAGTGTGTTATTAGATCTAACTTGTGTAGTTTAGACTATTCCACCATTAATTTCTGTTTTTCTATTTTTCTGCCATATTTCTTCGCTCACTGTTTTTTCTTGGCTTTTGCAGGACCTACCTAGTTCATGCCAAGGAAAGCGCTCAAGCAGAAATAGCGAATTGAGATTTCAGACGAAGAAATACCAGATAAACGAAAACTCAATCGTCAGGCCCAGAACGAAGCTCGGCAGCTACGTGCGTTAAATCGTAATTTCGCAGCAATGGCTATGAATAATGGTTTGCCAGATGGAAGGGTCGAAGAAGGCCAAGTGCCACGAGCACCACAACCAGTGCGCAAGACTCTTGGAGACTACACTACTCCACGCGTTACTGGATTTCAGTCCGCTATTGCTCCGCCCGGAATAGAGGCAAATACTTGGGAGCTAAAGACCAGATTAATTCAGATGGTACAGAATAGTCAATTCTCAGGAAGGATTAATGAAGACCCCCACCAAAATCTCAAGCGCTTCGTTCAGATGTGCAATACAGTGAAGACTAATGGGGTCCCTTCAGAGTCCTATTATCTCAGGCTATTCCCATTCTCATTATCCGACAAAGCCAGCAGATGGCTAGATAGCCACGCAGAGGGTACGTTCACCACATGGAACAAGCTGGCCGAAGCTTTTCTCCAGCAGTACTTTCCACCATCGAAGACAGCTCATTTCAGGAATAAGATCATATCGTTTCGGTCTATAGATGGTGAAACTCTGTATGACGCTTGGGAAAGGTACAAAGAGCTGACAAGGATGTGCCCACATCACAATCTAGAGGAGTGGCAAATCATTGATACTTTTTATCAGGGGATCGATCAAGGGATGCGTACGCTGATTAATCAAGCAGCTGGCGGGGGACTCAGTGGAGTCCCACTCGAGGACGCCTATGGGATTATAGAGAGAGCAGCCCTAGACTACCACCTATGGACAAGTGACCAAGGTAACCCTAGAGACAGGAAAGGTGTGCAGGATTTATGCCAAGCTGAGAGCTCTAATGATATCGCAAAGTTGACAGACACTGTGAAGCTACTTGCAAACGAAATTCAGAATATGAAGTTAGCCAACAGTATGAAGCCCTCGGACGTCGCTAACTTAGGAGTGTACTGTCAGGTCTGCGGCTCTCCTTCTCACTACGCAGACGGTTGCCCAGTGATCGGTTTGGATAACAGTAGCGGGAACCAGGAGGATGCCAATTTTATTGGGCAGAATAATCAAGGGGATGGTTTCGGGAATGGATTAGTCGGTCACAGGTGGGACAATCCCAACCGAAATCATCCCAACCTATCTTACAAGCCCCAGAATCAGGCAGCTCCGAATCCCCCATACAAACAGCAACAAGGAAATGCGCCATACCAGCCACGAGGGCAATATAACGTCCAAGCTCAGGAGCAGAACAATAATTCATATCAGCCAAGGACTCAGTACAACAACTAGTACCAAAATCAATCGCAAGGGCAACAAAATCAGTATACGGGGAATTATTCATACCAGCCGCAACAGCCCAAGCAGCAGGAGTCTGGCAGCTCATCTAACATGGAAGCCATGATGGCTAACTTTATGGTGGAGCAGGACAAGAAAGTGCAAGATCTCCAGAAGACGATCGATCAGCTAGTCACACAGAACAGAATGCTGGAAACTCAGGTGGCTCAGCAAGCTAATTCCACAACAAGGGAACATGGGAAACTCCCTTCAAAACCAGAGCAACATCCTAGGGAATCAGTGAATGCCATCACACTCCGAGGTGGCAAGCAACTCGAGATGTTACCATCTCAAACTACTCGAAATTCTGCAGAAAAGTCAGCACCCAATTCTGCCATTGATGAAGGCGAAACATCGAAAGAAGCTGAAAACCGAGAAGAAAATTCTGCGCAGACAAGGGAGGTTTAACTGTTGTACGAAATGAGCATAATGAATTGATTCCTACTCGTGTGGTAACTGGTTGGCGCATGTGCATTGATTATAGAAAACTGAATAAGGCTACTCTTAAGGATCATTTTCCTTTGCCTTTTATTGATCAAATGTTAGAACGTCTAGCAAAGCATAAATTTTTCTGCTACCTTGACGGTTATAGTGGATTTTTCCAGATCCCTATACACCCCGAGGATCAGGATAAAACTACATTCACTTGCCCCTTTGGCACATTTGCCTATAGACGTATGCCATTCGGTCTTTGTAATGCACCAGCCACCTTTCAACGTTGCATGATGGCTATTTTTTCTGATTTTCTAGAACGCACCATGGAAGTTTTTATGGATGATTTTTCGGTGTATGGTTCTTCTTTTGATTCGTGTCTTTCTAACCTCTCTGCTGTTCTTCATCGATGTGTTGACACTAACCTAGTCTTGAACTGGGAGAAGTGTCACTTTATGGTGCAGGAAGGTATAGTACTCGGACACATGGTCTCTCACAGAGGCATCGAGGTTGATCGCGCGAAGATTGAGGTAATAGAAAAACTGCCCCACCAAAGGATGTGAAAGGGATCAGTAGTTTTCTTGGGCACGCTGGATTTTATAGGCATTTCATCAAGGACTTCTCGAAGACGGCAAAACCACTCACTGGTCTACTTTGCCAGGAAGCTGATTTTAATTTTTCTGATTCATGTCTAAATGCTTTCAATAATCTGAAAACTGCTCTTACTTGCGCTCCGATAGTGCAGCCTCCCAATTGGGAGCTGCCATTTGAACTAATGTGTGATGCGAGTGATTTTGCAGTAGGAGCAGTCCTGGGACAGCGCATCGACAATAAGCTGCACGTAGTTTACTACGCCAGCAAGGTCCTCACCGGGGCAGCAATTAACTACACTACGACCGAGAAAGAAATGCTGGCCATAGTCTATGCTTTCGAAAAGTTCAGGCAGTATTTACTTTGCTCGAAGACCATAGTTTATACCGACCATGCAGCGATAAAGTACTTGCTGTCAAAGAAAGATTCAAAGCCACGTCTCATCCGATGGGTCCTCCTCCTCCAGGAATTCGATATTGACATCAGAGACAAGAAGGGAGCAGAAAATCTGGTTGCAGATCATCTGTCACGCCTCGAGCTCAGAGAGCTTGACCGCGAAGAGGACCGACTCTCGATGACTGATTCTCTGGCGGGAGAACAACTATTGCTAATCGATGAGGAGAACCTCCCATGGTACGCAGATTTTGTCAACTTCTTAGCCTGCGGAATCATACCACCCGACCTCTCGCACAACCAGAAGAGGAAATTTCTTTCTGACGTTAAAAGGTACTTCTGGGATGACCCTTTTTTGTATCGTTTATGTGCTGACGGTCTCTACAGGACTTGTGTCGACGAAGATCAGATCCCGCATATTCTGGAGCATTGTCACTCTTCATAGTACGGTGGACATGGGGCTGGTTCGAAAATAGCAACAAAGGTTCTGCAGTCCGGCTTTTTCTGGCCCTTACTATTCAAGGACGTGCATGAATTCGTCAAAGCGTGTGATCAGTGCCAGCGGACCGGTAATATTGGAAAGCAGCAGGAGATGCCCCAGCAGAGCATTCTCGCAGTGGATCTCTTCGATGTTTGGGGGATTGATTTCATGGGACCATTCCCATCATCTTATGGTAATCAATATATCTTGGTAGCAGTCGAATACGTTTCTAAGTGGGTTGAAGCGGTTGCTACTCCTACTTGCGACGCCAAGGTAGTTATAAGAATGTTTCAGAAGGTGATCTTCCCTAGGTTCAGAGTGCCCAGAACAGTTATCAGTGATGGTGGTTCTCACTTCAAGGAAAGGAATTTGGAGACTCTATTGAAGAAGTATGGTGTCTACCACAAAATTGGCACTCCTTATCACCCTCAGACTAGTGGCCAGGTTGAAATCTCTAACAGAGAGATCAAGAGCATTCTAAGCAAGACAGTTTCGAGCCACATGAAAGATTGGGCGTCCAAGCTAGATGACGCGCTGTGGGCATACATGATTGCATACAAAACGCCTATCGGTATGAGTCCATTCAGACTGGTCTATGGAAAAACCTGCCACTTGCCGGTCAAATTAGAGTACGAGGCATTATGGGCTATTAGAGCACTGAATATGGATATGAAGGCAGCCGGTGAGAAGAGATTACTACAACTGCACGAGCTCGATGAAATCAGATTAGATTCCTATGAGAATGCTCGAATTTACAAGGAGATAACAAAGAAATGGCACGACAAGAGAATTGTGCGCAGAGAATTCAACGAAGGCGAGCGAGTTCTTCTCTACAACTCCCGCCTTAGATTATTTCCTGGTAAATTGCGCACCAAATGGAGTGGCCCATATCAAGTGGAAAGAGCATATCCAGACGGGCATGTGGAAATCAGCGTCGAAGGAGGAAAAACAATGGTAGTCAACGGGCAACGCCTCAAGCACTACCACGTTCTAAAGCATCTGGCACCTCCAGACGGGATTGACGACAACCTACTTCTCGGGAAGGGATCTCAGCAAGGGACTTCCCGAGAATACTCCTAGTCCTACTCTCCATACCTGCGTCCTGCCCAAGACTTTAAACTAGGTCTCTTCGGGGAGTAACCCGCGCTTTTAGTTTTCTTTCGTTGCTTTTGCATTGTATGATAGGTGTGTGACATCACAGGACTATTCAGGAAGATCTTCATCGCCAAATACGCAACCGTCGCAAAACAGATCTTGGAAAGTCAAATTTTTCTTCCTTCTTATACAGCCCGTTCAGCCCGTGACCAAAGTCTCGTCACGGGCGTTACGGGCGTGATTCGACGTTCAGAAGGGTTGCAATTTTTGGCCGGCTCGTTCAGCCAGTGACCAAGGTCTCGTCACGGGCGTTACGGGCGTGATTCGACGTTCAGAAAGGTTGCAAACAATTTCGACCTCGTTCAACCCATGACCACAGGACTCGTCACGGGCTGAACGGGCGAATGCTCCTATTTCAACACGGGGAGAGAGAAATAAAAAAATAAAAAGAGAATTTTTTTTGAGAAGTTCAAATCGGAAACCGACGGACCATCCCCTCCTCCCTTTTCGATCCGAGCCTCCGTCCATTGCTCGTGCCTCCGTCCGCCTGATACCAGCCGCCTACCTCCACCAGCCGTGATACCAGCCGCCTGCCTCCACCAATTCTCCCAATCCAACAACCAATTTAGGGTTTTTCTATAAACCCTAAATCTGCCAAAAACCTAGATCCAGAATTTCATACCCTCCTATGGCTCCGACAAGAGGAAGGCGGTCCACCAGGACATCAACCAATGCTTCCAATCTCCCTGCTCTTCCAGCACCCCCGGCGGTCCCTGCACGTCGGATTTTCAACCATGAGGGCAGTCCCAATTTTGCTGATTCTGGGATACGGCAGGTATACGACTCTCTGTGGACTTTCAAATTTTGCAGGCCTACCTTAATTCCACATTTTAAGTCGTTGCGTGATGCTCGTGTCTTGGACCCAGTGCGGGATATATTTATTGCATCTGGATTGGATATAATATTTTCTCGTCAGGCTGCTACGCACCAGAAAGCTCTATTTGAATTTGTGGCCTCTTTTGATCCCGTTCGGGACGACTCGGGTGTTACCGGATGGAACTTTCAGTTGGGTGACACCCCATTCTCATTGGACAAATCCGAGGTGTGCCGCATATTGGGTTTCCCTATGGACGGCCACAATGAGCATTATTCTGAAGCCGAGCGTGATGATTTCTGGCAGTTTATATCAGGGTTCGACGACCCATACTTGGCCACACATCCAACAGCTTGCATTCAGCGTGGCGAGTGGAAAGTGGTCCACCGTTTGGTTGCCATGGCAATCAATGTTCGAAAGGAGGGGGGCACGGTGTGCAATGAGAAGGACATCAACATTATGATCGCTATGGGGTCTAGCCTACCCGTTGATTGGTTTGATATCCTCTCCTGGCGGTTCCTGGATTGGCGCCGACTCACTGGCGTTAATGTGAATGCAGCTGTCAGCGGTGGCCTCTTTGTCACTATACTGGGCAAAGAGTTGGGTTTTGACTTTGGCTCCCCTGAGAGCGCTCGTGTCTGGGAATTAGACACCGCGAAGATGCGTGCCTGTCATATGCTGAAGAGAGATCTAACATGGGATCACAAGCCCATTCCAGTCACCGGTGTCAAGGGGGATCGTCTTGCAAAGAAGAAGCAGCGCTGGGAGTCGGGGCCGAGCAATGCTCCTTTCCCAGAGCCTGATTTCGAGGAGCATGCCGGGAATGAGCCCGAGGTCGCGGCGCAACCTCCACTTGAGGATGCCTTTATGGACGAGGCGTTCCCGCCTCCAGCAGCTAGCCACATCCCTCCCCCTCCTCAGCCCTTTCCTGCTACCGACCAGTTGCCATTCTTGCTCGAGGAGCGTTTTGCCCGCTTGGAGGCCTCTCAGCAGCAGATCATCCAGACCCAGCAGCAGCATACCGCCAGCCAGCAGCGGATCATCCTCGCCCAGGAGCATCAGTCCGTCACACAGCTCGAGCTTCGAGATGAGGTGAGGGCTATGATGGAGTATCAGCACCAGATCTTGACCAACCAGGCCCCTATGATTTCCACTCAGAGCCGGCTCTCCGTCTCTCATCATCAGCTCAGAGAGGAGTTCACAGCATTCTGTATGCGGGCAGAGCAGTATTGGCCACAGAATCCCGGGGTTGGCCCTTCTGCCCCTTCTCACCCTCCACCAGCTGCAGACTCAGACAGCGTTGAGCGGTTGTTTGGCCCCCATGGTGATACTTATGACGACCAGGGGAACTAGCTGTAGTTCCCCTTTCAGATTTTATTTTGCTGATTTTCTTTTTGCCATATTGTCAGTATTTGCTGCATTTCCCATCATTGTATGCTGACTTTTGGATATTATTCATTGTTTTCTTCCTATTCGATGTTTGAGTTATTCCATTATTGTTGTTCATCTTTACTCGCATCGTTAATTTGTCTATTTATCTCGCGATTATCGATGCTAACCTATACCTTGTGCAGCTCTATATATTTATTCATACATCTACCAGCTCACAGGTCGTATCTCACTCTCCAGCCATCGTTTAATCTCTGAGGATTCTGCGCTATCACACACGAGTGAAGTTCCTATGCACTCTTTCTTTCTCTATATTTTTCGCTTAGGGACTAAGCTCAATTTTAAGTGTGGAGTGGGTAGCGCATAGTCACATGCATTGCATATCATATTCACCTATTGTACATGCTCAACTGTCTATGTATTGCGATTGAAATCCTTGCTTTCTACGATACTCCCTGACTGGTTGACATTCTTTTGGATTCAAAATCTAGGACTTGAAATAGTTTTACTCGTGTGTGTATTCTCTTGAGTCAGTATCATTGCTAACCCTCGCCTATCACATGTTCTACGTATTTCTTGAAGCATGATTAAGACTTGATATCAGTAGGCACCATTTCAAAAAAAAATTCAAAAGCTTAAAATTGCATATCTTTTTCTAGGTGACTTTAGTACTAGTATATGGTTCTCTACCCTTGTCGTGATTTGCATGCACCCGCCTTTA
Source organism: Rhodiola kirilowii (assembly GCA_033675215.1). Lineage (NCBI taxonomy): Eukaryota > Viridiplantae > Streptophyta > Magnoliopsida > Saxifragales > Crassulaceae > Rhodiola > Rhodiola kirilowii. The sequence continues at coordinate 4,505,572 of CM066193.1, read as the reverse complement.
TTCATACACTATGTCAAGCTTTAAGTGTGGAGTTAGATAATTGACCTTCAAGTTTTCCCCTCAAAAGCAAAGTTCTAAATTCTGGAAAGTGGGTGAAACATTGGCCCCGAGCACAGATTGTTTATGAAAGAAAAAGCCAGTTTGAAAAAAAAATATTTGCTTTTGTTGAATCTGCGTAAGTAGAAATACCAAGGACCGGTGAGAAAGTTCACCCCTGGTATATGGAAAACACTCTTGAGACAATTTCTGCTCCCTTCTGCTTGACGTAGTGTAAATCCACCTTTTCATTGCGTGCAAATCATAGCTTATCTTGAAAATTCATATACTATAGTCTAAGGGACGATCCTCGTGCTTGCACTGAAATTTCCTATGCAATTTTTCGTTCTATTTTTCAAAAAACTTCTTAAACCAGGCTCCTCTTCTCTTACGGGTCATTGCCTAGTCCTTGGCACTTGAGAATGAGCTTTGCGCCAAGAGCCCGTGGACTATCCCTAGATAGCATAGGTGAATGGCAAGCATGTTTTGTGCAACTTTTCATACTCTTATCCCGTTGCTATAGAACTATTTAGAACTTGTGGTGAGGCATTGGTTAGCCGTGTGTACTGACCGTTTGAATACATAACTCGTCTGATCTATGATTGTCTGAAACTTTGATGAAGATGGTTGTCTTGAAAGTTGAGGTAACACGATGAATCCGAGGTATGACATGACTTTACTATGACTTGTTTAGCGTCATTCATGCATACACGTTAGTTAGCTGTATAGGGGATTTGTAGGTAGTCCCATTCCTGAAAACCTTCACGAGACTATACTCGTCCTACTAGGGCAGCCTATAGGTTTAAATGCTTGATGCATACGCTAAATGCATTCGTGTCCTCTACGACAATGAGTTATCTTTTTATTTCTGTTCTATGTAGGATTGATCACATGTCACTTAAGTAGGTAGTTCGAACTCTCTAAGACTGGTTATGCCTCATGAGACTTTCATTTTTTCTGCCCTTTGTCCTAACTTTGTTCGGGACGAACAAATCTTAAGTGTGGAGTGTTTTGATCGGTCAAGTTCTTGACCTGTTATTCACCTCATTCGATGATGGATTAGGTTTGTTTTCCGAACACTTTGTTACCATTTAATCTATTTTCCTAGTGTTTCAGGTTTTGAATTACATGATGACTCGACATGAACCTGATTGCACGAAAAGATGGAGAAATCAGTCAAAATCCAGCATAAAGGCCATAGGCCCGTGACGAACATTCCAGTCACGGGCGTCACGGGCTAAACGAAGTCGATTCAGGAGGAGCTGAGATCAAGACACGTTTGCCGCCCGTGACGGACCACTCGGTCACGGGTGTCAGGGGCTGAACGGGGCAGTTCAGGAGCGACATGGAAAGTAACCGCCCGTGATGAGCCATTCCCGCCCGTGACAAAGTCGGTCACGGGCCCGTTATGTAGCTTCGACTGATTTCCAAAAATTGCAACTTTTGGGCTTATTTTGGAAATATCAAGTATTTTCCTATAAATAGAAGGCTTGACCAGATCTAAAAGGGTTGTTGATACTTTTGGAGAAAAACCCTAACTTGGGAGAGAAGACAAGCTTTCAATCGTGAGGATCAACGAGGATAATCTCTACGGTTTATTCGTTTCTTCCTTTAATCTACACTGTTTTTGGTTAATCGCCATGAATAGCGAGTAGTCTTCTCTATTCCGGGATCCTACGGATCCCGTGCTATGTAACCCTAACTTTTCATGTGATCAATTAAAATCGTTATTTATGCAATTCAATTATTCAATTTCATTGTGTGCTTAATATTATCGTTCTATGCATGTATTTACATCAAAGGGTATGTTTGCATTGGTAGAACGTATTTAGGTTATATGCCGAAAGGTGGATGGGCCTTAGGGATTAACCGGAATGCATGAAATTGATATTAGGTCATGTTTACATGATTTAATAGGAAAACCATTAGTTTAATAAATCGAAATCGTTGATAATCCGTGGATGGGCGGCGTTCAACGATGGAGATTAATCTAGACAATGATCCGTGGATGGGCGGCTTGTCTAGTGTTATTTCGGTTATATTCCATATTTGATAGCATGAATAACTAATTTGCCATGATTGCATGATTAGTGGGGTTAGCACGGGTGAAGTACGGATTCTGGGATTCCTTCTCTGAATTAATACACCCTTTAATTTTCTGTTATTTAATTTCTGCAATTTTTCACAACAAACAACCAATTGTCATTAGGAATAGCTAAATAGGTTGCTTGTAACCTAGTACTCACACGCACTGCTCCTAGGATCGACCCTTGGCTTACCAAGGATTATAAATATTGTTTGACTGCAATTTGACCCCTAAAACGTATAACTTGACATCTATAAAGGGTTAAAAATACGCGTGTCAATTGGTCTTCGATTTAGGGTTTGCTCCAAAATCTAGTTTCTTATTCCAGTGCCAAACACTTGTTTTATCTCAGTTCATATTTCAGATTTCCTAACCGGAAGAAATATTGAATTTGGAAAGCGACAAATTGTACGTGACTCAAGTAGAATCCAAGTCTCACTTGATTGAAGCATCGACAAGAAGAATCCGAAGAACTACAATCAAATTCAATATTTACAAGATGTATGCTGCTTCAGTAAGGAAGAGGACTGCGAATTTCGGGAAATTGGAGAAGTTTGAAGGTGTTAACTTTAGAAGATGGCAGAAAAAGATGCATTTTTTGCTGACAAGTTTGAAGGGGGTACATGTGCTCTCTACACCGATGCCGGATGCTGATGAAAATGGTCCACTGGATATTATAAGGAAGAAGAGCAAGTGGGAAAATGACAACTACATGTCGTGGGCATATTCTCAACGGTATGGCTGATAACTTATTTGATGTTTATCAGAATGTTGAGTTCGCAAAGGAACTATGGGATGCACTTGAAACAAAGTACATGCGAGAGGACGCTTCTAGTAAGAAGTTTCTCGTGAGTAACTTCAATAGTTACAAAATGGTTGATTCTAGACCAGTGCCGGAGCAATTTAATGAATTGGCTCGCATATTGGGGCAATTTGCTCAGTACAATATGAAGATGGATGATTTCATTGCTGTGTCTAGTATCATAGACAAATTACCACCTTTGTGGAAGGATTTCAAGCACAAGCTTAAACATAACAAAGAGGAAATGTCTCTTGAGGAACTCGGTGGAGAGTTGCAAACAGAGGAATCAATTAGGATTCAAGAGGAGACAAATAAGAAAGAGACTATTCAGTCATCTTCTATGCATATGGTAGAAGACAAGAAAAGTCTTCGAAAATTCAAGGGAAAGAAACGTGCAAATGAGCACGCTGGTAACAAGTTCAACAAGAAACCTAAGGGCTCTTGCTGGATTTGTGGTAAACCAGGACACTACAAAAATGACTGTAAGATGGCTAAGAATGAAAAAGGGAAAGCTAAAGTGAATGTTGAGGATAAAAGCCCTACCAAACTTCAAGGTCAGTTTTCTATTTATGATAATAATTCTAGTGTGAATTATGTGTCACTTATCGCTGAAGCATTTTATGTTCAGGATGATGAAGTGGCATGGTGGATTGACTCGGGTGCAAACAAGCACGTGTGCAAAGATCGTCGTAGTTTCAAGACTTACGAAACGGTGAAAGAAAGGGCTGTCCTTCATATGGGAAACGAGTCAACCGCACCTATTCTTGGCCAATGAACTGTAGTGTTAGAATTCAGTTCGGGAAAGACCCTTGAATTGTTAAATGTCTTATATGTACCTGTAATCCGGAAAAACTTAGTTTCCGGTAGTTTGTTGAATAAATTCGGATTTAAGCAAGTGTATGAATTCGACAAGTATGTATTGTCAAAGGCTGGTGTCTTTGTGGGATTTGGATACTTTTGTAATGGCATGATCATGTTGAATGTTAAGAAAGTGGTAAATTCTGTTTACATGTCTTCTATTAGTGATGATTTTAATTTGTGGCATGCTAGATTAGGACATGTTCATTATCAGCGATTAAAATTAATGTCTAAGGAAGGTTTAATACCTTTAGTTAACATGAATGTTGATAAATGCAATACATGCATGCTTACAAAAACCACTAGGTTGTCATTCAAAAGTATTTCTAGAACATCAAACTTGCTTGAACTTGTCCATAGTGATTTGGGTGATTTACATTCTACTCCATCTATAGGAAATAAGAAGTACTACATAACATTTATAGATGACTGTTCTAGATATTGTTATGTGTACTTGCTGCATGCTAAAGATGAAGCTTTAGACAAGTTTAAAGTGTATAAAGCTGAAGTAGAACTAATGCATGATTTGATTAAGAGACTTAGAACTGATAGAGGTGGGGAATATTACGATCCGGTATATTTCTAGATGAATGGTATCATTCATGAGACTACAACACCTTATACACCACAACAAAATGGTGTAGCTGAAAGGAAAAATAGAATCCTAAAAGAGATGGTTAATTCCATGCTATCCTACTCAGGTTTGAGTAATGGATTTTGGGGTGAGGCTATGCTTACAGCCTGTTATTTACTTAACAGAGTTCCTAACAAAAGGAACAACACTACCCCATATGAGCTTTGGCACAAAGAGAAACCAAATCTGAATTATCTCCGAGTTTGGGGATGTAGAGCGGTAGTGAGACTACCGGCTCCCAAAATTAAATCGTTGGGAGAAAGAGGTGTTGATTGCATCTTCATTGGATATGCTGAACATTCGAAAGCATATAGGTTCTATGTAACTGGAACAAATGATTCTATTTTGGCTCACACCGTAATCGAATCAAGAGATGCAATCTTTGATGAGAATCGTTTCTCATCGATACCTAGACCTCAAGATTTGATTTCTAGCTCTACAAGGGCTGCATTGGAAGATGATGTGGGTACATCTTCTGAAATTACATCGTTTGAGCCTCGTAGAAGCAAACGAGAAAGGATTGAAAAATCCTTCGGACCAGATTATCAAATTTATTTGATTGAGGGTTCTAGAAATGATATTGAGTATCAATAATCATATTGTTATCACATTGATGATGATCCTAGAACCTATAATGAGGCTATGAAGTCTCAAGACGTGTCATTCTGGAAAGAGGCAATAAACGGTGAAATGGATTCTATTATTGGGAATAATACATGGATATTATCTGATCTCCCATCGGGTTGCAAGCCATTGGGCTGCAAATGAATTTTCAAAAATAAAATGAAGGTTGATGGATCATTTGATAAATTTAAAGCTCGGTTGGTTATCCAAGGCTTTAGGCAAAATGATGGTATTGATTTCTTCGATACTTATGCTCCGGTTGCCAGAATTTCCACTATAGATTATTGATTGCACTTGCTGCAATTAATAATCTATTTGTACACCAAATGGATGTCAAGACAGCATTCTTGAATGGTGATTTGGATAAGGAAATCTATATGAAGCAACCTGAAGGATTCATTATGCCGGGAAATGAAAACAAAGTTTGTAAGCTAATCAAATCATTGTATGGGCTGAAACAAGCACCCAAACAGTGACATCAAAAGTTTGATGAGGTAATCTTGTCTAGTGGATTCAAGTTGAATCAAGCAGACAAGTGTATTTACAACAAATTTGACAACTCCGGTAATGGAGTAATCATTTGTCTGTATGTTGATGATATGCTGATTTTTGGTACTGACCAAAAACAAGTAGACCTTACAAAGGACTTCTTATCATCAAGTTTTTCTATGAAAGATATGGGAGAAGCGGATGTGATTCTTGGCATTAGAATCAAGCGTGAGAACAAGAGTATAACACTGTCACAGTCTCATTATGTTGAGAAAGTGCTTAAGAAATTCAATTATTTGAATTGTTCTCCGGTGAGCACTCCCATGGATCCAAGTGTGAAGCTTTTGCCTAACACGGGTGAACCTGTTTCACAACTTGAGTACTCTCAAGTCATTGGATGTCTAATGTATGCAATGACGAGTACAAGGCCCGATATAGCTTATATAGTGGGAAAATTGAGTAGATATACTAGTAATCCTAGTACTCATCACTAGGAAGCTATTAGGCGAGTACTTAAGTACCTCAAGGGAACCATGCATCATGGTTTGGTGTATGCTGGTTTTCCCTCGGTCTTGGAGGGATATATTGATGCAAGTTGGATTACCAATTTAGAAGATCATTCTTCTACAAGTGGTTGGGTATTCTTGCTTGGGGGAGGTGCCATATCTTGGGCATCAAAGAAGAAAACTTGCATCACCAGTTCGAATATGGAATCTGAATTCATAGCCTTAGCGGCTGCCGGTAAAGAGGCAGAATGGCTTAGGAATTTGGTATATGAGATTCCATTGTGGCCGAAACCGATATCGCCCATTTCTATCCACTGTGATAATAAGGCAACTTTGGCTAAGGCGTATAGCCAAATGTACAATGGTAAATCGAGACACCTGGGCGTTAGACATAGCGCGGTTCATGAACTGATCACTCACGGGGTGATATCGATTGACTATGTTCGGACACAACATAATTTATCTGATCCCTTGACAAAAGGATTAGCTAAGGACTTGGTAAAGAAGTCATGTTTAGGGATGGGCTTAAAGCACATCTAAGTCGCTTATCGTAGGACACCTTAATTACCTCTTAGTATGACGCTAAGAGCTGAGTTAAGTACAAGCCTATTCTGAGAGACTTGAAGCACATGGTTATATCCATCCCAAAGTTGTGCTTGTTTCCTGCAGAGAAAGGGAGGATGGAGTTTATCTTCTTAATGGATCTTTTGGAAAAGTGCATTGCAGGTGCATGCTAAAAGAATCCACCTATGTAAGTGTGAAGTGAGCCACTTCAATTAACTGGTACTTGGCTAAGTATACACTTATGAATGGATAAGGACACATGGCTGAAATAGTGTCAAGTTGTACTGGAATAGTAGTAAACTTGTGTGTGATTTGTTTTCCCGTACTCAAATGGGTTGAAGGGTACAGTTCTTAGAACACCCCGATTCTCGCGTATTGGAGGATACTACTCTACGTGAAATTCAAACCTAATGGACACTTCACTTATGCACAATGTTTTGTTTGTTTTGAATGCTTTTTATTGTTCATGAGTATAACCCTAAAATGGGAAGGATTGTTGGAGATTTTAGGGTTTATATATTGTATAACCCTATGTAAAGATTGTCTTGTTGTAATGAACAAAGCAAGTCTGAACTCATATAAGCTAAATTGGATCCTGTCTCAGAAAGGACCGCATCTGGTCTAAGCATTATTCGGTGCATTTCATTTGAACATTAACTTGTTAATGTTTTGTTGAAACGGTGCACTCTGTTTTCTGAATTAAGGCACATGCATTTGAAAACGGTTGCAAACCGTTTAATGATGTTGATTGGCATATTTGACATATAAAAAAGAGACAGTGAGTGAATTCTAAAAACAGAAAAGATATAGACAATTTCGACAGAAGCAAAATTAAGCTTTTCTTTCTCCTTCAATTTAGAAATCATTCTTATTGGTCTTCGATTTAGGGTTTGCTCCAAAATCTAGTTTCTTATTCCAGTGCAAAACACTTGTTTTATCTCAGTTCATATTTCAGATTTTCTAACCGGAAGAAATATTGAATTTGGAAAGCGATAAATTGTACGTGACTCAAGTAGAATCCAAGTCTCACTTGATTGAAGCATCGACAAGAAGAATCCGAAGAACTACTAAGTCATTATGTTATCGGAAGTAAATTGTCAAATTGATTGAGCAACCGCTTGCACATGGTCTTACAGTGAAGTGTAAAAAATATTCCAGTTTGCACATTGAGGAGTTCCGATTTTGCAAAACAAGGAGCAGGTGTTCAGTTTTTTTTTGATAGATCAAAGGTGTACAAGGATCAGGGAACAGACCCACATATGAAAATAAACAACAACATTGAAAAATGGAGCCAACAAACACAGAAAACATGGTAACGTAATCCGTGTAAGCATGTCATCCATCAGCTGCTGAAAAATCTTCATAGATGAGGAGCTTCAAGAACCAAAGTACGCCAAGGTGGCCAAACAAACGAAGCAGCTCGAAGACCGACTTCTAAGCACCAATCAAACGCCGGCCACATTTCTTCAAAGAAATCCAGCAAGACAGACAGGAGCCTGCCACTCCAGCTGGAAACCGCCAACCTCCAATCCGGGACAGGAGCGAACACCCATAAAGAGCGTTGCCATCACAGGTGCCCACAAGAAAAGGAAACACCAACACAACAACACCGAAACATATCAACAACACAACAACCACAAGGCCAAAAGACTTGCAACACAACACTCAGACCTAGCTGAGGCACAATAAGCTCTAACTCGAATTCAGAGCAATGAAAAAGGATATACACAAAAAGTATATACAACCCGCCGTTTGCCACCCCTCCAACCCCTCCAAACCGCCAAACCGCCACCCACCCTCACTGCACCATGCCGCCACGCCGCCATACTCCTACCACCCCGCACATCGGAAAAAGGAGAGGAGATAGAGGTGGGAATATGAGGCCATGAGGAGGGGCGGTGGGGAAGGAATGAGGCCGGAGGGAGGGGAGGGGGAAATTTAAGATTGCTGGCGCTGGGTTTGTTGGAGGAGAGAAGGAAGAGAAGTGGAGCCGAGCCGAGAATGGGCAGGTGTTCAGTTTGATAAACCAAATATGGAGAAGTCAAGTCTACGGTCAAGGAGACAATTATTAGCCAAGGAAACAATTATTGTCTAAGATTTATTATGGTCAAAACTATGTATATAGACATATCTATATTAGGAATATCCCTGTGTATATAAGGATGAATAGTCATCATACAAATTATCAGAAATTATTACAATTACCTATAATACGCCTCTGGTCATTTCTTCTTCTACTATCATTCAGTTATCATGGTATCAGAAGTATCAAACACCTCACCTTCCGCTATTTCCAGTCCAGCCTCGACAAGCACTGTTCAAGCTGTCCCGATGCCGTCTACAGGCCCCTTTACTTTTGGTCACCTGATTACCCTAAAGCTGGCTCCTGATAATTATCTGTTCTGGCGTGCCCAGATTGTTTCGCTGCTGAAAAGCCATATGTTATTTGGCTATGTAGACGGCACCCTACCGTGTCCGTCACCTACTATTTCTGTCCCTAATGGAGACGGCAGCCCTAGTCTGGAACCTAATCCAGCCCATTCAACTTGGTTTCAACAGGACCAAGCGATCCTATCGGCTATTCATTCCTCATCAACAATTGAAGTTGCAAGTATGATAATGTTTGCTCAGACCTCTCATGAAGCGTGGAGCACGCTGGAGGGAAGTTACGCCTCTCAATCATCTGCAAGATCTATGCAGATCAGGACACAACTCGGTGCTCTCAAGAAACTAGATTTATCAATCACAAAATACTTCAACACGGCGAAATCCCTTGCTGACACCCTCACCTCAATTGGACAACCATTACGACCAGAAGAATTTGTTTCTTACCTACTCGCCGGATTGGATGAGGAGTACGATTCGCTGGTCGAGTCGATTCTCAGCCGTGATGCGCCGCCCTCCGTCCAGGATCTCTATGCTCGCCTTCTGTCCACCGAGCAGCGAATTGAACGACGTCGGGCTGCTGAGATCTCGCATAACCCCCACTCGGCGAACTACACCAGGCGCGGCGGTCGCTTCTCTCGTTCGGGTTCATCATCTTCATCGACAAGAGGCGGTCGTTTTGGCCCACGCTCGCCTCCACATCACGCTGATATCAATTCTCCCAATCGGTCCAATTATCCTGAAGCAGCTCGGCCCAATAACCGAAGCAGCAGCCCACGCCCACGCCTGCATTGTCAATTTTGTAATGAACTTGGACATGTTGCAAGCCGATGTTTTAAACGATTTCAGCGAGATTTTTTGGGAATGGATAATGATGGACGGAACACCTCCCGACAAATTGCAATGGCGAACCATGTTCAGCAGGGTCACACTTCTAATTATCCAGTTGATCCGGCCTGGTACTTAGACACGGGAGCAACCGATCATCTTACAAATGATCCGGAAAAACTACACACCAAGGAGGATTATAATTAGGGGTGCACAAATTCGGACCGGACCGAAAAAATCGACCGAACCGGACCGAAAAAGACCGGACCGAACCGGACCGAATTTTTTTCGGTCCGGTCTTCGGTCCTAAGATTTGCTAAATTTCGGTCTCGGTCCGGTCCGGTTCGGTCCTAGTAAAATTTGGTCCGGTTCGGTCTGGACCGAATAATTTTTTTTTTATTTTTTTTTTAATTTTTTTAATTTTGTTTATTTTTTTTTATTTTTTTTATTTTTTTTGACAAGTAAGTATACGCTTCTTATAATATTCGTTGTAAAAAATCAATCTTCTCTGACTCACAGTACAGCCATTATTATTGAATTCAAAACAATGTTATGAAAAATAGTTTATTTTAATATTGCAAAAAATCAAATAACATTTCGGTCCATAACCGGTCTGGACCGGACCGAACCGGACCGGACCGAATCGGACCGAACCGGACCGATTCGGTTTCGGTCCGGGTCGGTCTTCGGTCTTAATGTGGCAAAAAATTCGGTCCAGAGGACCGTACCGGATCGGACCGAATGTGCATCTGGAAAAGATCAAGTTCACACCGCTGATGGTTCAGGTATGGATATTATTCATGTTGGCAACACTACTTTAAATACTCACTCTACCAAACCATTATTTCTCCGTAATATCCTTCATGTCCCCTCTATCACAAAGAACTTGGTATCGGTTCACAAATTCACATGTGATAACAATGTAAGTGTTGAATTTTATCCTAACAAACTACTCGTGAAGGATCTGGCTACAAACACGGTACTCCTTAAAGGTCGAAGCTACGGGGGCCTATACACAATTGATGAACCACAACCCAAAGGAGTTTTTCACAGCATCAAAGCATCTTCGGATAGATGGCACGCTCGTTTTGGTCATCCATCAATTCCTATTGTAAAACACATACTACACAGGCATAACCTGCCATCTTTATCGTCCACAGTATCTTCAATTTGCAATGCATGTCAACAAGGCAAAAGTCGCCAGTTACCGTTTCACACATCGAGTTATGTAACAACTATGCCGCTTGAGTTAATTTTCTCGGATGTATGGGGACCTACACAAACTTCTGTTCATGGATTTCGCTACTATGTGAGTTTTGTCGATGCTTTTTCCCGATTTACTTGGATTTACTTACTTAAACGAAAAAATGAGGTCTACGAAATTTTTCGTAAATTCCAAGTACATGTTGAACGACTTTTAAGTCACAAAATCTTGCGAGTTCAAACTGATTGGGGAGGGGAATACATCAAATTACATAGCTTCTTCGACAAATTGGGTATCCTACATCGTGTATCATGTCCCCACACACACCAGCAAAACGGAACCGCAGAACGGAAGCACCGTCACATCGTCGAGACTGGACTTACTCTCCTTGCTCATGCATCTGTACCCCTCAAGTATTGGCCCGAAGCTTTCTCCGCGGCATGCTTTCTCATCAATCGAATGCCTACTCCCGTTATTTCCATGCAATCTCCACTTGAACGTCTATTCAAGGAACCACCGGACTATGCGTTTTTCAAGGTGTTTGGATGTGCGTGTTGGCCGAATCTTCGACCTTACAATAATCACAAACTTCAATTTCGGTCAATGAAATGTGTATTCCTCGGATATAGTTCGCTACACAAAGGATACAAATGCCTTCACATACCTACAAATCGCACTTATATCAGCCGTGATGTTATATTTGATGAGTCTAGCTTCCCCTTCTCAGAGAGTAGTCACTTGACAGCGTTCCCCGACTCAGAATCCTCTTCTTCAATCCCATTACAAATACTGATGCATCCACAAGATAACACCCAACTTAACCCCACACCGTTGGCCCAACATCACTTGGCTTCTCCTACAGTTAGTAGGCCCAACTCACCAGTCCACTCTGGTCAAACAGACCAACCCGTCTCCCCTCCTTATCACAGTTATCTGGATTGGATTAGTTTCGTTTTCTTTTATTCGTGACGGCTCGTTGTTCCACCAATAAGTTGAAAGTTAGGGCCTGTTCTGTAGAGCTTAAATTTCATGTTTTTCAGTTAAGTAAAGTTAAATAAAGTTAAATAAAGTTAAATTAAATTAAATTAAATTTTTCAGATTTTAATTTTGTAGTTTAACATGATTAAAAACTTAAATTAAACACCTTTATCCAAAAAAAATATTTTTTAAAGTTCAGTAAAGTTAAATAAAGTTAAGTAAAGTTAAATAAAGTTAAATAAAGTTCAGTAAAGTTAAATAAAGTTAAATAAAGTTTTTTTTCAGCTCTATCAAACAGCACCTTAGTTCTAAAGATATCATATATAATTATATGGGGATGAAATCCACAACTTGTTCTCGTGTAGGGTCAACATTTGGCCTTACGATCTTTAAGTCCTACTGCGGGTTCGATCCTGAGTTAAGTCATCGAGCCCTAAGTCCTAAAGGTTGGAAGTCGAACAAAGATCATGATTTCAAAACAATATTTGTCCTTCGAATCCGATCTAACTATGACCTAAAAAGCCCGGCTCTGTCCGCCCTAAAAGAGTCCGACCTAATTACGACATATCAATACTCTACTCTGTCCGACCTAAAAAAGCCATATCGATAAGCTCGTTCATATTTTACTTTCAATAAATCAAATTATAATATACTAATTAAGCACATTTTTATGTATAATTTTCAAATAATGATAAATAATATAATTCAACATATGTATTAAATTTATAGTATGTATGTTTTTGCAATTAATTGTAATAATCTATTTATCTTATATTAATATTATTAAAATATGTATGTTTTTCGACTTTGTAATTGTTATTGATGAGCTTAATTAAAATAATATATTTTTTATTGATATGCTAAATAAATTATTTTATAAAACCGACCCTAAGTTTGGCCCTAAAATATAGGGCCGGTTTGGTTCGGCCCTAAAAGCTCTTTCACTACTCAGCCATAAAGCAGACATTTTGAGGCAAACCCTGACCAACCCTATTTTCGAAAGCCCTTCCAAAATGGCATATGTTCGATCCTAAGCCCTTTCATTAAGGACATAACCAGCCCTGCCCTACCCATTGTCAACCCCTATTCTCGTACCACTATTAGACAAACATATACATGGAACATGGCAAAACAAAACAAGCGCACACCATTATTGAAATTTCACTTGGACTTGGAAAGCTAGCTCTATGTAGCTTGTAGCGCACTTAACTTTAGTTTTGGCATTTCATCAAAATAAAAACTTTAGTAAGCATGAGGTCTGATGAGTCTTTTTATTTAGGAAATCTACAAATTCTTACTATCACTTAATTTCAAAATAAGTATTGGACTTTCAAATTTTTTTTTCAAATCTAAGTAGCGAATGGTCAAATTGTAATAAGAAAACTCATAAAATTAACACTGTTAAACTATTTAAATGATTTTATATAAATAAAATAATTAAATTTGAAATATTTATAAAAATGAATATCCTCTATCATTCAATGATAAAATTAAAAACATCATATTTCCTATTATATATCTTTGACAATCTACTATATAATTAAAATTTTAAAAAATATATCCACATTAGAACCGTTAAACCCTTTAAATGATTACATTGAATTGTTTAGAATTTGAATATCAAATTGTTTAGTGAGAAAATTGAAACCATATAGTACTTACTTATTATCTTTGGTGCTTAATCTACAAAAACTTAAAAAAATACATCACAAACTAAACATGTAAAGTTCAATATTGCAATTATATTTAAATTTGTACGATATGTTGTTTTCAATTTTATCACTAAATGATTGGATATTAAAATTCTTAATAATTTACTTCTTAATCTTTTTATTATTGAAATTCATCTATAATTAACATGTTGACAAATTGTGATTGTTGTTAGTTATTGATGACTTTAATAAAAATATAATTATACTAGTGAATTTTTCTCTATTTAGTTTGGATATGTTTTTTAAATTCTAATTATATAGAAAAGTGTCAAAGATATTAAGCAATATGATGTTTTCAATTTTAAAAAAAATTGAATTTAATCGATTTATTTATAGTTAATCCTTTAAAGGGTTAAAAAATTTTAACAGTGTTAGATTTAAAAGTTTTCTTATTATAATTTGACCTTTCCGTACTAAATTCGATACTAATTTAGAATAAAAACAGAGTGATATTTTATAGTTTGCATTTTGCAAGACTCGTGAGTCAACAGCTAATTTTGCAGCAAGAGCATAAAACAAGACGATGTGCGCTTGAGGAATCTATAAAGCAGCTTGTTGGGATATTCATAGTCAGCAAAATTATACACCAAGGTAAAAACATGAACTCGAGATGCAGTTGTATACCCATTTTCATAATCTTTTCAGCCATTTTAGTTCCGTGCTCAGCTTCAGACAATGAAAGTGACCGAATGGCATTGATGTCACTGAGAGATGAGTTTATCGCCAGTAGAATTCCATCAGATGAAAGTTATCTAAATTCATGGAACTCTTCTCTGCATTTCTGCCAGTGGCAAGGAGTAACATGTGGGAAGAGACACAAAAGGGTCACTGCAATGGATCTAACCGAACAGAAGCTAAATGGAGCTTTATCTGCATCAATAGGTAACCTCACTTTCCTAAGAGAGTTGTATCTCACTAACAACTCTTTGCACGGTGAAATACCGAAACAAATTGGCCAACTACGGAGACTTCAGTATCTGCTGTTGGATGGGAATTCATTCGAAGGACGGATCCCAGCAGAGTTAAGTAACTGCTCAAATCTCCTTAAGCTTGACCTTTCTCGAAATAAAATTACTGGAAGAATTTCACTGCAGTTGGGCTCATTGTTGAAACTAACTTCGTTCCACGTTACGTATAACAATATTATCGGAGAGATGCCATGTTTCTTTAGGAATATGTCAATGTTGACATCACTTCGTCTCGGGCATAATCTTTTTCGTGGAGAAATTAATCAAGATTGTCTACAAGGGTTATCGAAACTTACTAATCTCTCGTTAGTGTACAACGACTTTTCAGGGACGATCCCGGCGCTGTATAATGTATCATCGTCTCTCGATATATTGGACATAGCCAATAACAACTTCACAGGAACATTGGGGCGAGACATGTACATTGCATTTCCAAAACTAACTTTTTTGAGCTTATCGGCTAACATGTTCACTGGAACAATTCCTTCTTCGTTGGCCAACATTTCCGGGCTTACTGGGATTCAAATAGCCAGGAACAACTTGTCGGGGCGTGTTCCAGACAATCTAGGAAAGCTCGAAAACCTTAGACTTCTTAATTTGGGCGGCAACAATCTAGGAGGTGAGAGATCAGGTGATTTGAACTTTATTGATTCACTCACCAACTGCACAAAATTGGAGAAGTTGTTTTTGTCCTGGAACAGGTTTTCTAGTTCACTTCCAAACTCTGTTGCGAATTTTACGTCTAAACTTCACGGGTTAAAGATATATAAAAATTTCGTGACGGGATCTATACCTGAAGGGATAGGTGAGCTTTCTGGTTTAACGGTCGCTGATTTCAGTAGAAACTTACTCACTGGTACTATCCCCAAGTCTATTGGAAAGCTCACAAATGTATCTATATTGTATCTAGATCGAAATAAGTTGCATGGTGGAATTCCGTCTTCCATCGGTAACCTGACAAGATTATATGATCTGGATCTGTCTAGGAACTCATTTGATGGTGTTATACCAACAACCCTCGGCAACTGTAAACGTATGCAACACTTGGACGTTTCGAGGAATCAACTTAGTGGAAATCTACCGGATAATAAATTTACTCAGTTTCAGGACCTCGTGTCGTGTAAACTGTCTTACAACTCCTTCAGTGGTATATTTCCAAGTGTTGGGAAGCTGATACACTTGACCATTTTAAATGCCTCTGGTAATAAATTTTCCGGTGAAATCCCAGCTCAAATAGGGGACTTATCGAGTTTGGAAACTCTATCCATGGCTCGAAACTTTTTTAAAGGAAGCATACCAGTAGCTTTGGGCAGACTGACAGAGCTGAAGTGGTTGGATCTTTCGAATAATAATTTATCCGGAGTAATACCAAAGAATTTAGTTGCAATACGAGGCCTTAAACATTTGAATGTGTCGTACAACCACCTACAAGGCGAGGTTCCCATGTTTCAGAATGTAGCTGAATTTTCAGTTGTAGGAAATCGTGGACTTTGCGGAGGACTCCCACAAGCACATCTTCAGCCATGCTTGCGTCAGAGGAAAGGGAAAACAATTTCTGGCAATGCTCTCATTGGCATCACTATAAGTGTCATTACATCCTTGTCTCTGTTTGTACTCATAATTATATTCTTCTGGTGCCGTGTAAAGGACAAAGAAGACGATACGAACGAGTTAAGTACTGAAGGGTATCAACGAGTCACTTATGCAGAACTTTTAAAAGCCACCAAGGGTTTCGCAGAATCTAATTTGATTGGCACTGGAGGTTTTGGAGACGTCTATCGAGGCATCTTGGATGGAAATGAAAGAAAACCAATTGCCGTAAAAGTATTAAATTTGTCAAAGCATGGAGCTATGAAAAGTTTTAAAACTGAATGCAAGGTACTAAGAAGAATCAGGCACAGGAATTTGTTAAGGATCATAACTTCATGCTCGAGTTTAGACCACAGAGGAAATGATTTCAAAGCTCTAGTGTTCGACTTCATGCCAAATGGAAGTCTTGACAGTTGGTTATATTTTAATGATGGAGAGCAACGAGAACCAAGAAGAGTTTTGACTCTTGCGGAGAGATTGGAAATTGCTATAGACGTTGGTTGCGCTTTGGATTATCTTCATAACTGCTGTGAGACACCCATTGTTCACTGTGATTTGAAGCCTAGCAATATTCTTCTAGACGAAGACATGGTTGCTCGTGTCGGTGACTTTGGATTAGCTAAGATGTTTCACACCATCACGGGAAATTTCAGCAAAAGTGAATCCTTGTCTACAGTCATCAAGGGATCCATCGGTTACATTGCCCCTGGTAAGACATATTCTTCATTTTCACTTTTTACATACAATCTGATTTTTTTTGGAGGTAACATTTTGGTGATGATTGCAACATTTTATGCATGACAGAGTATGGAATGGGTGCATCAATTTCACCACATGGGGATATATATAGTTACGGAATCCTCTTGCTTGAGTTGATCACTGGTAAAAGACCAACTGATGAAATGTTCAATAATGAAATGAGTCTTAGGAGCTTCTGTGAAAGAGCTTTACAAGTTCGTGTACATGAGATCGTTGACGAATGTTTGGTGAATGAGTTACGTGAAGCCACTGCAACACAAAAGAATCCAGAAGAATTCAAAAACCAATGGTATACCTTCCTGACGTCGCTTGTTGAGGTTGGGTTATCATGCTCAATGGATTTCGCAAGAGATAGAATGGACATTCAATCAGCCATAAAGTGTCTAAAGGGGATCAAAGACAAGTATGATATGGTGTGCTAAAGCGTACCACACCAAGCCATGTTAGAATTCTCGAGCTGATGTAGATGTAGATGTAGTCTCATTTGACACATTAGGTGCAATGCAGTCAAATGTTCGAGCGATTGGATAAAAATAATGATGTTTCGATTGATATTTTTTTTGATAGATAATAAAACGACATCATTAATGACATTGTTTTGGTACTATTGCTGACTTTGCACCTGATCCGAATGCTAGTAATTACTGAATGAGAGATGGATTTATTTCCTTCTTTTGTGAAATATAAAAATAAAGTAATTATTTTCTCAAAAAATAAAAATAAAAATAAAAATGAATATCCAGCACTTCGAAGTTCGAACATCATCGTACATCTCAAAAATGTTTTTTTTTTGATAAGACATCTCAAAAATGTTTAGGTAAACAAAATTTGAGAAATTCCAACTACTTCAGTCGACTGTCGCCGTCACCAACCCCTCCGCTCGTTCCACCAGTCCTCTTTACTCGAGCACTGAGAAATCTGCTTGGAGACAGAGATCGCAGCTTCTCTGAAACCCTAATTTTTCTTTGACAGATCGTTTTGTTCGAATTTCAAATCAGTTATGCTGGCACTAAACCTCGTCCCACCCACCTCCAATCTCACTCTCAGCAAATCCAAACACCAATTGTTCGCAAACACTCGTCGAAATGTCGCCAACAGATCTTCGACCCTAATTGGGTTAAAGCCTAGGGTTTTTTCTCAGATCTCCGATGAGGGGAAGTTTCAAGCACGCGGATTGAGCGGTGCCGATGGATTCGGACACCCTTTTGGATCTTCTTCAAAAGCCCCTTATCAGATCTCTAATCCGTTGTTCAAGTTTTCGCCTGTGAGAAGAGATGAGTTGCAGGTAGTTAAGGCGGCAGCAGAGTCTTCTGAAGGAGAGCCTGAGGAGGGTAAGGCCAAGAGCAAAACACTGCAACTCGCTGTCGTATTTGGGCTGTGGTATTTTCAGAACATTGTGTTTAATATTTACAACAAGAAAGTTTTGAACTTGTTCCCATTTCCATGGCTTCTTGCGTCATTTCAGCTACTTGTCGGGTCTATTTGTATGTTGGTGTTGTGGGGGTTGAAGCTCCAACCATGTCCTAAAATCTCTAAAGAGTTTGTTATTGCGTTGCTTGGACCAGCATTGTTTCACACAATAGGACATATTTCTGCGTGTGTTTCGTTCTCTAAGGTTGCGGTTTCGTTCACTCATGTGATCAAGTCATCCGAGCCTGTGTTCTCGGTTGTGTTCTCTTCGTTCCTTGGTGACACTTATCCCTTGAAGATATGGCTTTCGATTGTGCCGATTGTGCTTGGTGTTTCTTTAGCTGCTGTCACTGAGGTTTCGTTTAATTTCCAAGGACTCTGGGGAGCGCTGATCAGCAATGTAGGGTTTGTTTTGAGGAATATTTACTCGAAGAAAAGCTTGCAGAGTTTTAAGGAAGTGAATGGGCTGAATTTGTACGGGTGGATTAGTATATTGTCGTTCTTTTATCTCTTCCCTGTCGCCATTTTCGTGGAGGGGTCTCAGTGGGTTGAAGGGTATCGCCAGGCACTTCAGGCAGTTGGGAATCCAAACACATTCTACTTGTGGGTTATGTTGTCGGGAGTGTTCTATCATCTTTACAACCAGTCGTCTTATCAAGCTCTTGATGAGATCAGTCCACTGACATTCTCAGTTGGGAATACCATGAAGAGGGTGGTTGTCATTGTGTCGACCATTTTGGTTTTCAGAAATCCAGTTCGGCCTCTGAACGCGTTGGGATCAGCCATTGCCATATTTGGGACCTTTTTGTACTCTCAAGCAACTTCAAAGAAGATTGCCCCATCCACCAGTGCCGGGGAAAAGAAAAGCAGCTGATCTTCGGGTACCTTGTCCTTTTAGTGTTTTATTGTTTATTTTTCAAGTTAAGGTCAGCCAGTCTCTATTTTCCAGTCTAATAAATCTTCCTCCAATGTTTTTTCCCTTAGAAGATTTTTGCAGCATGTGGACATCAGTTTGTTCAAACATTTTTCATTCTGTTTAATGTGTCACATGAATTTGAGATTGTTTTGCATCTATAAAATTTGTGAAAATTAGTAACAAAATGCCCTCATAACTTTCCATTCAATGGTGAATTTCATCATACAACATTTTAAGCAGGACTGCAGTCTGCTAACAGAGGTTTAAAAGCTGAAGAAGGTCCATCTGGAGGGGGCAAGACAGTATGCAGCTTCTTTATCAAATTCTCAATTTCATTAAGCCTCTCCCTTTGACGACCTTGTAGCAAAAACCTCTTCAGCATCAGGAACGAGGCTTCAGTCATATGTCTGCCTCTCTCGAGTATTTGCTTAGAGCACTCGAACGCTTCAAGAACTCTCCCACGAGCGCAAAGCCCAGTGACCAAAAGATCCAGGGCATGGCTGTGGGGGCAATAGCCTTTTAAGATTAAGTAGTTCCAAAGGTCCATTGCCATATCGAGTCGCCTGTTTTGACAGAAATGTTTCATCAACATGACTACTGTTCGTGTCTTGGGGACAAAGTTTCTTTTAATCATACCCTGATAGAGCTCGATGACTACTTCGCTGTCGTTTGTCTTCATCAAACCTGAAAACATGGTGTGGTATGAAGAGCTGTCATGGCCAATTTGTTTCTCTTCCATTTCATCCATCAAGGCTAGAGCAGAATCTATGTCTCTTGCTTTTATGAGAGAGCTCATTAAGGCATTGTAAGCGCCTACGTCGGGCTGTAGGTTTCTGGAGGGCAACTCAACAAAGAGTTGTCTGGCCCTGGAAGAATTTCTAGCAATACCTGCACCGTGTATCAGAGTAGTCATTGTTTGGAGCGTTGGTGGACAATTAGCTAGTTCCATTTCTTCAAGGAGCCTCAAACCGTCTCCAAAGCAACCTCTTTTGCAGTAGGCATCAATTCTAATGCCGTATGTTATGCCATTGGGCTTGAAGCCTCTCCGAACCATCTCGTGATAGAAAAGTTCCACAGCGGTGATATCACCTGATTCCTTGAACCCTAAGAGCAAGATATTCATGGTCTTCGTGTCAGGAGCAAACCGTGTATGCATTTTCACAAACACCGACTTGGCCTCCTTCATTTGTCGCTGCGTGCAGAAAGAGCGAAGCAGCACATTGAATTCCTCAGTACCAAATTTCCTGCCTTTAAATATATTGTTTTCTAACCTCTCAAAGGCTTCCATCGTATCTTCATAAGACTTGAACTTTGCTGTCCTAGCCAGGAGGATGCTCATCGACTTGAGGGTCAATAAGGAAGGCTGGTTTTCGCTGATCTCCTCCATCAATTCCCAAGCTTTGTCGAAGTATCTCATCCGTGTAAGGATATGTAACGTTTTCTCAAAAGCATCAGAGCTCGGGGGACTAAGGCCGTGTGAGACGCAAAACCTGAAAAACTCAGCGGCTTTAAGGCCATTCGAATGGGACGCGAACAGGCGACCGAGAATATTTTCTGCAAATCCTTTGTCAAGTGCCGATGGTTTTATATGCTGAGAGAGTGTCGGAGTGAGCGGCTTCTCAGGAAATGGATGCTCGTTAATGATTCTAATGATTGCATCAACTTCAATACATGTTGATTTGTATCGACAATGCTTCTTTATCAATTCGCAAGCCGCAGGGGAGACCGGTGCAAGATTTAGATGAAACTGGCTAATTTGAGCAACAATTTTCCCTCCACGCGGCATAAACATTCCCTCGCCAATTTCATCTAACTTCCATCAACTACCATATCATCGTTAAAACCCTACCAAACACAAAAAAATAGTCAAATTTCTAGGCATAACACACCAGGTAATAATCACTTCAATAAAATCACTTTCAGACATTTCCACAAACACCTAGCGGACAACCTCAATAACACCGAAACTCTGCCCCATTTGAATCCTATCTATACCCAGATATCATTTTACTGCAACAATCACAATCAAAATCACAATCCCTTTTCCAGGCTCAGTAAACAAAACATCAGCAAAAACACGATTCATTCTGGACAGCATCATGCATCATGCATCACTCAATCAACAACGCTCAACTCCTCACATTCTCACTCAAACAGCTACAAAAAAGCAAACCCAGTGCCCACATAGCTGACCGGACAGGCTATCATAAAGCAATCAACGGTCCAACGAATACCCAGAAACCAACCTTTTCTTCCAAATCACTGCAAGCTTGGTAAAAACAATTTTAAATCTGTTTATGATTTCTTGTTCTTGATGTTAAGCCCTGAATCCTCACCTGCCTTTAGAGACGACTTTTTTCAATAATAAAAAAATTCAATTCATTTTTTTTTTGATAAGAGAAATTCAATTCATTTTTGAATAATCTAATTTAGAGTTTAGATTCTTTTTAAAAAGAAAATATAATATTGGGCCGAATGTTAAGATTATTACCCAAACCGTGTTGGGCTTCTGACAGGAAAGGGGACACGTGTTCGATTGATATTGGTTCGAATTGGCATTAGAGAAATGGCAAGAGAATTCGGGCAGAGGGTAGGAGATTCGGGCAGGTAGGGCAGGCGTGAGACTTCAGTCTTTGAAGCTGTCCAGATTGTTTGCTCAAATCAGGTAAATGATCGATTGAGGAAGAGAGTGTGGGAGAGAGAGAACGACTGTCGGATGAGGACGATGGGATCGGTCGGAGACGGAGGCACCGATCAGGGCCAGGGATTGAGCCCGACGATCGGTAACGGAGTGATGAGTGAGGGGATTGAAAACGGGGTTGAGAAAAATCTGGAGAGAAACGTTGTCGGGAAGGAGATGGAGAGTGTTGGAATTGTGGTTAGTCGTGGTGGAGATCAGGAGGTGGTGGTGGGAGGCGGCGATGAGGGAGATGGAGGGGAAAGGGAAGGGGTTGGGGAGAAATTGGGAGAAGGAGTGGATGGGGAGATTGAGGATCAAACTGAGGAAGGGGAAGGGGAGGAGGAAGACGTCGTGGCTGATGCTGGTAGGCCGAAGCTGGATGAGGGTTTTTATGAAATTGAAGCTGTTCGAAGGAAAAGGGTTCGAAAGGTAATTGAAGTTGTCATTTATGTTTGTAATTAATTTCAATTTTTGATAACCTAGAAACCTAATTATGCCTGCTTTTCTCGTCATGCTGAATTGCTGTTGGTGTTGGGGGACGGTGGATGTAAATTTAGGGAGTGATTCAGTATCTTATCAAATGGTGCGTATTTCATTGTGCCTTTTGTCTATTTTGGTGTATTTTGTAACCCATAGATGCCTGATTGGAATTTGTTTGGTATGGTTAGGCGTGACTGGCCAGAGACAGCTAATACATGGGAGCCCATAGAGAATTTACAATCATGTTCTGATGTTATTGAAGCTTTTGAAGAGAGGTAATAATTCATGACTGTTGGTATGAGTATGACCAGAATTGGGTTAGTGGATATAATGCAGTTTCTAGTTAGCTGTTTTACTGGCTTTCATCTTGTTGTTGTGCCTGATTAGATTGTGGACTGAATTTTTTTAAAGGCTATTGGATGTGTTGTTGTTTTTGTAGAGATGTGCTGGCTGTGACAGTCTTTTTCGTCTCCTTGCTGTTTTTGAAGAGATTGTGCTTGTTGTAACTGATATTTTTTGTCTTCTTGCTACTTCTATGTTCTATCTATCGGTGTACGGTGTACCTTTCTTAAATTTTTTATTGATGTGTTGAAGATCACATAACATAAGTAATAACTGAGCTGTTCATCTTGATTGATGATCATTATTTAGTTTTGGACATTTGATGAGTTTCTTTTAGTATCAAGATTATTTAGGTGGTATTCGTATTCGTGATTGTCCTTGTTGTTCCTGACACGAAAAGGATAATGTGTTGGATGTTTGGTGTTTTTGCTAGTTTCATCGAGATTGTTTTGGTTGTTACCAGTGTTCTGACGCCGTCGTTTACAACCCAATGGGTTTTGGGATAAGTGTTATAACGACATCGTTTGCAAATTAATGAGTTTTGAAATAAGTGTCATAACGACGCCGTTTGCAGATTAATGATTTTTGAACTAAGTCTCATAACGACGTCATTTGCAGATTAATAAGTTTTGAAATAAGTGTCATAACGACGCCGTTTGTAAATTAACGAGTTTTGAAATAAGTGTCATAACAGCGCCGTTAGCAAATTAATGAGATTTGAAATAAGTTTTATAACGGCGCCGTTTACGACTCAATGGTTTGTGAGCCTAATTGTATCAAAATTAATTACATGTAAACGTGGTATTGTGAGCTATGGACTTTAGCACTGCGATTCGTCGTGAAATCACGATTATTACAGTTATAAGTTATATAACTGTGTTTCTGTCTCGTTTTTGTTCCTTACTGTATAGGTAAGTTGTAACTTTGTTAGGATGTTTTTTCTTTTGTTAGGTGTTTGTGGAGATCATCTTGTTTCTTTACTTGAACATGTTTCTGTAAGTTTGTTTATGATGTTTGATGTGTTGTTATTTTAACATAGATTGGGTTGGTTGTAACTTAGTTATTCACTATGTTTCGGTTTCTGATAACGTTATTGCTCTGTAAAGATTGTGTATGCTGTTTCTGGTCATGAAACACTTTCATTTATTTCTTTTATTTAGGTTGAGTTCTGGTAAGGGAACTCAAAGAAGGCGGAAGCGCAAATCTGGAGTGATTCATGCTCAAATCAGAAGGAAACAGCCACGATCTGTGGTCAGTTATAACCAAAGAAGCAGGAGGGTCCGGAGTGCAGTCAACTCACCTGTTACTTCCACTCCCATCGATGATAGTTTTGCAGAAAACCCATCTTCCTCAGAGTATAATATCAGTGCGGTTGATCATAAGCAATATAGTGAGAATGATGTAGCTGTTAATTCAGAAGTTCAGCTGAGTCAAGATAACGATTTGAACATGAAGCTTACTGAGTTTAGAGGGGGTATTTCAAATGATGAAATTCGAGCAGATAACCTTGTTGCTCCTTTTCAGGTGGACAATGGTTCACAATCTCAGGAGGCTGTTAGAGTGAGCAATGGTTCACAACTTCAGGAGGCTGCTAGAGTGAGCAATGGTTCACAACTTCAGGAGGCTGCTAGAGTGAATAATGGTTCACAACCTCAGGAGGCCGCTAGAGTGAACAGCGGCGCACAACCTCAGGAGGCTGCTAGAGTGAACAACGGTTCACAACCTCGGGAGGCTGCGAGAGTGAACAATGGTCTACAACCTCGGGAGGCTGTGAGAGTGAACAATGGTCTACAAGCTCAGCAGGCTGCTAGAGTGCGAAATGGTCCACAACCTCAGCAGCCAGCTAGAGTGAACCATGGTCCACAACCTCAAGAGGCAGTTAGAGTGAACAATGCAGCGACAACTCCAAGCAACCACCACATCACTGGATCAAAGAAAAGGAAATCAGGTAAAGTTAGAAGGTTCATACCAGACCCAGATTCACATAATACACCAGATGATGAGTTTGATCCAGTGCCAGGACTAGAAGAGGCTCCGGTTCATGAAAACTTAGGTTTGCCAAGTTTTCCGGCTAGCAATCATAAGATCACTGAAATTATCAAGCCTCTGAGTTACGCCCCGCCTGAATCAAATACTGTCCATGATGTAGTGGTGACATTCCTGGCCATGAGGTTAGTTCTTGAGTTCCTCTTTCCTCTCACAATTAACTTTTTTATATGTGCACATTATTTGCAGTCAGGTAGTCAATTGATAGTTCTGCCTGCTCCTAATTTTAGGTAAACCTTTGTAAGTCTCTTTTTAGTGGCTCAGCCACCTTTTCTGTTCCCGCCCCGGTCCAGGCTGTTTGGGCTTCGATAATAAAAGGTTTGTTGAAAAGAAAAAAAAAGGTAGTCAATTCACAATTGACTCTTATACTTGAGTCTTGACACATTAACTGAACTTCGTATGCCTTTTTAGTAACTTTTTCATGTATCATCTCATCGATTAGGGTTCTCACTCATGAAGTCTCATGAAACTCAGTTTTTATTATCGTGTTTTTAGTAACTATTTTATGGGTGTTTAACTAACAACTATTTTGGGGTTCTGTTGATTTCTTTACTGTGGTATGATGCTTTATTTTTCATCAAGGATGAAGTAGTTTTTAGTTATATATATTAAGGATGAAGTAGTTTTTAGTTATCTTCAGCCTATACAGTTGACTGTTATAACAGATTTGTGTTTGTGTATACAGTGCTGTAAATTAATAGCACAACTAACTAGGAGTTACTAATAAATGCCATAACATGTATTCTTACTGCCTTTGAGCCTTAACAGCTTTCCCTTTACAGAAAAAAGTTAGTAAAATAAATTGAAAGTGAAATCATTAGAGTTTGATCAAGTCACCGTCATGGAACTATAGTCTATCGGGATTCAATTAAGTCGAGCAAACCACACATTCAGTTGATAAAAATGTTCCTAAGTCTGTCTTCATAAGAGTAGCTCTAAGTAAAAGCTTGGACTTCGTTTCACTTTCACCCCTTGTGTTCTGTCCAGGTAGTTGGTTCGTCTCCCAACACATGAATTCATGAAATTCATAAACATGTTTTAGCTTCTTTAATATGGAAGTTAGGTTTGTCGCAAATTGTATACCATTTCCTAAAACATATTTTCAATCTGACAGGTCTGATGGCAAAGAAGTACTAGTTGACAACAAATTTATGAAGGCTTATTATCCGC
The DNA here is from genome assembly GCA_033675215.1 of Rhodiola kirilowii. Classification (NCBI taxonomy): domain Eukaryota; kingdom Viridiplantae; phylum Streptophyta; class Magnoliopsida; order Saxifragales; family Crassulaceae; genus Rhodiola; species Rhodiola kirilowii. Next base: position 4,479,505 of record CM066193.1, on the reverse strand, counting down.
TGCAGGTAAACATCTTGTATATTTAATCATTTGTTTCTTGGAATTGGCATTGAACATTTGAACTTGCTGTTACTCATAAGCACAATCTAGGTCATCCCTGTTTTTTTTTTCTGTGCAGTTGATCAACTTTTATGAGAAGAACCTCCGCTACAATCCTGTATCGTGAAGAGGGCGACAGATATAAAAAAAAAAGTGTGGTACAGGGCAATGCACATATTCTTTGCAGATGCTGTTATTTTCTAGTTTCGGGATTGTTGATGGTTGAGCGTATTGGTCTGAAACATGAGGAAAACTATGCTTAGTCCTAGATATGGATATGCTTCTGCGATAGTACTCATAGTTACCATTTTACTACATATTGAAACAATCTTTTAGCTTACATTGCAGCCTTGAATTCGCCTCATGACAATCTATTAGCTGTGACAGCCTCTCGGTGAAGTTTAGTCTTGGAATGTATACTACTCGTCTCGTCGTCCTTGATTTCCCCGTACTAGGATTGATCTGCGGTTAAATTCTTGGCTTGCAAGCGAAGTGAGGTGATTATTCTCCTAGAATCTACAGCCACACAATTATCCCTATGTGACCTAAACTCAAGCTTTTCTGTTTCTCATCCGCTCAGCTCCATAGTGATTTGGCTCGGAAAGGCACTGTTATGTAAATAATTTCCTACTATATACCTCATTTTGTAAATAGAGAGTTTAGGTGTGCGTATAAAACCACCAGCTCTTTTGAACACTAAATCGATGTATTGGAAGCGACGCACGTCTCTCTCTCACATGGCGATTTTCTGCTAACCGCTTCGCTTCGCTTCGGATCGAGAAGAACCGATTTCTGGTAAACTGTGACTCATCTCAGTCTCACGTCTCTGATCTGTAGTTGCTGTTAAATGTTAACTTTCGCAATCGCAAATTGCTTGTACTGGTTCAGATATGGAAATTTCAAATTCAATGTTGTTTATAGACACTAGGGAGTGTCTCGTGAGAGAGGTGTTGACAGGAGCGGAGAATTACTTTCTGTGGAAGAAGGAGATGGAGATTGTGTTAGGTCAGAGAAACATGTTAGGGTTTGTGAATGGGAAGGAGCTGAAGCCGGCCGATCCTAATGGAATTTCAAAATGGGATCGGTGTGATGCACTGGTGATGTGTTGGATAATGAACTCGGTTGCTGAACAAATCGCGAGTATAATCCTGTACTGCAAAAATGCTTGTGAAGCCTGGAAGAAACTGAGCGGGATGTACGGAAATAGAAATTTTAGGAAGTATAATATTTTCAAAGAGATGCGTGATTTGGTGCAGGGAGAGATGAGTTTGGAGGAGTATCGCAGGAGATTGGTTAGATTGTGGAATGAGTTGGATGAAATTGATAGGATAAAGTGTGTGCCAGGGGAAGAGTGTTCATGTTTGGAAAAATGGAAGAAGAGACGGGAGTCGGATAAAGTAATGCATTTCCTGACAGGACTGAATTACTCATTTTTCATACTTCAGATTCTACTCATTGACCCACTTCCTAGTGTGGACGTTGTTTTTCGCATGGTCTTGGACCATGAGATGGCGAGTAACATTGGTAAGCCAATTGCTGCTGAGGTCTCTGGAGTGAACTCGGCGAATCAAAGGTATGATGGTAACACTGGAGAAAGAAACAAAAGCAGTAACAGAAATGGAAGTAGGAAGAACAGAAGCAGAAACATTCATGTTTGCGGCTATTGTGGAATTAGTGGTCACCTGAAAGACAACTGCTACAAATTGGTAGGCTATCCTCCTGGGCATAGGTATTATACAAGTGCCAGTCAGTGAACAACATATGAAGAATATACCAGGTAACCGTGACTCTGCTCGAATTTCGAACAGTTTCGCCACCAGTAACCGTGACTTCATTCTCACTGAAATCCTAGCCTTGCTCAATCTATCTCAAACTGCATCGTAGTACTTCAGTTCAGAACTCTTTTCACATACCATAGCTTGTCCCTCCTAAATGGTCGTTTTACTTGATGAGACTGGTGCCACTGAGCACCTGTCCATTACACTCTAATTCACTCTCATGTGGAGAACATGAATCTATGGCCAATGCTCTCATCTTTTCCAACATTGTTTGACGGATTTGTTCTTGGTCTCCCAGTTATTTTGCTACCTGACTTTCATGGTGCTTTTATTTTCAAGTTATGATCATTTCTATCACCTTGTTATTGTATCATTTTAATTATTATATTGTTGTTTCCTCTTTCCAAACTATCCTTTCTGTTTTACAGGAATTTGCTTTGGAGGAAAGAAATAGTTTCCCTGTGGAATGAGTTCTGATGCAGATTCGATAATCTGCAACGGATTAAGATAAACAGAAGGAGAGATTTGGGGAAGAGAAGACGAAGGGGATTAGGGTTTAGAGAAGAAAGGGATGATAACGAGAACGAAAGGAGATGAGAAACTGATTTAATTCATTGATTGCCTTCTCATTTCCGTTTTCATGACTTTTATACTAAACATGTTATACCAAAATACAACTACACCCATATATTCCACATACGCAACAGACAAATACTTAATATGAACGATATTATCTGACATTTCAGTTAGAAAAATGCTTTTAGTTTCTCTTACTCAATAACCATGTATGACATAAATTGAAGCTTTTCTTTTTCCTCACCAGCTCAGCTCCATAGTGATTTGGTTCGGAAAGGCACTGTTATGTGAATAGTTTCCTACTATACCTCAATTTGTAAATAGTTTCTCTTCTGCCATAGTTTTGTAAATAGAGGGTTAATTTTTTTTAATTTTTTTTAATTTTTTTTTCTGAAGACGGTTTATGTGCGTATAAACGAGTTTTTTCTCAGAAATGACCCAAAATGAGTTTCAAATATTTGAAATGATCCACGCGAGTTTGCTCTTTTAAAAATGATTCATTTTTAATAAAACTGGATTCCTAGTAACCGGTTTTCTGAGTTTTTTATAACACCGGATCCTGGGGATCCGGTGTTATGTGTGCGTTCGACTGAGAGAACTTTACATGTTGAGTTTGCACATAACACCGAATCCTGGGGTTCCGATTTTGTAAAAAATACAGAAAACCGGATCCTGGGGTTTCAGTGTTATGAAAAACTCAGAAAATCGATTCTTGGGAATCCGATTATATTAAAATCAATCATTTTTAAAGTGCAAACTCGCATAGATCATTTCTAATATTTAAAGCTCATTTTGTGTCATTTTCAAAAAAAACTCCGTATAAACCAGTGTTATTAAAACAGGACCGGATTGGCCGATTGGACCAAAAACCGGTCACCAGACCGGTCCGGTTCCGTAATCAGACCGTTCTGCAATCAAATCGGTCAAAATTCGCTCAAGACCCGATTGAACCGGTGGTTGAATCGGCCGGATGAACCGGTTGTTGAATCAGTCGGATGAACCGGTTGACCCGCTAATTAACTCAATTTTTCATTAAAATGGTGATTTGATCGGTTCGATTTGTTCTGAAAAAATATTTATTTATTTTGACTTGGACAAGACTCGAACCTAGTCTTCCTCTATAATCATCTTCTCTCATTCCACCAAGCTAAACATGATTCTTGTTTTATTATTTGTTTCATCAGTGTATATTTATTTATCAAATCTATAAATATTTTCACTTATTATAAATTTAACTCGAAATTCAATTAGTCTTAGAAATCTCTTATTGTTGTGACTTGTAAATTAAGACTAAAATTGTTATTGTTGTTTTATTATTGATTTGTACTTTATCAAATTCTAAATTTGACAATTTGTTATGGTATGTTATTGTAATCCGATCATAAACATGTAATATTTATTCGAGGCATAAATATGTTAAATTATAATATCATATATAATTATTTTATTTTTATTATTTAATTTGTGCGGATCAAACTGGTTCGATCCGATTGAACTACTGACCCATTAACACATTAACCCAGTGACTTGACCGGTTCGATCTCCAATCCGGTTTGAATGACACTAGTATAAAGTAAAACCGGTTAGAGGGACACGCAGTCTAAGGGACGCTTTTACTCTCACATTGCGGTTTTCTGCTAACCGCTTCGCTTCGGATCATCTGTCAATCGGAGAAGAACCGATTTCTGGTAAACTGTGATCTCATTCTCATATCAGTCTCACGTCTCTGATCTGTAGTTGCTGTTAAGTGTTAACTGTCGCAAATAGCTTGTACCGGTTCAGATATGGAAAATTCAAATTCAATGTTGTTTGATAACCCTAGCGAGTGTCTGGTGAGTGAGGTGTTGACAGGATATGAGAATTACTTTCTGTGGAAGAAGAAGATGGAGAGTGTGCTAGGTATGAGAAACATGTTAGGGTTTGTGAATGGGAAGGAGGTGAAGCCGTCTGATCCTGATCGACTTCCGAAATGGGACCAGTGTGATGCTTTGGTAAGGTGTTGGATATGGAACTCGGTTTCTGAACAAATAGTGGACATAATACTGCACTGCGGAAATGCTTGTGAAGCCTGGGAGAAACTGGGCAAGATGTATGGAAATAGAATTCTTAGGAAGTTTTTAATTTTCAGAAAGATGCGTGATTTGGTGCAGGGAGAGATGAGTTTGACAGAGTATTATGGGAAATGGGTTAGATTGTGGGATGAGTTGGATTGCTTAGATGGAATTAAGCGTGCGCCGGGCGAAGAGAGTTCGTGTTTGGAAATATGGAAGAAAAGACGGGAGTCGGATAAAGTAATGCAGTTCCTTACAGGACTGACTTATAATATTCACTGCTCATTGTTAATATGTGATATTCTACGCGTGGATCCACTTCCTAGTGTGGACTTTGTTTTCTCCAAGGCCTTGAACCTTGAGATGCGGAGAAACATTGGTGAACCAGTTGCTGCTGAGGCCTCTGGTGTGAACTCGACTAGGTATGATGCTGAAACTGGAGAAAGAACCGGAAAGAGGAAGAACAGAAGCAGAAAAAATCATGTTTGCAGCTTTTGTGGAATTAATGGCCACCTGAAAGACAACTGCTACAAATTGGTAGGTTATCCTCCTGGGCATAAGTGTCAGCAAGCCAGTGAACAAAATATGAAGAATAAACCAGGTAATCGCGACTCTACTCGAATTTTGAACAGTTTAGACATCAGTAACCTGACTTTATTCTCTATTTAACAGGTCACTGAAATCCTAGCCTTACTCGATCAACTCCTTAGTACTTTGGAGCTCTTTTCACTCTCTTGTAGAGAACATGAATCAAATTTATGGCTAATGCTCATCTTTTCAACCATTGTTTAATGAATTTTAGCTTGGTCTCCCAGTTATTTTGCTCCCTGACTTTCATGGTGCTTTTACTTGAAAGTTATTATCATTTTTATCAGATTGTTACTGTAACTTTTTTATATCTTCTATTGGTTCCTCTTTCCAAAGTATCCTCTGTTGACTGTTGTTGTACTTATACAGGACTTTGCTTTGGAGAAAAGAAATAGGCCAACTTACTGCATATTTATATCCATTGACAGATAAGTACTTAGAGCATCTCCAACAGGCCCTCAAATCCTCAAAATTTGAGGGCCTGAGCATTCCAACAAGCCCTCAAATCCTCAAATTTTGAGGTTTTTGAATAGTGAAACCTCAAATTTGAGGTTTCACTATTCAAAACCTCAAAACTTCTCTTTAATTTCACTTTGGTCCCTATATTTATGTTTTTACAAATAATTATACTAAACTTAATTTAAAATAACTTAAGTACACAAAATAAAATAAAATAAAAGAAATATTACATAACATTAAAAAGAAAAGAAAAATACATTAAAAATCCAAATTCCAAACAAAATAAAAATACATTTTAAACAAATTTAACATAAATTAAAGCAAATTACATGAACACATAAATATTACATATATTATCAAGTAACTTTATTATGTAATATTGTGTGTTGTATAATATATTAAATGTATGTTTCATATTTATTTATGAAATTTTATCATTATTAGTAACTTTTATCAATATGAAGGACTAGATTGCAAATTAATAAAATTTTAAGAATTTTTTTGAGGATTCATTGTTGGAGTAACCCAACCTCAAATCCTCAATTTGAGGATTTGCTCCCCTCAAAATGAGGAGAGCTATTGGAGATGCCCTTAATATGAAGGATATATCTGACATTTCTGTTATAAAAAAATGCTTTTTTTGGGTGAGAGGGAGTTTGTGTGAGAGGCGAGACGAGACGAGAGAGACTTGTTTGGAGTTTTAATCTTTGGAGTTTTTAGAGTTGTTCTTTTGAGTTTAGTGAGTTTTTAGAGTTGTTCTTTAGATTTTAGTGGGTCTGGGGTTTTGGGCCTTACGGCTTCTTTTGAAATCTTTACAGCCGTCTATGAATTAAAAAAAATACTTTTAGTTTATTGTTGTTTTTGTAATGGGGTGCAAGTGCAACACCTAAAAATAATACTACAATGCCTTCTGAAACGGATTCGGCATCTTTACCATGCATGGATTCGTAAATTTACCCCAAATTACCATCGGTACATTCTTAGGCCACTTGTAGCCACCCTGGACACATTTACCATTATAAGATGTGGACCCTTGGAGCTGAGGCCACCTTTATCGTTGTAAAATAAAGAAAAAGAAAGAAAAAATCTCACAAAATTGTGAGAAAAATAGTGTCCCGAAGACTTGAATCCGGGATGTAAGTAATCATATTTGACTCATTAACTAACATGTCACCATCTGTTGGTTTAGTTTCGCGTACTTAAATAACAGTGTTGTTGGTTGTTTCAGATTTATCGTGGGCTGTTCTGCGGTTAAATTCTTCGCTTGCAAGCGAAGTGAGGTGATTATTTCTCCTCTTTGAAACCTAAATTGAAGATTTAGTGTTTCCTCAGCGGCTCAGCTCCATAATGATTTAATTTGGTTCGGAGAGGCACTGTTATGTAAATAGTTTCCTATTATATCTCATTTTGTTAAATTAGTAATGTCCAGACTTAAAAATATACATAAATTGATATCCACACTTAAATTAGTAATGTCCAGACTTAAAATACATTTAAATTGATATATAAACTTAAATTGGTAATGATTATACTTAAATTGACAATGTCTATGCTTAAATTGATAATTATTAGACTTAAAATAGATTTACACAATAATATTTAGACTTAACTTATGCATCTGTAAGTCTGAAATTTCTAGAACATTTACACCCTCCTCGCATCTTTTACATATTTTTAAATAAGTTTATCTACAAAAATGTCCTTTTTTATGGGTACACTTGTTAAGGTGAGGGCTTGAACCTGGGTCTTGTTGACATACAGGAGGGGCGCTTCACTGAGCCACCTGCTTGGTATTTTTTTTATTTACAAAAATTTCCTTAATTATCATCGATTGAATGATACACGTAGTAGTATTTTGTGATTTTTTTATTTTTATATATAATTCTTATTTTTATTTGATCCCAAATCTAACTTTAATTTATACTTCCGAGTGAAGCCAAATAGTTGAACTCCATCGAAAAAAAAGAAGCTAAATATTTAAACGTTTGCTGTAAACCGGCGTCGTTCTATACTGATACAGACATACAGATGCAGCTAGCCTTACCGTTTCACGTTTTTCAGGTGCTGTAGATCATCTCAGTGAGCTTCAAAAATTAGGGCTTTCTTCCGACAGATCGTATCGATCAGTCAAATGCGGTGGTTATCATCGTCTTCGATTCGCAGCTGGAAGAAGCAGCAGCGTCGACTTCCTTCACTTATGAGCATCAGTAGCGGCGGTGACCATTTCAAAATCTCGTCATGTTTGTCATCGAGCTCCACCGTGGCTAGGGCTACAGCGTCCGATTATCGGAAATCAAACTATGTCGACAGTTATATTGAGAACATTAAATCTCATAAAAGGAAGATTTGCAGAGGGTTGTTGCCCATTGATTTGAGTTGGTTAATGGGGAGCTATAGCAAGATTGGGCGTACAGAATATGGTTTTGGGGTTATAGGGCTTATTTTGAAATTGGGTTATACTCCACATATCATTGGTATTAATATTCTCATGAATGCTTTGTGTCAGCAGCTCAGAATCAATGAAGCTGCTTTGTTATTTCAAAAAATGGAGACTCACTTGAGTTGCAAACCTAACATAGTTACATATGGGACTTTGCTTAAGGGATTATGCACGACTGGTAATTCCAGAATCGCCTTAAATTTGCATGAGCAGATTGCTGATGGGACTCATGATCTTAGCCGCGCCTTGCAGCTTAATCTCATATGCTACAATACACTTATTGATGGTCTTTGTAAGGATGGACTTATAGATAAAGCAAATGAATTGTTTCTAGAAATGAGAAAAAAGGAAATACGTCCTGACGTCATTACTTATACTGTAGTTGTTGACGGTTTGTGCAGAGCTGGTAAGTGGGAGGAGGCCAAAGCTCTGTTTCATGAGATGTTGGACCATGGTCTTGAACGCAGTGTATTTACATTCAACGTGTTGATTAATGCTCTAGCAAAGATGGGAAAAAGTAAAGAAGCAAAGGAGCTGTTGTTACTCATGATACAAAGTGGTCAAATGCCCGATGTGGTTACATACAACTCGTTGATGGACTCTTTCTACAGGGAAGGAAATATTGAGGAGCTGAAAGAAGTTTTTGTTTTCATGGACAGAAAGGGTATTACAGCTAATGTTGTCACCTATAATATATTGATTAAAGGGTATTGCAAGCTTGGAATGATAGATATAGCTAATGCAGAATATCGGAGAATGATTCAAAATAGAGTCAAACCTACTATCATCACCATTAATGCTTTGTTAGAGGGCATGCTCTTGAAGGGTATGGTGAGCGAGGCGATTGAACTGAAAAGGGAAATAACAGTTCACAATCTCACTCCTGATATGTGCACTTACACCATTCTGATCGATGGGCTCGGCAAGAACGGTTACATACAGGAGGCAGTGAAGCTGTTTGATAAGATGAGAGATATCAAGCTGAGACCAGATGTCGTTACTTATAGTAGTTTGATTGACGGACTTTGTAAATCTGGGAAATTATAAAAGGCACTATTGTTGTTTGATGGGATGTCTTGCGATGGTGTGGTACCAAATATTACAACATATACTATTCTCATCAATGGACTCTGTAAAGCAGAAAAAATTGTCGAGGCAGAAAAGTTATTTGATATGATGAGTAATAGCAATCTGAAACCAAATGTCATTACATATAGTAGTTTGATTGACGGACTTTGTAAAGCTGGGAAGTTAGAAAAAGCACTATTACTATTTGAAAGGATGTCTAGTGACAGTGTGGTACCAGATTGTAGGACTTACAGTATTCTCATCAATGGACTTTGTAAAGCAGAAAAAATTGTCGAGGCAGAAAATTTATTTGATATGATGAGTGATAGCAAGCTGAAACCAGATGTCGTTACATATAATAGTTTGATTGATGGACTTTGTAAGGCTGGGAAATTAGAAAAGGCAATATTGTTGTTTGATGGGATGTCTAGCGACGGTGTGGTACCAAATGTTACAACTTATACTATTCTCATCGATGGACTGTGTAAAGTAGAAAAAATTGTCGAGGCAGAAAAGTTATTTGATATGGTGAGTGATAGCAAGCTGAAACCAGATGTCGTTACATATAGTAGTTTGATTGACGGACTTTGTAAGGCTGGGAAATTAGAAAAGGCATTATTGTTGTTTGATGGGATGTCTAGCGACGGTGTGGTACCAAATGTTACAACTTATACTATTCTCATCGATGGGCTGTGTAAAGCAGAAAAAATTATTGAGGCTGAGAAGTTGTTTGTTGATATGGAAAAAAATGGTATTCTTCCAAATGTGTGCACATTTGGTGCACTTATTCATGGGTTTTGCCGGATGGGCGACACAAACAAAGTAATTGAACTCCTTCAAATGATGGCAGACCGACAAATCAAGCTGAATGATGCAATTGACTACATGGTCATATCCCGGCTGTTGAAGGAAGAGAAATATGATGAATATCTTAACCTTCTTCCAACTTTCCCTCAAAGAGGGGCACCGACAGTTCACTAACCCGTGTTCGAAGGTACGGGAAAATGGATTGTTAGATATTAAATCCAATTCAGAGTGGACAACAAAGAACCGACCGGGCTTTAGCTGAGAGCCATATGGTGCCTTAAAGATATTAACCACATTAAATCACTAGTAAATGCTACTAACTTGCTGATACTTTATCATAATGGCGGTGTGCCCTTCAGTTTATTTTTCAGTTTATGTATATGGTAAAGAAAATTTGATTCAATTATTATACTGAGACCTGTTATTTGCTTTGCAGTGGCACTTACCATTTTGACTGATATGTCATATTCTTGACGGCACTAGTTTGCTACATTGTGACAAGTGCCATAGCTTTGTACTGATGTGAATGATTTGAGCTTTCTTTATAATATCTTGTCATGATTTAAATAGTTATGATTCAAGCATTCATTTGATATTTATAGTTGAAGTTCCATTTTTTATGTTACTGATCATTGTTAGCTGTTCTCATATTCCATGTACAAGTGTAAAATGGCTGCAAGAGTAAACAATGGTCTACAACCTCGGGAGGCTGTGAGTGTGAACAATGGTCTACAAGCTCAGCATGCTGCTAGAGTGCGAAATGGTCCAAGCCTCAGCAGGCAGCTAGAGTGAACAATGGTCCACAACCTCGAGAGGCAGTTAGAGTGAACAATGCAGTGACAACTCCAAGCAACCACCACATCACTGGATCAAAGAAAAGGAAATCAGGTAAAGTTAGAAGGTTTGTATACCAGACCCAGATTCACATAATACATCAGATGATGGGTTTGATCCAGTGCCAGGACTAGAAGAGGCTACGGTTCATGAAAACTTAGGTTTGCCAAGTTTTCCAGCTTACGCCCCGCCTGAATCAAATACTGTCCATGATGTAGTGGTGACATTCCTGGCCATGAGGTTAGTTCTTGGGTTCCTATTTCCTCTCACAATTAACTTTGTTATATGTGCACATTATTTGCAGTCAGGTAGTCAATTGACTCTTATGCTCGAGTCTTGACACATTAACTGAATTTCGTATGCTTTTTTAGTAACTATTTCATGTATCATCTCATCAATTAGGGTTCTCACTCATGATATCTAGTGAAACTCAGTTTTTTAGTATCATGCTTTTTTTTGGGTAACTATTTTGTGGATGTTTAACTGATAACTATTTAATTGGGTTTCTGTTGATCAATGTACAACAGTCCTAGTAAACTTAGTTATATATATCAAGGCTGAAGTAGTTTTTAGTTATCTACAATTGATACAGTTGACTGTTATAACAGATCTGTGTTTGTGTATACAGTGCTGTAAATTAATAGCACAACTAACTAGGAGTTACTAATAAATGCCATAACATATATTCTTACTGCCATTGAGCCTTAACAGCTTTCCTTGTACATGATTTAAAAAAAGTTAGTTAATAAAAAAACTGAGTATAAAATCGTTAGACTTTAATTAAGTCATCGTCATCAAACAATCAAGATTCAATCAATTCAAGCAAATCACACATTCAGTCGATAAAAATGTTATCAAGTCTGTCTTCATAAGAGTAGCTCTATGTAAAAGCTGGACTTTATTTCACCCATTGCGTTCTGTTCAGGTAGTTGGTTCTCTGTTCGTCTCCCAGCCCATGAATTCATGGAATACATTAACATGTTTTAGCTTCTTTAATATGGAAGCTTGGTTTGTGCGCAAGTTGTATACCATTTCGTATAACATGTTGTCAGTCTGACAGGTCTGATGGCAAAGAAGTACTAGTGGACAACAAATTTATGAAGGCATATTATCCGCAGCAGGTAAACATCTTGTATATTTAATCATTTGTTTCCTCGAATTCCCATCGAACTTGCTGTTACGCATAAGCACAAATCAACGTCACCCCTGTTGATTCCGTTCCCTTTGTTTTTTTCTTTCGCAGTTGATCAACTTCTATGAGAAGAACCTTCGCTACAATCCTGTATCGTGAAGAGAGCGACAGATTTAAAAAAAAGTGTGGTACAGGGCAATGCACGTACTCTATGCAGATGCTGTTATTTTCTAGTTTCAGGTTTGTTGATGGTTGAGCGTATTGGGGTCTGAAACATGAGGAAAACTATGCTTAGTCCTAGATATGAATATGCTTCTGCGATACTTGTCATAGTTACCATTTGACTACATATTGAAACAATCTTTTAGCTTATATTGCAGCCTAGACCTTTGCTCTTGACATCTATTAGCTATGACGGCCTCTTGGTCAAGTTTTGTATTTGAATTTATATTTCGTCTCGTCCTTGATTTATCCTATATCAAAATGAGTATATCTATATCATATCACTGTTACAAGCGCATAAGTGGCCTTTTCTGTTTTCCTCATCCGCTCAGCTCCATAATGATTTTGTTCGGAAAGGCATAGTTTCCTAATATGCCTCATTTTGTAAATAGTTTCCGGTTCTATCATGGTTTTGTTTTGTAAAATGTTATTAAGGGCCTATTGTAATAATGTAATCTTTCTGTCCACTATTGTAATAAGTACATTCTTGTACTCAGATAAATACAAAATGGATATGGTGTGAGGCTCACGCTAAACACATTTTCCGCTATACTCTTCTTCCTCGCTTTCTCTCATTCTCCAAGTTCATCTTCACGATCTATCTCTGGCGATCCTTCTGATCGTTCCGATTGCATCGTCACAAATGTAAATAGAGAGTTTATGTGTGCATATAAAATCAACCACCGGCGCATTATCAAAACAAAAAAAACTCAACCATCGGCTCTTTTTTTAATACAAATGAGACGACAGTACGTAATTCGTGTATTTAGTATTGACCACTATGGTCAATCTGACCAAAACAATATGTTTAGTCGTGCCGTTTTACCTATGTAGCACGGACACGGAAACGAAAACCGCGAAACAGAAACCGCGAAACCGCAAATATAAAAATAGAGAAAAAGGAAACCGTCGGAAACCGCTGTATTAAATATATATAAAATAAATATATTTATATTTTTAATTTTTTTTAATATATTCATCATCATGAAATTACATATATCCTAACACAATAACACAATATTGTTTCAAAAGATAATGTTAAAGATAAAACATTCTTTAGCATTGCAAAGTTTCACAATCAAGATAAAAAAACACATTCTGCACTTATGTTTTAAGCATTCAACAGCTACAAAAAGGTAAAAGCACATCATGCACTCATATTTAAGTTCATTTTTTCCGAAAATTTTCCAAAATAAAATGCAAAATTAGGTTTTTAGAGGTTTCCAGAGGTTTCTTGCCATGTACTAGAAGTTTCTGATTCGTTGACGGTTTCCAAAATGATCAACTAAGGTTTCCGGAGATTTCTTGAGGTTTTCGAAGATTTCCAGATTTCCGAAACCGATACCACACCCATGTAGAGGTTTACGTGCTACATGGCATTTTACTCCCATTGTTGTAACACTTTAATTATCAAAAAAAAGAATCGATGTATTGAAGCGAGGCTTCTCTCTCTCTCTCACGGCGCTTTTTTGGTAACCGCTTCGCGTCGAATCATCTGTCCAAACGCAATCGGAGAAAATCCGATTCCTGGTAAACTGTGATCTCATCTCAGTCTCACGTCTCTGATTTGTAGTTTGCTGTTAAGTGTAAACTTTCGCAAATTGCTTGTACCGGTTCAGATATGGAGTATTCAGATTCAATATTGTTTGATAATCCTAGCGAGTGTCTGGTGAGTGAGGTATTGACAGGAGACGAGAATTACTTTCTGTGGAAGAAGAAGATGGAGAGTGTGCTAGATATGAGAAACATGTTAGGGTTTGTGAATGGGAAGGAGGTGAAGCCGTCTGATACTGATCGACTTTCGAAATGGGATCAGCGTAATGCACTGGTGATGTTTTGGATAATGAAATCAGTTTCTGAACAAATCGCGACTATAATCCTGTACTGCGAAAATGCTTGTGAAGCCTGGAAGAAACTGAGCGAGATGTATGGAAATAGAATTCTTAGGAAGTATTTTATTTTCAGAAAGATGCGTGATTTGGTGCAGGGAGAGATGAGTTTGGCCGCGTACTATGCGAGATGGGTTAGATTGTGGGATGAGTTGGATTGCTTGGATGAAATTGGTAGTATAAAGCTTGTGCCAGGCGAAGAGAGTTCGTGTTTGGAAATATGGAAGAAGAGACGGGAGTCGGATAAAGTAATGCAGTTCCTTACAGGACTGGCTTATAACGTTTACTACTCGGTGTTAATAAGTGATATTTTACTCATGGATCCGCTTCCTAGTGTGGACTTTGTTTTCTCCAAGGCCTTGAACCTTGAGGTGCGGATAAACATTGGTAAACCAGTTGCTGCTGAGGCCTCTGGTGTGAACTCGGCGAGGTATGATGCTGAAATTGGAGAAAGAAACGGAAAGAGGAAGAACAGAAGCAGAAGAACTCATGTTTGCGGCTATTGTGGAATTAGTGGCCACCTTAAAGACAACTGCTACAAATTGGTAGGTTATCCTCCTGGGCATAGGTGTTGTGGAAGTCAGTGAACAAAAATATGAAGAACAAACCAGGTAACTGTGACTCTACTCGAATTTTGAACAGTTTCATCTTCAGTAACCTGACTTCGTTCTCTTTTGAACAGGTCACTGAAGTCCTAGCCTTGCTCAATCAATCTCAAACTGAACCGTAGTACTTCCCAACTCTCATGTGGAGAAATCTATGGCTAATGCTCATCTTTTCCAACATTGTTTGATGGATTTGTTCTTGTTTCCCAGTTATTTTGCTCCCTGACTTTCATAGAGCTTTTAATCAAGTCATTATCGTTTCTATCAGTTTGTTATTTATTATTTTAATTTGTCTGTTGTTTCCTTTCTAAACTAGCCGTTCTGTTACGTGAAAGATGTGCTGATGAAAATCAAAATTGGATAAAAGTGCAAGTTACAGGATTAGAAAGTTTAATTCCAAAATCATTTACTTAAAAATTTCCAAAATTCAGTTTCCAAAATTTGACTATTTGATTTCAATGATACACTTCTGACACCAGATTATGGCTTAAAGGTTTCAGTAGTTAAAGGTCCCTCTGCAATTTTCTTTCCATTGATAAAATTGTAATTTGAGTTACATAAATGCTGTGCGCATACAATTGATGTTCTGAATTCTGATGTTCTTCCGGGCTAGCAAAGAAGAGTACATTATCTTTAGCAGGCTGCTAAGGAGCTTAGATCAAAACTTGGGATTGAGGATTATAGGAAGAACCTTCTTCGGCTGGTGTCCATTTCAGGCTGGAAAGCAGAGCAAGATGTGAGTTTGAAGGAGTGCAATACTCAGCAAGGATGAATGAGACAAGTTACAAAAGGCCGCTTACCTTGTGAACCCATTCAAATTCTCCGCCCTTGGTGTCGAACGTTCCATGCTGCAGACTTATTAGCTTAAGCGTGAATTGGGGACCGCATTCCTGCACAATGGTATTTGGACGTTGTTATTATGTACATGTACATTGGAATAAGTAAATTTCGAAGCATTAGGGAAAAAATTTCCAACTTTTTCAATGGATGAATCGCATTATTGACTGCCTAACGCATTAAGGAGCAGAATGGGTATCAAGATTTAGCTAAGGCCAAGTACCTGAAGGCGAGCAATTGTTTTCTCTTTGGGAACTTTCTCTTCCTTTGAGTCCGTACCCTTTTTACTTTTTGATGTACTTAGCTTGTTCTCCTTTGTTTCAAATATGTACCTGCAGGTGTGTATTGAAACTTAGAAATGCTGGTCTACTACGCTTGTTTCCTGTGGTAATTTAAAACCTGTAACTACACAGAATTCTCACCTATGATGACGGAAGAATATGAAATCTCGCTGGTTGTGAAATGTTACTACACGCCGGCCACGGAAGTTAGGATCTTGTGGAAAGAGCGACTGTATCAACCTACAATGCAGAAGAATATATAATAATGGAGTATTTAGAAGGCACCTGGCAACATGTGCAGAAAATGGGTTCATCCTCATTCAAATGCGATTCAGGGTTGCAAGATAGTGAAGTCAAACCTGCCAACTCGATGACCAAGGCGAGTAGTAAAATTATTTAACACCAATTCAGGCTTGTGGCTGGTCGGATTTCCGTGATTCTGCAGGCAGCAACAATATGCTAATATTATAAATCCAATTTTTTTCAAAAAGTTAACTGCTTTCTCATGTTGCTCTAAACTGTTCTCCGACCAACACAACTTGATCAACTGACCTTAATGTCCTTGCGCAAAACGAGCTTAGATAGCTTGAAATGGGCAGTAGGTCCATCTGGCAAGCCCATCACTATGAGTGCATCTAGAATCGACAGAAGAAAAACAATTCAAGAAGATGGATAGCATTTTCATGCGTGTTCGACAACCATGCACTTTTCCAAACTAAATAAATGCAAAATTACCTGGTTCCCTACGGTTGGTGTGGACTACTATTAAAGATGTAAAATCCTTCTTTTTGGCATATTCCACAATCTGCATCAGAAGTTGATCATAATGTTTAAAAATTTGCATCTGAGAATCCCGGTGAGTGAAAATCTCAAAGGCACATGAGATTGATGTACCTTTTTCAGTTCATAAGTTCCTCTTTTGTAATAATGAGCATTTGGGATCACAGTCAACAGTTCCGCAATAAAAGCCGGACCCCTCTACACAATAATAAACCGAAAGAAAGATCAGCACCTAAATATTTTTCAAGTAAACACAAAATAAAATAGATAAACAACATGATGCATACAGTAGAGTTGAAGCGGCAAGTAGTGATCAAAATCTTCGCCGGCCTCTCTTCTTTTAGGATAGAGCTGAATTCATCAGCATCATTACCAACAAATAGCTGCCAGAAATGAACAACATTTCAACTCTCGCCTCATCCTTGAATTCATATCTCCAATACACAAACAAATACATCACAACGCCAAAATAAGAATTAGAGTAGCACCTCTTCATCGTCCGGCTGGCAAACAGTCTCATCAAGCTCTCTAGTGTTCTCAATTGTACGCGGAACACTCCTGGCAGGTGGCTGCACAAAATTAACAATAATAAAATTATTTCTTATAAACTGGAGATGCTAAAATGACAAAATTCACACACACAAAAACAATAGAAATTCGAAACAAAACCTCCTCGCCGAGCTCGAGAGCTCGTTTTTCAGCAGCTTCGCGAGCCTTAGCTTTCCTTTTCTTCTCGAGCTTCTTCTGTTGCTTCAACTTCGCATGAAGCTCTGCTCTCTTGTCCTTGTTCTTAATCATCGACGGTAAGATGATTTTCTTCTGCTTCGCCACGTCGCCTCCGTCGTTAGCGGTTCCGCCACCTTTCTTAGACGGCCGTTCGCCAGCGCCGTCGTCGTCGCTTCCATCATCGCCGCCTCTCCGTCGCTTCGAGTTTCCTTTCATCTTTACCGTTCGCAGTTCAGATCGTCTGAACCAAAACCCTAGAAACCGATTCTTAGTACGGAGACCGGGTTGGACCGCACAATTGACACGGGGTAGTACCCGAACTTTTTTAAGTAAATAATAAATTTGCATTTTTATCCGGAAGACATCTCTATTTTTAACAATAAATATACTATTTCCCTTCTTTTTTTATAGTGGATTTTTACATCTACATGTTAATCACTATATGAATAAATTCCTTATAAAATTAAGGAGAAATATGATATTCACGAGAGTCGAACCTTTTATCTACAATTTGTCAAGAGTTCAAGTCAACTCGACCAACACCTCTTTCGTCATTTGAGATTTCTTAAATAGGGCGAAAAGGCGTGTCTCGTTTGTCATGTTTTGATAAGATCGTCAATCATCATGTGAATAATTGGTATTCCATAATTTTTCGTACCGATCTTTTACTAAAATAAGTATGGGGCCTATGAGTATCATGTTGATTCTCGACACGTATTCATTTTCGTAAAATATCGGTTCTCCATACCATTATTCTCTAAAATTGAGTAATACGGGTACCTTGTGTGACGAAATCCTCTGAAAATGAGGAATACGGAATACCAATAACACACTAATCGATCTTATTAAAAGCAGAGCAAATGAAATATGTCAGACTCATTTACCCTATTCGAGAAACTTCAGCCTTTAAATTCAAAACGAAGCAAATGAGATAAAATTCTATATTTACAACAATTTAAACCTCCCATAAAAAAATCTCTATGTACACACTTGCATCAGTGTCTATGGAGCCAATCAAAGGAATCAAGAGGCTTTTTTTTAACGTGCGATTTCTAGGATTTCTATAGGTGTGAGGCAAAGTGGAACAACTGATTGTTCCCAGCTAAATGGATTTTCCTAGCTCTTAAATCCTCTGTTACGCCTTATATTGAGTTGGCGTACTTTCCTTGTCAGGAAGCTGAGGATCTGAAGATTACAGGTGTAGACACGTTTAGATTTGAAGGTCGGAGCTTATATGAAGATTGCAGAAGAGCTACTCTCCGTGGGGCGTGGCAGGCGTTGAGGTTTACAGGAAATTATTGGGGAGTTTAGTATTGGATCTTGTTTGTATGTATATAGATGTTGTCTATCTAACGGTCCTATAGTTGGTTGTATCATTGTTTATGTTGCTCAGTCTGTTGTGTCGTTATCTTCCTTAGCTTAGCAGTTGTCTAGTCGTGTGTCTTTCTTTTTGTTTATGGTTGATTTGTGTTTAGGTTTTCGTGTGTTGCCTCCCCAAGTTATTTGTTGATGTCTCTTTGCCGTTTATCAAAATAAATAAATAAAGGAGTCAAACAATAAA
This sequence comes from Rhodiola kirilowii, assembly GCA_033675215.1. Classification (NCBI taxonomy): domain Eukaryota; kingdom Viridiplantae; phylum Streptophyta; class Magnoliopsida; order Saxifragales; family Crassulaceae; genus Rhodiola; species Rhodiola kirilowii. The sequence goes on along the minus strand of CM066193.1, from coordinate 4,460,832 downwards.
AGTTAATAAAAAATTGGTACAATCACCAAAAACTAAACATGTGACACTACCGACCAACACCTCAACAGACAACAATTAGCCATCATATCAATCTTGTCGACATTTGTAATCTAAGAAAATATTTTGCAACCGATTTTCCTAAAAACATAAATATAAAAATAAATAGACATGTTGCGTAGTGATATTTGGATCTCAGATTAAACAAAAAAAAGTCTCATGTTTTTAACAAGTCCCAAAACTTCCAATAAACGCAATTAAAAACCTTAAATGTCAAAGTCCTTGAAAACCCTATAAATTGCTGATTATTAGTATCACATTGATCAAATGATGATGATGGATTTCCCAATCCCAATTAAATTCCTCATCATTTCACTCTTCCTCTTCCCAGCTCTCCTTCCGGCACACTCCGACGGTCTTAACATCTCAGCTTCTGTTCAATTCCCTCACACCTCCAAAAAGACTCTTCTTCTCGATCTTCATCAACTCGGTGCCGCAGGAGATGGACTCACCGACGTCACCCAGGTAACCCAATCATCTCACACATCTGAAAATGCCCTCATAAATTTTGATCTTTTGTATGCTAATTTAATAATTAGAGTTATTTGATTTTGGTAGATTAGTAAATTTGAAAATTAGTCAGTTACACAGAATTGAAAATTAAGTTCTTTTATTGGAAAAATATTGTGAAGACAACAAAAAATTAGTTTAGGACAATGCCCAGTCTGTGTTATGTGATTATGCAGAAAATGGAAATTTATTTGTAGACAGACCGTGGAAAACAAGTTTCGGGTTAGCCAGAAATTGTGAGGTATTGTTGATTCATCTGGAATGTAAGTAAAGGACCTGAATGCCTGATTTGATATGTAGAAGATAGTCATTTGAGTTTAATTGTCATGTATTTCATAAATGATGATTCTGTTGTATAGTTATACTCGGGAAAGTTGTAATATTTTAACCGAACATATTGTATTTATTCTTTAAGGTACTTAAAGATGCGTGGAACATTGCTTGCTCGTTCACGGGGCGGTCAACTATTTTACTGCCGACGAGTAACAAGTATCTTGTTGGACCGATTGATTTTGCTGGGCCTTGTCGAAGTAAAGTTACAGTTTTGGTACATAACAGGCAAATTGTCCTACTTATACAAAGTGTTATTTTGTTCGACCATGAATTTTTTTTCTCGACAATAAATGTGTTAATGTGTATATGCTTATAGATATCTGGAACTCTACTTGCTCCGGATAATCCTGATATATGGAAGGGGCTCAATCGACGGAGGTGGCTTTATTTTATTAATGTAAAGCAACTCACAGTCGATGGCGGAGGTATTGTAAATGGAATGGGTGCTGAATGGTGGGCTCGGTCTTGCAAGAGAAATTCTACTAATGTAATCATTGTTAGCTCATCACTATATAGAGGTGCCGCTTTTTGTATTCACGTTACATTTAGCTGTAACCGTGTTTTATTTTCTTCTGCAGCGTTGCCGACCTGCGCCTACGGTACATTTTTTTGCCCCTCACTATATTTTTATTCAATGCATATCATATTAGCTCAGTTGGTTATTGGTTCCTGAAATACAAAAACGCTGCAGGCCATTACATTCCACAAATGCAGGAACTTGAAAGTAAGGAATTTACAAATGGTCGACAGTCAACAAATGCACATGGCATTTACTAGTTGTGTTCACGTTAAGGCATCCCATCTCAGTGTCATTGCGCCTGGTACAAGCCCAAATACTGATGGAATACATATTAGTTCATCCAGTGGCGTCGAAGTCAAGAAAAGCTTGATCGGAACAGGTATTTACTCTTGGACGTCAGTTTTACTTTCACGTAATTATTTATTCGTAGTCCCTCCAAAATTGTCTGTTGACTTTGCAGAACTGAAAATGTTCATGATATGTATCTTCTATTTTGATGCAGGCGATGATTGTATCTCTATCGTTGGCAATTCTTCAAGAATCCGAATCAGCGAAGTCGCGTGTGGGCCAGGTCATGGTATAAGGTGAACCTCACTAACTTCTTGGTAAAAAATAAGTCTGAACTCTGAAGTCTTGACGTTGAGAATGCTTACACTTATTTCTGTAAAATTCATTTTGTAGTGTTGGAAGCTTGGGGAAATCAGACACGTCTGATCAGATCCGTGATGTACTTGTCGAATCCGTTTCTCTCACACATACGCAGAATGGACTGAGGATTAAGACTTGGCAGGTACTTTTACTTTTTCGCTAATATTCATTTAGTTACACGTGTGTCATAAGTCATAACTGATTGAGTTTACGAAGTAAAATTCCATATGAACACGTTACATGTCATATGTAAAATTTAAAGTTATATGCACGGAATTAAAATATTTGGAACTGATACACAAAATTATTTTCACTAGTATTGAATGGCGGACATATGTGAGATTGCTAAAATTATTTACCTTTCTGTTACTAGGGAGGTAGTGGACTAGCCACCAAGATTACCTTCAAGAATGTTCGGATGCAGAATGTATCGCATCCGATAATAGTTGATCAATTTTACTGCGATTCATCTTCACCATGCTTAAATCAGGTAACCGATCACCACTTATTGTCACTCTCTTGAGTCCCATATGTTACCACGCAAGGAACGTCTTTTAAATTTTAATTCCATATGCGACTTGAATAGACTTGTTGACTCATATATAGATTGCTGATTTTTCGGTCGCATATACTGGTTGCAGACTAGTGCTGTCAAAGTAGCGAACATATCATTTATCGACATTCGTGGGACTTCAGCGTCTGAGGAAGCAGTCCGCTTTGCTTGCAGCGACACCGTTCCATGTCAGGGTATTTATTTGGAAGACATACAGCTCATGTCTCAATCAACGTCGGAGGATACAACAAGAACATTTTGTTGGAATGCTTACGGATCGTATTCGGGTCTCGTGTATCCTCAGCCTTGTCTTTCATGTATTGACACAGTTATCACCCAAAAAGTGACACCAGTTGCTATTGAATCAATGTAAACTTGTAAAGGCTGCTCTGCACCGATTGTCCGTGCTTACTAACTCCATGTAGGGTTATTTTACAAATAATAAAGTAATAAACCAAAAGATTAATTATACATCTTTATCAACAACAAAAAAAGATTAATTATACAGTGTTTTTGTGCTGCATGTAGCGAATTTAAACGACGTCGTCTGTAAATGGTTACTCCAAAATAAGCGAAAACTACGAAAATGTCATTTAACTATCAAAAACTACGAAAATGGGCGTCGAGTTCTATAATTTACATTATCGATTCTCCTCGATTTTCACTTCCCTCTTTTTGACCTCTAAAACCATCCAATCAGATCATCTTTCTCTGATTCAGCGTTCCTTATCTACTTCTCGGAGGTTTGATTTCTGTTCCGTGATCTCAGATTTACTCTCACTAATTCGATCACCAATTGTTTGATTGTTCAGAAATAATTTGTAGAGTGTGATTTTTTGTACTGCAGAGATGGCTTCGAACTCGCAGAAGGAGGCTCCGGCAGGTAATTTATGTGTGATTTTGTTTTTTCTAGCTGTTAGGTCTGATTGAGATTACGAATATCAGATTGAGATATTTTTTTAGTTCGGATATGGAGCTTTTATGTGTTGATTATTGGTTAGGTTTTTAGGGGATTATTTTATCTGGTTCCTGACATTTAGGTTGGCTGGAGTTTTAAATTTACTACATACATGAGAATAATGCAGTTGTCGGATTTATATTCCGCTGCTTTATTGTCTAGATGGCAGTGTTGTTAGTGGAAATCAGAATGGGAGTGTGGTTATTTACTTTTAATTTTGTTTAGCATTTTTGGATATTAATCATCAAGTGATTTTTTCCGTCTGTACTGTAATTCATTCGTGCTAAACTACAATAGGTTCACCTGAGAAGACTGATGCCAAGACGGAGTCATCTTCTGTAGAGACTAATCCTGGTCAAGGAAGAACTTCTCCTCTCCCTGAAGCTGGGTCTCCAGCTAATCCTTTCGATTTCTCAGCGATGTCTGGCCTCCTTAATGTAATTCACTTTTCCGTATGTTGTAGCATTTTAAGCTAATTAGTTAATTTTGTCCGTTATGCAATGCTGGCCTCAATGTTGTTTTTGTACTATATAACATTAAGAAATCAATAGAATTGGAACTTGCTGAGTCAAAAAATCAAAGTAAAAGTGAAATTGAATACTAACAAAGAAAGGTAGATCAAAATGATTTTCTTTTTCCACTTAGGAGATTTGAACATCGTGCTGATAATGCAACATAAAAATATATACAAGAGTCGTTTAGAATCGATTGTGTTTTATATATAGTAGATCCATCCAACTAAATAGTTTCACTCCCAAGTAGAATCGATTTATTTAGCATAGAATATATGGTAGATTTTTATATATAGATTCTATCGATTTACTCCATCCAACCAAATCGATTCTATGTCAGTCTCCCATTGTTTTACTTTGATTTTAACATTATTTAGCGTCTTCTACTGACACCTCTATGTCAGTCTGGTTTATTAATGACTGATTCAGATTGAGAGATCAGATCCTTTGCCCATGCAATGCTTAAATTTATTTATGAACCTCGATAAAGAATGCATCATGTTTGAAGTTTGAACTCTGTAATTCGTTACTGAAAGACGATAGCCTGTCGTGACTCTTGTCATTTCTCATTTTCTCAGGATCCAAGCATCAAGGAGTTAGCTGAGCAGATTGCAAAAGATCCTACATTTAATCAAATGGCTGAACAACTGCAAAAGACTTTTCAAGGCTCCACACCTGAAGCTGGAATTCCCCAGTTTGATCAGCAACAATATTTTTCTACCATGCAACAGGTTATGCAAAACCCTCAGTTTATGACCATGGCAGAGCGTCTTGGCAGTGCGATGATGCAGGTGAAATAGAGTTTATCTTTCAGCGTTCTTGCAGTTATCTCTATGTATATGTGGACCCCTTACCTGATATGGTCCCAACTTTACTCAGGATCCTTCCATGTCTACTATGCTTGAAAGTTTGAGTAATCCAGCACAGAAAGAGCAGTTAGAAGAAAGAATGGCACGTATGAAAGATGATCCATCTTTGAAACCTATTCTGGAGGAGATCGAAACTGGTGGTCCAGCTGCTATGATGAGGTTAATTTATAATCTCATTCGATGAATTTGTGTTCTGAGATCTTTTTCCACGCTGTCAATCAGATTTTTTCGTTACATGCATCGTTGTCTCTTATACTCTAGCGAAAGAATAAGCTCAGGTTAAAAGTGCCCGTGTCTTATACACCTACCCGTGCCTCATATTTTAATATCTTGAACACAGATAAATAAGTTTTGTTTGTCCTTAGGTACTGGAATGATAAGGATGTGTTACAGAAGTTGGGTGAGGCCATGGGTGTTGGAGTTATTGGAAATGCAGCTACCTCTGCTGATATATCTGGACCAGAGGAAGGGGGAGAAGAATCGGGATATGAAGATGAATCCATTGTTCATCAGACTGCTAGTGTTGGAGATGTTGAGGTGAGGTCAACATTTATACTGTACTGTCCAAATGTTGCTTGATTCATGACATGCTTGCTAGTGTTATCGAGAAATAAGAAATGTAATAATTTGCAAGTTCTAATGGATAAATCAGAAGCACTAAAATTATTAATAGGATTACTACATGTTGTTTGCCTTTGAAAAAGACTAACCATGCACATTTTATCCCATAAAGAACTACTAAATGAAGGCTGTCCTTAAAATTTTACCTCTTTTTGGGGCTGCATTAATTTCATTGGACATGAAGTTCCTAAGACATTAGTATGTCACTGTTCATATTATTAATTGTTGGTCTCATGATGGAATTGTGGAGCTGTATAAAAAACTCATTACTTTTACTTGATGCCGTTATCGGAAGTCGTCTGTCATTATATTACCCAGGGGTTGAAAAATGCACTTGCCGCTGGTGCTGACAAAGATGAAGAAGATTCAGAAGGGAGGACTGCGTTGCACTTTGCATGTGGATATGGGGAGGTATCAATTCATGACTTCAAGCTTAATTTAGTTCTATGATATTGCACCTTCATATCAAAATCGTATGGTGGATAGTCATCAGTGTGTAGTTGTACATAAGCTTCCTTGCTCTTATGATCTAGTTAATAAATTGTCTAATCAGCACAGCTTCATCCTGAGCATTCTGACAGTGATTCAGCACTGAAATGTATTCTAGACCTCAAAGATGTTTCAACTTGCACACATGTACTTAATTTTAAATTACATATTTGTCCTGATTTTAGACGAGAACAATTCTTACTATCATTAAAGTAGGAAGTAGGAACTGTTTGGTTATGCATTCCTTTGTATGTTATCTCTTAGGAAAAGTGTGCTCAAGTTCTTCTAGAAGCTGGGGCAAAGGTGGATGCCTTGGACAATAACAAGAACACGGCTCTCCACTATGCAGCTGGCTACGGCAGGAAAGCGTGTGTCGCCCTGCTGCTGGAGAATGGCGCATCAGTGTAAGTTTCGAACTAATCACCCCACATTCCTAACTCTACTCTCAAACCAACTCCAAACGCTCACTCTATCTTCCTTCTGCAGCACTCTCCAAAACATGGATGGCAAGACCCCCATCGACGTCGCCAAGCTGAACAATCAGCTCGATGTTCTCAAGCTACTCGAAAAGGATGCCTTCCTGTAAGCCACAAAACAAACAAATCAACTTGTTCCCGTACACGTTCAGTGTGGATTTTTGCTGTATGATTTTCTACCTCTCATGTCGCCCAAAACCTTTAAATGTGGAAAATCACTTATTCATCCCTAGAAGTTTGAATTCTAATGATCAATTAGTTTGTCATACATCTTTTTTCATCTAAAATGCATTTTTATTGATTTTATTTGAAAAAGTTTCTACTTATGGACGTTAAAAATGTGAAGTTTCAATTATAATATCTCATATTTATTATCTTATTTGTTATTGCAATTGTATTTTTTGTTATAAGAAAGTAGAATTTTTGTTATAAAAAAACTAACTAACTAAGAGAGTACATTGGAATTTTGTTTTTGATACACGAATTTTTTATTGTTGGATTAATATATAGTGTAAAAATCATATATATATTAAAAATAAAAACGAAGAAATCAGGAGCTCATATAATATAAGAATATGAAAACCAGAAAATTCGAAATGGATTGTGGATAAGGCCATACAGCTGAACATCTTCCCGCCTCCGACGAGCAGTCTCCGGCGGAGTCTTCAGCTCCGGTCAATGTCTACACAGTCCTCTTCACCTTCCTTCTTCAACAATCTCGCACAAACTTCATCGTCCTCCTCCTACTCGCTCTCTCCCTTCGCCATCGGAGTCAACACCGTGTACTGCAACCACCGTCGCTCGAAAGCACAATTAGGTTTCAGGTGGAATGTTAGGCGAATATCTGCTCTTCCGAAATCGAAGCAGTCCACGTCACCAATCGATGGTGACGGAAAGCCGTTTGGTCGTCTGCAACAGAATGAGTCTGAGAAGATCGACAGTGTTTTTCCTCAAGGGATTTCGGCCATTGTTCCCGCTTGCGTCGTTGGCTTGGTCACTGGCGTCGCTGTCGTCATCTTCAACAATGCTGTTAGTATTTTTCTTTTCTTTATTTTTTCAATTCTTTTATTATTATTTTTTGATTTTTACTTGAATTTTGGTGATTGATGAACCTGTATGTTTTCATATGCATTGTGAACTTGAAAAAAAAAACCTAGGTGCATGAGATAAGAGACTTTTTCTGGGACGGAATACCTTACCAAGGCGCGTCATGGCTAAGAAATCAGCCAATTAAGGACACATGGCAGCGGATAGTACTAGTGCCTTTGTTTGGAGGTGTTGTTGTCAGTATGTTGAGTGTACTCCAGAGTAGTATTGAGAGCGAAGGAAATGAGGAAGAGAACTTTAGTATGAAGGGAGCGGTAAAGTCATTTTTGAAGGCTGTGGCGGCTTCTGTAACTCTGGGGACAGGGAATTCATTAGGGCCTGAAGGTCCTAGCGTTGAAATTGGTTCTTCTGTTGCTAAGGGATGTGGTACTCTTTTTAAAATTGGTGCGCCGAAAAGGATTTCTCTAGTGGCTGCTGGATCAGCTGCTGGAATAGCTTCTGGTTTGGACCCTTAATGCAGGCATTTTCTACATGCACTTTCTTATTGAGATTGAATATTATGAACACTGCTTGTTTTTGTTCTGCCATTGTTCATACACCCATAGCCTGCAGCTGTCTGATGCCTTCAGATAAAACCTTGAAGAAAATGTTTTTCTGCTCCCATAGTTCTACTCTGCTAGTTGCACCATCTGTTAAAATGTTCCCATTTTATTAGAGCATTTAAGTCTTTTTAGAAAGAAAAACCAAGAAAATAGCGGCCACTAAACGAAATCGCATTACTCATAAAGGAATAATTTTGTATTGGCAAAAATCTCTGGAGAAACTACACAAGGAGTTTGGTTCATTGACTCTCCTGTAGTGTTTAAAACTTTAGTTCTTGTCTACTCTCTTTGGTTCATCTGTAGGCTTTCAATTGAAGGCCCGTCAGATATGACTTTTTTGGGTGTGTTCTGTGCTCAAACAGGGTTCAATGCTGCAGTTGCTGGATGCTTTTTTGCTGTAGAGTCTGTTTTGTGGCCATCACCATCTGATTCATCCCAGTCCCTTCCAAATACCACTTCCATGGTTATCCTTAGTGCTGTTATAGCTTCTGTTATCTCAGAGATCGGTCTTGGATCCGAGCCAGCTTTCAAGGTCCCAGGATATGATTTCCGTTCACCCAGTGGTAAATGATTTTATCTTCTATTCTTCATCCTCGTAACGTAATTCTCATGCAAAGTGATAATTGCTATCGGGTGTTCTTGCATTCATGTTAATCCACAATATTAATGATCTCGAATCTTTCAGAACTGCCCTTGTATCTCTTACTTGGTCTCTTGTGCGGTCTGGTCTCCCTGGTATTGTCAAGGTGTACCTCTTATGTGATGATGATCTTTGACAACGCTCAGAAGGCCAGTGGACTTCCTAAGGCAGTGTTTCCTGTAACGGGTAGCTTAGCTTGTGGGTTGATTGCTTTAGTGTACCCTGAGATTCTCTATCGGGGCTTTCAGAATGTGGATCTTCTATTGGAATCAAGACCATTTATGAATGGTTTGTCTGCTGAACTGCTAGTTCAGTTGGTAGCAGCTAAGATAGTTGCAACATCATTGTGTCGGGCTTCTGGCTTGGTGGGGGGTTATTATGCCCCATCGCTCTATATCGGTGCAGCAACTGGAATGGCCTACGGGAAAGTGATAGGTTATGTAACACAGCCCAACGGAATACTTGACTTCTCCATCTTGGAAGTAGCATCTCCACAAGCATACGGCTTGGTATTGCTTTCTGTGATTTTGTTATATAAAGTAACAGAAGTTGAGGGTGTTTATTTATTTTCACTTCATTGAATAAACTATAGATACATGACAAATAGAAAAAATAGTTAAGTATTACGAGGACTGAAAACCTTCATGACTCGATTAAAATTTTAGATAGATTAATTAAAAAGGATGCAATCCAATTATTAGAGGCCTGACGATTTCAGAGTTTGTGATGCAGGTTGGCATGGCTGCAACTCTTGCTGGAGTGTGTCAGGTACCATTAACTTCAGTGCTGCTTCTTTTTGAACTGACTCAAGACTACCGAATAGTTCTACCATTACTGGGAGCTGTTGGCGTGTCCTCTTGGATTACTTCTGGACAGTCTAAGAGAGGAAACAGTGAGGCCGCCAAGAATGTTAAAGTGGTTACAAGCGAACGAGCAGATACTTTTTCTAGTACCGTTCAAGAGATAATATCTAGGTCAATTTCTGAAACAGTTTCCTTTGAAAGTGACCTATGTGAAATTGAAAGTTCACTTTGCATTGATGAGTCACCTCTCAGTCTCAACGATTTGGGAAAGAAGATCTTTGTATCACAGGCCATGAGATCTAGATTTCCAACTGTTTTAATTAGCACATTACTGGCTGAAGCAGTGACTCTCATGCTTTCTGAAAAGCAGTCCTGTGCAGTGATTGTTGATAGAGATAACCTTCTGGTTGGTTTATTGACTCTTGGGGACATTCAGGAGTTCAGCAAATCAATAAAAGCAAGAACCATAAAACCAGAGGTAATCTGCTCAATTTTATTCTACCACTTTAACAATATTCTTATCTTACTAAATTTAAGCCCCGTTGCAGAACCTCGTAGTATCTGAGATGTGCTCTTTAAGTGGCGAAAGATGTCGTGTGTTGTGGACAGTTATGCCAAGCATGAACCTCCAGTCTGCTCAAAAGTTGATGAAGGAGCATAATTTGAGTCACCTTACAGTTGTTTCTGATCAAGCAGATGAATTAAGACAACACCCTATTGGTGTGTTAGATGAAGAATGTATCAGTCTTGCCTACAGGTTCTTCTCCAGCTCTTTCCCTTTTGAATTACTACTAGCTATTTTTTGTTATGCGACAATTGGCTACAGCCTGAACATTAATGAATGCCTTATGGATACACGGCATCTGACGTGCTTTTAAGAACCACATTGGACTGACATTTAGGTTGATGCAGGGTCGCTACAGCTAGGGAAGGTCTTGGCTTAAGCAGCGTGTTCCAAGAAGCTCCGGCCTCTTTGAAGAAATAGGTAGTCCCTGGCCACACTCTTCTACAGTGTTGGATTCTTCTCCTTTTCCATCTGCCCTCAACATCTTTTAAGGAAATCACTATCTCTATGCTGAAGATGCTCGCGATGAGTGAATATGTCCCCCCTACAAAATGAGAAGCTTGACAACAGAACAATTTCGTGTGCATAGAAGATGATGTTCTGGCTCAGGGATCACATGAAAAAGATACATGTAGACGCCTGTGCCTAGCGGCCTACGCACATGGAGTCAGTTTAAGATTATGTTGTGCATTATCTAAACAAAAAAGTGATTCTTTGCTCTTGATTTATGGAAGGTATAAACTGTAAATAGTTGCTCAAGGGCTTTAAGGTGTGATCTACAGTTGTCTGTGAATGGATACACTAAAATGGGCAACAATGTTTTAACAACTGAAACACAACACAGCTGAAAGATCTGGTAACAGAAACAGGGAAACAATCTGAGAAGTAAGCAGTGCAATATTTGTAGAACTAACAGCTTTGCAGGCTAATGCTTTATTTATCAACTACTACATGACGAACATTTCAATTCAAGGACGAACAACAACAACATACAATTTCAATGCTTTGTTTACAGTGTACATATTACAGTTTTCTTAACTTATTACAAAACCTTTGAAAATGGACGAACAGTGAACAAGAGCCAACCTGAAGCAGCAGTCTACTGAAAACTCTGGGAGCACAAAAAGAGCAGCTCTGATGACGGACAATATGATGATGATGATGATGATGATGATGATGATGATGATGATGATGATGATGATAACAGGGGTCTGACATACAATAGCTCCTCTTCACCAAATAATAAAGAATCTAACACTTCACTATCTACCTGAACGAACATATTTCCACCCGGAGAATGAGACAGTAAAAGGGAGACCACAACTCAGGCATTTTTTACATGTACAAACTCACACTCTAAAGTTGGCTTTTCACATCAATTTTTATGGTAAGAGCGTACCTGTCATTCCATAGGACATTCAATTTCGTTGGTATATGCAGCCTTACTGTCTGTCACTAAGATGCGAAGCCAGTAGGCACTTTTAATCGCAGTCCAAACCACACTCCTCGAGTACGGGACCCACTGACTTCGCCAAGAATGGATCGACACGAACCCACAGGAGGGAAAGAATGGAAGCAAGGAGAATCGACCACACTATAACAATGGTTGGCGTCCTGTTTTGGCGACCTAGGAGACCCTTCAAGAAAGGATACAGATGGACGATCACCCAGAAGGCAAAGAAGAGCTTACCAAACAAGGGACCCCATGACTCGTATCCATTGTTGATGGCATTGGAAATACCAGCAACAACGCCTACTAGGTTCAATATCAAAATTGTCGTTGGAGGGATGAGCAATGTTGTCCACTTGAACGCATACAACTCAGAGAATGCCTCATCATCCCCAGATTTTGATGTCACGGTGAAATTGGTTTCAACACCAGCCAAGACTTTCAGTAGTCCCTGGAACACTGCAAACAAATGAGCTGAAACACCTCCAATAACCCAAAATTGTTCATTTCTCCACCATTCATCAATTCCAACACCACTCCATCTCATCTCAAGAATACCAGTGGCGAAAATGGAAATGAAGAGGGATATAAACCACAGACTTGCTACATTTGTGAGCTGTAAAAGGAAGAAAGTAAATAAGAAAATCAGGATCAAAGCATTTCAAGAATTTCAGATAAGCATGCAGCACGCGTGAGCCCATATCTTATACCTCTGGGGTAATGAATTTTCCAGTGAGCAAGCAGATAGCAGGGATAGTACAATACGCCACTAATGGAATCGACGTCCATGGATAGACAGTTGCACCAATGTAAGAGAAACGTTCTAATCCCTTCAAACCACCACCATAACCATACCAGATAGGGCAGTGCTTGCTGAAGAATATTTCAATAGATCCAAGGGCCCATCGAAGAACTTGGTGCAAACGATCAGAAAGATTGATAGGTGCTGACCCCTTAAATGCTGGACGGGCAGGTATACAATAGATAGATCTCCAGCCGTGACAGTGCATCTTAAACCCTGTTAAAATATCTTCAGTAACTGAACCATAAATCCACCCAACCTGTGTGAGAAAGATCATTGTAGTAAATATAATGGCCTCCATGATGCAAAAAATCAAAAGAAAATCATCTAGTGGAATCAGAAATAAATAAATTCAGTTTAGAATCTATTAAATTAGATGGCATTGCAAGACTAATCAGAACCATATACGAACTGCCTCGTATGATAGTCACTAGATCAATCTGATTACCTGATAGACCTATTCACTGGTAATGCTAGATGAATTATTAACTTCGTGAATTTAGAAACCCCACAATTGCCAAAAGTAGTCAAGCAATCTATACCTCTTTGCCCCAGTCAGTTTTGTCTTCATAGCCACAACTGATAACTTGAATAGCTTCTTTCAACAGATAAGCTGGGCTACCACCTTTTAGGGAACCTCCATCTCCTCGTAAAGTTGACGCAACAAAAACAGGAGACTGTCCATACTTCTTCTCCAATTTTTCTGCAGAAACTATGGCAGATTTCTCGTCCGAAGTACCTAACCATAAAGATATTTTAAATTAGCGAAGGAGGAAAATGTATGCTGCTTGCTGAATGTCATCTACATCTTTAACACTTAAGAGAACCAAATGGGAAAAAAATCACAGTGTGGGGGTGTTTACCTTCAGTTATCTCTTCCATAGCATCTGCAGAGCTTAGGTTTGCTTCTGAATCTCTTCTAAAGTAACGCCACTTCTTTGACCCTGACTTAGACTTCGTCGACTTCTTTTTTTTCCCATCACAACAGCATCCACAGTACACCCACTGTGGCAAACAATTGCAGGTTCGCGTTGGAGTTTTTTTTGTCTTTGGAGCATCAAAACCATACAATGCCTGTCTTCTAAAGACACATCCAGTTCCAACGTATATTGGTCCCTGAATACCATCTAAACCTTTCATGTTGATCTGCAAAATGAAACACAGGAAACGTAATCAGAGGGCCATTACAATAATGCTTTACATCCAACAATATGCTAAAAGACAAGGCATTGTAGTCAGAACAACGACAGCTCTACAAATGCCTCCACTTACATCAAAGAACACAGTATTCCTGTTAGCATATCGATCATGCCGATCAATCCCATCAAATCTCTGAGGAAACTGAACATAGCAGACTTTCTTCCCCAACAATGGGTCCATCATAAAGCACATAGCCTCTCTTAGAGCCTTACTATTGTTGATGTAGTGATCACAATCCAAGTTGAGAAGATATGGCGCATTTGTCAAAACAGCCGACACGCGTACCTATGTTATCGAATAGAGATGTCAAATTGACGAAATGCGAGATCTAAGCATCCAACCATCAACTAATACTCACCAGAGCATTCATTGCACCAGCTTTTTTGTGATGGTCAAATCCTGGCCTCTTCTCTCTAGATACATAGACTAATCGTGGAAGGACATTACCGTCTGTATCCACACCTCCCTCCTGACCAAGAAACACCTGTTGCCGTTCCACTAGAGTTAATATATGCCAGTAAAGACGAGTATAATACTGTGGTTGGCACCAATAGTGAACACATACCTGAATCATTCCAGGGTGGTCTCTGACATTGTTCCCAGGCCAGGGAGTCCCATCCTGCATGGTCCAACCTTCCTCAGGAACCTTTTGTGCTTTTGCAACCAATGCATTGATCCGAACTTTGAACTCCTCGTACTCCCTCTGCAAATAAGACAATCAGATAATACAATCAGTACCAGCAAACTAGTAAACATAATCCACATGTAGCCTGATATTTACGGATGAAACATGGACACCGGGCTACAAAAGGACGCGTGGATGCTTGAACCTCATCCATCTAGCAAATCATATGACACCAGATACATCTATACATGATAACCGCGTTGCGCAAACTATATTTGTATTTATTGCCGGATAAATATGTATACCTTCATAGCTCTACGCTCCTTCACGAAAGATGTCACAACTTTATCCTTCAGATAATCAACTTTTTGAGCAAAATAAAATTCGGGCGCGCGTGGTTCAATGTTAAACTTTTTACAGAAAGGCACCCATTTCCTTGCAAACTCTGATGTTTCTGACAGTCCTTCAAATGTCAACATAGCCGCGCCATCATCAGAAACATAACATGAGATCTTGTCAACAGGATAGTCCACAGATAAAATGGACAGCACTGTGTTTGCGGTAACAATAGGAGGTTCTTTCAAGGGATCCACAGTACTGACGAAAAAATCAACATGGGCCAGTTGAGATGGTTGACCCTCTTTCTCATACCTGAAAATCCCATAAAGTTATCATCTATTGTAAAATGGCTAGTGCATAAGTTAAGGAACATGACACACAACTTCATAGGCACACACCTTAAGGACAACCTATCTAGGTAAGTTTCCCGCTCAATTGGAGACCACTTTGGAAACTGATCGAGGACCCAGGAAACAGCAAACCAGATCTCACATATTACAGACACTAGCCACAGGGCATAAGCATCTTGCACTGGGTTTGTGACTCGGTAGTGAAAGAAAAAGCCTAGAACCACCAGACGTATGAGAATTATTATCCTGTATGGGTTGATTCGACTGGAAGGAATTGGTAATTTTCTTGACAATGGCTGCCTGCCTTCATCCATGCTGATCATAAACACATGCAAAAAGAGTGGGAAAACCATGAGGAACAAAAGCAACAACTGGCAACCGGTGTGATGACCCAAATTTGCTAAGATAATGGGTCACCCCTGGTGAGAAAGTAGGCCGTCTTTAGAAGAGCAACTAGTTATATTATATATGCCAATAAGTTCCTCGATTTCTGAAAAGTGCTCACAAAGTAAACTATTAAGTTTGATACACAGCAAACTGTTTGGAAGAAAGTATTAGTGCTTACAATGGTAGCTCAGGGTCATCATTGTCCCAATCGTTTCCCCCATTTTCACTCTTCATCAACTGCAGCTTGTCTTGTTTCTGCTTCCATATTTCCATTCTCTCTTTCCAAGCTACACTGCCATAGCCATATGCTGCCAAGTCTTTAGATGGATCCATTGGCCTTGGTTGGACTGCAGGAAAACAATTTATCAACAAAAAGCTATTTTATAAGTGATGAAAAACGGGCATTACAGTTTCAAATCATATGATTACCAGGTACACTAGGATCAGAGAAAGGAAGAGGGTGAATCCGTTTCCCTCCACCTCCCATAAATGACGGTACTAGAGCATGGTGTTCGGGAGGGATGTCATCGACCTGAAATCCAGAAAATAATCAGTGAACATAAGCTATCGTAAGTCAAGTACAATGACCTTCTGTGATTAAAAGTTATTCTACTGCAGAATGCTTGCAACTTATATCCTAACTCGTCATGAAGGGGAATGATCTGAGGGAATGATTATAGTGAAGGATTACCATTTGGCCATTAGTAAGGAGAGGCACTTGGGGCATCGGATTCCCAACATGAGGCATGTGACCATCAGAACTATAATGGCCATGCATCATGTTCTCCGAAGTAACATGCATGTCCTGCCTATCCTTTCCTGCAAAGCTGAACTCATTCTCGAGATCATCAATGTCATCTTCATCATCATCACCAGCAACTCGAGTGCAACCTAAGGCAAACAAACCATTATAAGAATGAGCATAAATACACAAAGCAGTACAATAGATGCTAACAAAAAGAATGCAAACTACTAATAGCAATCAACACCTTTAAGACGTTTGAACCGGGTCTTGCACTGGGGGCAGACCTGGCTTCCTTCACTACGCTCATACTCATAGCAGGTTCTACAAATGGGGAAAGCACACTCATTACACGCAACAAATAGCTCCCCATCCACATTCAACCCAACATCATCCCCACAAATCTGGCAAGTCTGTCCAGTCAATTGCTGCAATTGTCTCCTCTGCACCAAAAAAACCCAAATTAACAGATCATTACAAAATCTACAACCAACAACAGGAGATCAAACTGATATCAAACCAAAATCCTCTAAATCAACAACCTCACATACACAAATCGGACACACTACCACCACATATGATTAAATATCAACCACGCAAATAAAAACGAACGTAAACACGCAAACACTTACAGCCAACTCCCCATCTTGACGAATCACCACAAGCTCGTTCCGGTTATGCGACCCAGCAATCAATCCCGCATTAGCCTCCATTGCCGAAAATCAACTAAAAACTACCCCAATCCGCCTCCAATCTCCAGATCTGGAAACCAAATCCAGCACAGCCCCTCCAAATCACAAATCCCAACCACACGACGACAACAACAACAATATCCAATTCACCACATCACTCACTCCGTCAACTCCACTGCAGCACCGATTTCAGTCCAAATAAACCACAATTCGACTCCGCGATTCACTGAATCTCTAATTCCCAAATTCAACACTCGAATCAAAATGTCGAAAATAGAAAAGAAAGATTGTATCGACCGAATCGAATTAATCGCTCAAGGCGATCGAACTCATCGAATGTAGCGGCGTACGAATCCGATGAGTCGATCGGCGCCGCACAGCTCACTTCTCTCTCTTTCTCTCTAAGTCTCCAGCTAGCGTCGTCTTCGTCGGTAGCGAAAATGTGGACGAGAGAGACTCGGACTCGAAAGCTCAAATATATAAATAAATAAATTTATTAAAATTTATTTTAAAATAACGAAAACTAATAAATAATAAATGATGATTAAAGTGACTTGACCAACATGAATTAAGTATAAAATAAAATAAATAAATATTAAAAAAGCGCGAGTCTGACTCTGAGTGCCAGCCGAGAACCGCGATCTGACTGGCCGCCGACACTTCGGTAAAATAAAAACAAAAAACGACAACAAATTAACCGCGCGGTGAAAAAGAGGAGTTGCACTTTACTGTTTTTTTTATTAGAACAAATACTAATACAGTTACAATCCGAACGAGCTGTCCACGAAGAGCATCACGCTCAAGAAGAGCACGACAAATAAGCTGTTCGGTCGACCGCAATGGTCGACACTACATAACCAAATGAAATACCGACGTGCCCTTCGATAAAAGCAGAAGTCTAACTCCTAAGCCCTAAAAATTAAAAATAACAACAGCTCAGACCTAATCGGCTGAAGGTACAATCCTCATAAGTGAAACAATCACTTGGATGGATTAAAGTAGAAAAACTAAAACTAAACTACAACGTTAAATCAAAACACAACCACTAATGCAACGCCATCCACCACCAGCAGGCGACCACACCGACGACAAAAGCTCCAAACTACCCAGCCAAACAGCGGCAGCCGCCACAACTCGCAACTTCATAGAGCTCGTTCCGGTTTACTGCTGGGTGGGGGTAAAAGAGTAAAACGACAGCTAAGCGTGTGTTGGATGTTAGGAGTGTGGGACCCACGCGTTGCTAGTTGGACAGCTAAGCGGTAATTCTGTTTTGTAGTCTCATTCCTCACACCGCTTCCGCCGAGTGATTTATTTTTCTTCTTTCTTTTTTTCGAAAATGTTATGTATTTATACTAACATATTGGAATTTATTAATTAAAAATATTTGGATGAATAAAACGCCTCCTCATATAGTAAACCATATGGAAAAAATAATTTTTGAATTTAATTTTGATAAGTTTTCACTTACCGAAGAACAAATTTTAGAAATAGTTTGTAATTGGATCATAACTTAGTGGCAGTTAGCATATGTAACATTATTCTATTTATTTGCTAGCAAAAGTGGTTAGAATGAGAGTGTCATTAGGTAGGAGAATATTGAATATTCACATAACAACTCGCGACTTCATCCTCATTTCATATGACGTTGACGTACGTATTATGAATGAGCATTTTGACCGACAAATTAAATTTTGGAAGCTAGTATCACGTAATTTGAAATTAGCAAGTAACATATGAAAATAACCAAATAAATAAACATAAGCTGTGTTGAATTTGCTTGTTCATTCTCTTGTTTGTTTTCGATAAAGTTATACTCCCTCCATCCCGATTTGTTTGTCTAAAAGGACAGTTTGTACGAGAATTAAGAAAAATAAATAAAAGATAATTAGAGAGGGAGAAGAGGGAAGAAAGATGAGGAAAGTGTATGTGGAGGTGGATCCCACATACAAATTATTAGTGATTTATCGTTAAAAGTATAATTTTTTTAATAAAAATAAATTTCTTTGATAAGAAAGAGATGATTGATTTGATTATTGAGTGTATATAAAAGAAAAATGGATAAATATTAAAGGACGCTTAAAAAGGAAAATGGACAAACATTAAAGTACACATGAAAAGTAAAATTTATGAAATTGAATTCAGTATTTTGTGGAGTAAATATTATTGGGAAGCAACGTTGTGTGTAATGATATGAATTATTGTGTGACATGTGAAAATGTTGTTGGACACAAATATTCTGACACAAATTTTTTGAGTACAGTGTAAGAAATGAATTCATCATATGTTCAATTTTTTTTTGGATAAAGAATTCATCATATGTTCATGGCCCAACTAAAGTACTGTTGGTATTGAGGCCCAGTGTATGGCCCACAAAAGGGTATAACAGCTGCCTTCTGAATAATAATCTCACAGAAAAATATCAACAAAAATGAATGGTTGGTAACTGAGATGTGAGATATGAAATTGAAATTTAATGCTATGAATTGAAATATCTAGATATTTTTTTCAATTGAAATCAGATATGACATTTTAATTTTTATGTATTTTATACAACAAGTTAAAACAATATATCGGTTTAGTCAAACATGAGAATAAAAAAGGTGTTAGAGTAGAATATTGTGTTTGTGTCACATGTAGGGCTGGGCTCGGGTCGGTTCGGGTCGGTTTTTTGTGAAAACCGAAACGAACCCCGAAAATTCGGTTCGGTTCGGGTTCGGTCCTTCTAAAATTGAAAACCGACCAAAGCCCGAAAATTCGGGTTTCGGGCCGGTTCGGTCTTTTCGGTTCGGGTTTTCGAGCTTTTTCGGTTCGGTCCTTTTCGGTTCGGGTCAGTTCGGTCCTTTTTTTGCGATTTTCCAGTTTTTTCCGGTCTTTTTCGGTCCTTTTTTGGTCTTTTTTGGTCTTTTTCGGTCTTTTTATGTAAATTCAATTTTCGGTTCGATTCGGGCCGGGTTCGGTTCGGTTCGGGCCGGGTTCTGTAAATTGACAGAAAACACATATTTTCGGTTCGGTTCGGGCTTTCGGTCCGAGAAAAAAGCAAACCCGAGACAGAACCGAACCGAACCATTCGGTTCGGGTTTTTTTCGGTTCGGTTTTTGGTACTAGAAAAACCGCCCGTTCGGGCTTTTTTCGATTCGGTTCGGACCGGGTTCGATCTTTTCGGTCTTTTCGCCCACCCCTAGTCACATGTTCTCATAAGAATAATTATTCATTGATGTGATCGAAAAAAATACAAAAAGAAAATGACATAAAGAAAAACACTATTAATATTTGGGACATACAATAAGACAGTTTATCATCTAGTTTTGATTATACTTCTAACTTATTGGATAAGATATTTAATTGTTTACCAAAAAAATAACTATCATATGATGTAAAAAGACATTATTTAAAAAACAACATTTTTGCTATTTTAACTTAAAAGAAACTATCATACATATAAAATAGGGAAAAGTACAAATTGGTGCCCCGAACTACCACTCTTTTTAAATTGAAGGTCCAAACTATCAATTTTTCCAATCAATGGCTAAATAAAAAAATAAATTGACCAATTTTTGAACATCGAGCGCCGTAGATTCACCGTGATTAAATTACAAACTCAATCATGTGAATCCCGTTAATAACGACTCAATAAAAAAGTGTACTAGTGTTAACAAAAAAAGATCGATTTAATATGTTAAGAGTTTATGATGAGATCATTGGGTTATTTTTCAACATGGTTCACATGATTGAGTTCACAATTTAATCACGGTGAAGTTACGGTGCTTGGTGTTCGAAAATTGGTCAATTTATTTTTTACTTTGCCCTTGATTGGAAAAATTGGTAGTTTGGACCTTCAATCGAAAAATGACGATAGTTCAAAGCACCAATGTGTAATTTTCCCTATAAAATATGCAACAGACTACATGTTTTATAAAAATGTTAAATAATAAGGCCTACCGAAAAATATATTTCTAATGATTATGCAACATTAAAACATTTTGAATTGCATGACGTTTAAGAAAAGTTAGCAATCAGTGGATTACTTTGTTATTTAATACAAAATTGAAATGTGACCAACTTGAAAAGAAATGTCGACTGATCGAGGTCTTTGAATAAATTAGTGAGTGATTTTAGATGTTTGCTTTTGGGTCTCTTTCGAAATTTATTAACATTATATAAGTGTTTGTTAAGATGTACTGTATATGTGGCTGATGTTTTTTTTTTAATCCCACGTTGCACCGACAATAATTTTTTGGACATTGTCGCACAAAGTTTTAAAAAAATATTTATTAATTTCTTCAAAAGTAGAGTAGAAGATTCTTATTGTTATTTGTCAACAAAAGCCCACAAAGGCTTCACAGCTCATTTTTTGAAATCTAATGAGGCCCAACAAGTTAAGGATCTTTCAACATTTTCAGTTTTGATGATGTTGTGTGAGGGGAGGGCTTGTGACAAACATACGAATATTGTTCTACAAAAGGTCAAAAACACTCACTTTCTCTAGTATAGAAAATCTAATCTTTAAACTACTTTGACAGTAATATTATGAGTTTCTCACATTACTAACTTTTCACATATAATCTTTAGCAGTGACGGAGCTCGGATTGGAAATTGATTTGGGCAAAAAAATATTTCTACAATTATACTTTAAATTGGTCAGTTTTGAAATTTACACAAAATACTAAAAATTACTATTTGAAATTTGAAAAAGAAAAAATTGGACCCAAAACAACTTGGGTTTTTTTTCATGGAACTATGCAGATACAGACAAGGACAAAAACAACATATATGAAGAAAATACAACAATTTAGACATGACAATCAATAAACCACAGAAGACATGACAACGTGATCCGTGTTAGGCATTGCAATCCATAAGCTGTTGAAACATCTTCACACACGCGAGCCCACACCCATATCCCGCCACGGTGGCCAAACAGACGAAGACTAACAGGCTTCAATACTCCACTGAGGTCCCAGTCACGTTTCTATAAAGATATCGGCACCCAAGGCCTTTAAGCACATTTTCGGCGAAACCCACCGAAGGACCGCAGTCCACCTACACGGGCATACCCGTCATACGGCTATGTACAACCAAAAACCGACCAACCCCACCGGATTAGCCGCCGATTGCCGACCTCGAGACACCCGGCAGAGAAACGCCGCATCGCCCACACCCAACACAACCAGCCGATCCGACCCTCCCCGCCCGGCCACCACGAAGCCAACACCACTTTGAATCCCTATCCAGTAGACAACCGCCCCGGCCAGCCACATATATACACCCATACACCAAAAAATCGGCCCTCACCGCCCACTCCCGCCACCCCGTCACCGTCCGACAGCGCCACCATCCTCAAACCGCCACTGAGGACACCCCAACCGACCAGCCGGAGCCGACTAGCTGGATAGCGACATCGAACCCATACAAGGAAAAAGGAGCAGGACGGTGGTGAGTCCCGCTTTGACCCCGAAAACACGCTTGACCTCCTCGCCGCTTGGCCCGCTCACCACCTAACCCTCTCGCGCCCTCTCGCGTCTTCTAGAGAGAACCGAGAGAAAACCAAGAATCCAACTTGGCGAGTGAACCGCTCAATTAAAAGAACTTGGGCTTTGGCCTTTACATATGTTAGCTAGTGCATTATTGTCCTTTGCATATGTTAGCTAGTGCATTAATATCCTTTAGATGAGTTTATTTAGCTACTAAAATGTAAATTTGGATATGATGCTACGCAGTCAAATATTGCTAGCATAATAAAAAGACATACCTGACCGGACAATGAGATCCTCACAATGTGTAGGATTTTTAACTTGCTTGGCCCCCAAGAACATGTCCCAGCAAGCATGTACATTGTCATGTTTTCTTGAATTGGATAGTTGGGTGGAAGTAGTTTCTGCATGTCTCAAAATCATAAAAAACATGTCACAAACTTGACATGCTTCACCTTCTGATCTTTACATGCCTCTCCCAAGTGTCCCAACATCTACAAAAGCTCAAAAATATCATAGCAAAACTCAACCTGAGATGGAGTCCAAGGGAAGAGTTTGCGTTACCGGAGCGTCAGGCTTCCTAACCTCATGGCTTATCAAGCGCCTTCTCCAATCCGATTATGAAGTAGTTGGCACGGTTAGAGATCCGGCAAAAGAGAAGAAGCTGGCACATTTGTGGAAGCTGGATGGGGCAAAGGAGAGGCTAAAGCTGATGAGAGCAGAGCTGACTGAGGAAGGTAGCTTTGATGAGGCTGTTGCGGGATGTGTAGGAGTTTTCCACACTGCTTCGCCCGTTTTCGGTACTGTGTCTGATCCCATGGTGAGTTAGAGTTACTGGTTATATGCTCATCAAGCCTCATAACCTGGTTTGATTCCTGATAGGGACAAAAATTAGTAATAATAAAATTTGATGATGATATGAAATGATTCAAATTTGCCAAGACAATTACCTGAGTCTTGTTTTGTTTGACCAGGTTAACATGGTGGAGCCTGCTGTGACTGGCACCCTGAATGTACTACGTTCCTGCAAAAGGAACCCCTCGCTCCGGCGTGTTGTGCTCACGTCTTCTTCCTCAGCTGTGCGCGCTAGAGTTGATTTTGATCCCAATGTGCCTCTCGACGAGAGCTCGTGGAGCTCAGTTGACCTCTGTCAACGCTTTCAGGTCCACTTTGAATTCCAATTATACCGTTTTTACTTTTCTTGGCAGTACTGATCTCTGAATATGCCCAATTTGTTTGATTCAGATTTGGTACGCCCTGTCGAAGACCTTGGCTGAGAGAGCAGCTTGGGAGTTCTGCAGCCAAAACGGCATTGATCTTGTCACTGTCCTGCCCTCATTTGTCGTCGGGCCTAGTCTGCCACCTGAGCTGAGCTCCACTGCTTCTGACATCCTCGGCTTGCTCAAAGGTTTTAAGTTCTGACTCCCAGCATCATACATGCTCTACATCACTAACTGCCTTAAAACGTATGATAGTTAAATTGAGTCCTGGTCTGCAGGGGAGACGCATAGGTTCGAGTGGCACGGTAGGATGGGGTACGTCCACATAGACGACGTAGCGCTCTGCCACATTCTGGTTTTCGAGCAGGATGATGCCCGTGGCAGATTCCTCTGCAGCTCCGACGTGCTGGACAATGATGCCCTCGTTGCATTGCTGTCCAAATGGTATCCAAATCTGCCGATTCCCAAGAGGTTCATAATCTCAGTAACTTTTATCCAATTCCAGCCTCTTGAATATTTATAACCTACTGAGTTATGTTATGTGACCATGAAGTGCCTCACTTTTCTGGCAGCTTCAAGCAAATGGAAAGGCCTTACTACCAGTTCAACACGAACAAGATCACGAACTTAGGGCTCAAGTTCAAGTCTGTGCGCCAGATGTTTGATGACTGCATTGCTTCTTTCGTCGAACAGGGCTACCTCAAGGTATGATGATGCTTCATTTAGAATCCTTTCCTAATGGCAAAATGTACGAGGCAGTAAAATAAAGTCACTTGGACAAGCTTTATTTCGAATCCTTTTCTGATGGTAAATTCTGATTTCAATATCTTCAACTTTGTTCTGCGTACTTTTGTATTGTATTTCACAAAAAACACTTCAACATTGCATTTCGCCCTCTATTTGTTGAATGTTCAAAGCAAATACTTCACCTTTCGGAAGGTAGATTGTCCGCATCATTCTAGTCATGAAGGGCTCCAGCTACCTGCAGTCTTCCTCAATACCAATACAAATCTAGACCAGTCAACTTAATGCGCCATTTTCGCCAATCCAGATGGGGGTTTCCTTCAAATTCTCTTTGAAGCATGTTGTAACACAAGATTAAATTACTTAATCTAATTCGTTGTTAAGATTCAATGTGGAAATCCTCATTTCGATTTGACATTCAGAAATAGCAAGAAAGTAAAGAACAAAGAGACTTAATCCAATGGGCAGCTTGATGTACGCGATGGTTTGTACTAGGCTAGACATCGCACATGCAGTGAGAGTTGTTAGCAGATTTATGAGTAATCCAGGAAGACAACATTAGGAAGCTATGAAGTGAATTTTCAGGTATCTGAAAGGCAGCTCAAGGTTATCATTTGTTTTCGAAAGTCAGAGTTGGGTCTGCAGGGATATGTCGATGCAGATAATGGTGGTGACATTGACAGCAGAAAGAGCACATCTGGATATATTTACACATATGGAAGTACTGCAATTAGTTGAATTTTGAAATTGTAGAAAATAGTAGCTCTCTCTGGCTGCGAAGCTGAATATGTCGCAGTTACTGAAGCTGCAAAAGAGGTGATGTGCCTACAATATTTTTCGCAAGAGTTAAATCAAGATCACAAGGGAAGTGTGTTGCATTGTGATAGCCAGAGTGCCATCCATCTTACGAGGGATCCCGTTTACCATGCTCGGACAAAACACATACAACTTCGATATCACTTCATTAGATCAGCTTTGGAAGATGGAGTTTTAGTACTTGAGAATATTTTAGAGAGTCGGAATCCAGCAGATATGCTAACGAGGGTTGTTCCGAATGAGAAGCTGAAGCTGTGCGCATCTTCAGTTGGACTTCTTGGTTGATGAAGTTGGTTGCCGCTGCAGTTTGAACTGATTGTTGAAATTTGTCTCCAAGTGGGAGATTGTTGAGATGTGGAGACAAATTAAAGAAGGGCATTTTAGAGATTTCTCGTTCTTAGTGATGCCCTAGCTTTCTCTTTTATATTTGTATGTCGCATCCTCTTTGTTTAGCTGTGAGAGTAAGTGAGGCCCATACATACCGTAAACATCATCAAAGCATCATAATGAAAGCTGCAGCCTGCAGGGAAGAGTGGACGACGCTCAATTTAAGTGAACCACTATAAATTCGCGTGTTTTCTACTTTATTTTTATCATCATCGATTGTTTCTGTGAAGCGGATTAGAGTTCTAATCCTAACATCTACCTGCAATAATTTTAGCTACAGTGACGAGCTGCCGACCAGATGAAGGAGAACCGTGGAGCATAAATTATGAATCAACCTGTAATAAATAATATAACAATGTCAGGAAAAAAAATAATATTCTGATTTATGCAAAAACAAAAACAACCCCCCTCCTTGAATGTGCACCCTCGCGACTTAACTATTTTTGGTAGTTAGTGGTAAGTACGGGTCGAACCCAAGGGAATTAGGGAATTAATTGTTCTTTCGTAAAGGGGGGATTAAACTAAGCGGTTGGGGAGGTTGTTTTTGGTTTTGGTTACTGAAAAGTAAAGCGCGAGTCTTGGCAGAAAATAAACAGTTGAAATGGTACTGAAAGTAAAGTAACAGTTGATTTTACAATTAAAGGAAAGTATTCGGTTTTAGGGGGCCTTGTATCATAGTCTGTTCATCATCGACCTTTAATGATCATACTATGTGTTCAAAGATGAATCGAGGCTATTTCTAGCACAAGACTTGCAACATCATTTAAAACACTTGTCCTATTTAGACTAATTCCTCCTTTCGAAGTATCTTAGCCTTATGTGCATCCATTTGATCTTCAGTTACGAGCAATCAAATGGTTTTTAAAAGAGGTTGAACTCCTCAGATAAGCTTTGCCCGTTAAAGCTTCCACTTATCCGAGTATGTTCACGAACCCCACGGAAGAGCTTTGTCCGTTAAAGCCTCCACTCAACCTTGGAAGTTCTAACCTAATATGTGGCACATAGAACAAGTTTTGAACACATAGAGGCACTAAGAGTAGAGTCTAAAACATTGTATGATACAAGCACACCCCTTCAACCGAATGAAGGGTTTAGCTACGAATATTCATGGAAGAGGACATCATAGTTAAGTGCTTGAAAAGTAAAGGTTTTTAGAAAGACAGTAAAGTAAAGTTGTCGAAAGTAAAGACAGAAAAGTAAACAGTTTTTGAAAGCAAAGACAGGAAAGTAAAGTTGCTGAATTGAAAAGACTGTAAAGAAAAAAAAGAGAAGACTTACAAAGACCGTGAAGAGCGCTGAAGATCCAACTTTGATTTCCAAGTGAAGAGATTACATGATTAGTGCCCAAAATCTAGA
This sequence comes from Rhodiola kirilowii, assembly GCA_033675215.1. Lineage (NCBI taxonomy): Eukaryota > Viridiplantae > Streptophyta > Magnoliopsida > Saxifragales > Crassulaceae > Rhodiola > Rhodiola kirilowii. The sequence continues at coordinate 4,434,048 of CM066193.1, read as the reverse complement.
GAGAAGCTAGAGCTTTGTGATGGATGATGTTTTGATTTGAGGATGTTGGAATGAGATTGTGGGATGAGTTTACAAGGGAATGGATGCCTCTATTTATAGGCTTGGAGGAGGACAAGGATGTCAATACTTGGCAAGGATCCATGGAGGACAGCAAAGCCGCCGGGACACTTGTCTTCCCATCCATGGAGAGCTTCAAAAGCCGCCGGTCCTTTGGGAGGAGGAGGAGAGGGGAAAGCCGCCGGCTAGGTGGAGGAGAAGGAGAGGAGGAGAGGTGGCATGGAGTGGTTGAAGAGGTGGCAATCCACAAAGCCGCCGGTGATGTCATCTCCAGGCTAGGCGCTTGGACGAGGACGCGGACGCTAGCGTCCGGGCTCTTTCGGATGCGCCTGGTCTTCTCGGGCTCCTCGGCGCAGGTACCCGGACGCGCCTGTGTTTTGACGGGCTCCTCGGACGGGTGCCTGGGCACTTCAGCGCAGGTACCCGGATGCGTCGTGGGGACCTCGGTAGCGGGCCTGGGGTCCTCGGTAACGGGCTCCCGGTCGCGTCTGGCATTTTTAGGACGCGGCCTATTTTTCTCGGTCATGACTGGGCTCCTTCGGTCCGTTCTTGGCCTGATTTGTCTTGTAATCCATTTTTGGCCTTAAGAACTCCTTCTTAGCTTGTTTTCTCTCTAGACCTCAAAATAGCCTGTAGAACAAAAGTGGAACTAACAAGCAAAAGTTAAGTAGACCAAGTGTCTAATTTGGTGGGTTTAACTGTGTTTATGATTCATACAATTATGGTCCATCATATCACCCCACACTTTTAGTTGTTCGTCCCGAACAATGCTATTTAAGAGATGTGCACACAATTCAAGTAAAAACTTTTAAAATATGAAAGTTAGACTGTGGGACTCGATTTATCCCAATTCATGCATTACTTACTTATTACCAAATTAAACCGTGTAAATACTTAGAAGAAACTTGATACTTGTACCTTCGTGCCGAGATGCAAATTATTCTGGATGTTTCGGGAGATAGCCCTTTTCAGGCTCCTGGACTGCATTCTCGGGACCAACTCGCACTATATGGTTTACTTGTAGCTTTCTCTAGCACGTGACTTGATTCGGGTTTCACTGAGTTGAGCATTTTGATTTCTTTTTGGCGAGGGACAGCTTTTGTAGTGAATCGGCCTTTGGCCTTTGGCCTTTGATATTGAGTTGGAGTTTCTTCACTTTTGTTCCGTTAAAACCTTCACAACTTTGGCTTTTAGCCTTTGATTAGCTTCTTCGAGCTTTTTGCTTCTTTGTGACTTGCTAGTCCATTTTCTCAGCCTTTTTGGGAGGTCCAATCTTCGCCCGCAAGCATATGGAAATACCTCCCCGCTCTTTCTCATCCTCGCCGTTTCACGCGGATCAAAATAAGGGTCGCTTATTTGTTTTCTCGGCTACTCTGACTAGAGATAGGACGGTTTGATTCCCGTCCCGCCTCTTGCATAAACGCTGCATGGCGGAGATGACTCTGACTTAACTGAAACCCGAAGTGCAGCCTCCACTGACTTCGTAAACCATATAGCGAAATTCAGTCCTTCGATTGCTTGCCAAGCCTCTCTAGGACAGTTTATGTCAACTCCACATCTTCTGTAAATCTTAGCTCAAAGGGACAAATGAGAAGTTACATCCTAAGTTTTTAAACAGTTGAATTTTCACAAGGTAAATGCATGAATTATGATCTATCTTTTTCACATTCTCAAGTTCATATTTTCAAAAAGATAATATTAAGGGAAAAGGAAAAGAAAAAGCATGTTAACTAACTATGTACACAGGTGGTTCTCACCCCACACATTTGAACGAAGGCGTGCCTTTCAGCACGACTTAGTTCAAAAGTTAATTGCAAGCAAATATATATAGGCAAGGTGAGAATGACTTAAGGCAAAAACTAAATGACAGAAATTAAATGACTGAAAATAAGATAGGTGTCGGGTTACCTCCTGACCAGTGCATTTGTTTAACGTCGTTAGCTCGACGATACCTCACTCCTGGATCATAAGTAGGGATCCCATGGGTGCTTGAGGTCGAACTTCTTCTCGGCAGCTCTTTTGATTTGCCCAAAGAACACATATGGCGGCGGGCTCAGTTCTGCTCTCCCTTGATCCGGAGGCTTCTTTTTCACATATCCCCGAGAAGGCGAGGACTCCTTGACCATAGCTGCTGGTCCATCAAGCCGAGCTCTCTTGCTTCTCCTTCCGGGTTTCCATTCCTTTGGCCCATGTCTTGGTCGTTTCTTCATGTCTGAATGATCGGCACCTTTGCAAGTTTGGAAGTTCGGTATTGTGCCTTCAAACATTGGCGACCACAAGCATGTTCCCATGTGAAGCCTCTTCTTTGTGGCAGCTACGAATGGTCGTCCTAGAACGAGTGAGTTTTTAGGTGGCTTTTCTTGGCTCATAACGAGTGGGTGCTCCATCTTTGGCTCTTCTGGCTCATGTTTTTCCTCCAACTCCCCTTGCACCTCATTATCATTGATTCTATGATCTTCGGTGGCTATGATCTGCATAAAACATGAAGGGTTAAGTTGAGGCATCTTGACCACAAGGTCTGGGTCTTCTGCGGCCAGCTCGGGCGCTTCGGCAATGAGGAACGGGACTGCATCGGGTAGCTCGGGTGCATCTTGATCTGTTTCGGCCATTTGCGGGTCCTCTTCCTCTGTCGGCTCCGTGGGCTCTTCTTTGATTACTCTTGGCTTGAGCATCTCATTGATCAGATATGCCGTTTCTTTTTAAGTCGCCTCTATTTCTGCCCATGCTTTCTCGGCTCTGGCTTGATTTTGGTCTATTATGTTGGCCAGCTGCTGGGTGCTAGATGCCAGCTCCGTTGTATCGTCCTCAAGTGGCTCAGCCTGATCTTGTCTTGGTCTTGACATTGCGGCCAAATCATTAATTAAGCTCCAAAGATCATCCATGTCGAAGTTGTTCACCGAGCCTCCCGCTGCATCGTTTAGCCAATTCCACTCTTGTGGCATCATCCCATTGAGAAACCTTTGAAGAAGATCGTTGTTGGTGAATCCATGGTGCGGGCAGCTCGTTAAAAGGGAATCGAAGTACCATAAGTACTCGTCCAAAGTTTCGTCCCGGGATTGCTTTAGGTTGTTGATCTTCTCGCGGATTTCAAGTTTGAAGGGTGGTGGGGAAAACTCCTCTAGGAATTTGGTTTGTAGATCCCCATATTCGCCTTCATAAGTTGCACATGAGTAATACCATTCTATTGTCGAGTCAGTTAAAGAAAATTTAAAGCATGTCAGTTCAAACCTCTCTAGCGATTCATTTTTAGGCCTCATGTGGCTGCATATGGAGTGGAACTTTTGTGTATGCTTCACGGGATCTTCTCCAAGAGCACCTCCGAATTTGGGGAGACAGTTGAGCATTTTAAACATAAGGTTGCTGCCCCCATTTTTCCAAGGTTCTATGTCATAGTATGAAGACATGGCGAATTATGTACAATAGAAAAAAGATCAACTATCCATTTGCTAATTCCCCGGCAACGGCGCCAGTTTTTGACGGAGCCCACCGCACTGTCGTTAAGGTGCGGTGTTCTCTGTGCAAAAAGCAAATTTATATCTCCGATACTCGCGACTTAACTATTTTTCGTAGTCAGTGGTAAGTACGGGTCGAACCCAAGGGAATTAGGGAATTAATTGTTCTTTCGTAAAGGGGGGATTAAACTAAGCGGTTGGGGAGGTTGTTTTTGGTTTTGGTTACTGAAAAGGAAAGCGCGAGTCTTGGCAGAAAATAAATAGTTGAAATGGTACTGAAAGTAAAGTAACAGTTGATTTTACAATTAAAGGAAAGTATTCGGTTTTAGGGGGCCTTGTATCATAGTCTGTTCATCATCGACCTTTAATGATCATACTATGTGTTCAAAGATGAATCGAGGCTATTTCTAGCACAAGACTTGCAACATCATTTAAAACACTTGTCCTATTTAGACTAATTCCTCCTTTCGAAGTATCTTAGCCTTATGTGCATCCATTTGATCTTCAGTTACGAGCAATCAAATGGTTTTTAAAAGAGGTTGAACTCCTCATATAAGCTTTGCCCGTTAAAGCTTCCACTTATCCGAGTATGTTCACGAACCCCACGGAAGAGCTTTGCCCGTTAAAGCCTCCACTCAACCTTGGAAGTTCTAACCTAATATGTGGCACATAGAACAAGTTTTGAACACATAGAGGCACTAAGAGTAGAGTCTAAAACATTGTATGATACAAGCACACCCCTTCAACCGAATGAATGGTTTAGCTACGAATATTCATGGAAGAGGACATCATAGTTAAGTGCTTGAAAAGTAAAGGTTTTTTGAAAGACAGTAAAGTAAAGTTGTCGAAAGTAAAGACAGAAAAGTAAACAGTTTTTGAAAGCAAAGACAGGAAAGTAAAGTTGCTGAATTGAAAAGACTGTAAAGTAAAAAAGAGAAGACTTACAAAGACCGTGAAGAGCGCTGAAGATCCAACTTTGATTTCCAAGTGAAGAGATTACATGATTAGTGCCCAAAATCTAGAGAGAAGCTAGAGCTTTGTGATGGATGATGTTTTGATTTGAGGATGTTGGAATGAGATTGTGTGATGAGTTTACAAGGGAATGGATGCCTCTATTTATAGGCTTGGAGGTGGACAAGGATGTCAACACTTGGCAAGGATCCATGGAGGAGAGCAAAGCCGCCGGGACACTTGTCTTCCCATCCATGGAGAGCTTCAAAATCCGACGGTCCTTTGGGAGGAGGAGGAGGAGAGGGGAAAGACGCCGGCTAGGTGGAGGAGAAGGAGAGGAGGAGAGGTGGCATGGAGTGGTTGAAGAGGTGGCAATCCACAAAGTCGCCGGTGATGTCATCTCCGTGCTAGGCGCTTGGACGGGGACGCGAACGCTAGCGTCCGGGCTCCTTCGGACGCGCCTGGTCTTCTCGGGCTCCTGGACGGGCTCCTCGGCGCAGGTACCCGGACGCGCCTGTGTTTTGACGGGCTCCTCGGACGGGTGCCTGGGCACTTCAGCGTAGGTACCCGGACGCGTCTTGGGGACCTCGGTAGCGGGCCTACGGTCCTCGGTAACGGGCTCCCGGTCGCGTCTGGCATTTTTAGGACGCGGCCTATTTTTCTCGGTCATGACTGGGCTCCTTCGATCCGTTCTTGGCCTGATTTGTCTTGTAATCCATTTTTGGCCTTAACAACTCCTTCTTAGCTTGTTTTCTCTCTAGACCTCAAAATAGCCTGTAAAACAAAAGTGGAACTAACAAGCAAAAGTTAAGTAGACCAAGTGTCTAATTTGGTGGGTTTAACTGTGTTTATGATTCATACAATTATGGTCCATCAACGCGACCGTCCGACTGGAGCTCTCGATACCCGACTAAGGTCTTTGGACGCGTTCATTCGTCCGTCTGAGTTCTCGGGCACTGGTCCTTAGAACGCAACCGTCCATCCAAAAACCTCAGGATATGCCTTGCATTTCTCGGGCAGGCCCAGGACGCATTCCTCGGTCTCGGCTGATGATTTAAGGGCCCGGCCAAGTCCTTCGGTACCCGGTTGGGATTTCTCGGTCCCCAAAAGTGCCTTGTGGTATTTTATGGTACAAAATTCCCTTTTTAAGCCCGATTCCTCTTTAGACTCCAAAAGGCCCTGAAATGCAAAACGACATTAACAAGCTCATGTTCTTATGATCAAATGTCGTATTTGGTGGGTTTTGTAGACTCGATGAGTCGTATAAATACGACTCATCAAACCACCCCACACTTGAACTTGTTCGTCCCGAACAAGGCCTTATGTCATAAGAGGAAGAACAAATACAAACACCACAAGTCCTTCTCGGCATCCTAGATATTAGTAAGAGTGCTAGTCTAAATTTCACCTTTCCATGCATAACTCAACTATTACTCAAAGAATCATGCTTGGACTTAGATTTAACTTGCTACTTGTTACCTTTGACCTGAGATGCAAACCAATTCGGATGATTGGGAGATAGTCCTTTTCAAGCCCATGATCTACACTCTTGGTCTCGGGTTCTTACCATATGGTTATACTTCTTTGCTTTCTCTAGCACATTATGAGCTATTATTTGCATGATCTTTGATGTACAAATTCACACACTTATAGCTCCATTATCATATAATATTACGCAGATTTGATGTTTTTACTTAGTGTTTCAGTGACAAAGCAATTTGAGAAGAAAGCAAAAATCAGCTCGGGCACCCGAGGGGCTACCCGACCTAAATCCATGCACAGACGATCGGCCATCCGAGCTCCATCACTCGTACCCCCGACCGGCCATCCGAGCTCCATCACTCGTACCTCCGACCGGCCATCCGAGCTCCATCACTCGTACCTCCGATCGCACCTCCAAGCCTCCAGCCGATTGCACCTCCAAGCCTATAGCCGATCGGCTACTCGACCTAAAACCCTAGCATCCGATCGGCCACCCAAGTTACTTGCGCATTTATTTCCTTTCATCGAGTAGTGTGAGTTTAATGGGGACACAAACAGGCCATCGAAGATTATCGGAGATTGAGAAGTCGGCATCGGGAAACATGGAGACAAAGAAATTATTGCACATCAATATAAAGGAGCGCATCAGTAAAGAAAATCATCAGAGGAGAGGAGACAGAATCAGAAGAGATACTTGGCGACAGCAACATTCACAGAAGAAGTTCATCATCAGGGTTTCTCTTAACCTAGTCTTGTACTTCATTTTTATTTAGCTGTTGTCATGTATCAACTCACCATGAGTGAGTAGTCCACTTATTGGGATTCAATGGATCCCCAGAAACATCTACAGCTGTAACACATGTCTTTTTATATGATTGCGATTTTATTTCTTTACATTAGATATGAAAGTTCAATTCATACATCCTGTATTTGGTATTTTCGCGAGATATCAATAATGTTTGTATGAGAATTGTTTGTACTTATTGTCTGTGTTTGCAGTAGCATATCACAGTAGGTTTACATAGTTGCATGATAGGCGAGAAGCGAAAGTTGAGTCTATGCATGTAATGAGATAAAATCTGATAGGCGAGAAGCGAAAGTTGAGTCTTGATGATTTGTATATCTAGTTTTGTTATTATGCAAGAAGCGAAAGTTGAGCATGTAATAAGGCAAATGACCTAGAGAAATAATTCAATATCATATATCAGGATCTACTATTAGGCAAGAAGCGAAAGTTTAGTCTGCAGTAACTTTGTGTTACAATATGTTTGTTTTTGGGGAGTCATTGATTCCCAATGTTTCATCAAATTAAAAGACAACCAAACAACAAATCGTATGCAACAACAAATTAAATCTTTAGTTCTCTGTTAGTTCATTTTATTGTTCAATTTATTGTACTGCATTTTTATTTCAAACCCCCCCTTTCAGTACTAATATAAACAATCATTTACAGAAAGTAGCAAACTAGTTCCCTGAGGATTCGACCTGAGTCACACTCAGACTAATTGTTTGATCGCGAGTTGCATTACAATCACTACATTTACAACCGATCAAAATGGCGCCATTGCCGGGGAACTAGCCATTTGTTTATTTTCTGTTATTATTTTTGTTTATCACATTAGTACATTATCTGTTTAGTACGCACTTTTAATTCTTCCTTTGTCTGTTGATGCAAGCCAGAAGCAGGACGAAGAGAGGAAGGAAAGGTAAAGGAAAGATGGAGCAAAACAATCACAACAATCTGGTGAACGTACCTGTTCAGCAGAGGGAACCTACTGTGGCAGACTTCATGATACCACAACCCACACTCAAGGAAATCCCATCCAGATGCCTGAAGGAGGGAATATTGAATGGAGGTTCGGCCTGATATAGATGATAACCAGTAATGCCTACAATGGGATGACTGGTAATGCTCATCATCACCTGGATCAATTCAAGGATTTCTGTGCGACATACAAGCCAACAAATGTGGACTTGGAAACGATGTACCTTCATCTGTTCCATTTGTCACTAAGGGACAGAGCCAAGGAATGGCTCAAGAACCATCCGCCAAACACCTTCACCACCTGGGACCAGCTATCTAGTGCATTTATGATGCAGTTCTTCCCACCAGCAAAGACTAAAGAGCTGAGAGAAGCAATCAGCAAATTTACTCAAAAGATGTGCGAGGATTTTCATGAGGCTTATGAAAGATTCAAACGATTATTGTGGGAATGCCCACATCATGGAAACTCACCTTGGCAGCTGCTGTATTCCTTCTACAACGGAATAGATAAGGAAGCCCGACATCTGATGGACAATCGTGGAAAAAGTGCCATCAACAAACTACCACCAACTGAGGCCTTCCAACTGATAGAAGAACTCGCGTCAAACTCACTACAGTTTGGCAGTGGACGCAACAACTATCCTAAGGATAGAGACTTCATCAGTGGTGATGTTGCAACCAAGGACGACATTCAACGCCTCACCACAATGTTTGAAACAATGATGAAGAATCAGAATCCTAGCGTAGCACAAGTCGGAATGGAATACAATAACCAGTACGCTGTTCCACCGCCACCTGGAGTCCTTCCTCAGCAACCAGTACCATTACCACCCTACCTATGCACGCTGAACAAGATGTGAACTTCGTATGGAATCAACCCTACAACAACAACAGTAGACCTGCATATGAAGCTAATAGGAACTACCAGCGTCAACCATACATCAACTATCAAAACAATCATCAAAGCAATCAGATGCCTCAAACAAACTATGCAGCTCCTGCCCCGAAGCCATGGAACGCCAATCCTGTTGCACCTACTACTCCCAAACCGCAAAACACTCATCCAGCTAATGTCGCATCGTCCAGTAATTCTAATCAAACTGACCTATCTTCTATTGTTGCACAGCTTGCAGCTACACAACAACAGATGATGCAGCAGCAGCAACAGAGTCAATAGATGATGCAGCAGCAGCAACAGGAAAGCCAACTAATATTGCAGAAGCTTAACGAACTACAGAAACATAATGCAATATTGGAGAATCAAATAGCTCAGCAAGCATCAGCATCTAGATTCCAGAGTCAGTTGCCACCTCAAGCTGATGTAAAATCAACAGATATCAATGCTATCACTCTGAGGAACGGGAAGGAGTTGCAAGCAGCAAAGCAAGCAAACGCTCGCACCTCCGAGCGTGTGCCCGATCAAAACGCACGAACAGCCGAGCAGACCTCCGAGCTCACAGTCGAGCGGACCTCCGAGTTGAACGATCGTACCTCCAACCGCATGCCCAAGCTGCCAGTCGATCGGTCATCCGAGCAAAATGCCACAGCCGATCGCATATCCGAGCATGTACTCGACCAGGTAACCGAGCCTTCTTCAAATAAAAATTTGGCTAACTTGTTTGAACCTTTGCAGAAAGAAGAAAGACAGCAAGAGATCAAGGAGAAAGTACCTTTTCCGCAAAGACTAAAAAAGCGGAACGACAATTCGCACATCCAAAGGTTTGCTAAACTTCTTAGCAACCTTCAGGTATCAATGCCATTCACTGATATAATGCTTAAGATGCCTGGTTATGGAAAATTTCTGAAAGATATTGTCACAAACAAGAAAAAGTTAGACACTGATCATGTTACACTTGATGCAAATTGTAGTGCCATTGTCCAACATGCCATGCCTAGAAAGTTGAATGATTTTGGTGCATTCTGTATTCCCATTACAATAGGTCCTGTTAATGTGTCTAATGCTCTATGTGACTTGGGTGCGAGTATTTCATTAATTCCATTTTCTGTGTACAAAAAGCTTGATGTAGGAGAATTAACACCAACACCCATTAGCTTGAGATTAGCTGATAGGACCTCTAGGTTGCCTAAAGGTATTTTAGAAGACATGCTCATTAAAATTGGTGAACTTTGGGTGCCCGTTGACTTCTATGTTCTAGAGATGGATGTTGAGAATGAAACCCCTATCATACTAGGTAGGCCATTTTTGAATACTGTTCAAGCTGTCATTAACTGCGGTAATGGAACTATTGAGATGAACTTGGGCAGTGAGAAAGTAAATTTTTTCTTGAAGTCTATGATGAAAGCACCTAGGGACTCTTTGGACTGTGCTTGGCTTGATACTTATGATGGTTCTAACCATTTTGATGAGCTGCTAAATTTGGAACATGAACTACTAAGCAGTGACAAAGAAGCAGGTGCACTTATGATGCTGACAGAGTGCGAAGCAGTTGAAGAAGCTATTGAGAATAAAGATAATGAAGACAAGGCATCGGATTCGGAATGGGTGAATCCTATTCATGTAGTGCCAAAGAAAGGAGGACTAACTGTAGTAACGAACAACAAGGGAGAACTTGTTCCAACAGGAAAGCTGTACAAGGAACGTTCAAAAAAAATGGCATGATAGGAAACTAAGAGCTAAACACTTTTCTGTTGGAGCAAAGGTGTTACTGTACAAGTCCAAACTCCAACTATTTCCAGGAAAGCTCAAGTCAAGATGGGCACGACCATATACAGTGAGCAAAGTTTTTGACGATGGACATTTAGAACTCTCAGATGACAACGGCCAAACTTTCAAGGTGAATGGACAGAAGGTGAAAGAATATTTCGGATACAAGCCTGTATTACAAATTTGAAGACGTTGAATAAATCTACCCTACAATCTCAACATTTAATCTCAACATTTAAGAGCAGCTCCGTCTTGGCCAAGACGTTAAACTAGGCCGGTAAGAACTTCAATTTTATTCACTTTCATCAATCAAATAATATTTTTCTACCCTGCTTGCTCATTATTTACGCTAGAATGCTTAGAGACTAAGCATTTTTTAAGTGTGGGGTGGCTGATGTTTATTCGATTATATTCGATTGATGATTGTTATGTGTGCTGGAAAAAAAAATTGCAGAAAAATGATTGAATGTGCTTACCTGATACTTGCTCAAAATCTTTGCCGAAAACACGTTGAATAATGAACATGTTAATCTCTGATGCTATGGCTTTGCTGCTCTGAACTCATGAATTTGTTAGCATCTGATTTCTGATTTTCCCTGTGATATGAAAGTTTATGTAAATAGACGATTTCATGCTAGCTTAGTTCAGCGTGTTGAATTCGTTTAGACTTTTGGGAAAATCATGATGAACAAACTCCCGCAAACAAGTTTATTTTTAGATTGGCTCTTAGGTGACTTCAAAAATACTGTGGTTGTGTTTCTGTGCTACACATTATTTTGGTACACTGTCAATTTCAAGTGTGGGGTATTTGCTTATTTTATTTCAAAAAAAAAAGCAACAGAAAAAGAAAAAAAGAGAAGTGTAGATGGCGGGGGTTAGGAAGCGGTAGATATGGGTAAATCCCTGAGCCAGGTCTTCCCCTTCGAAACCATCCACACCTGCACTAAAGTAGTGTGAAAGTTTGTATATAACCCCGGCTTGATCGTGACTTTGTACCAGATTTTGTGCACTAACATATTCACAGGTATTGTTTGAGGAAAGACCCTTGCAGATTACTGCGTGAGCCTTCAAGAGAATTTACAAGTTTCGTGTAAGTGAAATTCTTCTTGATAATTCGATTGACTAAACTGACTTTTCGATTAGTCTGAATGAATGCTAGCATATTTGAGTCAAACTAGCATACGCTGAATATCATATTGAAATGAAGAAACCTTTTGTCTGTTTTGAAGTGAGTGATATTGATGCAGCACTGCCTGAACTAATGAGTTACTATGTTTATCACTGCTTGGAAATTTCATTCGTAACTGAGCAAGTATCACGGGATTTGTGAGTATTCCTGTTCTGAAAACTCTCACTAGTTTTAATTGTTCTTTTGTTTCCTTAGTTTTAAGATGTTCTGGGGTGATGCCTCTGATGTGTGTTTGTTCGGGACGAACAAAATCTAAGTGTGGGGTATTTTGTGATTCATTCGAGCTCAAAGGTTGAGTTTTTCTGACTTTCTTGAAAGGACAGCTTTGATAGAGAGTTGGCCTTTGGCCTTTGATAAGACAGTGATGGATTTCACTCTTTTGTTGCGGTGGAATTTCACAACTTGGCTGATTTTCTTTGTTTTGAGCTTTGCTCCTTGATGTAAATTGCTTGTCTTCTTCCTTTTCTTTGAGAGGTCCAATCAGAGCCCGAAAGCATGTGGAAGTACCTCTCCGCTCTTTCACATCCTTGCCCTTTCGGCGCGGGTCAAGATGAGGGTCGCTCATCTCTTTTCCCGGCTACTTTGACTAGAGATAGGACGGTTTGTTCCTCCGTCGCGCCCCTTGCATAAACACTGCACGACGGAGCTTACTCTAAGCCAATAAGTCTCGAAGTGCTAGCCTCCACAGAATCCATATAACCATATAGTTTGAACCCGGTCCCTTGAGTGCTTTTGTCAAGCTTCACTAGGACCTTTCTATCAACTCCACATCCCCTTTTTATCCCGACTCTCAAGGACAAGTAATGGGTTAGTATCACAAGTCATCACATAATTCAGATTTCATAAGAGGAATGTATGTACTCGGTTCTATCTATTTCACATCATTAAAGTTCAAAATCTCATATCTAAGGCATAGAAAGAAACCTTGATTCAAAAAATTTAAAATTTTCAAAGGAAACTTGCTGACTCATGCAAGTGCAAGAAAATCGACGTGCTGACACAACAACGACTAACCACCCACCCCACACTTTTGAAACAAGTCGTTTCCTCACGGCACAACTAAATTTCAAGACAGATATGCACAATATCAAGGAAAGGGAAATGGTAATATAGAAGAATTGAGAACAGTACTCCCCTTATGATGTCCTTGCATGTCGTGAAACGACAAGGCATGAACTGGTACCAATCGGTTGAAATTAGGGAGTTTTGGTCGGGCTCGATCCTTCTCGGACGCGTCTTGGTCCTTTTCGGACGCGGCCCGGACGCTCTCGGTACCTCTCGGCCACAGCTCGGTTCTTTCGGGCATAATGCTCCTTTAATGGCGTTCTCGCATTGTCGTAGCTAGGTGAGCAAACGAAAATGCTTGGCCTGAGGAAAATCAATTGAGGTTCAGGGAAGGTCGGCTGGGCTTGGTTTCCTCGGGCGCGGGTACCGGCTTTCTCAGCACAGCCCGGCTGGTTTCGGTACTACCCGGCCTGGATGTTTTCATCCGGAACTGATGCACCGAGCCCGGTATTTGTTCCCTACAAGAAATCCTTTCTCTTTCCAAATGTAATGGGGTTAGTATGATGTAAGAAAGTAAAAATGCAGAAAATACCGAGTATGTCGGGCTGCCTCCCGACAAGCGCCTTTGTTTAACGTCGTTGGCTCGACGGGACCTTAACCATAGGTCATTGGCTAGGGTCCCATGGGTGAGCTAGGTCAAACTTCTGAATGGTCAAGTCCTATTCATTGTGGTAGTGTTTGACCCTTTGCCCGTTAACTGTGAACCAACTTCCATTGGCCGGGCATTCCAGCTCAAGAGCCACATGATTGAATACCTTAGTCACCGTGAACGATCCGGTCCATCTTGAGCGCAGTTTTCCCGGCATCAACCGCAGCCGTGAAGAGAACACCAAGACCTTTTGGCCAACTTCAAATGAGCGTCGAAGGATGAACTTATCATGATAAAGCTTGGTCCGCGCCTTGTAGTCGGTTTGGCCCTCATAGGCCTAGAGGCACAATTCCTCAAGCTCATTCAATTGCATTTTCCTGTCAAAGCCCGGCTGCTCTAAGGTCCGAATTGCATTGCTTCAATGACCAATAGGCCTTGTGTTCCAACTCCACCGGAAGGTGGCATGCCTTTCCATAAACCAACCGAAAGGGAGAGGTCCCAATCAATGTCTTATAGGCCGTCCGATAGGCCCATAGCGCATCATTTAGCCTTTGGCTCCAATCCTTCCTCGTTGGCTTTACCATTTTCTCCAAAATCCCTTTAATCTCGCGGTTGGAGATCTCCGCTTGTCCATTGGTTTGGGGATGGTAAGCCGTGGATGTCCTATGGTGGACATGATAATGCTTCAAAGTGGCGGTCATCACTCTATTGCAAAAATGTGATCCTTGATCACTTATGATGGCCTTAGGCACCCCATACCTACAAAATATGTTAGTGTGCAAGAAATCTACAACAGTTTTAGCATCATCATTCTTAGTGGCCTTAGCCTCTACCCACTTTGAAACATAGTCCACCGCAACAAGAATATAGGCATATCCGCATGAAATAGGAAAAGGCCCCATGAAATCGATGCCCCATATGTCAAAGACATCATTAACCAAGATGGGCACTTGGGGCATCTCATTCTTAGCCGATATGTTGCCTACCCTTTGGCATCTATCACAATTCCTACAATGCTCATAAGAATCTCCAAAGACACTTGGCCAAAAGAACCCGCTATCAAGGATTTTCCTAGCGGTCCTCCTAGGCCCAAAGTGTCCACCACAAGCATGCTCATGACAAAAGCTAACAACCGAAGCAGTCTCAATATCGGGGATGCACCTTCTAAGCAATTAATCTACACCTATTTTCCACAAGTAAGGATCATCCCACAGGCCACACATAGAATCTAGAATCATGTTTAAGTTTCATGCATTGTGCTTTTGAATAAGAGGGAGGAAATGTACCACCCACCAAGTAGTTGACAATCGGGGCATACCATGGCATTTGGGCCGAGAGAGCATACAAGTGCTCATCCGGGAAGGTCTCGGTTATGGACTCGGGCTCCTCCTCTCGGACAATCCGACTCAAGTGGTCAGCCATGGTGTTTTCAATGCCCTTTTTGTCCTTGATCTCCACATCGAACTCTTGCAATAACAAGATCCATCTAATTAGCCTTGGCTTGGCCTCCTTCTTAGTCATCAAATAACGAATGGCCGCATGATCCGAGAAGACCACTACCCTTGTACCTAGTAAGTATGATCTAAATTTTTCCAAGGCAAAGACTACGGCCAAAAGCTCCTTCTCGGTGGTTGAATAGTTTCTTTGAGTGGCATCCAACGTCCTTGATGCATAATATATCACCACTGGCTTCTTCTCATCTCTTTGTCCAAAAACTGCCCCCACGGCATAGTCACTAGCATCACACATGATTTCAAAGCTTTTTCTCCAATCCGGAGCCCGGATGATGTGGGTGCTAGTGAGGGCTCTTTTCAATTCATCAAATGCCTCCTTACATGCCTCGGTGAACTCAAAAGGGACATCCTTTTGTAGAAGATTGGATAGAGGCAACGCCTTCTTAGAGAAGTCCTTTATGAATCTTCGGTAGAATCCAGCATGCCCAAGGAACGACTTGATGTCTCTTACCGTGGATGGGTAGGGCAGAGTCACTATAACATCAATCTTGGCCTTGTCAACCTCCATTCCTTCTTTTGAGATGACATGTCCCAAGACCACACCGTGAGTAACCATAAAATGACACTTTTCATAGTTGAGCACTAAGTTCATAGAGACGCATCGTTCTAGAACCGTGCTCAAATTCTTCAAGCATGTGTCAAAAGTGTCACTATGCACGGTGAAGTCATCCATGAACACCTCAATGAAGGTCCCAATCATATCCGAGAAGATATTAGTCACTACTCTTTGAAAGGTACCCGGGGCATTGCACAATTCGAACGACATCCTCCGAAAGGCGAACGTGCCAAATGGACATGTAAATGTGGTCTTCTCTTGGTCCTCGGGGGCTATAGGAATTTGGTTGTAGCCCGAGAACCCATCCAATAAACAAAAGTATGGCTTGCCCGCCAATCGGTCTAGCATTTGATCGATGAATGGAAGAGGGAAATGGTCTTTTCTTGTAACGGCATTCAACTTCCTATAGTCTATACACATTCTCCATCCATTCTTGACCCTTATCGCCACCATTTTGCCCTCGGCATTCTCCTCAACTGTAATCCCAGTCTTCTTGGGGACAACATGAACCGGGCTCACCCATTGACTATCCGAGATGAGATAAATCACATCCGCATCGAGCAACTTCTGAATTTCCTTTTGAACTACCTCCATCATAATCGGGTTGAGCCGTCGTTGAGGTTCCCTTGATGGCCTTGCTCCATCCTCAAGTAGTATTTGGTGCATACACACGGCCGGGCTTATTCCCCTTAGGTCCGCCAAGGTCCATCCAATGGCCATCTTGTGGCGGGTCAATACCTCTATCAATCTCCTCTCTTGGTCTATTTCAAGGCCACTTTTGATGATAACCGGCAATGTTCCATTGTCTCCTAAGAACGCATACTTCAAATGCTCGGGCAAGGGATTGAGTTCCACCTCGGGTGCCTGCACAATAGAGGGTAAACATGTGTTAGTTTTGTAAAGCCGGACCTCATACCTTGGTGTGAGTGGTCTAGAAATCTCTAAGTCGGACAGTGCTCCTACTACACCTTCGGCCAGTTCATATGAGCTCTCGGCCGAATACATGGCTCTATCGAGCACGAGCTCAAGAGGGTCCGTCCCGCACTCCGGCTGGGCCTCTCGGACAAAATCATCCAACGTGTCTAGCGCATGCACCGTTTCAAATTCCAAGGGGTGCTTCATGGCCCGAAATATATCAAAACTGAATACCACCCCTTCAACTTCCATTGAGAGCATGCCACTACCACAATCAATCTTCATCTTTGACGTTTTGAGAAATAGCCGGCCTAGTAGAATAGGCGCATGGTCGTTTGGGCCACAATTCTCCATCTTTAGGAAAAACCAACTCTCCCACTTGGACAAGCACGTCCTCAATCTTCCCTTCAGGTTGTTTACATGACCGGTCTGCTAATTGAATGGTCAGCCCAGTCGGCTCAAGAGGTCCGATCCGAAGGCAAGAGTAGATGGAGTATGGTAGAATGTTGATCGAGGCCCCAAGGTCTAGCATGCAATTGTCGATCCTTATGTTACCTATAGTGCAAGGAATGGTATAGGACCCGGGTCTCCACATTTTGGGGGCACTGCTTTTTGTATGACTGCCGAAACGTTCCTACTCATCAGCTCTTGATCAACACAAGTTCCTCTTCTTCGGTTAGTACAAAACTCCTTTAAGAACTTGGCATATCTTGGAATTTGCTTGATGGCCTCCAAAAGGGGGATATTAATCTCGACCTTGCTGAATAGCTCCCAAACGTCTTTATCCATCACATATCTCTTAGGAGCACGGGCTGGTACAGGGAACGACAGTGGAACGCTGATATTAGGGTTCTTGGTCTCGGACGCTGGTACCGGGCTCGGTCTGTCAGTATCAGGCGCCTCAGACGCGTTCGTGCGTTCTGGTTCTGGAGCGCCGAGCGTTCCAGACGTTTCCGCGCGTTCCCGTCCAGTGGTACCGAGCGTTCCGGACGCTTCCGTCCGTTCTAATTTTGGTGTACCGAGCGCCTCGGACCGGGTTTGGTTTTCCTCGGGCATTATCGGGCCCTCTTCTTCCTCTGGTTCTTCTATCTCAACGACAAGTTGTCCACCACTCCTTAGGGTCACAGCACTCACATTTCCCTTTGGATTTCTAACGGTTTGTGAAGGAAGCCACCCGGTCTCTTTCTTTAGTTCGGACACCGTGGTAGCAAGTTAGGACAAGTTTTTGTTGATCTCGGATATTGCTCCCTTTGTCTCGGCCTGGTTTTGATGCATGGCAGTGGCCAGTTCCTTCACTATGTTCTCTAGTGACTTGCTCGTGCCCGGTTGGCTAGGACCGCTTTGGCTCGGACTCGGCCTGTTTTGGCTAGGACCGTTCTGATAGGATCCCGGTCCGTTCTGCTGGTACTGCCTTTGGGGAGGTCTATAGAACTGTTGAGCTGCTTGTGGAGCGGCTTGTTGGTGAGATTGGCCTATGTCCCACGGGGGAGCCCCATCGTTCCTCCAAGCGTTCCCGGACGGTCCTTGTCCTTACGGTCGGCTCGATTCGGCCCGGTTCTGATACCCTTGGTAATCTCCCACTGCATTCACTTCCTCATGGTTCTCTTCTAACAAGGTTGGGCACGACTCCGTCCTATGATCCATAGCTCCACAAAACTCACATGGTTTGGCCATGATCGGCTGCCTTCTTATCACTTGCATCATCATCTCCTTCAACGACTTCATTTCTTCGGTTAATGCATTCACAAGAGCTTCGACCTTGGCCACGTTATTTGTTCGAGCAAACTCTTCTGCTTGGGAGACTCTTCTCTAAATCTGGCGTTCTCGGCCACATTATCAATCAACTTCCTTATACCGCTTAGTGACAAGTTCATCACTGATCCACCGACCAAAGCATCAAGGAGCCTCTTATCCAAGGGCCTCAACCCATCTAATAGGTACTCGACTATGAGCTTTTTGGGCAACCCAAGATTGAAGCAACTCCTTTCTAATCGGTTAAACTTTTCAACATAGTCATACATTGACTCGTTGGGTCCTTGCCTCATTTCTTGCAAATGTCGCCTTACTTGCATAGCACGCCATGTTGGATAGTATTTATCCAAGAATTTCCTTTGCGTTTGAGTCCAAGTCATGATACTACCCGAGGGCAAGGAGAGAAACCAATCATTTGCGGCATCTATAAGAGAAAGTAGAAGGCCTTCAATTTAAAGTCCTCTACATCTACTCGAGATGGCTTAAGATTTTGG
The DNA here is from genome assembly GCA_033675215.1 of Rhodiola kirilowii. Classification (NCBI taxonomy): domain Eukaryota; kingdom Viridiplantae; phylum Streptophyta; class Magnoliopsida; order Saxifragales; family Crassulaceae; genus Rhodiola; species Rhodiola kirilowii. Next base: position 4,415,602 of record CM066193.1, on the reverse strand, counting down.
CAAATGTCATGGAAACGTTGTAAATGAGTGGCCGTTGACTCTCCTAGAGAACCCGAAAACTTGGGCAAGTTATGCACTATGCCCGAGTTAATGGCTATGTCCTTTAGGTCAGGATCCTCATAAATACACCAAGATTGGTTTCGGAAATAAGGAGCCGAGAGCTCTCCCATAGTAGGTTCTCGGGGTTTATCGTACTCGGGGTACTCTTCCCGGGTCGGGTGCTGAGGTGGGGGCGGAGGTGCCCTATATGGCTGCCTCGGACCTGCGCCATTTCAGGCAGCAGGTGCCCCTCGGTTCCTCTCAGCATCCTGCCTTCGCCTCATGTTGGCTTGCCGGACAAGCATCTTGGGGTCCTCATAGAATGGAGGTGGGTTTCATCTTGGGGAAAGTGGTGCATATCGTTGTTCACATCATCCTCATCAAAATTGCTACCATGATGAGACATGTTCACAAGGACCAACCCCAAAATGCAACCGAGCAACAAAAATGAAAACAAGAACAACTTTCACCGATGCAACTAATTGCTCGGCAACGGCGCCAAAATTTGATAGGTCCTTGTCGAAGGGACAAACAAAATCTAAATTTATAAGAGTGTCCACTACTTTAGGCTCACTAGAAACTAATAAAGCGGTAAGTAGGGGTCGAACCCAAGGGAATTAGTTCAACTACTCGTTGTTCTTATGCAAATACAAGTAAAGTAAAGACAATGAGGAGTTTTGGAAATGGGTTTGAAAGGTAAGTACAAAAAGTAATGACAAAGGATTTAGATCAAGTGAAGGAAATTCGGTCTAGGGGCCTATTATTGTGGCACGGCTCATCATTGACCTCTAATGATCAAATATTATGACCAAGAGTTGGATCATTCCATTTCAAGACATGACCCAAAGTAAGGCCATTTCAAGCACTTACTCCATGATCTATTCTATGTCAAGAGATAGATCACGGGTTCTAAGTAGACTACTACCCTCTTTCAAGGTGTACTAGGCTAAGTGCGGTTGCTTGTTCCACTTTTCAGTATTGAACAAGCACAATAGAGGACTTGAACCCACACGGCCTAGCCTTGCCTTTTCGAGCATTAGGTTTGCCTAGGTATTCATTCCGAAGCTATTGGCAAAAGAACTAGCAATGGATCACAAGATAGCATTAAGAACAATGGTCTCAAAACCGTACTACAATATTAGGGAACCCCAAACCGAATAGGAGGGGTTTAGCTACTCATATTCATCAAGAGAATACAATAGCCAAAGGCAAAGTAAGAAAATACAAGGTTTCTTCTATTGCCGAGAGAGAGAGAGAGAGAGTACAGAAAAAGAGATTCCAAGCCAACAAGAGAGTACAATGTGTAATTTTTTAGCTAGATTTTCAGACCCTAAATCCCTTGGCCAAGGGTTGTATTTATAGGCCAAGGGAAATGGAATATGCCAAATTTGGTTCCCAAGTTGGCTTGGAATGAGTGGATTGCCCATTGCAAATTGACCACCGACTTTCCTCTTTGGTCTTTGGCGGCTTGGCACAATTGAAGCTTGCATTGGAAATAGTGCAAGGGCTGACGTCACTGCCTTAAAAGACGAGCCAGAAATCCGGGGGGCGTGTTTGACCATTGACCATTGACCTTAGGCATTGACCCTTCAAGAAGACCACAATGTGAACTTGGGTGCTAGGCCCTTGGATCCCGGTTCTAGATTGTTGAAGTGATTAGAAAGCGGACCCAAGAAGGTTGCTTGGACAGAACGGGGCCGGAGCTTGGGTAAAAACCACTTTGAACTTCATTGGGCGCTAGCCGGACGCGTCTCGGTATTCTTCGGTCGCGCCTCGGACGCGTCCTAATATTTCTCGGTTCTGCGCTTAGGACGCGGCCTGCGTTCCTCGGTCTTGCGCCTAGGACGCGACCGTCCGTCTGAGGTTCTCAGCAATGCCTTGGGACGCGACCGTCCGACTGGAGCTCTCGATACCCGACTAAGGTCTTAGGAAGCGTTCGTCCGTCCGTCTGAGTTCTCGGGCACTGGTCCTTGGAACGCAATCGTCCGTACGAAAACCTCAGGATATGCCTTGCATTTCTTGGGCAGGCCCGGGACGCGTTTCTCGGTCTCGGCTGATGATTTAAGGGCCCGGCCAAGTCCTTCGGTACCCGGTTGGGATTTCTCGATCCCCAAAAGTGCCTTGTGGTATTTTATGGCACAAAATGCCCTTTTTAAGCCCGATTCATCTTTAGACTCCAAAAGGCCCTGAAATGCAAAACGACATTAACAAGCTCATGTTCTTATGATCAAATGTTGTATTTGGTGGATTTTGTTGACTCGATGAGTCGTATAAATACGACTCATCAGTCACGTGGTGCGATAATAAACATTGAGGGCACTACGCTAAAAGAGGCTTTCAAACTAGCACAAGAAATGCAGCTCAAGAATGTCATTTTTGAATCCGACTGCTATCACCTTGTCACCAACTCACCAACCTAAACACTAAGATTATCGATTCATTGTGTCACAACTCACAAGGAATGGTTCACTTACTGGCAGGAGGGGACTTTTTTTTTAGTTCGACAGATGTTTCAAGTGAGGTGCAAGATGCGTGCATGCTAGCAGATTTGATTGAGGTGCAGATTAATTTAATTGGAAAAGAGAATGTTATTCAGGTAATCAAATTATATATTATGTTCCTATTTGTTTATACATGTATTAAGTTATCAATGAGTACATACTTTCTAATGATATATTCTTGTTTGAAGATTGTGACAGATAATGGTGCTAATTTCAAGGCAGCTGGAAGGAAGCTATGTGATAGGATTCCAACACTTTATTGGACTCCTTGTGCTGCGCACTGTTTAGATCTCATGTTAGAGGACATTGCCAAAATAAAGACGTTTAGTGTTTGTATTACGCATGCTAGAAACATAACAATATTTATCTATAGGCATGGTCGACTTCTAAGTCAAATGAGGGAGAAGACTTCGGGTAAAGACATTGTGAGACCGGGAGCTACAAGATTTGCTACTCCATTTCTTATTTTACAGAGTTTGTGGGGACATAAGGATGCACTAAGAAAGCTCTTTGGCGGTGATGCTTGGTTCAATTCAAAGTTGGCTACTACTACAGCCGGAGAAAAGGTACATGATGCTGTTTTTTCGACGCGCTTTTGGAATGTTGTTGGAGATTGCATCAGAGCATCACAACCACTTTTGGTTGTTCTTCGAGCGGTTGATGGGGATGAAAAGCCGGCAATGTCAGAGGTTTGTGAGCTCATGATTAAAGCAATGACGTCCATCAAAGAGCATTTTGTAAACAATCAAAGACTTTTAAAGGATATCTTACGCATAGTTGAGAAGAGATGGGAATCTCAAATGAAGGTAGACTTACATGAAGCGGCGTTGTATCTTAATCCCGGAAAGTTTTTTGATCTCAAGGAACATGATCATGCATATGCAGCACGATTACGAATGAAGTTTAATGAGGTTCTAGAAAAAATGGTGGCTGACATTCATGTGGTGGACAAAATTAGTGGTCAAGCCGATCAATATGAGAACTTAAGGGGTAACTTTGGTTCGCGGATGGCATATGCCCAAAGAGCGTCTAAAAATCCAAGTAAGTTGATTTTATAAATTGATTGGAGGGCTTAGAGTACTTGTTATTGTATTTGTATGCAATTGCTTAGAGTACTTACATTTTTAATCCTATGATTATTAGTTGATTGGTGGGGTGCTTTTGGTGGTTATACCGTTGAGCTTATGGTGTTTGCTAAGAGAATTGTTGGATTATGTTGCTCATCATCTGGATGTGAACGGAATTGGAGTACTTTTGAGTTTGTGAGTAATCTTTATATCCTATTTAAATGTCATTATTTAGCGTTCTTCTCATATTGAGATTATGGTTCTAAGCAAATGTCATTTTTCAGATTCACACTAAAAAGCGAAATCGCTTGGAGCACCAACGTTTAAATGATTTAGTGTATGTGTAATACAATAGAAAGATTGCTACGAGGTTTCATATGCGACGTGAGCAAGGTACCGATTTTAATCCCTTGAATCTAGAGGATTTTCAATGGGATAATGAGTGGGTGAATGGAGATGTTGTTAATGTCGCCGAATCGGAATTATGGCAAGCTGTGGATAGTGCGCTTGATGCATCACGAGGTCTTGAAAACCGTCAAAATTCTAGAAGAAATGAAGCTCGTGACCATGGCTCTTCATCCCAAATGAATGATCCTCTAAATATGGAGATGGAAGGATATGCACATCATTCCATTTTGAATGATGATATGGATATTGAGAACTTGATGATAACATTTAGTTGTATTTGGAAGTTTCATTTATGTTTTCTTTTTGAACATCGTTAAACTTTTAATGTTTAAGTGGCCATGAAAACTTCTTTTTGAGTTATTAAGTGGAACCTATAATATTGTCGTTTTATTTCTGTGAAATGTAATACTTAATTATTTTATACAACGCATCTCAAGTCTCGACTAGTCTTCGACTAGTCTACGACTTTTCGACTAGTCCACCAGGTGAAACTCTCTCGACTTGACTCGACTTGTCGACTCGATAACTATGCTTACTGCAGCAGGATCCTTCTACAAAAGAAAAATTGGAACCTTGTCTTTATTCAACGAGAGGCGAATGTTACCGCTGACTCCATTGCTCGTTCGTTCAGATGCTCCGGAAGCCAGTGGACTAGATTTGATACAATGGCTAGATTACATTTTAATGTAAAGTCTTTTTAAGTCCTCTTGTCTGTTTTTAAAGGCTACTTTAGCCATATCAAAAAAAAATTCTTGTAAAATGGATTATACCTAATAAAAAAAGGTAGACTGGTATATGAAAGGCGTTGTAAAGGCGTTGTTAACAGGATAATGTTGAGGCATAAGATAAAGATCATGAAGACTAGTAAGAGATGGAGCAATGTGAAGAGGTGAAATAGTTACAAGATGACTAGACAAACCAAAATCATGAAATACAAAAGCAAGAAATAAACACCCAATATTACCTGTATGGCGACATCTATCAATAAAGTTATACGAGGAGAATAAATATTTAACCGACACCGACAGTGAAAGGAACATCTTTCCAATACACATGAATGACGAATCTACCGCTAATAATTTTAAGCAACAGTGATGAGCTGCCGACCAGATGATGGAGAACTGTGGAGCACAAATTATGAATTGAACTGTATTTATCATAAAACAATGTCAGGATAAACTACAAAGTATCACTCCTATCACTATACAGTCAATATGGCGACTGCTTGAATCATTCACAATCACATCAGTATTAACTACAAAGTACAAAGCTCTGGCACGTGTCACGACCTCGCAAGCTAATGTTAGTGTTGCGAAGAATATGACATATCAGTGAAAAGACAAGTGTTACAAATCAAACAATATGTTTCATTGCAACAGTTGGATCAGAAATAATTATTACTACAGGCATAAACTGAAAAAATGGAGCAAACTACTCTAATGGCAGAGGCCTAACAACATTTGAGAGGGAATTACCTATTGAGCAACCTCATCCACATTCAAGATTCCCTCTGCGTGAAGCATTATCAGCACGTTAGTAGTATTCACCATAGTAACATTCTTTGAGGCACCATGTGTCTCTGCTAAAGATGTTCACTGATTTTTACCTCGATCAACATTTGATTTAGTACCTGAAAATCCACTGTCACGCACTTCAAACACGGGTTAGTGAACTGTTGGTGACCCTCTTTGAGGAAAAGTCGGAAGAAGTTTAATATAATCTTGATATTTCTCTTCCTTCAACAGCCGGATTATGACCATGTCGTCAATTGCATCATCTAACTTGATTTGTCTGTGTGCCATCATTTGAAGGAGTTCAATTACTTTGTTTGTGTCGCCTATCTTGCAAAAACCATGAATAAGTGCACCAAATGTGCACACATTTGGATGAATGCCATTTTTTTCCATATCAACAAACAACTTCTCTGCCTCAATAATTTTTTCTGCTTTGCACAGTCCATCGATGAGGATAGTATATGTTGTAACATTTGGTACCACACCGTCGCTGGGCATTCCATAAAACAACAATAGTGCCTTTTCTAATTTCCTAGCTTTACAAAGTCCGTCTATCAAACTATTATATGTAACGACATTTGGTCTCAGCTTGCTATCACTCATCATATCAAATAACTTTTCTGCCTCGAATATTTTTTCTGCTTTACACAGTCCATTGACGAGAATACTATAAGTCCTACAATCTGGTACCACACTGTCGCTGGACATCCTATCAAACAACAACAGTGCCTTGTCTAATTTCCCAACTTTACAAAGTCCGTCAATCAAACAATTATATGTAACAACATCTGTATTCAGCTTGCTATCACTCATCATATCAAATAACTTCTCCGCCTCAATTGTTTTTCCGTCTTTACACAGTCCATTGATGAGAACACAATATGTCATACCATTTGGTACCACTCTGTCGCTAGACATCCTATCAAACAACAACAGTGCCTTGTCTAATTTCCCAGCTTTACAAAGTCCGTCAATCAAACTATTATATGTAACGACATTTGGTTTCAGCTTGCTACCACTCATCATATCAAATAACTTTTCTGCCTCCTGAATGTAACCATTCTTGCAGAACCCATCAACCAAAATGTTATAAGTAAAGGTATTAGGAGTGAGATTGTGAACTGTTATTTCACTTTTCAGTTCAATCGCTTCGCTCACCATGCCCTTCAAGAGCATGCCCTCTAATAACGCATTAATAGTAATGATGACAGGTTTGACTCCCTTACGAATCATTTGCCGATATTCATCAATAGCTTCATGTATCATTCCATGCTTGCAATACCCTTTAATCAATATACTGTAGCTGACAACATTAGGCGTTATACCGATTCTGTCCATGGAAACAAAAATTTCTTTCATTTCCTCAATATTTCCTTCCCTATAGAAACAGTCCATCAAAGAGCTGTATGTAACCACAGTAGGTATTTGACCGCTTTGTATCATGTGTAACAACAGCTCCTTTGCTTCTTTACTTTTTCCCATCTTTGCTAGAGCATTAATCAACACGTTGAACGTAACTACACTGGGTTCAAGACCATGGTCCAACATCTCATGAAACAGAGCTTTGGCCTCCTCCCACTTACCAGCTCTGCTAAAACCGTCAATTACTGTGGTGTAAGTAATGACGTCAGGACTAATGACCTTTTTCTTCATTTCTAGAAACAAATCGTTTGCCTTATCTATAAGTCCATCCTTAAAAAGACCATCGATAAGTGTATTGTAGCATCTGGTCTCCAGCTGCAAATCACCGCTAAGATCATGAGTCCCATCAGAAATCTGCTCGTGCAAATTTAAAGCGATTCTGGAATTACCAGTGGAGCACAATCCCTTGAGCAATGTCCTAAATGTAACTATGTCAGGTTTGCAACTCAAGTGAGTTTTCAGTTTTTGAAACAGCAAAGCAGCATCATTTATTCTGAGCTGCTGACACAAGGCATTCATGAGAATATTAATATCAATGACATTTGGAGTATAACCCAATTTCAAAATAAGCCCTAAAACCCCAAAACCATATTCTGTACACCCAATCTTGCTATAACTCCTCATTAACCTACTCAAACCCATGAAATCAGACAAAAACCCACTGCAAATCTTCCTTTTTTGATATTGTATGGTCTCAACATAACCTTCTACAGGGTTTGATTTCCGATTATCGGACGCTGCTGCGGAGGTGGATAACAAGGTTAAAGAGAAGGACATTTCGTTATGTTTACCGATGCTGCTGCTGCCAAGAATTGGAGGATGCTTCAGCTTCAGCTTCAGCTTCTTCCAACTGCGAATCGAAGACAGCGACAACCACCGCATTTCTTCCCAAATGTTGGTCGTTCGATTCGACTTTGTGAAAAAATAAACCCTAATTTTATGGTCGTCTCGGTGCCTTAGCTTTTTGATAAATTGCAGTATCCACCTGCAGCTGCCTCACTACAAAAACGACATATGGAAAATGCTTTTTTCATGACACAGTTATGTATATAAAACAATAATTTTTTTTTCGGGTATAATTAATTTAGTTCAAGATTATGTAAGTTCATAGCTATCATCTAGTACAATTTTTTAAAAATAGAAGCGCGATCTCGTGAGACACCTTCACTCGTCCAAGTCTCTTGACATTATATATAAGTCACTGAAACGCAAGTCTCATCAGACATCTCTGTCAATCTGCCTCGAAAGAAAATATTGGACTAATGACATTTCTGCTCAACCAACTAAACCACCACCATGTTGACGTATATAAAACAACAATTCAATAATTTGATAGAGTGACAAGCAAACGCAGAAAAACAACGACATCGTTTGGCTGTTCTCAAAGATTATTTTCCGACGAAGCGAGAGTAGTCCGATGATATTTTGTTCATTGTCACTGTTCAAGCACCACCGTTCATGAGTTTTTATTCACAGAGAATCAGTTAGGGCTATGGTTCTTTCAAAATTTAAAATGGTTAGATTACTTGCATAACAAGTAATCCGATATTCATCCTATAGTTTCAGATGATGATTTATCCATTCTAGACTCTATAAGATTATGAACAACCACATTTAATTTACAATAGGAGTATTACATTTCTCATTAAAAATAAATATTATTTAGCATCATATCTAAGTTTCCAATAATATGTTGAAGCGATCTTGTTCCATGGGGGTAAATCTTGCATTATGAGCAACTACACATAAAGTGCTGGCTTTGTGGAGTAACAGAATGGAGAATGACATTTCGGACCTTAGAGCTTTCCGGTCAGCAGCACTCGTAGCGGCATAAATAGTGATTTTCCCTGGAACCAATAAAAGGCCTTGATCCATTTCTGCCAGCCCGCACTGCATTCCTCAAGAGCGCTAATTAAATCGCTGCTGTCATACACATCTGATAAACTCGAACAAAATTCAGACAGCGTATCTTTATGGACAGGCTTTTGCCTTCAGAGCAGCAATAATACAAACTAAAAAGTATATGTAAAACAGATTACCTGAATGGCTACATCAATCAATAAAGTTATACGACGAGAATAAATATTCAACCAGAACCAACAGTGAAAGGAACATCCTTCCAATACACATGAATGACGAATCTACCTCTAATAATTTTAGCAACAGTGATGAGCTGCCGACCAGATGATGGAGAACTGTGGAGCACAAATTATGAATTGAACTGTATTAAATCATAAAACAATGTCAGGATAAAATAATTCTCTGATTCTCTTTCTCTCAGAAATATTAAAAAATTTGCCGGACCTATCATACAAGAGCCAAGAACAATTAAGAAGAGAAAAGAGAAGCCTATATATGCATAAATCCGTCGTAAACAATTTGTTCCTAAAGACACGGCTAAATTAAAAGTTTAAAAGTGCTAACCATAAAGTGTCTTAAACAAATGTCTAACCATTCAAATGAGTAAATGTATCACTCCTCCTATCACTATACAGTCGATATGGCGACTGCTTGAATCATTCACATCAGTATTAGCTACAAAGTACAAAGCTCTGGCACAAGTCCAGACTCCAGACCTCGCAAGCTAATGTTAGTGTTGTGAAGAATATGATATACCAGTGAAAAGACAAGTGTTACAAATCTAATAATATGTTTCATTGTCACAGTTGGATCAGAAATAATTATTACTACAGGCATAAACTGAAAAAAAAGGAGCAAACTACTCCAATGGAAGAGGCCTAAAAACAATTGAGAGGAAACTCAAAAGTTACCTATTGAGCAACCTCATCCACATTCAAGATTCCCTCTGCGTGAAGCTTACATTATCAGCAAGTTAGTAGTTTTCACCATAGTAATATTCTTTGAGGCACCACGTGGCTCTGCTAAAGATGTTCACTAATTTTTACCTCGATCTGCATTTGGTTTAGTACCTGAAAATCCACTGTCACGCACTTCAAACCATGGGTTAATGAACTGTTGGTGGGGTACCCTTTGAGGAAAAGTTGGAAGCAAGTTAAGAAATTCATCATATTTCTCTTCTTTCAACAGCCGGGCTATGACCATGTCATCAATTGCATCATCTAACTTGATTTGTCTGTGTGCCATCATTTGAAGGAGTTCGATTACTTTGTTTGTGTTACCGATCTGGCAAAATCCATGAATTAGTGCACCAAATGTGCACACATCTGGAACGATGCCATTTTTTTCCATATCAACAAACAACTTCTCAGCCTCAATAATTTTTTCTGCTTTGCACAGTCCATCGATGAGAATAGTATATGTTGTAACATTTGGTACCACACCGTCGCTTGAGAACAATAACAGTCCCTTCTCAAATTTCCCAGCTTTACAAAGTCCGTCAATCAAACTACTATATGTAACGACATCTGGTTTCAGCTTGCTATCACTCATCATATCAAATAACTTTTCCGCATCGACGCTTTTTTCTGCTTTACACAGTCCATCGATGAGAATACTACTAGTGCTACAATCTGGTACCACACCGTCGCTAGACATCCTATCAAACAATAATAGTGCCTTTTCTAATTTCCCAGCTTTACAAAGTCCGTCAATCAAACTACTATATGTAACGACATCTGGTTTCAGCTTGCTACCACTCATCATATCAAATAACTTTTCTGCCTCCTGAATGTAACCAATCTTGCAGAACCCATCAACCAAAATGTTATAAGTAAAGCTATTAGAAGTGAGATTGTGAACTGTTATTTCACTTTTCAGTTCAATCGCTTCGCTCACCATGCCCTTCAAGAGCATGCCCTGTAATACAGCATTAAAAGTAATTATGACAGGTTTGACTCCCTTACGAATCATTCGCCGATATTCTTCATTAGCTTCATGTATCATTCCATGCTTGCAATACCCTTCATGTATCATTGGGTGAAAAACCTTGGTCCAACATCTCACTAAACATTGCTTTGGCCTCCTCCCACTTACCAGCTCTGCACAAACCGTCAATAACTATAGTGTAAGTAATGACGTCAGGACTTATGTCCTTGTTTCTCATTTCTAGAAACAATTCATTTGCTTTATCTATAAGTCCATCCTTACAAAGACCATCAATAAGTGTATTGTAGCATATGAGATTAAGCTGCAAGTCATGGCTAAGATCATGAGTCCCATCAGCAATCTGCTCATGCAAATTCAAGGCGATTCTGGAGTTACCGGTTGAGCACAATCCCTTAAGCAAAGTCCCAAATGTAACAATGTTAGGTTTGCAACTCAAGTGAGTCTTCATTTTATGAAACAACAAAGCAGCCTCATTGATTCTGAGCTGTTGACACAAAGCATTCGTGAGAATATTAATACCAATGATATGTGGAGTATAACCCCATTTCAAAACCAGCCCTAGAACACCAAAACCATAACCTATACACCCAATCTTGCTATAGCTCCTCATTAACCTACTCAAACTGATGAAATCAGGTAACAATCCTCTACAACTCTTCCGTTTTTCAGATTTAATATCCTCAATATAACCTTCGACATAGTTCGTTTTCGGCTTATCGGGCACAGTAGCTCTAGCTACGCTAAAGCTCGATAACAAGTACAAGGAGAAGGACATTTCGTTATGGTTATCGCTGCTGCTGCTGCCAGCAATTGGAGGATGCTGAAGCTTCTTCAGAATCTTCCAGCTGCTAATCGAAGACAGCGAAAACCACAGCATTTGCTCGAAAATGTTGGTCGTTCGATTCCGCTTGTGAAAAAAAAAAGCCCTAATTTTGAGGTCGTCTCTGAGCCTGAGCCTGAGCTTATTGACGAATAGCAGTTTCCACCTAATAGCTCACTCTAACTGAAAACGACACCGTTCGAGTGGAAAACGTCATTGTCATGAGCAAATTTGTGCGATAACTCGTGCCTGTTTAGTGTTTACAGTTGCACCCTAATATAGTTTAGTTTTATAGTATTGCAATTCACTAAACGGTGCCGTTGCATGACTTTGAAGCATGGAGTGGAACATCTAGTCATCTATTGTAAAATGGATTGTTCCTAATATAAAAAAGCGTTAATTATAAAAAGGTTATCTGAATTATCATGTCGTTTCAAATCGTGGCCTGGACTATTCCGATTTTCATTTTATTATTTTTGAACTAAATTGCAAAAAAATAAAGTAACGATTTTTGTCAAGTTATTTTGTAAATAGATGATTTGGCTTGTTAGACAATATTAAATTAGATGTGGCATTTATTTTTAAATAAAATAATAATAAATGTAAATGGGTTAATTAACACTCTTACTTTATTTTTTTACAATTTAGTCCAAAAACACTAAAATAAAAATTGGAATAGTCCAGGCCGCAATTCGAAACGACATGGTAGTCCAGGTAGCCTTTTTGTAATTAACCCTATAAAAAAAAGTAAACTGGTCTATGAAAGGCGTTGTAAAGACAGACCTTCAAGCATGTTTCAGATTTCCGCCTAGAATGCATATGTCAACTATCTTTATCACTATAGGCGGTAGGGTCTTCAGTTCAATGGAAAACCTGCGCAGATCCTCTAAGCTGGACGGATAGCATGATATAGAAGAGTCAAACACACAAAGACATTCAGTATTCCATCATCAGCGCTTCAAACACGGGTTAGTGAACTGTTGGTGCCCCTCTTTGAGGAAAAGTCGGAAGATGGTTAATATATTTTTGATATTTCTCTTCCTTCAACAGCCGGGTTATGACCATGTCGTCAATTGCATCATCTAACTTGATTTGTCTGTGTGCCATCATTTGAAGGAGTTCAATTACTTTGTTTGTGTCGCCTATCTTGCAAAAACCATGAATAAGTGCACCAAATGTGCACACATTAGGAAGAATACCATTTTTTTCCATATCAACAAACAACTTCTCTGCCTCAATAATTTTTTCTGCTTTGCACAGTCCATCGATGAGAATAGTATATGTTGTAACATTTGGTACCACACCGTCGCTGGACATCCCATCAAACAACAATAGTGCCTTTTCTAATTTCCCAGCTTTACAAAGTCCGTCTATCAAACTACTATATGTAACGACATCTGGTTTCAGCTTGTTATCACTCATCATATCAAATAACTTTTCTGCCTCGACAATTTTTTCTGCTTTACACAGTCCATCGATGAGAATACTACATGTCATACAATCTGGTACCACACCGTCGCTAGACATCCTATCAAACAATAATAGTGCCTTTTCAAATTTCCCAGCTTTACAAAGTCCGTCAATCAAAGTACTATAGGTAACAACATCTGGTTTCAGCTTGTTATCACTCATTGTATCAAATAACTTCACTGCCTCCTGTATGTAACCGTTCTTGCCGAGCCCATCAATCAGAATGTTATAAGTGCACAAATCAGGAGTGAGATTGTGAACTGTTATTTCACTTTCCAGTTCAATCGCTTCGCTCACCATACCCTTCAAGATCATGCCCTCTAATAAAGCATTAATGGTTATGATAGTAGGTTTGACTCTATTTTGAATCATTCGCCGATATTCATCAATAGCTTCATGTATCATTCCATGCTTGCAATACCCTTTAATCAATATACTGTAGCTGACAACATTAGGCGTTATACCATTTCTGTCCATGGAAACAAAAATATCTTTCAGTTCCTCAATATTTCCTTCCCTATAGAAACAGTCCATCAAAGAGCTGTATGTAACCACATTGGGCATTTGACCGCTTTGTACCATTTGTAAAAACAGCTCCTTTGCTTCTTTACTTTTTCCCATCTTTGCTAGAGCATTAATCAACACGGTGAATGTAACTACATTGGGTTCAAGACCATGGTCCAACATCTCATGAAACAGAGCTTTGGCCTCCTCCCACTTACCAGCTCTGCTAAAACTGTCAATTACTATAGTGTATTGTAGAAACAATTCGTTTGCTTTATCTATAAGTCCATCCTTACAAAGACCATCAATAAGTGCATTGTAGCATCTGGTCTCCAGCTGCAAATCACCGATAAGATCATGAGTCCCATCAGCAATCTGCTCATGCAAATTCAAGGCAATTCTGGAATTACCAGTCGAGCACAATCCCTTAAGCAATATCCTAAACGTAACTATGTCAGGTTTGCAACTCAAGTGAGTTTTCATTTTTTGAAACAGCAAAGCAGCTTCATTGATTCTGAGCTGCTGACACAAAGCATTCATGAGACAAGAAATACCAATGACGTGTGGAGTATAACCCAATTTCAAAATCAGCCCTAAAACCCCAAAACCATATTCTGTACACCCAATCTTGCTATAGCTGCTCATTAACCAACTCAAATCAATGAAATCGGGCAACAACCCTCTGCAACTCTTACTTTTTTGATATCGGATAGTCTCAATATAACCTTCTACAGCTACAGGGTTTGATTTCGGATTATCGGACGCTGTACCCCTAGCTGCTGCGGAGGTCGATAACAAGTTTAAACAGAAGGACATTTCGTTATGTTTACCGCTGCTGCTGCTGCCAAGAATTGGAGGATGCTGAAGCGTCTTCATCTTCTTCCAACTGCGAATCGAAGACAGCGACAACCACCGAATTTCTTCCAAAATGTTGGTCGTTCGATTCGACTTTGTGAAAAATTAAACCCTAATTTTGTGGTCGTCTCAGTTCCTGAGCTTTCTGATAAATTAGTATCCACCTGCAGCTGCCTCACTGCAGAAACGACACCGTTTGTATGGAAAACGCTTTTTTCATGACACAATTTTTTAACAATAGTTATTTTTTTTGATAAACAGTACTTTTTTTTTTATACATTGATAAACAGTACTTATAAAACAATAATCTGATATAGTGACAAGCGAACACAGAAAAAGAACGACACCGTTTTGTTGTCCTCTGAGACTATTCTTCGGCGAAGCGAGAGTGGTCCGATGATAACGACGAGCTTCGAAATCTACGTGGTTGGAAATTCGAGCCGGTGGTCAGTACCACCAATGCGTTCTTCCCCTTTTTTCGAAACCCTTAAATTGGGCGGAGGTTTAAGCTGTGTCAAATTTGGGGCCGGTGGCGGATCGTGGCTGTGGACGAGCAACGGAGGGATACGGATAAGTATGAGGGACAGAAGCAAGAATCGGAAGCCGTTGCAGAGAGGGAGGAATTTGAGTATTGAAGCTATACAAGCTGTTCAAGCCTTGAAGCGGGTTAAGAGAGATGATGAGTTGCTGCAGCGAGCTATTGATTCCAGATTCCGCCGGTTGTTGAAGTTTGACATGGTAGCTGTTCTGCGGGAGTTTCTGAGGCAGAATGAATGCGATTTGGCGTTAAAGGTTTGAAATTTGGTGCAAATTTTAGTCCATTGTTTTGGCATAGGTAAACTGTTTGATGAACTGTCTCTGTGAAGTTTTTTCAAATTTGGTGCACTTTTTAGTCTATCATTTTTGCGTTTGTAAACTGTTTGATGAAATGCTTCAATGAAGTTTTTTCAAATTCGGAGCAACGGGAATTTGGTGCACTTTTTAGTCTATCATTTTTGTAACTGTTTGATGAAATGCTTCAATGAAGTTTTTCGAATTTGGAGCAACAGAAATCCAGTATACTTTGTAGTTTATCGTTTCGGCATTTGTAAACTGCTTGATGAAGTGCCTCAATGAAGATTTTCAGATTCGCAGCAATGAAAACTTATTGGGAAGACAAGATTTATGTGTTCTGATTTGTGGGTTTTGCTGATGTAGGTTTTTGAAGATATCAGGAGGGAATTCTGGTACAAGCCGCATGTTCTATTGTTTGCAGACATGATTGCAGTGTTTGCTACCAATGAGTTGTTTGATGAGGTTCAGTTTCTATACAGTTGTTTGAAATCAGATTCACATAGGATTGAGGCCGGCATTGAGGAATTTAATTTTCTGCTAAGAGCTTTGGTGGGTAGTAAGGTTAATGGGCTCGCTGTGGATTGCTTCCACTTGATGAAGGAGTTAGGGTGTGAGCCAGATCGGTCGTCATTCAGGATATTAATTAATGGTTTGGAGGTAGATGGAGAAACCGGTGAATCAGCTGTTTTGAGACAGGAAGCGAAGAAGTACTATGGGGAGTCTTTGGAGTTTCTGAAAGATGAGGAAGAGGTGGTGCTAATGCACCGCCATTAACTGAGATGTCACAGCATTTTGCCAAACGTGACCATTCAACGCTGATGATATACTTGTTTAAAGACTGGTTAGCAACGGAAAATGAAGATCTAACTGGCTTTTTCGGTAGTGGAGTTCGTTATACCATAATCACATTTTATGGTTAAATCAGAGGAAATCCCTGAATAAGATTCCAGTTGGAGAGACAAAGATTCCCTGCGCGCAATGTCTATAAGAACACCTAGTTAATGGTTATTTCATGTATAGTGCCGCTTTGGTTTGCATTTAAGTGAGCTAAATGGCCCTTTTGGGTCAGTTGCTGCAATCCTGATGCCCATTCCTTCGGGAAGTAATGGCAATTGGCAACTCAATTCTGAGACTGTATGCTGCAGTTCACTTCGCATTCTGGAGCTAGTGAAATCCTGACATGGATGTTTCTAATTGAAGAACTATTCTATGGTAAGATTGTCATACAGCTCCTTTTCGAATTTCATATTGTTTTGCAAAATCTACATTTTTAGTTGCCTGCGTTGGAAGATCGAATCATCGAATTTTGTTTTGCGATGCAATTAGCTGTCAGAGGTTAAAGCTTAGAGCTTAGTAAGAAATAGTAAAACACCGCTGTTTTGTTTTGGTTGATATAACACTGGCAGAGCTTTTTTTTTGATGGGTTAATGAGTTAGAATTAGTATCTGCTCCTTTTTCAGAGCATTTGAATGCCCTATATCGAATCTTTTTCTTTGAACAGAACAAATTAAGCAAGAAATCAGAAGCTTTCATTTCACATAACATCTCAACTTTGTCACCAAGTGTGACTAACAGGACTCATCTCTTACTAGTCTTAGTAACAATGTTGCTAAAATCAACAAAACGACCCACTTCACAACCATCATCGCCCTGCCTCATTGCCCGCCGGTCAACATCGTTGACTTTTCCTATCTTCTTGACTTCTTGAATTTTCAAATCCAGCATCGGTACTTCTCGGTACACAAACACGAGAATCTCCCCTTCTTGCATCGACTGCCACTCCTTTCCCCGATCCTTAACCCGATCCAGCGGCACCCCTCTGGTCAACAAAAAGGTCAATAAAGGTCAGCTCAGGTCAACAAAAAGTCATAATCTTTTCGGATACGGAAACAGAATCATTTCAGTGAGTTGTGACGCAGGAGAGAAATAAAGTCAATGAAAGTCAACAAAAGGTCAATAAAAAGTCAAATATTTTCAGATTCGGAAAACAGGGAATCGAGATTGCATGAAAAAAGATTCCATCTTTACCTGACGTGGAAAATTTCAGTCACGTCGTGCCACCGAAGATAAAACTCAACCGATTTAAAAAACTCAGCGTAAATCGATTCATGCAATCCATCGATTCTCGGATACGGAATCAGAGCCCTCGGCGGCGTATCGTCCAGCGACTTCACTCTCGTCCACTTCGAATTGAACACGTACTCGCGCCAGCCCAAGAACGTGTTTTCTCCATGATCGGCGGCGGAAGCTGGTGGAGTAGTGTGAACGACGGCGGAGTAGAACCCTAATTTCGCCATGATCAGGTCGAGATCTTCGATTGTGGATAGAGGCTTCATGTTCCGCGTGCTGAACATGGCCAGCTTCCTCGCCTCGTTCCTCATCATTACGGCGTCGTCGCCGTCGTTTTTTATCGGAGGTTGTGGTTTCAGTCGGGAGTATTGGATGGCGAATTTATAGCTTGCGGAGGGATGAGACGCCATGGATTTCGGTGATTGGATTTTGCGAATGTGTGAAGGGTTGATTGTGTAATTTGATGGAGACGATTGAGGGTATAATGGTCAGATTGAAAGTATTAAATGACGTGGCGTGTTGTGATTGGATGGTAGTGAAGGATTTATACGCATATTTTTTTCGTGTTGCCGTGTATAAGGGAGGGTTAGTTATGCTAAATTTGTATTTTTGGAATTTTGGTGAAATTAATTTATTCGATTATATTTAGTATTTACGATTTGAATTAAAACTTTTTGTTGAGTACACAGTGTTACTAAATTTGTTATAAAGAAATCAAATTAGATTTCATTTTAGTGAAATTACTTTTATCAACAGAATTTTTAAAAACTTATTATTAATAATATCATTGTTATATAAACTTTTGAATTTTTACCATCATAAAGAATTCTCGTATATTGCTCTCCTAGGGTGTAAATGAACCGATACAGTCGCGAGTTGCTTGCAAATAAGTTCGGTCAAAGTTCGGGGCGATTTGAACAAGCCGAGTACATAATTTTTAGGCTAGTTTATTAAACGTACCGCGAGTACGAACCAACTTATGTTCGGCTCGTTTATCTTCACGAACAGCTCATGTTTGTGATCATTTATGTGCTCGTTTGTATCCTCGTTTACATACTAATACTTAATATATTGTCCGAAGCTTAATGGGTTCGATTAAGGTAATTTTATATACTTTTAAATATTTTCTATAAAAAGCTCGATTGAAGCTCGTTGAATACTCACTTTAACTCGTGACAAGTTTGTTAACTATAAATAATTATATTAATTTAATTTAATTAAAATATTTGTATAAAGGTCAAGTTCGGCTTGAACTCGTGAAAATTAAACGAGCCGAGCTCGAACACATATTTTTAATACTCGACAATATTCGGTTCGAACTCGTCAAATTTTAAAAGAACCGATCTTCAATAATCTAATACTCGGCTCGGCTCTTTTACACTCCTGGTCTCACCCACCATTACCTTAATTATTCATAAGACGGACCATGTGCAACAGTAAAAGAGAAGACAGAGCGGTGACATACCGGGAATCCATTCCCAAACTAACCTAGTTTGGTGTTCATTTTCCCAAACTAACCTAGTTTGTTCAATCTTTCCCAAACTAACCTACTTTACTATTCAAACTCAGTTTTTTTGATTTTTTTGATTTTTTTAATTTCAGTTCATTTATCATAATTGTTTTATATATTATGTATTATAATATCAATCAAATTATATAAAGTAATTATTTTTAATTATATTTTATAATGTAATTCATATTGCACTTAAATAAAATTTATATTTTGGATGAATAAAACTTATTATAAAATATTACGATAAAATAAAAATACTTGATAATTTAAAAAGAGTTGATAATTAATAAAAACGATTACAATAATTATTAATGAAATATGCTAATGCTTATTTTGAGGACATCGTGAACTACGTCTTGTATGACCTTCTTGTCCATATTTTCCGCACTTTATAATTTTTCTCGAGCTATCCATCTCCGTTCGAATCCGTTGACTTTGACCCCTTTGTCCTCGCTTGTTTTTTTTCTTTTTCAAATTCTCATCAGGCAAAAGAGTACCATAATTTTCCCAATTACTTGCCAATGGAAAAGTCCAATACGCTTGATGAGATATTGGATGAAATTCATGTTTCCACATCTCGTATAATCCTGGTTTGAATATCTCATCAAGCGTATTGGACTTTTCATCCAACATGAATGAAATGAAATTGGATACCTCAATCGTTATGCCAACATGAATTTCATCCAATATCTCATCAAGCGTATTGGACTTTTCCATTGGCAAGTAATTGGGAAAATTATGGTACTCTTTTGCCTGATGAGAATTTGAAAAAGAAAAAAAACAAGCGAGGACAAAAAGGGGTCAAAGTCAACGGATTCGAACGGAGATGGATAGCTCGAGAAAAATTATAAAGTGCGGAAAATGTGGACAAGAAGGTCATACAAGACGTAGTTCACGATGTCCTCAAAATAAGCATTAGCATATTTCATTAATAATTATTGTAATCGTTTTTATTAATTATCAACTCTTTTTAAATTATCAAGTATTTTTATTTTATCGTAATATTTTATAATAAGTTTTATTCGTCCAAAATATAAATTTTATTTAAGTGAAATATGAATTACATTATAAAATATAATTAAAAATAATTACTTTATATAATTTGATTGATATTATAATACATAATATATAAAACAATTATGATAAATGAAATAAAATTAAAAAATCAAAAAAATCAAAAAAATTGAGTTTGAATAGTAAAGTAGGTTAGTTTGGGAAAATGAACACCAAACTAGGTTAGTTTGGGAATGGATTCGACATACCGGTAACTAGTTGTTGGTTTATTATTTTTCTTTTTTGAACAACAAACAGGAATAGACAATAGCTATTGCCATAACACTAACACGTAACACCTCCTCGCGTCATTTACTGTTACATATGCGCAAGCTATGGCATGCACTAAAGTAATGATTTCTAGTTAAAATTTTCACACATTACACTTTTAATTTAGATGTTAATGCGAACAGGGGTAATGGTCAGTTGGTTAAGGAGTTGACATTGAAATTGTTGTATCCTTACACCCTAGGTTAGAATCCTAGGGCTACTAGCAAGCGGCATATATATATATATATATATGTACCAATGATTTCAGTGATTGATACAATATATATGTACTAGATTATATATATTGAAATGTATCGTATCATTGTACCATTCATCAAAAAATAATTTAATACGTTGTCCATTGTTATGTAAATTTGGTTATAATCTCAATTATAGTGTGAGATTGATTTGTACGATATTTACCGCACAAAAAAAACTAAATTTCAAATGAATTTCAACATTCCCATAAAAAAATTGAATTTCAACACATCCCTTTTCCATCCGAAAAAACTACTTTATTAATTCGTAATTAGTAGAGTTCTAAAATGACTTTTTGATCCAAATATAATTGTCAGCATCAGGTTTTATTCATTATTTAAGAAGGAAAAAGATCAGGTTCAAAGTTGATTTTTTGGTACAAACAAACAAATCATAGCCTTTTCTTGTGATTTGAATTGATGAAGCTAATTTTTGATTTTTGATGCATTTTCTTGGTGACGAATTATAAATTGAAACTTACGAACTTTATCGTTTTTTTCATTTTTCGGCTGAAAAATTGATGAATTATAAAATGAAACTGACGAATTATAAAATAATTTTAAAAGAACTTTATATTTTGTACCAAAAATAAACTTTGTACCTGATCTTAATTAAACTAAGAAGATTTAAGAATGTATCAAATATTGATAAAATGATTTTTCAAGGCTTGTACTAAGAATTAAAATTAGTATAATTTGCCAAAATTAAAAAAAACTCATAATTTCATATCAATGGTCACTCAAAACTTATTTACATTTCACGCCACCAATTCCAGCCACTCCTCGCCCGAACAGCTTACGTCAGCATCCTCCGTCGCCGACCTATCATAGTAGCTACCCGCTCGCGAAGATGCGGCTACAAAGTAATCGAAGCTTCATCAATTCCGTTCGATTCGTAGTCGCCTGCTCTCTCATCGCCGCAATCGTCGCCGATGACCAATCCGAAATCATCTCCAGGTTCCAAAACTACCTCCGCATCAACACGGCACATCCGAACCCTGATTACCACGCAGCAGCCGAATTCATCACCGCGCAGGCTAAATCGCTATCACTGGAATCGCGGACGATCGAGTTCGTGGAAGGGAAGCCGCTCGCGCTGGTCAAGTGGCCTGGTAAGAGGAGCGATTTGAAGTCGATTTTGTTGAATTCGCATACCGATGTTGTGCCGGCGGAGCATCAGAAGTGGAGTCTGCATCCGTTTGAGGCGGAGGTGGATGCGGAGGGGAGGATTTTCGCTAGAGGATCGCAGGATATGAAGTGTGTTGGTATGCAGTATTTGGAAGCGATTAGGAAGCTGAAGAGGTTGGGGTTTGAGCCGGTGAGGGATGTTTACTTGTCGTTTGTGCCGGATGAGGAGATTGGTGGACATGATGGAGCTGAGAAGCTGGCTCACTCTGATGTTTTTAAGAAGATGAATGTTGGGATTGTGCTGGATGAAGGTAGTGTTTCTTCTTGAATTGAGTTTGTACTAGGAGACTACAGTATGGTAGACTTACTTGGTTGCCTCTGTAGCTGCAAATTGTAGTGTAGGACTAAGTATTTTGATTTTTGTGTGCCGATTCGTGTGTATACTGTATAGTGGTTGAGAGAAGTTTTGTCTGTGTGGGCAGGGCTGGCATCGCCAGACGAGAATTACAGGGTGTTTTATGCTGAGAGAAGTCCAATGTGGACAGTAATTAAGGCCACAGGTGCTCCTGGGCATGGAGCAAAGTTGTATGACAACACAGCCATGGAGAATTTGTTGAAAAGCATTGAAAGTGTCAGAAAGTTTAGGGAGTCACAGTTCGATATGGTGAAAGCTGGTTTGAAGGCGGAAGGTGAGGTGGTTTCAGTTAACATGGTGTTTCTGAAGGCTGGAACCCCATCTCCAACTGTGAGCTCTATTTCTTTTACTATTTTGAACTGACTCAGTATTTCACATGTTCTTCCGTCTCTCATGCCAGAGTTCTCATGAACGATGGAACTCCATCAAGGTTTCTTGTTCTTAAACAACTATTTTTGCTATGCATAGAAGATCTTATAGTTTAGTGTAGAAGCTGGCATTCAAACAAAGCAATTTGAAGCGGAAGCTTCATTAAATATGTTTTTCGTCAAACATATTGATGCGACCTTGAGTAATCCGTTTGCTGAAAATTTGATGCCAATGATGATCCATTGAGGAAAGATTCATGATCTCTAAATTATTTTGGTTCTCCTTTAAAGTTTATCCACTTCCTTCATCCATGTCAAGATTTGGTGCTGATTCATGTAGTTTTATTTCCCCCTGCCAGGGTTTTGTGATGAATTTGCAGCCATCTGAAGCAGAAGCAGGTTTTGACATCCGTCTTCCACCGATTTATGATCAAGTATCGCTAGAGAAGCGAATAGCTGAGGAATGGGCACCTGCTGCTCGGAACATGACATTCTATGTGAGTCGTGTACTACTTATTGCTTAATTAATGATATATCTCTGGCTTCGTGACACACAGAGGATAAGTCATTTGGTACTGTTTTTTTTTTCAGAGATAATTGGGCATTTGGCCACCCTTTGCAAATTTCATTTGGTAAATGCCACCTTATGAAAATGTATTTGGGTTTTTCCACAAACCGCTAATTAGAATAGCGGTTTGTTATAAAATTAAAATGGTTGACACCGTGGCTCCTTACGTGGATGCCACACGTGATTTTAAAATTACAAGAAAATGCTATCTGTGTTAGCGGTTTGTGGTGAAATAAACACAGATCTGTTTCTTATATGAAACATTTGGGGTTTTTTTTCCCAATACAAACCGCTAATGTATTTTGCGGTTTCTTATTAACACAAACCGCTACTAAGGATAGCGGTTTGACGTGTTAGTCCTGATCAGCTTCAGATCATCTCCACGTAAGGAGCGACGGTGTCAACAATTTTAATTTTATAACAAACCGCTATTCTAATTAGCGGTTTGTGGCAAATCCCAAATATATTTTCATAGGGTGGCATTTACCAAATGAAATTTGCAAAGGGTGGCAAATGCCCAATTATCTCTTTTTTTCATCAGCTGTTGTTTCAGTGTATATCACATTCATGCTTTCATTTATTCATAGAACACAAGTTGGGAATGAAGTTGTTTGTTCCATTTCTTAAATAAAAAACATATCACCTGAGTGATGACAAGAAAAAAAATCAAAATTTTGTTTTGTTCGATGTGAAATTTGCCATAGTCACTAATGTGATTTTGTCTTTTGTCTGACAGTACAAACAGAAGGTCTCAGTTCTTGATAAATCCGGGAAACCAATTCTCACGGCGACTGACAGCTCCAATCCTTGGTGGCTCTTGTTGGAGGAAGCTGTAAAAAAATCAAATGGAAAACTTGCTAAACCAGAGATTTTTCCTGCCTCAACTGATGCTCGTTACTTCCGCGAAATGGGTCTACCTGCAATAGGCTTCTCTCCGATGGCCAATACACCCATTCTTCTTCACGACCATAATGAGGTAAAAGTGTAAAACCGATCTTCTTCAAACTTTCCTATACGCATAATTACATGTTACAACTACTACTAACATTTCCTTCCTGCTGCAGTTCCTTCACCAGGATGAGTACTTGAAGGGAATTGATATTTACACATCCATTATCAAAGCCTACGCGTCGTATGCGGAGCAGTCTCTCGTTGATCAGCCAAGAGACGAGTTATGAATCAACCTCAGCTGCTGTGTCCTTGTAGACGAATAAGAAATTGCAGCTCCAGTTTTTATCCATCTGTAACTTAGAATTCAGTATTGTTAAAATAAGCCTGTAAAATAATATTTGTAAAATCACTGTTTGCTTGATTTCCACCAAAAACGGGTAACTATTTAATGAGTTTTTATTAGAAATGATCCCAAATGAGTTGACATATTAGTTTTGATTCACGCGAGTTTCATATTTCAAAAATGACCCATTTTTAATGAAATCGGATCCCAGGAATCGATTTTCTATGTTTTTCAAAACACCGGATCCCAAGATCCGGTTATCTATATTTTTTACAAAACCGGATCCCCAGGATCCGGTATTATATGCAAACTCAACACGTGTAGTTCTCTCATTCGAACGCGCACATAACACCGGATCCTGGAGATTCGTTATTTTGAAAAACACAGAAAACCGGTTCCTGGGAATTCGGTTTCATTAAAAATGAGTCATTTTTGAAATATGAAACTCGCGTGGATCATTTATAATATTTTGAAACCCATTTGGGTCATTTATGGAGTTTTTTTTAAAAAATGACTCAAACGAGTTTTCCAATTTCAGAACTAACCCACGCGAGTTTCACATTTCAAAAATGACCCATTTTTAATGAAACCGAATCTTCAAGAACCGGTTTTCTGTGTTTTTCAAAACACCGGTGTTATGTGCGCGTTCGAATGATATAACTTCACGTGTTGAGTTTACACATAACACCGAATCCTGGGGATCCGGTTTTGTAAAAAACATAGAAAACCGGTTCCTAGGAATCCCGTTTCATTAAAAATGGATCATTTTTAAAATGTGAAACTCGACGTATCAGTTCTGAAATTTTGAAACCAAATGGATTATTTTCAAAAAAAAACTCCATTTATGAGAAATACTCGTATTTAATTTGCGTCATTTTATCAAACAGTTTTCCTACCGCCTCCAACAGCCAGAATTAGATCAACATCATCAACTAATAAAGCTTCAAACCTGAGCAACAATGGCGCCGTAGCTGGGTTTAAACGCAGATGCGCTCGTCGTTTTGAAGCAGAATCGTTTCCCAATTAGGGTTTGTTCCGCAGAAGGACTCGGTTGTTGCTGAGATTGATTGAGCTTTGTAGATGTGATCAGTGGATTGATTGGAGCTAGAGAGAGATCAGAGATGTCGATGAGGATCAAAGCGGTGGTGGACAAGTTCGTGCAGGAGCTGAAAGAGGCGCTTGACGCGGACATACAGGACCGGATGATGAAGGAGCGCGAGATGCAGAGTTACATACAAGAACGCGAACGTGAAGTCGCTGAGCGCGAGGCTGCTTGGAAGGCTGAGCTCTCCCGTCGCGAGGTAACAACTTCATCATCTACACTCAATTTTACCAAACTTTTTCTGCAAGAAAAAAAAACCTGAAAAATCTCTTGCGAAAATGTTGAAACAATTTTTTGAACCTTCCATATTTTGAATTATGAGTTTCGAAATCCAGTTTCTCAGAAAAAGAAAATTAGTTCAGTGTCCGATCAGCGCCTGTTTGTACTTGTAGTTGTACCACTAGTGTAAACGATTGATTTGGGAAAAATCGAATCCTCATCCAACATCAACTGTCTTTAAGAAACAATTTGGTATATGAAGATGAAGATAGTGGCTATCAAGAAGGAGCTGTGCGCCAAGGATCATACGAATTGGTTGACGAAAATGCGGTTTTGTTGATTAGAGCCTACTTTTAGAGGTTTTTTGCCTTGTCCACGGTTTTTTTTTTGTAACTTGGCATTTGCGAAAATGATACTTCTAGAATATTTACTCGGTCAGGCATTTCAGGTAGTTTAGGACTCGAAGTTGGAGCTGTGGGACTGAATTGATGGTCATGATGTTAGATTTTTGCTTCCATACCATTTGTGTGTTTAGATGTCAGGGAGCTAGTTTTAGCAAGTAGTTGAAGTTGGGTATGTGAGGATGACATTGATGTGTTGTGTAACAGGCTGAGATAGCGAGGCAGGAAGCGAGGCTGAAAGTGGAAAAGGAGAATCTGGAGAAAGAGAAGAGTGTGCTAATGGGAACGGCTTCGAATCAAGATAATCAAGATGGAGCTCTTGAGATCACTGTAAGTGGCGAAAAGTATAGATGTTTAAGGTTTGCAAAGGCAAAGAAGTAATGTTCATATTATTTTTTTCACGAAACAGGCTGAAAGCAGCTTGCAATGGTCTCCTTGTGGTATTAATTCCTAAGCAGTCTTCTTACTAATACTCAATTTGTTGTATACATTTCTACACATTCGACATGAAATGAAATTGCCTTAGATTTGAAGTTTCCGACTTGGAGTTGAAATCTTCTTTTTCTTTTTATGCTTGTGATCGTCTTGGTCCTCCTTATGGTATAAATTCTTAACTTGTCTTATTACGAATACTTATATTTGCAGTGCATTTCTTTCTCATATTCGATGTGTAATGAAATGCTTCAGATTTGAAGTTTTCCAACTTTCAGGGGAAAATCCTTCTTATTTTTATGCATGCCATTGTCTTTCCTGAAAAGTATGATCTTCTCAGCAGGATCATATATGATATAATTAAGTCTACACTTGATATCAACATGTATGGATCTGAAAGATATGAAAATCTCATTGGCATTGAAAAAACCAGCAGAATTTCGACATTGGTGACACTGCAGGAACAGAATTCACATCAAGCTAATAAGCTAGAAATCCTCCAAATGCAAGTCCCTAGAGCTGAGTAGAGTTGCTGGCTTTGCTCAACGATGTATCGAATTGTAAAAGGCCTGTGTGAGTCCTCAGGACGATGCTATGTGACCTGAATCAGCTCTGTGTGGTGGTATATTTCAGTTGGAGCTCTATTATTTCAATACCTGTACGAAAATTTGAAGTGCTATTGTGCCCGAGGTGAGCGTGAGTCTCGCATGCTCATGTTCAAGCTGTTCCGCATGGTTCGTCTTCCTATCCCTGTATTTCCCTTCTGCATCATTGCCACAAACTCTCCATAATCGATTCGTCCATCCTGGACACAAGTGAATAATACATTAATACATCAGCTTCTAAAACTGGATCTAAAGCTGAAAATTATCGACAAATTTAAGTCCTATTTGAAGTTTTGGGTCAAGGTCAGATGGGTATGAGTTTGAGCTTACGTTATCTTGATCTACTTCTTTTATGACGTCTTCGAGATACACATCTGTCATGTTATGTTCCGTACAAGCCTGTTGGAGTTCGTCAGCAGTGATATATCCGCTCCCATCTTTGTCAAAATATTGGAAAGCTGCAACCAGGTGTTCTTCTCGTTCTAGTTTGTTCAGGTGAACTGTTGCAGCTATAAACTCGCCGTAGTCTATAGTTCCACTGTTATCGATGTCAGCCTGAAAAAACAAACATATTTTAGTTGCTCGACAATAACTGTGCCCGTGCTTGCCACAAATTACATGGAATGACTTCTGTAAGAGGATAACAATGTTATAATTAGCGAAATATGGAGGTTTACCGCATCCATGAGATCACGTATTTCAGTATCCTGCAAGGTGGACCCGTATTTTCTCAAACCAGCCTTCAACTCATCAAACGTGATCGCACCGCTATTGTCAGTATCCATAGCCTGGAACATTTCTTTCAATCCAGCAATCTCTTCCTCCGACAGACTTTCAGCAATTACCTGATAATTTCAAGATGCCGCAATTCAGGATGAGTCCTATTTCATTGCGTGTCAAACGCTTAAAAATCATTTACTAGTCAGTTTGAAAAACGTACCCGTAGTGCCATCTTCTTTAACTTATTCATTGCAGAGAAATTTTTAAGACGGGAGAGAACAGCTGGATCCAGTGATCTGTCAGGAGCAACGCCATTTTCGCAAATCCATGGATGACCTACGATTGAAAGGAAAAGCAAGAGTGTAAGAACAAAACCATTTTGGAAAAGACCAGATGAAATAGCGTGAATGACTATTTATAAAAGAATAGATGGACATCAACGTACATAAAACTTGATGGGCCGTTAGCCGTTGTGAAGGCTTCATGCACAACATCTTTGTAATCAAATCCTTTGCGCTGTCTGATATTAGTGGCCACGGGTCTGAGTCAAAATCAATGGTGCCTTTCAACACGGCGTCAAATATTCCTTGCTGCGTCTCTGAGTTCAGAACATTGAGTTTCAGGTCGGAGTATGGATATAAAAAGAAGTGTTTGGATGTTAAGTTCTAGCAGGCCTACCTGCCCAAAAGGGTGGAACACCGCTAAGCAATATGTAAAGAATCACTCCGGCCGTCCAGACATCAGCTTCTGGTCCATAATTTTTCTGAAGTACCTCCGGGGCTACGTAGTATGGGCTTCCAACCACGTCAGTGAATACTTGACCTGAAATGACAATGATTTCACTAAGTTAACTGTTAGCGATGAAAACGTTCTTAACGGGGATGTCATCAGAATAACAATAATAATTTAATAATGGATATTCAACACTGACCAGGTTTGAAAAAAACGGAGAGTCCAAAATCGATGGCTTTGAGAGAAAAGTCATCATCCTTATTAACAAGCAAGAAATTCTCAGGTTTGAGATCTCTATGAATAACTCCAAGGGAGTGGCAAGCCTCGACAACGCCAACAATGATTCTTATCAGCTCAGCCGCCTTTCGCTCACTGTAATGCCCTCTTTGAATAATTCGATCAAACAACTCACCTCCAGCACAAAGCTCCATCACAATGTGAACAGACGCCGGGTCCTCGTAAGCGCCCTTGATTGTTACAATATTTTTATGCCCGGCCAAATGATGCATTATCTGAATCTCTCTCCTAACATCATCCACATCTTCTTTAGAAATAAGTTTCCTTTTCGATATCGACTTGCATGCATACTCGTTCCCAGTGGCAATCTCCGTGCATAAAAATGTAGTCCCAAACTGGCCTTGTCCCAATTTACGCCCCAAGTTGTAAAGATCATGAATGTTGGGAGTCTTGTGACCCAAAACATAGTAAGCATGACTTTCCGCCCCTCGTCTCATGATGATATCTTTCTTGCTGGCACTCAGCGCAGACGCTTTGTTACCTTTCTTAGGGCTATCTTTCGCAAATTCTTGCGAAATGAGTTGTTGAGAATTGAGACTGGTGGGAGAGTGATCAGAATTTGAACGCTCGGATGAAGTGTTTCTCTTTGAACTGATACGATCTGCGGGCTGGTCGTTGCCCTCGAATAGTTTCCCTCTGAAAGATCCTCGGCATGCGTTGCCCATCAAACAAAACAAAATCCCACTTTCTTCAACTTTTCGAAACTCAAAAAATTCTCCGAAAATACTTCACATCAATAAACCAACCTGTCACAAAACCAAAACATCTATCAGACAAACCACAATGATCACAAACTACATCAAACAAAATCAGATCCATTTCTCGCATCCAACCCTAAAATCAATAACGAATCGTACCCACATTCCCAAAATTGGATCACCCCAAATCTTAACCCAAAAAATCCAATCTTGAACCATCAGCAACATCAAAATCCCCAAATAGGACCAAATACATACCCAATCTGAACCCTAAAAATCCAATCTTGGATCATCAGCAAACATCAAAATCCGAAAATTGGATCAAACCCTAAAAAAATCTAATCATGAATCATCAACAAACATCAAAATCCCCAAATTCCAACAACCAAATTCCAATCTTCATCAATGAAAAAACTATCAAATTCCAAAATCAAACAAGCCCAGATCACAAAGACAAGACCTAGCATCAAAATCACCTACCCAGTTCGTCAATGGCGGTTCAGAGCCAGAAATCGAAGCGTCCAAGCTCAGCCGATGAGTATAAAAAGAGGGTAAGATCAAAAATGACAAAGGAAGAAGGCGAGAGGAAATGTAAGGATCAAGACTCGAGGTTTGAACGTGTTGCGCAGGAGCAGCTCGCTTTTTGGGAATAAAGAAATGTATAAACGCCAGCAATGCTTTTTGGGGATGTTGCGCAGAAAGGTCGGACTGATTAGTTCAGATTATTGGGGAAGAGGAGAGAGAAAGTGCTGACCAGAAAACTCAGCAATCCTTCTCAATTTTTTAATTGGCGTATATAATTATATTAATATTTACACATAATTTGAATTTAGCTGAATCGTTTAACCGTTAACGTTAGCAATAAAACGGCGTCGTTTTCCACTGATGCAGGCATACAGCTGCAACTAGCCTTACCGTATCACATTTTTCAGTCGCGGCAGTTCATATCACTGAGCTAAAAAGTTAGGGTTTCTTCCGACAAATCGAAATGCGGTGGTTATCGTCGTCGTCCATTCGCAGCTTGAAGCGGCGACAATTTCGCCTTCCTTCAGTTCTGAGCAGCAATAGCGGCGGTGACTATTTCAAAACCCAGTCATGCTTGTCATCGAGCTCCACCGTAGGTAGGGCTACTGTGTCCGGTTATCCGAAATCAAACTATGTTGAAGGTTATATTGAGGATATTAAATCTCAAAAACGGAAGAGTTTTAGAGGATTTTTACCTGATTCCATCGGTTTGAGTAGGTTAATGAATAGCTATAGCAAAACTGGGTGTACGGGTTATGGATTTGGTGTTCTGGGGCTGGTTTTGAAATGGGGTTACACTCCACACGTTATTGGTATTTCTTGTCTCATGAATGCTTTGTGTCAGCAGCTCAGAATCAATGAGGCTGCTTTGTTATTTCAAAAAATGAAGTCTCACTTGGGTTGCACACCTAACATTGTTACATTTGGGACTTTGCTAAAGGGATTGTGCTCGACCGGTAACTCCAGAATCGCCTTGAATTTGCATGAGCAGATTGCTGATGGGACTCATGATCTTAGCGGTGACTTGCAGCTCAATCTCATATGCTACAGTACTCTTATTGATGGCCTTTGTAAGGATGGACTTATAGATAAAGCAAAAGAATTGTTTCTAGAAATGAGAAAAAAGGAAATAAGTCCTGACGTCATTACTTACAATATAGTTATTGACGGTCTGTGCCGAGCTGGTAAGTGGGAGGAGGCCAAAGCTATGTCTCGTGAGATGTTGGACCATGGTCTTGAACCCAGTGTAGTTACATTCAACGTGTTGATTAATGCTCTAGCAAAGATGGGAAAAAGTAAAGAAGCAAAGGAGTTGTTTTCACTAATGATACAAAGAGGTCAAATGCCCAATGTGGTTACATACAACACATTGATGGACTGCATGTACAGAGAAGGAAATATTGAGGAGCTGAAGGAAGTTTTTGTTTTCATAGACAGAAAGGGTATTACAGCTAATGTTGTCACCTATAATATATTGATTAAAGGGTATTGCAAGCTTGGAACGATAGATGAAGCTAATGCAGAATATCGGAGAATGATTCAAAATAGAGTCAAACCTACTATCATCACCATTAATGCTTTGTTAGAAGGCATGCTCTTGAAGGGTATGGTGAGCGAGGCGATTGAACTGAAAAGGGAAATAACAGTTCAAAATCTCACTCCTAATACCTGTACTTATAACATTTTGGTTGATGGGTTCTGCAAGAATGGTTACATTCAGGAGGCAGAAAAGTTATTTGACATGATGAGTGGTAGCAAGCTGAAACCAGATGTCGTTACATATAATTGTTTGATTGACGGACTTTGTAAAGTTGGGAAATTAGAAAAGGCACTGTTATTGTTTGATAAGATGTCTCGTGACTGTGTGGTACCAGATTGTAGGACTTATAGTATTCTCATCGATGGACTGTGTAAAGCAGAAAAAATTGTCGAAGCAGAAAATTTATTTGATATGATGAGTGACAACAAGCTGAAACCAAATGTCGTTACTTATATTAGTTTTATTGACGGACTTTGTAAGGCTGGGAAGTTAGAAAAAGCACTATTACTGTTTGAAAGGATGTCTAGTGACAGTGTGGTACCAAATGTTACAACATACACTATTCTCATCGATGGACTGTGCAAAGCAGAAAAAATTATTGAGGCTGAGAAGTTGTTTGATATAATGAGTGATAGCAAGCTGAAACCAGATGTCGTCACATATAGTAGTTTGATTGACGGACTTTGTAAAGCTGGGAAATTGGAAAATGCACTATTGTTGTTTGATGGGATGCCTCGCGACGGTGTGGTACCAAATGTTACCACTTATACTATTCTCATCGATGGACTGTGCAAAGCAGAAAAAATTATTGAGGCTGAGAAGTTGTTCGTTGATATGGAAAAAAATGGTATCGTTCCAGATGTGTGCGCATTCGGTGCACTAATTCATGGTTTTTGCCAGATCGACGACATAAGCAAAGTAATTGAACTCCTTCAAATGATGGCACGCAGACAAATCAATTTAGATGATGCGATTGACGACATGGTCATAACCCAGCTGTTGAAGGAAGAGAAATATCATGAATATATTAACCTTCTTCCAACTTTCCCTCAAAGAGGGTGGCCAACAGTCCACTAACCCGTGTTTGAAGGTACGGCGGGAAAGAGTATGGTGCAAAGAGCCATATGGTGCCTTGAAGATACCAAACCAGGCTTCATTTGATAGTTATGGTTAAAGACTTAAAGTTCCATTTTTTATATTACTGATCATTGTTCGCTGTTCTCATATTCCATATACAAGTGAAATGGCTGGCTCATTTTTGTTTCTTCCTTGCAGAAAATTTCAGGGCTTTGGTGGGCACAGGTACATAAACAGCCGAATTATGTTGATGTCATATAGGGCTATTTGATTGATGGTTGTCTACTTGTCTAGCAAATCTGTTTTTGATGGTTCTGGTAAGCCTTTTCAATATAGAAGTAGAAGGGGGAAAGGCTTCACTTTAAGGAAACACCTTCCAATTGAATACTATCGGTGTTTTTGTCCAAGTCGAAGAAATTGTTAACAGAGATGGGACATGGAATGACTGTATATCTGGTGAAAACTTCCATGTTGAGAATCTTAAGATAACATTATCAGATAACCTCCCATTGTTACTTCGTTTTCTGTAATGATTGATGTAATTGCAGCCTCTTTGATCTACGTATACCTGTCTTACCTTTGATTTTGGAACTTTCTTTTCTAGGCGATATGTCCATGGTGAATTTAAGACCCAGTTCAAAACCTGGTAGGCTGTTATTTTACACCCTTCATCGTTGGCTTCACGAAATGGCATTTAATTAGTAGGTTTCTACTAAAAGATACCAAAGAGGAAACGGGTTAAATATAGCTGACCTAAACATCATCTTTGATCAATGTTTGTTGGCTTAAGGCCACATGAAATGTTCTCTTTACATCATCTTTCATGTAGATTCTCAAGGTACCGATGCTCCCATTTTAGTTATCTACAAAAAAAGTCTGATTGATTTGTTTTCTTTTCCGTTCTGAGACAAATTACAGGAAATGAAGCACTATCTTGAAATCCAAACTAAAACAACAAGGACCACGCCTTCGAAGTTTAGCAATGTCGGTTCAGAGCATGGCTCCTGAAGTTATCACCCAGGTCTTCGCTGCTATAAATCCCGCCATGTATGTGTTAATGTTTTGCATTCTGTTATACTCGATGATGAAAAACATGAGTTTTGACTGTTTGAGATAGATTTAGAACTCTGAATGTCAGGAATTTCCAACATACTGAATGTTGTCGTTGGAACTTGGAACTAATTTGAAGCTCAAACGTCGCCGTTTCCAGCTGATTGTGTTCTAAATGTAGGCTGACTGCATTTTCCCACCCCTTTTAACAGATTAAACGTCGTCATTTCCAGCATAAATTGTTCATTGGATTTTGTACATGATGGCCGAAGTCATATGCTAAACTAGAAGCCCATCCTCTCCCAGATCACAAAGACAAAGCTTAGCAATGGCGGTTCAGAGCCAGAAATCAAAGCGTCGAAGCTCGACATAAAAAGAGGGGAGAGTGACAAAGGAAGAAGGTGAGAGGAAATGGGAAGGAGCGCTTGCTTTATTGGTACAAAGAAATGTATTACGTCTTGTGAAGGTGAACTGTGAATCAGCGTTGCTTTTTGGGATTTTGTAAAGAGAGGTCGAACTGTGTTCAGATTATTGAGAAAGTGCTGACCAGAAAATTCAACAATGAATTTTTTTTCTTCTTTTCAGAGTTTTTTTCTTCTATAATTATTATGGATTTGACGACACTCATTACTTTGGAAACAAAGATCTCGGGTCGGAGTCCCCTTGGGAAACAAATTTTAGTGCAAAATTTACATGTATAATGGAGTAGTAACTTTTTACACATAATTTTAATTTATACAATTAAAGCTAATCGTTTAACGTTTGTAATTAGACGGCGTCGTTTTACGCTGATACGGGCAGATCATATCACAGGAGCTCCAAAGTTGGGTACGACCTCAAAATTAGGGCTTTCTTCCGACAAATCGAATCGACCAATCAAAATGCGGTGGTTATCGTCGTCGTCCATTCGCAGCTGGAAGAAGCGGCAACTTCGACTTCCTTCGATTCTTAGCAGCAGTAGCGGCGGTGACTATTTCAAAACCCACGCATGCTTGTCATCTAGCTCCACCGTAGGTAGGGCTACTGTGTCCGGTTCTCCGAAATCACACTATGTCGAAGGTTATATTGAGGATATTATATCTCAAAAACTGAAGAGTTTGGGACGTTGCTTAAGGGATTGTGTCAGCAGCTCAGAATCAATGAGGCTGCTTTGCTGTTTAAAAAAATGAAGACTCATTTGAGTTGCAAACCTAACATTGTTACATTTGGGACTTTGCTTAAGGGATTGTGCTCGACCGGTAACTCCAGAATCGCCTTGAATTTGCATGAGCAGATTGCTGATGGGACTCATGATCTTAGCAGTGACTTGCAGCTCAATCTCATATGCTACAGTACTCTTATTGATGGCCTTTGTAAGGATGGACTTATAGATAAAGCAAATGAATTGTTTCTAGAAATGCGAAAGAAGGATATAAGTCCTGACGTCATTACTTACACTATAGTTATTGACGGTTTGTGCAGAGCTGGTAAGTGGAAGGAGGCCAAAGCTATGTTTAGTGAGATGTCGGACCAAGGTTTTTCACCCAATGTGGTTACATTAAACATGTTGATTAATGCTCTAGCAAAGATGGGAAAAAGTAAAGAAGCAAAGGAGCTGTTTTTACAAATGGTACAAAGCAGTCAAATGCCCACTGTGGTTACATACAGCTCGTTGATGGACTGTTTCTATAGGGAAGGAAATATTGAGGAACTGAAGGAAGTTTTTGTTTCCATGGACAGAAATGGTATTATGCCTGATGTTGTCAGCTACAGTATATTGATAAAAGGGTGTTGCAAGCATGGAATGATACATGAAGCTATTGAAGAATATCGGCGAATGATTCGTAAGGGAGTCAAACCTTTCATTATTACTATTAATGCTTTATTAGAGGGCATGCTCTTGAAGGGCATGGTGAGCGAAGCAATTGAACTGAAAAGTGAAATAACAGTTCACAATCTCACTCCTAATACCTGTACTTATAGCATTTTGGTTGATGGGTTCTGCAAGAATGGTTACATTCAGGAGGCAGAAAAGTTATTTGATATGATGAGTGGTAGCAAGCTGAAACCAGATGTGGTTACGGTTACATATAATTGTTTGATTGACGGACTTTGTAAAGTTGGGACATTAGAAAATGCACTGTTATTGTTTGATAGGATGTCCAGCGACAGTGTGGTACCAGATGTTTTGACATATAGTATTCTCATCAATGGACTGTGTAAAGCGGGAAAAATTATTGATGCGGAGAAGTTGTTTGATAGAATGAGTGATAGCAAGCTGAAACCAGATGTCGTCACATATAGTAGTTTGATTGACGGACTTTGTAAAGCTGGGAAATTGGAAAAGGCACTATTGTTGTTTGATGGGATGCCTCGCAACGGTGTGGTACCAAATGTTACCACTTATACTATTCTTATCGATGGACTGTGCAAAGCAGAAAAAATTATTGAGGCAGAGAAGTTGTTTGTTGATATGGAAAAAATTGGTCTTCCAGATGTGTGCACATTCGGTGCACTTATTCATGGTTTTTGCCAGATCCGCGACACAAACAAAGTAATTGAACTCCTTCAAATGATGGCACATAGACAAATCAAGTTAGATGATGCGATTGACAACATGGTCATAACCCGACTGTTGAAGGAAGAGAAATATCATGAATA
Source organism: Rhodiola kirilowii (assembly GCA_033675215.1). Lineage (NCBI taxonomy): Eukaryota > Viridiplantae > Streptophyta > Magnoliopsida > Saxifragales > Crassulaceae > Rhodiola > Rhodiola kirilowii. The sequence goes on along the minus strand of CM066193.1, from coordinate 4,379,447 downwards.
TATTAACCTTCTTTCAACTTTCCCTCAAAGAGGGGCACCAACAGTTCACTAACCTGTGTTTGAAGGTACGGGAAAAATTGATAGTTAGATACCAAACCCAATTCAGAGTCGGACAAAAAATAACCGGCCGGGCTTTAGCGGTGCCTGAAAGTTAACAACCACATTAAATTACTAGTAAATGCTACTAACTTGCTGATACTTTATCATAAGGGTGGTGTGCCCTTCAGTTTACATATATGGTAAGATTTTTTATATTCTATTATCATACTGAAACATGTTATTTGCTTTGCAGAGGCACTTATCATTTTGAAAATGTGTGAAAAATGAAGAACCTGTGTTTTTCATCCAAAACAGGGTTGTTGTTTCTTCTCTCCATTCTGCAGTAGCTTTTGGTGAATGTTTCTTGTGTGAAGATACTTGGGTGAAATCCAACATTCTTGTCTTCTTGATGGTTCTGGTAAGCCTTTTCAATATAGAAGGGGGAAAGGCTTCACTTTAAGGAAACACCTTGTAATTGAATACTATCCGTGTTTTTATTCAAGCCGGAGAAATTGTTAACGGAGAGGGTCTTGTGGTGAAACATCCATGTTGAGAATCTTAAGATAACATTGTCAAGCAGGTCTACATCTACTTTTCATTGTTGCTTTGTCACATGAATGTTAAGATAACATCCTCGTCGATTAACGGTAGTTTTTTTATATTAACGATAGTTAGCTTAAGGCCACATGAAGTTTTCTCTTTACACACCTTTTACGTAGATTCTCAAGGTACCGATGCTCCTGTTTTAGTTATCTTCAAAAAGGTCTGATTAATTAGTTCTCTATATCGTTCTGAGACAGTTTACAGGAAATGAAATACTAGCTTGAAAGGCGAACCAAAGCAAGAAGACCACGCCTCTCGCGCCACTAGCAAAAACAAAATGGCACCAAGCAAGCCGTAAAACTAAAAGCATGCCTCCTGAAGTTGTCACCCAGTTCTTCTCTGCTGGAGTCAGCCCAGCAAAGGCTGCTAAAAATCCCGCCAGGTATCTGTTAATGTTTTGCATTCTGTTATACTCTATGATGCTAGTGATGAATTTGATGTTGATTGTGATGAAAAACATGAGTTTGATGTTTGACTGTTTGAGATAGCTTTGCATTCTGTTATACTCTTGAACGTAGTCATTTCCAGCTGATTGTGTTCTACTTGTAGGCTGGCCACATTTTCCCACCCCTTTTAAACGTCATCATATCCAGCAGATATAAATTGTTCATTGGATTTTGTCCATGATGGCTGAAGTCAACCTAAAAGCCCATCATCTCACCCAGATCACAAAGACCGGACCTAGCAATGGGGGGTTCAGAGCCAGAAATCGAAGCATCGAAGCTCTACATATCAGTATAAAAAGGGGAAAATGACAAAGGAAGAAGGCGAGCGGATGGGAGTATCAAGACTCCATGTTGAAACATGTTGGGCAGGAACAACTTGCTTTTTGGTAATACAGAAATGTATAAGGTCGTGTAAACTGTGAACCAGCTGTGCTTTTGGGGGATGTTGCTCAGAGAGGTCGGACTGATTAGTTCAGCTTCATATTGTTGGCTGTTGGGGAAGAGGAGAAAGAAAGTGCTGACAAGAAAACTCAACTATGCTTTTCTTTTTCTTTTTTCAAACTTTTCGTCCTCTGATTTTTTTTCCATGGATTTTAGTGCGAAATTAAACCATATAATAGGAACATTTTACGCATAATTTATACTAGTAAAGTTAAATTGTTTAACGTCTTTATTAAGCCGGCGTCTTATACAGGCATACTGTTGCAACTAACTTTGCCGTTTTACATCTTGCAGTGTAGGTGCGATCTATTTTGAAAAACGAATTTGGAAATTGAGTAGACGGGAAATGAAATTCGAGTTTTGGCTTAATTGGATATTTTCTCCTTTTTTTGGGAAGAGAGGGGCAACATTGCTATTTTTTTTTGTTCGAATTTTCTTCTTCTGAAAATTTTTATGGGATTTTAGTGCGAAATTTACCCATATGCTAACTTTTTTACTCATAATATTAATTTATACAAGTAAAGCTATGTCGTTTAACGTTGGTATTGAGCCGGCGTCGCTTTATACTGATACAGTTACAGGCATACAGCTGCAATTAGGATTGGACGACCTCAAAATTAGGGCTTTCGTCTCACAAATCGAATCGGACCAAATGCGTTGTTCGATTCGCAGCTGGAAGATGCGGCAATTTCGACTTCCTTTAATTCTTAGCAGCAGTAGCGGCAGTGACCTTTTTTAAAATCTCGTCATGCTTGTCATCGAGCTCCACTGTGTCCGATCAGCGGAAATCAAACTACATTTGATCAGTTTGAGTAGGTTAATGAAGAGCTATAGCAAGATTGCACTGGATATGGCTGACTTTGAAAAAGGTTTATAATCCACACATGTCATTGGTATTTCTTCTCTCATTAATGCTTTGTGCGAGCATCTCAGAATCAACGAGGCTGCTTTGCTGTTTCAAAAAATGAAGACTCACTTTTTTTATTTCTTTCTGTTTAAACAAAAAGTGAGTCTTCATTTTTTGGAACTGCAAATGAAGACTCACTTGGGTTTCACGCCTAACATTGTTACATTTGGGACTTTGTTTAATGGATTGTGCTCGACTGGCAATTCCAGAATTGCCTTACATGAGCAGATTGCTGATGGGACTCATGATCTTAGCAGTCATCACCATTAATGCTTTATTAGAGAGCATGCTCCTTCATGGTATGGTATGGTATGCTTTATTACACAGTTTGTTTAGTTATAGTATTTTGGTTGATGGGTTCTGCAGGAATGGTTATATTATATTGAGGAGGCAGAAAAGTTATTTGATATGATGAATGATAGCAAGCTGAAACCAGATGTCATTACATTTAGTAGTTTGATTGACGGACTTTGTAAAGCTGGGAAGTTAGAAAAAGCACTATTACTGTATGAAAGGATGTCTAGCGACGGTTTGGTACCAAATTGTACGACTTGTAGTATTCTCATCGATGGAATTTGTAAAGCAGAAAAAATTGTCGATGCAGAAAATTTATTTGATATGATGAGTGGTAGCAAGCTGAAACCAGATGTCATTACATATAGTAGTTTGATTGACGGACTTTGTAAAGCTGGGAAATTAGAGAAAGGACTGTTATTGTTTGTTAGGATGTCAAACGACGGTGTGGTACCAGATGTTACAACATATACTATTCTCATCGATGGACTATGCAAAGCAGAAAAAATTATTCAGGCAGAAAAGTTGTTTGTTGATATGGAAAAAAATGGTAATCTTCCAAATGTGTGCACATTTGGTGCACTTATTCATGGTTTTTGCCGGATGGGCGACACAAACAAAGTAATTGAACTCCTTCAAATGATGGCAGACCGACAAATCAAGCTGAATGATGCAATTGACTACATGGTCATATCCCGGCTGTTGAAGGAAGTGAAATATGATGAATATCTTAACCTTCTTCCAACTTTCCCTCAAAGAGGGGCACCAACAGTTCACTAACCCGTGTTTGAAGGTACGGGAAAATAGATCGTTAGATACCAAACCCAATTCAGAGTTGGACAACAAAGAACCAACCAGGCATGCTACTAACTTTCTGATACTTTATCATAAGGGCGGTGTGCCCTTCAGTTTATTTTTCAGTTTATGTATATGGTAAAAAAAATTTGATTCCACTTACCATTTTGACTGATATGTCATATTCTTGACGGCACTAGTTTGCTACATTGTGACAAGTGCCATAGCTTTGTACTGATGTGAATGATTTGAGCTTTCTGTGTAATATCTTGTCATGATTTAAATAGTTATGATTCAAGCATTCATTTGAAAATAGTTCCATTTTTTATGTTACTGATCATTGTTCGCTGTTCTCTTATTCCATGTACAAGTAAAATGGCTGGCTAATTTTTGTTTCTTCTTGCAGAAAATCTCAAGGCTTTGGTGGGCACAGGTACAAAAACAGCATAATTATGTTACTTTCATATATGGCTATTTGATTAATTGTTGTCTAGCAAAACTGTTTTTTATGGGTCTGGTAAGCTTTTTCAATATAGAAGTAGAAGGGGGAAAGGCTTCACTTTATGGAAACACCTTCTAATTGAATATTATATGTGTTTTTGTCCAAGCTGAAGAAATTGTTAACAGAGATGGGACATGGAGTGATTGTTTGTATATCTGGTGAAACCATGTTGAGAAACTTAGGATAATATTATCAAGCAGGTCTACATCTACTTTTCATTGTTACTCTTTTTCTCCCTAGTATCTTGTGGTTCGACATTTCCTTGCCTGTCATTCTCTGGAATGATTGATGTAATTGCAACCCCTCTTTGATCTTCATATGCCTGTCTAACCTCTGATTTGGAACTTTTTCTTTTAGGCGATGTGTCCATGGACCATGGTGAAGTCAAGACCCAGTTAAAAACTTGGTAACCTATATTTTTTTTCAAACCATTCTCTTGGTAGCTATACTACTTTTAGTTACATTTGTTGAGAATAGCATATGTCTCGCTTGACGAAATCTTAGGTTTAATGGGTTGCTTGTCACATTTGGTAAAGGTGTAATGTAACATTATTAAGGCATGTACACAAGTACACAACAAGTCTATAATAAATTGAGAAAAGTCATAATATCTTAATCCTGAAAGATACCGAAGAGCAAATGGGATAATATGTACAGCTTTAGAACGCCACATGATGTTCTCTTTAGACAACCTTTTATGTAGATTCTCAATGTACAGATGCTTTAATTTTTTATTATCTACAAAAAGGTCTGATTAATTAGTTATCTTTTTCGTTCTGAGATAATTTACAGGAAGTGAAATACTAGCTGGTAAGCTAAACCACAACAACAAGACCACGCCTTTGGTGGCACTAGCAAAAACAAAATACCATGAAGCTAAGGACATGCCTCTTGAAGTTATCACCGACACCGAGTCCTCTGTTGGAGTCAGGCAAGCAAAGCCTGCTAAAGCTAAAACTAACTGATCCCGCTGCGTATCTGTTATTGTTTTGCATTTTGTTTTATTATATGATGCTAGTGTTAGATCTGATGTTGACTGTGTTTTTAATTTGTCGTGAAAAAATCTGCTACAAAACATGAGTTTGAGATATCTTTGGAACTCTGAATGCCAGCAGTTTTCAGTTTACTCCTGTTGTAACTAATTTGAAACGAAACGTCGTCGTTCTCAGTTGATTGTGTTTTACTTTTACATGCAGGCCGACTCCGCTGAGCCCATTTTCCTTCTATTTTAACAGATTATACAGTCGTTTCCAGCGAATATAAATTGTTTATATATTATTAAATAAATTAGATAATTGATTGGGAAAGAATTTCCAATTTAGCAAAAATTGGAATATCGTTTTCTTTTCTAGTCAATTTTCAAATTGAGTTTCCGAAATGATCACTTTTTCTTAGGTCACAAACGGCACCTAATATATTAGACGATGTTGTGAACAACGTCTAATGTTAAGTGTCTTGCTTACATCGATATCATGCTAGAGATGGAAGTGGGTTACGAAACTCGTGGATTGGCCCGTTTGGGTCGTGGGTCGACCCGATTCAGCTCGACCCGTGCAACCCATCTCGTGGGTCGAAAGTGGTGGGTTCAACTTATGAGTCGGGTTGGCTTAGATTAAAACTCAACCCGTGGGTCGGACCCTTTTTTAAAATAATTTTGTAAATTAATATATACTGAACCTTTTTTTGGTTTGTTGCTTAGATAATAAGTTATTTTAAATATAAATTATATGAAAACATTTGATATTTAATAAGTATTTTAAACTTTTATTTTAATTAAAATTAATAATTATGGTTCAACCCGTGGGTTGGACTCAACCCGACCCAACTCATTTATGATGGGTCCGATCCGTGGGTCGGGCTGGGTCCAAAAATTTCGCTTCAACCCGGGCCGTGGGTTGACCCGTTACTGTTTCAACCCAGCCCGACCCAGTCCGAACCCACACGAATTACACTGTTTCGACCCAGCCCGACCCGTGGGCCAACCCACTTCCATCTCTATATCATGCTGAGTCATTTGCCTATGTGTCAACTTAAATTAAGGCGCCCTTGAGTATAGCGTTTAAAAAATCAGCACAAACTTTAGGCGCTGTTAAAGACAACGTCTACCTGTCTCCGCCCAGCGCTTACCTGTTTCTACCCATGCTGCCGCAGCGCCTACCTGGCTCCGTGAAGAGCTTCGTGGTCCATATGTACCGTCACATCCGGGAGAAGAATGTTTAGATTCATCAGATGTACGAGACGTCGTTCCAGACTCTATCAGAACATTTATTCATGGACTCGCCGTGGCGGTCGGTCGATGCAGTGGCTCAGTATGTGGAGAACGACCATGTGTTCTGCTTTACTGTACAAGGAGATGTGGTACAGGCATTTGTACGCAAGGCTGTCGCCGACGCTGAAGGAGAGGATTGATTCTCTTGGGATAATTATGTTAACCTTTTTCAGGTGGTGCTACATGGTGTGCATGTGAATATACAATTACCAAATCAGTGGCTGTGGGATATTGTAGATGAGTTTGTGTACCAGTTTCAGGGCTAAGAGGAGTTCGTTGTAGTAAGGTTGTTGGCTAGTTCTGTTGTGTTTAGTTTTCCTCCCTTTAAGTGTTTTCTGTACTTATGAGGGCTGTACTCTCAGTCTGTATGGGTCTGATCTTAGTTTGTGTTTTAATTTTTAAGTTTCAGGAGTTCGGCTCCTGTTTTTATTCGAAGGACACGACGGTACGTCATTAGGTTTGTAGTGTCGACTACTACGGTCAGTCGGCGAGCTGTTGTTGTCGTGCCCTTCTTCGGAGTGGTGCCCTTCGTGGGCAGCTTGTTTCCCCTCATTGCCGTGTTGGCACGTGTACTAATCAAGAAAAAGTATTGTGGCAACTGGCATGTGAGTTCAATTAGTAATGCTAATGAATGTGGTTGTGGTTTAACTTTTAGTCAGTGAATTTGTAATTGAGATGACTATGATCAATAGCTTGTTGTTTAGGGTTTTAGGCACCCTAAAACAAGATGTGTTTGTAACTGAGCCACCGCATCGACCGATGGCCACGACGAGTCCTTGAGAACAAGATGTGTTTGTAATAGAGCCACCGCATCGACCGATGACCACAACATGGGCGGAGACAGTAAGCACTGGGTGGAGACAGGTAGGCGCTGTCCTTAACAGTACCTAAAGTTTGTGCTGATTTTTTGGGCGTTGTACTCAAGAGCACCTTAATTTAAGTTGATACATAGGCACGTGACTCAACATGATATCGATGTAAGCAAGACACTTAGCATTAGGCGCCGGCGCTGTTGTGAACAACGCCTAAAAAAATGGACATTTCGAAAACTCAATTTAAAAATTGATCAGAAAAAGATTTTTTTTTCATTGATTGGGGGCAAGGCAGCTGCCAATAAGGGGCGGACTTTTGGATGTTATTTTATTAAATTAAATTGGAAAAACAACCGAAATGTAATCTAAAATTGAATTGAATTGTAAATTGACGATGTTGATAGTTGAATTGGCTTGCACAGTTCATTTATAATTTTTTTATAGTACATTGACATACAAAGATCACGAAATAATAATACAGATGAAAATGAACAACAACTGCAAAAATTAAAGCTACAAACACAGGAAAAATCAGTTCATTTATAATTAAGGGCATGTTTTATTGACTTTAAATTTGTATTATATAAACATGTAACACCAAATAACATAATTAACATAAATTCAGCTAACATAACATAAATTAAAATAACATAACATAAATTAAATTAAATTAACATAACATAAATTACCACCATCATCATATCATCATCATCATATTACCACCACCATCATCATCATCATCACCATCATCATCATCATCATCATCATCATGTCATCATCATCACCATCATGTCATCATCATGCATCATGCATCATCATGCATCATGCATCATCATCATCATCATGGTGATGAATAGTAATATGCGGATGCCTGATGAATAGTAATATGTTGATGATGACATGTGATGCTGGTGAATAGTAATATGATGAGGATGATGATCGTGACATGATGATGATGAATAGTAATATGGTGAATAGTAATATGATGATGATAATAATGAATAGTAATATGATGAATAGTAAGATGATGATGGTGACATGATGATGCTGATGAATAGTAAGATGATGATGGTGACAGTGGACACGTTATTTCTTTTCGTGGTGGTGTTATTTTTTTTGTAGACGCAATTGTATCATGCAATTAGTTTATCAACTAGTGGTTAAGTCCAACTCTTTTCATTGAGGGTGATGTAGGAGCGTTTTGGGCTCCGAAATAGTATTTTAGCTTTATTTCTTTATTTTTAGATTTTAGCAGCTGATGATTATCTTTAGCAGTTAATGATTATCTTCAGCAGCTGATGATTATCTTTTATCAGATGATGATTATCTTTTATCAGATGATGATTATCTTTTTAGATTTAGCAGTGGATAATTATCTTTTTAGATTTCCTTTCCTAATTAAGTTTTATGTTTTCCTATTTAAGCCCACTTTAGGGTTTCACTTATGTATCTTATTTCCCTTCAATAAATCTTTGGTTTTTTAGTTTTTGGTGGATTCCAAAACTTTCTTGGTGGATTCCAAGCTTTCTTGGTGGATTTCAAGCCTATCCTGAATTCATTGCTGGTGAATTCGTTTATCCGATTTCTCGCTGCATCAGTTGGTATCAAAAGAAAGTCTTTCCCTGTCTCTCTGCTAACTTGATCATATGGCAGATCAACCCGTACCCAGAGCAGATGGTGAGAGGGTCAATGCAGACATAGCCGCAGTCCTGGTTGCTTTGAGAACACAAATAGCTGCTATGTCAACCCAGTTGACATAAGTGGACACCAAGAGTCGTCGTGGAGACAAGAGAGGAGAACTGAATAGGGTTTCGCAAGGTGAGAACAATCTTGCGACTATCTTTTATAATTCGAGTTCTAAAACTTTTATGATGCGATGCAGGTGACCTAGCCCATTCATGGGTCGCTGGATTTCTCCCCTAGCCCATGGAAATGGGTCGCTGCCCTTTATCCCCTCGCATCAGGTCTGCAGGCCGTACACCCCAACCAAATCAGGAAGGTTTTAGTATTCAATCCTGCTGGGTGTTGGTGGTGGGATTCGACCCCAAACACCCTTTAACACATACCTTGTGAGGTATGTGTCACCAATTGAGCCACCTGCCTCGCATCATAAAAGTGCACTTTTGTTGAAATATATGGACCGTTGGGCCTATGTTATCCAACGAGTTTGAAACAAAGCCTGCAGGTATGCACCCAACCCATTCTCAAGACCCGTGAACAATGCACAGATTTTGGAACCTTGCCGGTTATTGGTGGGAGTCGAACACAAGACATTCCCCACCCTTTAACATGACCTTGTAGGCAACATGTTAACCATATGGAAGATTGATTATGGTAATTAACAAAATAATTATGATTAAGTGAAGAGTGATATTCCATTGTGCTGTGGAACCGTGGGTGGATAGGAATGTCTGTATTGGCAGGTCAAGGTTGATAGGTTTTTTGATGTCATGAATAATCCCGAGAACAAACAGGTTAAGATGGTATCAATTAGGTTGAAGAGTATGGCTGCCGTGTGGTGGGACATTCTCGTTATTCAGAGGAAACTTGAAAGAAAAGGGCATGTTTGAACGTGGAGGTGAATGAAACGAATTATAATGAAGCGGTATCTGCTTCAAAATTTTGAACAGATCCCTTATAAGAAGTACTTCGAATGCGTTCAAGAAAAGAAAACTATGACGGAGTATACGAATGAGTGTGTGAAGCAAGAGCTTTCGAAGCCAAATTCGAAGGGAAGAGGTTATTGTTGCGGAGGAGGCATGGGAGGAGATTGCTGAGCTGGCGATGCTGAGGATTTTATCTGCTGATTTTGAGGAGGAAGATAATAAGATTAAGATTAGTGGAGCTCAATATGATTTGCAGTTGCTAAATTCAGGCGACTTGAAGAGTGTTGAGAAGGAGGAAATAATTCCTGATGAGGCGCGCAATAACCTACAAGATTTTGAAGAGTTGATTGTAGATGAGCTGCCAAATAATTTACCCCCTCTGCAAGGTATTCAACATCAAATTGACTTGATCTCAGGATCGAGTACTAAAAATCTGATTTCTCAAAAATTGGTTTGTCAATTAAAGTTGCCCACAAAGCCTCATGATAAGCCATATGCACTCGTTTGGGTTTAATAGTTTACAGCTTCGAGTGTCGCTGACCCATAGGGTTCCTATTTCCATCGGAAAGTACTACAGGGAAGAGAGTGCACGGAGTAAAAGGTCCAGCTTATTGGTGATTACTCAGAGTGATAATGAGTTTGATAAGGCCATGATTAAGGGCGCTATGAGTGTTGTGAAGGAGGAGGATGGTATAACAGTCAAGAAAGCTGTTAAGGCTAGATTAAAGACTACGTGGAAGAAGAACAAGCTTGATGCTGACAAGCGCGAGAGAGTAAAGTCTTTAAATGAAGGTGATGATGTGATACAACCTCACAAGCATGGTCCACTCATGATGGATGAGGTCCTATATTTAGAAGATAACTCGGGGTCGAGTTCTTTGGAAGTGGAGGAGACTGATGTATGAGCATTTTGGGCTCCGAAATATTTTAGCTTTATTTCTTTGTTTTTAGATTTTAGCAGCTGATGATTATCTTTAGCAGCTGATGATTATATTTAGCAGATGATAATTATCTTTTAGCAGCTAATGATTATCTTTTAGTAGCGGATAATTATCTTTTTAGATTTAGCAGCGGATAATTATCATTTTAGATTTCCTTTCCTAATTAGGTTTTATGTTTTTCTATTTAAACCCACCTTAGAGTTTGAGTTATGTATCTTATTTTCCTTTCAATAAACCTTTGGTTTTTTCGTTTTTGGTGGATTCCAAGCTTATCCCGAATTGATTGCTGGTGAATTTGTTTATCCGATTTTCCCGCTGCATCAGAGGCGTTGTGTACATGTACGAGTTTATGTGGTCCATGCTTTCTTTATTTATACATGTGTTACAGTCGAGTTTTATATAGTCGAGTATGGTCTAGTGATATATAGATGAGATCGGTGCCACACTGCCACCTGATTCTCCTCCGCTCTAACCATCTCCACCAGTCCGAGGTGGTGATTGGGTATTTCGGTGTTGATGATGGCGGCAATTGGTCTTTTTGACGGTTGTGGCGGCTTTTTTTTTCTTTTTGACGGTTGTGGCGGCTTAGGCGGCCACTTGTACATATGTTTGTAGCTCGGATGTGGCGTAAGTGGCTGTGCGGAGGTGCGGCGCAAGTCGGCTTGGTTGGCGGCTGGGCGACGGCCTTCGTCGGGTTGCTGTTGTTTTTTTGGTTGTATATATGTGGTTGGCCGGTCGTTTCTTTGGCCGGGTTGGATCGGCTTGGCCTGCTATGCAGGCGGCGGTTGGGCGGCGGCTCCTGTTAGGGTGCTGGTTTTCGATTGTTGTGCTCTTGGCTGGTTACGTCCGGGTGGCGACGGTGGAGAACGTAGTGTTCTCCCTTGTTCGGTGCTTTGCTTCCACCAGCTGCGGTCGGATGGTGTTGGCACGGTTGTGCTGGTTGTCGAGGACTTTTAGCTGGACACGTTGGTTGCTTTGATGTGTGTTAGTGTCGGCTTCTTTGCCATCCAGTTGTTTCGTTGTGTCCTTGTAGGGCGAAAAGTCCTTTGTTTGTAGCCTGTGGGCGTGTTTATCGGGAAAAAAATAGATGAGATTGGCGCAATTAAGGTGATATAATCTTTTATTTTTATGAGTCCGGATCCTGTGAGAAGTGCAGTTACCATGAGAAATGAGAACAAATCCTGGCCATTTAATTAGTGTAATCTGTGGTCAAGATTAGCAGTATTATTCGTACATAATACAGAATTAAATCAACTAATTATGGATTTGAGGGTAAAATCGGGATTGAAATCAATTAAATAAATCAAAATCCCGTTAATTTCGTGGGACGACGTGAAGATAGACGACGAATCGCAGACGCAAAAACGAAGACCCATTCGCTTCCTGTCAATCTCAATCCTCAACACAATCCGATCGGACCAACACAGGCGAAAAGGAGCAACCTTTTTCGATCCAATAATCCTCTTTCGGCGAGAAGCGACGACACTCGACGACGACGAAATTCGGCGACTTCGACGACGCAACACCGACGACGAACGACGCAATGACCGACGAAATGAAGAATAAGAAAAAAAGGGTCAACGAGGGCGACCACATCGGAGGTTAGCGGTGAACATAATTTCTACGATCCAGAATCCTCGACTTTTTTTTAGCTAAAGGGTTCCGATGTTCTACTGAGGTCCTTATGACTTCCTGTTTTGTTCGTATTATAGCATACATTATTCGTAGTATAATGCCTTATTTATCGTAATTTAGCAAAATTAATTCGCAGGTTCACCGTTTTTTTAATGTTCGTATTGAACACATGGCATTCGTACTGATGTTCAACTGAGATCCTATTTGTTCGTATGATTTATTTTATTATTCGTAGTCTAGCATAGGTTAATCGTTGTAGGATGCCGTATTTATTCATAGTTTAGCAAACTTAGTTCGTAGTTTCACCGTTGTATTATTGTTTGTATTGAACGCATGTCGTTCGTACTGATTATTCGTAGCAAAGATTATTCGTAGTAGAGAACCTTATTTATTCGTAGTTCGGCAAACTTAATTCGTGGTTAGAGTTTCTGATACAATATTTTCCTTTGTGTCTTCAGCTGAGCTGAGCTTTTCTTAATTTATTTTGTTTAGGAACTTTGCAGCTCAGTTGGTTAAACAGCAACATCAAGATGCATCTGTAGATCAGGTAGTTGAGCAGTTCATTCCACTTTACAGCTTGAGATGGTTTTAGTCAATGGTAATGCTGAGCCGATATTTTCCATGTTTTTTAGGAACCTACAAAGCATGCCAAGTCCTCCTTAGCATCTAGTGAACCTCTCAGCAGTGCCATCATTGATTATTGTTCGTAGTGAACACAGGTCATTCGTAGTGGTGTTCTACTTAGTTCATTATTTTTCGTAGTGGTGTTCCACTGAGTTCATGCCTATTCAATGGTGGTGTTCCACTGAGTTCTACTTAGTTCATTATTTTTCGTAGTGGTGTTCCATTATCATTCTACTTAGTTCATTATTTTTCGTAGTGGTGTTCCACCAGTACGTATGATTTAATTGCTTTTTTATTATTGTTCGTATTGAAAACAGGTCGTTCGTAGTCAAGTTCAACTGAGTTCCTTAGTTGTTATTGTTTGTATTGAACACATGTTGTTCGTACTGATTATTCGTAGCAAAGATTATTTGTAGTAGAGAACCTTATTTATTCGTAGTTCGGTAAACTTAATTCGTGGTTAGAGTTTCTGATACAATATTTTCCTTTGTGTCTTCAGCTGAGCTGAGCTTTTCTTATTTTATTTTGTTTAGGAACTTTGCAGCTCAGTTGGTTAAACAGCAACATCAAGATGCATCTGTAGATCAGGTAGTTGAGCAGTTCATTCCACTTTACAGCTTGTGATGGTTTTAGTCAATGGTAATGCTGAGCCGATATTTTCCATGTTTCATCAGTATTCGTAGTATCAATTTTATCTTTTGTAGTAACAGTTTTATCTTTCATAGTATCAGTTTTATCTTTCGTAGTATCAGTTTTATCTTTTGTAGTAACAGTTTTATCTTTCGTAGTATTGGTTTTATCTTTTGTAGTAACAGTTTTATCTTTCGTAGTATCAGTTATGTCTTTCGTAGTATCAGTTTTATCTTGCGTATTGAATTGCAGCTTACATATAGTGCATATTATTTCATCTTGCTATAACCGTTTAATCTTATATCTCAGAAATTTGTGGAAGCCCAAGAAAAGGCCAAGACGTAGTGAATTCGAACAGAGAAGAGAAAACTCGGAGTCGTAGACGATGAAGATGACAACGATGAATAAAAATACAGTTGTTTACGGCGATGAGGAAAGGCTTCTTCTTATGACGATGTTGGATTTGATTTACTTTCTCATTTCATTATTTCGAAATACAAACTGTGTTATGATTTTGAATTATTGAACTGAGTGGAGAAATGTGATGGTTTTCGCTTTTCGGTTTCAGTTGAGATTTTGTAAATCCCTTGACTTGAGTTTAAATGTTTTGAGAGGCAATGCAGAAACCTTTGATTTTCATTATGCAGTTACAAATTATAAACGGTATGCTACGAATATTCCAGTTACAATCCACTAGTTGATTACTTTTTTCACATTTCTTGTAGTCGAGCAGAAATCGGAAGTCAATTTCACATAAATTATTATTACGAAAGATAAAACTGATACTACAAATTATAAATTTGATAATACAAATTATAAATTTGGTAATACAAATTATAAATCTGTTATTACGAAAGATAAATATGTTATTACAAATTATAAATCTGGTAATATAAATAATAGTACTGGATTAGACCAATCTGTTATTACGAAGTCTATCGCATGGCAGAACTGATTAGAGAAAATATCCCAAAATCTCGCAGCACAACTTAACTATGCCACACATTTAAAGGTACGAGTTTTCCAACAGCTTTTCATTATTGCTCTGCACAAAAGACCATGGATGGAAAATCTGGTAATACAAATTATAAATCTGTTATTACAAAAGATAAATCTGTTACTACAAATTATAAATTGTTATAACGAAAGATAAAACTGATACTACAAATTATAAATCTGGTAATACAAATTATAAATCTGTTATTACGAAAGATAAATCTGTTTACTACAAATTATAAATCTGGTAGTGGACGACAGAGCACAGACAGCAACGGATCGACGGCAACGACACTGACGACATCGGCACGAACAACACCAGTACAAACAACACCGGCAGCAGCTAATGGAAAGGCGACGGACGACGCAACAGATCAAACACAGAGGGGTTTTCACCATTAACAAAATCTCATTCATTGCCTCTTGCCTTGAGTCCCTGTATTTCTCTCTCTGGTAAGAGTTTATTTTTTGGATCCCACAGTTCCATTATTCCAAAAGACTCATCAAGAGAAACCGGTGCATATCAAAACCTTAATATGGTTCCAAGCAGCGTCAGTCATCATCCTCGAATAGATGTAAGCATGAAGAGCATCAGATAGTCTGTACATGAACTCCGTTCCTGGTGTGATGACATTTGAATCATTCACTTCACTACAAGCACCCTCAGTTTCACAAAATGTCTACTGGTTGCACTGCTGCAAAAAAAATAAACAGCAAAGGTTAAACAATCAATCAGCTAGCTTTACACTAGAAGTGAAGGGTGCATCCTATTCCTACCTTGATGAAACCGATTTCCTTGGCAATGCTGCGGAAACACTGTCTGCAGCACATAAGTCCGTACTTCCTAATTAATCCATGAGGATTTCCACACACACGGCTGCACGCGCAATAGCAGATGTCATTTGCATATCTTAAAAGACTTAAACAAATCATCAAATCGACTAGCAATCGTGACTCCCTTTGATTATGACCAACTAGCAATCGTGAGAATCATCAAATCGGCTTATCATCTTTAACATTAAAACACCACCAGACTAATATCAAACACAAAGAAACAAAGGCCACAGTTTGAGAGACAATCTCCTAAGGAGACGCCCAACAATAATAAATAACCAAAATTGATCATTGCCACCATCAAATCAGCAAAGGTATCATCTTCCAGACAGAGTCTATTGCCTGAGCACCAACAGTGCAGAAAACACCATCACACAAACCACAAGCTGACTGCTTTTTACCATCTCAATAACTTTCAACACCAAACTGAAGAACAGCCATATACTACTACCAACTCCTCTCAAGCACAAAATTGAAAATCTCTAAATACACAATCAACGCTTGGAAAATTACACAATATCCTGATCAGTAGAGCATGCCTATCAATTGATTATCAACAACATCAAATCCCTAATTCTCAAATCGCTGGAGAAGCTGTTCATTCCGCCTGACACGGACATCTCTTCGGCGAATGGGTCGTTGACTGCTAGGGTTCTGAAGGGATCGAATTTGTGTTGAGTAGGTATGCGAGGGACGCGTAGGTGACGACGGCTGAGTAGTGTGAATACGGACGATTTTAGGGTTCTCTGATCTGGATTGATCGAAGAGAGAGAGTCTGATAGAGAGAGAAAAGAATCGTAACTGGAAATTGAGATAAAAGATGACTAATTTACCCTTTAGACAATTAATAAATTGAGATTGTGAGATTAAATTAGTGTTAATTAATAACCATTAGATTAGAAATTTAATGACCAGGATTTGTTCTCATTTCTCATGGTAACTTACTGTTCTCATGTGATCTTTTCTCTTATTTTTATTTGATTCGAAAGCTAACTTCTTCTTTTTTTTTTGATGGGGTTTGTGAAAGCTAACTTTAAATTTCACGAGTTTTTTTTTTCTTAAAAGGAAAACTTTTTTTTTCTTTTCTCGATGGACTGATAAGGAAAACTTTAATTTATACAAGTTAAGCTAAATAGTGCGAGCTATTTCTCCGACCCATTGTGCTAGGTGCGTTGACAGTGAAGGTTTGGCTGTGGCGGAAGCCTGTAAGCTTGGGATGGAGCTGAAGGCAAATAGCGTTGTCATTGAATCGGACTGTGCAGAGGTTGTTAACGCCATAAATCGTAGGAACAACCAGGAATGCTCTAATAAAGAATGGTACCAGCTCTGCATTAAAACGTTGGAACAACATGACAGTTGGAATATATTTCTAATAAGAAGGGAAGCTAATGCCGCTGCCGACGCTATTGCAAAGCATGCTTTTGCAAACCATTGGTCTTGGGGGAGACTTGACGCCTGTCCTGTGTTGTCCAAAGCTAGCTAGGTTGATTGCTTTTCTTGCTTGCTTGGCTAGCCTGTATTCCCCTTATCAAAAAAAAAAAAGTTAAACGTCTGTAGTAAACCGGCGTCGTTCTATACTGATACAGACATACAGATGCAGCTAGCCTCACCGTTTCACGTTTTGCAGGTGCTGTAGATCATCTCAGTGAGCTTCAAAAATTAGGGCTTTCTTCCGACAGATCGTATCGACCAGTCAAATGCGGTGGTTATCATCGTCTTCGATTCGCAGCTGGAAGAAGCAGCAGCGTCGACTTCCTTCAATTCTGAGCAGCAGTAGCGGCGGTGACCATTTCAAAATCTCGTCATGTTTGTCATCGAGCTCCACCGTGGCTAGGGCTACAGCGTCCGATTATCGGAAATCAAACTATGTCGACAGTTATATTGAGAACATTAAATCTCATAAAAGGAAGATTTGCGGAGGGTTGTTGCCCATTGATTTGAGTTGGTTAATGGGGAGCTATAGCAAGATTGGGCGTACAGAATATGGTTTTGGGGTTATAGGGCTTATTTTGAAATTGGGTTATACTCCACATGTCATTGGTATTAATATTCTCATGAATGCTTTGTGTCAGCAGCTCAGAATCAATGAAGCTGCTTTGTTATTTCAAAAAATGGAGACTCACTTGAGTTGCAAACCTAACATAGTTACATATGGGACTTTGCTTAAGGGATTATGCACGACTGGTAATTCCAGAATCGCCTTAAATTTGCATGAGCAGATTGCTGATGGGACTCATGATCTTAGCGGCGCCTTGCAGCTTAATCTCATATGCTACAATACACTTATTGGTGGTCTTTGTAAGGATGGACTTATAGATAAAGCAAATGAATTGTTTCTAGAAATGAGAAAAAAGGAAATAAGTCCTAATGTCATTACTTACAATATACTAATTGGCGGTCTGTGCAGAGCTGGTAAGTGGGAAGAGGCCAAAGCTATGTCTCTTGACATGTTGGACCATGGTCTTGAACCCAGTGTAGTTACATTCAACGTGTTGATTAATGCTCTAGCAAAGATGGGAAAAAGTAAAGAAGCAAAGGAGCTGCTGTTACTCATGATACAAAGAGGTCAAATGCCCGATGTGGTTACATACAACTCGTTGATGGACTGCATCTACAGAGAAGGAAATATTGAGGAGCTGAAGGAAGTTTTTGTTTTCATGGACAGAAAGGGTATTACAGCTAATGTTGTCACCTATAATATATTGATTAAAGGGTATTGCAAGCTTGGAATGATAGATGAAGCTAATGCAGAATATCGGAGAATGATTCAAAATAGAGTCAAACCTACTATCTTCACCATTAATGCTTTGTTAGAGGGCATGCTCTTGAAGGGTATGGTGAGCGAGGCGATTGAACTGAAAAGGGAAATAACAGTTCACAATCTCACTCCTGATATGTGCACTTATACCATTCTGATTGATGGGCTCGGCAAGAACGGTTACATACAGGAGGCAGTGAAGCTGTTTGATAAGATGAGAGATATCAAGCTGAGACCAGATGTCGTTACTTATAGTAGTTTGATTGACGGACTTTGTAAAGCTGGGAAATTAGAAAAGGCACTATTGTTGTTTGATGGGATGTCTTGCGATGGTGTGGTACCAAATATTGCAACATATACTATTCTCATCAATGGACTCTGTAAAGCAGAAAAAATTGTCGAGGCAGAAAATTTATTTGATAGGATGAGTGATAGCAAGCTAAAACCAAATGTCGTTACTTATAATAGTTTGATTGACGGACTTTGTAAGGTTGGGAAATTAAAAAAAGCACTATTACTGTTTGAAAGGATGTCTAGTGACAGCGTGGTACCAAATGTTACAACATACACTATTCTTATAGATGGACTGTGCAAAGCAGAAAAAATTATTGAGGCAGAGAAATTGTTCGTTGATATGGAAAAAATTGGTATTCTTCCAGATGTGTGCACATTCGGTGCACTTATTCATGGTTTTTGCCAGATCGGCGACACAAACAAAGTAATTGAACTCCTTCAAATGATGGCACACAGACAAATCAAGTTAGATGATGTGATTGACAACATGGTTATAACCCGACTGTTAAAGGAAGAGAAATATCATGAATATATTAACCTTCTTCCAACTTTCCCTCAAAGAGGGCGACCAACAGTTCACTAACCCATGTTTGAAGGTACGGGAAAGAGTATGGTGCAGAGAGCCATTTGGTGCTCATCTTATGGGAAAGAGCAGGTCTACATCTACTTTTCATTGTTACTTTGTTTCTCCCTCATGACTTATGGTTCGACATTTCCCTACACCTGCGTGTCACTTTCTGTAATGATTGATGTAATTGCAGCCTCTTTGATCTACATAGACCAGTCTAACCTCTGACTTTGTAACTTTCTCTTTTAGGCGATGTGTCCATGGTGAATTCAAGACTCAGTTAAAAACTTGGTAAGCTTAGTAGCTTACTATTTGTAGTTCCATCTGTCGAGAATTGCATGCTTCGCTTGACGAAATCTTAGGCTTGATGGTGAGCTTGTCACATTTGATAAAGATGTAACAATATTCAAGGCATGTACACTATAATATGCAATAGGAGGAGCTGGACGCCTGGACCTACATTGAGAAAATTCATAATTGCTAAATCCTGAAAGATACCACCAATGAGCAAATGTAATAAATATAGCTGACCTAAACATCATCTTTGATCAACGTTAGTTGGCTTAAGGCCACATCAAGTTTTCTCTTTACAACACCTTTTTTTTTGTAGATTCTCAAGGTATCGATGCTCCCATTTTAGTTGTCTACAGAGAGGTCTGATTAATTAGTTCTCTTCTTTGTTCTGAGACAAATTACAGGAAATGAAATACTAGCTTGAAAGGCAAACCAAACCAAAACAACAAAACCATGCCTCTCGTGGCACTGGCAAAAACAAAATGGCACCAGCAACAGCAAGCCGTAAAGCCAAGGACATGCCTCTTGCAGTTATCCACGAGTTCTTCTACGTTGGAGTCAGCCAAGCAAAGGCTGTTAAAACAAACTGATCCCGCAAGGTATCTGTTAATGTTTTGCATTCTGTTGTACTCTATGATGCTAGTGATAGATCCGATGTTATTTGTGGTTTATATCGTGATTAAAAACATGAGTTTTAGATATCTTTGGAACTCTGAATGTCAGCAGTTTTCAACATCCTTGAACGTCGTTGTTGGAACTATCGTTTCCAGTTGATTGTGTTCTTCATGTAGGCTGACCGCATTTTCCCTCCCCTTTTAACAGATTAGACGTCGTCATCTCTAACAGATAGAAATTGTTCATTGGATTTTGTCCATGATGGCCGAAGTCATATGCAAACCTAAAAGCCCATCGTGTCACCCAGATCACAAAGATAAGACCTAGCATTGGCGGTCCAGATCCAGAAATCAAAGCGTCCAAGCTCGCTTTTTGGGGATGTTGCGTAGAAATATCGGACTGAGTTCAGATTATTGGGGAAGAACACAAAGACAGTGCTGACCAGAAACTCAACGATGCTTTTTTTTTGTTCAAAGTTTTCTTCTTTCAAAATACTTTATGGGATTTTTGTGCGAAATTTACCCATATAATAACATTGGGTGCGGTTCATGTAAAAACCAGTTTTATATATGAAAATTGAAAATCCAATTTCAAGCTGACACGTGTTCAATTTCATCAAAATCATTGATAAAACACGAATGGACATTATAGTCATTGCACATAATGATCAAACTCAATTTGGAATGTTCACATTTAAAATGATCATACACAAAATGATTAGACTTCACTTGGAATGATCATACTTGTATTTTGAATTTAATGTTTGCATTTAATTACATTTTTAGTATCATGGTTCCATCAACTCCCTTATTTGATGTTCTTGGCATGAGGACAAATTTCCGTAATAGTTTCATTTTTACTAGGACCTGAGTGTGTATAACATATCCAAATCTTTGGAATTTTTTTCCAAATTGCATAAAAATCAACATTCAATTCTAATTTTATACAATCTTTAGATTGGTTTCCCAATTTACACTAGTTTTCTAAGACGTCGTTGTCAACGATGTCTTAATATTGAAACGCTCTAGCCAACAGCGGCTTAAGCCTCGTGACGTTTTTGCTCCAAAACAAACAGTCATGTGGCATAATATTGTCAAACAAGCCTAAACTACTGATGTTTATTGTGATTTACATTTGTGATGAAACAAGAATTCGTGAAATCTTTGAAACTCTGAATGTCAGCAATTTTTAACATCCTTGAACATTGTCGTCGGAACTTGGGACTAATTTGAAGCTCAAACGTTGTCGTTTCTTGCTAATTGTGTTTGACATGTAGGCTGACCGCATTATCCCTCCCCTTTGAACAGGTTAAACGACATCATATCCAGCAGATATAAATTGTTCATTGGATTTTGTCCATGATGGCCGAAGTCATATGCTAACCGCATGACAAAGGAAGAAGGCGAGAGAAAATGGGAGGATCAAGAGTCGATGTTCGAACTTGTTGGGCGGGAGCAGCTCGCTTTTTGGTAATAAAGCAATGTATAACGTCGTGTAAACTTTTAATCAGTAGTGCCTTTTGAGGATGTTGGGCAGAGAGGTCGGACTGAGTTGAGGAAGTAGAAACTAGGAAGTGCTGACCAGAAAACTTAACTACGCTTTTTTTGGGTTCAAAGTTTTCTTCTTCTGAATTTTTTATATGAATTTTAATGCAAAATTTACCTGTATAATAACATTTTACACATTATATAAAAAACATTTTACACATAATTAAATATACAAATAAGAGAAAGGATCAGGTGCAAAACCCATATTCTTGTAAAAAATAAAAAATAATCACATCCCTTGATTTTGTAATTTTGATGGATGAGATTAAGTGAAAATAAATAAATATAAATTCAAGTTGATATTAGATTAGGGGTAAATATGGTATATAACATTCTTGCTCTCTCCTCCACTCGATTAAAAAATTCAGATCTACTATCTTCGTGCTCTGAGATCCATGAGAATGAGATCCATGGATTTCACTAAAATCATCAAAACTCACACCCATAAGCCAACGCCTCTTTCGTCATCGTCGGAGGAGAGGTTTGAGATGGTGTCGAAGAGGAGGTCGTTCAGGGATCAGAGGAGGAATGGGTTTGGTTGGAGATGCCGGAGTGTCCGGTATGTTTATAGTCGTTCGACGATGAAATGATCCCTCGCCTGCTCGGCTGCGGCCACTCGTTCCCGCACACCATATGATGCCCCGCTTGCACTCAGCTCCTCAAACTCCCATCCCAAGGCCCTTCCTCCCTCCCTAAGAACATCAATCTTCTCCGATTCACGCAATCCACGCCTCTTGAGCCACCGCCAAGTCGACAATCGCAGAATTCGGGTCAATTCATGCCTCAGTTGTGGTCTGATGAATTCAATTCTCCCTAAGAATTCTGGTTGTTTGGGTGTTGGATGTCTTGAGTTTCAACGATGAGAAATGGGTTTTAGGGATTCAATGAGGGGTTGTGTTCAATTTTTGCTTTGATTAGGTTAAAATCGGACAACCACTCGATTTACTGAGTTTCGAGCATGACGAACTATAGTCATTTTTGACGAATTATAGTCATAATTCGTCAAAAGTACACATTCGTCAAGAAATCTGACGAACTATAGTGTACTTTTGACGAATTATGACTATAATTCGTCATGCTCGATACTTAGTAAATTGATTCCTAAAATTTGAACGTTCACGAAACGCAACACTGGACGAAATTGATAAATTATCGTACGATAGATTGGTATTCAAAGTGGTAGAATTGTTTTGAAAATCTGGGTTTGCGAATTCTGCAGTCGTGTGCTTAATTTTAGGGATATTAACCGATTTGATTAGAATATAAAATATATTTTTGGTCAATTATGTCCTTTCAAAAAGGATACACGCCCAAAATTCATTTCTTAATTGTTTTATTCTAATTAATCTACACCACATGATTATGCAACGGAAGAGTGACGATAATTTTGTATTTTGTACCACTTATGGGCTTTGTACCGGATCTCACCTCATACAAGTAAAGCTAATTTTAATTTACACTTATGGATTTTAATTTACCTGTCTAGGCTTGACTTTTCACATTTTTCAGTCGCAGCAGTTCATATCCCTGAGCTCAAAAATTAGGGCTTTCTTCCGACAAATCGAATCGAATAATCAAAATGCGGTGGTTATCGTCGTCGTCGTCGATTCGCAGCTGGAAGCAGCGACAAATTCGACTTCCTTCAGTTCTAAGCAGCAATAGCGCCGGTGACCATTTCAAAATCTCGTCATGCTGGTCGTCGAGCTCCACTGTAGCTAGGGCTACTGTGTCCGGTTATCCGAAATCAAACTTTGTGGAAGGTTATATAGAGGATATTAAATCTCAAAAACGGAAGAGCTGTAGAGGATTGTTACCTGATGTCATCGGTTTGAGTAGGTTAATGAGGAGCTATAGCAAGATTGGGTGTACAGGTTATGGTTTTGGTGTTCTAGGGCTGACTTTGAAAAGGGGTTATAACTCAAATGTCATTGGTATTAATACTCTCATGAATGCTTTGTGTCAGCAGCTCAGAATCAACGAGGCTGCTTTGCTGTTTCAAAAAATGAAGACTCACTTAGGTTGCACACCTGGTGTTGTTACATTTGGGACTCTGCTTAAGGGATTGTGCTCAACCGGTAACTCCAGAATCGCCTTGAATTTGCATGAGCAGATTGCTGATGGGACTCATGATCTTAGCCGTGACTTGCAGCTTAATCTCATATGCTACAATACTCTTATTGATGGTCTTTGTAAGGATGGACTTATAGATAAGGCAAATGAATTGTTTCTAGAAATGAGAAAGAAGGACATAAGTCCTGACGTCATTACTTACAATATAGTAATTGGCGGTCTGTGCAGAGCTGGTAAGTGGGAAGAGGCCAAAGCTATGTCTCTTGAGATGTTGGACCATGATCTTGAACCCGATGTAGTTACATTCAACGTGTTGATTAATGCTCTAGCAAAGATGGGAAAAAGTAAAGAAGCAAAAGAGCTGTTCTTACGAATGATACAAAGCGGTCAAATGCCCACTGTGGTTACATACAGCTCCTTGATGGACTGTTTCTATAGGGAAGGAAATATTAAGGAACTGAAGGAAGTTTTTGTTTCCATGGACAGAAATGGTATTATGCCTGATGTTGTCAGCTACAGTATATTGATAAAAGGGTGTTGCAAGCATGGAATGATACATGAAGCTATTGAAGAATATCGGCGAATGATTCGTAAGGGAGTCAAACCTGTCATCATTACTATTAATGCTTTATTAGAGGGCATGCTCTTGAAGGGCATGGTGAGCGAAGCGATTGAACTGAAAAGTGAAATAACAGTTCACAATCTCACTCCTAATACCTGTACTTATAACATTTTGGTTGATGGGTTCTGCAAGAATGGTTACATTCAGGAGGCAGAAAAGTTATTTGATATGATGAGTGGTAGCAAGCTGAAACCAGATGTGGTTACATATAATTGTTTGATTAAGGGACTTTGTAAAGCTGGGAATTTAGAAAAAGCACTATTACTGTTTGAAAGGATGTCTAGTGACACTGTGGTACCAGATTGTGGGACTTATAATATTCTCATTAATGGACTGTGTAAAGCAGAAAAAATTGTCGAAGCAGAAAAGTTATTTGATACGATGAGTGATAGCAAGCTGAAACCAGATGTCGTTACATATAGTAGTTTGATTGACGGACTTTGTAAAGCTGGTAAATTAGAGAAGGGACTGTTATTGTTTGTTAAGATGTCAAGCGACGGTGTGGTACCAAATGTTACAACATATACTATTCTCATCGATGGACTGTGTAAAGCAGAAAAATTTATCGATGCGGAAAAGTTATTTGATATGATGAGTGATAGCAAGCTGAAACCAAATGTTGTTACATATAACAGTTTGATTGACGGACTTTGTAAAGCTGGAAAATTAGAGAAGGGATTGTTATTGTTTGTTAGGATGTCAAGCGACGGTGTGGTACCAAATGTTACAACATATACTACTCTCATCGATGGACTATGCAAAGCAGAAAAAATTATTCAGGCAGAAAAGTTGTTTGTTGATATGGAAAAAATGGTATTCATCCAAATGTGTGCACATTTGGTGCACTTATTCATGGTTTTTGCAAGATAGGCGACACAAATAAAGTAATTGAACTCCTTCAAATGATGGCAGACCGACAAATCAAACTGAATGATGCAATTGACTACATGGTCATATCCCGGCTGTTGAAGGAAGAGAAATATGATGAATATCTTGACCTTCTTCCAACTTTCCCTCAAAGAGGGGCACCGACAGTTCACTAACCCGTGTTTACAGGTATGGAAATATGGATCGTTAGATACCAAACCCAATTCAGAGTTGGACAACAAAGAACCAACCGGGCTTTAGCTGAGAGCCATATGGTGCCTTAAAGATAATAACCACATTAAATCACTAGTAAATGCTACTAACTTTCTGATACTTTATCATAAGGGCGGTTTATTTTTCAGTTTATGTATATGGTAAAAAAAATTGATTCAACTATCATACTGAGACCTGTTATTTGCTTTGCAGTGGCACTTACCATTTTGACTGATATATCATATTCTAGACGGCACTAGTTTGCTATATTGTGACAAGTGCCATAGCTTAGTACTGATGTGAATGATTTGAGCTTTCTTTGTAATATCTTGTCATGATTTAAATAGTTATGATTGAAGCATTCATTTGATAATTATAGTTGAAGTTCCGTTTTGTAAGTTACTGATCATTGTTCGCTGTTCTCATATTCCATGTACAAGTAAAATGCCTGGCTAATTTTTGTTTCTTACTTGCAGAAAATCTCAGGGCTTTGGTGGGCACAGGTACAAAAACAGCCGAATTATGTTACTTTCATAAATGGCTATTTGATTAATTGTTGTCTAGCAAAACTATTTTTGATGGGTCTCGTAAG
This sequence comes from Rhodiola kirilowii, assembly GCA_033675215.1. NCBI lineage: Eukaryota > Viridiplantae > Streptophyta > Magnoliopsida > Saxifragales > Crassulaceae > Rhodiola > Rhodiola kirilowii. Next base: position 4,353,633 of record CM066193.1, on the reverse strand, counting down.
CCTTTTCAATATAGAAGTAGAAGGGGGAAAGGCTTCATTTTAAGGAAACACCTTCTAATTGAATACTAAACGTGTTTTTGTCCAAGCTGAATAAATTGTTAACAGAGATGGGACATGGAGTGATTTTATATCTGGTGATGTACACTATAATAAATTGAGAAAAGTCATAATAGCTTGTCACATTTGGTAAAGATGTAACATTATTCAGGGCATGTACACTTTAATAAATTGAGAAAAGTCATAATATCTTAATCCTGAAAGATACCGAAGAGCAAATGGGATAAATGTTACAGCTTTAGAACGCCACATGAAGTTTTCTTTAGAATACCTTTTATGTAGATTCTCAATGTACAGATGGTTTCATTTTTGTTATCTACAAAAAGGTCTGATTAATTAGTTCTCTTTTTCGTTCTGAGACAAATTACAGGAAATTAAATACTCACTTAAAAGCCAAACAAAAACAACAAGACCACGCCTCTGGCGGCACTAGCAAAAAAAATTCCGTAAACACACGGACATGCCTCTTGAAGTGATCACCGAGTTCTTCTCTGTTGGAATCAGGCAAGCTATATGATGCTAGTGTTAGATCTGATGTTAATGTTTTGCATTCTGTTGTACTATATATATATTTGAAAGAACATTATGTTGTACTATATGATGCTAGTGTTAGATCTGATGTTTACTGTGTTTATCATTGTGATGATAGTCTTCTGCAAAACATGAGTTTGAGATTTCTTTGGAACCTGAATGTCAGAAATTTTCAACTTCCTCAAATGTTGTTGTTGGAATTAGTTTGAAGCTCGATTGCCTTCGTTACCAGCTGATTGTGTTCTCTTCTACTTGTAGGCTGGGCTGAGCTGAGCCGAGCCCATTCTCCGTCCTCTTTTACCAGATAAACGTCGTCGCTCCCAACAGATATAAATTAATTGTATATCAATGAAGATTTTAGAGAATCAGTTGGGGCAACTGTCCCCATTAAGCTTGCTGTGAGTCCGCCCCTTATAAAATTACTATATCAAGTTTTTGGTGTGTACACTGTTGTTAAGTCGCTCGACTAGTCGCGACTAGTCTCGACTAGTCGAGCAAGTCGTTTTTCGCTGGTCGACTAGGAAGCTCGACTTGGTTTTTGTGAGAAAGTCGGTCGACTTGCTCGACTTACGCATCGACTAGTCGACTAGTCGGCCGACTTGCTCGACTTATGCAGCGACTAGTTAGTAAAAGTAACAATTTTGGGCTTGACTAGGCCCAATATGAAAAAAAAATATCTGCTTCAACAGATTTAAATGTTTCTAAATATGCCAGAGCTGTATGTTTATCTACTGTTTTTAAAAGCTAAATGTTATTTTTTTTTTGTAGATGGCGGAACAAGATTATGATCCATAAGCCTAAATTTTACATGTTTTCCCTTCACCTCTTATATTATATATATATATATGAATTATATATGTCGACTAGTCGACGACTAGTCAACGACTAATCGACTAGTCGACTAGTGATAACCCTACTGACTCGACTCGACTTGTCGACTTGACAACCTTGGGTGTGTAAGCTTTTGTCGGATATAAAAATGATTCGGTTATTATATTATCAAATTAAATTGAATACAAACTGAAATGTTATTATAATCTTAAATTGAATTGAAAATTTACAATTAGAGTGATAGTTAAACTGACTTGAACTATTGATTCAAAAGTAAGAGGTCAAGGGTGGTAGTAGACATGTTGTTCCTTCTTGTGATGGTGTTATTTATTTCTCGCGGATGCATTTTATGTCATGCAGTTAGCTTATCTAATAGTGCTTCAGTCTAACTATGTCATTGAGGCAATTGTGTACATATATGAGGTTTATGTGGTCCTTGCTTCATAAGTTTTTACAGTCGTCTACAGCCGGGTTTTATATAGGTGCGTACGGTCGGGGATATATAAAATTAGATCGGTGCAGTGAAGTGTATGTAAGCCATTCAGAAACATTTAGTAATTTCATGTGTTTTAAGTTAACATTGTATAATTTAAAGAAGAAAAGTCAAAATTTTAATTTGTGGATAATAATGCGATATTGATATCATTTTATTTAAACAACCTCATTTTCAAATCACTTTATTTGACTGCACTGTTCTAAATTTTGGTGATATATATGCAGGTTTGTCCAAGTATGGTAGTTGACTTATGCAATAATTTTAGTTGTTGCATAAAGAATAATGATCTATTGTTAATAGTCTTGATCATAAAGAAAATTTCAGGGATTTGGGCTCGGGACACGGGTACATGAACAGCCGAATTATGTTACTGTTATATAGGGCTATTTGATTGATGGTTCTAATAAGCCTTTTCAATAAAGATGTCGAAGGGGGAAATGCTTCACTATACGGAAACATCTTCCAATTGAATACTATCCGTGTTTCTGTCCAAGCCGAAGAAATTGTTAACAGAATGGGACATGGAGTGATTGTAGTATACATTGCGGCACTAGCAAGCCGTAAAACAAAGGACATGCCTCTTGAAATTATCACCCAGTTCTTCTCAGTTGGAGTCAGGGGAAGCAAAGGCTGCTTCCCCTGATCCTGCCAGGTATCTGTTAATGTTTTGAATTATGTTGCATTATGCGATGCTAGTGAAAGATCTGATGTTTATTGTGGTTTACATTTGTGATGAAAAACATGAGTTTGAGATATCTTTGGAACTCTGAATGTCAGCAATTTTTAACATCCTTGAACATCGTCGTTGGAACTTGGGACTAATTTGAAGCTCAAACATCGTCGTTTCCAGCTGATTGTGTTCGACATGTATGCTGACCACATTTTCCCTCCCTTTTAACAGGTTAACGTCGTCATTTCCAGCAGATATAAATTGTTCAGTGGATTTTGTCCATGATGGCCGAAGTCATATGCTAACCTAAAAGTTCATCGTCTCACCCAGATCACAAAGACAGTTCCTAGTAATGGCGGTTCAGAGCCAGAAATCGAAGCGTTGAAGCTCAACAGATCAGTATAAAAAAAGAGGGGAAATGACAAAGGAAGAAGGCGAGAGGAGATGGGAGGATCAAGACTCAACTATGCTTTTTTTGAGTTCAAAGTTTTCTTCCTGTATATTAACATTTTACACATAATTTTAATTTATACAAGTAAAGCAACCTATCTAGCCTTTTCACATTTTTCAGTCGCTGCAGTTCATATCACTGAGCTTTAAAATTAGGGCTTTCTTCCGACAAATCTGAATCGACCAATCAAAATGCGGTGGTTATCGTCGTCGTCGATTCGCAGCTGGAAGCAGCGACAATTTCGACTTCCTTTAGTTCTGAGCAGCAATAGCGTTGGTGACCATTGCAAAATCTCGTCATGCTGGTCGTCGAGCTCCACTGTAGCTAGGGCTACAAGGTCCGGTTATCCGAAATCAAACTATGTCGAAGGTTATATCGAGGATATTCAATCTCAAAAACGGAAGAGTTGTAGAGGATTGTTACCTGATTTCATCGGTTTGAGTAGGTTAATGAGGAGCTATAGCAAGATTGGGTGTATAGGTTATGGTTTTGGTGTTCTAGGGCTGGTTTTGAAATGGGGTTACATTCCACATGTCTTTGGAATTAATACTCTCATGAATGCTTTGTGTCAGCAGCTCAGAATCAACGAGGCTGCTTTGCTGTTTCAAAAAATGAAGACTCACTTAGGTTGCACACCTGATGTTGTTACATTTGGGACTCTGCTTAAGGGATTGTGCTCGACAGGTAACTCCAGAATTGCCTTGAATTTGCATGAGCAGATTGATGATGGGACTCATGATCTTAGCGGTGATTTGCAGCTCAATCTCATTTTCTACAGCACTCTTATTGATGGCCTTTGTAAGGATGGACTTATAGATAAAGCAAATGAATTGTTTCTAGAAATGAGAAAAAAGGAATTAAGTCCTAACGTCATTACGTACACTATAGTAATTGACGGTTTTAGCAGAGCTGGTAGATGGGAGGAGGCCAAAGCTCTGTTTCATGAGATGTTGGACCATGGTCTTGAACCCAGTGTAGTTACGTTCACCGTGTTGATTAATGCTCTAGCAAATATGGGAAAAAGTAAAGAAGCAAAGGATTTATTTTTACTAATGATACAAAGAGGTCAAATGCCCGATGTGGTTATATACAACTCTTTGATGGACTGCATCTACAGAGAAGGAAATATTGAGGAGCTGAAGGAAGTTTTCATTTCCATGGACAGAAAAGGTACAACGCCTGATGTTTTCAGCTACACTATATTGATTAAAGGGTATTGCAAGTGTGGTATGATACATGAAGCTACTGAAGAATATCGGCGAATGATTCAGAAGGGAGTCAAACCTACTATCATCACCATTAATTCTTTATTAGAGGGCTTGCTTCTTCATGGTATGGTGACCGAAGCGAGTGATTTGAGAAGTGAAATAACAGTTCACAACCTCACTCATAGTTTGTTTACTTACAGTATATTTATTGATGGGCTCTGCAAGAACGGTTACATTCAGGAGGCAGTGAAGTTATTTGATACGATGAGTGGTATCAAGCTAAAACCAGATGTCGTTACATATAATTGTTTGATTGACGGACTTTGTAAAGCTGGGAAATTAGAAAAGGCACTATTATTGTTTGATGGGATGTCTAGCGACGGTGTGGTACCAGATTGTAGGACTTATAGTATTCTCATCGATGGACTGTGTAAAGCAGAAAAAATTGTCGATGCAGAAAAGTTATTTGATATGATGAGTAATAGCAAGCTGAAACCAGATGTCGTTACATATAGTAGTTTGATTGACGGACTTTGTAAAGCTGGGAAATTAGAGAAGGGACTGTTATTGTTTGTTAGGATGTCAAGCGACGGTGTGGTACCAAATGTTACAACATATACTATTCTCATCGATGGACTATGCAAAGCAGAAAAAATTATTCAGGCAGAAAAGTTGTTTGATAGATTGAGTGATAGCAAGCTGAAACCAGATGTCGTCACATATAGTAGTTTGATCGACGGACTTTGTAAAGCTGGGAAATTGGAAAAGGCACTATTGTTGTTTGATGGGATGTCTTGCGACGGTGTCGCACCATCTGTTACAAGTTATACTATTCTCATCGATGGACTGTGTAAAGCAGAAAGAATTGTCGAGGCAGAAAAGTTATTTAATATGATGAGTGGTAACAACAAGCTGAAACCAAATGTCGTAACATATAATAGTTTGATTGACGGACTTTGTAAAGTTGGGAAATTAGAAAAGGCAGTATTATTGTTTGATAGGATGTCTAGTAACAGTGTGGTACCAGATTCTTGGACTTATAGTATTCTCGTCGATGGACAGTGTAAAGCAGAAAAAATTGTCGAGGCAGAAAAATTATTTGATATGATGAGTGATAGCAAGCTGAAACCAGATGTCGTTACATATAGTACTTTGATAGACGGACTGTGTAAATCTGGGAAATTAGATAAGGCACTATTGGTTTTTGATGGGATGTCTCGCGATGGTGTGATACCAAATGTTACAACTTATACTATTCTCATCGATGGACTGTGCAAAGCAGAAAAAATTATTGAGGCCGAGAAGTTGTTTGTTGATATGGAAAAAATTGGTATTCTTCCAGATGTGTGCACATTCGGTGCACTTATTCATGGTTTTTGCCAGATCGGCGACACAAACAAAGTAATCGAACTCCTTCAAATGATGTCGCACAGACAAATCAAGTTAGATGATGCAATTGACGACATGGTCATAACCCGGCTGTTGAATGAAGAGAAATATCAAGAATATATTAACCTTCTTCCGATTTTCCCTCAAAGAGGGGTACCAACAGTTCACTAACCCGTGTTTGAAGGTACGGGAAAATGGATCGTTAGATACCACACCCAATTCATAATCGGACAATAAGTAACCGACTGGGCTTTAGCAGAGAGACATATGGTGCCTTAAAGATGATAACCACATTTAATTACTAGTAAATGCTTATAACTTGCTGATACTTTATCATAAGGGTGGTGTGCCCTTCAGCTTATTTTAAGTTGATGTATATGGTAAGATTTTTATATATTCAATTATCATATACTGAGACATGTTATTTGCTTTGTAGGGGCACTTATCATTTTGTCTGATATGTCATATTCTTGACGGCACTAGTTCGCTACATTGTGACGAGTGCTATAGCTTTGTACTGATGTGAATGATTTGAGCTTTTTTTGTCAATAGTCTAGACTGTAGACTATGATTTATAATATATTGTCATGATTTTAATAGTTATGATTCTAGCATTCATTTGATAATTATGATTAAAGTTCCATTTTTGATGTTACTGATCCTTGTTCGCTGTTCTCGATTTCCATGTACAAGTAAAATGGCTAGCTAATTTTTGTTTCTTCCTTGCCGAAAATTTCAGGGCTTTTGGCATGGGTACATAAACTGCTGAATTAATCTACTGTCTTAAATGGCTGTTTGATTATTGGTTGCCTAGTAAAACATTTCTTCTTTGTTCTGGTATACCTTTTAAATATAGAAGAGGGAAAGACCTCGTTTTAAGGAAACACCTTCTTATTGGATCAAGCCGAAGATATTGTTAACAGAGATGGGCCATCTTGTAGATATAGTGATACCCTCAATGTTGAGAATCTTAAGATAACATTATCAAGCAGGTGTACTTCTACTGTTTATTGTTCCTTTGAACATTTAATTGCAGCCTCTGCCTGTCATTTTCATTAATAATTGATGTAATTGCAGCCTCTGTTATCTTCATATGCCTGTCTAACGTCTTATTTTGTAACTTACTGGTTTAGGTGATGTGTCCATGGTGAATTCATGACCCAGTTAAAAACTTGGTAAGATATTATTTTACGTCTTTCTCTTAGTAGTCACTACTTGTAGTTACATCTGTTGAGAATAGCATATGCCCCACTTGACGAAATCTTAGGCTTGATGGTGAGCTTTTCACATTTTGTAAAGATGTAACATTATTCAAGGCATGTACACTATAAATACATTGAGAAAGTCAGAGTTGCTCAATCCTGAAAGATATACCAAAGAGCAAATGGGATAAATATAGCTGACCTAAACATCCTCTTTGATTAACAATAGTTGGCTTTAGGCCACATGAAGTTTTCTCTTTATACACTTTTTATGTAGATTCTGAAGGTATCCCATGCTCACACTTTTAGTTACTTACAGAAAGGTCTGATTAATTAGTTCTCTTTTTCGTTCCGAGACATATTGCAGGAAATTAAATACTAGCTTGAAAGACGACCCAAAACATCAAGAACACGCCTATGGCGGCACTAGCAAAAACAAAATGGCACCACCGAGTCATCTAAGGACATGCCTCTTGATGTTATCACCGAGTTCGTCAGGCATGCAAAGACTGCTAAAACTGACTGATCCTAATGGAGCTACTCAACCCATTCAGCAAGAATTGACTTCAGCCGACCGGCTCAGTTGCTGTTCCATAAGTCAACCGGTCGGCTCGGCTGCTGCTTCTGGTGCGATAAGAGAAAAGGAACCGCCCGGTTGAATCTTCGATTGTCTCAGCCGATCGGCTCAATCTATGTAATGTCTTTATGCTTGATTCAGGGGCTTATATGTAATTTGTGTAAACATTTAATAGTCTGTTTATAATAGACTTTTGTTCCGAGGCAAAGATCCTGTTGTGTCAAAATGATTCTGGGTTCAAGTCCTCAAAAACTCAAAATTGAGCAGATACTACCTTAAGAGCATGAGCTTATAATAAAAAAAAAGACTTTTGTTCCTTCTTTGATTTCTTAATAAACAAGATTCTCTCCGTCGATTGCTCCGATTATCATCTCCAATCATCGATTTACTCAATTCTACAGATCCCGCCATGTATCTGTTAATGTATTGCATTTTGTTGTACTATACAATGCAAGTGTTTGATCTGATGTTGACTGTCTTTTACACTGATAAATATTAAATACTACTCCCTCCGTCCCACTTTGTTTCTCCAAAAGGACAGTGGGCACGGAAATTAAGAAAATTAAATAAAGGACAATGAGACAGGAAAAGTGGAGGAGAGTGTATGTGGAGGTGGGTCCCGTATAGTAAATAAATGATAATGAGAGAGGGAAAGTGAAAGAAAGTACAATTTTTTTAATAAAAATAAATTTTTTAGTAGGAAATAGATTATATATAAAAAGAAAGTGGACAAACATTAGGGGACGTCCAAAAAGAAAAGTGGACAAATATTGAGGGACAGAGGGAGAGTACGTACTTTCTTAAAAAATATATAAATAAAATGCCAAATGTCAAGTCGTTTGACGTCTGAGAAAACCGGCGGCGTTTTATATTGTTACAGGCGCCTTTTCACATTTTTCAGTCGCTGCAGTTCATATCACTGAGCTAAAAAATTAGGGCTTTCTTCCGACAAATCGAATCGGCCAATCAAAATGCGGTGGTTATCGTCGTCTTCGATTCGCAGCTGGAAGCAGCGACAATTTCGACTTCCTTCGATTCTTAGCAGCAATAGCGGCGGTGACTATTTCAAAACCCACGCATGCTTGTCATCGAGCTCCACCGTAGGTAGGGCTACTGTGTCCGGTTCTCCGAAGTCAAACTATGTCGAAGGTTATATTGAGGATATTAAATCTCAAAAACGGAAGAGTTTTAGAGGATTTTTACCTGATTTCATCGGTTTGAGTAGGTTATTGAGGAGCTATAGCAAGATTGGGTGTATAGGTTATGGATTTGGTGTTCTAGGGCTGGTTTTGAAATGGGGTTACACTCCACACGTCATGGTATTTCTTGTCTCATGAATGCTATGTGTCAGCAGCTCAGAATCAACGAGGCTGCTTTGCTGTTTCAAAAAATGAAGACTCACTTAGGTTGCACACCTGACATTGTTACATTTGGGACTCTGCTTAAGGGATTGTGCTCGACCGGTAACTCCAGAATCGCCTTGAATTTGCATGAGCAGATTGCTGATGGGACTCATGATCTTAGCCATGACTTGCAGCTTAATCTCATATGCTACAATACACTTATTGATGGTCTTTGTAAGGATGGACTTATAGATAAAGCAAATGAATTATTTCTAGAAATGAGAAACAAGGACATAAGTCCTGACGTCATTACTTACACTATAGTTATTGACGGTTTGTGCAGAGCTGGTAAGTGGGAGGAGGCCAAAGCAATGTTTAGTGAGATGTTGGACCAAGGTTTTTCACCCAATGTGGTTACATTCAACGTGTTGATTAATGCTCTAGCAAAGATGGGAAAAAGTAAAGAAGCAAAGGAGCTGTTCTTACGAATGATACAAAGCGGTCAAATGCCCGATGTGGTTACATACAGCTCGTTGATGGACTGTTTCTATAGGGAAGGAAATATTGAGGAGCTGAAAGAAGTTTTCATATCCATGGACAGAAAAGGTATAATGCCTAATGTTGTCAGCTACAATATATTGATTAAAGGGTATTGCAAGCATGGTATGATACATGAAGCTATTGATGAATATCGGCGAATGGTTCATAAGGGACTCAAACCGGACATCATTACTATTAATGCTTTATTAGAGGGCATGCTCTTGAAGGGTATGGTGAGCGAAGCAATTGAACTGAAAAGTGAATTAACAGTTCACAACCTCACTCATACTTTGTTTACTGATAGTATTTTGATTGATGGGCTCTGTAAAAACGGTTACATTCAGGAGGCAGAAAAGTTATTTGATATGATGAGTGGTAGCAAGCTGAAACCAAATGTCGTTACATATAGTAGTTTGATTGACGGACTTTGTAAAGTTGGGAAATTAGAAAAGGCACTATTATTGTTTGAAAGGATGTCTAGTGACGGTGTGGTACCAGATTGTTGGACTTATAGTATTCTCATCGATGGACTGTGTAAAGCAGAAAGAATTGTCGAGGCAGAAAAGTTATTTAATATGGCGAGTGGTAGCAAGCTGAAACCAAATGTCGTTACATATAATAGTTTGATTGACGGACTTTGTAAAGTTGGGAAATTAGAAAAGGCACTATTATTGTTTGATAGGATGTCTAGTGACAGTGTGGTACCAAATTGTAGGACTTATACTATTCTCGTCGATGGACACTGTAAAGCAGAAAAAATTGTCGAGGCAGAAAAGTTGTTTGTTGATATGGAAAGAAATGGTATTCTTCCAAATGTGTGCACATTTGGTGCACTTATTCATGGCTTTTGCAAGATAGGCGACACAAACAAAGTAATTGAACTCCTTCAAATCATGGCACACAGACAAATCAAGTTAGATGACGCAATTGACGACATGGTCATAACCCGGCTGTTGAAGGAAGAGAAATATCAAGAATATGTTAACCTTCTTCCGACTTTCCCTCAAAGAGGGGCACCAACAGTTCACTAACCCGTGTTTGAAGGTATGGGAAAATGGATCGTTAGATACCATACCCAATTCAGAATCGGACAACAAATAACCGACTGGGCTTTAGCATAGAGCCATATGGTGCCTTAAAGATGATAACCACATTTAATTACTAGTAAATGCTTATAACTTGCTGATACTTTATCATAAGGGTGGTGTGCCCTTCAGCTTATTTTTAAGTTTATGTGTATGGTAAGATTTTTTTATTCAATTATCATACTGAGACATGTTATTTGCTTTGTGGAGGCACTCATCATTTTGTCTGATATGTCATATTCTTGACGGCACTAGTTTGCTACATTGTGACGAGTGCCATAGCTTTGTACTGATGTGAATGATTTGAGCTTTTTTTGTCAATAGTCTAGACTGTGGTCTAGGATTTCTAATATATTGTCATGATTTGGATAGTTATGATTCGAGCATTCATTTGATAATTATGATTAAAGTTCCATTTACTGATCATTGCTCGATGTTCTCAATTTCCATGTACAAATAAAATGGCTAGCTAATTTTTGTTTCTTCCTTGCAGAATATTTCAGGGCTTTTGGCATGGTTACATAAACTGCTGAATTATGCTATTGTCTTATATGGCTGTTTGATTATTGGTTGCCTAGTAAGCCTTTTAAATATAGAAAACGGAAAGACCTCGTTGTAAGGAAACACCTTCTAGTTGGATTAAGCGGAAGATATTGTTAACAGAGATGGGACATCTTGTAGATATGGTGGTACCCTCAATGTTGAGAATCTTAAGATAACATTATCTAGCAGGTGTACTTCTACTGTTTATTGTTCCTTCGAACATTTACCTACCTCTGCCTGTCATTTTCATTAATAAATTGATGTAATTGCAGCCTCTGTTATCTACACATGCCTGTCTAACATCTTATTTTGTTACTTTCTCGTTTAGGTGATGTGTCCATGGTGAATTCATGGCCCAGTTAAAAATTTGGTAAGATATTCTTGTACACCATTCTCTTAGTAGTTACTACTTGTAGTTATATCTGTTGAGAATAGCATATGCCCCGCTTGACGAAAGCTAGGCTTGATGGTTAGCTTTTCACATTTTTTAAAGATTAACATTATTCAAGGCATGTACACTATAAATACATTGAGAAAAGTCAGAGTTGCTTAATCCTGAAAGATACCAAAGAGCAAATGGGATAAATATAGCTGACCTAAACATCCTCTTTGATTAACGATAGTTGGCTTAAGGCTACATGAAGTTTTCTCTTTATACACTTTTTATGTTAGATTCTCAAGGTATTGATGATCTCATTTTAGTTATCTATAGAAAGGTCTGATTAATTAGTTCTCTTTTTCGTCCTGAGACAGATTGCAGGAAATGAAATACTAGCTTGAAAGACAACCCAAAACATCAAGAACACGCCTCTCGTGGCACTAGCAAAAACAAAATGGCACCAGCGAGCCGTCTAAGGACATGGCTCTTGAAGTTATCACCGAGTTCTTCTCTGTTTGAGTCTGGCAAGCAAAGGCTGCTAAAACTAACTGATCCTGCCGTGTATCTGTTAATGTATTGCATTCTGTTGTACTATATGATGCTAGTGTTAGATCTGTTGTTGATTGTGTTTTACATTGTGATGAAAAATCTGCTGCCAAACAGATATCTTTTTTTTTTTGATAGAAAGGGCATGAGAACTACATACAGCAATGTAAGTTGGGTAGCAAGGGGCAGGCATCACAGCGCAACCATGACCACCCATTTGTTCTTGCATATCTCGCTATTAAATCCGCCTGAGTATTAGCCTCCCGACGAATGAGCATGACAGTCCAGAGTGCATTAGTATCCAACTCGGCTAAACACCACTTGTACCATTCCTTGTTCCACAAAGCAACATTATTCCTGCAATTAATGGCCGTAACTGCTTCGGAGCTGTCTGATTCCAGAAGAACTTTCGGAAAGGCCAGCTTTTTGCACAGCTTCAAACCCTCCATAATGCTATAGCCCTCGCAGTCGGTTACGTTATCACAGACGATATGGCAACGAGCACGGATAGCACATATTCGACCTTCCCCATCTCTAGCTATAATACCTATGCTACCGCCAAACAGGTATCTTTTGAACTCTGAATATCTGCAATTTTCAGCTTCGTTGAAACTTTGGAACTAATATGAAGCTTAAACGTTGTCGTTTCCAGCTGATTGTTTTCTACATGTAGTCCGAAGCTGAAGCTGAACCTGCATAGGCTCTACTTGTAATTTTCAACAGTTTTAACGCCGTCGTTTCAAGCAGACATAAATTGTGTACGATGGGCCAAATCGTATGCTAACCTAAAAGCACATCGTCCCACACCGAGCCATCTAAAGCCCATTTATTCGAAAAGCCAAAACTTTGGTAAGATAAAAATCAAACGTATCCTCGACAGTGGCAAGTCACGCCGACATCTCCACGTGTGCTCTCCAAACGCCACGTGTCATGCAGGTCACAACATCACAAACCAAACCGAGAATATACATAAGCACTAGAATGCGAGACAATTGCATTCACGCAAGAACTCATTTCACAAACAATCGTGAAAGTGTCGGACATGTCGAAGAAGAGTAGCTGCAACACCGGCTGCGGATGTCCGGTGCAGTTGTAATCCATGCAAGTGCACCGATGCGGAGGCCAAGAGCGGATCTGGACCCGCGCGAACGGGCGTGGCTTGAGGACAGTGATGTGAGGTTGAAGTCGAGGGTTTGGAATAAGAGGTTACTAGTTGGTAGTGTTTAAAAGTGTCTGTGTTTGCATATGTTGTCATGTAATGTTTCAGTGTCCATGTACAAGTATAAAATTACCATATCAAGTTTTTCTTGTATAAATATTTGTCGAATTTAAAAAATAATTTAATACTATTTCATATCATCAATAAGGGTGGTGACATATTGGTTAAAGATATTTTGGATCTTACACTCGGGTTCGAATCCTAGAACATTAATTTTTCACCCGTGATTTTCGGGGTAGATGTGCTCGTGATATGTATTGAACCGTTACGAATTATACCCTTCATCAAAAAAAAAAATCGAAAATAAATTAATATGCAATCTAAAACTGAATTGAAAATTTAGGCGCTTGGAATTTACATTTTTCCTACAATTTATTGAAAAAATGTTCACACTTTCAAAGGAACGGCGTCGTTTTTGACACTCGGAGCATTTTTCATCTTTTTCCCGAATTTTACTTCCATCTAATCTTGCGCACCCGCAGCGCACTTTAGCGAGCATTTCAACGTTAACTAACCAACAGAAGAACGAAGACGACGACGAGCGAGAGGCGATCGATCCGATCAGGAACCGATTCGGCTGGAATCCATTAAAGTAGTCGCTGTGAACCTGCGCTGGATGCGTCACTGTGGCTGAGCGAATCGGTGTTTGTTCCGCGCCATGGGGAGTAGTGGAAGAAGACCGCGGAGGCAAAACCAGTGGCTACTACTGCCTTATGTCTCAATTGTGAGTTTGGATTTCTTAGGATGAGAATGCCGTGATCTTGACGCTGTGGATAGTTTGAGAATCAGCGAAAGTGTGTGTTTTTTGGTTTTGTTAGGGTTGGTGTGGTGCTGTGTTTGTTTTTCGTGATTGGTGATTTTAGGTGTATAATTAGGGTTTGGAGAATTTTTGTTTGCTTGGATTAGTTTATTGTATCTTGCACTTGCAGTATTTGTTGTTTCTCTGTTCTACAAGATCAATAGTGGTATGCTCTTTGTTTGGTCGGGGTTAAGAGGCTTGGTACTTCTTGCTTCGATTATGCCTTTGAGGACTAGACATGATAACATTTTTTGAGAATTTGCCTTTTGGTTTTGACATGAAAGGATTGCCACTTATGGAACTGCGTCAGGCATTATTTCTGTATCAACAAGTCTATGTGAATTGCATAGTGGATTGGCTCACCTTTGTTTCTTTTCTGCATCTGTGTGCCATGAACATGAATGAGTTTGTACTCTAATTGAAACCTCGTTGAACTCCTGTTTCTGTGGGGTAGCCTTCGAATTTAACCGGATCAAGTTTGCAGATCATGTCTTTTTTATAAAGTAAAAGCTCATTAAGTTTTCTGGGCTATAAGGGAATTAATACCAAAAACAATTAAGCCATCACACTGAAAATCCATCACACTTAGCTCACTCTTGAAACAAATATTGGCATTTAAATAGGAAATAAGCCAACACAAAAACGAGCCTCATGCATCTTTTCCTGTACTGTGTGCTTTCCTTAGCTTGCCACTGATGTGTTCAATGCCATTGTCGCAGATCATGTTCATTGTGGCTCAAGTTGGTGGGAATGTGTCAGCATCTGATACTTCAAAACTGTGAGACTACTGAGAAATTCGATATGTGTGGAAATTATAAAGTTACTACCTTTTTTTTGTCTAGCTTAGTTCACTTTATTGATGTTGCTCCAGATTCAAAAGACTCGGAGGGAATGAGCTTTTATGCAGCTGCGAACGATGCAGTAAGGGGAAGGTAACATTTTATCTGATATTTACACATATTTCATTTGTATTTGTTGAAGGGGAATATGAGTTTATTTCACTCTTAGGGAACTAGTCACCCTAACGGATTTTATACATTCTGACTATTTTTGTTGTGATGTTAAACAGGAGCAAGGTCTAAGAACTACATCAGCTGGGATTGGTAATTATTCAGATGAAAAGGTAACGCAAAAATGTTTTTCACCGCAGAGTGATATCATTTTCAAGCTGCTCATGTCCACATAAATCCACACAGGATATAAATGTCATTGTTACGTACAGTGACATCTCAGGTGTCGTCCGAACCAGTACTGTGAAAGCTGAGGACCTATCTGCTTCCTGGATTTGGGAAAACCCTTTGGGAGGTAAACTTCCCCAACTGAAGGATCGGCAGGTAAATGAGCTGTTTTGTTAGGCATTTACATGCTCTATGAAGCACTACATGGCCATTTAAATTACTAGTAATCATATATTTGTTAGAGTTCAAAATCAGTGATTCTCTCTGTGTTGGAACCTTATTTCAGCAAGTGAATGCCATTTTACCTCCTCGGATTCAACTTAAAGATGATATTCATGCTCCTGTGGATGATCAGTTAGTCGGAGATAGAATACAGCATTTTGGGAAATCAGCAATCAGGCCTGTGAAGCTATTACGCAAGGTGATTGTCGGTTCAGTCTAATTGTGTGTTAGCATTTTCCTCAGTTGCACTGCACGTGTTAAAGTTACCCCGTCCACAGAAATTACGAGAAGAAAGGCAAAGGCTGCGTACTGCGGAACTAATTCGGCAAGACAAAGAGATGGACAATCAGATGCAAGAAGCCGCTATTGAAAGGTCCCGGAACCTAGACACTACTGCAAAGACTCAGTACAGCATATGGAGGAGAGACTACGAAAACCCAAACTCTGATTCAATTTTAAGACTTATGCGCGATCAGATCATAATGGCAAAAGTTTACGCAACAATTGCCAAAGCCAAGAATGATACTAGTCTTTACACTTCGCTCATGAAACAATCCAGAGAAAGTCGCAATGCTATTGGTGAAGCAACGACTGATGCTGAGCTTGATGCAAGGTATATATTGCTTTCCTAAAAGTTTATATCATCAACTTTACATATTATTGTTGTTTATTTTGAAGTTTTCGTTTATTGTCTTACTCAGTGCACTCGATCGAGCAAAAGCAATGGGCCATACTCTATCTGTTGCCAAAGACCAGCTGTTTGACTGCTTGACAGTGGCGAGGAAGTTAAGAGCAATAATCCAGTCAACCGAAGATGATATAAATGCCATGAAGAAAAAGAGCTCTTTTTTGACACAGCTTGCAGCAAAAACTGTCACCCAGCCATTGCACTGTCTTTCTTTATTGTTATCAACGGAGTACTATGATCTGCCAGGTTCTCAAAGGCAGGATATAGACAGGGCCAAAGTCGAAGATCCTTCTCTCTACCATTATGCCATCTTTTCAGATAATGTGCTTGCGACATCGGTGGTAGTCAACTCTACTTTGGAACACACAAAAGAGCCGGAAAAGCACGTCTTTCATGTAGTTACAGACAAACTGAACTTCGCTGCAATGAAGATGTGGTTTCTGGCCAATCTTTCTCCAAAAGCAACTGTTCACGTTGAGAACATTGATGACTTCAAGTGGCTCAACTCTTCTTACTGTGTTGTTCTGCGGCAACTTGAGTCTGCCCGTATGAAAGATTACTACTTCAAGGCTAACCTCTCCTCTTCCCTATCTGTTGGGGCTGATAATCTCAAGTACAGGAATCCAAAATACTTGTCTATGCTGAATCACCTCAGATTTTACCTTCCTGAAGTGTATCCCAAGTTGGACAAAATTTTGTTTCTGGATGATGATATTGTGGTTCAGAAGGATCTGACGCCGCTCTGGTCAGTTGACATGAAAGGAATGGTGAACGGCGCAGTTGAGACATGCAAAGAGAGCTTCCACCGGTTTGACAAGTATCTCAACTTCTCAAACCCAAAAATATACGAAAACTTCGACTCAAATGCATGTGGCTGGGCCTTCGGCATGAACATGTTTGACTTAAGAGAGTGGAGGAAGCGAGAAATCACAGGCATATACCATCATTGGCAAAGCCTGGTAAGCTGAAAGCGTTATTTTCTTAACTTGCATTGTCGTTCATCATAAACTAAATGAATATTTTGTTTTGGAAACAGAATGAAGACAGAACTCTCTGGAAGCTCGGCTCACTTCCTCCAGGCTTGATCACCTTCTACAACCTGACATTCCCACTTGAAAGAAACTGGCACGTTTTAGGACTCGGCTACGACCCTGCCTTGAACATAACAGAGATAGAAAATGCGGCTGTTGTCCACTACAACGGCAACTACAAACCCTGGCTGGATCTGGCCATCGCCAAATACAAATCTTACTGGTCTAGATATCTAACTTCTGATAACCCTCATCTTCAACACTGCAAAATCATTCAGTAAATTAAACACATTTTTGTTCCCTCTTTATGCTCCAATTTTTCCTCAATGCAGAAGCAAGTTCTTGTTCTGTTCTGTTCTTATCAAAATATGCAAGTTTCCTGCTTCATTTCTGCGTGTGTCGTTACTCGTTAGCAAGTCCTGCAGTGTAATTTCAAACGACGCCGTCACATAAGGTATGATACACTTACAGGTGGTTCAGGTTGGACCGATTTAGTACTCGGTTCGATTCTGGTTTACTGCGGTTTCTTGCGAAATCGGCCAAGGTCGTTCCACGTTGCTTTTTTCGTATCGAAATTCGGATTTTTGGAGCTGAACGCGAACAACTCAAATTTCGTGCTTTGACTTAAAATTCTTCGCATTCAACCAGAGCTTACCAAACGTTCAATCTCTCAGATGATCGTTACATCATAGACGAACACGATGAGCTTCGTCCGCTGGAAAATGACTTCTCTTATTTACTGGCTTTGCCTTGTTTCATCCATCCAGGTGAGAATTTGTTGTCCACTTTTGTTGAATCGTAATACCCCCCTGTCTCATGCCTCTCGTCGACTTGTTGTTAGTAAATTGTTTTTATTTATTTAAACGTTAATTATCTTTGAAATTGTATGATTGTCAATTGTTATCTGTTACTGTTTCTGTTATTACTGAAATGCTTGGAACTTAGGGTTGATTGACTCAGTTAAGGATTATTCAAGAACTAGGTTTTAGTGTTTTTCTTATGCATTGATGGTTTGTGTTTGTAGGTGTGTTTTTCAAGAGCAAGAGATGGTGGATCGCAGTCCCTTGTATATGCACATGATGTGGCAAGGTAAGCCTTTTATTGAATTCCAGGCTATTTTTAGTGCTTTCTTGGAGTGTTCTTGAATGTTTTTTATTTCAGTTTTTTTGGAGAGATTAATGTGATATGTTTGTACTTTGACAAGGATTTCCTAGTTTCTTGATCTTTACAAAGCCGTGGTTCATTAGAAATTCTTTGCTTCCATGTTATGGTTTCATTATGACTCACCATTTTGCAACTTTTGTTGATTTTTCTCTGTTCATAATTTTGATAAATGGGATTTCACATTATTACTGTTGATTATTTTGCTTTCTTGGCATCATAATGTTTACTCTTTACAGTACAAAGCATTCAAAAGGTTACTGTGCAATGTATGACATATGCGGAGAGCGGGAAGATGGTAAAGTTTTGAACTGCCCTTATGAGACCCCCTCGGTAAAGGTATATGACTTCATACATGTTTGTCATGCTTTTGCTTGATGTTTCTTTTGTTTTTCTACTTCAAGTCTGGTAGTTATGTATAATAAAATGTGAACTGACTAGTGATTGATCTATATACAGCCTGATGAGCTATTCTCTGCCAAGATTCAAAGCTTATGCCCCGCGATAAGTGGAAACGTATGTTGCACGGAGACCCAGTTCGATACATTGCGCTCTCAAGTTCAACAAGTATGAACACTAACTATAATCTAAATACATAGAACATCAAAATTGTATTTTGGAGTTACATGCATCACATTTCTTATGTTTTGATTCAGATTAATCATTTGATTTTCACCTTGCAGGCTATCCCTTTTCTTGTTGGTTGTCCAGCATGTTTGAGGAATTTCTTAAATTTGTTCTGTGAGCTATCATGCTCTCCTGACCAAAGTTTATTCATAAATGTGACCTCTATTGTTGAGGTGATTTTCATTAAAACATAGTATATTTTTAGATTTTAGTGCTATTTACCGAATTATGTAGTTCTAAATGTTTGGATTTAGCTTTATTGCTACTATGTTCATCATTTCCAGATCACATGATTTGTGATCCCCTGAACTCCGTTACACAACTCGCCCTAGTGTTTACTGTTTAGTGGTAGTGGATGATAATACCGCTTGTACTGATAGTTTGTTACCAGCATTTATTCTTTCCTCACTTCTTTTTGCTCTGCAGGTTAGTGGCAACCTGACGGTGGATGCAATCGATTTTTATGTTACTGACCTCTATGGGGAAGGCTTATTTGATTCCTGCAAAGAAGTAAAATTTGGTACTATGAATACAAGGGCTATACAATTTATTGGCGCTGGTGCTACAAATTTCAAGGGTAAGACATTTATGTATAGGTCTGGCACTGCCCGTTCCCTCAATATTGGTGACCTTGCAGATAAGGCATAGGTTATTTGACTAGCCTACTGATCACCCATAATTATCAATAATGTCCATCTTAATGTTGGCTCTGTATATGAGTTTCTAAAGTAAAACTAGTGGGGCAGTTTTGGATGATAGTTTTTATCAACATGCTTCAAATTTAATATAATTCTGTGCATCCTCTATTGGGCTGTGAAGTTATTAATTTGAAATGATCAGTCTATCTGCATAGTGCTTCCAGATATTGTCAACTTGAATAAAGATGTCGGGTCCCATATATGATGGCAGTGCTAAATGTTTGAATTTTGTTGATGTCCAATGCGTATGCAAAAAAAAGAAGTAATTGAGCTATAACTGTTGCATTTTGAATGTGCAAACTGCAAACATCTGATCCTTTTTCAAATTTCTTTCACCAGAGTGGTTTGCATTTCTTGGTGCGCAAGCAGAACTCTATTATCCTGGTTCCCCTTATGCAATACATTTTAAGTCCAGTGTCCCTGATGCATCTCCGATGGAGCTTATGAATGTGTCTGCATATTCGTGTGGTGATACTTCCCTTGGATGCTCTTGTGGTGACTGTCCTTCAGCTCCCGTGTGCTCTGATTCGGAGCCTCCTTCTCCTCCTGAGCAGAAGGATACCTGTTCCGTTAGTCTTGGGTCTTTGAAGGTAAGAGATTTTGAATCAAGGAACAATTTCCTTCCATTCCATTTTTGGAGGAAGTTGGTCAAATGAAGTATGTTAGGGTTTTTATGCAAATTATGTGGTTGTCCAATTGGTTCACGTTCACTTTCCATTTGCAGGTCAAGTGTGTTGAATTTTCACTGGCACTTCTGTATATTGTTTTGGTTTCGTTATTTTTTGGATGGGGTTTATTTCATCGGACCAGTGAAAGGAGAACACTTTCATCTACAACGAAGCCATTATTGAAAGCTATAGATGAAGGTGAAATTGATACTGGTGTTCAGCAAAAGGGTGACACCTTAAAGGTAGATGCTTTCATGACGAAGCTATTATTTATTTTATATCTTTGTTATTTTTAATGATGACTATTTTTCTTCTTAGAAAAACCTTCTGCTTTGTTCAAAATTAGGAATCATATATTTTCATAATTATGCATTTATTTTTGTTTTAACTTTTAAGTTAAGTGTGTACTTCGTCCATATTGAAAACGTGTGTGCAATTGTGCATCTGGCACTCATTGTCTATCGTTATTCATCATCAGGAATCTGTTGGAACAGATGACACCAATCTTCCTACCGTTCAAAGATATATTTCAAGTTTCTACAGGTGACCTTTTTCGGTTTTGAATCCCATGTGTTGTAGAGTGCCTCTAAAATGCTTCAGAGCTTATAAAATCCTGATTGAAGTATTGGCACATATCACATGAATCATACATTGACCAGTTATCGGTGTTATGTAGGAGATACGGGTTATGGGTTGCCAGGAATCCCACCCTGGTGCTGTGTTCATCATTGGCCATTGTTCTTATACTTTGTCTCGGTTTGTTTCGATTCAATGTTGAGACACGTCCAGAGAAGGTATTGTAGTGTGTATTTTACTACAAATTATTCAATGACACTTTGTTTAAGTAACATCCAAAGAACACTTTAGAATCACGAAAATTATTCAATGAATTTGGTGCTTAATGCTTGTAAGGTTATATTAGCCAACTTCAATTGCCACAACCACATGTATTACCATAACATTTACCCCAATTTAGGATTTAACTAGACATCCTTTCAAATTTATGGACTTTTAGTGTATGGCTTCAATTTTAAGGTTCTTTTATTTGGTAGAAGTAAGATTCCGAACGTGAACGTCTAAAGATTCAGTTTAGCATTCTTCTGAAGGATACAGTATGAGCTACGTCAAAACTGCTTTCTGAGGCAAAAGTTTCCATTTTTACGTTTCTCCTCGTTACTGCTTTCTCATCTTTCATGTTTCAGTGACACAAAAACTTGTGCAGTTGTGGGTAGGTCATGGAAGCCGGGCTGCAGAAGAAAAACACTTCTTTGATAGCCACTTGGCACCCTTTTACAGGATTCAGCAGGTGTGAATGTTTTTCTACGATGTCCTCAGTTGCATGAATCATGATGTATAATATTTCATCTAAAACTCACGAGCCACTTGTTTAATGTGCTTTCTTAGCTTATATTAGCCACTGTACCAGAGCAGAAGGGTGAAAACCCACCCAGTATTATCACAGAGGATAATATTCAGTTACTTTTTGATATGCAGCAAAAGGTAACTAATTTCTCGTGTTTTATAGGTAGCTTGTTACTGTGAGCAAGACCCTTATTCATTGTGTTAAACAGGTTGATGCACTTCGTGCAAATTATTCAGGATCATTGGTAGCCTTAACAGACATTTGCTTGAAGCCCCTTGGTGATGATTGTGCTACCCAAAGTATCCTGCAGGTTGTTCCTAGCTGGTTTTGCAAACTCTCTACATTGCAAAGTCCAAGTTGTGTTTGTTTTGCACATTTTGTACCTAAGGCGTTAGTACTGCGAGCTAATTATATCACAAGAGACTTGTCTAGTTATAAATATGTACTTCTCTTCGCACTTAGAGAAATTATAAAAGGGTTACTTTTCTTAAATGATTTTGTTCATTTACCATCATTTTTTTAATATGACATGTCTTGTTTTCTCTTACTTTTGTTTTATTCTGTTCTGGCAGTACTATAAGATGGACCCTGAAAATTTTGATAGTTTTGGTGGTGTGGATCATGCTGAATATTGTTTCCAGGTATAGATAATTTCCATCACAATAATGTTCTTAAAATCAAACGTTTACAGCATACCCTCTGTACTGTTTTTGATGGCTGCTTTTGAAAGTATTTTATCGCTTTCCCCCCTTGCATTTTCAGCATTACACTACTGCAGACACATGCTTGAGTGCATTTCAAGCTCCACTGGATCCAAGTACAGCATTGGGGGGATTTTCTGGGAACAACTTTTCAGAGGTATTTTTTCCTTTATTGATGATGAAATTATGTACATCCAGTTCGACATGTATACTGATGCACTGGTCATGTAGGCTTCTGCTTTTATTGTAACATATCCAGTAAATAATGCGGTTGATGAAGATGGAAATGGAAATCTGAAGGCGGTGGCATGGGAGAAAGCTTTTATTCAGTTAGTCAAGGTTATTTGTGTCCCATGTTACATATTTTTTTTCCTACTTAACAGTTCAGTAAACTGTGTCAGCCCAGCCTCTCAGGCAAGCTTTGTATTCTTTAGCCGAGACATAATATTGACCTTGAATTTCATCGTTTAATAATAATTTCATGTAACATTTCCACTTACGATGCTACTCTTTTGAACTGGAATTTATGTTGTCAGGATGAGCTGTTACCAATGGTACAATCCACCAACCTCACTCTAACTTTCTCATCTGAAAGCTCTATCGAAGAAGAATTGAAAAGAGAAAGCACTGCTGACATTATTACAGTAGCTGTGAGTCACGACTCACGAGTAACATGATTACTTCGATATGTATCTGTAGTGATCAGTTGTTGCATATCTCTATTTTAACCTTCGAACTGTTCCCTCTGCGTGTTCGTGTGACATGTCAGGTTAGCTATCTTGTTATGTTTGCTTATATATCACTGACCCTTGGAGATACATCCAGATTGTCGACTTTCTACCTTTCAACCAAGGTACTTACGAAAATCTCTATGTATAGTGCACGTCTATGCATGCAATAATGTCAATTGACATTGGTAGCTGTTATACTAATTACATGCTTTTGTTATTGTTTTGACTTTTTCAACTTAATACTGTTTTAAGTCATGATTTATATTTTGATGCTTGATTGTATATGACATTGAATATTCTGTATCAGGTCATGCTTGGTCTCAGTGGAGTCATTGTTGTCCTGCTATCTGTCCTTGGATCTGTTGGATTTTTCAGTGCCATTGGAGTTAAATCGACATTAATCATCATGGAAGTCATACCGTTTCTGGTTTTAGCAGTAAGTTACCCGAAGAATAATTTCTTAACGGTTTCTCTTTACGTTCAGATTTTTCTTTCTGTCGCCAGTATTTCTTTCAGCAAAACATGCACATTTGGATGTGCATTTTTTTGTTTAATACATATCTGACTAAGTACATTCAAACAGTGCACAGTCTCAAACTATAATGAATACAATTGTTCTTGCTACAAAAATAAAACTCATTTTTTGGAACTGTCAGGTTGGAGTAGATAACATGTGTATATTGGTGCATGCTGTAAAACGACAGCCGTTGGATATGCCATTAGAAACACGGATAAGTAATGCTTTGGTTCAAGTTGGCCCGTCCATAACCTTGGCTAGCTTATCTGAGGTTTTGGCATTTGCTGTTGGCAGTTTCATTCCGATGCCAGCATGCCGTGTCTTTTCCATGTTTGCAGGTTCGTAGCGCTTCCTTCAACTCTGATAACCATCATTTGTGGTGCACTAGCTGACTGTGGTTCACTTGTGCAGCTTTGGCGGTCTTTTTGGATTTTGTCTTGCAAGTGACAGCATTTGTTGCGCTGATAGTTTTTGACTTTCAGAGAGCTGAAGATAACCGTGTTGATTGTTTTCCTTGCTTAAAAGTTCATTCATCTCTGGAATCAAATACAGGTTCGTGCTTTTATTTTCAGGTCTATGGTGCTTACTTTACTAACATGCCTTTGTGACTCATAATGTTGGATTATGCAAAAAATAGTGATGGAAAGCGAGTGTCAAATAAAACTTGATTACTAGTGGTCTCTAAATGGTTTATCAAGCCTGAAAATGGTGGTACATTTGGAGCCTGTAAGAACGCCATTTGAGAAGTTTTTGCTGTGGAACAGAATTTGGATGAAAGAAGTAATAAGTCAGTTTCCGTTGACTTCCTTTGACATCACTCCAAGTATAAGAATAGTGATAACTGATAAGTTGTTTCTTGAGTTGTGAAATACTACAAAGCTGGCTTAACCATTTCACATTCATGTATGCTGCCATCAGGCGCACGAGATGGATTTTCTTTTTTGCAATATATTTTCTTTTGAAGACTTTTGTGAAAAGAAGACTGAAAAGTCTGACCGCGGCTTTGCAGATCTGAACCAGAGAAAGCTTGGTGTGCTGGAACGATACATGAAGGTTGTTTGTTGGATCATCAAGTGCTGATATTATACTTTTAGCACACAATTTATATTTTTATATCTATGTTTTAACTCGTTATTGCTGATTTCTTGAAGGTTTGCTTCAAGAAAATATAAACTAATGAATGATTATATATGATTTTTGTGAATACCTCCAATTGCATATTTATAACAACTTCATCTGCAACTATTGCTTGATCTTTTATGAAAGTATTTGTCGTTGATTCGGTACTCTAATTTATCTTTTAGGAAATCCATGCACCTCTTCTTGGGATTTGGGCTGTTAAATTGGTTGTCCTTGCTGTGTTTCTGGCTTTCTCTCTAGCAAGTATTGTAAGTATTTCTTGGTCTTATTGTAAAACTTGATTGTGTTTTATGGTGGTTGGGCTGTTCATGCTAGGGGGTCTTATATTGGTTATTATAATAATAGGCATTGTCTACTAGAATCGAAGCTGGCTTGGAGCAACAAATCGTTCTTCCTAGGGACTCATATCTTCAGGTTGACTAATGCGGCTAATGCTTGGTTTTAATATTTAAGTATTTCTGCGCGTTCATTCTTATTTTTGTTGTTCTCACTGAGCCATTATTTAAATGAGCAGGGCTACTTCAGTAATATCTCAGAGCACCTCAGAGTTGGACCGCCGTTATATTTTGTTGTCAGAGATTACAACTACAGGTACGTTGTAATGTTGTATGTGTAAATTGAAGTAGAAGTCACTATAATAAAATAAAAAATGAAGGGCATGAATCATGATATTATGGTAACATTCAGTCATCGCTAAGATCTTGAAAATGACAAATCAGCAGCAACCGCAGCTGGTTCTATATTTGTGCTTTAGGTGGATTGGTTTTAAAATAATCAAATCAACATTGCTACATATGTATAATTATTTATTCGTTCTGATTGCATAGCTTGATGTTCTCTTAATCTTGATATTGATCAGTGTGCAGTCGAGCCATACAAATAAACTATGCTCAATCAGTCAATGTGATGCAAACTCTCTTTTAAACGAGGCACGTAATATCTACCATCATATTGCTTTTGCTTATTTTAATTGAAATAAATTCAAGCATTTCCAATTTCCATATGACAATCTCTTCCTTGATGAACATCTTTAGATATCAAGAGCGTCATTAAGACCAGACTCAAGCTACATCGCCAAACCTGCTGCTTCGTGGCTTGATGATTTCCTAGTGTGGCTATCACCAGAGGCATTCGGTTGTTGTCGTAAGTTTGTCAATGGATCTTATTGTCCTCCGGATGACCAGGTTATCCCTTATTACGATTCATTTCCTCATCATTGAAGAACTTCTCATTTTGTATTCATACTCAAGCTTTCAACTTTTGACCAGCCACCATGTTGTTCACCTGATGAAGGGCAATGTGGAGTTGGAGATACTTGCAAAGATTGTACAACGGTATTCTTTGCGTTAACATTGATTATCCGACCTCGAGTGCATGATAAGCATCCGCGGCAAGGACATTAGCTGTTACAAATATTTAAAATGTGTTATGTTTCAGTGCTTCCTCCATTCAGATTTGAGTAGAGGTCGTCCATCAACGTATCAGTTTAAGGAAAAGCTTCCATGGTTCCTTGATGCTTTGCCGTCAGCTGATTGTGCAAAGGGTGGCCATGGGGCATACACAAATAGTGTTGATCTTAATGGTACTTTAAATCTACTTAGTTTGGTCAGGACACATTTTCTATTTAGACCGTGTCGTACGTTTGTTATTTGTTCTTTTTCATTGCGTCATAACTCATAGATATTCAAATCTGGTTTGAAATTTCACCCTCATTGGCTTTATTATTTAATGATTTTTAGGTTATGAGGGTGGCGTGATCAAAGCTTCTGAGTTCCGTACATATCATACCCCACTTAACAGACAGGTGCAGCAATCTTCCTTGTCACATTCTCTTCTTTTCTCGGGTTCTTAAAGACATTTTCTTTAGTAATTCTTGGCATCTTTGGTCAAATTCTCAGGGTGACTATGTCAATTCATTGCGAGCTGCAAGAGAGTTTAGCGCAAGGGTCTCGGAAGCCTTGAAGGTGAGTATAACTTCACGACATCACTATGCTTATTTTGGTTCCTCTCCTACAAGATAGGAAGTTGCTTGACTTCAAAATGTTCCTTCAGGGTTTGGGCTCCTGGCCAATGTATTCCTAGTCGTGCTTTTATTCCACTATAACTGTTTTTGTCAATATCTGATTGTGCAGATCGATATCTTCCCATATTCAGTGTTCTACATTTTCTTCGAGCAGTACTTGGACATATGGAAAACAGCTCTCATCAACATCGGCATAGCTCTCGGTATTCCTCGAATCAGATATAGATTCTTGTTTGTTAGATTGAATATTCCTGAACTTCTTTTTCAAGATGTACATTGACTTGTTTCATGGCATTGCAGCTGCCATATTTATTGTTTGCGCAGTCATTACGTCCAGGTATGTATGACAATACTGGCTCCTATATTGGATTTCACATATCAAATCAACCGAGCTTAAACTAACAGATCTCTCGCTGTAATTACAGTGTGTGGGTCTCGGCGATTATTCTATTGGTGCTGGCCATGATCGTTGTCGACCTCATGGTAATTATCTCATTGTTAGTATAGTAACTTTCCATTTGATCACTACATATCTAAAAATGGACAATCTAAGTGAAATACAGCTAAGCGGCCCATTTCATTTATCCTCCTCTATCATACGCTTTTGTAGAATTCGATATTCTCCTAATGCGTAATCCTCCAATTGATTTATCAGGGTGTGATGGCAATTCTGGGTATTCAACTGAATGCAGTCTCTGTTGTAAACCTCATAATGTCCATCGGGATCGCTGTTGAGTTCTGTGTGCATATAGTACATGCCTTCACGGTCAGTTTGTAACTGACGCTAGTTTCCAATTATCTATACAAGTTTATTATATTATTACAGTGTAGCCTACACATTCCTGATCAGTACATTCTAATTTTCGCCTCAGTACTTATCCTGTTCTCCTACAGGTTAGTCATGGGGATCGGAATACACGAGCCACCAAGGCTCTAGGAACCATGGGAGCTTCTGTATTCAGGTTGGTCAAAGATTTTTTTTCCTGTCGCGAAAATGTAAAATAACAAGCAGTGAGTGTTCCTGATTTTAATAAGGTCGAAAATTAGTTGTAAAACTCTATGAGCATCCAGTGATGAGTCAAAAGGTTTCGACTTCTTCAATCTGAGGCATTTTTATTTTCCCCGCTGCAGCGGAATCACTCTCACAAAGCTTGTTGGAGTCATCATTCTTTGCTTTGCAAGATCTGAGATTTTCGTGGTACGTCATCTTTCAGTTCTCAACTATTCATTCTACCACAAATAGCTGGATTTTCACGCCTGCCTTTTTCTTTTACGTTATCATAGGTTTACTACTTTCAAATGTACCTGGCATTGGTCATTATCGGATTCTTGCATGGACTCGTCTTTCTGCCAGTAAGTTGATTAAACTCAGAATGCTGTCTCCGAACGTTTACATTTTCCAACCAGACTAATGTTCAGCTGTTTTCTCCCATTTCAGGTTGTCTTAAGTATGTTTGGTCCTCCATCACGACTCGCATCCATCAAGGGACAGATTTTGGATGAACCTTCTGCATCCACTTGAAAATCCTCTTCACAAAACACTTCACTTTTAACATGTAACACACACTGCTGACGTAAGCATTGTATATGTGGCTTCAACTTGAAAATCCTATTCACAAAACACGTCACTTTCGACATAGTAACACTATCTGCTGACGCAATCATTGTATATGTACAGTTAAAGCAGCTTGTATGAGATCCAAGTAGCATAAATTTACCAGGCTGATTGATTCGGTCTTATTAAGCTCGGTCCATTTTCAAAACCGAATAAATATCGAATTCACAACGGTTCGGAATTGACGCATGTCGTGTCGCATTCAGAGTTTTCAACGACCTGCTGTGAATCGGAGCCGCCAAGTCGTTGTCGAATTGTCGACGCAGCCTGTCGATGCGAAATAGGGCTTTAACTTGCGCGAAACGATGTCACTTTGGCTACAAAATTAGGGCTTCAACTCAGGCAAAACGACGTCACTTTGCGGGACTTGTCGGACGTCTAACCCGCCATAGCGCTGGCGACGCCTTGCTCGACATGGAACAAGCGTGCAGAGCTCTCGCCAACAGCAGCGATCCCAAGCTCGCATGGCATATTTTCAAGCGCGTCGTCTCTTCTCCGCAATGCATCAAATCGGCGCCGAAGATGGCCCGTCAACTAATCCGTGCCGGGATGCACTCCGAAGTCGACCAACTACACAACCTCCTAGTGTCCAAACACCGAGACGAGTGTTTCAACTCGCTCGTATCAATTGCTGTGATTGTAGCGAAATCGGGTCTTTCCAAGAAGGGGTTCGCGCAGTTTAAGTCTCTTAGAGATCACTTCCCGGAGAGGCCTCCGCCGGTGGTTGTTTATAATGTTCTCATGGAGGCGTCTCTTAAAGGTGATCGTGTGGAGAATGTCCCTTTGTTGTATGAGGATATGGTTGTGGCGGGAGTTGAGCCGGAGACGTATACGTTCAATCTTCTCATTCGCGGGTTTTGTGATTCGGGTCTGTTGGTTGATGCTCGTAATGTGTTTGATAAAATGCCTGAAAAGGGATGTATGCCAAATGAGTTTACTTTCGGGTTATTGATTCGTGGATATTGCAAATTGGGACTTGTTGATCAAGCCATGCAACTTTTGGATAGCGTGGCGAGTTTTGGGCTATCGCCAAATAGAGTTATGTATAATACTGTTATCTCTGCTTTCTGTAAGGAAGGGAAGAATGATGAAGCCGAGATGTTAGTGGAGAGGATGAGGGAGGAAGGGATTACTCCTGATGTTGTCACGTTCAATTCTAGAATTTCGGCTCTTTGTAGGGATGGTAATGTGTTGGAGGCTTCTAGGATTTTCCGGGATATGCAAATAGATGAGGACTTGGGACTGCCACGCCCTAATGTGATTACTTATAACTTGATGCTCGAAGGGTTTTGTAAGGATGGTATGATGAAGGATGCCAAGGCGTTGGTGGAGACTATGAAGAAGAATGGATTGTTTAAGAGTGTAGAGAGTTATAACATTTTTATGTTGGGCTTGGTTAGGGAAGGAAATGTGGTTGATGCGCAGTTGGTTCTCAAAGAGATGGTTGATGCAGGTGTAGAACCGAGTACCTATTCTTATAATATAGTGATTGACGGACTGTGTAAAATGGGGATGCTTAATGATGCAAGACGGGTCATGGGTCTAATGATGAGTAGTGGTGTTTCCCTATATACGATAACTTATAGCACGTTAATCAATGGATACTGTCAGAAAGGAAAAGTTGCGCAGGCCAACTGTATCCTGCATGAGATGATCAGTAACGGCTGCTCCCCTAATAATTACACATGCAACATTTTGCTGAATAGCTTATGGAAAGAAGGTAAGATATCAGAAGCAGAGACACTGCTTCAGAAGATGAATGAGAGAGGGTATGATGTGGATATTGTGACATGCAATAGTGTTATCAGCGGTTTATGCAAGAATGAGAAGCTGGAGATAGCAGTCAAGATATTGGACAGAATGTGGAGTGAAGGTAGTGCTGCTCTTAGTGAACTGGGTAACTCTTATGCTGGATTCCAAGATAATGCTACCAATGAGAATAAGTGCATGCCTGATCTGGTCACATATTCTATTATAATTGATGGATTTTGCAAGGCTGGGAGAATCGATGATGCCAAGAAAAAATTTGCTGAGTTAATTACAAAGGGCTTGCATCCTGACCCAACTGTTTATAACATATTCATTCACACATATTGCAAGGAAGGAAAGATGTCATTGGCTTTTAAGGTCCTCAAGAACATGGAGCAAAAAGGTCTTAAAAAGAACTTGCATACTTATAACTCCTTAATCATGGGCTTTGGTGTCAATGGACTAGTATTTGAAATTTATGGATTGCTAGACGAGATGAGAGAGAAAGGTGTTTCTCCAAATGTTTTTACTTTCAATTATTTAATTAGATGCTTATGTGAAGGAGGGAAAACGAAAGATGCTGCAGCTGTATTGGATGAAATGTTGCAGAAGAATATAAGCCCGGACATCTCTTCATTCAAGATACTTATTAAAGCCTTCAGCGCCGAACGTGACTTTCAATTAGCCAGGGAGACATTTGAGATTGGTTTAAGCATCTGTGGGCAAAAGGAAGCACTTTACAGCTTGCTATTTAATGAGCTATTACTTGGAGGTGAAGTTTCAGATGCTAAAGACATTTTCCAAGAGGCGCTTGAAAGATCTTATTATCTGGGTAACTTCCTCTATAAAGAACTTATAGACAAACTCTGCAAGGATGGTAAGACAGAAATTGCTTACAACCTTGTCGATGTGATGGTCAGTAAAGGCTATCGATTCGATCCTGCGTGCATAATGGTGGTTATTGATGAGTTGGGGAAGGTAGGCAAAAGGCAGGCAGTTGATAAACTTTCAGAGAAAATGATGGAAATGGCTGCAGAAGGTAAAGTGGAAAATCGAATTATCAAGGTTAAGAGAAAAACAGATTCAAAGAAGCCAAATCTTGATTATGGTGGGAGTGAATGGAGAAACATTGTGCACAGGTCAACCCTTTTTTTTATCTCAATACTTGAAATTTTTCAGGAGCTAACTGGTTTGTTAGTTTTGAAATTGACCTTCTATTCGCAAAAGCGTATAGTTAACCCTTATCAACCTCAGTGCATTACTTTAGTTAAAACTGGGCCTCAAATCATATTCTGTTAGTCGCAGACTGTTGTGCGATTGATTATTGTTAATGAATGGTATCTTGGCATTTAATTTAGAACTGATTCAGTTTACATGACTCATTCCATTGCTTTTGTGAAGAAATAACTTGTTAAGTTATGCCACTTTTGCAGGGATGACGGCAGTGCTCTAGCTCTGCGAACTATTAAGCGTGTCCAGAGAGGCTGGGGTCAGAATTATGTATCTGGTTTGTAACCTAAAAGTGAGCATCCTATGTTTTAAGAATGATGGATATAGTTTTTCCATTGCTGAGGCAAACACTTAGCAGCTCTCGCATTATTAGTGGCTAATGGATTGACCGACTTCATGCTGTGGAAAGAGAATTAAAGGTAATCAAGGAAACTAATTTACATTGGCTGAACATCATGTATCATGGAAATCATTTCTGCTGACTATCTTTTCACGGCACGGCATAAAACATGATTAAAAAAGTGGAATGACAGTCTATCGAATGGGAGATACGACAAAATGGACTAAACATTACACTTTTTTATCTTCTTCTTTTTGTGTGTTCCAACTTTTAATTTCAAGCTTGTTTAGAATCGGCCTGCGAGGGTGTGACCGGGTGGTAGTGACTGATATCCCTGCTCCCTCACACCTCAGGTTCGAAACTCCACACTGGCGGGTTGGATGCGTAGTTTCAAAAAAAACTTGTGTAAAACCCTGGAATTATATTCTTAAAACCACACTTATGTCTTTAGCTTCTACAGAAAAGTTGGAAGGAGCTTGAAGCTGCTGAAGACAACTCTTAGGTGCGCAAATTGGTTTCTACTGCCTCACTTTCTCAAACCAAATAGCTACCTAAACATTTACTGCATCTGTATGCATACCACTTAACATTTCATTGGCATCAACTTCATCAGAATTCGTGGCTAGTAACTTCGTTGATAAAAAATTATCTGAAGCTGTTGTATGAATGGATTAGTGTTTGTCCAGGCTCTCAGAGGCTATATTCTGTGTTTTATGCACTGACTATAAGCTGGGCGACCAGGTTCTATACGATGCTGTCCTTTTTTAAGGACGTATTTGACTTGGAGCGAACATGAAATATCAGCCCTCTGGATTTAAGAATTTCAGCGAGTCTTGCATCATTTTGGATAGAGGTACACATACCAGAGCAATATTTCTATGCAGTGACACAAGATGACTAGTTTACTTTGTCTTGCTCGCTCATATGGAGCTACTGTACAGTTCATTTACAAGATTTCCATTTTATATAAATTAGAAAAATGTTCAAAGAGCAAATCAGGCAGTTTTTTGTGTGGACTGTGGAGTTATGTAAAGGGACCTTTTTGCAATGAGAACAATCAGATACATTTATACAGACTGCAGCAATCTACAACAACAAATAGTACTCTTGAAGTGTTTCCAAAACCCACTGGTCCATAAAATTTGCTCCAGCAGCTTTGGTGATAGCTAGGTGCTATCACTGCTTGACCCGAGTCTTATTAAGTTAAGAGAATTGCCTCAATTGGCAAAATACTTCTAGTACTGTTCGTGATAAGTGGATGTCTTAAGGCTACTAGGAAAGGCCACTGCTACCAAATGAAGTTCCAAGATTTGTATGAGGAGCGTGAAGCACACAAAGTTTGATGGTTTGACTCTGAGTTGCTTTATGTATGTCTAGGCATTCTTCAAGATCAGCATCACAAGTCAGAAGAACCCACTCCGAGTCATCATCCAGATACTTGAGATGGAGCTTACTGATATCATCAATGTTAAAACGCTTGGCTATTTCTTGCTGTAATTCTGTAAAGACGCAGTTATGTTGCAGGCTGAGCCTTACTTTTACCTCACCAAAGGTGATTTTCAGTCTGAAAGCACCATTATCTCGCAAGACTCGACCAGTACTTTTTGGCAAGGGAGGTAGCATTTCAAGAGGAGGTTGCTCAGGAAGTAACTTGTGGCTTTGTGATCTTCCTAGAAGCTTTACCACATGGTGACTGGACGGCTGCTGTAGCTCAGCTTCACTGCAAGTCCGCTTTATTGCAATATCTGAAGATTCACCGTATATAGCATCTAAACCGCTTACAGTATTGACCACCAGCGGGTCCTGTTTTGCTCCAGTTGAATAACATAAACTGGAGGTTGATATCTGGCTGCAGGAAGAGGAGGGGGATTTTGATGTCCCGTCGACGGGGCTGATCAAACCAGTTTCAAGCTGATGTGTGATCTGAACTGAATTGTCATTTATTCTTGTTACTGATAATGGGTTCAGAGAGGCCTCCTCTTGACGAGGGTTTTGTTGGACATGTCTATCAGTCAGCTTTGGTACAGAGGAGCTAGCCCCAGACACATTCGGAGAGCCTAGCTCTGGAAATTGTGAATAAAATGAGCTGATTTGAATAGAGCCATCTGCTCCTTGTACTGAGTCCATCACGAGTTGAAGTTTCCTGAGAGAATGGCCAACCTTCTTAATCTTTCGAGAAGGCCATCTACTAATCCTATGCTGCCTGCATATTCTCTTTAATGTTGTGGGGCAAACTGCAAAAGTTGAAATGACAAAGTTAAGTTACTACTTGAGGAATATGGCAGAATTAAAACAAATGTCGGTGAATGCTCACAAGTTTAACCAATCAATGTCAGCAGTTAGGTTCCAAGACTACTGTTCTTATAGTGAGCTTCTGATACCTATTTGGCCTTGAAATTCTTACTCAGACAAACAGTGTTCGGTAAGAGTTTGTAATGCAAGCTATACTGAATTTGGGGATTATTGCAGCCTAACAGTTATCTTGCTACTCGTGTTTTGTTTTGTTTTTTCCTATATGACAGCCTTTGTTTTTAACGAAGAATGAGGTAGAAGAACAGCAGTAGACATTAGATACTTACCGCCAAGACTTTTAGCTGCATCTTTCAAGCTCCCGGCAAAATAATTTTGAAGAATTTGCAAGCTGATAGTCTTTTCTGCCTTCGTTCGTCTTTTTTCACCTGATTTTCTGCTCCCTGATGGATGGTTCCCACCTAGAGAGGATGAGACTCCACCACCATCTTCTGCGTCTTTGGATCCCTGCTGAGGTAATTCAAAATCCTCAAATACCGATTTATGATGGGACTCATCTTCAGCATCGTCCCAAGAGGTTGTCATTTTAAATTCTTCACGAGGCTTCTCCTTTGTGGTGTCCAGTGAGATGGAGATTCCTTTCCCCTTGTTTTGAGCGCCCATCATATTAGCTATCCATGATGAGTCCTCCTGAGAAGTTTTCTTTGAAAGGTTCATTTGTGAAGAAGCATTTCCATCATAATTCTCATATACAGTTTCTGGCTGAGCTGATGACTCTTCTTGCAGGTCCTTATCGGTAACAATATACAAACTCTGGCAAGCCTGAAGGATGTTTAACACAGAGCCTATCACTCGCTGCTGATCCTCAAAGCTTTTACAGCTTACTGGTAAGAAAAACTCCAATATGAAATCTGCTGAACCAGTAAAGATGCTGCGCACACGTACTGCTATTGCAGCACGCAAGCCAAATAGAATTGCAAGGTGGGAAAGTGGATAATCCGTCTTGCTGTAGGTGGTTATATCCTGGGCAAAACATAACTGGTTTGTGGTGAATGCTTTCCCAACTATCCCTTGGTCTCCAAGCAGGTGCTGTTGACAACACTCCTCGTGAAAACCGTTAAATTTCTGGTCACCCACATAGTATGCTGCATCAACAGTGGACATACATTGAGTAGTGTTCTCGCCACTGTGCTGTATACATGGTGCCCAGGTTTGAGCAAGAGGCAAATGGTGTGCGCTACAAGTATAGGCCAGGAACTCATTGATTTGAGGTGAGGCAGCCGCATAAGAATCATTCAAGATCTGTTGAGTTAGAAAAAGGGCTTATAAGATCACAAACAAGAATATTTGACGATGATGATATAGGTACGTTTGGTGCTGCCTCAGTTACCTTTGAATCTTGAAGACCAGTGATTTCTGAACTTCTAAGCTGAAAAGCCTGCAAATGATTTCGATAGAATTTCAGATAACAAAGCTGGGAGCCAGTAAATCACTAGAGACAATTGGGTGACAATTGGCTTCAGAAAGATTTAGGAAAGCAAGATATACTTGTCACAAAAACATGAAAATAAAGTTTCAAAGAAACCTCTAAAGCTTTGCAGACGGTTTCAAGTTCAGGCCTATAATTGATCTTTTGGCATGTCGTAACAATCTCAACAACTCCCAAGCATGTTCCACTGCCTTGTTCGAAAACAGGAAGCGCCAGAGATCCTTGTACATTCAGCTGATGTGCAAATGCAATTCTGGGGTATTCTTCTTTGTTGAAACATCGTACATCAGGAGTCCATTCAGGCACCTTACCCAGAAAAACCCGGCCAGGCAGCCCAGCAGATAGTATTGAGTTCTCCTCGGCTGGAAACTGGTAGCTCACGGATACATTTCTGTATTGGGCGAGACTTGAGCTGTTGGGGTCATGGGTGTACGGCTGGTTACTTGTGGTGAGCACTTGTTTATTTCCACTCTTTACTGGCACCCATATTTGAATTAGAATATTTTGGTCTCGGGTAATTTCTGACAAGTATCCTATTGCATTCATTAATCGGTCTCTAACAGAAGGAAAAGTACTTGAATTTGCCTTTGGCCCGATCCAGATCCTCTTGCTAGGTTCGCTATTATCTACCAAATAACTCTCTGCTTTACCAGAGGATGTCCACTTCTGGATTGCTCCCCAATCATGCATCTGTGCTCTCGCTGGATCCTCCACTTGTGAATATCTTAATGGTCGTTTCTTCAGAGGTTTTGATGTTTCTGTTCTTCCTACTGGTGTATCTTTATCATGGATGGAGTCCGCACCATTGTCAGGAGCCTCGAAACTTGGCAAACTATTTAACGAGTTCACTAATGGCTCGGAATTCACCGGAGGCGATAATAAGCTGTTGTACTCATAACCATCTGTCGTCTCTACCCAGCATCCATCAAGCAGAAGTTCATTTACAAAGTCAGTATCCACGGAACTAGCTGGGAGAATTGTATTCGGGCTGAGAGAATCCTCATCCATTAAATCCACAATCCAACTCCAAGAAACCGAGCAGGTCCTTCCGAAGAGGTATATTTACAAACAACAAATTCGGAAACTTCCAGTGAGGATCCTCTCCTCTGCTCGTCTTGGTGATCTTACTGATCCTCAATCTGTTCAAGTTGCAGAAACATCGTCAACAAAAACTGTTTCAACTGGAATCAGAAATGCATTTCAGAGAAAGAATCACAGCACTACTAGAACATCTACACATGATGGTTTTCCAAGTTTACCAAGATGTCAAAACTCAAAAGCTAAGCTAACAGAGCAGATTCAAAGATGACATGGAAGCACAAAATTAAAGCACTTATTGACACCCACATGAGAAGACTTCTGGCTCCATGTCAGCAACTATATTAAACAACAGATTCATCAAGCATGCCCATGATGTCAGGATGTACAATAATTCCCAGAAAAAAAAAATCAGGAACCCCAAATCCCAATCCAGGAAGGAAGGACACAAAACTAACAACAAACCAGGAGATGAGAAAGGATGCAAAAGATTCTTACTTACTTTCACTTTGATTGAACTTTGTGTAGTGAGATTGATTGAGATCTGGAAAGGGTTTTTGCCCAGTAATTCAAATCTGGCTGCAATGATTCAGAGACCAATTTGCTCCCCCTTTCCCAAACTTTTTCCAGGCAAAAAAGGATAAAGCAACTTCTGGGGGGGGGGGGGGGGGGGTATGTATATAAACACACAGAGAGACTCAAATGGTTATAATATCCCTAGATTTGTAGGGTGGGTATACAAGTACAACTACAGAGCAAGTATTTATGTTTTGGGTATAAACTATAAAGTGAGGAATCTCCACTAGGCTTATGACCCCACAAATCACCATAAACTGAATCCTAGAGAAGAAAACAAGTTTCCGAAACTCTACAGCTCTCTACTCTCCTGTCCATCCACACCTTCTGGTGGTTGTTGTTCCTCTATCAGCTCTGGTTTCAGGTCAAACAAAATGAGAGAGTGATGGATGGAAAGAGTTTTGAGTATGTTTTACAGAGCATTTGAATAAAAGGTTTGCCTGTTGGGAATCTTTTAACAAAAAATAAATAGTCTGTTTTGTCGTGACCTCAGCAACTTACACTTAAAAAAAGTGTCTTTCATGTTTTATCGGGAAAAAAAAGTGTCTTTCATTTTTCCAAATGGAAAGTTCCTTCTTTTTTTAATTTTGAAATACATTTTCACTCATGCCCCATCAGGCAACTGAGACAACCTCCACACCAAAAATGGTGATGATGCACATCTTTGATGGATTCGGATATGGAACAGTGAATCAAAATGCTACGATTTATTGATATCGTTTTTTATCAAAACGACGTTGTTTTATTATATTTTAAATTTTATTTTAATTGAAATGATGTTGTTTCTATTAAAACGACGATGTTTAGCCACTGACAGCATTCGGATGCGTTGCACCTAGACCTGTACAAATCCGGGTCAGTCCGATCGCCCGATCCACTCGCCCGGTCAATGAATCGGGCTCGGACACATATTTTAGCCCGAACCGGGCTAATAGGCCCGCCCATTAACCCGCTATAATCTAAACCTTAATTTTATTATTTTAAAAAAAAGGAAACTAATACTTAATTGTAATTAGTAAGAAATAAAAAAATATTTCTAATCTGTGTTCTTGAAATCGAAAAGAAATAGACTCCAAAAATAAAATAGTTGAAAGTTTTAACAATGAAAATTACTCCCGACATTCCACGTTAAAAACTTTTCTGAAGTGTTTTATGATGCTTTGGAAATATTTTCCTTCAATTTAGCAAATGTTTTTGCATCCATATATTATGTTACATCATCGTAATATATTATTGTTGTGCAAGAAAATTATTGCATTTTTATTTAAGTTATACATGAAAATTAAAATGTAGCGATACATATTTGTAGCGGGTTGGTCCGATGGGTAACACGGCCCGGTACATAGGGTGTGCTTGGATAAGATTATGGGCTTTTTTACATTTGATAACTCATACAGTCGGGCCGGGCGAGCCCGCATTTGTGCAGGTCTAGATGCAGCGAATTACTATAAAATGCAAGAAATTGACAGGTTCTTTTTTGACATCAGAAATTGATATTTCAAAATCATACCTCTACATATATTTATTGAGTTTGAACATCGACATCTTAATCATCGACCAAGAATATGACCGTAAGATCATTACTCCTTCTACTGGATACTACGTATTTTGAACGACACCTCGACTCCTATGTTAGGGTTCACATATGATCAATCCTTCAAATCCAAAAATATCCAACAAAAACAATGACTTGGATTGTTGGAAGAGCATTGTGTGGAATCTCAAGTCATCAACTTTTGATGGGCATTTAATAATTAGATTAATTAGCGTCACATCTAATACTAATAATTAATCAATCCAAGGGTTAGGGCTAGAAGAATGATGATTTAGTAGGGGGTGGGTTAAGTTAAGTTTAAGTTGTACTTTTTTTTTGGTAAGCAAAAATGTCTCTCAAAATTGCAGGGGGGGCATGCAAACGATTTGCCGCGTCGATGCCAAAAGCCATCCACCAACCAACAAGTTCATTTTGTCTTTGTTTACACATTTTTTTGTATTCTGCAAACAACTTACACAGATGAGAAACTTTCTACTTAATTTTTTTCTTTCTATTCAATATTATTTTATCATTTTTTCTGATAATAACTAGTACAACATTATTATACTGTGTTGGAGGCTGGAGCACACACACACATTTGCATATATACATATTATATTTGTAGGTCACATTCAATAGACAAGTGCATTTTCTGTACTTTGAAGATTGAGGGGTTTTAAATAATTTGGTGATGACGTATGAATTAATTATTAATTTATGATTCCATTTCATTCAATTACAATAAGAAAAATGTTTGTACGAAACCCTACCGATTTTCGTTGCTTGTGAGGACTACAAAATAAAGATCAAATAAGATATTTGTTTTTTTGTGTGCATATTATTCTTTTAAAATTAAATTTTACTATTAAGACAATTCCAAAGTTATACCATAAGATGTATTTAGGAGGTTTGAACCGTCAACCTATGATCATTTGATCAAGACGATGGATGACCGATATTACATATTACATAATAAAAATGAATAAATATTGAAAAATGAATTAGTAAGAATCATTGAGAAATTGAATTAATTTGTATGACGTGGTCTCTTTTTAGTGAGCGTATGATTATTTTTCTAGCTTTTGATACCATTATTGTTTAGATCTTTGTTGGCTGCAATTTAAACTAAACTATGACCTAGAAAACGGGAAGGTGTGATTATATGTTTGGAAAATATGTGAAAGTCATTACGTGCAATCCACACGCAAGTAGTTTGAGTAATAATTCAGATCTTAATTGCATTCGTGATCATTGAAATAATAGAGTGGATTTATTGAATAATCAATTGTCTCTTACCATCATCATTCTCTAGATCAATCTTGTAAAATCCAATCTGATAATCGATCAAACTTGGTCACTGAGTTAATGAATCAATGAGTTGATATAACTCTAGTCTGATCAAATTGTATCTTACCACACTAGCCCACTATCATTCTTCAAATTACTAGCCACAATCTAAGTCCATCTTTAAAAATCATGATACGTTGGTGACTCTAAAATAACTAAAAGAAGCTAGTTTATCAAATTTCTACGCACACACGATACTCGCAAGCAGTGACGGACGCAGGACTGGAAATGTAGTTGGGCAAAAAAAAAATTTCCAGAAATTACTTGGACATATTAGGAAGTTTGTATATAATTTTCTGAAATTACACTTCAAATTTTTTAAAAAAAATTTTCAGCAAAACATATTGGGCTTAAGCCCAATATGCCCCCTACATGGTCCGTCCCTGCTCGCAAGCGAATAAGACATAAGTGGGGTTTATGAAGCAATTAATGTATTGAATCAAAGCATTATTAGGGTAAGTACTTTGGACATCTTATCGACTGATCTAAGGATAGGTTAAACAATGAGGAGTTGACTAAAATTGATCCAATGAATCACCGGAAGATACCAAGTGGATTCATCATCATATTCATATACACAGCATTGAAGATTCCAACACGCAAAAAAAAAATGGTATAAAAGTGTTGCAGAAAAAGAGAAGTCACCACCACCCCTAACTGTATTATAATCTCTTCTTCCAGCTGGTAGTTGAGCTACATTTTTTTTGATAGAAAGCTGTGACGTATCTGTTATAATAATTTAAGTGTATTTAGGAACATCCATGTGATTAAAACCAAGCTTTTGGACCGTCATAGATAACACTGTTAGTGTTTAGGGCATCCACACAAAGAGAAGCAATAAGCAATAATAGAGAGACTTTATTGCTTATTATGTAGCAAGTGAGAAAAAAAGAAGAAGCAAAAAGCAATGCTTGATAGGTGAGCAATAATGGAGAGAGTGTGCGATAGAAAAACAATAAATGTGGCCCACATATATTTATGAAGAAAAACAAAAGAAAATTACATTTTGTTAGTTTTAAAAGAACTAAAAATCAGAAATGTCATAAAATAAATGTTAGATGGACACAAAAAAAATAAAAAAAATAAAAATCAGAAAAATTAAAGAATCTTGGGACAAACCAACAAAATGAAATAATAGAAGTGTGAATTTGGATAATTGAATGGTTATGAGTCTACCTTTTTGCTCTCTTGTTGAGTTAAAATATATAGAGCAAAGAGCCATTTTTGCTTATTGCTTTTAACACTGATTTGCAACATGACTTTTATGAGAAAATGCTATTTTTGCTTATTTCACATTGCTCCATTACTACGGATGCCCTTATAGACGTGATGAATTTTGAACTGTTAATCAGGGTTATATTTTTATTATTGTTGGTTCGAGTTTGGGCAAAATTAAGATTTTTGTTTCTAATAAATCTCACGTCTTTACATTTCTGTATTCAGTTATTACTGTTTAAATATATTCATCACGAATAACGGTTAAATGAAACACCTCTATATTTCTATTAAATTCTTAAATTCACGAATTATACGGTAATTCTCAATCGTGCACTCCCTAATAAATTGAAGATGAGATCAAATAAGAGATAGAGATCTATCAACTGAGGACACACAAATGATATTATTATATTAAACACACACATAGAAGCCATTATATAATTAAAAGTGAGCCTCTTTGTACAATGTTTATGAGCTGCGCAGTTGTGCTACATAATAACTTTCCAGAAAGGTGTAGTAGCTTAGCTAATCAAGATCTGCTGATTATCAAAAAAAAATACATTTTCCAAGATTCTATTTGCTCCAATCATCTTCTCATTTCATGAAACTCCCATCTATCTTTATTTGCCACTATCTCCTAATCTTTAGAAAATAACATTGTCTTCTTTCCAAAAAGAAAGAAATCACATTGTCTATATAATTACGTTGGGTTCTCGTATTTTTTAAAATTGATTTTGTTTTTTTTATTTATGGAAAATTGATTTTGTTTTTTTATTTATGGAAAATTGATTTTGTTTTATCCACACTGGCTCCGAATCTGACTAGCAACTCCATTTTCTCTTACTTCTTATCAACGGTAGTTCCTCGGCCATATTGGGCTGGGCTGAATCATGAAATTGGGCCTACTTTTATATCTGCGCTTAACTCAGCTCAATTCGGTATACCGGTTCAATTTGATGATGTGTGCGGACCGATACTCACGTATTTTTTTTGATGGAGATAGTGAGTTAAAGTTAGTATCTGTTCATTTTTGAACTGGTAAGGACTTGAACCCTGACCACTTCGAACGCACTGTACTAATCTTTTGCCTCGAGACTCACGTATTTGGAAAGCCCGGAGGATTCGATACATGGATTAAAATAATTAACTAATATAAATATTATGTTCAAATTAT
Source organism: Rhodiola kirilowii (assembly GCA_033675215.1). Classification (NCBI taxonomy): domain Eukaryota; kingdom Viridiplantae; phylum Streptophyta; class Magnoliopsida; order Saxifragales; family Crassulaceae; genus Rhodiola; species Rhodiola kirilowii. Next base: position 4,311,459 of record CM066193.1, on the reverse strand, counting down.
TGCAGAATTATCGGACAAAACTGAGTTTTTTTTTGCCCTGTTTTCGTAACTCAATATCACTTTTGCCCTGCCTGAAACTCAAATCTCGTTTTTGCCCTGTTTTTAATGAAACCGATTTGGGCAAAATCGGTTTTAGGCATTTTTGAGTAAAACCGATTTGGGAAAAATCGGTTTGGTTGATTTTCAACGAAACCGATTTTTCCCAAATCGGTTTGATGACTGTGCGCCTACGTGGACCGAAAGAAATGTAAATTATGGCCACGTGCACGAAACCGATTTGGGCAAAAAGTCAAACCGATTTACGGAATAAAAATAATTAATAATTAAAAATTAAAAACTAAAAAAATTAAAAAATTAAAAATAAAAATAAAAATAATAATTAATAATTAATAATTAATAAAAATCGGTTTCATGCGTATTAATACCCAATTCAACAATCGGTTTCTCCTTAGCCAATTCTTTTCTAATTAGATGATAATTAGTTGAATTGGGTAGTAATTAGTTGAAATATTTGTATTTTTTTGAATTGGGTGTTAATTAGTTGAAATGTTTGTGTTGAATTGTTGAATTGTTGAATTGAGCGTTAATTATTTAAAATATTTGTGTTTAATTGTTGAATTTCCTATAAAAAACAATTGTTGAATTGAGTATTAATTATTTGAATTGAGTGTTAATTAGTTAAAATGTTTGTGTTTAATTGTTGAATTGGGTATTAATTATTTGAATTGGGTGATAATTAGTTGAATTGTTTGCATTGAATTGTTGAAATGGATGGTAATTAGTTGAATTTTTCAAAATAATTGTCGTTGACTAAAGAAAACCGATTTTATTAAAAGAAAGGAAACCCTAATTTAATAATTATTTATTAAAAGAAAGGAAATTGAACAATTAAATACAAATATTTTAAATAATTAACACTCAATTCAAAAAAAATACAAATATTTCAACTAATTAACACTCAATTAAAAAAAAAAATACAAATATTTCAACTAATTACTACCCGATTCAACTAATTATCATCTAATTAGAAAAGAATTGGCTAAGGAGAAACCGATTGTAGAATTGAGTATTAATAATTTTATTCCGCATGAAACCGATTTTTATTAATTATTTTTATTAATTTTTATTTTTAAATTTTTAAATTTTTAAATTTTAATTATTTTTATTCCGTAAATCGGGTTGACTAAAGTCAAACCGATTTTGCCCAAATCGGTTTCGTACACGTGGCCATAATTTACATTTCTTTATGTCCACGTAGGCGCACAGTCATCCCAAATCGGTTTCGTTGAAAATCAACCAAACCGATTTTCCCAAATTGGTTTTACTCAAAAATGCCTAAAACCGATTTTGCCCAAATCGGTTTCATTAAAATCAGGGCAAAAACGAGATTTGAGTTTCAGGCAGGGCAAAAATGAGATTGAGTTACGAAAACAGGGCAAAAAAAAAAAAACTCCACAAAACTGGGCCGAGTCGAGATAGATTTCCAGGTTGTATTCGACTTGTCCCCCCCCAACCACCAAAATCAGTCCCTTGTTCAATTTCGAGAATCACAAAACCCTAATTTTGAAACGTCTCCGGGAAAGCTCTGCTAGACCGAGAAACTGATTAATAAAAAATAATTCGAGAAAGAAACACCGACGAGAATAATTACTTCGAAGTTGGCTTGTGCGATTTCCGCAGTCGACTTCAGCGACTGATTTCTGCTTCAATTCGACCTTGCTGGCTTGCTAGCTACTCGCAGCGAATTGGGTTTTTGATATGAGGTAGATTATCTGTGCTTTCGAAACCCTAGTTATTTGAGACTGGCCGTCTGCGTACTGCAAGTGAAGCGGAGCTTCTTGTGGATTTCCTCAATCTCGATTTCGATCTGGAAGGTGCGTCCTTGGAACCTGAAATTTCATTGATTCAATAAATTGTTTGGTTTCTATAACAACGGACTGGAATTGCTTGTTTGGGGATTTGGGTTTGAGGTTTAGGTTTGTTATGTAGGTGGATTTTTTTGTTTATTTTGAAATACTGGTATATTTTTTTGTTTAATGAGAGGTGATGATTCTGAAATTTAAGATTTTTAGTTGTTTAAATTTGGTGAACTTGAATGATCATATATGCTGGTTTCTATAATTTTTTGGTAATGAAGAAAAAGAAAGTTTTGATCTTTGGATGATGAGCAATTTTTTTTTCCATCTATAATTGAATTTAAGACTGTTGGTAATTTGGTTCTGGAATATCTACCAAGTGTGTTTGCATTGTGTTATGCAGTTTTTAAGTTATTGGTAGGAGCATAAAATTATACTCGGAATGATGAGCAATAAAAGCAAACCACCTGCAGCGCCTCGGAGTATTAATGTGCAGAAGTTTGCTGAGAGTCGAGGGCCTGAATTAGAATCGCTGCAATCAATTGTGGCTAAAAGACTGAACAATGATTTTAGGTCTCAGAGGAACAGTAGGAGAAGAACAACTGGGCACGATGATAGACTGGGGAAGAAAAATGGTCGAAAGAGGAAGAGGCGGGGATTTGGTAACACTGGCTCGTTAGAACAGGTGGAGGGTCAGAAGAAAGTGTCGCGTCGTGTTCGACGCAGGATGGAGCTTAGAGACAATCCGGTGGATGGTCTTTCGACCTCTGGGGATGGGACTAAGAGGCTGAGAACTCATGTTTGGCATGCAAAGCGCTTCACTATGACAAAGCTGTGGGGGTTCCATCTTCCTCTAGGATTACAGGGCAGGTATTGATCTTCGTATTAATGGTTCAAAAGATGTCATTTACAAATGAGATGGAATACATGTGCTGAAAAGCAAGTTGAGGTTGCAATTTTTAGTAATTCGTATGTGAGTATTTATTTGCACAACTTGTGTGTATTGGAAGAAAGTCCCTCAATCTTTCACTTGACTTAAATAAATCTTCGAGTCTCTTATCTATTCCTATGTATTTTTGTTGGCAGGGGGAGGGGCTCCAGAGCTTTACTGAAGTGGTACAACCAGGGCGCACTTGTGCATGATGCGAGCTATTATACTTGTGTTGAGTTGGAGGGATTAGAGGCAAGCATTCTTCTTTTATTGTGGTTGTTGATAGTGGTTGTCTTGTAGAATCAATAATGGCTTGTTGTTTGCTACTTTTAGTTTGATTATTTGTTGTTTGATCATTGCTAGGATTTCAGCAGCCTAAATAATAACTTGTGCTACGCTTATACTGTACTTTGAATGCTTAATTTTGTGATTGTTCACTTTCGATTCATGCATTTTTTTCTTGCTTTCAGACTTCCTTATTATCGGTTCTGAAAATGGTCCTAGAGCCTCATTCAGAGATTAAAACTGAAGATGTGTGTCCTGTACTTTCTGGAACTATTTATGGAACTGCCATGGTAGGCTCATTAATTGGGTTTCGTACACTTTTTCTTTTAAATAATATTTTGTAAAAATAATACATGAGCTATTGGTATCCTGTGTAGCTTTATCATGTTGGATCGCTCTCTCCTCAAGCAATTGCTCCAGTCACCTATATGTGGCGCCCAGTACAACCACAAAAGACTCGCTCTGATGAGCTATGTGATAAAAAAGAATGTGATGACTCAAATAGTCTGAAGCATCATTCTCGTCATCGGCAATTGTGGATATGGTTACATGCTTCTTCCTTTGACGAAGGTTTCGAGGCTCTGAAATTAGCTTCTTCAAGGCTGGTAATTTTCTCTTTAACTCTCTTCTTATAATCTCAGTGTTGCTATGTTTTGAGAGTAATTGATAATCATTATCAACTTTGTTGCAAAGCGGCCGACTTTGATGAACTTTGGTGCTCTTCTTTGAGTAATATATACCATGCAATCTTTCCTTGCAGATGAATGAGACTGGGAGTGCAATTACCTTGTCTTCCCTTGGCGGTAAAATTACAAAATTTGAAGTTATGGGATCTAAGGCATGGCAGCTTCTCCAAAAAGTATTAAAAGTTGTTGGGTGAGTTTACGAATTTACTTTAAATTCAATACTTCAACATTTTTTTAATAAGCATAAACTAGTTGCCTGATGGGATTGTGTGGTGCAGTTCAGATAATAAGTGGAAGTTAAACAGTTGTTCCGTCCTAAAGCCCCACTCTGACCCTCACCAGGTGAAGTCTCTTAACCTTGAAAGTGAGGACACATCAGCGTCTCATTCAATCATGTCTCTCACTGTCCGAGATCCCCGTGATTTATCAGTTGGAGTGCTGGTCTCCGAGGGTGACGCACATGTACACAGCTTATGCAAGACGCCTAATGTTGAAGATGAAGGCCGTGTTGCTAAAACAGAACCATTGGATAAATATGATAATGTCAGTATATCGTCACCAGCATTTGCAAATGACAGTTTTAGTAATGGAACTTTGTGGGATGCCAAAAGTGGGGTTCGCCCTCCAGTGGACGAGCACAGTCTTTCCATGGAGAAACATAACCTTCGGTTGACATCTTATGCCATTCCCAGCTTGAGTTCAAAAGCTTCAGTTGATTTGGCCAAGTTGAAGCAGCCAAGTTCGTGCCCCATTATGCTTGTAAAAGAGGGCTCGCATACCGGGTAATCTCTCGGTTTCTATCATGTATGATTGTGCTCCTCATGAACTCAAGTCCTTGCTAGTTGCTATTTAAGAACTAATTTACAGATCTTAGGCGAAACATTTTTTTTTTGAAGTTGGCATGATGATTAACCAAAGCAGCACTTGGTTGCAGATGGACTATTATTCTCCCGGTAAACTGGGCCAAGACTTTTTGGATGCCTCTCATATTGAATGGGGCTCATGCGATTGGACTGAGAGAAAAACACTGGATCGCGTCTGAAGTGAGTGCCTTTCATTTCCAGTCATTTATTTCGCCTCCATCATAAAGTTCTTACATTATTTCAAAATTTGCAGGTGGGTCTCCCATTTTTTCCGTTGGATTTTCCTGATTGCAATGCATATGCATCCTACAAGGCATCTGAAGCTGCTAAGTTTAATTTGGATGCTGAACGCCGCCCTCAGGCAGTGAGACCTTTTCGAGTGCCTATTTCATCGCCATGGAACTGTGTCCAACTAGCACTAGATGCAGATTTATCTAAACCAACATCCTCTAACACTAATGGTCAATCAGGGGAATCGGATGGGGTAGCTTCAGATAGTATTCACCAAAGCCATGATGAAACTCGATTTTCAGGCACTGTAGGAAGGACATCAAGTAAGCTGGCTTGTTTTGTAAATCAGAGTATCGGGCTAAACTTACCTCTATTTCCACTTTCAAAAAACAAAAAAATGCTATCCGAGTGGGTGCTTAGCGAGAATTTCGATCAGAATCACTGCGGTACTGCACAACTGAAGAAAGACCAGAATTTGTTTTTTGTTCGGGTTATTCTCCATGCTTACAGGGAAGGATTTTTTGAAGATGGAGCTGTTGTCTGTGCACCATTCTTGTCCGACATACAATCATGGAAGTCCAGGTTGTTACCACTATCCAATCTCATGCTTATCCTAAATTTACAGTATTGGTTTATTATTGATTATATTTGCTCATCTTTATTTTTTATATTGTTATTGTATATAACATTACGATCCTATTTTCATCTTGCAGCTTGGACGGAGAACAAGAACGACTACACATACCACAATCATCAGTGAGTTCGTATTTCATCGAGCAATCTCCTGGTCATTGGGAACTTCAGATACCGGATGACCCAACTTTGTTGCAGACTCATCGCTGGCCAATTGGATTTGTCACAAGTGGTTTTGTTCGTGGGAGGTAATTCCCGATACTTAAGTCTCCTTCATTTAGTTTGTCTTTCCACATTTTACTCAAAACCGGTGTTGTATATATATTGACAGCAAGAAAGCAAAAGCCTGCTCTTTTTGTGATGCAAGCTTGCTTGGATGTGTGAGACAAGAGCAATGGAGGAACTTACCGACAAAGAAAAGGAAAAAGGATATTTATGTTCTTGTTAGGAACTTGAAATCAAATACATATCGGCTAGCTGTTGCCAACATTGTACTAGAACATCAGACAGCCGATACAGAATTCATGTAAAAGTTCACATTTTCTTCTTACTATTTAACCTGAAACGATTTGCTCAGATGTATAATCAGTGGTGAATTATTAAATTAAATTAAATTATTGGGAGCATGAGTAACTTTTTTGTTAATAAAGATAATTAAATTTATATTGTTATTATTTTATATACATTTTTATATATGTAAAGGGTTTAGTTCAAATTCTTTAAGTAAATTAAAGTTGTATAAAAATAAGGGAATGTTTAGTTGAAAACCATTAAATATTCGAGAACTTGAACCCAAATATCACCATTAGTTTATGATACATATTTAAATCTACATGTGACACATGTCCAAAAAGTAAAGTCAAACTTGTTGGTTTTGATTTTTCATAAAATTCAACTTTGAATATGCATATGGGACATGTGTCATCACTACAATTATTTTGATGATGCACTTCTAAAAATGAAGATTGGATTCTCATATTCTCGAAAAAATAAGGATTTTTATTTGAGCGCTCCTCTATAAAAATATTTCTATTTTATTTTCTCAAGCTTAAAATGAGAAATGCGCAACATAAGTATAGTTTCCAGCTATTAAATCAAATTTAAATTTGAAATGTAAAATTGGAAAACAAAATTAACAACAAACTTTTCTGGCCAGCTTAGTCACCTAAGCTATTTTTCGATGTCCCTTTTGGAGTCAAGTGGCGAATTTCTCTCTGATTTCTCTCTAAGAAACTGGGAGTGTTTGTTGAATATAATGCACAGAATTGATATAACAGGCGAATATCAACGAAGTTATTCTTAAATAAACAGATATGCAATATTGATTCACGTACAGTTTCAATTCAATAGAATAGCATAAACAGTATGAGTAACAATAAAATACTGCAAACCGAATTGTGGATCGAGTCACGTTGGACGCTGTCCTTAAAGCAAGATTGCCGCCCTACTGTGCTTTGGGACTCTCTGGCAGTATGCTTCCCAGGATGAAACGATCCTCGGCAACAGACTTAAGCACTAAGCTTTGCCGATCGAACCTTTCTGTGTCTTTGGCTATCAACACGACTGACTGACGAATACGAGTGAGGAGGAGAGCTGTTTGCGTTTTTCTGTGTGTGTTTTATTGAGAAGCGCTGCTGCTTCTTATATAGCAGTCCAGAAACTTGCCCTGCAAGTCTGACCTAGGGTTTTCGAAAAGAAATAGTCAAATATTCAGTTTCCGAAAATTACACACGCGTTGATAAAGATGGACTGTTTCCGAAAGTACAGTTTCCAAAAGATAAATCGGTTTAAGGAAACTGTTATCCTTAAGATAATGGAAGATCAAATCGGTATCGGTTTAATATTCAAAACCAAAATTGAATTTTGCAAAACCGAACTGCCAACCCGCGGAGAAAATCGACAGCATTCACCCGCATGATGTGGGCGCGCACAAGACAGGCCAAATTCGACGTCGTCGACCGGATGATTTCCCCCCCTGCGCACGCCCGCGAAGGCGTTTTGAGAGAGTTTCTTTTAACAACTTAACAAGCTTGTTATTGAAATCATATATGAACATACAATGTTCCCATTTGGCCTCCAATGTGGGATATAAGCTTTTCACTTGTGTGAAATCAAGCCACATATCCATTCCTACCAAAGTCATGTTTCCATGGTTTTTGGCACTACTTTGAGCATCAATTACTCATTCGATATAACTCCGATTTTAGTACTTCCACTTTCTATTCCATACCTCTCATTGCAAGGTATTTTAATCCGATTTTTATCAACTTATTTTGATGTGTTCTCCACACTCAAATTGAGTCTCAAAATGAGGCGCACCTCCATTTTCTTCACACATTTAAACCACAACTTTCAACAATCCCCCACATGAAGAAAATCGAGTGCAAAACGAAAAACAATCAAAATCGAAATTATGACTCGACTCTATGTGGTGATAGCTTCTACGGTTGATATCTGCATAGGATAGGTAGGCAGCGCCCTTGAACCTTCCCTTGGGAAAATATGTTCTCTTTACTGACTATTCAGTAGACGTGATTGTCCTTGAACTGTTCGTCTTATAATGTAAACGAAAGCCATATCTCCCACAGATATCTTCCTGACCATACTTGGTTCTTACTGGTGGGTTCATTTTGGCCATGACACCCCGTTCCTGGTTCTGCAAGAGTTTCTAAAGAATTAAGCCCTTTGAATTCTCCTTTGAAGCGGCCCCACTTCTCTCTCACATAGGTGATTCTTTCTTAAGTAAACCCGCGTTACCCATTTGAATCTCACTATTCAAATTACTAGAATCATTAAAAGCTCCAAGCTTAGCCTCGTGCGGGAGTCACTGTTTCTCTAGGAATAGGACTGGGGTGTTACCCCCACAGTGACCTCATAGTCTTAGCAGTTAGGTGGTCCCTTTGAACCAAGTTCTTGGGATCTCCAGTCATCATGGTAGGGTTTTCCGTTGCCTCAACTTTAGTTCCAAAAGGGCTTAAGCCTATGTTTTGATATCAATAATCAAAAGGCTTCAGTCCCATTCCCTTTGTCGTCTTCTCTACTTGGTCCCTGTTTAACCCTTTGGTTAACGGATCCGCTATGTTTTCTTTGGACCTCACGTAGTCAATGCTTATGACTCCGGATGAGAGAAGTTGTCTAATGGAATTGTGTCTACGACGTATGTGTCTAGACTTACCATTATACATGACATTATGTGCCCTACCAATTGTTGATTGGTTATCACAATATAAACATATTGGTGGCACAGGGTTTTTCCATTCAGGAATATCCTCTACAAAGTTTCTTAACCACTCTGCTTCTTCGCCACATTTGTCTAATGCCACGAACTCAGCTTCCATCGTGGAACGGGTTATCAGTGTTTGTTTAGAGGATTTCCACGAGACGGCCGCACCCCCTAGAGTGAATACATATCCACTGGTGGCCTTTGAGTCTTGTATATCAGATATCCAGCTTGCGTCAGTGTATCCTTCAATGACCTCCGGATATCTGGTATAATGCAGACCAAAATTGCGAGTAGCTCGTAAATACTTTAGTATTCTTACGATAGCATTCCAGTGTATCGTTCCTGGATTACTCGTATACCTTGCAAGTCTGCTCACAGTATAGGCGATATCAGGTCTAGTACAATTCATTAAGTACATTAGACTGCCTATCACTTTTGAGTACTCTACTTGGGAGATGCTCTCTCCTTTGTTTTTAGACAAGTGTTGATTCATTTCTATAGGAGTCCAACATACTCCATGACTGTCCTTTCCAAACTTGTCTAATATTTTATCAACATAATTTGATTGGCTTAAAACAAATCCATCTTCTGTTCTTGTAATTTTAATCCCTAAAATTACATCAGCACGTCCCATATCTTTCATATCAAACCTTGAGTTTAATATGGCCTTAGTGGATTTGATCAGGTTTTCATTGCTTCCTACAATGAGTATGTCATCGACATATAAGCACAAAATCACATATCCGTGTTCAGTGTTTTTGATATAAATACATTTGTCACACTCGTTGATTTTGAATCCATTTGACAACATTATATTGTCAAATTTCTCATGCCACTGTTTTGGCGCTTGTTTCAGACCATAGAGAGACTTCACAAGTTTACAAACTTTTCTCTCTTGTCCTGGCACTCTACAACCCTCAGGTTGTTCCATGTAAATTTCTTCCTCAAGGTCTCCATTTAAGAAAGCGGTCTTCACATCCATTTGATAAATTTCTAAATTGCGCAATGCTGCAATTGCAATTATCATCCTGATGGATGTGATCCTTGTTACAGGGGAGAATGTATCAAAGTAGTCAAGACCTTCTTTTTGTCTATACCCTTTGATCACAAGTCTCGCTTTGTACTTTTCAATAGTACCGTCTACCTTCAGTTTCTTAGTAAAAATCCACTTAGAGTCAAGTGGTTTACATCCATGAGGAATATCAACTAGTTCCCATGTATGATTTTGCATAATGGAGCCTAGTTCACTTTTTATGGCTTCTTTCCATAAAGGACCTTCAACTTAGCTAATTGCTTCATCATATGTACGAGGCCCTGCCTCAACCATAAAGGTTAGGAAATCAGGTCCGAACGAATTTTCGACTCTAGCTCTTTTGCTTCGTCTAGGTTCCCCTAAATCCGTATTCTCCTCGAACACTTCTTCGTCTTGTTGTTGAGACAATTCCGTGAGTTCTTCGCCTATCTCTTCAGGTGAACTCTGTCTTAATTCCTCAGTTTTATAAGGGAACACTTGTTCAAAGAACAAAGCAGTTTTAGACTCCATAATGGTGTCTTTGTGTATATCAGGATTTTTCGAGTCATACACGAGAAATCTATACGCAGTACTGTTCAGTGCATATCCAATAAACACACAGTCTATTGTCTTTGGTCCTATTTTCATTCTTTTAGGACCGGGAGCCATAACTTTGGCTAAACACCCCCACACTCGCAAGTGTGCGTAAGATGGCGTTCTCCCTATAAACAATTCATAAGGGGATTTATCTTTCTTCTTTCGAGGTATCCGATTTAATAGATAGTTAGCTGATAAAACGGCCTCCCCCCACATTTCCTGTGGTAGCCCTGAACTAAGCAACATTGCATTCATCATTTCTTTGATGGTGCGATTCTTACGTTCGGCTATACCGTTTGACTGAGGTGAATAAGGTGGAGTAACTTCATGTATGATCCCTGTTTGTGCACACAGTGCCCCAAACGGTTCAACATATTCACCACCACGATCACTTCGTAATCTTTTGATCTTTTTATCTAGTTGGTTTTCCACTTCCAACTTATACATGGCAAACTTCTCTATTGCTTCATCCTTGCTCTTTAGCAAGTATATTGAACAATATTTTGAACTATCATCTATGAAAGTTACAAAATATTTATTTCCACCTCTTGTTGGCATGAATTTCAAATCTCATAGATCACTATGTATTAAGTCAAAGGGTTCAGTATCTCTTTCAACACTATGAAAGGATGTTCGTGTTAATTTTGCCTCAACGCAAATTTCACACTTATGTTCAGAATCAATTTGAAGTTTTGGTATACAATCCAATTTCATTAGATTCCTTATTGAGTTTAATTCACATGACCTAATCTACCATGCCATAAATTTGAAGATTCAAGCAAGTAAGCAGAAGAACTTTCTTTATTGATAGTCTTGATGGCAATTACATTAAGTTTCCACATGCCATCTTTCACATAACCACGTCCCACATACATTCCGTTCATAGAAAGAACAACTTTCTGAGACTCAAAGACTATCTTAAAACCATGCGCATCAAGCACGGCTCCAGATACTAAGTTCTTCCTAATGTCAGGCACATAAGAGACATTAGTCAGCTTCAGCTCCTTCCCTGAAGTCATCTTCAAAATCACACTTCCTTTCCCTTTGACCTCTGAGGTGGCCGAGTTGCCCATGTATACCTTCTCTCCACTTTCAGTCAGCTTCAGCTCTGAGAAGGCATTCTTGTCAGAACAGATGTGGTGGGTCGCTCCAGTATCCAGCCACCATTCCTTAGGATTAGAATCTGCTAGATTCAACTGAGAGATCACAGCCACTAACATATCTTCATCCCCCTCGGCGACATTCACCGTTTTCTTCTTTTTCTGCTTACTTTTGCAGTCAGCAGCTCTATGACCCTCTTTGTCACAGTTGAAGCACTTGCCAGTGGACTTTGACTGCGCCTTCTTCTTCATAGTCCCACCTTTGGGTCCAAGTTTGTTGAAGGGCTTCTTCCCCTTTGAGCCTTCACCATGCTCCACAACATTTGCCCTCCCAGTAGAGAGCCTCAATCTCTTATTAGATGATCGATTATCCTCTTCATTCTTGAGGCGAATCACCAGGTCTTCCATAGACATTTCCTTTCGCTTGTGCTTAAGGTAATTCTTGAAGTCCTTCCACCCCGAAGGCAGCTTCTCAATCACTGAAGCAACCTGGAATGGTTCGTTGACCTTCATTCCTTCGGAGTCCATCTCATGCATGATGAGCTGCAGGTCTTGCACTTGACTGTTCACAGTCTTCGAGTCCACCATCTGGAATTCGAGGAAGCGCCCCACAGTGTACTTCCTTGAGCCCGCATTCTCAGTTTGGTACTTTCGATCAAGTGACTCCCAAAGCTCCTTGGCTGAGGTCTTGGTGCAGTACACCTTGTACAACACATCATTAAGGCCGTTAAGCACATAATTTCGGCAAAGATATTCAGCATCTTTCCAAGCATTGTACGCCATGAGCACTTGATTATCAGTCTCATTCTCAGCAACCCTAGGTGTTACCTCGGTCAGATACCGGGCAAACCCTATCTGGGTCAGATAGAAGTGCATCTTCGGCTGCCATGTGTTAAAGTTCTGTCCGTTGAACTTTTCGGGCTTTTCAGCCGCCATCACCGCAGCAGGCACCTTTGCCAGTGCGTTAGTTGGAACTGGACCCGCAGGTACATTCCCGCCTGTAGGCATCACAACCGGGGTTGTCGCAGCCGACTCAACAGCATCATGCTGAGGATACTGAACACCCTCCATGTTCACTGATTGATTGTTTTGTCCTTGTTCAGAATTCATTGTCTACACAGAGAGGCAGATCTGTTAGTAACTTCAAACGAAATAAATCTTGCTTTAAGATTGTTGAATATAATGCACAGAATTGATATAACAGGCGAATATCAACGAAGTTACTCTTAAATAAACAGATATGCAATATTGATTCACGTACAGTTTCAATTCAATAGAATAGCATAAACAGTATGAGTAACAATAAAATACTGCAAACCGAATTGTGGATCGAGTCACGTTGGACGCTGTCCTTAAAGCAAGATTGCCGCCCTACTGTGCTTTGGGACTCTCTGGCAGTATGCTTCCCAGGATGAAACGATCCTCGGCAACAGACTTAAGCACTAAGCTTTGCCGATCGAACCTTTCTGTGTCTTTGGCTATCAACACGACTGACTGACGAATACGAGTGAGGAGGAGAGCTGTTTGCGTTTTTCTGTGTGTGTTTTATTGAGAAGCGCTGCTGCTTCTTATATAGAAGTCCAGAAACTTGCCCTGCAAGTCTGACCTAGGGTTTCCGAAAAGAAATAGTCAAATATTCAGTTTCCGAAAATTACTCACGCGTTGATAAAGATGGACTGTTTCAGAAAGTACAGTTTCCAAAAGATAAATCGGTTTAAGGAAACTGTTATCCTTAAGATAATGGAAGATCAAATCGGTATCGGTTTAATATTCAAAACCAAAATTGAATTTTGCAAAACCGAACCGCCAACCCGCGGAGAAAATCGACAGCATTCACCCGCATGATGTGGGCGCGCACAAGACAGGCCAAATTCGACGTCGTCGACCGGATGATTTCCCCCCCTGCGCACGCCCGCGAAGGCGTTTTGAGAGAGTTTCTTTTAACAACTTAACAAGCTTGTTATTGAAATCATATATGAACATACAATGTTCCCATTTGGCCTCCAATGTGGGATATAAGCTTTTCACTTGTGTGAAATCAAGCCACATATCCATTCCTACCAAAGTCATGTTTCCATGGTTTTTGGCACTACTTTGAGCATCAATTACTCATTCGATTTAACTCCGATTTTAGTACTTCCACTTTCTATTCCATACCTCTCATTGCAAGGTATTTTAATCCGATTTTTATCAACTTATTTTGATGTGTTCTCCACACTCAAATTGAGTCTCAAAATGAGGCGCACCTCCATTTTCTTCACACATTTAAACCACAACTTTCAACAATCCCCCACATGAAGAAAATCGAGTGCAAAACGAAAAACAATCAAAATCGAAATTATGACTCGACTCTATGTGGTGATAGCTTCTACGGTTGATATCTGCATAGGATAGGTAGGCAGCGCCCTTGAACCTTCCCTTGGGAAAATATGTTCTCTTTACTGACTATTCAGTAGACGTGATTGTCCTTGAACTGTTCGTCTTATAATGTAAACGAAAGCCATATCTCCCACAGATATCTTCCTGACCATACTTGGTTCTTACTGGTGGGTTCATTTTGGCCATGACACCCCGTTCCTGGTTCTGCAAGAGTTTCTAAAGAATTAAGCCCTTTGAATTCTCCTTTGAAGCGGCCCCACTTCTCTCTCACATAGGTGATTCTTTCTTAAGTAAACCCGCGTTACCCATTTGAATCTCACTATTCAAATTACTAGAATCATTAAAAGCTCCAAGCTTAGCCTCGTGCGGGAGTCACTGTTTCTCTAGGAATAGGACTGGGGTGTTACCCCCACAGTGACCTCATAGTCTTAGCAGTTAGGTGGTCCCTTTGAACCAAGTTCTTGGGATCTCCAGTCATCATGGTAGGGTTTTCCGTTGCCTCAACTTTAGTTCCAAAAGGGCTTAAGCCTATGTTTTGATATCAATAATCAAAAGGCTTCAGTCCCATTCCCTTTGTCGTCTTCTCTACTTGGTCCCTGTTTAACCCTTTGGTTAACGGATCCGCTATGTTTTCTTTGGACCTCACGTAGTCAATGCTTATGACTCCGGATGAGAGAAGTTGTCTAATGGAATTGTGTCTACGACGTATGTGTCTAGACTTACCATTATACATGACATTATGTGCCCTACCAATTGTTGATTGGTTATCACAATATAAACATATTGGTGGCACAGGGTTTTTCCATTCAGGAATATCCTCTACAAAGTTTCTTAACCACTCTGCTTCTTCGCCACATTTGTCTAATGCCACGAACTCAGCTTCCATCGTGGAACGGGTTATCAGTGTTTGTTTAGAGGATTTCCACGAGACGGCCGCACCCCCTAGAGTGAATACATATCCACTGGTGGCCTTTGAGTCTTGTATATCAGATATCCAGCTTGCGTCAGTGTATCCTTCAATGACCTCCGGATATCTGGTATAATGCAGACCAAAATTGCGAGTAGCTCGTAAATACTTTAGTATTCTTACGATAGCATTCCAGTGTATCGTTCCTGGATTACTCGTATACCTTGCAAGTCTGCTCACAGTATAGGCGATATCAGGTCTAGTACAATTCATTAAGTACATTAGACTGCCTATCACTTTTGAGTACTCTACTTGGGAGATGCTCTCTCCTTTGTTTTTAGACAAGTGTTGATTCATTTCTATAGGAGTCCAACATACTCCATGACTGTCCTTTCCAAACTTGTCTAATATTTTATCAACATAATTTGATTGGCTTAAAACAAATCCATCTTCTGTTCTTGTAATTTTAATCCCTAAAATTACATCAGCACGTCCCATATCTTTCATATCAAACCTTGAGTTTAATATGGCCTTAGTGGATTTGATCAGGTTTTCATTGCTTCCTACAATGAGTATGTCATCGACATATAAGCACAAAATCACATATCCGTGTTCAGTGTTTTTGATATAAATACATTTGTCACACTCGTTGATTTTGAATCCATTTGACAACATTATATTGTCAAATTTCTCATGCCACTGTTTTGGCGCTTGTTTCAGACCATAGAGAGACTTCACAAGTTTACAAACTTTTCTCTCTTGTCCTGGCACTCTACAACCCTCAGGTTGTTCCATGTAAATTTCTTCCTCAAGGTCTCCATTTAAGAAAGCGGTCTTCACATCCATTTGATAAATTTCTAAATTGCGCAATGCTGCAATTGCAATTATCATCCTGATGGATGTGATCCTTGTTACAGGGGAGAATGTATCAAAGTAGTCAAGACCTTCTTTTTGTCTATACCCTTTGATCACAAGTCTCGCTTTGTACTTTTCAATAGTACCGTCTACCTTCAGTTTCTTAGTAAAAATCCACTTAGAGTCAAGTGGTTTACATCCATGAGGAATATCAACTAGTTCCCATCAATTACTCATTTGATTTAACTCCGATTTTAGTACTTCCACTTTCTATTCCATACCTCTCATTGCAAGGTATTTTAATCCGATTTTTACCAACTTATTTTGATGTGTTCTCCACACTCAAATTGAGTCTCAAAATGAGGCGCACCTCCATTTTCTTCACACATTTAAACCACAACTTTCAACAGTGTTTACTTCTGGGACAACCTGGAAGTGCTTTTTTTTTTGTAAAATTGAATAACACTGAAATTGACATCAAACAGCCACCAAGGAGCTGTATTTACTACATAGTCAATATATTATGCACCATACATCAAGAAATCTTAACAAAAAAGAAAGAAGCAATCTTTTTATTATTCAACAGATAGATATCATCAAGGTAGGGAGTTGCTGATCACAGACTGTTCACACTGATACAATTACAAAGATACAACAACAAGGAATAGGGAATAATCGAAAATTTTCACAAACAAGATGCATGCAGATGAAGAAACTCAAACACCCAATGAAGAGATACCTGTCCTGACTGGACAAGTAGTCCGTGTAAAAGTAATTAAATTTACATCAAATGTTTGATATGCAGAATCTGTTCCAACTGTCCGAATACACATGGACAGAATGTAAGATTTTAGCCGAATTATCAATATTGAATTCATATAATTATCTTTGCTATCAATCTAAATTATCATCAATCTTTAACCCTCCACTTGTATCATAGGAGGAAAAGTTGAAAAATGTCGCTTATGCCAAGAGCGCTGTTAGCAACAACACCTTATGTCTGCTGTCGTTTTTATTCGATATAATACTGAATTATATGTTTACGTATCAATTTTTTAACAGCGCCTAAATTATAATTTCACTCATGAGCGAATTGCCCTTAAAAGTCGCCGTCTTCATGGTCATCCAGATCCACTCTCGGAAAAGTCGGCTGCGTCACGATTCTGTGAAGATCTCGTCCAGCTGATTTTTCGACAACGTGTACAGACTGCAGAGGATTGCCGACAAGAGGCCGATTTCGCTGACAAGGTATCGTTGCTTTTTAAGTAGAGATTCAGATATTCATCGCATTGCCGATTTTGATGCCAAATTGTTGATTTCAAATATTTTGTTTTATATGGGAATCAGGGTTGGGCTTGATTTCGAATATTTTAAGAAGGTTTTGGATAAAGGGTTTGTCGATTGGGGATTTTAGAAGCTTGAAGGGGTTTGAATGGGAGACACAGAGAGAGCAAGCAAGGGGTTTGGATTCAGGATACTCTAAAAGTAACGACTATTTGAGTGTGCAGAGTATTGCACGGATATGTGAAGGTAGCAGTACCTCAGATTGAGGATGAGAATATTTCCATAAATATTCTCGATGGATCTTCGCTCCCAAGATCGGTTATGGCATAGATATGCTGGAAGATTGCCCAAGATCAGTTTTAGATACTTGTAACAAGATTTGGAATTGGTCTAGATAGGAGAAAGCAAAATTTGGTAATTACCGTTTACCGTCGATAAATTTACCGTAACCGACTCAATTCGGTTCGGTAAAACGGTAAATCGGTAAAAATAAGTCGATAAACAAAATAAATTCTGAAATCGGTAAATTTACCGTTTTACCGAAAAATATAAATAAATAAATAAAAAATTATATATGTAAAGAAAAACATTTAAATTATATATATATATATTAAAAATCAACATATATTTATAAGATTTATAATATAAATTTACAAAATTAGAAAAATAATAATTTTCGGTAAACTCGGTAAATTTGGTAAATTTACCGAAATTTACCGATTTACTGAAATATCGGTAACACGGTAAATCGGTAACGGTAAACAGAATAGAATTTTACATTTCGGTAAATCGGTAAACGGTAAAACGGTAATTTACCGTTTGCTCTCCCCTAGGTCTAGATATGGGAATATTGTGTGAGAGATTTTAGGAAACGTTATCTCAACCGGATATCCAATTAGATCGGTATGGGACGATCTAATTGGAAGGCTGATGAAGACATTATCGGATGGACGAATCAGTAGGAAGATTTTGTGCGAACTTGTCGTGCAATATGAGAGATTTTCGAGCAAGAAAATCTAGGGCTACCCGGTATTAATTCGGATGTTACGGCTGCCTTTTAATGTGTGGATCGTATTGACATTAGAATTTCACAGTATACTTAGATGTAAAGACCAACTTTCCAACTGACATTAGATTAAACTGAAACTCAGGTACTAATAGTACATCGACTATAGTAAGATGCTGATTTATAACATAAGAACCAGTGTGTGTGACTGCAGTTTTGCTTCCATTAGGCATTAGGACGTCATAGGTAGTGATGCTCAAATTAGGTCCCTTATAAGCTATATATCACTGCATTCAGATCATAACGGTCTTGCATGCTCGAAATTTCATGCACCTTTGCCATGAGATTTTTAATTTGACGGCTTAACTTGTAAGAGTTATGGAGGTTTGTTGTATATGAGATGCAGCAGCTAGACATGGCCCCTAGACAGCCCGATCGTGTTCTCCTAATTCAAGATCAAAAGTATCGATGACATCTTCACAATCACAAGCAAGATCTCCGACATCAGACACCCACTGTCGAATTAAATGACTTCTATGTATCTTATTTTCTGCATCTTTGAGAAAAGCTTGCATCCATTTCAGCTCTTTCATAAGCCTTTCGACATCATCCTTTACATCCAGCACGAAGCCGGCTGGCTCCTGTAGAAATTGACTCAACTTTACAACAGCAGTTGCTAAAGCAACGGAAGCACTAAGTTCAGCCATGCCAGATTTCCCTTTCAGTAAATAATTGTGATCTGTTGATTGTTTTGAGTAGCCAAAAAGGCAGCTTGGCTATAATTTTCATGCACGGGAGAAGATTCAGATATAGTTGATAATGAGTAATAATGTATCAGAGAAAAAAAAGGTACTTACAGCGAGAGAAATTGGGAGCAATATCAAATTGATGTAGCGGACAAATAGGATAGAAGAGTCCACCAGCAATGAACTCGCAAAAGATTTGGAATCCACCAAGGAATCACGGAATCTACCAAGAACGAAAATCAAAGGTTTATTGAAAAGAAAATAAGATACATATATAACTGAAACCCTAAGGTGAGTTTAAATAGGAAAACATAAAACCTAATTAGGAAAGGAAAACTAAACCTAATTATGAAAGGAAAAACTAAAAGATAATTATACTGCTAAAAGACAAAAACCCTAATTCGGAGCCCTAAACGAGCCCGGATGGCTTAAGAAGCCCATACATCACGGCGGTTGCGGTGATATCTGCGTTTGTTGGCCCGTTTCCACTCAAATCAAGATATTATGGCGAATTTCTGGACGCTGAATGCCAAATACCAATATTGCTGATTTTGCTCTTCTTGCGCAACATTAGCTCTTCAATTTGGCACTGCGATTTGACATGCATCACAAATCCACAAAATCAGTACTCAGTAGCCAGGTGCTTGATCGTTGATCCAGATGGCCAAGACTTCAAACTAAAAACCATAGATTGAGAGTAAAGAGCATCCAATGCCAAACCTCTTATATGGAACAGAGACTATAAATAGAATAAATTTCTAAATTAGGCAAAATTAGAATTTCGTTTCCCATTCTACTCACTCTACAAATTCAGTTTCCAAAATAAACATTTTTTAAGGCCTTTGTTTTCAAAGGCGCCTTATGCCAAGAGCGATGTTGGCAACGACACCTTATGCCTGATGTCGTTTTTATTCGATATAATACTGAATTATGGACTTACGTTACAATTTTAAGATAATTTCCCTCAGGAACGAATTGCCCTAAAAAGTCGCCATCTTCATAGTCATCCAGATCCACTCTCGGAAAAGTCAGCTGTGTCACGATTCGATGAAGATCTCTTCATGGACTATTATTCTCCCGGTAAGCTGGGCCAAGACTATTTGGATGCCTCTCATTTTGAATGGGGCTCATGCGATTGGACTGAGAGAAAAACATTGGATCGCGTCTGAAGTGAGTGCCTTTCATTTCCAGTCATTTATTTTGCCTCCGTCATAAAGTTCTTACATTAATTCGAAATTTGCAGGTGGGTCTCTCATTTTTATATAAAATGAATTTGTACCTTAATATGACCATGTTGTCAACATCATGTAGGAAAAAAAGGCACATGTAGCTCCACATGTAGGATTTTCGCATTAATTGCACAACTTGAGGTTAAGGTAAGGAAAATGATCAGGTACTAAGTTGATATTTTTGTATAAAATACAAACTAATCATAGCCCTTGATCTTGTGATTTGAATGGATGAGATTAAATCTTAATTTTGTAATATTTTTTTGTGACGAATTATAAAACGAAACTTATGAATTATGTCGCTTTTTTATTTAATAAACCAATTGACTTAAGTCCAAACCTTTTGTGCCATACGACTTGTATTGTGCTAGTGTCAATAAGTGTGCTTTGGAGCTTTGGAACCAATCTAGTGTGCTTTGGAGCTTTGGAACCAATCTAGTGTGCTAGTGTGCTAGTGTGCTAGTGTGCTTTGGAGCTTTGGAATACAATCTGGTGTGCTAATCTAATAGTGTGCTTTGGTACTTTGACAACACGGTCAGATTAAGTTCAATTGACTTTTGAAGTTGCATCTGTCAATAATTCATCGTATTATAATAATAAAAAACCGAACAGGTGACAGTGAACTTATTTGAACACATTATCGATACAGAAATGAACCTGAAAAAAAGAGAGAGTATCGATCGAAGTCTTTTATGCATCTGAAACATTTGAACCTTCATACAATCCTTAGGTCAAACAACTCTCTTTCAATTTAAAGGCTCGGGTGAAAAAAATAGCACTGTAGCAGTTCAGCACTTTTATTCCATTTTGAACGTTGTAATATTTGCACTTACAAATCTATCCAAACTATCCCTAATAGTGTGCTTTGGTACTTTGACAACACGGTCAGATTGGCTAATGCAATCCAAAGCACACTAGATTGAACCAATCTAATGTGCTTTGGAACCAATCTAGTGTGCTTTGGAACCAATCTAGTGTGCTAGTGTACAAGATCAAGGATGTTCCAAAGCTCATAAGACGAGGGATGTTCCAAAGCTCATATTAAGTTCAATTGACTTTTGAAGTTGCATCTGTCAATAATTCATCGTATAATAATAATAATAATAATAAAATCGAACAGGTGACAAGTGAACTTATTTGAACACATTATCGATACAGAATTGAACCTGAAAAAAGAAGAAGAGTATCGAAGTCTTTTATGCATCTGAAACATTTGAACCTTCATACAATCCTCTCGGCCTATTTCCATTGCTAGTTTTATTATTCAGCTCCGGCTCAGACTGTTCTGTTGCAAGTTTTTTTTTTGCTTTAATTTAACACATTGTTATGCATCTGGCTGCTCCACTAAGTTCCGTAATATTTATTTTCTGTTTTTGGATGCTGAATGTTACTAAAAATACCCATGTCCGATCCATGTTAAAGATTTGAAATTTATGTTTCGACAAAGCAAATACAGTGTCTAATACAAACTTCTGATTTTTATCAACTGTATTTATTTCGAACTATGTCTATGAGCTCTCACAAGAGATGCCCGAACTCGTTTGTAATGGAATTCTCAGAACTGATGAAACATATACTGCAGATTATTATCTGTTTTCATTTTTTTATAGAAACATGTGAAATCGATACTGGATGATCTTATTCATCAAAATGGTGTTGGGGCAGACATTTTCTTCCCGTCAATTGTGCTCGCAGAACCAGCAGGGGCTGAATGACTCTTCTTCGGTTGGTATATAGGCCGTGCAATTAGCCTAACATCTTCAACCAATATATTCAGAGAACTATGGAGAATCACAATTATCATTTAATTTGGACCATGAAATTATTGAAATGATCAACTCCAAATACAGTGCAGTATGTAAATAGTGCTACAACTTATATATACTTCTTACCGTTACGAATAGATCAGTTAAATTCGATCGTATTATCACGAATATCAACAAGAATGATGGGCATAAGAATGATATAAATATAGAACAAACATATATAAAATATTAATTCCTTGTATATATACTCTAACACTTCGGCAAAAATACTTTACCATCATCACTCACTTGCGTTAAGAGGAGCCTGAGGTAAGCTTCTGGCAGCGACTGATTTTTGCACGGAGTTATGGAACACGAGCAAGGCGATGATGCAGCTGCAAATTAGAATCGATGAAGACTTGGAACGAGTAGCCATAACGATTTATGACGCAAGATTGAGCTGAGAAGAATTATATGGTTTGAGGTGGTGAGATACCTGAACATATATATATATTGCTCAGATAAATTTGAAGGACACTAAGTTAAAATTTTCACAAGTATCTTCACAGCCTCCTTTGTGGATTTTATGCGTCTGGTTGGACTTGACTTATGCTAGTGCAAGACTTGGGATTTGTGCAGTTAAGTCCTTCATGGGTCCAATACCTTGAAGTTAAGGTAAATGGAAATTTAAGTGTCTTGATATCCAAAAGCAAATGAGAATCAATCAAGTGATCTTACATTACAAAAATATTATTTTTCTCATAATTCTACCTATTCTCCACCAACCGTCAAGATTCGAACAATTTTCGTTGGTTCAAACTATGTGGAAAAAATTATATGTACCTTTAAAAATTAATTTTTTTTCTTTTCAGTTTCCACAATTTCAATTTGCGGAGGATTGCGAACTGCGATGCAAATCCAGATCGAGTCGACCGTGCGACCGCAGTCCCAATCTTCACCGCCGCAGTCGCTGGAGAACAACATCTGGTCGTCCGTTTGCGTTCCAGTCCAGATTCCGACAGAGCTCGAACTCGAACTCGAATGATCGAAGGAGTTGGAGTTGGGTAAGATTGTGTTCAATTGGTCGATTTCCGTTCTTTTTTGAGTTAATTTTGTGCGATTTTCTGTGCGCGTGAAACTCTAGGTTTTGTGCCGGCCTGATTGTGAAGTTACTGAAACCGACAATTATGTTGTGTTCAATTAGTCGAGCAACTAATTCTTATCGTTAACATCTACTGGATACTATGTTGTAAAGGTAGATAGTAACACCTAAGCTAAATAATATCTTTGTCGGATTATTTAGTTTAGGAAAGAACTAGAAGTCTAACATCTTTGTCGGGTTAGATTGTGGCGTATCACCTTTGTCGGGATACTCGGGTTGTTACCTTTGTCGGAACAACCACACTTTAAAATATAAAATTGATCATTAGATATCTATGATAAACGTGTCACAATAGAAACCCTAAGCTGAATGTTTTTTCTGATTGTCTTCGTTAATCTTTTCTCTAGTGCGTTACAATAATTGCTCACAAAAACCCCCTTTTAATTTGTTACAGTTACAACTTTACAAACCAGCTCTCTTGGGTTCGACCCTGCTTACCGCTTGCTAGTAGTTGGAGATTAATAAATTTAAGTTTGACGCGTCAGATGACACACGTCAAATTTTGGCGCCGTTGTCGGGGAGTTGCGCTTCGGTGAAGTTGTTTCTTTTTTTATTTATTTTATTTTATTTTATTAAGTTATTTTTGTGCTTTGCTACTTGTTTCACCATGTCTCGTGCAGGTAGTCAGGTTGGTGATGATGTCAACAACAATGAGATCGCTCCAGTTAATGAAAACGAAATACCTCCGTTCTATGAGGATCCGAAGCAGCTCGTCCGTGCTCGTAACCGTGCAGTCAGGCAGGTTCGACAGCTGAATCAGAGGGCACCTGTTGCACAGAATGGTGCTGGTGCGAGGTAGCCCCCTCCACCGCCACGACCACAACCGCCAATCCACAAGAGGCCTGAAGACGATGGAGAATATACTACGAGCCTACCATGAAGGAGCTGTCTGCTCCTAACTTTCAAAATCAGCCGTGGTGTATCGACGAAGGGCTAGAACTAGCTGAGATAGAAATCAAGACTGCAGTACTGCACCATCTGCCTAAGTTCTTAGGACGACAAGGAGAGTCAGCCACCAAGCATCTACAGAGCATGGCATCTGCCAGACTCTCCGACCATACGGAGTCTCATTGGAGGATTTTAAATTAAAAGCTTTTCATTTTTCTTTAACTGACGCTGCTAATGCTTGGTTTTTGTCTCTTCCCCCAGGTAACATCAGGACATGGGACCAGATGCAGAAGAAGTTCCTGACCAAGTACTACCAAGCTGCAAAGGCAATGCAAGTTCGCAAGCAGCTGCAGGATATCAGGTAGGGGCCTAATGAGTCGATGTATGACTATTTGGAGAAATTCAACGCCCTATAACAGAGCTGCTGCAACCTGAGAGTGCATGAGAAGCTGATAATCGAGTACTTGCTAGATGAGTTAATGCCACTCGATAGGATGCTGCTTGATGCCTCAGTTAGAGGCACAATCATGAATTTATCCCCAGCCGGAGTGAGGAACTTGATCACAGAAGTGGCTGAGAACGCAAGGTTCAGAGAGGAAACCATTCGACAGGAAGAATTCAGCAGAACCAGAAATGTTTCAAAGGCCGACACCCCAGCAAATCTAATGGCCGAAGAGGTGAAGCAGATGAAAGAGATGATGCAAAAGCTCGTGATGAATCAGGTAGTTCAGATGAGGCCATGTGAGTTTTGTGGTGCAATAGACCATAAGACAAACGCTTGCCCAATAGTGATAGAGCAAGAACAGGGTGATGTCAATGCACTGAATTGAATAGGTTCCAAAATTATAATAACCGAGCCCCTAGGAGACACTACAGGCAAGCTGCCAAAGGACAGACCTGGAGGAATGATAATAATGCCCCGAGGGAGCCAGTTCAGCAGACTACCCCTCAACAGACTCAGCAGGCTGCCCCTCAACAGACTCAGTAATACAACTACTATCGCCCACCATACCGTCAACGGCAGGGAGGTTTCTACAGTCAAAATCAGTACCAGCAGCGTGGTGAGAACTACAATCAGACGAGCCCTAGTAATCAAAATTCCAGCAAGTCTATGGAAGAGGTGGTGAAGGAGCTGGCAGCTAGCACCCAGTAGTTGGCCACCACGGTATAGCAGAATCAGGCCAAGACCGATGGAGCAATTTCTGAGCTCTCTAAGCAGATGTCCCAGATAGCCACTACAGTTTCTGAGCTAAAGAATGATTCAGGAAGGCTACCGTCGCAGACCATTCCAAACCTGAAGGGCAACATTAATGTAGTAACACTCAGAAGCGGTAAGGAATTGAACGACAATGAAAAAGAGGCTGAATCAGTGTGGATTGCACTCGAAAGAGACATTAGCGCGACACTAATGTCCGAAGCGGACACGCCGGTAATGTCTAGGCTGAACATGCCCATAATGTCGATGCCGGATGCGATCCACACTGCCGAGAATTCCAAAACTGACTTTTCTCTTCTATTTCCCATGCAGGTCAAGGCTCCAAAGAAACATATGATCGATAAGGATGTGTGGGAGCTATTTAGCAAGGTGGATATAAACATTCCACTCCTCGAGGTGATTAAGCAAATTCTGCGCTATGCGAAGTTTCTTAAGCACCTATGCACAAACAGGAGGCGCTCCACTCGCGACGACCAAAAACTGCTCAGTAAGAATGTCTCTACTATCATTCAGCACAAGGTACATCCTAAATGTGGTGATCCTTGTACATATACTATTCCTTGCACTATCGGTAACATTCGAATTGAGAACTGCATGCTTGACCTTGTTGCTTCGATTAATGTCCTACCATATTCTATCTATTCTTGTCTTCGTATTGGTCCGTTAGAACCTGCAGGTCTGACCATACATCTAGCAGACAGATCATGTAAATAGTCGGAAGGCAAAATTGAGGATGTCCTACTGCAGGTGGGGGAACTATTGTTCCCCGCTGATTTTTACGTGCTTAAGATGGACAGCAGCGACCCGACGGATCACACTCCTATTTTACTAGGTTGTCCATTCTTATAGACTTCAAAGATGAAGATCGACTGTGATAGTGGCACACTTTCTATGGAGGTGGAGGGCGAAGTGATTCCCTTTGATATTTTCCAGGCCATGAAGCACCCACTAGATTTTGCATCGGTGCACGCTCTAGATGCACTGGAAGATCTTGTCCAAGAAGTGAGACCAGAGAGGGGAGCAGACCCACTTGAGCTCGCACTCGAGAGAGCAGTCTACTCACATGAGGACTCATACGAGTTTGCTGAGACAATTCTTGATGTGCTATCTCAACTGGAGATCGCGAGGCCACTCAAACCTTTTATAAAAAAAAAATTAATTCCACTATTATTTGGCAAGGGATGGACAAGTCCCAAACTCATGCCATTAGATGCATCCAGGGGGTTTGAACCGTCGACCTCCTGGTCATTCGACCAAGACTGTAACCGCTAGACCTCCTGGCCACTCACACCTATGTATGATGTTAATGAGGTTTGTTTATTTAAATCTAATGTGTTTCCGCCTTCTACTGTGCAGGCACCTAAATTGGAACTGAAACCTCTACCTGAGCACCTGAAATATGAATTTCTGGGGAGAATAACATGCTGACAGTCATCAAAAAAATGGGCTAGAAACAGATCAGGAAAGACGATTGATCGAGGTGCTAAGTAGCCACAAGCTCGCTATTGGATGGACACTTGTTCACATCAGAGGAATCAGCCCAGCTGTGTGCATGCACCGTATCTTGTTGGAAGATGGAGCTAAGCTTTCTAGAGAGCCTTAGAGGAGACTGAACCCGATCATGATGGAGGTAGTATAGAAAGAAATTCAGAAGTTGCTAGATGTTGACGTAATTTACCTGATTTCAGACAGTCAGTGGGTGAGTCTAGTGCATGTAGTCCTGAAGAAGACATGGATTACAGTTGAGAAGAATGCTGTGGGTGAGATAGTGACTACAAGGGTCAAGAACGGATGGCGCATGTGCATCGATTACATGATGCTGAATGCCGTCACGCGTAAGGATCACTTTCCTCTTTCGTTTATTGACCAGATGCTTGACAGGCAGCAGGTAAGCCTTATTTTTGTTTTCTTGATGGATTTTCTGGTTATAATCAAATTTCCATTGCACCCGAGGATCAGAAAAAGACTACCTTCACATGTCCCTTCGGTACGTTTGCTTTTCGACGTATGTCTTTTGGATTGTGTAACGCACCCGACACTTTTCAGCGGGTGGTTACCAGCATATTTTCTGACATGATAGGTACATTTATAGAGGTGTTCATAATGATTTTACTGTTTATGGTGACACTTTCGATGCATGCTTGGATAATTTGAGTAGAGTACTCAAACGATGTGTTTCCATGAATTTGGTGCTCAACTATGAAAATTGTCACTTTATAGTTACTCATGGTGTGGTTCTTGGTCATATTGTTTCACATGAGGGTATTAAGGTTGACAAGGCAAAAATTGATTTAATTCTTACTCCTCCTTATCCTTCC
The DNA here is from genome assembly GCA_033675215.1 of Rhodiola kirilowii. NCBI lineage: Eukaryota > Viridiplantae > Streptophyta > Magnoliopsida > Saxifragales > Crassulaceae > Rhodiola > Rhodiola kirilowii. The sequence continues at coordinate 4,284,307 of CM066193.1, read as the reverse complement.
ACGGTGCGTGATATTAAATCTTTTCTTGGATATGCTGGTTTTTATCGTAGATTCATTAAAGATTTCTCGAAGAAGGCTTTGCCTCTATCTAACCTTTTGTAGAAGGATGTTCCTTTTGAGTTTACATATTCATGTAGGGAGGCAATTGATGAGCTGAAACAGGCCCTCACCAGTGCGCCCATTATTCGAGCACCAGATTAGGATCAGCCATTTGAGATCATGTGTGATGCCAGCGACTATGCTGTGGGAGCTATACTAGGCCAGAGAGTGGACAAAAAGCCAGTAGTGATTTACTACGCTTCGAGAACTCTGGATGCAGCTCAGCGAAACTACTCGACCACTGAGAAAGAATTATTAGCAGTAGTTTTCGCCATGGAGACATTTTGGCCTTATTTGCTTGGTACTAAAGTAGTTGTTTTTTCAGACCATGCAGCTGTCAGGTACCTGATGACGAAGAAGGAGGCCAAACCACGATTGATCAGATGGATTTTGCTGCTAAAGGAGTTCGATATAGAAATCAAGGACAAGAAGGGGATAGAGAACAATGTAGCTGACCACCTGAGTCGATTAGTACGAGAAGAGGATGCCGGACAGATCACAAAGACATTTCCAGACGAGCACTTGTATGCTCTCATAGGTAAAGTACCATGGTATGCTCCCATTGTGAACTACCTAGTCGGAGGTAAATTTCCACCCTCTTACTCAAAAGCTTAGTGCCTAAAACTTAAGCATGATTCGAATAACTATGTGTGGGATGACCCGTATTTGTGGAAAATTGGCATAGACCAAATACTTAGGCGGTGTATCCCTGATGATAAAATTGCTTCTGTGCTTAGTTTCTGTCATGAGCATGCATGTGGTGGTCATTTTGGCCCCAAGAGGACTAGCAGGAAAATTTTGGATAGCGGTTTTTACTGGCCACATGTGTTAAAAGATGCCTATGATCATTGTAAGAAGTTTGATAGATGCAAGAGAGTAGGTAATATTTCTGCTACGAATGAGATGCCCCAAATGCTTATTGTAGTTGATGACGTCTTTGATATATGGGGGATTGATTTTATGGGTCCTTTTCATGCATCGTTTGGTTACCTGTATATTCTTGTTGCAGTGGATTATGTGTTTAAATGGGTAGAGGCTAAGGCTACTAGATGCGATGATGCTAAAATCGTTGTGGATTTTCTTCGCACTAACATATTTTGCAGATACGGAGTGCCTAAAGCCATAATCAGTGATCAGGGGACACATTTCTGCAACAGACTGATGGCAGCTAGGGCTGGGCTCGGGTTGGTTCGGGCCGGTTTTTTGTGAAAACCGAACCGAAACCCAAAAATTCGGTTCGGTTCGGGTTCGGTCCTTCTAAAACTGAAAACCGACCAAAGCCCGAAAATTTGGGTTTCGGGCCGGTTCGGTCTTTTTCGGTCCTTTCGGTCTTTTTCGGTTCGGGTTTTCCGGTTCGGGTTTTCGGGCTTTTTCGGTTCGGGCCTTTTCGGTTCGGGTCGGTTCGGGTCGGGTCGGGATTTCAGGATTGTTTGGTTTTTCCGGTTTTGGGGGTTTTTTCCTGTAAATTGACAAAAAAACACATATTTTGTATTCTGTGATTGGTACCTGCTAGGCTGCTACTGCTACACCCAAGAGGTTACAACACAAATACTCAATCACCAAGAGTCCAAGAGTCCACATTACAAAATACAAATTGTCACAAACTCAAATACACATTACACAATGTCCATTGTCCACATTACAAACTCAATCACAAATGCCACTGCCCTTCCCCCACTGCCCTCCGGAGACTACAGAAGAAAAATGCCACACTGCCCTTCTCAATGCCTGAGAAGAAAACAAACAAATTTAAGACAATGAAAGCTACCAAAGAAAGCACCACCTTCCAAGTAAAATGCCTAAATACAAGTTACAAGCTGCAGATTTGCAAACAAAAAACATGTTTACTTGATATTTTCAAACACATCTCTACTTTTCTCCAAACGAAATAGATAATGAAACATTTCTGAATGATTGGATAAACACTGCAGAATCATTTCTGAAAGTTAATTTGCAATAGTAGAGATGATGTAAGTACTTCATGTCTTTAAATGATAATGAAACAATGAGCATTAAATAACTAATCTGAAATTAAAATTCACATGAATAAACTGAGAACAGCAAGCATTAAAAACCTAACTCATGCAACTTGAACTCACGCAGCTTTAACAAATGAAACAGCAACAAACAGCAAGTTAATTTGAGCATATGAATAAATTCATGCAGCAAGTAACAGGAAGTAACATAAACTAATTGTAACAGCTACTAGCAGCAACTAATATGTATATTTGAATGAAAATATTCTGTAAATAAACCAGCAACTAAACTGCAGCAGCTTGATTGAACCGAAGACTGAACATGCATAAACACTGTTTCATGCCCAGGCCTAATAAACAGCAGTAAGCATATATGAATTTCATGCTGAAACTAAACACAGAATATGAGTCACAGAATATACGCCTGGGATCGGGATGCGACGCTCGGGATCGGGACGCGAAAATACGATTCGAAGCTCGGATCGGGAACGGAATGCTACGCTCGGATGGGGATGCGCCTGCGGGATGGGACGCTCGGAGAGTCGGACCTCTGGTGTGGGGATGCCGGTGCCGCTGCTCGAAGTCGAATATGCGAATTGCGAAACAAAGTGAGGCCTGAGGCGAGAGCGACGAGCGAGAAGCCGAGAATGCGAAATGAATTAGGGTTTTTTTTAATTAACCTATCATATGCTGCCACCTGTCCACTTCATTTTCCATTCGGGTCGGTTCGGGCTTTCGGGCCGAGAGAAATGTAAACCCGGGACCGAACCGAATTTCACTATTCAGGTCGTTTTTTTCGGTTCGGTTTTCGGTCCGATGAGAACCGACTCGTTCGGGCTTTTTCGGTTCGGTTCGGTTTTCGGGTCTGGACGCCCAGGCCTAATGGCAGCTGCTATGAGAGAGTACCATGTTCACCACCGTACGTCTATAGCTTATCATCCCTAGACGAACAGACAAGCAGAAATCTCAAACTGAGAAATTAAGGGGATCTTAGAAAAAATGGTGAAGCCGACTAGGAAGGAATGGAGTCAGAGGTTAGATGATGCACTTTGGGCGTACTAAACAGCCTACAAGACACCGATAGGCACCTCACCTTTCCGGTTGGTGTATGGGAAGGCATGTCACCTCTCAGTCAAGCTAGAGCACAAGGCCTTTTGGGCACTTAAGACGTGCAATTTCGATTTAAAGAAAGCAGGATTGGAGAGGAAGTTACATCTCTGTGAGCTTGAGGAGCTGCGCCTAGAGGCTTATGAGAGCCAATCAGACTACAAGGCGCGGACCAAGCTGTACCATGACAAGTTCACTCTACCAGTCAACATGAAATAGTATAGCAGCCCAGCCAAGGAGTGTCGAGATTGCATTGTAAACTGAATATTCAGTTTAAGGGAGGGTGTTAAATATAGGTTTTATTATGCGTTTAATTAGTCAATTAGTAGTGGGATCAATGGGAAATCAGATCATATGCAGCGCAGTCGAATGCTGCCACAATCAAAACGACCCCGTTTTGAATTCCACACCCTTTTCACTGTTGTACACGTGTCGTGTCCATTCTCTCTCCTGGCCTTATTATAAATTTCTGTTTTTTCAGTCAACCTTTCTTCTTCTTCACTTGATTTGTTTGAACCCAGATGTAATCTTCTTTCAGAATTCGTGAGTTAATTGGGTCTCTGTTTTTATTGTGTTGTTTTCGCAAGAAACACCACTGTACTTGAACAGAGCATGCCTTTTTTCTCAATATGAATGTTTGGTTCTCTCGTTTTATAGCATTTTTGGATATTCAGATTAAAATCTGTGCAGCTTTTGTCAAAACTTCACTATGCCAGGTCGGTTTATAAAAGCTTTCGTTTACTGTCGCCCATGAAAACTCACCAACTGCTCGTCATCTTCTTGTGCTGATGGCGCTTTTCTGGGTCGTCGATATCTCACCGAAACCCTAAATTCGTCAATGCAGATATTTATGAATGCGAATCGATTGCTAGAAAATTGTCATCTTCCTCGGCTTGGCTGCGAATCGATACAAGTTTACATCGTGAAAACTGAAATTTGTCAAACGATCTGATGTGCGATATGAAGTCGGGAGAGCGAATTGACATGGCACGTGATTCAACAATGAAAAGAGGTTTGGAATTTCAAACGTTGTCGTTTTGAATGTGGCAACATTTGGCTGCGCTGTATGGGATTTAATTCCGATCAATGGTATATCCGTTAGTGGATGTCGGTTACTATTTGTAAGCTGTTTATAAGAGCAACATTTTTATTCTAGTAAAATCACCAAATTTGCGAGTAGTTTGTCTATTGATCATAACAGAAACATCTTTCCGCATCCAACTCACACCGTTTCGCACAATAAAACATCTCCACCGCATCTGAATGAATCGGATGCGTCACCACTGCTCGCTTTTAATTCCAAATCGATCCACTGCAACTCTTTCAACCAATTCTTATCCCAAATTGAATCCAAACATGTCTGCGATTCCTTCAGCCGGGGCTTCCCCAACCGAGAATGATCAAAAGAATTGGCAAGAAGGAATACCAAATTCATCTTGCTCACTTCGCTGGCAGATCCAGTTTTGAAGCCTTCTTCTTCTGTTGCCATCGTCAAAATCAGTTTCCTTCAAATTTGTCTATGTTTCTAGATTCAACATCATCGCTCGAACTAATCCAATCGCTATTGAAGTTGATTAAGAGAAATTCTTATATTTGATTATAGGTGTTGGGACTTTTTCAGGGCTTCGAATCAACAAAGACTTATTTGAATCGTGAATAAATTTCACTTTCTAAATATCAGATTTCTTTCCCATGAGTATCCAGAAATTTAAACTGGAATAAGACAAATATTTAGTACACGGAATAGTTGAAGGTTGTAATCGAGTAGGAATAATCAATCTGAGAATTGATTTCAATTGGAGTAATTTTCAGACAAGTTCTTCATCTCCTTCGTTTAGTGCCGAAATCAATAACCAATTGACTTCGTTTTTCCAATTATTATCAATAAGTATCGACATTCAAATCAGTAACTGCAATGCCGATCGTTCAGCCTTTGCGTTACAGCCGCGTCCATTTAAGACATTAGGCGCGGAACGCACCACAACCCTAACGTCTTCAATGGACGCGGTACCGAATGTTGCGCGCCCTATATCAACATTATCAAGCCGCGCTCAGCGAAGACATTTACTAGGTTAATGTCTTAACCGGTCACGCCCAATAATGTCTTGCTTGGGCGCGAAACTCACAGCACAAAACTCAAAGCCAAGCTCAATTGACCTGGAAATTTCTTGTTTCTTTCACCAAACATCTTAACAGCATATAAACATGTTTTGTAAACACATATACCCTAAAATCTCTAACAAAGCGTCAACATCGTCTTTAAAAAATGAGTAAAAAAGGAAACCAATTTGAGAGATTGAGTAGAAATGGAAGTCAATTTTTCGTTTGAGTAAATTAGAAAATTTTCCTGAATTATAATCCAGCTTTGACGAACTTTATATTTTACACCAAAAATATACTTTATACCTAATTTTTACTCTTTCTAAGCCATATTCCAATTAAAAAAAAGCTAGATAAATGAAAGAAGGAGACTGTATGAGATACCAAATTGTGATCAAAACACAATAACAATCAGACATCAGTCACAAACATCTCAACAATCAAACGACTTGGGGGCTGTTTGATTGAGCTTAAGTTTATGTTATGTTAATTTAATTTATGTTAATTTATGTTAATTTGTGTTAATTTATGTTAATTTATGTTATGTTATGTTAATTTATGTTAATTTATGTTAATTTATGTTATGTTATGTTATGTTAATTTATTTTAATTTATTTTAGTTTATACCAACCTAATATTACATTATCATCATACCATCATCATGTCATCACCATCATCATGATCATCATGTCATCACCATCATCATCATGTCATCACCATCATCATGATCATCATGTCATCACCATCATCATCATGTCATCACCACCATCATCATCATCATCATCATCATGTCATCACCATCAACATCATCATCATCATCATGGCATCATCATCATCTCACCATCATCATCATGTCGTCATCATCATCATCATCATCATCATCATCATCATGTCAACTTGTTGTCAGCATCATCATGTCGTCATCATCATCATCATGTCAACTTGTTGTCAGCATCATCATGTCATCATCATCATGACATCATCATGTCATCACCATCATCATGATGATGGTGAATAGTAATATGGTGAATAGTAATATGATGATCAGCAATATGGTGGATCATGATGGTGATGAATAGTAATATGGTGATCATGATAGTGCTGAATAGTAATATGATGAATAGTAATATGATGATCATCATGATGATGAATAGTAATATGATGAATAGTAATATAGTGATCATGAATATGGTGAATAGTAATATGGTGATCATGATGGTGATGAATAGTAATATAATGATGAATAGTAATATGATGATCATGAATATGGTGAATAGTAATATGGTGATCATGATGATGATGAATAGTAATATGGTGATCATGATGATGATGAATAGTAATATGGGTGATCATGATGATGATGAATAGTAATATGATGATCATTATCATGACGAATAGTAATATGATGAATAGTAATATGATGAATAGTAATATAGTGATCATGAATATGGTGAATAGTAATATGGTGATCATGAATATGATGAATAGTAATATGGTGATCATGAAAGTGATGAATAGTAATATGATGATGAATAGTAATATGGGTGATCGTGATGGTGATGAATAGTAATATGGTGAATAGTAATATGATAATGATGATGGTGACACGATCATCATCATCATCATATTACTGTTCATCATCATCATGTCATCATTATCATATTACTATTCACCATCACCAGCATGTCATCATCATCATATTACTATTAACCATCATCATCATATTACTATTCATCATCATATTACTATTCATCATCGTATTACTATTCATCATCATCATATTAATATTCATGAAGATGATGATGATGACATGATGGTGATGATGATGACATGATGATGATGATGATGATGACATGATGATGATGATGATGATGATGATGATGATGACATGATGATGATGATGATGATGATGACATGATGATGATGATGATGATGGTGGTAATATGATGATGGTTGAAATTTATGTTATGTTAATTTATGTTATGTTAATTTATGTTAATTTATGTTAATTTATGTTATGTTATGTTAATTTATGTTAATTTATGTTAATTTATGTTATGTGGTGTTAAAATGGTTTATATAATACAAATTTAAAGCCAAACAAACAGGCCCTTGGTTTTACATAGCCTGGCGGTGTAAATATATATTTTCCCAATTCTAACTTCTTCTTCTTTTTTTGATTGGACAATTCTAACTTTTTTTTTGATCTCATATATTTGGTGGCTGAAATAATTCCTAAAAATAAAACTCCGCCGTTTAAACATTCATCATTATCTGTTTAGTAGTATTTATATATAATTTTGTATTTCTGATTTCTTAATAATTTATTTGTAGATGCTATAAATTAAAATCAGATGTCATTCTCAGGGTTCTATTCTAGCTGCAGTGATCTTCAGGTATTATCTACTATATGCTGAATACTTGTTTACTATCATCATACCATACATGTACTGTGAGTTTTGACGGTGTGTTTTCCTGTCTTGTTGTGAAGTTCTTATGGTATGATTTTCGTGATATATTGTAGCAACGAAGAGATTATTGCATTTATTTGCGTGGTCATAGACGAAAAGGGTCAAGCCACATTCGAATATGGGAAACTATTCTGCCAAATCCAACTCAAAGGAATTTCTCAACAACAATTGCAAAGAGATCGGTTGGCTTGTTGATAGTGGAGCCACGCACCACTTTGCACAAGATAGATCCGTGTTCACGTCCTACACTCCAACTGGCTGTACAAAACGATTTGCTAAAGTTGCTAATGGTGAACTAGTAGAACTTTTAGGATGGGGAGACGTGTGCATAAGAACCGGCAGAGGATTTAATATGATGCTTAAAGATGTGTGGCACGCACCGGGACTTCAAAAGAATTTGATTTCTGTTCCGGCTCTTGATGAACAAGGTTATAGTAATTTGTTTGTTGGAGGAAAATATACACTCGCCCGAGGGTCATTAAAACTGGCTGAAGCTCAAAAGGTTGAGGATAAGTACATTCTCAAGGGCACGTACTTTATCCAAGATGTGAGCAATCTGCAAAAATAACATCTTTCCCTAAAAACATTTTAGTAGACAAAAGCTAAAGCTACGCGCAAAAATGTTTCTTTTTCTGTATATTTTAATGCAGCAAGAGAGCTAAAAGCAAAAATAACAATTTCTCTATATTTTGTTTTACAGCAATGAAAGCACAAAAGTAATACTCATAACAATTTCAAAGATTAATACTTGGTTCTCTTTCTGACACTCTCTTCATTATTACTTGCTATCAAAGATTACTTTTTGCTCTCTTTTTTACTTATCTATATTCTATTGCATGAGAGCAATAATTAATAAAATTCTCTATTATCAAATGTTTCGCACCTTGCTGCAAATGCCCTTATATACGACTTATTTAGACCAGAATCATAATTTTATTTAGAAAAGTTCGTGTAATAACTAATAACACAAAATTATTAAAAATAAAAAAGGTAGAAAATATGAATAAGAGTCGGTGAAGTGCAACCCTATCAAAGGATTTTATATTTAAATGAATACAAATCGTACCACCGTCTAAAGTGTCGACTTCGGTCGGAAAAGTGTCGACTTCGGTCGGAAACGTGCTTTCTTCTGGATTTTTGCTTTCGGCTTCGGCTGGTAAAGTGTTTCGTTTCTAGGGTTTGATGTCGTAATCGCCATGATATGCATAAGCTGGAACTGTCGCGGCTTAGGTCGCCCGCGAGCAATTCGTGCCACTCGCGACCTAATTCGGACCTTCTGTGTTGGGGTTGATTGAGACAAAATTAAAGGCGAAGGACTGGGCGAGTATGAGGGTTAAGCTCTGTTTTAGAAGTTGTTTCTCGGTGGATAGAGTAGGGCTTTCAGGGGGGCTTGCCTTGCTCTGAATTTAGGACAACAGTCAAAAATTACTCGCAGTATCACATAGATGCAGTAGTGAAGTCTGATACAGATTTCAGGTGTACATTATTTTACAGAAGCCCAGTCGTGAGTAGAAGGGAGGACAGTTGGGGTCTTCTGAGACGGTTAAGTAGTTTGGTGGACGGGGCGTGGATGGTTTTTGGTGATTTCAACGAGATATTATTCTCATGGGAGATGAAGAGTGGCAGGCTTCGAGATTCTAGTCAGATGCGTCGATTTGCAAATGCCTTAGTTGATTGTGCCTTAAGTGATGTTGGTTTTAAGGGGCCACCATTTACCTTCACAAATCGCAGGCAAGGGGATAAGGAAACTAAGGTGAGACTGGATAGGGTGGTGGCTAATAAAGGTTGGTTCAGACTATTCCCAAAGGCGACAGTAACGAACGGCACAGCTTTATGTCCAGATCATAGACCAATTGTGGTGTGTCTGGAAGCGGCGAGGGTGGAGCAAAGAGGCCAAAAAAGCTTTCGCTTCGAACCAATGTGGCTAAGAGATTCCGCTTTCGGTGATAAACTGTCAGAATTTTGGAGAAGGGCCAGTGGTAATAATGGAAGATTACGGGAAAAATTGAGATTATGCGGAGAGCAATTAATGAGATGGAACTCAGTGATGTTCGGGAATGTGCAAGTTGAGGTTGCAATTTTTAGTAATTTGTATGTGAGTATTTATTTGCACAACTTGTGTGTATTGGAAGAAAGTCCCTCAATCTTTCACTTGACTTAAATAAAGCTTTTGAGTCTCTTATATATTCCTATGTATTTTTGTTGGCAGGGGGAGGGGCTCCAGAGCTTTACTGGAGTGGTACAACCAGGGCGCACTTGTGCATGATGCGAGCTATTATACTTGTGTTGAGTTGGAGGGATTAGAGGCAAGCATTCTTCTTTTATTGTGGTTGTTGATAGTTGTTGTCTCGTAGAATCAATAATGGCTTGTTGTTTGCTACTTTTAGTTTGATTATTTGTTGTTTGATCATTGCTAGGATTTCAGCAGCCTAAATAATAACTTGTGCTACGCTTATACTGTAATTTGAATGCTTAATTTTGTGATTGTTCACTTTCGATTCATGCATTTTTTTTTCTTGCTTTCAGACTTCCTTATTATCGGTTCTGAAAATGGTCCTAGAACCTCCTTCAGAGATTAAAACTGAAGATGCGTGTCCTGTACTTTCTGGAACACCATGAGTTTTGTGGATATGGTTACATGCTTCTGCCTTTGACGAAGGTTTCGAGGCTCCGAAATTAGCTTCTTCAAGGCTGGTAATTTTCTCTTTAACTTTCTTCTTATAAACTCAGTGTTGCTATGTTTTGAGAGTAATTGATAATCATTATCAACTTTGTTGCAAAGCGGCCGACTTTGATGAACTTTGGTGCTCTTCTTTGAGTAATATATACCATGCAATCTTTCCTTGCAGATGAATGAGACTGGGAGTGCAGTTACCTTGTCCTCCCTTGGCGGTAAAATTACAAAATTTGAAGTTATGGGATCCAAGGCATGGCAGCTTCTCCAAAAAGTATTAAAAGTTTTTGGGTGAGTTACGAATTTACTTTAATTTCAATACTTCAACATTTTTTTAATAAGCATAAACTAGTTGCCTGATGGGATTGTGTGGTGCAGTTCAGATAATAAGTGGAAGTTAAACAGTTGTTCCGTCCTAAAGCCCCACTCCGACCCTCACCAGGTGAAGTCTCTTAACCTTGAAAGTGAGGACACATCAGAGTCTCATTCAAGCATGTCTCTCACTGTCCGAGATCTCCGTGATTTATCAGTTGGAGTGCTGGCGTCCGAGGGTGACGCACATGTACCCAGCTTATGCAAGACGCCTAATGTTGAAGATGAAGGCCGTGTTGCTAAAACAGAACCATTGAATAAATATGATAATGTCAGTATATCGTCACCAACATTTGCAAATGACAATTTTAGTAATGGAACTTTGTGGGATGCCAAAAGTGGGGTTTGCCCTCCAGTGGACGAGCACAGTCTTTCCATGGAGAAACAGAACCTTCGGTTGTCATCTTATGCCATTCCCAGCTTGAGTTCAAAAGCTTCAGTTGATTTGGCCAAGTTGAAGCAGCCAAGTTCGTGCCCCATTATGCTTGTAAAAGAGGGCTCGCATACTGGGTAATCTCTCGGTTTCTTTCATGGATGATTGTGCTCTCCTTGCTATTTAAGAACTAATTTACAGATCTTAGGCGAAACAATTTTGTTGTTGTTAAAGTTGGCATGATGATTAACCAAAGCAATTATTTCAGCTTTAGCTAATTTTGCACTTGGTTGCAGATGGTCTATTATTCTCCCGGTAAGCTGGGCCAAGACTTTTTGGATGCCTCTCATTTTGAATGGGACTCGTGCGATTGGACTGAGAGAAAAACACTGGATCGCGTCTGAAGTGAGTGCCTTTCATTTCCAGTCATTTATTTCGTCTCCGTCATAAAGTTCTTACATTAATTCAAAATCTGCAGGTGGGTCTCCCATTTTTGCCTTTGGATTTTCCTGAATGCAATGCATATGCATCCTACAAGGCATCTGAAGCTGCTAAATTTAATTTGGAGGCTGACCGTCGCCCTCGGGCAGTGAGACCTATTCGAGTGCCTATTTCATCACCATGGAACTGTGTCCAACTAGCACTAGATGCAGATTTATCTAAACCAACATCCTCTAACAAAGGATGGGGTAGCTTCAGATAGGATCTACCAAAGCCATGATGAAACTCGATTTTCAGGCACTGTAGGAAGGACATCCAGTAACCTGGCTTGTTTTGTAAATCAGAGTATCGGGCTAAACTTACCTCTATTTCCACTTTCAACACACACAAAAATGCCATCCGAGTGGGTGCTTAGCGAGAATTTTGATCAGAATCAATGCGGTACTGCACAACTGAAGAAAGACCAGAATTTGTTTTTTGTTCGGGTTATTCTCCATGCTTACAGGGAAGGATTTTTTGAAGATGGAGCTGTTATCTGTGCACCATTCTTGTCCGACATACAATCATGGAAGTCCAGGTTGTTACCACTATCCAATCTCACGCTTTTCCTAAATTTACAGTGTTGGTTTATTATTGATTATCTTGCTCATCTTAATTTTTATATTGTTATCGTATCCAACATTAAGTTCCTATTTTCATCTAGCAGCTTGGATGGTGAACATGAGCGACTTCACATACCATAGTCTTCAGTGAGTTCATGGGAACTCCAGATACCGGATGACCCAACTTTATTGCAGACTCATCGCCAATTGGATTTGTCACAAGTGGTTTTATTCGTGGGAGGTAATTCCCATTACTTAAGTCTCCGTCATTTACGTTTGTCCTTTTATACTTAAAAAAACCGGTGTTGTATACTTATTGACAGCAAGAAAGTAGAAGCCTGCTCCTTTTGCGATGCTACCATGCTTGGGAGACGAGAGCAATGGAGGAACTTACTGACAAAGAAAAGAAAAAGGATATTTATGTTCTTGTTAGGAACTTGAAATCAAATACGTATCGGCTAGCTATTGCCAACATTGTACTAGAACATCAGGCAGCGGATACAGAGTTCATGATGCATATTTAAATCTGCACATGATACATGTCCAACAAGTAAAATCAAATTTGATGGTTTTGATTTTGCATTATATGCAATCTTGAATATACACATGTGACACATGTCATCACTACAATTATTTGATGATGCACTTCTAAAATTGAAGTTTGGGTTCTCAAGTTTTCAAAAAAATAAGGATTCTCGTTTGATCACTCTTCTATAAAAATATTTTTATTTTTATTTTATTTTTTCAAGCTTTAAATGTCAAATTCGCAACTTAAGTATAGTTTCCAGCTATTAAATCAAATTTAAATTTGAAAACAAAATTAACAACAAACTTTTCTGGCCAGCTTGTCACCTAAGCTATTTTTCGATGTCCCTTTTTAAGTATAAGTGGCGAACACAAGAGGTGGGCAACTCCATCAAGAGAGCAAAATGTGGAATTTAAGCGGACCAAATTAAGTGTATAAGTGAAAATTTGATGCCTTATTATCGCGAACCATATTCGCAACTTATCTTATAATACTACAATTTTGTAAAATTGAATAACACTAAAATTGACATCAAACAGCCATCAAAGAACTATATTTACTACATAGTCAATATATTATGCACCATATATCAAGAAATCTTAACAAAAAAGAAAGAAGCAATCTTTTTATTATTCAACGGATAGAGATATCAAGGTAGGGAGTTTGCTGATCACAGACTGTTCACACAGTTACAATTACAAAGATACAACAACAAGGAATAGGAAATTGTATAAAACTCGAAAATTTCAAACAAGATGCAGATGAAGAAACACCCAATGAAGAGATACATGTCCTGACTGGAACTTCTTTTTTTTTTCACAAACTGCAGGAAGAGAAATGATAGTATGTTTTAGCTTTCAGTATTGATGATAAGATCCTTCAGTCTTTTTGGTGCTTCTAGCTGGTAGTCTTTAGCATTAGTCTTCAGACAAGTAAGCTTAGGCATACCACCTTCTGCCACTGAGAAGGTCACATTATGATCAAGTTCAATAACTAAAATTTTTAGTTCAGGGAACCCTTCTCCGGAGCAGACAAGATTTTGAGTATTTGCACTGTAATATTTCATTTGTAAAGCTCGAAGTGCAGGGAGTCTTTCAATCAAGGGTATCGGATCATTTTCTGGGTTTTTAAAATATACGATGTCAAGTACCTGGAGATTAACTGCAAACTCATGCAAGTCTGATGAATCTTCAAACTTGATTCCGCTTGATTTGAAGTGGGTGATACGAGGGCAACATTTGAAGATTTCTGAAACAGAAATAGAAACCAGTTCAAATATTTCTGGATTTTCCAAAGAAAACGTTTCAAGCTTCTTTATGGTTTGAAACTTTTCATAAAATCTTGCAGGACTGTCTTGAAGTTGGGGAACACTGGTGAGGGATAGGTGATGAAGATTGGCCAAATTTGTGGTATCTATGCCACACCATTGCTCATATGTAATCTCTTGCAATGTCTCTAGTCCAATTAACTTACCAATCCAGTGACCCAAGCCAAAATTTCCAATTAAGTGTCTCAAACTTCGCAATTTTCCCATATTCTTCGGTAGGGTCAAATATGACAATATTGGATCGGATTTTACAGAGATAGTTTGAAGGGCCTTCAAATTACATATGGTATGAGGCAGCTCCTTTACTGCACTCTTAAACAGGTGAAAGCCAAGGTATCTCAAATGAATTAGGCTACCAATCTCACTAGGTAATATTTGGGGCTTAAAATTGTCTCCATAATGAACCTGAATATCAACGACTCTGAGCAAACCAAAACGCTTATGAACTGATCTTAACACCTCATCAGAGCGTATGCGGAATTGAGGACCGTCCAGGTGCATATGACGGTCTTTTCGTGTTGTTACACCTGTTGACCTTATGAATAATGTTCGAAGAGAAGGGTTGGTATACCTACTTGGTAAGCTCGCAAAAGTGGGATGAAAAGAAGCTAATCTTTTGTAGGGTGCAGCCCATGTCAAATCAAACATATCTTCCTTATCATAGTAAACAGAGAAGCATATCTTTTTAGCTTCCTTGATTGCCAAGTTTCGTAGAAGGCCATGTACTGTAAATGTAGAGCCAATCCAGTCTTCGCCATTTTTCTGAAACAAACTTCGCCCCACCAGCTCATCGAAATAAGATTTTGCAACAGATTCAGGCGATCCCATTTCCGATCCGATAAAACCTTCTGCCACCCACAATAAGATCAGTTTTGATACAGGAATCTCAAAGTTTTCAGGAAACATGCCAATATATAAGAAGCACGGTTTCAAGTAGTATGGCAAGTCCCTGAAACTAAGCAGCAATAAAGCGTTGATATGCGTCGAGTCTTCTTCTTCCAGCTGCTTCCAAAAATTATCTCTAACCCATGTCCAGTCATAAAGTGAAGACTTTGTTGACAGAAGACCACCTAAAGTAACAATGGCTAGTGGCAAGCCCAAACACTTTTCCACCATTTCTCTCCCAACATGTTTTATGCGGGGATTAATCATCATATCATTATCATCAAGGAAAGCTTTCTTGCAGAATAATCTCCAACTTTCATCTTCATCAAGATATCTCAATTCATGTACATATGCCTTGTTCATTGCAGCCACCTTCATATTTCTAGTGGTAATGATAACTCTACTTTCACAGTTGTTGTTTGGAAAAGCTCTCTTCAAAATCTCCCAAGCTTCCTTCTTCCATACATCATCAATCACCACCAGAAAACGACAACCACTCAAAAAGTTGCGCAGATATGATTCCATTGAATCTATCGAGTCCAAACTTTCAAGATCCTCTTTGCTCGGTTTGATCATTGACTTAATGAGCTGTAAGAGTAAAGCTGGGGCGTCAGACACTTGTGGATTACAAATCCAAGCACAGGATTTGAAATATTGTTGTCCTAATTGATCATACAACTTCCTAGCAAGTGTTGTCTTGCCAAGGCCACCCATTCCGGCGATGGAAATAATAAAACGGCCGGATCTTCCATTTGTAAGTTCAGCCGTCAAAAGGTGTATGGTCTCGGCTTGGCCAACCATATGTTCATCGTAGGCATAAGGAGTCGTTCTTCTTGGAAAGATCAAATTTCCAACCGTACTACGTGCATTGTCATTCAGATCATAACGATTTCGCATGCCTGAAATATCATTTGCCTTTGTTTGGAGTTTTTTTAATTGTCTGCTTAAGTTGGTGGTGCTATGGAGGTTTGTCGGATATGAGATGCAGCTAGACATGGCCCTGAGACAGCCAACATTTGTATTTGGATCTCTTAATTCAATAAAGAAAGTATCGATAACATCCTCACAATTATAAGCAAGATCTGTGGCATCAGACACCCACTGTTGGATCAAATGGTTTGTGTATCGCATATTTTCTGCATCTTTGAGAAAAGATTGCACCCAGTGCAGCTCTCGCATAAGCCCTTCAATATCATCGTCTACATCCAGCAAGCCGACGCGGGCTTGCCCGTATAGAAACTGACTCAACTTTGCAACAGCAGTTGCTAAAGCAACAGCAGCACTAAGTTCAGCCATGCCAGATTTCCTTTTTAATAAATAATAGTAGTGATATGTTGATTGTTTTGAGTAAACCAAAAGAAGCTTGCTACAGTTTTCAATCGATGGAGGAAGATTCAGATATTGTTGATAGAGAGAGTATAATAACAAATTCGAAATAAACAAGCTACGACTTACAGCGAGAGATTTCACGAGCGATATCAAATCCAAAAAAAAAAAAGCAATATGGCTATAGGTGCTTCATCCTTCAGAAGGCCAAAGACTTCAAAACCTGAAAACCATTTTGATTGAGAGCAATTAAGAGCGTTCGGTGCCGAACCTCTTGTATGTAAAACAGACTATAAATAAGCATAAGATGTGCTGATTCCGGAGTACATTTAAATTGCCAAGTTGACAATCTATGCAACATCTTTGTTTTGACATTGTCCATATAGTACAGTTTTTTTCAATTTTTTACTAGAAGTCCAAGAGAACAGAGTATAGTTGGAGTGTCAGCACGGAGGATTCCCTCGTCTACCTCAAACTAGTATGCAGCACATGTTCGTAGAGCTTTTTATTCGTCGCAGACATTTCGGGAACACCTCTAACAGAGGGAGAAATAGTCCATTTTGAAAGAACTTATTATCAACCTCTTTCAGATCTGAATCTATTTGATTCAGAAGGGAAGAACTTGCATCAGTATCTCATAAGTATCATACCAAATCCCACCAATCGAATCATTTTTTCAAGAAATAGGAGACATCTAAGTCATACAAGTAAAAAGATCTATTCATTGATAAGAAAAAGAAAAAACGTGAACAGTATTTGGATTGATGATAAAATGGAATCCTGTGTTGCGAACGGTGATTCGATTGATGATGAAGAAAGAGAATTTTTGGTTTAGTTCCGTGTAAAAGTAACTAAATTTGCCTCATCTAATTTGCCTCACTGTGCCGCGTGGCTATGCAGCAGCAGATAGATATGAGCAGCAGAGTCGTATCAGATCTGATAGGCAGCGGAAAACGGCAGGCGAAAACAAAGGATGCCGAAAGAGAATAAGAAGACACTCAAGATCGAAAAAAATCCGATCAGAAATCATACGAAATTGGGAAGAAAATCCAAGCGTCTGATACCATGTTATGAATAGATGAATCGAGTGTGTCATTGATATGAGGCCAATGATATATATATACAATACAAGAGATAAGTGTGAATCAGAATCAAATATACACAGTATAATATCTAAGCTGAATATGACGAATATATATCTAGGGTTGAGATCCGGTGAGAAGTGACTTTAAGATGAGAAATGAGAATTTATCTTGTCCATTAATTTTTGATAATCAACAGCCGTGATCAGTCTAAATTTTTAACCAAAATCACGGCATATTACGTATATAGGGTTAATATCGTCCCAAACAAAATCCAAAACTGCTCCCGTTCGTTACGAACCAAACCCTAACCACTTGTGTTTCGTAATATAAGCTACGGACGACGTACAACCTCCGCCCTCGATTCGGAAAAACCCTAACCAACTTGTGCTTCGAAATAGAAGCTACGGACGATCGCACAACCGCCGCCATCGATTCGGAAAACACGAAGAGGATGGTTCGAAAGTTGGCGACCGGACACCAGAAATCCCCACCTCCGCCGAACAAGCCGATTCAAAACACCGGTCAATGTTCTAACAATGCGATTTAGTGACTGGAATAGGGTTTGTTGTTTTCAGAAATTTATAAATTTTTGGGTTTTGAAGTTCAATTTAATGCGTCGGAATTACAAGGCTTCTGTCTAATTTTTTTTTAGCAAAATCCGTAGCATGATTCGACAAGTTACGTAGCAATTAGAGGATTTGAAGAGTAGTATACATCCCTGTTGGTAATTGTGGGTTTGTTTTTGCCGACTAGTGTTTGTTTTTCAGACTCGATTTGTGAGTATGCCTGATTCATACGGTATTTGACAGATAATAAGAATGCATTTGTCAGAAATAAGTTCATGACATAATCCGTAGCAAGACTATGGGAAAATACAAGTATGATAGTGTGTTTTGAAAAAAAAGTTGAATACGTTGCCTGTTTTTCATAATTTCTTTTTAGGTCACAAGAGGAAAAGGAACACAACCACTTGTTGTTATAGAGACTAATCCTTTCATGTTATTTGGATAAGGGCTATGTTGGAATTCACAGTTCAGGATTCAGGAACTTCCTATTAAAGCCAGAGCTTCTAAGAGCCATTGTTGACTCTGGGTTTGAACACCCTTCTGAAGGTATTTATTGTTCACTTAGATAAATTGAAGCTGCTGCTGATAATGCTGTGCTTTTTATAATTAGATACTGTGGCATATCTGTCTGAATTGTTGTGCATAGGCCTGGGCGTCCAGACCCGAAAAACCGAAAACAAAACCGAACCGAATCGAAAAAGCCCGAACGAGTCGGTTCTCATCGGCCCGAAAACCGAACCGAAAAAAAACCGTCCCGAACACTGAAATTCGGTTCGGTCCCGGGTTGTCAATTCTCTCGGCCCGAAAGCCCGAACCGACCCGATTGTTAAATGATGTGGACATGTGGCAGCATATGATTGGTTAATTAAAAAAACCCTAATTCCTTTTCGCATTCTCTTCTCGCTCGTCGCTCGTCGCTCTCGCCTCAGACGCAGACCTCCTTCATTTCGCAATTCGCAGCAGCGGCACGCCGGCACCGACTGTCCGAGCTCCAAGCGTCGCATCCCGCAGGCCGCATCCCGACTGTCCGACTGACTGGTCCGACTGTCCCGCATCTCGCAATTTGCATATTCGACTGTCCGATTGTCCTTCTGTCCAGGCGTATCCGGTCGTTTTCTGATCCGAGTTCAAGCCATCAAGGCTTCAAGCCTTCAAATTCAAGCCTTTAAGGTAATTCGAAATTACGAATTGAAATTCTGTTAATTCCATTTATTAAACTCCGGTCTCAGTCAGATTCGGATTCATTGAATTCACTGAATTCGAACCATTTTGATTGTTTTGAATCCATTTGTTCATTCGATGATTTGTATATTGTGCAGAGATGGATGCATCACAATTTTCGAGTGCCAATTCACAAGGGGTTAAGGACCTAAGGTATTTGTGATATTTGATATTTGATAGTTGATATTTGTGATATGCAGTTATGCACTGTGAAATGTTGAGACTAGTTGATAGTTGATATGCACTGTGAAATTTGGCTAACTGTGATTTTTACTAGTTGATATTTGTGATATGCAGTATGCACTGTGACCTAACTTGATAGATCAGTGCTTGAGAATTGAGACTAGTTGTGATATAAGGTTTAGAAAATTGAGACATATTTGTGATATGCACTGTGAATTTCAGTGCTTGAGGTTTAGTCCACTGTGATATGCAGAATGCACTGTGAAATGTGACAATGAGGATCATTGATATGTTTAGGGACTACCACTGTACCACACATCCATATCCATGTTATATGCATTATTGATATTGATATGCATATAATGATTATATGCACTGTGATATTGATAATTGATATGCATTAAGCAATATGCACTGTGATATGCAAAATCTGTAACTGTGTGATATTTATTATTTGATATGGGAGTTTCTTCTTAGGTTTGATCAGGGTGTATCTATTTTTTGCAGGAGCATGTCGCATAATGAATTATTGAGCAGTCCAACTCCAACTTCAATGCCCACTTTCATTGTTGCGCAAACTTGAGATAACCAAGACCAAGACCAACCAGTGTTTACTGTTTAGTGGCATCTATAAACTATAACGTATTTGAGTTGTAACTTGTGTTTGTGACTTTGTCTTTGATATTGTATTAACTATTATGGACTGTAGCAGCCTAGCAGGTACAAAAAACGTAGACGAAAATCACAGAATACAAAATATGTATTTTCTGTCCATTTACAGGAACCGACCCGAACCGACCCGAACCGACCCG
Source organism: Rhodiola kirilowii (assembly GCA_033675215.1). Lineage (NCBI taxonomy): Eukaryota > Viridiplantae > Streptophyta > Magnoliopsida > Saxifragales > Crassulaceae > Rhodiola > Rhodiola kirilowii. Next base: position 4,264,161 of record CM066193.1, on the reverse strand, counting down.
AACCGAAAAGGCAGGAACCGAAAAAGCCCGAAAACCCGAACCGAAAATCCGGGACCGAAAAAAACCGAAAGGACCGAAAAAAACCGAACCGGCCCGAACCCCGAATTTTCGGGCTTTGGTCAGTTTTCAAATTTAGAGGGACCGAACCCGAACCGAACCGAATTTTCAGTTTTCGGTTCGGTTTTCGCAAAAACCCGGCCCGAACCGACCCAAGCCCAGGCCTAGTTGTGCATATCCTGGTGGAATCCTTTAACCTTCTTTAACTACATGGGTAACTTTAGTACTATATTTTTTTTCCTTTTGTAATTGTTATTTGGTGATAGAATAATTTTTAGAATGATATGCCATTACAATAGTGTCACCCTTCGTAAACTGTTTTAATCTAACATTTGTTTAGACTTATTATAAGTACTTTATTGATTCTCATGATTTGAATTTTGTATAGGTAAATCATTTCTGTCACTCTCATGAATTCGGGGAACGGTAGAACTTTCAATTTCAAGAACCAAGGAGATCATTTTTGACTTACTGTGGGGTCCTTCAATGAAGTAGTTGTTACAACTACAGCCAACAACAAAAATAAAGCAGGTACAAGTTGCAAACTTTCAGTAAATATATACACACATTCACAGTAAAAGTGTAATGTTATGCATTGTTCCCTGGTAATTTATTTTTAAAATCCGGAAATCTAACTTCCTTACCCGTATCGTTAGAAGCATAATTCGTAATTAACTGCTTTGGCTCATTATCCATAGCATTATAGGCATAATCCATATCTATTGGATCATAATCTGTAGCGTTGTACACATAATCCGTATTACAGTAAACAGTTGACGTAACTTAATATATTTACTTCTTTGTAGCTGGTGCAAAAAAACCCTCCAAAAAGATCAAACCTTGCTGACAACCGAAATTGCGAAGCGACGATCAACAAGCCATAAAATCAAACCTTGTCCACGGTATGTTTCCTATTTACGTTCTAGGATTTGATGGTAATAAGCACTTATAGCAGAACAGTTAACATTTGTTGCCTAAAGATGACTAATTATATGTACTTTATTATAGCTGGTGCCAATAAGTCTCCCAAAAGATGCGCCAAAATACAGCAGAAAGTGATGATGATTTTGTGCCCGCAACTTCGCAAACAAAGCTCAAGAGCACTGACTGCTAGATGTTATGTACTACGTATTTTGGCTAGTATGGCTAATTTGTACTGCATGTGTTATGTTCTACGTTTATTGGATAGTATGTTGGTCAATCTCTTTTAATGTAATAATTAGATTCAGGGCAATGTATCTTGCTCATTTGTATCACACAGGGTATTTATAATTTGTTGCATCACGGTCATAATCCGTAGCATCACGATCATAATCCGTAACATCACGGTCATAATCCGTAGGATCACGATCATAATCCGTAGGATCACGATCATAATCTGTAGCATTGTAAGCATAATCCGTAGAAAGCTCAACATAATCCGTAGAAATCCCAGCATAATCCGTATCAATTTAATCAGAATCCGTATCAATGTAATCACAATCCGTATCATTGTAATCATAATCCGTAGCATTGTAAGCATAACCCAATAAATTATAATCATAATCCGTAGAAATTTAAGCATAATCCGTAGCAGATGCAATCATGTATTTCCGAAATCAGTTAATAAAACAACATAAAGAACAATGACCAATGTTTAAATAGAAACCTACGTATATTAAAAATATGTAACATTGTATTACATTTTACATAGTATTATACATCATGTTACAAAGTTCTTAAACAAGAACAGTCCACATAATTGCCCCGAAAAAAGAAACAAGTGCTATTATTACGAACGATAATTTGTAACATTCTCCCCCTTTGCAGTTCATAGTTTCATCACCATTGTTGTGCACCACAACTCCAGCGGCAGCCAGCTGCTTTCTAGCTTCCTTTTCGTAGAGAGGAGCCGACTAGTGTACATTACTCTCTTCATGATTCCTCACATCAGCCTCCATCCCATGCCCCATCACAGGAACTTCTTTCCAACCAAAAAAGTTAAATACCGGCACACCTAAGGCTGCTTCCTCTCAAATATCACACAATTATAGTGTATTGGATATCTACAATAAAGACAGAAGAAAATATAGCAACTCGATTAGTATTACGCAGGGTAAACAAATACGGTAAAGAAGAATCAAAACAGTGGGACAACATGACAATTGAAGTTAATGTGCTTCATCACAAAGCCGACAATCGACATATATCTTTAAGCAGCGCATCAAATCAACACAACTATTCCACTATCACATACCCTATGTCGTGGGCCTGTTTCTGGTTTGAATGTTAATCGTCAAATGAATGATGTCAAAACAATACCAGTGAAGCATTTCATCAACCATCTAACATGATAAAAAAGCTACATCTTCCCAATTACAGATACCCACTTCAATCAAAGAGATACATTCAGACAATGATTCATATAGTGAGAATGCATTCCAACAATGAAATCTACATTCATTCATATATATTCAGATTCAGAGTAATGATATACATCTCAATCAATTGAGGAATGATGTCAAGCACAATTCAATTCTTTCTAGTAAAATGCAATAGTGGTAATTCCTTTTCATGAACTCAGAAAATATATTCTGCACTAAAATGCATTTCTCGCATCAAGATAATTAAAATCTCTAAAACATTTCTGCATTTGAAGAATACAGTCAACCAATTAATCAATTCCAGTCAACCATAGCTCAAATTCAAACAACCACAAACTGCCATCACACAAATTTGACAACATATAGCCAAATCCTTCTAACCAGGTCAAACGAGCAACTAGATACAATTCAAAACTGAAAACTTTCAAACCCAAATACAAAAGTCAAAACAAATTGGGCACAACAAAATCGACTGCACAAGACAATCAGAACGGTACATTAGACTGGCATTTTTTCATGAAGATTAGAGTTCAATCTCCAAAAAGTAAGAAACGAAGACACACCACTTTTAGCCTTTTGAGGATGTTGTCAAATTGAGTAGTATCAAATGCCCAGGGATTCGGCTTCTCTAGTTCAACACCTAAAACAAAAGAAATTCAAGAGAATATAAGCAAATGGATGCCCAAAATCACTATATTATCAAACTCACAATAAACACCCAAAAAAATCACTCAGCTGTAAAAAAAATAAAAATGATCAAGAATGACATGAACATACCAACAGTATCCTTCTTGTTCTTGACCCTGATATGCCTTGTAAACAAGCCCTTCACCTTCCTCCCATCCCTTGTAAACAAAAATTGCAATAACTCAGAAAGTAATCGGTATCCATTGACCATTACATGAATTCTTCATGATCAAAATCAATTTAACTTCGGAAATCAATTTGCATCGCTCAAAACGAGAAAGAACGATGAACAGAGGTTTAGGGGTCATACCATCTGTTTCATGAGGCGGACTGCTTGGCGACTCCAACGTAGCATATCGCAGCTTCAGGGGCAGACATTGCGTCGCCGATCTTGGAGCTCGCTCTCCTTCCGCCTCTCTAAACGGCAGACAGTAGAGTGACTCAAAAAGAAAACCTTCATCAAACAACAACCGAGTCGAAACAGAGCGGGTCAGTGGAACCGAATATGACGCGACTGAATGTTACAAGATGACCTTGACATCCATGAGCTGATGAATTCGACGGACGATTAGGTGGTCGTCTTCGCAATTTCGGTTTCGCAATTAAACTGATACGCAGTTTTTGAGATTTTTGTGGGACTAAATTACCCTTACAATCATGAATTATGTTATTTTGATAAATATTTTGAGTGTAATCGTGATCGTTGATTAAGCAAAATCAATGGCTTAAATAAATTCTTATTTCTCACAAAAACAGCAATTTCTCACCTGATCTTTTTCCTATATATCTAACACATATTACCCTTCGAACCGCTATTGAGAATGTTTGACTAACAGAATTCGAAATATGTGGCGTATTTGATTTGCCTCATCTAAGTGCACAAGTAGTCCGTGTAAAAGTAATTAAATTTACAACAAATGTTTGGTATGCAGAATCTGTTCAACTGTCAATTTTAGCCGAATTATCAATATTGAATTCATATAATAATTGTAAATTATCATCAATATTTAACCCTCCGTTTGACCATGGGAGGAAAAGTTTGTATTATTTTGTTTTGATTTCTCAAGTCAACCCAAACAAGGATGTACAGTTTCCTTCAAATTTTCTTTCCATCTCAAAAACTTTCCATGAACCAAACTATGCCTAAAATGTTTTCTGGCTTAACTAATCAATTAGAAGATGTACAGAAATCTCACAGAGAAATATATGTCGCCATTGATTGTGACATCTCATCTGATTCCTCACGTCCTCTTGAACTGGTCCTGCGTCCAATTCACTTCCGATTTCTGAAACTCAAGATGAGGCAGGAAATCGATCCCAACCGAGACCTTCAACCCCGACAACGACGATAACAAACAATTTACTTGACGGAGACAAAACAACACTCCTCTATCCGCCGCCGGCGCCTCCACTAATCTCAACTTCCTCCTCCTCTCCTCCCTTGACTACATTTTTTATCAGTTTGAAAATATTTTATGTAAACTGTAGGCTATAAAACCTAGTTTTTATTATTTTGTTTTATTTTTTTGGAGCAAGACTCGTCATTCGTCAAACAAGTTCTATTAAATATATTTTTATTTAAAAAAAAAGAAGAAAACATCCATAACGGATCTCAACAGAAAATATTAAAACACAAAATTACATAAATCGAAATAAAAATAAATAACAGAACGGAACAGAGCATAACGTGACGGCGTGGGAGATGACGAATGACGGATCAGGAGAAGATAGCGATTAAATATCTTTATCAACAAAAAAATTCTAATAAATATCATCTCAATTCTGAAACAAGACAGCTCTCGCCTCTCCGGTAGTGGTGGACATACAGTTTCTATTATTTTGTTGTTTTGCATTATTTTTTTGTCAAGTGGCTTGTCGTTGTTGTAGTTGTCGTCGTGTCTTCCCGCCTGGAATGGAATCGAACGAGTAATAAACAACACACTTTTATGATTCAATTTTTAAATAATTAAATTTGAATCCGTCTCAAGTCATGGTTAGACAATGTCAAAGAATCCTACATTTTCTCTGGAAGGCAATACGTAGTTGGCTGCTCTGTTTAAGGTTGAAATGACCCAGCCCTTCTTAAGCTTACATATCGGATTGGGCCTTCCATTCCACCACCACTTAATGAAGAAAATAATGCATGGTGTGGGCTTTAAATGGCAATGTGTTGGGAACAATCAGTGCAATCCATCAGTCAACACACATCCATGTTATTTAGCTCCAAGTCCAAAACATTATTCGATCAAACATAAAAAAAGTCCAGCACATTATTACAGCCTCTATGTATGTAATTGTCTTTTGCAGTAGTTTTATGAAGACAGCTACAGTTAGGGATGTGTATTATTCGGTAATTTTTTATTACCGAATTAAATTTATTATTTTCGAATTAATTTGGTTTGGTAATTCGATAATTTGGTAGTTCAGTAATTTACTAGATCGATAATTCAATAATCGGAATGATTTTTCTTATTCGCTAATTACCGATTACAGAATTACCGAACAATATGTTTTTTATTAATATTTTTTTATAAATATAAAAAATTACATATTTTAATTAGGTTATTTCTCATCCATTTTAATAACTTTTGTGATGAAATTTTGTTGATCAATCATTTTGATGTTGAATTGTTCGATTTCTTTTCTTTTTTGTCACTAGATGATTAGTCGATCTTTATACAAAGTTTTTTACATTTTTATAAAATTATTATAAAATAAATTCGGTAATTTATCGGTAATTAACGTTAAACTACCGATTACCGATTTACCGACTTAATCGATAAATAGACTAATTCGGTTCGGTAATCGGAATCAAAAAATGAATTCGGTAATCGGTAATTTGGTAAATTACCGAATACTCTGCCCTAGCTACAGCTGCTTGTTTTTCATCACTTCCATTGACAAGGATTGCATCCAAGATCTTGCGCAATGTCGTTAATCTGAACTCCTGAATCATATATATGACCAGCCTTCCAGTCCTGTGGTAATACACTCTTAGCCCACACATACTTCCCATCGTATCCTGACGTGACGTTCAATCGGAACTGCAGCGCTCCTTCAGGGACCCGGCTCGTGTCCCACACTGCTCCGAAACTCCTACTCATGTATTCCCAATTTCCTGACCCAACCTGTTTCAAATGATAATTTTTACAAATTGAGCTGCTTTTTATGATGTCTCCTTTTGACGCTAAGTTAACTCATGATGTGCTTTTTACTTGAGGTATGCATACATGAGCGACATCGACGCCCATGATCTCCGTCTGGCCACCTTGATAGAGGAATTTGACAGCAAGATAGTAGTACGACTTCTTGCTTGATTCCCCTACGCGCACCGCTAAGTTCTGATTGTACTTGCAAGGCACCCTGTTCCAAAATATAAAAGACAAATCGAAGCAAGTTGTAATTTTTGATCGGGGAAAAAGATCAGATGCACTGAAGTCAAATACTTCTAGTGGCAAAACAACATACATAAGTTCTGTTACCAGTATCCAATCTTACGCTTTTCCTAAATTTACAATATCGGTTTATTGTTGATTATCTTGCTCATCTTAATTTGTATATTGTTATTGTATATAACATTAAGATCCTATTTTCGTGTAGCAGCTTGGATGGTGAACAAGAACCACTACACATACCACACAATCTTCAGTGAGTTCGTATTTCATCGAGCGATCCCCTGCTCATTGGGAACTCCAGATACCGGATGACCCAACTTTATTGCAGACTCATCGCTGGCCAATTGGATTTGTCACAAGTGGTTTTGTTCGTGGGAGGTAATTGTCAATACTTAAGTCTCCTTCATTTACGTTTTTCTTTCTTTCTGCATTTTACTCAAAACCGGTGTTGTATATTTATGGACAGCAAGAAAAGCAGAAGCCTGCGCTTTCTGCGATGCCAGCTTGCTTGGACGTGTGAGACAAGAGCAATGGAGGAACTTACCAACAAAGAAAAGAAAAAAGGATATTTATGTTCTTGTTAGGAACTTGGAATCAAATACATATCGATTAGCTGTTACCAACATTGTACTAGAACATCAAGCAGCCGATACAAAGTTCATGTAACAGAAGTAACAGTTAATATTTACTGTATGAGTCGGGGTTGTCTAGTCCTAGCCGATTTTTTTGAAGGAAAAAAGAGAGTCAATATCAATAACGACTATGTTATTCAAATCCAAGTCGAAAACATTATTACAGCATCTATGTAAGTAACTCTCTTTTGCATTAGTTTTATAGACACAACCACAGCTGCAGTTGAGTTTCATCACTCCCATTGACTGTCCTCACAAGGATTGCATCCATCTTGCGCAATGTCGTTAATTTGAACTCCTGAATCATATATCTGACCAGTCTTCCAGTCTTGGGGTAATACACTCTTAGCCCACACATACTTCCCATCGTATCCTGACGTGACGATCCATCGGAACTGCAGCGCTCCTTCAGGGACCCGGCTCGTGTCCCACACTGCTCCGAAACTCCTACTCATATATCCCCAGTTTCCTGACCCAACCTGTTTCATATGATGATTTTTACAAATTGAGTTGCTTTTTATGACATCTCCTTTTGATGCTAAGTTAACTCATGATGTGCTTTTTGCTTGAGGTATGCATACCTGAGCTACATCGACGCCCACGATCTCCGTCTGACCACCTTGATAGAGGAATTTGACAGCAAGATGGTACGGCTTCTGGCTTGATTCCTCCACGCGCACGGCTAAGTTCTGTTTGTACTCGCAAGGCACCCTGTTCCAAAATACAAAAGACAAATCGAAGCAAGTTGTAATTTTTGATCGGGGAAAAAGATCCGATGCACTGAAGTCAAGTACTTCTAGTGGCAAAACAACAAACATAATTTCAAATAAAAACGGTGTTGTTGTTTTTTTGTTGAAAATATAACAAAATGATGTTATTTTAATCCAAACAACATTTTTTTGCACTTGCATCATTTTGCTGTGCTGCACCAGATCCGAATTCTAGGATCGGACCGTTGTGATTGTGAACATATGAATCTGTGGCCATTTTATTAGTCGTTGATAAGAGACAATAGGACACTAGTGTAGGGCAAGTTCATTCAAGGCTAGTTGACAATTGTATCATATATGTAGTGGGTATAACAAAACCATTCATTAAAAAATCAATCAGTTTAAATTTGAAACACAAGGCTAATATTTGCATGTGTTTTTTTCTTCTGAAGCAGGTTTTGATGTAACATATTGTAACATTAATACTGACCTTCGGTATTCGACATCAGCGATCCCCATCCGCACGAGGTCTCTGTCCATGCCCGCAACGGCCATGGCCCTGAAAGCTCTGCTGCTCAGCACAAAATCAGTCTCATTGCTCTTGTTAAGGTCGGTGACGACAATCTTAGTCCCAGTTTTGCTGCAGATTTTTAAGTCTTTGCATCTTATCTGCGCAACAATATCAAACATCAGTACAATGCTTTCAGTGACATATGTTTATGAGAAAAAAAGAAAAAAGTGAGACCTGAAAACAAGCGCCGCAGCCAGCACCATCCTTGAAAATGGAAGGCACAGCGGCCGCCAAGTGCCCGCCGTTGAAGCCTATGGCCAAAGAGCCATACCCACATGCCCCATCTATTTACAAAAAATCACAAAAACACTCATCACCCAGTTAACAAAAACTTCAAAGTTCATTTGGGTCAGTCTCAAAATCATGAATTTACAACAAAAGATAGGAAAAAGATCTAAACTATAAACCGACGAATTATAGTACACTTCCTATGAATTATGTCATAGGTCGGAAAAGTGACGTATAATTCGTTTGAATAAAATCGTGGCACAATTCGTAGGAAGTGTACTCTAAATCGCCGGGTTGTAGTTTACACCAAAAATCAGTTTTGCACCACAAAAGATAATTTGATCTGGGTCACTTACGGTTTAGCGCATCGGCGCTGGAGAAGTATGCAGCCTTGGACTGGTGCAAACAGCGATCACAAGCAGTAACAGAAACCACCAGGAAACATAAGCATGAGAAAGACACAAGTGACATAGAGAAAGAAGCCATTTCTGAACTTTGTTTTAAGTTGAGCATCAAAATGAGGCATTTATATAAAATGGTGGTGGAATAAAAGATAAGCAAAAAGAGGTGTCCAGGTCATCAAGTTATCAATTTCCTTTTCTTTTTCTTTTTTTTTAAGTGTGAAAGGAAGCTATTTTTAAGACTCTTACCTTTAACTGCATTTATGTGCCTGTTGAAAATAAACAACAGATGATGTTTATAAGGAAATACCAATACGCGGATAGGAAAGGTATGTGTGTGTATGAGATTCAAGTAATAAACTATGCTTGCCGACTCTTAGACAACGCGCAAACAGCTGGGTTTCAACTTTCAATCCACATACAAGTCAAGAAATCGTATGTAAAAATGGGCGTCGATGCAAGTTTTAGGAGTAGCACTAGTCCTGTTTTGTTGTAATATGGTTGTGACACCTGATTGTCCTCATTTGTAAGTTATGGGGTCAACTATTAAGAAAAAAAGAATTAAAATAATAACCCTCAACATATATTATTCGGTTCGACGACGTTGGATTTGGCGTACAATGTATGTGCCCGTGTCCTATGGGACATGAATGCAGCATCGATCAGTGGCGCGGTTCAGTTTTGCAAAAATCTATTTTGATTTTAGGATACCAAATCAGATATGGGAAACCTAAATTCCTCGATTTAGTTTCGTTATTGGTTTCCCAATTCAACAGCAGCCGCAGTTGGCAATTCGAGTTCATTTTTGTTTCCCAATGCACTTGGCAATTTCGAGCTCACTATTGGTCTCCCAATGCTCTTGGTCTATGAAGCCTTGAAGTTATGAGGCAGAGCAGACCTCTCCTATAAATTGAGGCTCATTCTTCACTTCGAAAATACGGAAACAACAACAACTTTCCTCCTTTCATTTTCATTCGTAGTCACTTGTCGGTGATAGCCAAAGACCAATCAGTGTTCTATCGGCATAGCTTCGGTGCACAAGAGTTTGTCGAGGATCGTTTCATCTTAGGAAGCATATTGTTAGCGAGTCCCATCACAATTTAGGTCGACAATCTTGCTTTAAGGACAGTGTCAAACGCGACTCAATCCACATCCAATCTGGTTTGTGATTGTTATGTTTTAATTCATTTCTGCATTCCTATAATTGTTCAGTAACTTCTGTTCAACTCAGCTGCTGTTTAAGCATTATTTCAACATTGCCATCAGTTGAATAGAATTGGGTTTGTGAGAGCATTAGCTAAGCTCTCAAATCAATATTCCAAATCTAATCATCTTTGATAATTATTGCTGATCAAAAGTAATACCGACGAGGAAAGACAAGGGCATTTGGCCTAACAATCGATCAGTGTCATTTTGATCTAAATGGGTCATCATTTAAGCAGTCTCTAAAGCTATAGGCGGTGGTTTTTTAGAGTTTCATGTCATCATTAGATAAGGACTAAGTGGAGCGTGCACAAGTGTAGTGCCCACTTTCTCATCATTTAGGACCTTTTTTTATCGGGAGTTACAAAACGAGCCGAAATATGGTTAGAGCCCTTATGTGTCTTGAACTTATCCTAAATGCAGTTAATATAAACTTCGTAACATTTTCTGATTTTTTTGATAGCCGCCAATTAGTAGGAGATATTTTCTCCATTTTTGTCATAGCTATTGCAGCCGCTGAAGCAGCTATTGGACCAGCAATTATTTCCTCAATTTATCGTAATAGAAAATCAACTCACACCAATCAATCAAATTTGTTGAATAAATAATAGGGTTAATAACAAAAAGGCTACCTGGACTACCTCGTCGTTTCAAATCGCGGCCTGGACTATTCCAATTTTCATTTTAGTGTTTTTGGACTAAATTGTAAAAAATAAATGCCACATTTATTATTATTTTATTTAAAAACAAATGTCACATCTAATTTAATATTGTCTAACAAGCCAAACCACATGTTTACAAAATAATTTGACAAAAACCGTTACTTTATTTTTTTGCAATTTAGTCCAAAAACACTAAAATGAAAATCAGAATAGTCCAGGCCGCAATTTGAAACGACATGGTAGTCCAGGTAGCCTTTTTGTAATTAACCCTAAATAATATGCATTCCAAAATTTGAATCTTTATCAACGCAAATAAAAAAATTGTTATTCAGTAAGTCCAATTAGTATGTATGATATTAAATATAGGTTCATATTCCTGTTTACGAAGATGTACTCAATAAAAGTATCTTTACTCTTTTGTATAAGCTGATCCATAAATTAATTTTGTATAAAAATTTTGGTAAATCATTGATTCATCTGATATCTAAATACATGATTCATGTACAAGTTTATTAGGTTGAAAATTTATGACATTCAAAAATTTAGAGATTCAATGTCACATTCAGTAAAGATTTATGATACATGTATAGGATGTACTCAATGTGTTCGAGCCTGCCCCACAGATGTATTAGAAATGATACCGTGGGACGGGTGTAAAGCTAAACAAATAGCATCCGCCCCACGAACAGAAGACTGTGTTGGTTGTAAACGATGTGAATCCGCTTGTCCAAAATGAAGGAAAAGGCTCCGGTGTATAGAGAGGACCTCACCGTTTAAGAAGTAACCATAGAAACGATGGAACCACTCTATTCTTTTTATATTTACTTTATATATATCTATTTGACTATGTTATGGATACTAGATATCAAAAAGTTTCTTATTTTTAGACAGTTCACTTCGAAATAAGAAAAAATTGTGGTTGGGAAGGTTATAGTAGCAAAAGTCATTGGAATTTTTATTTTATATACCCGAAGAATCCGTTTTGTTATAAATAAATCAGTAAGGGGAAAAAGAATAACTGATAGACAGCAACTCAATTAGTTATTCATCAAAGTTTCATTTATTCAATGACTAGAATTAGACGAGGATATATAGCTCGAAGACGTAGAAACAAAATTCGTTTATTTGCATCAAGTTTTCGGGGGGCTCATTCAAGACTTACTCGAACTATTACTCAACAGAAAATACGGGCTTTAATTTCGGCTCATCGCGATCGAGATAAGAAAAAGAGAGATTTTCGTCGTTTATGGATTACTCGGATAAATGCAGTAATTCGCAATAAAGGAGTATCCTGTAGTTATAGTAGACTAATAAATGATCTGTACAAAAGCCAATTACTTCTAAATCGTAAAATACTTGCACAAATAGCTATATTAAATAGGAATTGTCTTTATATGATTTCCAATGAAATATTGGATCCATTGGAGTAATTTGACTGGAATTCCCCGGAGAATCAACTCCGGGAAGGTAGAGTATAAAATATGATAAGATTACGATAAAGTTGTCAAAATGAACAAAAGAATTCAATAAAAACGGATTTATTCTTCCCCGCTGCTTTTTTTTATTATGACACACGAATCAAATTAGGATTCTCCTATTTTTCGAACACAACACCATTGACTAGAGGTGGCAAATATCCGTCTGGTAACCATCCATGAAAATTCATCCGTTATCCATCCATTTACTTAATGGATTGGATCAATCCAAATCCCTTAACAATCCATTAACCAACCATTAATCCATTAAGCAACCATTAATCAGTATATATTTTCCTAAAGTAAAAATCACAAAATTAAACTAAACATGTAGTCTCCCTCTCCTCTTCGATTGATTAATGGATTAATAAAGCAGTCTCCTCTCCGATCGATTTCCAGCAGGGTTTGAAGTCACACATTCGGATTTTGTTGCGAAGGTGTTGGACATGTGTCCCGATGGTAGTTCCGATCTGATCGAGGGCGGCCAAGGTTGAGGAGTGTGCTGAGATTGGCTGGATGTCAGATCCAACCTCGACCAGCAAACTCGAGTTTCAGATCGCATTGACAGTTATTAAAGATGAATTGATAGTCGATCCGCAGATGCTTCATAGGGCGCAAGTTTGATCATTGCTAAGAGCAGTTGATGCCATAATAAAGTGGATGATGTTTGTGGACTTGGAAATGCATGAGATGCATGAGTTTCTAATGTCGATACAACGTGTAATAGATCAAAATAAATAAAATGAACGTTTCCCTTTGAGACATTTTTCAGTAGTCACAATTCATTGATCTTATGTTTCGGTACGTATTTGCAATTATAGGGCGTAAGTATATCGAGGGAAATATGACTGTTTGCGTGTGATATGGCTATTGTCAAAGTAAGATTTACAAATTATACGATGTAAGTAGATCGAGGGAAATATTTTTTTAGTATCAATAAATTTGTGTTTATACATATCAAAGAACGACACACATGACAGATTGATCTTTATACATCATACCATTCATAAAAAGTTTTGATACACATTTAAAATAAATGGATTAAATGAGTAAATGTCTAAATGGATTAAAATGGTTAAATGGATTCATCCGCTAATCCGCCAACCAATAGTGATTCATCCATTTAATCCATTAACACTTATGGATCTTAATAGATTAAATCCATTTAATCTGTGAACCGTTTAATCCATCAATCCGTCCATTTTGCCACATCTATCTTTGACTTTGCTATTGCAAGTCAAGTGCTCTATCAACTCAATCATCACCATATTAGCGATCAACTAAGGACATTTTTTATTCAGGATTTCTGCACCATTATGAAGTTGAATTCTGAATTTTCATTTTATTTGACCGCATTTGGTTTTCAAATTGCACGTTCTATCCGAGGTGGCGTTCCAATTTTGTACTTGGCCACAAAAACGGACGACGCCGTTTTCTTCAATGACTTGGTATTTGCTCACAGATGAGACGACATCGTTTCGTTAAGTAATTGGCGTTTTCTCTGCTGCTAACAGCTAACCGAACGATGTGGGCTAACTTTCCCTAAAACGTCTTCACTCATCGGTCCAGGGCTCCAGGCCGCATCTACATGCAGCCCAAATCCCAATGCTCTGTTTTTTGGCTTTTTGCCCTGTTTTTTGCTCTGTTTTTTTTTTGTTGTGGCCCTGTTTCATTGAATGTTATGTTCTTGACGCAGACATGGATGCCGCCTATTCTACTCGACGCTGACCCGGACTGAGACGGCGGAAAATATTGTTGACAGTGAAATAAATTGGTAATTGTGTTTGTTTGAAATCTCAATAAATGTAATGTGTAGCATTATATTTAAAATTGGTAGTTTGAGGTAAAGAATGTTGCTAAATTGGTAAATTAGTACAAATGATGTCCTTTTGCAAGTCATCCACTATGTTAGTAGTGGCTACGCATATTGGTATACGATGCTACGCATTTTATCATTATGTTTTAGAATGTCAATAAACCTTAACATTCGTAGACACAACTGTAAAGCTATCAAGTTTGCCCTTCATGATTCCCATAAACACTAACATTCGCAGACACTCGTACACTGTAATATTCATAGACTCAACGTAAGTAGACACAACTGCAACATTCGTAGACACCCGTAAATCGTAACATTCGTAGACACAACCGTAATCTAAAGGCTACAAACCCTATATTACGTCGACGACGTACCGTAAAATTGGTTGGCTGTCTTTGTCTTGTTCGCTTTGTCCGCCATTTTACTGCTTCGCTTTGTCACCGTGAGTTGGGGATTTCGCAAAGAATTGAAGAATCGTCGTGAGTGATTTGATTAATCGAAGGTTTAGTGATTACCGTCAGTGAAACGCGTGATTACGGTTTAGATTGATTTTTCGATTCCTAATTTGCCCTTTAAGTATATCTAATAATTAAATAAATACAAATTTTAATATAAATCAGTACAAATTCTAACCGTTTATTAATTTAATCGGATGGATGTTAAAAAAAATTATTTCTCATTTAAGCCTATATAACTTTGATATTATTTCATCTAAATTATTTTATTTTCAAATAATTAATTTGAATCCGTCTCAAGTCATGGTTAGACAATGTCAAAGAATCCTACATTTCCTCTTGAAAGCCGTACGTAGTTGGCTGCTCTGTTTAAGGTTGAAAATGAACCGGCCCTTCTTAAGCTTACATTTCGGATTGGGCATTCCATTCCATTCCACCACCACTTAGGAAGAAGAATGGCAATGTGTTGTGAACAATCGGTGCAATCCATCAGTCAAGAACATCCATGTTATTTAGCTCCAAGTCCAAAACATTATTTGATCCAAAAAAAAAAGTCCAACACATTATTACTGAAAGGGATACAGAAGCAGTTACACAATTCTAACTCATTTATTAATAATAAAGTTTTTTATTTATATAGCTTACAAGATCAAACTTAAAAAGAAACCGACTCGAGATAAACAAGGAAATCTTATCCAACTACAACGTAAAGAAACTGCAAACCGTTACCAACAACCAGAACACCTTATCAACAACGTACACATATGACCATTAACAATTACAGACTCTACGTATGTAACCATCTTTTGCAGTAGTTTTATGACGACAGCTACAGTGCAGTAGAGTTGTTTTTCCTCACTTCCATCGACTGTCATCACAAGGATTGCATTCAAGTTCTTGCGCAATAATGTCGTTAATCTGAACTCCTGAATCATATACCTGACCAGCCTTCCAGTCCTGGGGTAATACACTCTTAGCCCTCACATACTTCCCATTGTATCCTGACGTCACGTTCAATCGGAATTGTAGCGCTCCTTCAGGGACCCGGCTCGTGTCCCACACTGCTCCGAAATTCCTACTCATGTGTTCCCAGTTTCCTGACCCAACCTGTTTCAAATGATGATTTTTACAAATTGAGCTGTTTTTTATGACGTCTCCTTTTGACGCTAAGTTAACTCATGATGTGCTTTTTACTTGAGGTATGCATACCTGAGCGACATCGACGCCCACGATCTCCGTCTGGCCACCTTGATAGAGGAATTTGACAGCAAGATAGTAGTACGACTTCTTGCTTGATTCATCTACGTGCACGGCTAAGTTCTGTTTGTACTCGCAAGGCACCCTGTTTCAATATAAAAAAGACAAATTGAAGCAAGTTGTAACTCGGATGCAGTGAAGTCAAATACTATTAGTGGCAAAACAACATAATTTCAAATAAAAACGATGTCGTTTTTTCTGTTGAAAATATTACAAAACGACGTTATTTTAATCGAAACGACATCTTTTTTGCACTTGCATCATTTTGCTACCAGATCCGAATTCTAGGATCGGACCGTTGTGATTAGGGATGCACAAATTTGGACCGGTCGAGACCGTAAAAATCTCGGTCCGGTCCACATTCCATATTTTTTAGAATTTCCGGTCAATTGGTCCGGTTCGGTCCACTTTTTACCAAAAAAAATCCGGTCCTCCAGTCCGGTCCATATATACCCCAATCCAGTCACGGTCCAAATATTTGAAAATTTCCAGTCCACCGGTCCGGGTCGGACCGGTTGTGCATGTGTAGTTGTGATTGTGAACATATGAATCTGTGGCCATTTTATTAGGCGTTGATAACAGACAATAGGACACTAGTGTAGGGCAAGTTCATTCAAGGCTAGTTGACAATTGTATCATATATGTGAGTGCATATGTAATGGGTACAAAACCATTCATGAAAAAATCCATCAGTTTAAATTTGAAACACAAGGCTAATATTTAGATGTGTTTTTTTTTTTCAGAAGCAGGTTTTCATGTAACATTAAACTGACCTTCGGTATTCGACATCAACAATCCCCAACCGGAAGAGGTCTCTGTCCATGCCCGGAACGGCCATGTCACTAAAGGCTCGGCTGCTCAGCACTAAGTCAGTCTCATGGCTATTGTTAAGGTCGGTGACGATGACCTTCGTCCCATTTTTGCTACAGATATTAGAGTCTTTGCATCTTATCTGCAACAATTTTAAACATCAGTACAATGCTTTCAGTGACATATGTTTATGAGAAAAAAGTGAGACCTGAAAACAAGCGCCACAGCCAGCACCATCCTTGAAAATGGAAGGCATAGCGCCCGCCAAGTGCCTGCCGTTGAAGCCTACGGCCAAAGAGCCATACCCACACGCCCCATCTATATACAAAAAATCACAAAAATACTCATCACCCGGTTTTAAAATTCACCATTCATATGGGTCAGTCTCAAAATCATGAATATATAAAAAAAAGATAAGAAAAAGATCAAATGTAATTAACTATAAATCCACGAATTATGATACACTTCTTATGAATTATGTCATAGGTCGGAAAAGTGGTTTATAATTCATTTGAGTAAAGTCTCGTGGCATAGTTCGTTGGAAGTGTACTATAAATCGTCTGTTTGTAGTTTGCACCAAAAATCAGTTTTGCACGTGATCTTGACTCAAAAATGATAATTTTATCTGGATCACTTACGGTTTAATGCGTCTTCGTTGGAGAAGTACGCAGCCTTGGGCTGGTGCAAACAGCGATCACAAGCAGTATCAGAAACCACCAGGAAACATAAGCATAAGAAAGACACAAGTGACATAGAGGAAGAAGCCATTTCTGAACTTTTGGTTTAAGTTGAGCATCAAAATGAGGCATTTAAATAGAATGGTGGTGGAATAAAAGATAAGCAAAAAAGAGGTGTCCAGGTCATCAAGTTATCAATTTCCTTTTTTTTCCCGGGCCTCATGTATTTTTTTTGTTCTGAACAATACAAACTCAACTATAAAGATTTTATGTCTAAACTTAACTAATAGTAAATATGATTCTGAGGCTGATCTTTTGATTTTTACATTTCAATTAAGTGTGTTTTACGGTTAAATCACACTCAACTTCATATTATTTACTTCTTCTCATATTGATTGACTTATTTTATTATTAAGCTATAAAGATAAAATACAATATATATTTATTGATTAAAATTAACTCCAAGTAATAATGTAATATAAATTTATTATTAACAATTACAATATATTTTATATTTAATTCTTTTTACCATTATCAGAAGAAAAAAAATTGAAACCTCTTATTGAGAGCAGATGGATCCGCCACTGAGGTGAACTAAGAGAAGAAGATACCAATACGTAGATAGGAAACGTATGTGTGTATGAGATTCAAGTAATAAACTATGCTTGCCGACTCTTAGACAACACGCAGGTTTCAACTTTCAATCCACATACAAGTCAAGAAATCATATGTAAAAATGGGCATCGAGATGCGTTTTAGGAGTAGCACTAGTCCTGTTTTTGGAAATAAAAATATCCCGGATTAGATTCTTACTAAACACTTTCTAGCGTAATAAATCTTTGATAACGCTTGTCATATTGTGTTGGCTTGCTTTGTTATATGAATATTACTTTAGTTCATGCGGAACTAACAATAATCAATTAAATCTGAACATGCATATCTATAAGTCTGAACATGCATATATGAATCTGAACGAATACAGGAATCAGAATCTGATAAATCAAATAGATACAAAAAGGACAGCAAACCGAGTTGGTGATTCAGTCACGTCGTTGACGCTGTCCTTAAAGCTGATTTGCCTCCCGTTGGTGCTGGATTTGACGGCAAAAAGCTTCCCAGGATAAAAGAACCTCAGCAAGCGCGTTGAGCACCGTAGCCTTGCTGATCGAACCTATTCGATCTTCTGCTATCACAGATCGGGAGAAGAGAACAGTAGTCGAGATGTGAAGGAGTGTGTTTTCGGTGTTTTCTGAACTGAAGCGCAGGCTTCTTTATATAGTTGAGAGGAGAAACGGTTTCAGCCTGACTTTTCGGAAAAGATAGTATCTGGCCAGTATCAACAGTCCACGTTCTTATCTCTTCTTATCTCGAAAAATCAGCAACCGCCGAAGACTGACTCAGTCTTACTTACTCTTTGACGTTTGGTTTTACATAATAATAATAAGATCGAATTATGTAAAAAACCGAACCGAAATTAGATTAACCAAAAACGAACCGTGCAGCACAAGACAGGCCAAATCCGACGTCGTCGACCGGATGATTCCCCCCCCCCTGCGCACGCCCGCGAAGGCATTTTGGGAGAGTTTCTTTTAACAACTTAACAAGCTTGTTATGGAAATCATATATGAACAAACAATGTTCCCATTTGGCCTCCAATGTGGGATATAAGCTTTTCACTTGTGTGAAATCAAGCTAGCTATCCATTCCTACCAAAGTCATGTTTTCATGGTTTTGGCACTACTTTGAGCATCAATTACTCATTCGATTTAGCTTCGTTTTTGGCAATTCAATACTTGATTTCATACCTCACACGTCAAGGTATTTTAATCTAATTTTGTCAACAAGATTCGAGGTGTTCTCCACGCTCAATTTTAGGTCTCAAATGTGGCGCACCACCATTTTCTTCAACCCACTACAAACACATTTTCCAACAATCCCCCACATGAAGAAAATCGAGTGGTGAAATCAATAAAACAATAATCCTCGATAATCAACTCGACACGAAGTGGTGATAGCTTCTACGGATAATATCTGCACAGGATAGGTAGGTTACCCCCTTGAACCTTCCATTGAGATAACATGATCTCTTTACTGACTATTCAGTAGACGTGATGTCTTTGAACTGTTCGTCTTATACTGTAAACGAAATCAAGTTTCCATAGATATTATCCTGATCTTATTCAGTTCTTACTGGTGGGCTCATTTTGGTCGTGATACCCCTTTCCTGGTTCTGCAAGAGTTTTTAAAGAATTAAGCCCTTTGAATTCTCCTTTGAAGCGACCCCACTTCTCTCTCACATAGGTGATTCTTTCTTAAAGTAATCCTGCATTACCCATTTGAATCTCACTATTCAAATTACTAGAATCATTAAAAGCTTCGTGCTTAGCCTCGTGCAGGAGTCACTGTTTTATCTGGGAATAGGATTGGGGTGTTACCCCCCACAGTGACCTCACACAGTCTTAGCAGGTAGGTTGTCCCTTTGAACCAAGTTCTTGGGATCTCGAGTCATCATGGTAGGTTTTTCCTTTGCCTCAACTTTTATAGCCCAAGGGCTTAAGCCTATGTTTTGATGTTAGCAATCAAAAGGCTTCAGTCCCATTCCCTTAGTCGTCTTCTCTACTTGGTCCTTATTTAACCCTTTGGTTAACGGATCCGATATATTTTCTTTGGACCTCACGTAGTCAATGCTTATGACTCCGGATGAGAGAAGTTGTCTTATGGTATTGTGTCTTCGACGTATGTGTCTAGACTTACCATTATACATGACATTCTGTGCCCTACCAATTGTTGATTGATTATCGCAATACACACATATTGGTGGCACAGGGTTTTTCCAACCAGGAATATCCTCTACAAAATTCCTTAACCACTCTGCTTCTTCGCCGCATTTATCTAATGCCACGAACTCAGCTTCCATCGTGGATCTGGTTATTAGAGTTTGTTTCGAGGATTTCCATGACACGGCTGCACCTCCCAAAGTGAATACATATCCACTAGTGGCCTTTGAGTCTTGTATATCAGATATCCAGCTTGCATCAGTGTAACCTTCAATGACTTCAGGATATCTGGTATAATGTAGACCGTAGTCACGAGTAAATCGTAGATACTTCAGTACTCTCACGATGGCTTTCCAGTGTTCATATCCTGGGTTACTCGTATATCTTGCAAGCCTACTCACACAATAAGTAATATCAGGTCTAGTACAATTCATCAAGTACATTAGACTGCCTATTACTTTTGAGTATTCCACTTGAGAGATACTCTCCCCTTTGTTTTTAGACAGATGGTGGTTCATATCTATAGGAGTTTTATAAACTCCTACACTATCTTTCCCAAATTTGTCTAAAATCTTATCAACGTAGTGTGCTTGGCTTAAGACAAATCCATCTGCCGTCCTTGTGATTTTAATCCCTAAAATTACATCGGCCAGACCTAAGTCTTTCATATCAAACCTTGAGTTTAACATGGACTTAGTAGATTTAACCATTTCTTCATTGTTTCCCACAATGAGAATATCATCGACGTATAAGCACAAAAGCACATACCCGTGTTCAGTGGTTTTGCTATATACACATTTGTCACACTCGTTGATTTTGAATCCATTTGACAATATCACTTTGTCAAATTTCTCATGCCACTGTTTTGGTGCCTGTTTCAGACCATAGAGAGACTTAACAAGTTTACAGACTTTTCTCTCTTGTCCTGGCGCTTTACACCCCTCAGGTTGTTCCATATGTATCTCTTCTTCAAGATCTCCATTCAAGAAGGCAGTCTTCACATCCATTTGATGAATTTCTAAATTGCGCAGAGCTGCAATTGCAATTATCATCCGTATAGATGTGATCCTTGTCACAGGTGAGAATGTATCAAAGTAGTCTAGACCTTCCTTTGGTCTATATCCTTTGATCACAAGTCTCGCTTTGTACTTTTCAACAGTACCATCAACTTTCATTTTCTTAGTAAAAATCCACTTTGAATCAAGTGGCTTACATCCCGGAGGAAGATTAACTAACTCCCAAGTATGATTTTGCATAATTGAGTCTAGTTCACTTTTTATGGCTTCTTTCCATATAGGGCCATCAACAGAGCTTATAGCTTCATTATATGTAGGAGGTCCCGCCTCAACCATAAAGGTTACAAAATCAGGTCCAAACAAATTTTCAACCCTTGCTCTTTTGCTTCTTCTTGGTTCCTCCACATTTGTATCATCCTCGGATACTTCTTCTTGTTGGCGATACATTTCATTAGTATCTTCACCTATCTCATAAGGTGAACTCGCTGGTTTTTCCTTATAAGGAAACCGATGTTCAAAGAACGAAGCATTCTTAGACTCTATAATTGTGTTCTTGTGTATATCAGGGTTTTTAGACTCATACACAATGAACCTATACGCATTACTGTTCTGCGCATAGCCTATAAAGACACAATCAACTGTCTTTGGTCCTATCTTCATTCTTTTAGGACTAGGAGCCATTACTTTGGCTAAGCATCCCCACACTCGCAAGTGTTTGTAAGCAGGTTTTCTCCCTTTAAATAATTCGTAGGGAGATTTCTCCTTCTTTTTTCGAGGTATTCGATTTAGTAGATAGTTAGCTGACAAAACGGCCTCCCCCCCACATTGACTGGGGTAACCCTGAACTAAGTAACATTGCATTCATCATTTCTTTGATAGTGCGATTCTTACGTTCAGCTACACCATTTGATTGAGGAGAATAAGGTGGTGTAACCTCATGTATGATTCCAGTTTGTGCACACAGTGCCCCAAATGGTTCTACATATTCACCACCACGATCACTTCGTAGCCTTTTAATCTTTTTATTTAGTTGGTTTTCCACTTCCAACTTATACATGGCAAATTTCTCTACTGCTTCATCCTTGCTCTTTAGCAAGTATATTGAACAATATTTTGTACTGTCATCTATGAAAGTCACAAAATATTTATTTCCACCTCTTGTTGGCATGAATTTCAAGTCACATAGATCACTATGTATTAAGTCAAGGGGTTCCGTGTCTCTTTCAACACTATGAAAGGATGTTCTTGTTAATTTTGCTTCAACACAAATTTCACACTTGTGTTCGGAATCAAATTGAAATTTAGGTATACAATCCAATTTCATTAGATTCCTTATCGAGTCATAATTCACATGACCTAATCTACCATGCCATAAATTAGATGACTCAAGCAAGTAAGCGGAAGAATTTTTATTGAT
This sequence comes from Rhodiola kirilowii, assembly GCA_033675215.1. NCBI lineage: Eukaryota > Viridiplantae > Streptophyta > Magnoliopsida > Saxifragales > Crassulaceae > Rhodiola > Rhodiola kirilowii. The sequence continues at coordinate 4,241,549 of CM066193.1, read as the reverse complement.
AGAATTGATAGCAATTACATTGAGTTTCCACATTCCATCCTTCACGTAACCACGTCCCACATACATGCCGTTCTTTGAAAGAACGACCTTCTGGGACTCAAACACCATCTTAAAACCATGACTAGTAAGTAAGGTTCCAGACACTAAATTCTTCCTGACATCAGGCACATATGAAACATTGGTCAGTTTCAGCTCCTTGCCCGACGTCATCTTCAACATCACACTTCCTTTTCCCTTGACTTCTGAGGTGGCCAAGTTGCCCATGTACACCTTCTCTCCATTTTCAGTCAACTTCAGCTCAGAGAAGGCATTCTTGTCAAAGCAGATGTGGTGGGTTGCTCCAGTATCCAGCCACCACTCCTTGGGGTTGGAATCTACCAGACTCAGCTGAGAAATCACAGCCACTAGTTGCTCTTCATCTCCCTCGGCGACATTCGCCTTCTTCTTCTTTGGAGCTCTACAATCAGCAGATCGGTGACCCTCTTTGTCACAATTGAAGCACTTGCCAGCAAACTTCGTCTGCACCTTCTTCTTGATAACCCTACTCTTGGGTCCAAGTTTGTTTAAGGGCTTCTTCCCTTTGGAGCTAGCACCATGCTCCACTATGTTAGCCCTTTCAGAAGGTAGCTTTGTCCTCTTATCAGAGAGTCGATTGTCCTCTTCATTCTTGAGGCGAATCACCAGGTCTTCCATAGACATTTCCTTTCGCTTGTGCTTAAGGTAATTCTTGAAGTCCTTCCACCCCGAAGGTAGCTTCTCAATTACTGCAGCAACCTGGAATGGTTCACTGACCTTCATTCCCTCTGCATTCATCTCATGCATAATCAGCTGCAAGTCGTGCACCTGACTGGTTACAGTCTTTGAATCCACCATCTGGAATTCGAGGAAGCGTCCCACCAGGTACTTCTTGGAGCCAGCATTCTCTGTTCGGTACTTTCGATCAAGCGCCACCCAAAGGTCCTTAGCTGAACTTTTGGATTTGTACACCTTGTACAACACGTCATTAAGACAGTTCATTACATAATTGCGACAGAGATACTCAGCATCTTTCCATGCATTGTATGCAATGAGCACTTGATTGTCCGCCTCACCCTCAGCCACCGTAGGTGTCTCCTCGGTCAGATACCGGGCCAACCCTAATTGGGAGAGGTAGAAATGCATCTTAGGCTGCCATGTAGTGAAGTTCAACCCATTGAACTTCTCAGGCCTTTCAGCTGCCATTACTGCAGCAGGCACTTGTGCCACCATAGTATTTGGAACTGGACCCGCAGGTACATTCCCGGCCGGAGCCATTAATGGGGTAGTCGCAGCCGACTCAGCACCATCCTGGTGATATTCGACACCTTCCATGTTCACAGACAAGTTGTTTTGTCCTTGTTCAGAATTCATTGCTACAACAGAGACAGATCTGTTAGTATGAAATAATATTCAGATAATAACGAAGCAAAAATCAGCTTTAAGAGTGTTGGCTTGCTTTGTTATATGAATATTACTTTAGTTCATGCGGAACTAACAATAATCAATTAAATCTGAACATGCATATCTATAAGTCTGAACATGCATATATGAATCTGAACGAATACAGGAATCAGAATCTGATAAATCAAATAGATACAAAAAGGACAGCAAACCGAGTTGGTGATTCAGTCACGTCGTTGACGCTGTCCTTAAAGCTGATTTGCCTCCCGTTGGTGCTGGATTTGACGGCAAAAAGCTTCCCAGGATAAAAGAACCTCAGCAAGCGCGTTGAGCACCGTAGCCTTGCTGATCGAACCTATTCGATCTTCTGCTATCACAGATCGGGAGAAGAGAACAGTAGTCGAGATGTGAAGGAGTGTGTTTTCGGTGTTTTCTGAACTGAAGCGCATGCTTCTTTATATAGTTGAGAGGAGAAACGGTTACAGACTGACTTTTCGGAAAAGATAGTATCTGGCCAGTATCAACAGTCCACATTCTTATCTCGAAAAATCAGCAACCGCCGAAGACTGACTCAGTCTTACTTACTCTTTGACGTTTGGTTTTACATAATAATAATAAGATCGAATTATGTAAAAAACCGAACCGAAATTAGATTAACCAAAAACAAACCGCTGAGAAAATCGACAGCATTCACCCGGATGATGTGGGCGCGCACAAGACAGGCCAAATCCGACGTCGTCGACCGGATGATTTCCCCCCCCCCCCCTGCGCACGCCCGCGAAGGCATTTTGGGAGAGTTTCTTTTAACAACTTAACAAGCTTGTTATGGAAATCATATATGAACAAACAATGTTCCCATTTGGCCTCCAATGTGGGATATAAGCTTTTCACTTGTGTGAAATCAAGCTAGCTATCCATTCCTACCAAAGTCATGTTTTCATGGTTTTGGCACTACTTTGAGCATCAATTACTCATTCGATTTAGCTTCGTTTTTGGCAATTCAATACTTGATTTCATACCTCACACGTCAAGGTATTTTAATCTAATTTTGTCAACAAGATTCGAGGTGTTCTCCACGCTCAATTTTAGGTCTCAAATGTGGCGCACCACCATTTTCTTCAACCCACTACAAACACATTTTCCAACATATTGTAATATGGTTGTGACACCTGATTGTCCTGGTTTGTAAGTTATCAGACCAACCATTAAGAAAAAAGAATTAAAATAATAATCCTCGCCATATATTGGTTCTCTCTTTTTCTTATAATATTCATCATACGATTGACATATATTTTGCAGATGTCATAGTTTTGAGAAATCCTTTTAGTCAAACATCGATTTCCCAAAGAAAAAATATTCGATACTAGTAGAGCCGATCTCAACAAAGACCTACACCTTCAGTATGTCAATTTCATTAGAGACAGGGCAAAATCGAACTCAAACTTCAAATTATGGCAAGGCAAAAGAAAAATGTATTCAAGATATGCATAGAAACATAGGACAGCTAGATTTACTATAATTGCGATCATTTGAATAGTATTAGCTAGGCTCTCAAATCAATATTCTAAATCTAATCATCTTTGATAATTATTACGGATCAAAACGTAATATTGACGAGGAAAGACAATGGCATTTGGCCTAACAATCAACCCACATAAACTAGGACTCATCAGTATCATTTTGATCTGAATGGGTCATCATTTAAGCAGTATCTAAAGCAATAGGTGGTGGCTTTGTAGAGCTTCATATCATATCATCATTAGCTAAGGTCGACTAAGTGGAGCGTGCACAATTGTAGTGCCCACTTTCTGATCATCTAAGGACATTTTTCATTCATGATTTCTGCACCCATTATGAACCCATTATGAAGAAGATTAAGATATTCATATGGAAGAGTTATCAAGGAAGTCTTCCAATATGTGTCCAGCTTTCTCGACAAAATCTAAAAGGTATCCCTCATTGTCATTTCGTTCTTATTGTTGGGAGGATGAGAAACATATTTTTGTGGATTGCTGGTGGTGTCAAAGTGTATGGAATTTGATGCATATGGATCTTTCTGCCACTTACTTGAATCAATATAATGTATCTTTGTGGATTTCATATATCAGCTTTGTTATATATATTCGACGTATGTGAATGTTAGGTTTTATAGATCATAAGCAAAAGATACACGCATTCAAGCTGCGTCGTTTTGCGCTAAGTGAAACGCCACCGTTTCTTCTTCTCTGTTTGAATGACTCTTCTCCCACTAAGGCGAAGCTGCGTCGTTTTGCTCCAGTTTGAGACATAAGCCAATTTGGCCAAGTCCCAAACTCAGATGGTCTTTACTGCTTTGTTCCAGCTTAAACTAAACCTGTCCTAGACCTAAACTTGCACTTGTTTATGTTCATTTAAGTAGATTAACATACTTACAAGCTTTATAAGACAGCAAATGTGGAAAAGTTTTGTATGATAGCTATTGTGTTGTGGTATATCTGGTTTAATCAAAATCATGTTGCCCATGGAAAAAATTATTTGACACCTGACATGGCTGCTGGAAGGATAAAAGCACTTTATAACGAATTCCTTTCAAATAACGCAAATTTCCTGAGCTAGCAAAAGGCTGCATTGTGAAAGTTAATTGTGATGATTCATGGGATCCCTTAACAAAAGAAGCCGGAATTGGGGTTGTAATTAGAGATTCAATGAGTCGAATTTTGAGTTTGAGAGCAAGATTTAAACAGGATTGTCCATTTATTTATCATTACGACTTACGAGGGTCTGGCGGTGCAAGAAGGATTCAAAGTGGCTGCGCTCTTAAAGCTAATGCATGTTATTTTTGAGTCAGATAGTAGAAAGGTGGTGATGGCAGTCCTTTACAAAACAGATCATTCTGTTTGGTCAATAAAATGTTTCTTGGATTGTAGTAGAATGTTGGAGTTCATTAAGGCATGGAGGCTGGTTCTCACTAGGCAGGAGGTGAATTTAGGTGCGGATGTTGTGGCAAGATATGCAAGATGTAACAAATGGTCCTGGTCAAAACTGGATGTGATTCCTTATATTGTCCAGTTACTATAAGCAGGACCGGCCCTCACCTTCTGGCTACCTTGGACAAGGCCAAGGGCTCACAGTCCAAGGGGCCCATTTTTTTCTAAATTTTTATTATATTGATTGAATATATGTATATAAAAAATAAATATATGCATATTAAGAGAAAAGATCACGTAAGAAGTGTGTGTTTTGGTAAGAAATAAGAAGTAATCTCATCCATTCATTTTTGTCATCAATGGCTATGATTAATTTACATAATACGTAGCTTCGCTCACAGGATAATTTGTAGCATTACATAATTTGTAGCATTTCAAAGGATAATCCGTAGCTATTATATACATACTGTTACGGATTATCCTTTGAAAAGCTACGAATTATGTAATGCTACGGATTATTCTTTGAAAATTTACGAATTTTGTAATTAATCCTAGCCATTGATGACAAAAATGAATGAATGAATGAGAGTACTTATTTCTCACCAAAAGTATACTTCTTACGGAACCTAACCTGCATATTAAAGGGAAAATAATATGATACTTTGTTTTTGGGACGACAAAAAGTCCAAATATAACTTCTTCTTTTTTGATAAAGATATGATACTAATTAAAACAGGTTAAAAGTCCACAGAAAAATATCAATAATGCAAAATTTACATATATAAATTATTATTTATACATAAACATTATGAGAAAGGATCAGGTACAAAGTCCTAATTATTGTAAAAAATGCAAACTAATCACCACCCTTCATTTTATTATTTGGATGATCAGGATTAATTAAGTTTAAATTTGTTAAATTCATATTTTAATGTGAACAGGGGCAAATATGGTATACCATATCATATTATTATTTAATTGACCAAATCAAAAACCGACACCTGTCTCCTTCTCTTTCCCTTTCATACCTGCTCAAAACCTTATCTCAGATTTGCAGAGTGTCACAAGACTCTCTCTACTTCTCCATCTTCACAGCACAGATCACTCCAGGTAGGCAGGCAAGTTGCTCACTTCTCTTCACTTCTCAGATCGGACACGTACACGCATTGCCTTGTCTTCCTGCACCAGCCGCTTCATCTCCACCAGCCACACAACCAGCTGACTCACTCACTCACTATTCCTCTGTTTCCCAGGTGAGTCGTTTTGGATGCTTTAAGAGGAAAGCTTGGAAGTCGGAGATTGGATTCTGATAATGGCGGCGATGGCGGTGCTTGTGAGGCTTGCGGTGCTGCTGCTGATACTCAGCCGCAACCGCCTCCCATCGTAACGAATTATAGTCCAATTCGGACGAATTATGTCATAGTTCATCCAAATTGGACTATAATTCGTCCATATTTCGACGAATTATAGGGCACTGTCGACGAATTATGACATAATTCATCACAATAGGTCTATAATTCGTCAACATTTGGCAGTATCATTGTATATATAGTCATGATAATTTATAATTCGTTACGGCCAATTTATAGTTCATCATGTTCAGTTTCAAATTTTTCTTTATGAAAACTGTTGATTTGATTTTGGGTTGAGTTCCATTGATGTCGAAGATGATCCAGAGTGTGAAAAATTGAGTTCAACGAAGTTTTACTCCTTCAATTTGATCGAATTAAGTCCGATTTTTTTATAATTCGTCACGACCATTTTATAGTTCGTCATGTTCAGTTTCGATTTTTTCTTAATGAAAACTGTTGATTTGAGTTTGGGTTGAGTTCCATTGATGTCGAGATGATCCAGAGTGTGAAAAATTGAGTTCAACGAAGTTTTACTCCTTCAATTTGATCGAATTAAGTCCGATTTTTTATAATTCGTCACGACCATTTTATAGTTCGTCATGTTCAGTTTCGATTTTTTCTTAATGAAAACTGTTGATTTGAGTTTGGGTTGAGTTCCATTGATGTCGAAGATGATCCAGAGTGTGAAAAAATTGAGTTCAACGAAGTTTTACTCCTTCAATTTGATCGATTTAAGTCCGATTTTTGATTTTGTAGAGATGATGGAGTTGGGAGAAGGGAGGAGAGAGGGGTGGTGGAGATTCAGATCTGGTAATGTTCATCGGAGGAGGAGAGAGAGAGTTAAATTTTTGTTTTTTTGTGTGGTCAATTATACCCTTTGACTGAGTAATAGACACTCAAAATATATTTATTTATTATTTTAATCTCATTAATTTACATCCACAGGATTATGCAAATGGATGGATAGGATTATTTTGTATTTTGTACCAGATCTGGACTTTGCACCAGATCTGGCCTCTAAACATTATTATTAAAAAATATAAAAATATTTTTTATTTTCAGAGGGCCCAAAATATTTTTTTTTCATGGGCACATAAAATGTTAGGACCGGCCCTCACTATAAATCCTCCTTGTTGCCTTTCATGGACTTGTATAGCCTTATCCAAAAAAATTCTAAATTTTCATTGAAAATTTTTCATTTCATTTTATTTGATCGCATTTGGTTTTGAATTGCACGTTCTATCCAATGATATAAATGGGCGTTCAGAGTTTGTGCTTGGCCATAAGAGCATCCCCACCATGTTTTTTTGGAGCATAGAAAGTGAGCATGGGAGATGATAAAAAAAATCATACATCCCCACCATGATTTTTTTGATCATCAAAAAGATCATCACATGGTTTTTAAAAAAAATGAGCATCTCATGCTCTTTTTTTGTGTTTTGAGCATGAGAATGAGCCAATCGCAACGCGACACGTGTCCTGTGTAAGAAACAGTACAGTTTTTATTTTGATCTTGCAACGAATATATCTTCTAAATTACAAATTTAAAAAAATCAAAATAAATACCAATATTCATAATTTTTTGAGCTCTATAAAACGAGATACACTTTGATATATTTTTATTAATCTTAACATTTATGAGCTATAATTTATGTAGTGATGAGAGAGATTGATGATAAACTTTTTTTTGGATCATGAGTGGGGTGCATGTGATTGAAAAAACCATGAATGATGATTAGATGAGAGAGAAAAAGAATGAGAGAGATAGATGATATGATTTTTTTGATCATGATGGAGGATGCTCTAAGTTCAATGACTTGGTATTTGCTCACAGCTAAGGACGACGTCGTTTCGTGAAGTGATTGGGGTTGTGTCTGCTGCTAACCGAACGATGTGGGCTATCTTTCCCTAAAACGTCTTCACTCATCGGCCCAGGCCGCATAAACATGTCAGCCCAAATCCCAATGCTCTGTTTTTTGTTGTTGCCCTGTTTCATTGAATGTTATGTTCTTGACGCAGACATGGATGTTACATGGATACTGCCTATTCTACTAGACGCTGACGCGGATTGAGACGGCGGAAAATATTCTTGACAGTGAAATAAATTGATGGATCGATCATAATCTTATCATCAGATGCAAATCATTTTCTGCGAGGCTGAACACTTCTATGAAACAACACACAATTGCAATCATTTTAGTCCAATTCTGATTCAAAAGCTTCAAACTCAACTCATCACCAATTAATGCGAATACGGATAGGCAACCAACAGAGTTATAAATCGTAAAGGAAGCCACCCGAGTTAGGCACTATCTATCTATCCATGTATCTTCGTCCTTGGAGAGTCCGTGTAAACATGTATCCAATTCCAGCTAGCCATAATCACGGGAAGACCTAAACGCCATACTTTCAACACTCATTTACAGCTTGCGACAAGTATCAATGTTCAACAAGCAACAACCAAAACCAGCTAGCTCCGTGCATTTTCAAATTACAGCACTTCAAAATTTTTGAAAAAAGATTCGGTGCAGCGTAGCCAAATACTGTTATTGGTTCATAAAAATTAATGTCGTTTTGATTGATATATATATTCTTTAGAAATATATCAAAACAACGCTGTTATAATCAAAACGATATCATTTTGACACATGACACCGTTCTATTATGTCAGGCCGGATTCGACTAATCAATGTTTTGCTAACTTTCACGCATCTAATTACCCTTGCTTTTAATTATCAATCAACTGATTATTATCTATCTGATCATGTTGCTAATCATTATTTTTGAAACTCATTATGCATCTGAAATTGCAAAACATTGGGTACCAAATCAACTCAAATTTATTACCTCTTAATTTAATATTTATTTCTTGAATAACAAAAATAATATTTCTTTCTGAAACTAGAAAAGAAATATTCATCAAATACCATTTCCGCAACAGAAAAAAGTATCTTTTTTCTAATTATTTCGGAGAGTCCTTATTTATTTAAGGTAACCGAGAACAAGTAAAAAAAGAAAACATCTTGCTTTTGATCATAAAATTCTAAAAATTAAGAGTTTTAAATCAATTTCAAAAATACACCGTCAAAACTAGAAAATAATATCATTTTTAGTATAAATATAGTAAATGCAATGATGTGTTTTTGGTTTTTTAATTGTTTTTTTGCTAGTTTTCATATATGATTTTAATCATTGAATATGCGTGACCTAGTTAAATTCATAATTTAATTTTTACAATAACGCGTACGATTGTATACCGGTTTGGCGTAGATTCGCACTTAATCTTATTTTTTCCCATTTAAATTCTAATTTACGCGTACGATTGTATACCGGTTTGGCGTAGATTCGCACTTAATCTTATTTTTTCCCATTTAAATTCTAATTTATTTCCCAAAAATCCGCAGCCATTTCATTATCCACTTATTACGCTCAAGCCCCCAAACTTCCCATATTTACAAAACCCACCCCGTCTTCTCCTCATCAACTATAAATTCACACACACCTCTGTTCTTAATCAAACTCCGCGTCGTCCCAACTTCTCATCTCCCTCGCTCCTTCCCAATGCCTCGTCTGATTCCCAGCCTGTACGTCGTCGTTCTACTTCTACTCCTCGTCGCCACCGCTACGGCTGAGGATCCCTACCGGTTCTTCGACTGGGAAGTGACGTACGGCGTTCGCTCTCCACTCCGCGTCCCCCAGCAGGTCAGTCCGGCCGATCACCGTTTAAACTGGAGTGAAGATTTAAATATTTACTGCTTTGTTTTGTTAGGGTTTTTACGGTCAGGTGATTCTGATCACCGGGCAGGGTGACGGCTGTGTTTTGTTGTAACTTTGTTTTGATTTTTTTGCGGGCAGGTGATTTTGATAAACGGGCAGTTCCCCGGTCCAGCGATTTACTCGGTCACGAATAATAATCTCATCATCAATGTTCGTAATCGCCTCAACCAGCCCTTTTTGTTAACTTGGTAAGCAAACAAAAAATTAAAAGTAAAAAATAAATTGTTTTTGATGTTTTAAAATATGCATAAACCTCATTTAGATTGATTTAATTAGCTATTTTTTTGATAAAATTTAATTAGCTATTTTATTTATTATTTGTATTTTTGATAGGGGTTAATTGTTAATATTAGTATCTGTTAGCAGGGGTGCATTGGCATCGAGCATCGTTCCACTGGAGCACTCACTTTGCCCTAAATTTAATTAGCTATTTGAACACATAATAATTAATCTAATTCATATCGACACTTGTAACTACCATTTAAATTGTACCGAAAGATTCAGATCCAATATAATCAATCATTAGTCAATCTCAAAATTAGTGTAGTATTGAAATTAAAATTATATGTATATTTTTTATCTTTTAGTTTGATCATATGGGATTGTTTTTTTGGATAGAAATTTTGATCAGATCATATGGGAATTGAATTATACAAAGTTAATTAGCTATATAACCGCTTATTATTTTGTTTTGCAGAATTAAACTACGCGCATTAATAGTATCAATATTAAAAATGTATTTTATTATTTTCTTTCATTTTTACTTTAAAAGTTTTACCCTCATTTCTTTTTTTAAATTATTTTAATATATTCTAATTTTGGAGTTGTAAATACGGAATAGGAATGGATTGCAGCATAGGAGGAATTCATACCAAGACGGTGTAATAGGAACAAACTGCCCTATCCCGCCTGGAGGTAACTTCACCTACAAGTTACAAGTCAAAGACCAAATTGGGACCTTCTTCTACTTCCCATCTACGGAATTCCACAAGGCGGCCGGTGGATTCGGGCTCATCAAGATTCTCAGCCGGCCTCTCATTCCGGTTCCCTTTGATCCTCCGGCAGGGGAGTTTGACTTGCTTATTGGAGACTGGTTCAGGACTGAACATAATGTGAGTTACCTTGCAGCTCAAGTTTTGATCATTTGGAGAGCATTTTGAATTTGACTCTGCTTTTGGGTCATTTTTGTAGATACTTAAGGCTGTGTTGGACTCCGGGAGGCGACTGCCCTTCTCTCAAGGCCTTCTGATCAACGGCCGAGCCGCTAGTGCCAGATTCGAGGTTGATCCAGGTACTCGACATGTTGATGATAAGATATTCAGTAGACTAATTTATCAAGCTGACACGTAAAATGATATCTAGCAAACGATATTTGAGTGTAGGGAGGACATACAGGTTGAGGATAGCAAATGTGGGACTGCAGAACACACTCAATTTCAGGATCCAAGGACACACAATGAAGCTGGTTGAAGTGGAAGGGACACACACAATTCAGGAGTCCTTGACCTCCGTAGACGTCCATGTCGGCCAATCCCTATCCGTCCTGGTCACGGCCAATCAGCCTCCCAACGGCTACCACATCGTGATCTCCACCAGGTTCACTACCAAAGTCCACACTGCAACTGGCATTCTCCACTATAGCAACTCAGGCAGTAGCACCCCGTCCGGCCCTCTCCCTCCAGCCCCGACCGGATTCGAATTCTCAATCAACCAAGCGAGATCTTTCAGGACGAACCTGACCGCTAGCGGACCGAGGCCCAATCCTCAAGGCTCGTATCACTACGGACAGATTCCTGTTACAAGGACTATCATGTTGGCTAATGCAGCTAATCAGGTGAATGGCAAGCAGAGGTATGCTGTGAACGGAGTGTCATATGTTGCGAAGGACACTCCCCTGAAGCTGGCTGACTATTACAACATCAGCGGCGTGTTTCGAGTGGGGAGCATCACTGATAAGCCTCAAGGGAATATTAGGAATATCCGGCTGGATACTTCTGTCTTGGGCGCTGATCATCGAGCTTTTGTCGAAATCGTGTTACAAAATCGCGAGAAGATCCTCCAGAGCTGGCATCTAGGCGGGTATAAATTCTTTGTCGTCGGGTAAGAACTAAATCGATCAACTGATCATTTTTTTATCGAGGTTAATTGTTATTTTAGTATCTGTTCTTAGAGGGACTTGAACGCGAGCCACATGTGTGCTGGGTGGGTGTGCCTACCACCAGGCACACCACTTCGCCCTAAATCGATCAACTGATCACGAACACAACTGAACTGAAATGAACTTAACTGGTACTCGAGCTGAAGGCTAACTTTTTTTGTTTTTTACACAGGATGGATAGAGGAAGGTGGTCTGATGCAAGTAGGGGCCAGTACAACCTTGCGGATGCTCTAGGGAGGAGCACAGTGCAGGTGTATCCGCAATCATGGACAGCAATTTACGTAGCGCTGGACAACGTCGGAATGTGGAATCTGAGGAGCCAGAACTGGGGGAGGCAGTACTTGGGGCAGCAGTTGTACTTGAGAGTTTACACTGACTCTGGCTCGGTTCGAGACGAGATGCCTATTCCTCCGAACGCGCTCAAGTGCGGGAGAGCTGCCGGAAGAGTTTAGAGAGGATGGATGATGAACATATGTTACATTGGATCATTCAATTTCTCCTCCAACTGAGGAGATGCTCTGCTTAAAGATAGGAAAGCAAATAAGAGCAATTAGAGATTGAAGTCAATCGTTTCATTCTATTTGTTATCTGATATAATTTAATCTTCTGGACCAATTGCAAATTTGTTATTTTGATGGTTCGAATCGTGAATCGGTTCAATTTCGTTGCGATTCAATCGTATCCAGAGGTTGGAGGAGCTGTAACTATAACACTTGCTTTGTAATCCACCGACGGTATTGGGACAGTTAATAACACAAGGCTGGAGGCTTCGCGGCCACAACACGCGTAAAGTAAGAATGTGTTAAGCTGCTTCTTAGGCGAAACCAAACGCGAATTTTGTCCCGTACCGGCTACCGCTCAAGTGGGCTTCACAAACAACAACAAGCTTCAAATATAAACTGGCTTACAATATCCTCTACTATCCTTGCAATGAGTACATAGCGAACCAGTTTTGAAATGGAAAATACCGTTGGCGATCCTTGTATGATAGGTTTAGTATGAACAAAACTAAGTCAAAATGGCGGCGTTTAGCGAAAGCGGGAGTTGCAGTTTTGGGCCGTTATTGGAACGTTGTCGTCAGCACCTGACACGAATATTTGAAGATCGCGAGAACGTCGTCGAGCGGGAGGTGCGAGTTTGAGCTGGCAAAAACCGCTGCCGTCTGGGTTGTCTTCTTTAGTCCCGTTTATTCCAGCTGAAATTCCCATTTTGGGATCTAGGGCATATATTAGATTGAGACACACGAGTGAGAGATTCGAAGGCTATACGAGCGATTCGACAACTGTGACGATTCTGGCGGACGCTGGACTGCATGGCGAAGCTTTTTGCACGAGCAGTTTGGGCGTGTTCAACTCGTTCAGCTAGTGAAGTTCGCTGCGAGCTTGGAGCAGAGATCTGAAGTTAGATTTGTGACGAGGCGTGTGTTAGTCATTGTCAGGGAAGTCTTTACTGTCTTTGTGTTCTCTTAACTTGATTGACATAGCTTAGTCCAATTTGCTTGCAAGATCACCTTAAGAACAATTGTGTCTACTTGTAACCTTATTTGACATATAGTGGATTGTTGAGTTGAGCCTCCCTCGAGGCTTCATGGAGTACGGCGGCCCCGAACCACGTAAAAATTGAGTGCGTCATTGGTTGGACCATAGGTGCGATGATTTACTTCACGGGCGAGGTCTCTGGTTCAAGTCCAGGATGGCCCAGTTGCGCCAGGGAAAAGAATAAATAGAAGAAGCATCTTACTCCTTCATGTATGCTCCACTTGGCTCGGGGGGATATAGCTCAGTTGGTAGAGCTCCGCTCTTGCAATTGGGTTGTTGCGATTACGGGTTGGATGTCTAATTGTCCAGACGCGTCCTTATTTTCAGTTTACTCAACACCGTCCTGTCAATCTTGAACAAAGAATCAATTAAGGACATATAATTGAACTTATAGAACTTGGGGTAATCTCGCATACGCCACTTTTTGGAGGATTGATCGTCCGATCAAACCCTAATAAATCAAACGAAAGTTGTTTATAATAATGAAGAACGTTGCAGTTTGTTGACTTACAATTTATAGGCGACTAGGAATGAAGCCAGCTCGAACTAATGTAGTAGCTTGAAATTTTCATTTCCAAGGCACACAAGTGCAAAGTGTTTCTGTTACATTTTTGTCCCACATCGACTAAGTTCAATCCTTTTGAATCCAAACCGTCTGTACAAAGACTAACCTAAGTTTCATCCTTTAGAAATTGGAATCCAAACCGTTAGTTGACATTTATCCTAATCCACTTTAACTTTAAATGCTCATTGTATGCATTTAGGATTGTTTAAATGTTCGATAATTTTAAATACATACAGATGTTCAAATTTAGGATAACATCCTACAAATATACATTAAATATTTAATTCATATATTTAATCCTACAAATCTAACAAAAACCTTTTTACCAACTAATTGCCCAACATAAAACCTCATTAACACCCTGACATCCTATTCTTTCCACAAATGACAAACCTCCCCTCCCAAATTCACCTCCAAAACATCTCAAAAAAGAAAATAAACACCCAAACCAACTTCCTCAGTTTCAAACCCCCAAACCCCCCAAAAAAATCAATTAATAAGGAACTCCAAAATGCCTTTCCCTGCAAATTCATCATCTTTTTTTCTTCTAATTTTCCAATATCTACATATTTATTTTAATATTTAAAAAATTCCTGCTCCTCGTCAAAAAAACCCTTTTTCTTTAATTCTATTTTATTCTTAAAAAATAATCATACAATACTTTGAATTTTTTTGATCCGCTAATCGCCGATGTCAGCGCAACACGGCCGTAGCAGAAAGGAGCAATCGAAGAACGAGCAGCAGCTCCCGATCCTGCTCGCACACGAAGAGGAGCTCTCCGACCAGAAAGACGTTACATCCAATAATATTGACGAGAATGCGGACGGCCAGCTGTCGAGTCAGTCGAGCTATAAATTCTGGAACGACGACGACAGCGCCGCCGCGAACGGCGGAGGGTTTAAGTTAGATAAGTCGACGCCTCTCGGCCGGCGTTTGAACCTCAAAACGACGTCGGATGATATCTCGCTCGATATGGATGATCTGCTACTGCATCCCTCGCCGGAGGAGGATTCCAAAGAGACTAAAGTGACCTTTTCGCATTCGAATTCGAATGCATCAACAACCGAAGCGAGCAAGAACAACACCGACAGCAAGAATTCAAACGTCGACGTTTCCGAGGTTGTCAAATGCACTTCAAACGACGTCCATGTCCGTAAATCCTGGCTGCTGCGGAGCAAGCCGCGATCCAGGTTGTTAGAGCCGGTTCAACCCGACCCGGATGACAAGAAATCAAGTCGGGTTAAGTCCGATCAAATCCGGTCCGGGTTCTTTTCCTGCCGAACCGAGGACGAAGATCAGGAAGATCCATTTCTAGACGCTGATTTACCCGAAGACTTCAAAACGGTCAACTTAGGAATAGCAACAGCAGTTGAAATACTAAGCCTTGTTGTGATCATTGCTGCTTTGATTTCTAGCGTCACCATTCCCGCCCTGAGAAACCGAACGATGTGGGATTTAGAGCTCTGGAAATGGGAGGTTTTGGGACTAGCTGTAATATCCGGAAGACTTGTATCGGGTTGGATGATCAGAGTAGTTGTGTTTTGTACAATGCGCAACTTCATGCTGAGAAAGAGGCTGTTATACTTCGTCTACGGGCTGCGTCGATCGGTGCAAAACTGTCTCTGGCTCGGGATGGTGTTACTCTCGTGGAACTTATTGTTCGATGAGCTGAGAATCGGTAAAGAAAACCGAAGCAAGCCTTTCGAGTACGTTACTATGATTTTGATATGTTTGTTGCTAGCGACGATTATATGGCTCGTCAAGGCGTTGATTGTGAAGGTTCTTGCGTCGTATTTTCATGTTAGTACGTTCTTTGATCGGATACATGAGTCGTTGTTTAACCAGTATGTGATTGAGGCGTTGTCGGGTCCTCCGTTGGTGGAGATGAAGCGCGTCGATGAAGAGGAGGCGAGGCTTGCAGAGGATGTGCAGAGGCTGCAGAATGCTGGGGCTGATATTACGCCTGAGCTTAAAGCCGCTGTTTTTGCAAAAAGCGATGTGATTCGGAAGAGCGGGGAAATGGAGAAGGGGGGGACAACAAATGTCAAGAGAAGTCATATGTTGTCTGGAGCAATAATTCCAGGAAAACAGGATGATCATCCGGGAATTCCTATTGATCATTTTCACAAGATGAATCATAAGAATGTGTCGGCGTGGAATATGAAGCGGCTGATTAACATCGTACGTTATGGATCCTTGACTACCTTGGATGAGCAGTTACTAGACACGGCGCAGGAGAATGAGAAACAAATGCAGATCAGAAGCGAATGCGAGGCCAAGGCCGCTGCTAAAAAAATATTCCACAATGTCGCTAAACCTCGCTCCAAGTAATCCCTCTTTCAGTTACATTTTTCGTAACTGAAAATTTTACAAAATACAAATTTTATTATTGGATCAAATGCTCAGAAGTATAAGAAGAAAAACTCACACTATCATGACTCATTTACAGGCACATCAGGCTCGAGGATCTCATGAGATTCATGGGAAAGGATGAAGCAGAAAAGACGCTGAGTCTGTTCGAAGGAGCATCTGAAACCAGCAAAATCAGCAAATCAAGTTTGAAAAATTGGGTGGTAAGAATCACTGCATAAATTTCTTTCTACAGATTTTGTACTTAAAAAATATCAGCTGTACTCCTTATAACAGCTACTTATTTGCCTGACTCAGGTCAAGGCATTCCGCGAACGAAGAGCGCTGTCGTTGACATTAAACGATACGAAAACTGCAGTAAAGCGGCTTCACCAGATGGTGAACGTCGTAGTTTCCGTAGTGATTGGACTCATTTGGCTCACCATGCTTGGAGTAACCACTAGAAAACTTATTCTTGTGTTTGGCTCTCAGCTTGTGGTTTGTGCTTTCATTTTCGGAAATACGTTGAAGAACATTTTCGAGGCTCTCGTTTTCCTATTCATAGTACATCCATTTGACGTTGGTGACAGATGCGAAATCGATGGAAAAGAGGTACAAAAAATCATCTAATCACAAATTTCAGAACAAAAAAAAAGAAATTACTGATGAAAAAAATTGTAATTTGTTTACGAAACATTTCATATGCTGTTTTGCAGTATGTCGTCGAGGAAATGAACATCTTGTCGACTGTTTTCCTAAGAGATGACAATCTGAAGGTCACATATATGAACTTTATGTTAGCAATGAAAGGCATACACAACTTTAACCGAAGTCCTGACATGGGCGATGCAATCGATTTCCGCGTGCACATTGCCACTCCAGCTGAGAAAATCGAGCAAATCAAACAAAGAATCATGAGGTAATTAAGTTACCTCATTTTCTCCCCCTTTTTGAATCGAAGCGCTTATTTTAAACAAAGTGTTTAACGTAAAGCCTTCGATGTTTTCTAACTGCAGGTACATCGAGCATAAAAGAGAGCATTGGTCATCGCCGATGATCGTGATGAGGGACGTGGAGGAGCTGGAGATGGTGAAATTTTCTGTTTGGCTATGTCACACTATAAATTTTCAAGATATGGGCGAGAGATTTAAACGACGAGCTCAGTTGGTTGAAGAGATGGTAAAGATTTTCAAAGACGTTGATATCGACTATCGTAAGTATCGTATCAGCAAGAAGGAGAGAAATGATGTGCAAATGCCTGGTCCTAACTCGGCTAGACTTCCTCCTACTTGGGCACCACCAGCGCGAAACTGAAAATAATTGCGAGAGACTGAAAAAAGATGCGAAAGATCGTTTTATTCTGTAGTCGGGAAATTGGACAATGAGACATATAGTATCCTTAAAACTAAGGGACATAAGGGCATCCTTAGTGATGATCTTTTAAAAAAGATCATCACATCACTTTCCCCTATTAAGATTGTCCTTCAATCTTTTATCAAATGTCTTTCTTAATAATGATCAAGTAAAAAAAGATCATCCTACTGTTTTTTAAATTTTATATTATAAATTTATAATTAATTATATCTCATCACTTTTACTAATATAATTATACTGTAATTTCTAGTATCATATGATTTTATCTCTAAGCATTTTTACTAATATAATTATACTTTAATCTCTATATGTATTAAGTTGACAAAAAAGATACTGGGACAATGATATATTAAAATAGAAATTAATGCCTACTTAAACAAGCATTTACCCAAACTTATGCCATATAAAATTTATAACCATTTAATCAAAACAGAGCACAATATAGTTTGTAAGAATATAATATGTTTGTTAGCTACACGTGTCATCGCCTAAACAATCAGCGAGGATCGTCATTTCGATCGCGCCATACAACATTTTCACGATCTTTCATGCCACAATCTTTGTTTTTTGATCTATTAAGAGTAAAAAAACAAAGATTGCATCTACAATCTTTTTTTATATGTCCTATTAAGGATGGTCCAAGTATCCTTGAAACAAAGGGACATCATGTCCTAGTGTTCTCCTTTTGCTTGTGTTGTACATTTTAGTAAAGAATGAAATACAAATCACATTTAAATATATAAACTATAAATCACCTAAGAATTCGATAGGACACTCACAACCAATCATAATTCGAAGTTCTTTTTGTAAATAAAAAAAGATTAAAACGGACTTATTTAAAATTACATAACAGATGAAAGGGTATAAACAATAAGAGTTGGGAACAGACTAAAGATCCGATGGAGACGAGCTATACGTCATTGCGTAGCTAACTCAAAGCTTTAAAACTCTATAGTTCATACCGAGAGTAGAAAAACGTAGTTTACGAGATCGAAACACGAGTCGAAGTGAGCGCAGATGCAGAATTCGTAGAGGGTTACATTGATGTCCTACTTCCATTCGTTCTGATCTCGATATGAACTAGAGAGTTGTAAAACTTTGAGTATCTAATTAACCAACGATATATAGTTCGCCTCAATCATATTTTCATTTGCTCCCATCACTCATTTAAAGCAGCGAAAGTCTAAATTGAATTAAAATTAATTACGAAAATAAGAAAAGACAGTACTATCCATCAGTGCTCAATTACGAGATTTCGGCAAATTTTGCACGTGTCAACTTTTGAGAAGGTTTAGAGTTAATATAAAAAAATTGATTTATACCATTACCGCACTCCTCGATAGTAAACTTAACCAAGATTCGGTGCAGCGCAACAAATATTGCGAGTGCCAAAACGACATCTCAATAAAAACAATTTTTTTTTGAAATATAACTAAACGACGTCGTTTTGATAGTATTTTATTGCAGTGAACCGAATGTAAATCCATCAGAAAGCAACTGGGTGTTAACATGAGAAGTTGTAATTATCAAACGCTCGAGACTACGTAGTATGGAATTCTAATGGGTCAAAGATGTTGTTTTGGTGGGTTAGAATTGATTTTTTTTTAAAAATCAAATCTTGTTTTTTCTTTTTTTGATAAGCATAAAAGATGTATCATATCACATTTCAGAAGCTCAAGCAAAAGGATTAGTTCAGCCACCAAATTTCTTGTACAGTGCAATCCGAATTTAAGCATACCAGTGACGAGAACCATTCGAATGAAGAAAAAAAAAGACATTATAAGCAGTCCACATATTAGTCCTTATCCTCTAGATTGTAGCCATTTGCAATTCTCTTCAAAGAAACTAAACTCTCTGAATACTCGAACCAATTTGTAAGCCCGTACAACCCAGTATCATGCTTGCTGGCATTACCCTGACCATGATACCAAAACCTCCCATCCAAATCAGCTTGTGTAATCACTCCGGGATCGCAATATTTCACCATCAAACCAGCCTTCATCAAAGGCCCGATTTTTTCACGTCTGATCCACGATCTTTGACCATTAATCTCATGTAGTGCCCACGTATTTAAACACCGTGCCGCCTGATCAACCATCCCAAATGACAAATACTGATTATCAAGCACTGTGAGAAAGTAATGATTCTTATCTTGTATATCAATCCAATCAGTGCACGGCAAGTCAATTTTCGTAAATGTCTCGCTAACCAAATCAAATGTCAGAATGTACGCAGTCTCTGCCCCTTCACCACCCTTGGCCAACCAATGAAGAACTCCATCCAAGGAAACTGAACCATTATGCGAAATATTTCGAAGCAGAAAACATGGAAACTTAACCAAGTTCAATGAATTTGCCCTCAGCGAGTAAACCAGGATATGAACAATTGGCGCTTCTTCCTCTTCATCCTCTTCATTATCTGTAACCACCAACAACAATTTGAAATTCACCACATTGCTTCTCTCATCCTTCACTGATCCAAATCCAACCCACCTCACCAATTTCGAATCCAAATCAAACCACCTACCATAATCAAGTTCCACAACCCTCATCTCTCTTGTGGCCGGATTCCACAACGCAGCATTCTTCCTATACTCCACACAAAACACACCATCACAAGAATCTCCAACAATATGCGGCGCACATGTGAATTCTCTAATCGACTTCCGATCATAAGCATCCCGATCGACGCGAACCAATTGTGCCTCCCGGTCGATGCTGATCCATACGACGGAAAACGAGCGCCTGGAGTTCACTGGAAAAGCGGTGAGGAAGGTGATAGGATTGGCGGTCAAATAGTGATGGCGAGTGATGAATCTTTGGCTTAAAATTAGGGTGTTCCATAGTTTGGATACTGACCGGAATCGTAGCACGTATTTTGCAGGGAGGCGCGTGAGGATGATGAAGATGATATCGTCCGGTAGATGTGGCGGCTCGTCGGAAGTGGCGATGGCTGCCGCGATCTTCGGCCGAGAGTTCCAGAGATCCATGAGCTCTGCGATACAATGCGGAGTCAAAAAAAAAGAAAGAATAAAAAGAAAAAAAAGAAAAAAAGAAAAGAAAATGGGACTCAATCATAATAATCGAAACTAAAGGGCCACTATTCGAATTTCCAACTTCTCACTTCACTCCTATTAAATCGGTCGGCGCCTTCTCCGAGAAGCCACAATCGAACTGTAATAAGAATTCGAAAATGCGGAGGGAACGGCGCAACAGCGAATGAGTGTCGCACAACCTTGACGAGAGCTCCATGGCCAACTTGTCCAGCCTCGTTCACGAGCTCCGTGAACGCATAGCAGCTAATCCGTCCAACAACCACGCTGACGATGCTGTAACCGAGGCTCGGTTGCGCGCTGTTATTCCCAATCTACTTAAAGCCTATGTTGTCCCTTCACCCTCAGGTACTCGCTCGCTTCTCCATTTCGTCATAGAAAATTGTTCCCTTTAGTTGCTGATTTTTTTTAAATTTTTGTGTGTTTTAGGGTTTAGTAGCGCTGGAAGTACTCCTGCTTTGTTTGAATGAAGTTGCTTATATTAAATGAAATTTTGATGTGTACATATTTATTTATTTATTTTATTTTATTGTAGCAAACGGGAGAGAAATGATTGCTGTGCTGAAGCTAGTATCACACTGTGCAAAGAGGTTTCCCGGCGTTTTTTTTCATGGAAAGGCTGCTTCGGTGTTGCCCGTGATGGCTAGAGTTATCCCATTTCTTGCCGATCCGGCATTCAGGTAAGTGTCTTTTGGGAGTGTTTTCAGGGTATATGTTCTAGTTGTACTGGAACTTTGTTATGATAAATAAGTTCTATTGTATTGTAGTGAGAAACATAGGTTGATATTTGAAACGCTCGGATCACTAGTATCACTGCTGCGAACCAGGGAGAGGCGTGCTTATTGTCAATTCTTCACGGATGCAATGTCCCTCATTCGAGGTGAACATTTTTTTTCTCATTCTGTTGGACTTTGAATCTGTTGAAATTGATTCGTATATAAACAGAAGTTTGATGATTCTTCGTTGTTTTATGCAGATCTTGTGTATGTTGGATCATTCCATGATGGGGTAAGTATAGATGGCACTCAGGATAAGAGGGTGTCTTTGGAGTGCTTTGGAAAATCCTTAGCTTCAATAAATGGAGACACTGCAACGATCAGTGACTTCTCATCGTGCGTCAAACCTACAGATGGGTCTGGTATCATGGTTGACCTAACAGACAAACGAAGTTGGCATCTACTAGCAATTTGGATACTCAAGCTTATTCAGAAATGCTTAGACGAGGGAGCTTCATATGTTCAAGGACTCATCAACCTGCTCTTCTTCAATGATGTCTGTACTTTGTTCCATTTCGGGGATGCTGATGTGCACATGGTGCGTAGCATCTCATAAGTCACTGATACACATTAATTTCTGTTGCTTGCATGCATTTGTACAACGTGACTAATGTTTCTGTTTACCAGGCATGTTTTGATTTTGCTCGAATTGTCAGTGGGATAGTAACTAATGACATTGTGCCATATGAACACTTAATTCGAATAGCATCAACCATCCTTAATGAAGAAGAAGAATTACCCCTTTTCAGGTACACTTCATTCAGCCTTCATTTTTTTCTTATCAGCAATATGCTCAGAAATGTTTATCGTACATGATTGATGATTTGATCTGCAGGAGTATGAAATATGATTCTTCCTTGGGTAATTGTCTTCATGTCCTCCACTCAAGCTGTCCTGATGAGGTGGTGAAGCTGACAGCTGTCGATTTAATTAGCGTTTTTTCCCGAACATTTCTGAGCACACAAAGTCACGACCTTAAGGTTAGCATAGGCGTTCTTTTAAGCAGTTATAGAAAAGGAATTCAAAATTCATAAAGGTGTTATGTTGTTTTTCGTCATCATGCTGTATTTATTTTATTTTCACTAAGGCATACACTTTGATTTCAGGTGGCTTTATGTAAAATGTACTCGCGCATCGCTACGTTATGCCCTCCTCATATATGGATGCTAGAATCTCTCGTGCAATTGATTTATCATCGAGAATCTTGTTATCTGTTGATAAATTGCTTTCAGGTAGCCTTGTCCAGACTTGGTCTTGATTGTGTAGGAGAGAAATTAAATGATTGTGATGTGATGGGTGTATCAACTTCCAGTATTGATCAGTTTAGTAGAGTAGGAGAGAAAAGATACCTTCAAGATGTGGAAACTAAAAACTGTAAACGGCAGAAGAGAGGCGATGTTACTCATGATATGGGTTCAGTTGACTCTGTTGCTCATCAAGATGGCGGAGAACGAGAATATGCCAGCCGCATGCGAGAAGCTTTTGGAAAACTTATTGTACATTTGACGCCTTTGGATATTAATACTGGTGGATTAAAACCAGAAGTTGCATTAGCTGCCCTTAGCGTGCTTTGTATATCTTTTTCCAAGTATCCTAAAACCACTATGTTTCGCCGCATTTATCAGGATCTGTATGCATGGCTGCCTTGGATATCTAATAAGGTGGTTCATAGTTCCAGTTCCAGGGTCACCAACTTATATCTTTAAGTATTTTTTTCTCAATGACTTAAACATTTCCATTTTTGAAGGTACGGCTAGGGACTACTGTGGAACTTGATCTGTCTCTTTATCTGGAAGCTGTGAATACTGTGCTGATCTCACAAAGTATGCCTCTCTTTCTCTGAAGGATTTTTCTTCTGTTTTTTCGAAGTTCTAATTTATGAACGAGACTTCATTTGGATTCTCTCAAATTCTGTAAGGCTGAGCTTTTTGATCTATTCAAATTCACATTTTGACATATGATGGCTATATGGTGATGTTTATATGATTCACAGGTCAGCTTTCAAAGCAGGATCAGCTTTCAAAGCAGGATCAGCTTTTTAGAAATTTGGATGATGATCTGAAATTAGTCCTCAAGCTTCCATGGATATGTGCTTCTACACTGGATGAACAGCATCCTTCATGGAAATCAAAGTGCTTATCTGTTCAAGTATTTTCCAAAATTAGACTTTCAGAATTGAAAAGTGATTTTGAAGTCTGGGACTTGAGCATACGGGATGAATCAGAATGTGTTCGGATGGAAGCAATCAGTTCAATGCCACTTATAGTTGTCTGGTCTGGTTATGGTGCACTAATGCAAGTTTTCAAGAATCTTAAGTAAGTACATAATTTATCTGTAAGGTTGGTTTTCTTTATATATATGTAGATTGTTCTACAATCTACAACGTTGTGAAGAAGAAAAGTCAGGAGCGTTATAACATTGGAAATTATGCACGGTAAAATGAACCTCAAACATAAGTAGACCCAGTTTTCCTCATGCATATATGCTTTCTAGTTTCTTGTGACACGAGACATATCAGCTGAGTCATCTGCCTAGAATTTTTATGGAACTTGATGCGGGACTCTTTTTTATTTCTTTTTACTTCATTAAAAAGCGAGGTTTTAAAGGAAATGTATGAAAGCTACACCATTGTGCACTGATGAACATGGTTTCAGATCTTCCAAAACTCTCATAATGGGGTTTTTTCTCCATGGGACAAAAACAAGCTTCATCTAAATCTGTGAAGTCTTGACATAAGTAATTATCTATACATAGACTTGGATTTGGATTATGCTAGTCCATGAATGCATCTGTAAAATGTCTTCATAGTACAACATTCATGCATTTCTGATATCTTCTTTGGGCAGGTCATTGCGTAAAGATGAACTTGAGAATGTGAAAAAATTGTTTCCGTGTACACTTGGTTACCTGTCGTGTCTATATGGATCATATAGTACTGTTGGCGATGTTGGAAGCAAGTGCAAATTATTCTTGAGTGACGATACCCAAATTCCAAGTGCCAATGTCTTGTTGAGAAGATTTTGGTGTTCAAGATGCGACTATGGAGTTCAACACAACAATCAGATGTGTGTTGCGACTGATCTTCCTGCTAACTTGCATGTTAATGACATTGTTTCGGAATGTGATTTCTTCTGTTTGCAGTCCGTCTTTTTTGACCTCCTGTATGACGATTCATCAGAAGAGGTCCAGGTAGCTTGTGTGAGTGTGATTAAACGAATCTTGATGCACGGGCCTGCATCAAATATGCATATAACGCGATCTGATTGGATAAAATGCATTGAGTTCTTGCTGCTTCACAAAAAGAAGGCAGTTAGAGAGGCTTTCTGCAGCCAAATCAGTTTCTTTACAGAGGATTCTGTTTTAACTCTTTTGTTTTCAGACGAAGAGTTGGACAGTAAAACCAAAGAACAAAAATTGTTGGACATAATCAAACGTGCTTTGGCGACTGCAAAAGAACCTTTGGTACTCGTTTCTCTAATGGAGTCTGCATCGGAAATCATGATTGGGGTCGATATGCTCAATCCTCTTTTCCTGGGCTCTCTCATACTATTAGTTGATCAACTAGATAATGCCAGTAAATTGGTCCAGTTAACTGCATCAAATTTTATTCACAGATCTAGCTTCTTCCACAACAAGGGGGGACTCAAAAGAATTCTTTCAGAAGTTGGACATATTCAGAGTGAGCTGTTTAATCATCTATCATTCAGACTCCACAGCCGGCCAACGCTGATTAAAGAGTTTGCGGAGGCTGTTATTGGCACTGACACAGAAGATCTTGTAAAGAAAATGATACCAGATGTTCTTCCAAAGCTGGTGGTCGCTCATCAAGAAAATGATCTTGCAGTGACCACTCTATATGAATTGGCTAAATGTTTGAACACGGAGATAGCGCCTTTGATAGGTCATTGGCTTCCGAAAGTTCTGGCTTTTGCATTAAATCAAGAGGATGGACGAGATTTATCCTCAGTGTTGCAGTTCTACCATGCTCAGACTGGGTTAGACAGTAAAGAACTTTTTAATGCAGCATTAGATGCACTGTTGGATGAAATTATCTGCTTCTTGGATGACGATTCAGACAAGATTACACAAAGGTTATTGTTAACTGAATTTATGGCATTATTCAGTGGGTATAAAAAGTTGTGTTTTAAGAGGTTAAAGGTCTTGATGAGTTATTCATACATGTGCTACTTTTTAAGTATCATTACCCGTATTGTGTGATACATGTGCTACTATTCTTCTAGATATTAGCCATCTAATACTAATTACTGAACTGATGTTTTCATTTAGAGTATGTTTCTGTCACAGTATAATACTATAATTATTACTTTCAAAACATTTCAAGTCTCATGTTCGAGCGTGAACTCTTTTTTCTCAGTTCAAATTTTCTCTCACAATTATGTTAAACTTCTACTTCTTTTTTGGGGAACTAGATATAGAGAGCCAGATACCCAATCCCAGGCTGTGTAACTATGTCCTGACATTTTGATTTTGTTCTTGTATTTA
This sequence comes from Rhodiola kirilowii, assembly GCA_033675215.1. Classification (NCBI taxonomy): domain Eukaryota; kingdom Viridiplantae; phylum Streptophyta; class Magnoliopsida; order Saxifragales; family Crassulaceae; genus Rhodiola; species Rhodiola kirilowii. The sequence continues at coordinate 4,215,780 of CM066193.1, read as the reverse complement.
ACAGTTATTTTTTACTATGTGGACGAATAGCTACGTTTTGTTACCGAATTCAATTTCTAACTTTGGGGTGAAAACTGATTATTGTCATTTGCTTGCAGGTTGGCTAGGGTACCTCAGATGATCAAAGAAGTTGCTAAAGTTCTGACTGGCAATGAAGATCTCCCTAATTTCTTGAAAACTAATTTTGTGTATCTCCTTAACAGCATCGATAGAAAAATGCTGCATTCTGAGAATATTTTGTTGCAGAAGCAAGCATTGAAACGAATAGAGATGCTGATTGAGATGATGGGTTGTTATCTTGGGACTTATGTGCCAAAACTTATGGTTCTTCTCATGCATGCAATCAATAAGGAGGCACTGCAAGGTGAAGGTCTCACTGTTTTGCATTTCTTCATTGAACAATTAGCCAAGGTATCCCCGTCGAGCATTAAACATGTTATATCTCAAGTTTTTGCGGCACTCGTTCCTTTCTTGGAGAGAGAGGAAGACAGTCCCTCAATACATCTGAATAAAGTTGTTGGTATTTTAGAAGAACTTGTCTTTAACAATAAATCCATCTTAAAGCAGCACATTCGGGAATTTCCACCATTACCTAGTATTCCAGTTCTTGCAGAATTAAACACGATTTTACATGAAACGCGGGGACCAATTACTTTCAAGGAACAACTGCAAGATGTGGTTGATGGTTTGAACAATGAGAACGTAAACGTCAGGTACATGGTAGCCTGTGAGTTGAGGAAACTGTTAAACCTTAGAAGGGATGATGCCACAGCTATGATTACTGGGGAACTTGACTCTGAAATGGGTGTTCTGAGTTCCCTGATAACTTCATTACTCGGATGTTGTGCTGAAGAATCAAGAACAGGGTTGGGACAGAGATTGAAGTTGGTATGTGCTGACTGTCTTGGAGCTCTCGGCGCAGTGGATCCTGCCAAAGTTAAGGGGTTTTCAACTCAACGATTTAAAATTGAATGTTCAGATGATGATCTTATATTTGAGCTAATCCATAAACATCTAGCCAGGGCCTTTAGAGCCGCACCTGATACTATAGTTCAGGACTCTGCCGCACTGGCTATACAAGAGCTTTTAAAAATTGCAGGCTGTGAGGCATCTCTTGACGACAGTGTTGCTGCTTCAGCATCACAAAGGTCTGCAGATGTAAACTGTAACACGACATATGTCTCTACATCCAGGAGCACCAGTGAATCAAGTGAGATGAGTTGCAGGGGTCTGCGGTTGTGGGGACGTTTTTCAAATTATGTCAAAGAGATAATAGCCCCTTGCTTGACTTCCCGATTCCAGCTTCCAAATGTGTCTGATTTTGCACATACTGGACCAATATATCGACCCTCAGTATCATTTAGATTGTGGATATTCTATTGGATTAAAAAACTTACTATACTTGCAAAAGGATCCCGGTCTCAAATTTTCAATTCTTGTCGAGGTATAGTGCGCCATGATATGCAAACGGCAACTTATCTGTTGCCATACTTGGTTTTGAATGCAGTTTGCTATGGCACTGAGAATGCACGTCAAGGAATAGCTGATGAGATTTTAACTATGCTTAATGCAGTTGCTGCAGAGAAAGCGGGTACTGCATCAACTGGTGGAAGTGGTGGTCAGAGTGAAGTTTGCATCCAAGCCGTGTTCACCCTTCTTGATAATTTAGGTCAATGGGTGGACGATGTGGAAAAGGAAATAGCTCTTTCAAAGCCACTTCTATCCAACTCTAAGCAGCATGGATTGAAACTTAAAGATGGTGGTAATGATTCTATTGTTGATAAAGACCCACGCCTTGTGCAGTGTAAATATGTCTCTGAGCTATTAGCTGTAATTCCAAAGGTGACCCTTGCAAAGGCTTCATTTGGATGTCAGGCTTATGCGCGGTCTCTAATGTACTTTGAGTCTCATGTCAGGGAGAAGTCGGGCTCGTTTAACCCAGCAGCTGCAAGGAGTGATGTTTTTGATGATGATGATATTTCATTCATGATGGAAATTTACAGCTGCATGGATGAGCCCGATGGCATATCTGGCTTGTCATGTTTACGTAAATCCAGAAGCCTGCAAGACCAACTGTTAATTAACAAGAAGACAGGGAACTGGGCGGAAGTCTTAATCTCTTGTGAGCAGGCTTTGCTTATGGAGCGAACCTCTGTTCAAAGGCATTCAGATGTTCTTAATTGTTTACTCAACATGTGCCACCTTCAACTCATGGTCAGCTGCGTAAATGGGTTAATTGCTGATGTTCCTCAGCATGAAAAAACATGGTGCACCCAAGGTTTGCAGGCAGCATGGAGGCTCGGGAGGTGGGATTTAATGGACACGTATCTTGATGGTGCTAATAAGGAAGGGGTACTATGCAGCGTGTCAGAGACTAATGCCACCTTTGATATTGATGTTGCAAAGACTCTTCAGGCAATGATGAAAAAAGATCAATTCTCCATTGCTGAAAAGTTAGCTCTCTCCAAGCAAGCTCTGATTGCTCCTCTTGCTGCTGCAGGCATGGACTCTTACTCAAGGGCTTACCCTTTTGTGGTAAAATTGCATATGCTGAGGGAAATAGAGGACTTCCACTCTCTTCTCCCTGACCATTCTTTTCTAAACAAATCTATTCAAATGGATGACCCTGGACTCTCAAATTTGATAGAGAACTTGGAGAATAGGCTTCGGTTTACACAGCCATCACTTTGGACTAGAGAACCACTTTTATCCTTCAGAAGACTTGTCTTTGGTGCCAGTGGCCTTGATGCACATGTTGGGAACTGTTGGCTTCAATATGCAAAGCTTTGTCGTATGGCTGGACACTATGAAGCAGCAAAATGGGCAATTTCTGAGGCAGAAGCTTCTGGTGCGCCTAATGTGCACTTCGAAAAGGCCAAGCTTCTTTGGGGTACTAGACGATCTGATAGTGCCATTTCAGAGTTGCAGCAGTTCCTGTTGAAACTGCCAAGAGAGGCAGTGGGCTCTGCAGTGATATCGTCAATCACTAGCATTCCAACGGCTACAGTAAATACAGTACCCATAATTCTTGATAGTCAAGCAGTGGATGAGAACCGGAATATTGCAAAGACTCTACTCTTGTATTCTAGGTGGATCCATTACACAGGGCAGAAACAGAAGGAAGATGTGATGAGTCTTTATAACAGGGTGCGGGAACTTCAGCCCAAGTGGGAGAAAGGGTACTTTTATACTGCAAAATATTGTGATGAGTTACTAGCTGATGCCAGGAAACGCCAAACAGAATATTCTGATGTGGTCTCAAAGTTTGCATCGTCATCTGTTGTTTCTCCAACTAATTCCAATACTGAGAAGCGCTGGTGGGTACATCTACCTGATGTGCTTTTGTATTATGCTAAAGGGCTTCATAGGGGTCACAAGTATCTATTTCAAGCACTCCCACGGCTGTTAACTCTTTGGTTTGAGTTTGGGATTATCTATCAAAGAAGTAATTCCGCCAATAAGGATCTGAAGAATATTCACACCAGGGTAGTAAAGTCTCTGAATTTTTTTTCTGATTTACTTATTTGTTTTTAAATATTTATCGTGACTGTGCAGGTAATGAGTATCATGAGGGGTTGCTTGAAGGACTTGCCAACATATCAGTGGCTGACTGTTTTGCCTCAGCTAGTTTCTCGAATATGTCATCAGAACGATGAAGTTGTGAGATTGGTCAAAGTCATTATCACTTCTGTACTTCGACAATATCCACAACAAGCTCTTTGGATCATGGCTGCCGTATCAAAGTCTACAGTCCCATCTAGAAGAGAAGCAGCTGCGGAAATTATTCAGGCCGCGCGTAAAGGTTCCAGCCAGTCAAGTGGTGGCAGCAGTGTGTTTATTCAGTTCGCAAGTCTAGTAGATCATCTAATCAGGTTGTGTTTTCATTCGGGCCAGCCAAAGGCGAGGACAATAAATATCCTAACTGAATTTAGTGCTCTCAAGAGGATGATGCCTGTAGATATTATAATGCCCCTCCAACAGTCTCTCACTGTCAATCTTCCTACGTGTGACTCAAATTTGACAGGGTCCAGCCCCTTTGGTATCTTCTCTGCTGCAGATATTCCAACCATTTCAGGGATAGGCGATGAAGCTGAGATCCTATCATCCCTTCAGCGTCCCAAAAAAGTATGCCTTTCCATATTAATTTTCAGATGCACATACATAGTAGACAAGAAACAAGTACTTACTGATACGCTGCGCGACAAATATTGTCGATTTCAATAACCATTGGCTCTATTATGTTTTTTTAGGTGGTTCTAATGGGCAGTGATGGTATTGAGCGACCATTCCTATGCAAACCAAAAGATGACCTTAGAAAAGATGCACGGATGATGGAGTTCACTGCAATGATCAACCGGTTATTATCAAAATATCCTGATAGCCGACGTAGGAAGCTTTACATGCGAACATTTGCAGTGATTCCTCTAACCGAGGATTGTGGGATGGTAGAATGGGTGCCTCATACTCGTGGCCTACGCCATATACTTCAAGACATTTATATGACTTGTGGGAAATTTGACAGACAGAAGACAAATCCCCATATCAAGCACATTTATGACCAATTTCAAGGTAAGATGCCCGAAGACGAAATGCTAGCGACAAAAATTCTCCCACTGTTCCCACCTGTGTTCCATAAGTGGTTTCTGAACACTTTTTCTGAGCCAGCAGCCTGGTTCCGTGCCAGATTGTCATATGCACACACTACAGCAGTATGGTGTATGGTTGGCCACATTGTAGGCCTAGGTGATCGCCATGGTGAAAATATTCTGTTTGATTCAACCACTGGTGACTGTGTACATGTCGATTTCAGTTGCTTGTTTGACAAAGGCTTGCAGTTGGAGAAGCCTGAGCTGGTGCCTTTTCGTTTAACTCAGGTAACACATAACTCAAACTTATAGTTGAGTGAATAAATTATGATTTATCAAAATTCACTTTCCTATTTTCTTCAGATTGTCACAATTTTTGTATCTGATCTTCAGAACATCATTGATGGTTTGGGCATTACTGGATATGAAGGAGCTTTTCTGAAAGTATGTGAAATTACACTTACAGTCCTACGGACACATAGAGAGACTCTAATGAGTATTCTTGAAACATTTATTCACGATCCACTCGTGGAATGGACAAAGTCTCACAAGTCTAGTGGAGTAGAAGTACAGAATCCTCATGCTCAGGTTCGATCCCATTATTATTGTTAGATATTATTCTTTCTTTTCCATACATTGTCCTCATTTTTCTGCCTTAATTCTCTCAAAATGTCAATTTAGATGTTACTAGCAACTAGTCTCTTATAAAATATGTTGTTAAAATTACAGAGAGCCATAAGTAATATAGAAGCACGGCTGCGAGGAGTAGTGGTTGGTGTTGGAGCAGCACCTTCGCTGCCACTAGCTGTCGAGGGTCAAGCGCGTCGGTTAATTGCTGAAGCCGTTTCACACAAAAACCTTGGGAAAATGTATATTTGGTGGATGCCTTGGTTTTAAAGTGTCTGGTCCGAGTCACATCCCTCCTACCACAACAATGGATTTGTAGTCTGTGGTTACCTGTGCAGCTGCCATTTTTTGCATATCATCACCAACTGGGCTGCCTAATTTTGGATATGATTGGATGCTAACTTCACGGCTCGTGCTCATGGCTTTTTGCATCAGCCAAGGCAGAGTAGGTATTTTGTATTTGCCTGTGATCTTGTATAGGCTAACATGTAAGAACCTGAATTTTTAAAGATTAAATAAGTAGACTTATCTTAAGTAAATAAATGTTGAGTTGAAAAACATGACATAATGAAAGACAAGTGGTAGGCACTTGTCTTCACCTAAAAACTTATTATTAGGTGACTCATATACATATTTATTGAAGTGTGACAATGTGGACAAGTGGTAAGACATCTAAACCCATCATTAAATGCTTCATTAATACATCCTCTCTATATAAGCCATAGTAAAAGTCGTTTTTACTTCTTTAGGTAAGAAAAGAAAGAAAATCAACAAAAGGTTTGTAAAACAAATCTGGACAGCAACTTTGTGAGAGAAAAGAGGTAGGAAGTTGTTGAAGAATATATCAAGATATTTGTGAAATCAGATCTGAATAAATTAGGAAATTTAAATTATATGATTAGGATGTAGAATATTCATGGGGAAGAATAGTTTACTATATATTAGCTGCTATGTACTTAAAAACTTTTCAAGATAGAAAAATATTTTTCTCTCTGTCAACTTTCTACAGAAGTCTTAATCTCTTCTCTTAGTTTATGAGTTTTATGCTCTTGTATGATGATCTTGATATATGTAGTACTTGTTTGATGATGTGTATTTGAGTGATTTTAGACTTTTTTTGAGTTCTATCCACTGTTTTTAGTTGCTGTCCATGTGCTGAAATTATGCTTGCTAAGTACTAAAATATGAAGAACATGAGTTTAATACTTAAAAAGATTGTGGACAGATTTGGAATGTTGATACATGTCGTGCATGTCTTATTTTCCTTCATGAAAGAGCTAATAATGCATTGAAATGGACATGTATGTACTAAATTCACATAGATAGGTTATAAGATGTAAAAGAAAGCTAACAACGAATTTATATGCAATCTGAGTTATGTAATAGTTACCAATTTATATGTTTTTAATTCTGAAATTAGGGATTTACATGGTGAAATTACATATAGAGTTCACTAGAGTCATTTGCAAGTGATAATCATATTCCTTAATGACTTAATCAACTTATAAAAGCAAGAACCAAGGTAAATAGGCTTGTATAACAGTCTGAAATCTTGAATTTAAGTCCTAAAATACCTTATAAGCTAGTTTAGAAAGTAATCTTTCAAAGTAATTATATTGGTGCTTATCTTTGAAGTCAATTGTGAATGATTTGCTTAGCTTTTATGATATTAGCCTTGTTTGTAAGTACTGTATTCAAGATTCGTGTTTGTATTTCGTAGTACATGCTATATTGTGATACGTATGCATATTATTACATAACATAAGCATTCACGCATGATATTCATGTATTTGAAAGGAAGATGTTTTTAATGAAAGGATGTGAAACGGGATACGAGATATCCTTGGGTTGAAGCCTCTAAACCCTGCAGGAAGATCCCGCGAATGGGATGATGGTTGGTGCCAGACTGGTGTGAAACGTGGCCGGTAGCTTTTCGAGTCGTGAAAGTCTACCAGTTTTGAATAATGCAAACCATGATTAAACACCATTCATTGCATATCACATGCATCACTCACACAATTGTTTATATGCGTTTGTATGTTGTGTGAGCATGTAACTTGTGGACTAACGGTTGAAATTAAGTGTTCTTACTGAGTTCCCAAAACTCACTCCTAAATATTTTACAGGATCTTCTGAGAAGTAAGTTGAAGTTTTAAAGAGTCGGAGACTTGTGTGCCTACAACTTTTGTGTACTATAATGTGGCATATGGCTAAGTGCTGGTTGATGATAGTGGCTTATGTAACCCTCTTTTTGTGTATATAAAGGTGGGAAGTTAAGTATGATTGTAAGAAAGACAATGTAAGGTTGTATTACAAGTAATATAAATTTCTTACTCACGTCCTTGGGGTTTCGGGGCGTGACATAACCTCACTTATTTCTAGAATATCTGCTGGATCCCAAAAGGTGTAAAGCCTGAAACTCCTACGAGCCCATCACATGGAGATTCCTTGGCTAATAATGGAAGAGAATAGTTGGGTGGTCTGGACCCCCATTTGTAGATACTATTTTGGACGTTAGGTTGAGAGACTAGTTGTTGGTGATGACTGGTGGGAGCTAGCTAAGCAACAAAGTGACCCATTATACCAGTCTCTATCAAGTATCACTCAGTTTGTCACGCAACTTGCAGTCATCAATAAATCAACAATACAAGGAACATACTTGGCCGTCAACCCAAGGAAAAAGAAAGGAAGAAAGAAAGAGCAAGAAAACAAGAGATGAAATCAATGGCCGAGTTTGATGGAAAACCAGATGCAGAAAGGAAGGTTGAGAATCATCAGATGAGTCTACCTTCCCGGCAGCGGAGGGTTAAGGGCAGGAAGATTGTTACTAAGAGTATAACAAAGCTGGAAATCGAAAGGTATTGGAAGAATAAACATATGGAAGAAGATGATCATCTGTTTTCAGCAATCAAGGCAGCAGCTCGCATCAGGGCTCGTAATCTTACAGTAAGAACATATACTACCTGTTCTTTTCTGCTCTAGATTTTAAGGATTCAGTTTTGTGCCGTCATTTAAAAACTAAGCCTTGGTGACATATAACAGGAGGAGGTCTACAAGCGCTTTGAAGAATCACTCGACGACACAAACATGGACGAATATTCAGAAGAATCAAGTATTGGAATCAAGGATTGGTATGTAGACTTTCATGTGTTTTCTAAAATCTGAGGCATGTGTTATGTTACCAAACTAAAAGATTCCAATCCAAGTCTATTGACTTAAATAATTGAATCTGCAGGTGGACCAAAAGCAAATATGCCTACCTGAATCAGCCTGCTATTGGGACTCTTGACAAAAAGAAAAGGGCATCTTCTTATGTACCGAACAGTTGCTTTTACAAAATTCCAGTTTCTTCTCCAGGCCATTACGTTGCGTATCCTTATCTGGGTGTTTTCTAAATCATATCTCATCAGCTTCGCTTCCAGGTCACGACCAGGGCCACAACCACCTATATTGTACGTATGTATCGTATCTATCATTTATCTATATAAGCAGCATAATGCATAGTTTCTTCCTGACTTTGGCTCATCTGTGATTTGTATATAACACATTCTTTCACAATTTGTAAACTCAAAGTATCTATCTATCTATCTAATGTACATCATCTGTTCTACTTGGTCTGAAAAACCACTCATCTGTTGTGTATAATTTACTGGTTGAAATATTCATTGTATTGTACTCATATGAAACCCAGGGACCAAGTCAGTTTGTTTGCCCACAAGTTTCAATGTGTGCAAGCATCAGAAAGTTAAATGGATAAATTTTTATTATATTCTCTTAAGACCAACAACATTGTAATATCCCCAGCTTTATTTTTTAGATCAGAGTCGAGTGCCTAATCCAGTAATCCGTTTACCTATATAGAAACCTTTTGGGTAGCTATAATGGGGGATATCAATATCATATCCTAATAAGAGGCCACATCTTGTGCAAAGTAAATTTTTGGTATAAAATATAAAAAATTTTAAAATCATTTTATAATTCATCAGTTTATTTTATAATTCGTCAAAATTCGAGCCGAAAAATGAAAAAGAAAAGTCAAAAAATAAAAAGACACATAATTCGTCAGGTTTATTTTATAATTCGTGACACACAAAAAATCCATTAAATCAAGATTTAATCTCATACATTCAATCACAAGAGCAAGGACTATGATTAGTTTGTATTTTGTACCAAAATATCAACTTTGTACCTGATCCTATTCTTTTGTTTTTTGGAATTTGAGGGAGCCCAAGTTTGTTTTATAATCAACTTTAGGGATGTTAGTGTATATTATTGGAACTTGAGGGAGCCAAGATTGTTTCTAATTAACTGTAGGGAGTTTAATGTGAATATTAGAACTTGTGGGCACTGGGTTTGTTTTGTAAATTAGTTTCTTAGAACTTGGGGAACTGAGTATATTTTGTAATTAGTTTCAGGAGGCTAAGTGTATGGTTTCAAAACTTGTGGAGCCGAGTTTGTTTAGTAATTAGTTTCTGGGAGTTAGTGTAGAAAGTGAGAACCTTGAGGATACCATTTTGTTTTGTAATTAGTTTTAGGGGGTTCTTGTACGTTGTATGAACTTGAGGAGACAGTTTCTTTTGTAATTCAAAATATCGCGTCTTCTCGGAATCCTCCCAGGCGATCGATTGGATTTCCGACGTGTACGACGGCGATAAGGCTTCTTCTCCGTCCTTGGCAAATCCCGACGCGCAGCCCCTTTCGATTTCCGGTACAAAATTCTAGCCACGCTCTTCAAATCTCTGGATTTATATTCGAGCGACAGGGGTCAATTCGTAAATGTAGTCTACTAGTTGGGTCAAACTGTAAATACGAAGAGTTTGCGCCAAGGTTGATTTCAAACTTCACCTTAAAGTCATACCTGATTTTGGGTTACAGTAATTCACCGAAATGAATATTTGAGACAGAAAGACAACGCAAAAAAAAAGAATAATAATGTGTGAATGTAGCTACAAATGTGACGCAGACAGACCGGCGGACTAGCACTGAATCTGGGACATAACGTGGATACAAGAATTCCAAACTCAGGAGAAGTTCCAATAGACCAAATCAGGCAATCACGAATGCAAAATTTGCTACAGAGTCTGCCCGCTTTTTCAAGTATGCTGCAATTATGAAGTGCATAGCGACTGCGGGCTTCTCGGGACATCCAGTTCTTTGCGAGACTTCATAATAATGACCAATAATATTGGTCTGTATAGAACACAAATCACAGCTCCAGAACGGACACAGCTGGATAAATCTATATGGATCGACATATGAGATTTTTTGAACATTGACGACGCCTCAACACCTTTGAAGATTGATATTTTTAAATTTACACCATGTACTTTGACAGTCCGTCTCTCACTTGAGGCTCAAGGGCCGCGATGCACTGTTCCCACGCTCCATTTGCAAGCATCTGAATAGTATATATGTTTACGAAATCAGTAGATGTTCACATCGGTTGCAAAAATAGATACAAGAACGTGGACTTCACAAACCTGTTTATAACCATGTAACACTTGGCAAATTTCATTGTGTAGGTCTTCACTCCTTATCTCCTGCAAAAAGGCATCTGAGGTTACTAGAACCAAAACAAAGTACTTCCAATTTTTTTCGTCTTTTTATTTGGCATAAGTTGATCTTACATGCCAACTTGCAATGGCTTGACATAGAAAAGAAAGTGAACTCAGTGCCCCTTGTGGATTCACTCTGATCTGTCAACGTACAAAATAAACAATTATTGCTAAAACGGCATACAATGTACAGAAAGGAAACATATAATATACATACCATAGCACATAGACCTCGAAAAGCATCTTCTTTCTCAATGTCATCGCGTATCCTGCATACATTAACTTATGAGGAACTATAGAAAAGGAGTAACATCGTTCTGAAACATTGAAAGTGGCGATTGTCATTATGAATTTTTAAACATTTTTGAGAAAAAAGAAATTCCCATTCAAGTAAACTTTTAGTAAACAATAGAAGAATTTATGTGTTCAGTGGACTACCTTGATAGAGCGGCACACCATGGTTGCATGAAATGACCCATATGTGGTGCCACTAGCTCTGGACATACCCAAGCAAGCCTCCCGAGAGTTATGGCAGTGTTTTCTATCAGCGATCTGTTCAGCTCCTGTTCATAATCAGGAATTGAAATAAATACTTAAGAGGATATGAATTGTATGAGGAATAAAGCAAACGATTTACTAACCTCAGCATGCACAAGTATAGGGACCAAGAATGTGACAACTGTCATGACAATAGGAGAAACCTCGTGGCGAACCTGGAGTTGAACTTTTTTCATTTATAATAAGCCTAATATGAGGTAGCAATGATAATAATATGGGACAATATGTAATTTACCTTTACAGCTAATTCACCTATAGCCCAGCACGCATTATTTGCAGCTGAAATACTTTCCTTTAACTTTGGAGTATCCTGCAGGCAGACGACTAGCATAAATACTAAACATGAGAAGCACAAACTAACCAAAGCTTTAATATCAACCCACACACAATTACCAATTGCTTGGCACAGATCTCAAGAAATTCCGACAACCGAGGGTGCAGATGGATTGGACAAACCTGCAAAATATATAATGTCATAATCCAACAAATTATGGAAGAGTACAGTTAGGAGTTTTCATTGGCAACTTTATAAGGGATCGCACCATAGACATACTCAATATTCATACTTAGACGCTAGTATTTGTTCGAGAGTGATCTCTGATTCTTATCTGAAGTGACACAAGTGCACCACAGAGCTTACCCTTGCTAGATCACCAAGAAGAGCAAATGCACTCTGACGGACATCTGACGCATCATCCATGCAGCATTGCAGAAGCAAGTCTCTGAGATTGCTCTTTGAGACCTGCAGAAGAGATCATCTCCAAAAATGTTACTGATGGGGCTAATGCAGGTTATAACAAGCAAATATTAAAAGACGGTTTGTAAGTGTGTGTGTGTTTGAACGTGATATGTCAATTGGTCTGAAAATATCCCAAAATAATCTGTAACAACTAATTTTACACAACGCTGTGAGCAAAGTTATGTAATGTAACGTTCATTCCCCCAACAAAACAATGAGGTGCGATTAAAGTTCAGATAATATACTTGGTAAAAAAAGAAGGTATAGAAATAGAACTATAGATAATATAAAAAAAAGAGAAAAGAGGAACAACATACTGAAAACAAGTCTCTAAAATTCAGTTCACTATGTCTGTTTTGAAGAATGGGCTTACCAAACTTTCTACCCCACTACCTAGGCCTTCTGCAAGACCGGAGAGCAGGTCGAGGCAGCAAACAACAAACTCTTTATCATACTGAAGTCCAGCAGAAGCTGGGTTGCTCTGCAATTGAATGTTGATTTTTGAACCATGAATCAATGACGAATCAGACTAAAATTTTGTAAGAATGATTGAATCAACAACAGTGACAACAAAACTACTGAAATAAAGATATTTGATTCACATATATCACTAAAGTAAATCTGCTCATAAACCAAATGAGATAAGGAGATTTGTCAAATCAGGAGTAGGGACACGACAATTTAAGTAAGGCATTCTGCCTAACTACTTTAAAACAAACCTTTGCTAATTGCTGAGCCTGTATGATCAATATGCATCTCTGAAATACAGGTTCCGCAAATTGGGAGAACCCCATCCCCAGTGCCTGTGAAGTATAAAAATGATAAACTAGGAAGTCAAACATTTATCTTTGTCAGCAGAGCTTGTAAATATTCAGAAAACCTCATGCCTAGTGGCTGTATAGGATTATATTAACTTGACTTTCATCACAAGACATGTATGGCCTCGTAATTCTAATAATTAGTAAAAATAGCATGACAACAGATATTACCTGTGCAATGGATGTGAAACACTCTAACAGCGGGAAAAGATCTTTATCGGTATCAGACAGTGCTTGCCACTTTGAGATTAGTGGTGGCATGAGAATGTCCAAGTATTTTGGCTATAGAACAAACAAAACTTCAAAGTATCAATATGGTTTCTTCTTCTATAATAATTCCGTGCTTAGTGTTTTCAGATAATGCAATGGCATTCATTAATAACAAAAGTAGGAGAACACAAAACATTACAAGAAAAAAATATTACTTGATTCAGCTCCCCGCCAACAGCATCGGCTAATGTTCCAATTGCATCATAAACAATTCTGAGATTCCTTCTCTGATTGAATCATAATAACGATGTCTTCATTAAATAATCAACATTTTGATCTTGTCAGCACATAGTAAGACATAAATTTTACGTGAGCCTGTTACCTGGTATTTTCCAAAAGCACACATCAAATGCTGAAGAATTGTTTCCAACCGTGGTGCCAATTCTTCAGCAGCCTCCTGCAACAAAAAACCATTATGAAAAACTTGTACTTACATCAAGTTAAAACTAAATGTAACAGTATGAAAGAACCTCTTCAAGAGTAGCAAAAGCTGAACAGGCAGCTTCTTGTACTCTCTTATTGGGATCCAAGATCCTCCGCAAAAGACCCAAAAGAACTTTGTCAAATTGCTCATAGCCTTTTTGATCTCCAATACACTGAAATGAAACACAGATATTAGAACTTGTTTCTTGTGTCCCCATGAGTACGATAAACATATGATGAATGTTTCCAGCCATTATTTTGATGGTTAAACAGTTAACTGTGAAAATGAATAATTTAAATTCTACTTCCTTTTCTCTGATCCAAAGAAAAATGGGTGTTGTTTCCCTGTTTAAGCATACCCGAATGAGTCTCCAAAATACATTTACTAACCATGAGATCTTGGCACTTTGACAATATGTATTCCAACTCAAAAACTGTGACTAAATAGAAAAATGGGGAAGATTTTTTTCCAATTTAAATTTTCTGTTATGCTATTTTCATTTCCAGTTGTAGCAAACGGGTCAATTTTAACAAAGAGGACAACAGAGGTGACAACGAAACACATCAAATAAGTAAGGACTACATCATACAAAAACATATTGAACAGAAACATCATTTTAACAAAAATATTACAAGTCAGACATCAAAACAGATATTCCAGTTCTCCTTGCCGGTTTTTATAAAAGTTGCTCTCTTATTCTGCTTGTATTTAAGAAACGAATATTCTTAATCAGTCACAGATACAATAAAGACACCTGGTGATGATCAGACCAAACAAGCAACACAACAAAAAAGATCGTGAAAATTTGTCGAATAGAAGCAGTAAACAAAGCAATTCCTTGTACCTGGATTATATACTTGCTGAAACGAGAGAGGGTCCAGCACGAGATACTTCGTATCAGGGGAAACTTATCGTCTAAAAGAGGGATTAGAAAAGCCACTATCTGCACCACGAATAAATTAACAAAAAATAGTGATAAGCAGAAAGACAACAAAAAACCTTTTAAACAATAAGATTTTCCATATGATAATCAGTGACGATTTAGGTGAAACCACAATGGCAACACTTACGAAATAGAAGAGGAAGATTATATGTCGATATAATATTCGGAGCTTACTAAACATATCCTAGTTTAAGTATAAAAACCAGCCAAAAAAATAACTATAAACAAAATTAATAAAATGCTAGACCAGTAATGTAAAACTCGACCTGTTGATCTACTCGGTCAGGTAACTGGGTTAATGTATCATTGGTTGATCCGGGTTCCCCATGGGGTCACTAAATGTCTCCATTTGAAATGATATATATTTTTAAAATGGGAATTCACATATATGACAACATAGTTCAATCTGTCTATAATCTAAATTTAACAATATCACCTTGAAAAGTTTATAATTCAACATTATCATCACAACTACCAATAAAAAATACGTGTTATATATGTTCAGAATCAGCAGGTGGTTGTTCTTACCTCAGGCAAATGCGGGTAAAGACCATTGACGCACCCTTCAGCTATAGCACCGATAGCTAAAACAGCAGCCTCCCTTTCTTTCCAGGTGGCATCATCGTTACTAGACAACTTTGCCTATGGTAGATGAGGAATGAGCATATCAACTAAAAGCACAAAGACAAAAAGACTATATACCACATTGGTTAACCGATTCATTGAGCAAGTGGCATGGCCATGTGTGTAGTGTTGTTTTTATATATATGAATTATGATACATAGCTAAATGGAGAGATTTTCCACAAACCAAATATGAGCATCAGGTACATTGATGTTAATAACCATTCAAAACGGTATGCCATTATCCATGAGAATATTGGTTCACATGCAAAGATCAACTATAGAGAGGAACCCTGAACTTTGCAAGACAATATGCTATCAGCTCAGCATGCAAGGGCCAGCCAGGAATAATGTGGAAAGCGTTAGAGCAGAGATGATGCTGACCTGGACTACAGGCATCATAAATGGAAGAATCTCATCAGCAAAGACCGTAGAAAATATGTCTAATGCAGCAGCGCTGCATTTTCGTAAATTCCAAACATTGACAATGTCATCATCCTACAAGAAAATCAGCACAATGCTCATGAGAAGGATGTGAAGCGATCCTATGCATTGTATTGGACAGAGTAGAAAGAAATCGGTAACTAGTTAATCAATATTCCTAAAGAGACTGTGGGTTCATACATCATCTTCAGTGTTGTCTTCCGATCCATGAAAGCGTGATGTGTGAAAACGAGGTCTCAAATCCTGAAACCAAGGAGTGACTTCAGTAATATGAACGCAAAGAGAAGAAGTTGCATTGTGAACTGACAGATAAAAGAAACAAACTAAACATTCACTTATAAAAGGATACCTGATCTCTATCTGGATGAGATCCATCTTCCTGAAATCATACATTCTAGTCAGACTTGCAATCAGAAAGAATGGTATGAAATAAAAAATAATGCCAGGAGAATCTCACATCTGCATCCATAAGTGCCTCATCATCGTCCGCATAAACCATATTTGATAATAGAACCTTCACGGATGATATGCCATATTAGAAGTGATAGGAGTCGATCCCAAAAGGAGCGTACAAATAAAACTATTGCGAAATACTCACTGGAATCAGTCGTGGCAAGTATTCACGCAAGTTCTCGGGTGGTAACTGAGCATCACAATATGCAGACCTGCAGTTCATCAAGGTTGCATGATGATAAATAAAGACCATACAATTAACAAATGTAAAAAAGATGTACGAATGAAAATTTGATCGACAAATCAATATAAGAAATGAAAAGTTCACCCTACAACCAAATAGCATAAGCACTTAAATGTCAAGAAAACAATTTGAATGGCAGAATATGCCTTCAAACAACATACATAATTCCATTTCCATATGCCAAGATTAGTTTAAGTTGGATCTATTATATATGGAACATCAACTACATTGACATTGGCATCTCTATTCTCTACTAAAGAGAAATAAACTGAGAGTGAAACGATCACTTGGCAAAAATATCAGATGCGTAACTACCGAAAAAGGATTAGCGACTGTCATGACAGAGGCAATCGAAAAATGTATCAAATACCAAAATTCACAAGCTTCAAGAGAAACTTCTTCATCTGGATCATTATTGACTTGCAACATGTACTCTATGACATTCTTGAGATGCGGCTGCAATAAATATAAACATTAGCATCCAAATTAGAGATTGAGGCTGTTAAATGACCATTGCAAATACTGTGGAAAACTAAAATCTAACCTCTAGGAATGAAGGGCGGACTTCAATTAGCTGAACAAAGGCTGCACAAACCTAATAGAAGAGAAAGTAAACAAAAAATGAGCTTGAAATCTATGATGTGAACATTCGAGCTTGCTGCTACAATGCATCGAAGCACATTCAACACTGAAACAACAGATGATGAAAAGGTGAGCCACATGTGTAGCATTTTGTAGCTGCAGGAACATTTTTGTTCCACTGTAAGGTGTGTCAGTTTAAAATAATATACTCACCAGTTTCCGCACTTCAGGAGCGGGATCATTGGCAAGAGTGAACAAGCCTTGTAGATATTGATCCATTGCTACGTATAAAGCCTTTCAAAAAAAAATCATTGCAGCTGTGTAAGACAAAATTCTAATAACTAGAACAAGGTTGCTAGGAAATACGTACTGTGGGCATCAGCATGATGTACTGGTTGACAGAATCCAACGAGAGCTTTCTAAGGGAGGCCTGTGGTGAGCTGAACAACTGCAAAGAGTCATAAAACCCATGATATTCATTCCGGTTTCTACTTAAAGATGCAGATGTAAATAACACATTATAGGTGGACTACCTGAAATAATCTGGGAAGGAGTACATTTATAGGCCGCTCATTCAGTCCAGGCACATCAGCATCCAACACTTGAGGTATGTCTTCACAGATCTGTATACATGCCAAATTTTGTCTTACAAAATATCAGACGAGATATAACATGAAGGATTCTAAGGCCCGTCTTTGCTCAGACTAATTGTTTCTTACTGGGCTGAGATACCACACAGTTAATAGATTATGGACTAAGATTTAGCATCGCAAAAGGCCGTATGAGGCAAGTAGTGAAGAACAGTAAGGTGGATTATTGACACCAGGCCTCTGCATAGCCAAAGTTTGATATAGTACTGTTCTAGTTTTATGTTCTTCCGAGGAACTAGAGTTGTATGCATTTTTAGGTGTTTTCCTATTTAGTAATTACTGAACTATAAAAGAAACGCAAATCCCAGCTGCCATTCCAATAATACTAAGAAAAGCTTACCTTGGATAAAGAATCCATAGCACCTTCCTTGTAATTTAATTCGCTACTATCCAAGCATGTCACAAGGGCTTTTAACAACTCTGGCCATTCAGCCAGGCCTCCTAGTTGAACTATCACACTTATAATAGTCCCAACAGTTGACCTAATGTGCCTATCTGCCGCTCCCAAGCAAGGCAAAAGCTCAGATTTTATATATTGTTGATGTGTTGGAGGCAATAATTTAAATGAACCCCTCAAGTTGTTTTTCAAAAGGAGCCCAGCAGCCTGGCGCACTTCAACTGACTTTCCCTGCATGAAAATTCCAATTGGAATAACTGTGAGCTTTACCACTTACTTTAGATTTTGGAACATCAAACATGTTTTAATGTCAAATAAATGTCTGTCTTTCTTTGTTAAACCACTGCATATCTAATCGCAATGTCCAAAGTGCCAAACATTAACTCTCAGCTCACACTTTTCTCTCCTTTCTACAAGCCTAGCAATGTTACAAACAGGCTCACACATTCTGACATTCAAAAAGATGATGAATTCATAAACATAAACATTGCAGGATTTCACACAATCTTAGTATCTCTAAGTAGTCGTCCGATTATATAAATAAGTATTAATAACAGGCATAAATAGCAATAAGACCTCTGAACAGAAAATCGTTTCTACTGCTAGAAAACAACAAGTGATCCTCCGTCCACCCCAAAACCAGTCATTTCAAACTGTAGCGCTCATCTCGAGAAATACTTTCACATGTAAAATTCAATCATATTTTCCATATCAAGAACTATTCTGGACAAGCAGATTCACACAATCTACCACCCAATCACCAACTCCATCAATCTCTCATCCACTCTGAATCAGAATGCTCAAGAATCATCCAGAAATCCAATCAATCATTACAAAACAAAAAATCCCTACTCGTCTCCAACTTCCATCAATCCAACTCAATCACACCACCAGAATCCCTAATCAACAATTACTGCAACAATCAACAATCGGATTACAACCTCGGCGCGGGCGAGGATGAAAGCCAAGTAGTTATTGAAATCCGGAAACTGCGAGTAGTGCTGCAGCTGCTGCAAAATCTGAGACTTATCACTCGAAGTCGGCGATATGTGGCGTTCTAGCAATCCGCAGATCTCCTTGAATCCCTCCTCCTGCGGCTGCCACGGCGCAGTAGCTGCAGCAGCTGCCATGATTCTCGTTGACCCGAAGATTCTGATACAAATAAATCAACCTGTGGATTCGATTCAAGCGCCGATGAGGTTAGAAGCTGAAGCGATTCCGACAAATTCGAGAGCCGGAGGAGACCGAGAAGAATCGACGAAGAATAGTAATTCTTATAGCTTGTAATTTTGCTAAAGAGTAAACGTGGATTTGTAATTTTTGGATTTGGTAACATGAAAATGTAATTAACTTTTTTTTGGCGTCTTGGAATGTTTTTAGGGCTTGTTTGGCGCTTTTAGACTAATATAATAATGTTCATTTTTCTTAGAATTAATTTATATAATTAAATTTTAAATATGATGTGCTGATGACAGCCTGGCAATGAAAGTGATGATTCTTGCTTTGAGTTCAGTTTTGCTGACCTGTTTAAATATGATTTTTCAATTCAAAAGCCAACTGGAGGAGCTGACATTTACATACTGTTGGAGTCTGTGAACTCCACCGATTTTGATATGACAATGCCAAGTCACTAACTACGATCCAACACATACAATGGAATATAAGAAGATATAGCTGTTTCAAATTCATGACAATGAAAATGAAAGTGGCTACATTTACAAGCTATCAACATTCAAGCCCTGATAATTCCCATTCGTCTTAGATTTTCAGTCGATTGCGCTGAAAACCAATATCAGTTCTAATGATCCGACAAGTTCCTGATTCCCCCAATTGAGAATATGACAGTAGCAACTGAGCGACGGTAAGGTATTTTGCTTGCAGGAGCTTATTTGTACCGTGGACCGAAAGAAGTTAGCCTAGGATGAGTAATATCCGTCGTGGAGCATTTTTAGTGTGTATTAGTCGGAAGGTAGCTGGGGGTCTGGAGTTTCATTCGTCGTCTGAGTCAGATTCTGACTCAGGGTTGTAATCTGCCAACGGAGGGTTTTGATTCATAGTGAATCGCCAGCTATCGCCCTCTTCTATTTCCCATTGTTTTTTTAGTTCGTAAATGGCTTTGGAGGCTGCAGCGGAGATTGCAGGATTGCTGTCTTCTGCCAGTCTCTGGTTAAATGAAGAAAATGAGTTGGTTGGCAAGAGAAGAGGAATTGAATTACCGCAAAGGTTGTGATTACATAGTATGTTGTTTACCTGGAGAGCTCCCATTCCGGCATTTCCTAGCGTCCACATGGATGGAGCAGCAGCAAGAGCATTAGCAAGCGCTTTACTGTACAGTGAATAGAACAGCAAATTACACACATCCTTTCGAAGGTATTGTTAAAAGTGAGATGAGATTGAAAGAGGATTTCAACTCAAATTACCGTGTGTTAACATCTGGCGAACTCGAGCACTCTGCTAGCAGAGAAACACTACTCTTCCCATCCATGGCGTCAAGATCTATAAGGGTCGTAACCAGCAACTCAAGCTGCACCAAATAGATGAGATTCATCGGAGGAGCAAATGATATGAGTGATATATTTACTTTACAAACAAAACCACGACATACGTCTTCGGGGTCAGTGTAGTCAATTCCATCAGCATCGTAGAGAGCAGAAGCGATACTCCAGTATGCTTCCTGTATACTTAGAAATTATATTGTTTGTTTGCAGCTTGCATTGCATGTACAGTATAATGTATATCATGACTAGGATCGCTACCTCTATGGCCAAGATGCGATCAGCAGATACCTCTGCAAAATCAAGATTTATTCCATTCTTTTCAAGCATGATCCGTCCTATCGGATTACCAGTTGATACAGAATCCTTCTTTTCATTCACCGGGCTACATGCAAAATAAAATGTACTTGCTATATAGTTGACTCGCAATAGAAGTGAATAGAGAGTTCTATAGATTCAACTTACAAGTTGTACACCTTGCTGACCATCATATCATGGATATATTTGACAAACTACAAAAGATAAAGTATGATCACATCAGTGGGTAGATCGTGACAAGCATACTGCCGAGTTGAAAAGATGGAAGTTTGTTATCATCATATTTTCTAGTAGTAATAATCAAGTTTAACAAAACATGAAGCCAGCTTACCTCTAGGGCTGTCAATGCATCTTCCATTGCACGTTGTTTAGCTCGTAGGTCAGCACGGCGTAGATCAGCCTAAAGAGCAAATAAACAGCTTCAAAAAATGCACAAAAAAGTTTTTTAACGGGTGATACATAGATTGCGTTTGTCCTATAGGATCAGCAGATAATCAGATTCAACGCCCATTTAAAATTTAATCATGTGAATACTGATATGTAATCAAGAAGAATGGTAAATGACAATACCTACGGTATAATTTGTTGAATTGGCAAATCTGTCACCGGCACTAGAATGACACTATTATCAATAACATTTTCTTTGGCGAAATGTAATTAGCAATATTAATGCAAAATATTTTGTTATTAGCCTCTGATGTTCATGAGAATGAGTGTATCGAAGTCTCTAGCCCACATGTATTAGATGTGATGATGAGAACATAAATAATCTTCAAAACATAATTCAGGATGCCAAAGGCATTGCAGTTACTAGTTCAATTTATGAATACGCAATTATAAATCAAGAGCCATGAGAATGATTAATAGAGACGAGGATTTCAAAAGGAGAAAGAAAAACGTATATATAAGAGTAAATTTGAACAGAGATACTTTTAGTCCCCAATAACCCAGCAATGCTTTCACAATCCAAGAAAAGAGGGGCTAATAATCACCTCTAAAGCTCCATCATTCCAATGCTTCTCGGCAACACTCTTTAGCCTAGTTTGAGCTTTTTCCTTCAATTTCTGAGAAAGGGCGATATTTATGAAACATAAATACAATAAACAAGAGAATTACTCTCTAACCAATCCAGTAACGAAACTGTTTATTACATACACTTCCAATGATGTGGAGGCGTTCAGCATTTTCTTTCACACCGCGATCAATTTTTTCCGTGTCCTCTCTTGCACGAGCTTATACAAAATATTAAGAAACATAATTCAGCACATAAATTGTCAAGCGTTTTAATTTCGTGATAGTATAAAACAAGCACAATGAGACACAATGCAAACCGACAAGGTGTTTTGTAATTCCCATTATGCAATGATTAGTCACATGCCATTGGGAGTTTCATTACCATCAATTTTCAGAAACTCTAGTCCAAGAATAGCAACATCTTGTCGTGCTCGGGCGTCCAGTCTCCTTATGCCCCTAATTGAGACAAAAAATAGTAAACATAAACTAATTAAATAAGACGAGTCAGGATTCGGCAAAAAGGGGAAAATTATTTGCAAAAAACATGAGAGATTAAAAGAAGGGGGGATAACAAGTTCACGCATGAGCAAACCAAGCTTAGAATACACTTACTAAAGCCACTTGCCACTATATGGTAAAATACAAACTGTATAAATTTCTAAGGCGGTGTGAAGACGAATACACAGAAAGCACGGCAGGTTGACAACAAGGGATCATCAAAATACATGTGCAAACCGTAGTCTAACTCTAGTTAGGAACTTAAGATATCACATTCAAGCATATACAAAAAGAATGGCAGAAAAACATTCAGTTTCTGCCTAGCAGTTCTCCAGTGCGGGAACTTGTTTACATTATTTGTCAACTGAATGTAACATGGTCGATATGATAACAAATGATTACCGGGAAAGCAAGAAGATGTCGTTGCGGGCCCTATCATTCACGAACTTTGCATCATTGTAAACGAATTTACACGCTTCAGCTAACCCCACTGTTGAACGGTTGGTTTTATACGGCTCATCGTCCCCTTCTCGGCTGTGTGCATAACAAACAAAAAGTTACTATACCAGAAGACCCATTGTTCTATAACAAAACTTATAATAAATTTCTACAAAGAAAGGACAATTGTTTCGACAACAATGATTTAATCAACTACCATAGAAAAACTACCAATGTCATGACCAAGTAATCTGTAACACTCCAGAAAGAGGTTTTAGTTCTACTTGACTGACACATATTTTGAGGACAGTGGTACACCCAGTATGACTTACTTAAATGTCAAAACAAAATACCTACCCATAAACATCTCGAGAGGCACTATGATTCTGAACAGATTCTTCAGTCTCGGTATCAGGCATTCCAGCTGAGCAACACCGGAAAGATGATCCATGCTTGGCATGGTTACCTCTTGATCCAAATTTGTTTAATAAACCACAGTTAGAAGAGTGTGGAGTCGCAGTTAAGTTATGCCTATTGTTCCTTTGCTGCAGCTCAACCTGTTTACTCTTTACTTGCAGCTCAACATGCTGCGATGATCTGGTGACTAAATTAACAATTCCACGCAGTGTGATGTTTGTCGTATCAAGGACCCCTCGTCCATTGGTTACACCACTAGCAGTAAGCGCCATTAGATGTATCAAGTCCCTATCAAATTTAAAAAACCAGTATCTACCTTCTACAACAAATTGAAAACATGAGTTAGAAAACACCAAAAATCTCTGTTCACCAATCACTACAACAACTCTTTCGAAAGCTCCTTAACATAACTACAAGAATCATATCATATCTACTTCAATACATGCTAAAAAGTAAAAAGTAAGCTAAGTTACAAGTCAAAACTACTCAAAAGTCAACACTAAAGAATCATCCAAGTTGAGCAAAGTGTGATGAATTCATGCAAACAACAAGCATAGCAATATTAGCAGGTAAAAGTTAACCACACAAAGCTCCCTAAATGAACAACAGAACATAAATTTCCAACTATCATACCTAAACTCAAACCTTCAAACAAATGCATTAAAAATGTCTCATAAACTCAAACACCATAGCTAAGCTGAACCATACCTCAAATCACCACGTGCAGATTTCAAACTATGACCTACACCAGGAACACAAAACCATCAAAAAGACACCCGGAAATCCCTAGAACCCAAAATTGGTGAAGCACAGTACACAACGCCGGCAATTTTAATACCCTAGGCCTAGATGACGGAGATGGATAAGGGACCCTGGATAACAGATGTGATGGATTAGAAACAACCTAGAGGCGTGTCGAATTCTCGTCCATCCTTTGTCGGACTGGCCCGAATCTGGAGTCGTTCGTTGCTTCTCGTGGCTTAAAATCACTCCGGAGGGAAAAAAATCCAAACGGCCAAATTGGAGCAGTCGTATTCTCAACTATTCATGCATTTAAGAATATTCATTCATTGCTTCTGGTTGGATCTGCCTAGTGTCAAATCTGCCTAGTGTTTTTTAAACAAACAAATATCTTTTCTTCATTTCATGTCAAAATGGTTTTAACTAATTATAGTAGGGAAAAGCCAATTAGGATGTGTGGTATTGGTAGAATTTTTACTTTGTATTCACAAGTGGTGTCAGTTGGCATCTGCATCAACTAATAATTGAAGTTCAAATTTGGAGTGGTGTTTTGTGTGGCCTGAACTAAAAATATTTGTATTCGAAAAATATGATGTATTTCTTGTGATATTCAATGTAAACTCATAATCAAAAAAACTTATAGTAGGAAAATGTATAAATTTTCTGATTCCAACTAACCTGCTTCTTCTAAATTGCCATCTAAACTATCAAATTTTTTTAATTTGAAGCAATATCAGAAATAAACTGACGAATTTTTATACATGTATTTGTCTATCTATGTCGTACTTAAATTGCTAACACGACCACGTAAACGCCTCCGCTTTGATACCTACTTCGTAAACATATCTATGTTTTTTTTAAAAATATATTAATTTAGTACGTTAGAGTGTATCATAGGATTATCTAATCATTCTCAACGGATTACATGATTGAATAAGAAATTTAATTATTATATAACTAACCTATCAATTTATTTTTTATTTTTTTGCTAATTAGAAATTTTAATATGTCGAACGATAATTTGGTGCCGTTCAACTCATCTAACATTCAACATCCCTCAAAAAAAAAACTCGTCTAACTCAACAACACCGTCCTCAGCCCAATATCCTAGTTAAGCCCAACACCAAAGCGACCAAAACGTCGTCGTCCTTTCTCGCTCGGACACGAATCATCTTCTCGTGCTTTCTCTCCACGTATTCCGCAGATTAAAAAACCCTAGAACGCACCAAAACCCTAAAAGTCAATCTCTAGCCACGCAGCTCGATCCTCAGATAGATGGCGTGGTGGACAGCAAAAGGTAAACTCCGAGAGTTTATCGGTAAGTACGGCAAGGTCGCTGTTGGAGTCCACTGCTCAGTTTCATTTGCATCCATTGCCGGACTGTACGTCGCCATTAAGAACAATGTCGATGTCGAATCGGTCCTTGAGAAGATCGGCGTCGGCACTTCGTCAGCGGAGGACGTGACTCAGCAGATCACGTCTCCTCCTCCGCCGTCGGAAGTTGTTTTGGATGATTTCGTGACCGATGAGCGCGGTCGTGTGGCTGATGGTGGTGTTGAGACGGTGAAGAAACGGAATAAAACGGCTGAAATTGCTGCCAGTAGCGGTGGAGCTCTAGCGGCGGCAGTTCTGTTGAACAAGGCTTTGTTTCCAGTTAGGGTTCCGATTACGATTTTGCTGACGCCTCAGATTGCGAGGATTTTGGCTAGACGGAGTATCATGTAGAACAGCGTATGGTGATCCTCCCTCATCTTAATCTTGTGTCATTAGTGATGATCTGTTGTTGTGGTTGTTGCTGATAATCATTGCGAAACATTGACTTGTTACTCATGACCAGGAGCCTCTGGAAATGGATTCACTCCATTTCCATATGGTTTGACCTTTATTGCATGGCAAAAATGAATACATTGGATTCAGTGAATTTCTGACCTGATGTAAAGCTAAAAGATCTCCATATGTGTTTTAAATCTGCTCTTAGAATTTAAAAGGTTCCTATCAGTTAATATGGACTCAAATAGTTATAGAGACTTGTAGTGCTTTCTTAAGAATGTGTTGATTTGAAAGAACTTCATACCCAGTTCAGAGTTCACAAAATGTTGCTTGATTATATGTTCACCACAATTGTTGGCATGAAGGTATCTATTGGTGCGAATGGTTGAAGTACCTGTTGTCGACTATAACCATTTGGCGCATGAAATGCATGATTTGGAATTTCCAAAGGTATTTAAATATTGAAATTGTGGCGTTTTTCTTAACATTGGAGGTTTTGTTTGCAGATGTAACAAGACTTGAGGAGATGAATTCATGTGAGAAATTTGCCGAGACACCTTCACGTCATCGATACAAGTTTCTTAGGGACACTGCTAATAACAAAGAAATGGCTGACAGCATTCATTTTGTTCGAATACTGCTTGCTCTACAATGCTGTTAACCCTATCATTTTTAGGGCGGATATATGGCTATTTATGTTCAGCACTTGAAATAGTAATCATGTGAAGTTTGCAATGTATGTAACAGTGTTCTTTTGAAAATAAATGAGATGAATTGGACTGAACATCAAAATTTGTGTGCTTCATTTTCTGAAACATGTGTCACTTCCTTGGAGTGTCCTGAACAGTGTGGCAAAAAATTTATGATGTATCAGTGGGTGGAACAAGTTATAATATTTCCTAATCCTAGCTACGGGAAACAATTTGGAATAATCAGGGGTTGGGGCAAAATGTCAAGCTTCGTTTTAAACAGTACATGTTCTTAGGCTGAACAACAGTTGTAGTGATAGACCTGGAAACATCAAAGCTCTAAGCCAAGGCAACATAAGTAACTTGGACCAGAGAGAAGGATATAGTACATTCGAACAAACTCGGGCCTAAACCCTGAAGCAACTTCGCATCTTCATTAGAACTCATCCTCATCCTCTTCAGCTATATGCTTTGCAAGCTCCTGTTCTTGCTGCTGTCTCTCTCGCCTCTTTTCAGCACTCTCCTTCTCTTTGTCGGAATTTGGAGGAAATCGAAGTGCACGGACAGCTTCATTGTGCATATTAAGGCAAAATGCAATTCTGGAGTTGAATGCAAGTTGTGGCTCATTGGTCGAGTAAATATCTCCAGTCTCCTTTGATACCATGTACCCATTTGCATGATCCAGAGTTGCGTCTATGGCACCATCGCGAATGGCTTTGGCTACAATACTCTCAGCATCAGCAACAGGGTTTGGAGAGTCTAGCCGGAGCTTTTTGGCAACATCAACTAATGAAATACGGGAGTATGATATGCTGATGTTGCGCAGCCCGGTTCTGATGACATTGTGGCGAAGCCGTACAATTAAATTATGAGTTCCATCTGTCTTGAAGACGCTCGAAAACTTATCAGCAACAGTCCTGAACAGTTCCAAGTCTCCAATCCGCACAGCCTGTATGAACCAAAATCTATGTTTATGTCGCGACTACAAGTTATGTTAACAAGAAATGGGCACCGTGCTTTTGGAGGGAAACTCCACTTACATTTGTGAGCTCAAAATATGGCCTTAATGCCTTTTCCATGCCTTTTTGCATGAACACGGTTCTCTCGGGAATTTCTCCAAGGAGTAGGCGTACAATGATTGCCCATTTATTGCATTGAACCCGGAAACCAAGGGCAGCAACAGGAGCTTTACGTGCAGCTTGCAGCAAAGAATCCTTTGCATCAGTATACTCCAACTGAATTGTCCTTATCTTTCCCAAATAGAAGAGATATCTGCTAAACTGAAAACGGAGAGGGATTTAGACTTGAAAGATAGTGACTCAAATGTCAAATCTGTATGTACCATTACAATTCATCAGAGCAAATAAAATAAAATAATTTAGAAGATATTGAATACTTAAATAAATCATGAACAGCCGTTATATTACTTGTTCTCAACTAGCACAAAAAAACATATTGTAGTTCAAATTCAAGATCTCATGTCAATGGTCCCCTTAGACAGTGTTAAGAGTTTTGACGATCTAATACAATCAAAAAGTCCACGGACACAACACACATGGTCGAGGAAAGATGTCAGTGCATCAAGATTACCTGCTGATTTGAATGAGCTTCAAATCTAGGTGCCTTTGACCTTAGCTTCTCCGCTTGGTCATACAAGTTATAATGCAGATAGTTTCGAAGTAGCAAGTTGAGAAGTGTTTCCTGGTATAAAGGAATAAAAAAATGAAATCATGGATTGCAACGCCAAGGATATAGTTTTGTCGAGACAAATGAACATACCTGGCCAAGTTCATCATGGCGTAAGGTTGCAATGCGATGGAGCGAAAGTAGGCTCCTGTTTTAGCGCATGTGAGTTGACAAGATCAATACTTTAAATCTAATACAAAGTTTTTTATTTTATTTCATAGAAGTATCGACTATAAAAGAACATGTACACATCAATGAAGTCAATGATACGCCTATGCAAAACAGAATTCACACAACTCACCCTCTGGTTTCACAAAGATCTCCAGTCAATTCGTAAGTGAGTGAATAGTAGAAGTAAAGTCTGGATGCTAACACATCTACTGTTCTCCTATTAAGGTTCTTCAGTCGTGCAATGCTAGCAGATGCACAAGCCTTAGCCTGGACCAAATAAAGGCATACTATACTTGTTACTTCCACAAAGAAGAAGGATCATAACTATTAGCTGTGTTTAAAATTGATATACCTCATCATATTTCTTTTGATCAATCAGAAATATCAGTATAATAAGATAGCAATAAATTTCAAGCTCTGGCAAGGGATGCTTAGCAGGAACAGCAGTGAATGAGGTTGCTGTATCAACTTCCATATCATGCTCATCTTCCTGCGACCATAACGTACATAGAATAAAGAAAACGCCGGAGCACAGAAACAATCTCAAATAATTTTGTCTTTCAAATCTTTTCATGCTTAATAAAAGCTTAGTTCGAAGAAATGTAACAGAAGTTTATCAAACCAGACAAGCAACAGACTTTACAAAACCACCTCTATGATTTGACAAGTAGCTAAAAAACAACTTCATAGAGCAATACCCAAAAGCTATTACCTTTGACAGTAACGATAACAACCTGCTGTGAACTTCAGATCCCGGGCCAAGAGTGACGCCAAGAAAAGAAGAAAGCACTGAATTATTAAGCTTACGCCTCAATTGCATAGTTAGGCGCACAGCTCGTACAATCCTCCGCACCTCACGAGCATACGCACCAGTCTCAATGAGTGATGCACTTTCCTTCAATTCTGACCACCCAAATTCAATCATCATCAAATAATGTTACAGTCACTTAGACAGTTGTTAAACCCAATCCCAAAGCAAAACCTAGCATTATACTAGACTCAAGTCTACTGATCCTTCTACATCAAACTACTCAAGTAACACTAGTGATTGCTAGCTTTTATAGAAAAATCCTTACGCTGCAAAGTTGCAGAATTTCCAGTAGCAACCGAATTGGAAGGAGCTTGGGTCTCCTTCATCTCTACATCCATAGTCATCTTCGCTTCCAAACCCTAAATAATCACCAAACAAAAACCATCCTCAGTTCAATCCCAACAACATAAAAATCCTAAATCCCCAAAATGTAATCAACCAACACGCAAAAACTCCGGAGCACCAATTCGAACCGATCTGAAGCAGTTCAAAATTAGTCACCTAGCCGTTAACTACATTTCTTCCGCAGCAAGACAGATTTAAAAAATTGCCGACTTTCCACCCAGCTACATCAAATTGCTCACAAAATCCAAACTCGACGCGAATTATACACATTCTTGCATTTAAGCATACCTGAAACTGATCGATTGGTGGTGCTGCTGTTGTCGCTCCGTTAACGGACGAAGACGACTGAAAATTTATTTGATTTTTCGGCGAAGAGAATTTCGCTTCCGAGCTGGAGCAATGCAACCTGCTATTGGGCCGGCCTAATAAGATATTATCTTGGTTCTCGGTTCAATGTCTTTCGGTCCAATCAATTCGACCCGAAACCTAACAACCAGGTCACATTATTCAACTTTCTAATCTGGTTTGATAAAAAAGATAATGTAAAAAGTTGATTTTTGTTTCAAAATATAAATTAATTATAAATCTTTGATCATTTGATTTGAATTGATGAGATTAAATCTTGATTTTTTTTGTATTTTCTTGGTGACGAATTATAAAATGAAACTGCCAAACTATGTCGTCTTTTTCATTTTTCGGCTCAAAAAGTGACGAATTATAGGTTGATTTTGATGAACTTTGTATTTTGTACCAAAAATCAACTTTATACCTGATCTTGACCCGTTTGATAAAAAATGATAACTAATAGAATTGTATTTTTCTAATTAATAAGGTCATTATAAATTATACAAAATCAGTACATCTTATTTTTCTTTCTTTTGTCCCATTTCGAGTTTCTCACTTCTCCAATATGATAAATCAGTTTGCATATCTCGTTTGCGCTATTTTTAATAATATTGGTAATCGGGTATTGGTGTTCCCCATTTTCGCAAAATAATAGTAGTTCTCCGTACCGATATTTTGCTAAATTAAATATGTGACACATTCAAAACCTACATGAACCACGTTGATTACATACACGTTCCATTCAGCAAAATATCGATATTGTAGCACCCATATTTTACGAAAATGGCAAATATTAGTACTTCGTCCATCTCTATTATTGAAAACCGGACAAAGGTAATATGTTAAACTCATTTACCTTTTTGAAATATATAAAACTCAAAACCGGCAAATGAAAAAAAAGTTGTAGTTGAATTTTTTTGGAACCAAAGTAAATTTTCTTTGAAGACCAGGTAGGCAGGTAGAGTGTGCACTGTGCAGGAGTCTGTCTCTGTTTGTGTGTGTGTGTGTTTAAGGCTGTGTTGTTTTATTTTTACTAACCACTGCAAATTTTGTCAGAGCATATTCTCGTTAATCCACAAAACCCCACTACTAATTCATCTTTTTGAATTTTACTAGTACAACCGAAATAAACCCATTGCATGAACAAAAAACATGATGACCCAAAATCTCAGAAAACTTCAAAAAACAACTCATTACTGGTCTATCAGGCTTCGTCTGGTACATGAAGATTTCATCATTTCAAATACTATAAAAGGTACTACTGTAACTACTAATTTTTGAGCTGTCTGAAATTGACAGTGATTTCACAGCTCAAAATGGGGTTCATTTAGATTTTTAGTTCCCCAAAAAAAAGTACAAAATCCTAAACCCTAATCTCAAAATCCAATTATGATCTGTCTGATGCTAATGCAAACCCCCTGGATCTGTGCTCTTCTTTAAATTTGAATTGATGGATAGAAGACAGTTACAGCACTGCAGATGAAATTGAATAAATTTAAGCTTCATTAATGGAGGAGATACAATAAAATACAATACAATACGACATTGCTTGATGGGTTTATCAGCTTGGGAAATACCAAAATGACAAAATAATTATTGCGTGTTTGAGTTTGAGTATGACTGTATGAGTATGTGTAGGATGCAGGATCGGACCGTAAACCCGAACTGGATCGGATTAAAATTTTACGATCTGGTCCACGGTCTATAATTTCAAAATTTTCGATTTACGGTCCGATCTGTAAATTTAAGAGAATTTGGTTCAATTTGATCCATTTTTCACACAAAAATCCGGTCCATATATACCCCGATCCGATCCACGATCCAAAATTTTGAAAAATTCTAATTGGTCGATCCGACCCGAACCGAAAATTTGGATCCGGACCGATTGTGCATCTCATCCCCATGTGTAATGTTTATTATTATTATTATTTACTATAAAAATGTGCATTAAATAATTTTTAAAGTACATTAAATTTGATTTGAGTTTGACTCCTCTTTTCTCTCACCAGTCTTTGTCTTCCTCACTGCAAAAAGTTAAACTTTAAGACAGAGAGAGAGGGACACATACACAGAAGAGAGAAGACTGAATGAGTGAGTGAATGGCTGAAGGCCTGAAGCTCTCTCTCTCTATCTCTCTGAAATGCAGCAACCCAACAATGGTACAACAATACAGCTTACTTTAACATAAATGTATGTCATGTTGTGATTTTTTGAGTATTAAATTTGCCAAACCCCCATTTCAATTTCTGACCCTCTTTCTGTCTCGAGCCCCTACAAACACCTCCTCTCCTCTCCCCCCCTCCACTGTTCATGTATAACCATTGTCACTGTTCATCTATGCTACTTTCAGTTTCAGTAATCTTAATCTCCCTGCTAATCTTCAAGTTTAGAATTTGATGTTCAAGGTTGGGTTTTTTTTGCTGCTAAAACATTTGATTTTCCAAAACTGAGGCACAAAGAAAACAGTGTCTCACAGCCCCACTAGGCCTTTTCTCCCACTTTGTAGCTAACAAAAAAAAAATCTGCTAAGGATGTTGGAAATGTGTGAGGGTATTTTTTGAGCCACTTTGTAGCCTCTTCTCTCCAAAACCCTAACCACTTATTGCCAAAAAGGTTTCATTTTTACTATGTTTTATCATCTCTGAGGAGTAGACAGATTGTTGCAAGTTGTAAAGATTTCAACTTTTTTATTTTTGGGTGGAGAGATTTGACAAGGGGATATGGGTTGTGTGGCATCAAAACTGGAGCAAGAAGAGGAAGTTGTAGCCATTTTGAGAGAAAGGAAGAGCTATTTGAAGCTTGCTGTTGAAAGAAGGTATGCTTTAGCAGAATCTCACAGCAGGTTTAACAAGTCTTTATTTGCAGTTTCAGCTGCTATTAAGTTGTTTGTAGCTCGCCATTCTTCACCCACAGCTCCATTCCTGATTACCTTCCCTGAGTCAGGATTAGAATCTCAGCCTTTGGAAAATGTGATTAGCACAAACACAACAAACCCTAAGTTTTTACAGCAGAGTGAAAATGAGGGAGGTCAGAAGGCCATTGGTTGTGACCCAGTTGAGATTAGGTCAGAATCATCATCTGGGTCAGAAGATGGAGATGCTGAGGAGGAGCTGAGAATGGAGAGAGATCAGCAGATTCAGCACCACCACCACCAGCTGCATCAGAATCAGTTTCAGCAGGAGCAGCATATGAATGGATACTACTATATGCAAATACCGCAACCAATGCCAATCCAGTCTGCTAATGGAGATTTTGGTTGGGACTTTTTCAACCCGTTTGAAAGCGTGAGGCCGGAAGTTATCAGTGAAGAGGATTTGAAGGCGGTGAGGGAGCAGGAGGGGATTCCTGAGTTGGAAGAGGAAGGAGATTCGGAGGACGAGGGATGCGTCGATGAAAAAGTGGTTGTGGCGGAGGAAAATGACAGGAATGAGAGAGCGTTGAATGTTAACGGTGATGAGGATTTGAGTAATAGTGAGGCTTGTCGTGGTGAGCAGAAAGGGTTCGCTGTCATTGACGCTCCTGAAGATGGTAGAGAGCTTTTGGAAGCACTAAAAGACATTGAGGACTATTTTCTCAGGGCTTATAACTCTGGCAAGGAGATTTCCAGGATGCTCGAGGCCACCCGAATTCATTTGCACTCAAATTTGGAGGAAATCAAAGGTAATGTTCATCCTCAAACCTACATTTTAAATATCATCGATCTCTTTGCTTAAGGTTTTCGCGAATAAGCTTTAGTTTCGATAAATACCGAAGAGTTGAAGATCATACATGGGCCGCTCAAATGTTGCTAAGTTAGATAAAGTGGCGCCTTGAGTGCATACATCTTATGGCATAATGAAAAGGCAGTCCAAAGCTGGATATGTGGTACCGTTTTTACAAGTGCATACATCTCAGTTTGCTCCAAGTGTCATAAAATATGTTTTCCAGAATTTCTCGCACTTGTGCTTTTGGAGCTCTTTTATTTTAGTTAGCTTTGCGTGATAGAATTGGGAAAAGATGAGGACTGGTGGGGCTCGATGGTCCTGCTAGCTTTCACAATTTATTTTGTATTTTTCATCTTGTTAAATAGGAGGATCTCGATCAACTTTGTGCTACTTATTAGAGTGGAATATTAGTCACTAAAAAATTTCTGATCCTTTTTTCGTTGTTAATATTGATTCATTAGCAATGTTGATGTAAATAATCGTTGCAGAGAATTCAACTAAGCTTCTCTCAATTGCTTGGCATCGGTCAACATCATCCCGACCTTCATCCTGTCAGAGTCTCGTGGCTTCCAGTTCCAAGAGCTCCTCGGCGTGGACTGAGATAAACAATGATGTCTCTGATACGTACGAGGGAATGGATTCGGGAAGCCACTCTCTGACGCTGGAGAGGCTGTACGCTTGGGAAAAGAAACTCTACGAAGAAGTTAAGGTATATAATTGTCGATTCCAATCACCTATTGCTGCCACTCTAAATTTAAAGTAATGACCTTAGCATGGCCATGCGACCGTTTCATTTGTATCTTATGTTGCGGCTTATGGCTTTGCAGGCTGGAGACAATACACGCAAGGTTTATGAAAAAAAATGCTCTCAGTTGAAACACCATGATGTACGAGGCGACGACGTATTAGCCACGGACAAGACGAGAGCTGCGGTTAAAGATTTATACGCTAGAATCCTGGTTGCGATTCGAAGTGCTGAATCAATCTCTAGAAGAATAGACAAATTGAGAGATGAAGAGTTGCAACCTCAAATTTGCGAGCTTCTTCAAGGGTTGGAATTCAAGCATTTTCGACAATTAATTGATTTTGTTTGCTTATCATCGCGATGTTAAAGTAATGTCTTTTTTTTTCTCAGCCTAATGCGGAACTGGATGGTTCTATTGGAAGCTCATGAAACCCAGAATCGTATACTTTCCGAAGTAAAGTCTTTCACTTGTCCGACTTATGGGAAGTTCTGCAGCGATTCCCATCGACTCGCAACACTTCAGCTTCAAATCGAGCTGCATAGCTGGCGAACGTGTTTCATGGACTATATTGCAGCAACAAGGGAATACATTGAAGCTCTATATAACTGGCTAGCCAAATTCGTTGCTACAGAAGTCGAGGTCAACAGTAGTAGTAAGCGAAGGCCCTCGTCGTCTCCAGCGATGTATCACTCCAACGGCCCTCCATTACTCGTAACAATGCATTCCTGGCTCGAGTCATTTAAGGTTTTGCCTGACCAATCCGTGTCCTTTGCCATGAAAGGGTTTGCAAGGGATGTCAGAGCCTTGTGGCTTAGACAAGGCGAAGAGCTTCAACAAAAACGTAAAGTCGACAGTTTAGCAAAAGAATACGAGAAACGACTCCATTCCTATGAGAAGCAGGTACTAAACCCGGTCCTGGCAATTAAACTCACCAACGACCAAAGCGAGACAGAACATGACGAGGCAGATGAGAATTTATCCGACAAGAATGACCAACTAGACACACTTCGTAAAAGACTCGATTTGGAAAAACAGAAGCATCAGAAATGCGTCCAAGAAACTCAACACATCACCCTCAACGGCCTCCAAACTGGGTTCTGCAGCGTATTCGAGTCCTTGATCCATTTCTCCCAAGCGTCGCTGAAAATGTACAACCAACTTGTCGGGAGCCCTCAAGAACAGGAGAAGCCATCGTCCATCGAAAATTCAAACTCCCACTGCCAATCGGATCATGAAGGCCTCAGGTAACAGTTAACGAACAAAAGTAAGTCTTGTATGTACAACTAGAGATCTCGTCGAAGCAGCTCGCTGAGACAGATTCAACTTGGTGTTTTTTTTTTCTCTACTGGAGTTGACTTGTTGTTATGTTGCTGATGTTGTTTCTGCTCATTTTAAGATTGTTGTTGTGGAGTTTTTAGGATGTGTTTTGTTCCCCTGCTTCTGAGAGACTGTTGTAGTAGAACAGGTTGTACTTGGTTCAATTGTAATTTACCGGTTTAGCTTTCAGATGAGGTTTAAGGTCTGGAACGGACTTATTTTATTTATCATCAAAACGATGTCGTTTCGGACTCAATAATTTCGTGGTTCAGTTGGTTCAATAATTTCGGAGTGATGGACTCTTGAACCGAATCAAGGGACAAGTGAACCAAACGGAGCCTAAAACGACGCCGTGAATAACTTCATAATTTGAACTTTTGACGAAGGAGGCAGGAAGGTTGCGAGCTGTTTGATTGGATTCAGAACTCAACGGGGCCCACTAACAATTACGCGCACGAGAATTCGGTCCAACGAATGATAATCTGCCACGTGGAGGTATCTAAGTGGTTTGATAATACGACGTGGTGAAGTAATGACACCGATGCAGATGAGCTTCGTCATCGTCTTCGTTTGTCCGATCGCGCATAAACACTGCCCACCACTCTGATCTCAAATCTCTGGATTTTAGGCAATAAATCTCATTTATTATTTATTTAGTTATCATGTTTCAACCAACAAAATTTTAAGCTTTTTTCGTGCTGCTCAGATCTGTTCTGACCTCACTTTACCTCACCTCACACCTCCGCATCAATCATCAGACGCTGCTGATTCGCTCGTGATCGAAAGCCGAAAGGTACGAGCTTTATTGATTTTGGTAACTGTCCAGATCCAGATTTGATCAATTTTTCCGATTCTGCAAATGGGTTTATCGGATTCGCAGAGTTGGCTGATGCTGTCCGTCCATTGATGATTGAATTGGATTGTGTGCGTGATTGACTTGTGATTGTGAATTTTGGTGTCTTTTATTAATCAGGGCTTCTGTTGAATTATTAGGATGAGGATTTTGTTTGGCGATCCATTTTGAATTGATGCTTTGGGATTGATAGTGAAATGTGATTGGATTGTTTGATCATCGGGTTGAAATTTTGAATATGTTTTCAGTTGAAAGAAAGATGGGTGCCGTACCGAACAACGTGGATTTGGAGGAGGGAAGCTTGGAGGTTGGAATGGGTAAGCTCAGAATTCAGATTGGTTAATTTAGCCTTCGACATTTTTTGGGTTTATAGATGATAGATGAGTCAAAGCTGATAGTTGTGTATTTGTGTTCTTTACAGAATATAGGACTGTTTCTGGTGTTGCCGGACCACTTGTTATTCTCGAGAAAGTTAAGGTAGGATTTTCGGTCTTCTACTTGATCTTAGTTGTTTTTTATCTTTTGATTTTTAGAGTGAACATTATGTAATGCTAGTATTATTGGTTTATCTAGGGACCTAAGTATCAGGAAATTGTTAACATTCGTTTGGGAGATGGAACTACTCGCCGTGGCCAAGTACTGGAAGTCGACGGAGAGAAAGCCGTGGTGCAGGTAAGCATTTAAAACTTGAGTTGTATCATTTTTCTAGCTATACATTTTCCATGTATAATAAGAAATTTGGAATAATATTTTGACGGCAGGTTTTTGAAGGAACCTCCGGAATTGACAACAAATACACGACCGTCCAGTTTACTGGGGAGGTGAGAATATTAGCCTTTTGTTGTCGTCAACCATTGGAAGTATAGTT
Source organism: Rhodiola kirilowii (assembly GCA_033675215.1). Classification (NCBI taxonomy): domain Eukaryota; kingdom Viridiplantae; phylum Streptophyta; class Magnoliopsida; order Saxifragales; family Crassulaceae; genus Rhodiola; species Rhodiola kirilowii. Next base: position 4,178,641 of record CM066193.1, on the reverse strand, counting down.
GCGAATTAGTATTAGCCTTTTGTTGTCTTCTAATGAACATTAGCCTATCGTTGCAGGTCCTGAAAACTCCAGTCTCGTTGGATATGCTTGGTCGTATTTTCAATGGTTCAGGCAAACCAATCGATAATGGTCCGCCAATCTTGCCAGAGGCATACTTGGATATATCTGGTTAGAAATGGACTTTGATTAATAGCCACGTTCATAAAAAATAATCCTTTTTAGCATGCTACTCAGACACCTTTCTTTCATTAACGTGAATGTCAGGAAGTTCTATCAACCCTAGTGAGCGAACCTATCCTGAAGAAATGATCCAGACTGGGATCTCTACAATTGATGTCATGAACTCGATTGCTAGAGGTCAGAAGATCCCTCTATTTTCGGCTGCAGGTCTTCCTCACAATGAAATTGCTGCACAGATTTGTCGTCAAGCTGGTCTAGTAAAACGTCTGGAGAAAACTGATAATCTGTTGGAGGTATTATTAGATTTACTTTTATCGCTTTAAAAATTCAAACTGTAAGTCCCCATCATACACCAAAAAAAAGCATACAATGTACCAAAATAATTTATACTTCATTACCACAGGATGGAGAAGACGACAATTTTGCAATTGTTTTTGCTGCTATGGGAGTTAACATGGAAACTGCACAGTTCTTTAAACGTGATTTTGAGGAAAATGGTTCCATGGAAAGAGTGACACTATTTCTCAATCTGGTAAGCTCTCTTGTGATTTTTCGTTTGCTTATTGAAGTTGACTTTTGTGATAAGTGGCATCTTTGGTAAAGTGTTTTTATTTTTGCACAGGCAAATGACCCTACTATTGAGCGTATCATCACTCCGCGTATCGCCTTGACCACTGCAGAATACCTAGCTTATGAGTGCGGCAAACATGTTCTGGTCATTCTAACAGATATGAGTTCTTATGCTGATGCTCTACGTGAGGTGACTAATCATTTCTTGGATGAATTTATTAGCAATCTACTGAGTGATAAAAGAGTGACGAGATCAATATATTTTCTTTTATTTTTTTAAATAGTAAATGGGTATGCGATAACTGAAGAAATTATTGCAGGTGTCTGCGGCTAGAGAAGAAGTGCCTGGAAGGCGTGGTTATCCTGGGTACATGTATACCGATCTGGCCACCATCTATGAGCGTGCTGGACGTATTGAAGGACGGAAGGGTTCCATCACTCAAATTCCAATCCTCACTATGCCTAATGATGGTAATGCGAAAAGGTCAATTTTATACTTTGGCTGTAAAAGTGAACCGGAATTATCCCTGAGCTAATTTTTTTTCCAATGAACCAGATATCACGCATCCTACTCCTGATCTTACGGGTTACATCACAGAAGGACAGGTGTATATCGACAGACAGCTCCACAATAGACAGGTATGGTGTTAGTTATTTGTCTTTGTTTTGTATGGGTAAGAGAGTCAATTCGTGCCATAGTATTGCACAATGGATGTCTAGCTTGATCAATATGCTTTGTCTTGTTTCAAAACTTTTCATCAAAACTCCTATCATTGCCTCGACTGATGAACGTATAGGTAATAAGTTCGCCATTTATTTGTACAGATATACCCACCTATCAATGTCCTCCCATCGCTGTCTCGACTGATGAAGGTTATTTTTTATTTTACAATTTTTTATATTTTGAGTATGATCTTAATTTCCATTTCTTCAGTGCATTTTTAGATTGGGGTCAGTTTATGATACAATCATTGCTGTCTTTTTGCAGAGTGCCATTGGTGAGGGAATGACTCGCAGGGACCATTCTGATGTGTCCAACCAGGTTCTATGAGTTACCAAATTGCTGTATAACACGTGGTTTGACATTATGTGTTTGTAATACTGTCCTCTCCTTTCAGCTATATGCAAATTATGCTATTGGGAAGGATGTACAGGCCATGAAAGCTGTGGTCGGAGAAGAAGCTCTTTCTTCTGAGGACTTGGTATTTTACATATATTGATTTTTCAAAGTCGTAGAAATTCAATTGCTTAGACATGTAACTGAACTAACAGACCTCTTCAATGTTTTTAACAGTTGTATTTGGAGTTCTTGGACAAATTTGAGAGGAAATTCGTCGCACAAGGAGCCTATGATACCCGCAGCATTTTCCAGTCACTTGACTTGGCGTGGACTTTGCTCCGTATCTTTCCTCGTGAGCTTCTTCACCGTATTCCAGCCAAAACCCTCGACCAGTATTACAGCCGCGATGCTGGTAATTAAGTTTACGTAATGGAACAATACACTCGCCACGCTTCCCGTCTTTTTATATCCCCTCTGCTACACTCTCCTAGCTCCCTTCGGCTCTTTGCGTGTACTTCTCCAATAAGGGTTGTGCTGTTTCCAAGCCCCCATTTGAAACAATGGTCAGGTGAACATAACTGTGTTTATGCTTCAATGAGGACCATCTCTGGATAGACCTGCAGCTGTATTTTATATATTCTTTTCATCTCTGTTTTGTCAAAATGTTCAGAGTTGTCAAAAAAAAAGAAGGCACACCTTGAACTGCCTGTGTAATTTGGATTTACTATTTATCATAATTTGTTGTCAATATGAATGTTGGATAGTTCTACCATGGACTCATTCACTTGAAAATTTTGCTTATGAATTAAACAAACTGGTCAAAAAGTTGATGAATAGGATGGTGGAAATTTCATGAATTTATCCAGCTTTGGATGTTCTTGCAACAGGAGGTAATACAACTGAATTAAGGTCTCCTGGATAAGGAGTCCACAAACCCAAACCTCCCCTAGTCTCTTTCAAGTTTGTATTTTTCTTATTGAGCTCTCTCAAGTCCTTCACCCATTCGATTTTCGACGAGTGCTCTCTAGTGTGGGGATGCAACATGAATAGTGAATAATACTCGCAGTTGGGGAACATGTGGAACTTGAATGCACCACCTAACCTGTACACGACGTATCCAAAACTCAGCTGATCCCTGGGTGTGAATAGATTCACCTCGTTGAACCACAGGCAGCTGAAGAGATTGTTGAGAGGCGTGTGCTCGCGTATGATGATGGCTCCCTCGGGCACATCTGCAATCCAGAAACCAATTGTTAAAGTAACAAGTCCAGCAGTTTTATTGATCTGCTAGGATGAGCAACAAGCAACAATAAAGAGAGAGTTGGTTAATCAAAATATCTTACCGCTGGCTGTGTTCTTTAGTATTCTCCAAGGTTGCATTCCCTCATACCTGTATATTTTCATATGGAGATCAATCAGCGGTCGAGCATATCGTTTTCTCCTTTTAATAGCATCAGCCTCCTCATAAATACTGTGATGATGCTTGTGCTGAGCAATTGCGAAAGTATGCTTTCCACGCCACAAGTATCTGCAAGTCACACAAGTTTGACGATCCTAGTCACTCTAAATAGCAACTTTGTAATTATTTTTGGGTGTCAGAAAACTGAAGATTAGTGGCTCCAAACTACCAAGCAGATTAACCAAATACAAGAATTACCCAAAATGGTTTAAATATATCTCATATACTAAAAGAATGATTGACAATAAAAACAATAAGAACAAATCTTCTAACAGACCTGAGTTAAGGTATAAACTATTTATATACTAAATGAATAATTGTGAGCAAAAGGGTGTGTAATACAATCATGATGAGTAATACCTTTCTAGCATAAGCAATGGATCCACGATAAGCTCCATTTTACCATCGATCCAAATACTATATATTGCTTGGGGAAACAACCTATGGGTCAAAATCTTTGGAACCTTCCCATTCCTTCTCGGCTCATCATAAGGAGGATTTTTAAGTGGAATCAGGCGCCAAATACCCACCCACAGCCCGCCGTCCTTGTGTTTCTTAACAGTAGCATTGCTTTTAATGAGATCTAGGGAAACCTCATCCACCACCATAAGAAAGCAAAATAGCTCCCTTGACCGCTGACTTATATTAGTGGGCTGATGAGGCACATCATAACCATCGAAAATGCCAGATGCAACCACAAACTTGCACTTCATGACGTAATTGATATCTTCAGGAGACATCTCAGCACCACCACCACGGATAAATCCGCAATGCACCTGGAGTGCAAAATGAACAAAGTAGCAAATTATTTCTCATAATTTGTATGCTAACCAATTGCTGCTAAACCTAAACACACAATTTCTTAATAAAACATATATTTTTCATAAATATAAATTTTGTTTACATTAGCAATGTAAAAATGCAAAAAAAAAAAAAAAGAAGAAGAAGAAGAAAGAAAACAGTTGATACAAATTTCACCTTCATGGTTTTGCTGAGTTTGAAACTCTGGTCTCTTTGGACCCAGGTTTGATGTCCTCCAAATAAGGGGGTAGACAACTCAGTAGCGTTAATCGGATCATCTTCCTCAATATATGACAGGTTCTCGAGAATCACATCAGGAGTTCTTTCCTTAGGAATAGCTACATTGTCTACATTATTTACAAGTGGAATCGAACAACCTTTAAAAAAAACAACATTTCATTGGTCAAAAAATTCACTGAATCACACAATTCTAAATAAACCGCGGATGAAACATACGGTGGGGTGGCTTTGGAACAAATCCCATTGTGTCTAGCATTATAAAAACCCTTCCATCTCTATTACAAATAGCTGCAACACAAACTCCATGAAAAATCATTAACACATTTCAAAAACCATTAAAGTTTTGCACTTTTTAGCTACTAATCTCAAACTGTCAAACATACCTGAGAAAAAAGCGAGGGAGGACTGACAAGACCATACATGAAACAACAATACAACCATAATAAGCAGCATCCATAAAATGCCAGCAACCAATACCAGACGAACAAACCCCTTCTTCCACAGAATCCTCAATGGATAATGCTGCGGAAACTTCGCTGGCGAACCCGAACCCCCTTCAGCATCTAAACACAGATCACAAAATGACACATTACCCACATCTTGATGATCAGAAAATTTTACCTCTAATCTGCATACCTCTAATTTGTTGATAAGCAGTGTCTCGGTCTCCTCTTCGAATCAATTTTGTGGAAAACGCTCGCTGGGTTTCTTTACCCTCCATCTAAAATGACAAACCCTAGCTTCAAAATCTCATCTTTCTACCTAAAATAAATTCACACGAAACCAAATGCATCGCACACAGTGAGCACAAAGGTTGTATTTTCATAATACCGAACCCCAAAAAAAAAAACATGATATCAATTCCGAACATAACTAACAATTTCGAATCGAATGCAGCTGAAATCCAGCAGTTGCACTTTATCTGACGTGCAAATCAATCCGCGCGGGATCAATCAAGGCTCCGAACACACCAATTTTCGACTGAGTCACCAACCAAATGAGTGCCGATGCGATGATGATTCGATGAGAAATCGGATTAAGGTGATGCAGAGTTGCGAGCAGTCCAAGCGGCTTTTCTCAGATTTGATTTTCGATGCATTGCCTGGTTTCGGATCGCATCGATCAGAATATCAGATACAATAGAACGACGCCGTTGTTACCTGTTGTTCCATTGGACGTTGCCGTTTCCGCCAATTTTGAGAATCTGTTCTTTTTTCCTTCATCAGGAATAATCTACGATAAACGTTCGAAGTTTAATACTTTAGGTGCTATTTGATAGAGCTTAAAAAAAATTTTATTTAACTTTATTTAATTTTACTGAATTTTATTTTATTTTATTTAATTTTACTTAACTTTATTTAACTTTACTGAACTTAAAAAAAATATTTTTTTTGGATAAAGGTGTTTAATTTAAGTTTTTAATCATGTTAAACTACAAAATTAAAATCTAAAATTTTTAATTTAATTTAATTTAAATTTATTTAACTTAATTTAACTTTATTTAACTGAAAAACATGAAATTTAAGCTCTACAGAACAGGTCCTTAGTGTTGTTGGTGCTGTTGTGAACAATAACCAGTATATTAGGCGCTGTCGACAAAAAGTGGCTATTTCATAAATCTAATTTTGAAATTGGCTTGAAAGGGAAATGAAATTCTAATTTTTACTAAATTTGGAAATTTTTTCACTATTAGCTTCAAAGCCGAAGCAAACGATGTCGTTAGATATATTAAATCTGTCACGAATTTTTAGAGGAAAAAGTGCTCCATCGTTGTTGTATGGACTCTGGTAATGCTTCAAAAAATAAGCAGCTGTCTGCTTAAACGTGTACATAACCAGTGAAGAAACTGGCAAATCACGATCATTCTTCAGCATTTTGTTAAAACATTCTGAAGCATTTGTAGTCATTGAGCCCCATCGAAATCCACCGTGGTCGAACGCATGTGTCCATAGCTCTACATCTATATCTACCAACCATTTGCGAGCAAGTGGCTTATCATCCACTAGTTGCAAGAGCTCTGCAAATCTCTCCTTGAACTTCAACTCCTTCTCGTATGCAACATCGCCAAGTTTATTTTTCAAAACCAAATCTTTTACCTTTGTTATGAAGTTACTTTGCAAGTGACAAACGCATACACGATGGTATGTCATAGGCTCCTACCATTAAGGTTCACGGATGGCAGCCAATATTCTATTGTGTATGTCAGAGACGACGCACAACCCCTCCTGTTGGGTCCCTCCTTCCCGGATACAAGACATAAACCACTTCGATCTGGAAGTGTTCTCGCTCTCCACAGCGCAAAGCATATTAGAAGCATGTGATTGTTCGCGTCTAAAGCGATAGTAAACAAAAATTCCACATTGTATTTCCCGTACATGTGCGTGCCGTCAATTGATAGTAAAGGACAACAGTGCTTGAATGCATGTCTGCATTTGGCAAAAGCCCAAAAGATACGATTTACCTGCATGGTACCATCATCGAATGGTGTCACATCCCACTTAACAAAAGTTTCGGGACTAGAATTCTTCAAAGCCTCCATCAAATGTGGCAGCCTATTGAATGATTCGTCCCATTTGCCAACAATTTGACTAGCGCTTTCTGTTGTGCTTTCCATGCATTCAAATAACTAATTTCATACCCATAATCTCGCCGAATTAAATTTCGTATCTGTCCAGCGGAAAACCTCATGTTTTCACTCATCGCATTCCACATCTCCCTCACTATGTAATATGCGTTCAAGTGGATGTTATTTTGTGTGATGTTGTTGTTATGGCATAAGTGGTCCCCTCCATACTCGCATACCGTCCAGTAACTTGTTCGTTGCATGACCACTAGTCGAACGTGTCACAGACATACTTCTTCACCCTTTTGCATTCTAAAACCATTTTAGTAGTGTCAGATTTTCTTACCATATACTCCACCCAATTAAGAATAGAGTATTTCTGCACAGCAAGTATGACATCCACTTTTTTCCAAAAAGTAGTACCCTTATGAAGTGACGGGGAGTGGGGATGGTGGACCCTCACATTCTCATTGAATGGTCGATATGTTTCCCATTCTGAGATATCAGTAAAACCTGGATGATTCCAGACGATCCGATCTTGAAATATTTTGGAATTTGGATTTTCGGCAGCAGCATTCTCCAATTCCTCCATCTCAGCACGATCTCCAATTCCTCCATCTCAGCACGATCAGACTCGTCTGTTATTGGATTATCCAATGTTTTCAATGTGGACATATACATGTCATCGGAATCATCATTCATGTTAGATGTAGAATTGTAAGAACAATAAGAGAGATAGTTGAATTGAAGAGAAATGATTGAATTGTGTGTATAAAATGATGAAACTGAGGTCGATTTTATAGTAGAATGATACCGGTTTCCTAGGAATCGGGAACATCATAATACCAGTTTCTAGGCACCGGTATTGTCTTAATACCGATTTACTAGGAACCAGTATAAATGTTATTTTTGAAATGAAGTTATTTTTTCTGAAAACCACGGTTTGAACTTTAATACATATTGAGAAAAAATGAACTAAAATAGCATAGATAAGTTTAACTCGAGTATTTAGTTGAACAACTATGTTTGTTGTCACCAACTTCATAACATCACGGGAACCCATTTCCAGGGGAACCGACATCATTTAAATTGAAATTTACGAGTCATTATAAGGTAGTTGACCACAGGACTGAAATCCAATACATACAATGCTCACGATTCCGGTACCTGTGAGATCAACTATCCTACAATGGCAACAATTTTTAAGTTCAATGATGTCGGTACCCGAAAACCGGTATCTTTTGTCCGGACAAGAAGAGAGATGATTGAATTATAAGTTTAAAATGATGAAAGTAAGGATAGATGATTGAATTGTGTGTTTAAATGAAGAAACAAGGGTTGTATTTATAGTAAAATAACACCGGTTTCACAGGAACCGGGAACACTTGATACTGGTTTCCAGGAAATCGGGAACAGCTAATCCTGATTTCTCGGGAAAACGTTACTTTCTCGTCTAGTCAATTCCCAACCGGGTCTGTCATTTCTGAAAAGCCTGTTTGATGTGAATCTTTTGTTGCATAAGGTACTGGTTTCCCCTAAATCGGTATCCTTTTAGTTTAGTCACATCCCAATTGGGTCCGTGATGCCCCGACCAGCTCTGAAAAGCCTGTTCGACTAATACTGGTTTCACTGACACCGGTATTAAGCTATTCCCCGGTTGCTGAGAAATCGATATTCCAGCTGGATGCCATGTTGGCATGGAAGGGGTTTGGTTGGTCCACGTAGGCCCCGAACCGGACCACATCAGCTTTTTTTATAAATCTCGGTTCCTATGAAATCGGTACTAATAAAAACCAGCATTACCGGTTTCTATGCTACCGGGATTATAAAAAGAAGCTCATTAACGATTCATGAGGAACCGGACATTCTGTATATTTGAATTTGAAATGGTGCAAATGAAATATTTGAGTTTGAAAACAAGTTACTTTGGATCCAAAATCTGTTTCCTTGTAAACCCTAAGCCACCAAAAAAAGATTCTGTCGTTCTCCTTTGGTGATTCATCAGTCAAAATGATAACAATAAAAAAAAGTGACTTCTGTCATGTGTCGTTCACTGTTAATGCAACAAGTCCACTATTGAATCCGGTGACGTCCGGCGGTGCGGCTTGATGATAGCAATCGAGCAGCAGCATGAGAAGACCCCGAGCCAAGCCGAGATAATTTCCTGTTGAGGACTGGGAGCCGAGCGTCCAAAAATTCCAGGTCGAGCATCAGAAAACTGCGGAGCCGAGTCTGCGCCGAGAGGCGAGTGGTTTCAAAATGTCTTAATCTGTCCAAGTAGCGACGTAGATCATCACCGGGCGCAACGAGACGAGACACATTTGCAACGGCTATAGACTGAGACGTTAGCCGCGCGATAGAGCGCATCACTGCCAAGATACGGCGCAGAGCAGAGATTTGATTCCGAGGCTGTCCGAAATGAGACTAGACGTGTGAGACCGAAAGCATCAGCAGGCGGCGAAGATCTCCAACTGCTCCTGAAACCTCGTTTACTGGCGAAGCGGAGCTTTACCGGGTTATTGCCTTGATTGTCCCTCTTTGAAACTCATATCACCGTTTGCCCCCTTTCAAACTAAAATAACTGGATTGCCCCGTTTTCTTAAATTCTAGGCGTACTATACACCGGTAATATCAATTTTGAACATTCTCGGCTTATTGTCAACCGGTAATATTAATTTTTAATATTCTTGGCTTCTCCGGAACCGGGAATATGTCGAAACAGAAGACGTGGCTTGGTTTGGGACCGACGTGGACCATTCCGCGCCAGTGTGGAAGCCAAGTAGATTCTCGGTTTCTAAGGAACCAAGAACCTTGTTATACTGGTTTAAGGGAAACCGAGACTAGTCGAACATGCTTTTCCAGATCTGGTCGGGGAATTGGGATGTGACTAAACTAAAATGATACTGGTTTTTCCAAAACCAGTATCTTTTCCAACATTAAGATTCCACCGAACAGGCTTTGCAGAGATGACGGACCCGGTTGGGAAATGACTAGACGATATTACCGGTTCACGTGTCACCAGTATTACAAAATTCTCAGTTTTTAATAAACCGAGAATTTTGTAATACTGGTGACACAGGAACCGGTAATATCGTACTATAAATTAAGCTTCGGTTTCTTCATTTTCAATACACAATTAAAGCCTCATCAATTCAAGCCTCTTCAATTCAATCCACCTCTCTTGTTCATACCATTCCCTAACATGAATGCTGATTCTGATGATTCTTCTGACATGTATATGTCGACATTGGCAACATTGGATAATCCAATTATAGACGAGTATGACCGCAATGTGATGGAGCAATTGGATAATGTTGCCGATGAAAATCCCGATGATGAAATAGTCCAAGATCGAATCGTCTGGAATCATTCGGGGTTCATTGATATCTCGGCCTGGGAAATATATCGACCATTCGATGAGAATTTGAGGGTCCACCATCCTCACTCCCCGGATCTTCAAAAGGGTACTACTTTTGCGGAAAAAGAGGATGGCATACTTGCAGTGCAGAAATACTCCATTCTTAATCGGGTTGAGTATAGAGTAAGGAAGTCTGACAGTACAAGATTGGTTTTAGAATGTCGAAAGGGTGAAGAAGTATGTCCGTGGTGGCTTAGAGTTTTTGTGATGCAACATACAAGTTACTGGATGGTCCGCACGCATGGAGGTGACCACATATGCCATAACAACAACATCCTACAAAATAACAACCACTTGAACGCGCATTTCATAGCGAGGGAGATGAGGAATGCGATGAATGCAAACACGAGGTTCTCCGTCGGACATATCCAAAATATAATTCAGCGAGATTATGGGTATGAAATAAGTTACTGGAAGGCATGGAAAGCACAACAGAAAGCATTGGTCTACTTATTCGGCAAATGGGATGAAATATTCAACAGACTGCCACATTTGATGCAGGCTTTACAGGATTGCAGTAACAACAACAACTTTGTTAAGTGGGATGTCACACCACTGGAGAATGAGACCGTCCAGGTAAATCACATTTTTTTGTCTTTTTCCATATGAATCCTTACATTCAATCACTATCGTCCATTAATATCTATTTTTGGTCTATTTCTGAATGTAGGTAAATCACATTTTTTGGTCTTTTGAAAAATGCATCCTTGCATTCAATCATTGTCGTCCAATAATATCTATTGACGTCACGCACAAGTACGGGAAGTACAATGCAAAATTGTTGGTTGCAATCGGGTTGGATACGAACAACCACATACTGCCCTTAGAATTTTTGCTTGTGGAGAGCGAGAACAATTCTAGTTGGAAGTGGTTCATGTCCTGTATCCGAGAAGGAGTGACCAAATGGAAGGGCTTGTGCGTAGTTTCTGACAAGCATAATGGAATACTGGCTGCCATGCGCGAATGATGGACCAAAATTATACGAATCATAAACACAGTATAACCCCCTTATTTAGACATTTTGTCTATTTAACTTTTGCTTGTTAGTTCAGATATATTTTTACAGGGTAATTCAGAGCTTAGAGAGAATACACATTAAAGAGGAGCTTTTAGAGCAGAAAAGATGTTACGAGTCAATCCAAGGTCAAGATCACATGCCGACTGAAGAAATATTAAGGATCCTGACGTTGAATCACTCATAACAAATTAATCAGAAGAATCAGGAGAGGAATCAAGACAGCCCGGGGAAGAAACACATTGACAGTTTTGTGAAAAGACTGCACAAAACTGTACAAAACTCACACATGGGCAAAGTGACCGGCCACTTGTTGAAGAGGTGACCAAGGGAGGAGCTCCTCCCCTTCCACCACCGGCAACCGGCGGCTCCTCCTCCCTTGACCGGCGGCTTTTGGGCTCCTCCACATGTCTCCTCCTCCTTCCTCCTCTTCTCCTCCCTTGGATCAAAAACACATGCCTATCATCTCATCCATCCATTTCCTTCCATTTTTGCTATAAAAGGAGCTCCTCCTCCTCATTTGTAACACACCCCAATTCCCAATATTCACTTCTCTCTCTAAGTTTTGCAATTGTAAGTTTGGCTTTGGAAATAAAGGATAGCTCCCTTGGCGCTTCAACGGTTGTAAGTATTATTTCTAGTATTTATTCAACTGTTTTTATTTCCTTAGTTATAATGTTTAGCGCAATGAATAGTAGCTAAACTAGTAGTTCGGTTGAAGGGGCGCACTTGTATTATAAAATGTTTTAGATTATTAACTTAGCGTCTCTCCTTAGTATTCAAAACTTATTTTATGTGCCATATATTCGGTTAGAACGTCCAAGGTAGAGTGGATGCTTGGAATGGCAAAACTCTACAGCGGGGTTCGTAAACTTGTACAGATAAGTGGATGCTTGGAATGGCAAAGCTTATCTGAGAAGTTTGACTTATCTTAAACACCATTTGGTTGATCGGGAATGATTGATCAAATGGATGCACATAGGCTAATATAACCGGGAATGGAGTATTAGTCTAAATAGAATAAGTGCTCTACGTCCTTGGAATAGGCTAGACAGTGTACGCAAATCGAGTGCTTGGAATGGCCTTGATACACCGTTTGAATACTTAGTAGAGTCACTAAAGGTCAATGATAAACAGGATATAATATAAGGCCCCTAAAACCGAACGCTTTCCTTTAATTATAAATTGCAATTTACTTTCCAGTACTAAAACCAACCAACCAACCAATCAATCAATCAATCACTTAGCTGGTAGCTTTAAAACCAACCAACCGACCTAAAACACGCTCTCTCGCTGGACAACCCCCTCAAAGAACATCTATTCCCCTGATTCCCTTGGGTTCGACCCCTACTTACCACTTGCTACCCAGTAGTATAGTTGCGAGTAGCGGACTATTATAAATTTATTCTTGACGTTTGCACATAACGACTGTGCATCCATCAAAATTGGCGCCGTTGCCGGGGAATCAGTCGTCGGATAGTTGTTCTTTCCCTCCCTTTCTTTTTCTTTCTTTTCCCTATGTCATCACCCATTACGCATGCATGGACAACGTGATTTCTGCCCCTGTTCGGAGGAACGGAGGGAGAAGACCCTGTACAGCACTGCCGAAACTTCCACCACGTCTGCCACCACATCAAACCTGAGAACGAAGTATTAGAGGAATTTAAGCTGAAATGCTTCAAATTCTCTCTAACCGACTTCGCCATGATATGGTACTACACATCCACCGCTTGCAGTGCAGAACGTTTCGTAGACCTCTGCGTTCCGTTCCTGAAAGAATTCTCCCCACCATCTTTACGCCAAGAAACCCGTGAGAAGATCATGTGCCTTCATCAATCTCGGGATGAGACTTTGGACAAATACTACATGAACTATGATGCCATCGTCTCAAGCTACCCGCACCATGGATTTACGAAGAAAGTTCTTCTCCAAAAATTTCTTCGTGGGATGAGGGCCGAAGAGCTGGGAAGAGTTAACGAAGCTATGAGAAGGTCTGCCACAAACTTCACCATTGCAGACATGTGGTACCTTATAACTGGCCTGGCCGCTGCCACAAGACGAGTACCCCAAACTGACGAGGAAATGCAGACAGAAGAAGCTGACCCTGAGGCTGATGAAGAAGAAACCACCGAACCGTCGGAAGAGACTCCTGAACCGTCTGAAGAATCAGACATGGAAAGCACTGGAAGCAACGAAGTAGGAGTCCAGAACACCACTGACGAACTGCCCAATTCATACCCGACTATCATTACCCAGGCAGCTGAGACTATCTATGATCAGTTCCTCACGAACCAACATAACGAGGCAGAACCAAGCCTCATGAGGCCTTCCCGACTTTCCCCTTAATCAATGAGCAAGTCGCTGCGAACTGTGCGATCAATGAAGAAGCTCAAAGGAGGATGGGAAAAGAACCTCTGCAGAATGACCCCTCGATGGAGCATTGCTATGCCGCAACTGGACTAGGCAGTCCCAAGTACAAAAAATTCAAAAGGCTAGTAGTGAAAGGTCCCTCACCCCCCCGGGGTATTGGAAGGAAAAAATCCCGAAACAAAGGAGTCCTGACCAGAACACAACATCCGGCAAGAAGTCAGGAAGAAGCAACACTGGAACGGTGGCGAAGTTTTACTTGAGCCACCCATGGGACCCAAACCAGTAATCCACAACGAGGTACTGTCGAGCCAACGACGTTAAACAAGTGCACTGGTCGGGAGGTAACCCGACACTATCTTACTTTTCCGCACTTTAATTTCTGTCATTTAAATTCAGTAATTTAGTTTTAAGCTTGCATGACTTTTGAACTAAGGCACGCCTTCGTTCAAAAGTGGGGGGTGAGAACCACCTATGTACATAAATAACATGCTTGCTGTTTTTTCTTTTTTTAGTAATAGTATCTTTTTGAAAATATGAACTTAAGAATGTGAAAAAGATAAATCATAATTCATGCATTAACCTTGTGAAAATTCAACTGTTTAAAAACTTAGAATGTAACTTTCCATTTGTCCTTTGTGCTGAGATAACTAGGGATGTGGAGTTGACATAAACTGCCCTAGAGAGGCTTGGCAAGCAATCAAAGGATCAGATCAAACTATATGGTTTTCGAAGTCAGTGGAGGCTGCACTTCGGGTTTTCAATGAAGATTGAAGTCATCTCCGTCATGCAGTGTTTATGCAAAAGGCGAGGACGGGAATCAGACCGTTCTATCTCCGGTCAAAGTAGCCGAGAAAATAGATGAGCGACCCTCATCTTGACCCGCGCGAAACGACAGTCAAAGTAGCCGAGAAAATAGATGAGCGACCCTCACCTTGACCCGCGCGAAACGGCAAAAATGAGAGGGGAGGGGAGGTATTTCCATAGGCTTGCGGGCGATGATTGGACCTCCCAAAAAGGCTGAGAAAATGGACAAGCAAGCCACAAAAAGGCGAAAAGCTCGAAGAAGCAAATCAAGAGGCCGAAGGCCCAAAATTGTGAAGGTTTTAACCGAACAAAAGTGAAGTACTCAAAGCGTCAAATCAAAGGCCAAAGGCCGATTCACTACAAAAAAGCTGTCCCTCACCAACAAAGAAAGAAATCAAAAAGGCTCAACTCAACTGTGAAACCCGAACCGAATCACGTGCTAGAGAAAGCTACCAGAAAACCATATAGTGCGAGATGATCCCAAGATTGCAGTCCAGGAGCCTAAAAAGGGCTATCTCCCGAGACATCCAATATAATTTGCATCTCAGCACGAAGGTACAAGTATTAAGTTTCTTCTATTTATTTACGCAGTTTAATTTGGTAATAAGTAAGCAATGCATGAATTAGGATAGATCAAGTACCACAGTCTAATTTTCATATTTCAAAGCCAACTTATAGTACAGCCCTTTAATAGCATTGTTCGGGACGAACAACTAAAAGTGTGGGGTGATCTGATGGACCAAAATTATACGAATCATAAACACATTTTGTCTATTTAACTTTTGCTTGTTAGTTCAGATATATTTTTGCAGGGTAATTCAGAGCTTAGAGAGAATACACATTAAAGAGGAGCTTTTAGAGCAGAAAAGATGTTACGAGTCAATCCAAGGTCAAGATCATATGCCGACTGAAGAAATATTAAGGATCCTGACGTTGAATCACTCATAACAAATTAATCAGAAGAATCAGGAGAGGAATCAAGACAGCCCGGGGAAGAAACACATTGACAGTTTTGTGAAAAGACTGCACAAAACTGTACAAAACTCACACATGGGCAAAGTGACCTGCCACTTGTTGAAGAGGTGACCAAGGGAGGAGCTACTCCCCTTCCACCACCGGCAACCGGCGGCTCCTCCTCCCTTGACCGGCGGCTTTTGGGCTCCTCCACATGTCTCCTCCTCCTTCCTCCTCTTCTCCTCCCTTGGATCAAAAACACATGCCTATCATCTCATCCATCCATTTCCTTCCATTTTTGCTATAAAAGGAGCTCCTCCTCCTCATTTGTAACACACCCCAATTCCCAATATTCACTTCTCTCTCTAAATTTTGTAATTGTAAGTTTGGCTTGGAAATAAAGGATAGCTCCCTTGGCGCTTCAACGGTTGTAAGTATTATTTCTAGTATTTATTCAACTGTTTTTATTTCCTTAGTTATAATGTTTAGCGTGATGAATAGTAGCTAAACTAGTAGTTAGGTTGAAGGGGCGCACTTGTATTATAAAATGTTTTAGACTATTAACTTAGCGTCTCTCCTTAGTATTCAAAACTTATTTTATGTGCCATATATTCGGTTAGAACGTCCAAGGTAGAGCGGATGCTTGGAATGGCAAAACTCTACAGCCGGGTTCGTAAACTTGTACGGATAAGTGGATGCTTGGAATGGCAAAGCTTATCTGAGAAGTTTGACTTATCTTAAACACCATTTGGTTGATCGGGAATGATTGATCAAATGGGTGCACATAGGCTAATATAACCGGGAATGGAGTATTAGTCTAAATAGAATAAGTGCTCTACGTCCTTGGAATAGGCTAGACAGTGTACGCAAATCGAGTGCTTGGAATGGCCTTGATACACCGTTTGAATACTTAGTAGAGTCACTAAAGGTCAATGATAAACAGGATATAATACAAGGCCCCTGAAACCGAACACTTTCCTTTAATTATAAATTGCAATTTACTTTCCAGTACTAAAACCAACCAACCAATCAATCAATCAATCACTTAGCTGGTAGCTTTAAAACCAACCAACCGACCTAAAACACGCTCTCTCGCTGGAAAACCCCCTTAAAGAACATCTATTCCCCTGATTCCCTTGGGTTCGACCCCTACTTACCACTTGCTACCCAGTAGTATAGTTGCGAGTAGCGGACTATTATAAATTTATTCTTGACGTTTGCACATAACGACTGTGCATCCATCAGCGAACCTGGATGGCAGGAGCCTAAGGCATTCCATCGTGTATGCGTTCGTCACCTGCAAGGAAATTTCATGACCAAGGTTAAATATGAGGTTTTGAAAGCTAAACTTGGAGAAGTGGCATATGCGAAGAAGGAGTTGAAGTTCAGGAAAAAGTTTGTAGAACTCTTACAACTATTGCTTGATAAGCCACTTGCTCACAAATGGTTGGAAGATATGGATGTAGAACGATGGACACAGGCGTTCGACAACGGTGGATATCGCTGGGGCAACATGACTACGAATACTTCAGAATGTTTGAACAAAATTTTGAAGAATGGTCGTGATTTGCGAGTTTCTTCGCTGGTTATGTACACTTATAGGTAGACAGCTGCTTATTTCATCAAGCGTAGCCAGAGTATGTACAACATCGACAGAGAAATATGTCCTCCGAAAATTAGTGACAGATTGGTAGAACTACGGGCTAGGGCTCAGTTCCACATAGTGACAATGTACAATCCAGTAAGCCAAATTTTTGATGTATTGACCAGAAAAAATCATGTCACGTATCGGGTTTGCCTAGAGACACAAACTTAATCATGTGCAAAGTGGACATTATTCAAGTATCCCTGTTCTCATGCCATGGCAGCTTGGAGATACGCTCGGGTTGAAGACACAGAATATGTTCCCACAGAATATACGCTCGAAGCGTACTACCAGACATGGAGTTATTTTTTCAACCCCTTACTTTACGAGGATTTGTGGCGTGATTACAATGGACCCGTTCATGTTCCTAATCCAAGATTCAAACGTAACAAAGCTGGCAGACCCCCGACCAGAAGAAGGCGTACCAATATGGACCAATGACATCCTCATTTAGGGGAATCCAGCAGCCAAGCACCGTCTTCATCTACTTCGACCTCGCGAATTCAGCGATGCACACACTGCCAATTAGTGGGTCCCAACAAATGTGCATGTCCGACTCGATACCAGAATTAAGCTATCCATCAATGTTTATAATTCATGTATCCTTAATGTGACGTGTTCAAGTTGCAGTCATTTTCTATCAAATAAAAATTTCCAGTCCGAACCATAAAGAACATTCATACAAACAACCAAAATTCAACTAATAAAGTGACAAAACATGACGACAAAAGCTCAACTACCATGTCGCCCTCTCAGTGGCCTCATCCAAGGAAAGTTCATGCGTATGAACGACCATCTTGACTCTACACGCTCCCTCTGGGAAATGTGCACTGGTTGTGAAGAGCTAGATGGTCGGTTATGATCATTCATCTGGTCTTCAGTATGTGTATCATCCACATCCATCTGCTCTTCATCTTCATAGGCCTCATCTCCTCCTCCATAATCATCCACTGGATCGCCTGAATTAACATAATAAATTACGAATTGTTCATATGTCAACAAATTACTGATAATACAAAGTACCTTCATCGAGAGTAACAGTCTTTGGATCAACACCCACAATACTAGGATCCGTAAGCTTTCCGATTTCCAAGTAAGCGGTGTGGAAAATGTACTGAAATCCCCTTCGTGAATAATCATCTGTGCAGTTGAGGAAGAACTTACTGGCATCACGTGCATTCATGACGAGTGCACGTATCTGCAATTTACGTTTATTTTTTAGTCAGTGAACCGATATCTCCGACTTAAATACATCCATAAATAATTAAACCAGAAATGAACACTTACATTATCAGGTATGATATGAGAATCTGGACGATAATCATGACTAGGTCGTGTTTGATGGGCATCATCCTCCCCAACCTCCTCCACCTCATCGTCAATCCTCGGCCGATATAATCGACGCGTGTGCGTGGCATACCACTCATAATACTGTGGAGTGGGTATGTCGATCTGGTTACCCGAGTGCGCCATGTCTCCATTGATCAATCTCTCGTGTCGAGTGATGGATGCACAGTCGTTATGTGCAAACGTCAAGAATAAATTTATAATAGTCCGTTACTCGCAACTATACTACTGGGTAGCAAGTGGTAAGTAGGGGTCGAACCCAAGGGAATCAGGGGAATAGATGTTCTTTGAGGGGGTTGTCCAGCGAGAGAGCGTGTTTTAGGTCGGTTGGTTGGTTTTAAAGCTACCAGCTAAGTGATTGATTGATTGATTGATTGATTGGTTGGTTGGTTGGTTGGTTTTAGTACTGGAAAGTAAATTGCAATTTATAATTAAAGGAAAGTGTTCGGTTTCAGGGGCCTTGTATTATATCCTGTTTATCATTGACCTTTAGTGACTCTACTAAGTATTCAAACAGTGTATCAAGGCCATTCCAAGCACTCGATTTGCGTACACTGTCTAGCCTATTCCAAAGACGTAGAGCACTTATTCTATTTGGACTAATACTCCATTCACGGTTATATTAGCTTATGTGCATCCATTTGATCAATCATTCCCGATCAACCAAATGGTGTTTAAAGATAAGTCAAACTTCTCAGATAAGCTTTGCCATTCCAAGCATCCACTTATCCGTACAAGTTTACGAACCCCGCTGTAGAGTTTTGCCATTCCAAGCATCCACTCTACCTTGGACGTTCTAACCGAATATATGGCACATAGAATAAGTTTTGAATACTAAGGAGAGACGCTAAGTTAATAGTCTAAAACATTTTATAATACAAGTGCGCCCCTTAGACCGAACTACTAGTTTAGCTACTATTCATCGCGCTAAACATTATAACTAAGGAAATAAAAATAGTTGAATAAATACTAGAAATAATACTTACAACCGTTGAAGCGCCAAGGGAGCTATCCTTTATTTCCAAAGCCAAACTTACAATTACATAACTTTTAGAGAGAGAAGTGAATTGCTTATGGATGATGATTGATGATACAAATGAGGGGAGGAGCTCCTCCTTATATAGCCATGAGAGGAGGAGGAGATGGCCACAAGTGTCCCATGGTGATTGGAGGAGAAAATGGATGGAGGAGATGGCCAACACATGGAGGAATGAGAGGAGGAGCAAGGAGGAGCCGCCACCTATGGAGGAGCAAAAGCCGCCGGTCACCATGTGTGGAGGAGCCGCCAGTTGCCGGTGGTGGAGGGAGGAGGAGGGGTGGCTTTGGCCACCTCTTGCCCAAGTGTCCGGTCACTTTGCCCATGTGTGAGTTTTGTACCGTTTTGTGCAGTCTTTTCACAAAACTGTCAATGTGTTTCTTCCCCGGGCTGTCTTGATTCCTCTCCTGATTCTTCTGATTAATTTGTTATGAGTGATTCAACGTCAGGATCCTTAATATTTCTTCAATCGGCATATGATCTTGACCTTTGATTGACTCGTAACATCTTTTCTGCTCTAAAAGCTCCTCTTTAATGTGTATTCTCTCTAAGCTCTGAATTACCCTGCAAAAATATATCTGAACTAACAAGCAAAAGTTAAATAGACAAAATGTCTAAATAAGGGGGTTATACGGTGTTTATGATTCGTATAATTTTGGTCCATCATCGAGTAACTCACATGGCAATGTACCTCGCAGGAAGACACCCCAATCTTTATTCTTCTTCCTATCCATGCCATGGCATTCGTCTAAACATGCAATTAAATTTAGAGGGACACCCTGAAGGAAACTGTACTATCTCGCAACACGTCCTAGATGATGCCACTCGATAATATTGAAGCAAATAAGAGGCACATCGGTTCTCCAGATAGTTTCACGACCCTCGAGCCAAGTCGGGTTCAGCCACTGAAGCATGGTCTCATCGTACGATCTCCATATGAAATCTCACGTGTGCATCTTCTGTATCTCTTCACGATACTGCAACAAACTCCAGTGAGGTACCCCTACCCAACTTCTAGGCCCAATCCATTTCCTGCACATGTAAATGAATTATCAGTAAAATAACAGTAAAACTAAAATAATTTATAAAATATAAATTTCAAATATAAACACTTACACGAACGACCACGCTCCTCGTAAAGCTGGATCAAATTCTGCTTCCGGTGGTGGTACCATGACTGGAACTCTGATCTTAGGCACACCGATCCGAGATAGTCTTTCCCCGGACCAAAACTGAATAATCGCGAACCTATGTGTCCGATCTTACATGCACTGCACATATTACTATATAGACACGCCAACACAGCACTTCCCCAACTATAATCGCGAACCCTATCAAGATCCTCTAGCAAGGGAAGAAAAAAGAGCGGAATAGTGTTACCGCTCTTGTCAGAGAACAATGTGGTTCCTATCAGATTGAGCAGATACGTCCTAGCGTATTTCTTCAACGTCTCCTCATCCGCATCAACAGGAATCACCACCAAAAAATTCGTAAACCAACTTCGCTTTGCAATAGCAGGCGATTTACTGTCGCAATCAGGGTACACCCCAACAATCTCAGACAAACCTCTTCAAAATTGATCTGCGACTTGCCTGTCACGGGTATTCCTTCTACAGGCAGCCTGGTAATAAGTGACATGTCCTGTAATGTGATTGTCGCTTCACCATCATTAAAATGAAATGTGTGAGTTTATGGCCTCCACCTCTCGACCACAGCTGTCAATAGCGACGGGTCAACCCTCACATCGCACATCTGAGTCCACGGATAAAAACCAGCAGCTACCACATAAGGGCGTATGCGAGCATCAAGTCGCAATACACCCCCTTTATGAACCTTAAGGGGTATATTGGCACTCCCTTTCGGATCCAACTGTTAAACAACAATGTAATCCAACATTAGTAACACATTAAATTATGAATGATAATTAACATAGTTTAACATACTAACTTCTGGGTTCCAAATCGCCTCGGTACGATGAGTAAGCTGCCGACTTAGGACTGAGTTGTCAATTGGACCTGGATGAATTATGTCATCCGCATCCATATTCGGATGCAATATAGCTTGTGATGGTCTTTGTGAAAATGAGGGTCTGTGTGAGTCCATAGCTACATCACATAAATCAAAATTTCATAAGTATTTCAACAATTCAATATTATAACAAATTCAATATGAACACAACGTCAACAATTACACAATTTCATCTTCAATTTAATCGTTTCATCACCAATTTCATCGTTTCATCACCAATTACATCATTTCTTCATAAACAATCAAAATCGACTATTAAAAGCAACAATTTCAATCAATTTCAACAATTGAAATCAACAATTGACAATCAAAAACAACACTTAACAAACAAAAACAATAATTATCCAAACCCTAGTATTCTACAAATTAACAATTAACACTCAAATTAACATAAACCAATATAATTCAACTTAATACCGGTCTATTGAGAACCCGAATCAACGACCGGCGGCGGACGACGTGCGACGACGACTCGACGGGGGTCGGCTGGGAGGACATATCGGCGGAGAGGCGATTGGAGAGAGATCGGCGGAGAGAAGAAAAAGAACGAAGCCTCGTTTTTAATTTGATTGTTCTCGGGTTAGGATAAGCCGAGAACCTTAAGGTTCTTGATTCCTTAGAAACCGAGAATCTACTTGGCTTCCACGCTGGCGCGGAATGGTCCACGTCGGTTCCAAACTAAGCCACGTCTTCTGTTTCGACATATTCCCGGTTCCGGAGAAGCCAATAATATTAAAAATTAATATTACCGGTTGACATTAAGCCGAGAATGTCCAAAATTGATATTACCGGTGTATAGTACGCCAAAAATTTAAGAAAAAGAAGCAATCTAGTTATTTGAGTTTGAAAGGGAGCAAACGGATGATATGAGTTTCAAAGAGAGGCAATCGAGGCAATAACCCAGCTTTACCTACTGGATTGAAGATCCTTCAATCAAACTACGGTTAACTTGCCAGCTCGCTTTCCAACACATCACATTTTCTAGGGCCTTAGCTTGTTATTTATTTGTAACTGCATGATAAGATCAGTTCCATCACTTTTTCGCTCCACCTGTTCGGTCTTCACGCTCCCTGATATTCTTGAGAGACGGGCAATCAAAAATTTAGCTAGTGTGGATGTCTATCACTCTCACGTCTCAAAGTTGCAAGCTTTGTTGCAAATGTGGGCCAAATTGAGAGATCCACTTAAGGGAAGGATTTGTCACGGACAGATAATTCTCTCTGGGTTATACATTGATACATTAATGGCGAACATGTTGATCAATATGTATTCAAAATGTGGATTTGTTGGTTACGCCCGTATCTTATTCGATGAAATGACTGAAAGAAGCTTGGTGTCTTGGAATACCATGATCAGTGCCTATACTCAAAAAGGGAATGAGAAGGAAGCTTTTAGTTTGTTAATTGAGATGCGTAGAGAGGGAGTAAATTTTAGTGAATTCACGGTTTCCAGTGTCTTATGTGCTTGTGCTGCAAATAATAGTTTGCTGGTGTGCCGACAGTTGCATGCTTTTGCTCTCAAGGCAGCTATGTGTTGGGCTAATGTTTTTGTGGCAACTGCATTGGTTGACGTTTATGCTAAATGTGGGTTGATCAATGAAGCTGCAGTGGTGTTCGAGAGCATGGAAGACAAGACCGAGGTTACTTGGAGTTCTCTTATGGCGGGGTATGTGCAAAATGAGTTGTATGATGAGGCTATGGCTTTGTTTCGTAGAGCTCATATGATAGGAATTGAGTATAACCAGTTTATGATTTCTTCTGCTGTTTGTGCCTGTGCTGGTCAAGCTGCGTTAGATGGAGGAAGGCAGGTGCATGGTCTGCTTTGTAAGACTGGGCATGGTTTCAACCTTTTTATTGCGTCATCGTTGGTAGATATGTATGCTAAATCTGGAAGCATTCAAGATGCTTATGCAGTGTTTGGCGAAGTGGAAGAGAAAAACAGTGTCTTATGGAACGCGATGATTGCTGGGTTCTCGAGACATGGTTGTTCCCTGGAGACTATGATTACCTTCGAGAAAATGCAGCAGTCTGGTTTATATCCGAATGACATTACGTATGTTTCCGTGCTATCGGTATGCAGTCATATGGGACTTGTTGAAAAGGGAAGAAAGTACTTCGACTTGCTTTTGAAAGAAGATAAAACATCACCAAATGTTTTGCACTATTCGTGTATGGTTGATATTCTTGGCCGGTCAGGGCTGTTGTGCGAAGCCATGAATTTGATCGACAGTATGCCATTTGACGCAACTGCATCTATGTGGGGTTCACTCCTCTCCTCCTGCAGAACTCATGGCAATGTAGCATTGGCTGAGACAGCTGCCAGGTTTTTATTTGAGCTGGAACCTGAAAATGGAGGGAATCATGTGCTGCTTTCGAACGTACTTGCAAATGACAAAAACTGGACTAAAGTAGCGAAAGTAAGAAAGCTTCTAAAAGATGGCGAGGCAAAGAAGAAGAGGGGCCAAAGCTGGATCCAAATAAAGGATGAGGTCCACACATTCATGGTCGGTGAAAGGCATCACCCTAGCATCATCAACATCTACTTAGAACTGGATGACTTACTTACCGAAATGGAGAAACTCGGTTACCATACACTAACTGAGCATGATTTACATGACGTGGATAAAAAGCAGAAGCAGGAACTTCTCAGGCATCACAGCGAGAAGCTAGCCTTCATCTACGGCCACATGAGCTTACCTAAATCACTACCCATCCGTATAATGAAAAATCTCCGGATATGTGGGGACTGCCATTCTTTCATGAAGCTTGCATCCACTATCACTAGCCGAGAAATCATCATTCGGGATACAAACAGGTTTCACCGTTTTAGCCATGGATGTTGCTCTTGTAGTGACTTTTGGTAAATTATGGACCTTCAACAAGTTTTTATACAAAGTTGTACATGTACAAAATATTTGCTGAAAATGAGTTATATCCTATTAAATCAGATCCGGTTCTTTGTGTGACTTGAACTGTATGGTTTGCAGAAAGAAACCTAATGAAGTTGATAAAATGCTCTTTAATTTGGTCCTCATTTTTATGCATACAAGTATGATGAAAATAATCAAATTAGAAGTTCAGATTTAGGATTCCATTGCCAGTTCTTTTTTTTTTCTCCAGCTTCAGTACCTTTATTTTCGGTGGCTTGTGTACATTATGGTCTATACCGAGAAGGTTTCTTTTTATTCATTGTCCTGCTATTTGATGTAAGCAAAAGCTTTATCAAAAAAAAATGTAAGCAAAATCTCCACATAAAAAATGAGTTGAAAGAGAGGTCAAATCCTCATACTGATAGATAATACTCTCTCCGTCCCATTTTGTTTGTCCAAAAGGACAGTTTTTAAGGGAATTAAGAAAAAATAAATAAAGGACAATGAGAGAGAAGAGGAAGATAAAAAGAATGAAAATGTATATAGAGGTAGGTCACGTACACGAATTATTAGTTATTCATCATTGAAAGTACAATTTTGTTAATAAAATAAAAAAAATTGATCGAAAGAGATGATTGAATAGGTTATTGGATTGCATATAAAAGAAAAATGAATAAACATTAGGATACACCAAAAAAGAAAAAAGGACAAACAAAATGGGAAATAGAGACACATTAACTCAAATCAAACCCCTATCCGGAAAAAAAAATTGAAATAATTTAGACGAACCTTTTCTACCCTCAAACGGCGTCGCTCGGAGGTGCCGCTTCACACTTTTCAGGCGCTGCGCTTAGGCACGACCTAGAAATTAGGATTTTCTTCCGAGAAATCAAATCGGAGAATCGACATTTTGAAGAGATGCGGTGGTTGTTGTCGACGTCTCCGAATCAGAGCTGGAGGAAGCAGCTACTCAGCAGAAATAGCCGCGGTAACAATAACGAAATCTCATCATACTTCTTATCGAGCTACACCGTAGGTAGGGCTACTGTGTCCTACTATCCGAAATCAAACTATGTCGAAGGTTATATTGAGAACATCATATCTCAAAAAAGCAACAGTTGCAGTGGGTTGTTGCCTGAATTGATCAGTTTGAGTAGATTAATGAAGAGCTATAGCAAGATTGGGTGTACAGGTTATGGTTTTGGTGTTCTAGGGCTGATTTTGAAATGGGGTTATACTCCGCATGTCATTGGTATTTCTTCTCTCCTGAATGCTTTGTGCGAGCAGCTCAGGATCAATGATGCTGCTTTGCTGTTTCTGAAAATGAAGACTCATTTGGGTTGCACACCTAACATAGTTACATATGCGACGTTCCTTAAGGGATTGTGTTCGACTGGTAATTCCAGAATCGCCTTAAATTTGCACAAGCAGATTGCTGATGGGAATCATGATCTTAGCGGTGATTTGCAGCTGGATTTGATATGCTACAGTACACTTATTGATGGTCTTTGTAAGGATGGATTTATAGATGAAGCAGAGGAATTGTTTCTTGAAATGATGAAAAAGGACATAAGTCCTGATGTCATTACTTACACTATAGTTATTGACGGTTTGTGCAGAGCTGGTAAGTGGGAGGAGGCCAAAGCTATGCTTCGTGAGATGTTGAACCAAGGTCTTTCACCTAGTGTTGTTACATTCACAGTGTTGATTAATGCTCTAGCAAAGATGGGAAAAATTAAACAAGCAAAGGAGCTGTTTTCACTAATGATACAAACCGGTCAAATGCCCACTGTGTTTACTTACAACTCGTTGATGGACTGCATGTACAGGGAAGAAAATATTGAGGAACTGAAAGAAGTTTTTGTTTCCATGGACAGAAAGGGTATAACGCCTAATGTTGTCAGCTACAATATATTGATTAAAGGGCATTGCAAGCATGGTATGATACATGAAGCTAGTGAAGCATATCAGCAAATGATTCAAAAGGGAGTCAAACCTAGCATCATTACTATTAATGCTTTATTAGAGGGCATGCTGCTGGAGGGTATGGTGACCGAAGCAAATGATCTTAGAAATGAAATAACAGTCCACAAGCTCACTCCCGATACATGTACTTATAACATTCTGATTGATGGGTTCTTCAAGAATGGTTACATCCAGGAGGCAGTGAAGCATTTTGATATGATGAGTGATAGCAATCTGAAACCAGATGTCATTACATATAGTAGTTTGATTGACGGACTTTGTAAAGCTGGGAAATTAGAAAAGGCACTGTTATTGTTTGATGGGATGAGTGATAGCAAGCTGAAACCAGATGTCATCACATATAATTGTTTAATTGACGGACTTTGTAAAGCTGGGAAATCAGAAAATGCACTATTATTGTTTAATAGGATGTCTAGCGACAGTGTGGTACCAGATGGGACGACATTTAATATTCTTATCAATGGGCTTTGTAAAGAAGAAAAATTCATTGAGGCGGAGAAGTTGCTTTTTGAAATGAAAAAGTATGGTTTTACTCCAAATACGTCCGCATTTGACAGTCACAAGATAATAGAACTTGCTCAAATGATGGCCCATCGACAAGCCAAGCTGAATGAAGGGATTGACGACATGGTCATAATTAATAACCCAGCTGTTGAAGGAATGGAAATATCATGAATTTCTGAAGTTGCTTCAAACTTTCCCTCAAAATGGTACCACCACACAAACGGTTCACTAGCCCGTCGTTAAAGGTATATGGTTCTTTTCACTGATATGTCATGTTACATTAGCTGTCTTGTTCGTGAGGCGTGTCATAGCTTTGTAGTTAATATTTCTTTGGATGATTCAAGGTTCAAGCAGTGGCCATATAAGTCACATTCAACTTATAAATCTATCTGAGTTTGTTGACAACATTGCGTTTACCATGGAATCATGCATATGTGTGCTAATAAGATATAATGCGCACCTTCATTTTACATGTTTTAGTTTAGCAACTTTCCTTAGTTCAGAAACAGCAAGCATCATGCATTAGCCTTATGGCTAGACGGTCAAACTGTATCTCTTCTGTAGTTTAATGAATATGGTTCTTACATCAGAAAAAGAAATAATATACAAGAACGTTTGATACCTGGCTACAGCCTCAAAGCCAACCAATATTCCAAAATTGCATTTAATAAAGATGTAGAGGGTTAAGATCAGGTACAAAATTAATTTTTGGTACAAACGAAAAAGTTTCGTAAAAAAAATGAAAAAGACGACATAGTTCGTCACTTTTGCATATAATTTGTCACTTAGAAAATGCATCAAAAATAAGAATTTACTCCATCTAAATCACAAGACTAATGGCTATGATTTGTTTGTATTTTTTACCAAAAAATAATTAACTTTTATAACTGATCTTTTTCCTAAAGAATAAAAGTTTCCCATTAAACAACAAATTTAGCATCCTGATTTTGTAAGATTGGCTTCCTTCTTCCATCTCGATGTAACTACTGTTCTAATCGCCCTATGGAAAATTGAGAGCATCTTTTCTTCACAAGCGACATTGGCAGGGGGCATATGGGACTTTCTAACCACTATCTTCGACAGGAAAGCTCCTTGTAACCTTCGTCAGCTAAAGATGTTCTGGCTATCTAACCGTGGCCTTATGTACGTTATAGATTGTTACGCCTTAGGCCTCGCTTGCTGCGCGCTTTGGGTGATTTGGACGTCCCGAAATGACATGATCCATGACAAAAGGCCTAAAGATCCTATAAAGCAAATCAAAGATTGGGCGGTTGCGATTGCTCCCCTAATCAAAGCTAACTACCAACCAACCTTCCGCAACAATCTGCTCCTGGAGTCGCTGCAAGTCCGGAACCCCAAGAATCGGTTCCCCAAAGGTTCCTGGAAAATGTGAGAGCCTAACCCGATGGGCCTTACCCTCTCGGTAAGTTACCAAGGGAACCAGTTTGGCTGCATAATCAGAGATCGGCATGGTAAGATCCATCTAGCTATTAGTCTAAATGCCTCTCTAGATTGCGAGAGAACATGACCTGGAGATCTCTCTAGTGCAAAGCTCGAATCAATCGACCGCATTGTTGTACTCTTCCTTTTTAAGGGTCCTTGGGAATTCTTCTCGCGCTCTGGAGGAATTTGAAAAAGCAGTTGGGCCACACTAAAGTTATATATGTTGAGCCTAAACTCAATAACCCTGCTATTACTCTGGCCTTCCATAAAAGTCGAGATACTCAGTTCTACTATCGGGTAGAAGATCTTCCTCTGCCAGTCTGCAAAGCATTGTTGGGTGATGGCAGCCGATTGCCTTTTCGGTGCAAGCCTCCTTAGGCTAGTTTCCTTTTTTTTATTATTTAAGGCGAGCCCTCCTTTGTTGTAGGGCGCCTGCCCGGCTGCCCAGCGTTTGTATCCCGTCTACATGCTTCTTCTTGTTTCTCAATAAAAGTTCTTTCTTTAATAAAAAAAAAGAAATATTTTAGACGAACGTTTTCCTTTCTACCATCAAACGATGCCGCTTAACACTTTTCAGGCCCTGCGTTTAGGCACGACCTAAAAGTTTAGGATTTTCTTCGGAGAATCGACATTTTGAACAGATGCAGTGGTTGTCGTCCTCTCCGATTAACAGCTCGAGGAAGCAGCTACTTCGTATTCCTTCAATCGTCAGCAGAAATATCGGCGGTAACAATTACGAAATCTCATCATACTTGTTATCCAGCTACACCGTAGATAGGGCTAATGTGTCCGATTATCCGAAATCAAACTGTGTCGAATGTTATATTGAGAACATCATATCTCATAAAACGAAGAGTTTCAAAGGGTTTTTGCCTCGTTTGATCAGTTTGAGTAGGTTAATGAAGAGTTATAGCAAGATTGGCTGCACTGGTTATGGTTTTGGGGTTCTAGGGCTGACTTTGAAATGGGGTTATACTCCGCATGTCATTGGCATTTCTTCTCTCATGAATGCTTTGTGCAATGAGCTCAGGATCAATGATGCTGCTTTGATTTTTCTGAAAATGAAGTCTCACTTAGGTTGCACACCTGACATAGTTACATATGGGATTTTGCTTAAGGGATTATGTTCGACTGGTAATTCCAGAATAGCCTTAAATTGTCACAAGCAGATTGCTCATGGGACTCATGATCTTAGCGGTGATTTGCAGCTGGATTTGATATGCTACAGTACACTTATTGATGGTCTTTGTAAGGATGGATTTATAGATACAGCACAGGAATTGTTTCTTGAAATGAAGAAAAAGGACATAAGTCCTGATGTCATTACTTACAATATAGTAATTGACGGTCTGTGCAGAGCTGGTAAGTGGAAGGAGGCCAAAGCTATGTTTCGTGAGATGTTAGACCAAGGTCTTGAACCTGGTGTTGTTACATTCACAGTGTTGATTAATGCTCTAGCAAAGATGGGAAAAAATAAACAAGCAAAGGAGCTGTTTTCACTAATGATACAAAGCGGTCAAATGCCCACTGTGTTTACTTACAACTCGTTGATGGACTGCATGTACAGGGAAGAAAATATTGAGGAACTGAAAGAAGTTTTTGTTTCCATGGACAGAAAGGGTATACCGCCTAATGTTGTCAGCTATAGTATATTGATTAAAGGGCTATGCAAGCATGGTATTATACATGAAGCTAATGAAGAATATCAGCGAATGATTCAAAATGGAGTCAAACCGAACATCATTACTATTAATGCTTTATTAGAGGGCATGCTGCTGAAGGGTATGGTGACCGAAGCAAATTATTTTAGAAGTGAAATAACAGTCCACAAGCTCACTCCTGATACGTGTACTTATAACATTCTGATTGATGGGTTCTGCAAGAATGGTTACATTCAGGAGGCAGTGAAGCATTTTGATATGATGAGTGATAGCAATCTAAAACCAGATGTCATCACATATAATTGTTTGATTGATGGACTTTGTAAAGCTGGGAAATCAGAAAATGCACGAATATTGTTTGATAGGATGTCTAGCCTCTAGTGACAGTGTGGTACCAAATGGGACGACATATATTGTTCTCATCAATGGGCTCTGTAAAGCAGAAAAATTCATTGAGGTGGATAAGGTTCTTGTTGAAATGAAAAAGTATGGTATTACTCCAAATACGTCCACATTTGATTATTGCAAAATCAGTGACAATCACAAGGTAATAGAACTTGCTCAAATGATGGCACATCGACAAGCCAAGCTGAATAAAGGGATTGACGACATGGTCATAATTCATAACCCAGCTGTTGAAGGAAGGGAAATATCATGAATTTCTGAAGTTGTTTCAAACTTTCCCTCAAAAGGGCACCACCAACGGTTCACTAGCCCGTCGGTAAAGGTATATGGTTTAAGGCACTTATCTTTTCACTGATATGTCATGTTACACTAGCTTTCTTGTTCGTGAGGCGTGTCATAGCTTTGTAGTTAATATTGCTTTGAATGA
Organism: Rhodiola kirilowii; assembly: GCA_033675215.1. Lineage (NCBI taxonomy): Eukaryota > Viridiplantae > Streptophyta > Magnoliopsida > Saxifragales > Crassulaceae > Rhodiola > Rhodiola kirilowii. The sequence goes on along the minus strand of CM066193.1, from coordinate 4,147,856 downwards.
TTCAAGCAGTGGGCATATAAAACACATTCAACTTATAAATTTAGCTGAGTTTCTTTACAACATTTCGTTTACCGTATAATTATGCATATGTGATATGCGTGCTAATAAGATATGATGCGCGCCTTCATTTTACATGTTTTAGTTTAGCAACTTTCCTTAGTTCAGAAGCAGCAAGCAACAAGCATCATGCATTAGCCTCTAAATATCGTTAGATATTGTAGTTTGATTGACGGACTTTGTAAAGCTGGAAAATTAGAAAATGCACTATTATTGTTTGATAAGATGGGTATTCATCCAGATGTCGTTACATATAGTTGTTTGATCGACGGATTTTGTAAAGCTGAAAGTTTTGAAAAGGCGCTATTATTGTTTGATAGGATGTCTAGCAACGGTGTGGTACCGAATGTTACGACATTTAGTATTCTCATCAGTGGACCGTGTAAAGCCGAAAAAATAACTGAGGCGGAGAAGTTATTTGTTGATATGTAAAAGAATGGTATTCCTCCAAATGTGTACACATTTGGTGCACTTACTCATGGTTATTGCAAAATCAGTGACACACCCAAAGTAATGGAATTTCTTCTAGTGATGGCACATCGACAACTCAAGCTGAATGATGTGATTGACCACATGGTCATAACCCAGCTGTTCAAGGAAGAGAAATATCATGAATTTCTTAACTTGCTTCCAATTTTTCCTCAAAAGGGTACCACCAACAGTTCACTAAGTTGTGGTTTAAGGTGCGTGATGGTGGATTTTCAGTTACTAAACCAAATGTAGACTGAGGTAATAACTAACAAATAGTGAACATCTTTAGCAGAGATACATGGTGCCTCAAAGAATATAACTATGGTGAATACTACTACTAACTTGCCGATAATGTAAGCTTTACGCAGAAGGAATCTTTAATGTGGATGAAGTCGCTCAATAGGTAACTTCTAAGTTCCCTCTCGATGTTTTTTAGGCTTCTGCCATTGGAGTAGTGTTCCCTTGTTTTCAGTTTGTGCCTACAGTAATAATTCTTTCTGATCCAACTATGACAATGTAACATACTACATGATATGTAATGACACGTACCTTTTCACTGATGTGTCATATTCTTTACAACAGTAACGTTAGCTTGTGAGGTCGTGACGTGACCTGTGCCAGAGCTTTGTACTTTGTAGTTAATACTGATGTGAATGATTTGAGCATTCATTGTCATTAGCGTAGACTGTGGACTACGGTTTCTAATTTCATGTAATGGTTTAAGTAGTTATGGTTCGAACATTCAGTGATAGTTATGCTTGAAGTTCCTTGTTTTTTTTCATTGCACATGTTGATATGTTACTGATCGTTGTTTGATGTTCCAACTACAAGTAAAATGGCTGGCTAATTTTTATTTCTTCCCTGCAGAAAATTTCAGGGTTTTCTGTCGTATATAGGGCTATCTGGTTAAATGGTTGTCTAGCAAAACTGTTTGAAATGGTTTTTATACGCCTTTTCAATATAGAAGGGGAAAGGCTTGACTATAAGGATTCACCTTCCATTGGATTGTATCCGTTTTTCTGTTCAAGGCGAAGATATTGTTAACAGAGATGAAATGTGAAGTGGTTTTATATATGGTGATATCTTCTACTATGTAGATTTGCAAGGTACTGATGCTCCTTATTTTGATGTTCTATAGAAAGGTCTGATTAGTTCACTTTTTCGCTCCGAGACAAAGTACAGGAAATGAAATATTAGCTTTACAGTTGCTTAACGTTTCAGAGATCAGCTTACTGCATTGAGAAGATCAACGCATACAAGCAGAGATCGCGCTCCACCATTGCAACCCTGCCCATTTATGGTTTAAGATCTTCCACTACATGTAAAATTTCAGGCCTGCCTGACATCCAGATACTTGTATCCTACCTCAAGGAGGCCTTTAGCAATATACACATCAATAGTCTTCACATCTTCACTCCTGCAAAATCACCAAAAGAGGTTTGTCAATGCACATTCATATCACTTACAGAGACAAGGAGACTTACTTTTTGGCAGCCATTGTTATTGACTTTTGTAGCTTTTGCTGCAACGTTTGCTGTTGATGGTGATCAAGGGTATGCCAACACTTTTATGCAATTTCAAATGCCATTTTTCACATATTTTGAGAGCATTGACTTTGAACATCTCAATATAATCAACAAGTTGGTGATTTTAGATCAGATCATGGTGACATTTCTTTCTTAAACTAGTCACCTTTCATTGCCCCTCAATTTTGAAATATACAGCTAAACTTTTGAATTGTCACGCATTTTAGTCGTTGATGATACGTCGACCGGTGACGAATGGTATAACGACGGCGCTTGTCTTCGTCGTCGCTTGTCTTCATCCTCATAGGTCGTGACCAAATTGCCCCTAAATTGACGAAATCCCGTTGATTAACGTAATTTCTAATTTTTAATTCGATTTAATCTTGACCGTGAATCAACTCGGATAAACGGCTAAGAATATTACTCATTTATGATCATAATTTCACTTCTCATAGGATCTCATCCCTTGAAATATAGAGTGCGGTTCAGGTACAAACCATACTTATAAATGAAAACTAAAAATTGCATTTCAAACTGACACGTGTCCCATTTAGTCGAAATCTCGAACAAAACACGGGAGGGGTATTATAGTCATTCCACATATCCTAATAATTTTATTTTCAATTTAGTCATCGAGTTGTTAATGATCAGACTTAAAAAACAATTATCAGACTTAAATCAGTAATGATCAGACTTAAAAAACAAATGATCAGACTTAAACCAGTAATGATCAAACTTAAAAAATAATGATCAGACTTAAAAAAATAATGATCAGACTTAAAAAAACAATGATCAGACTAAAAAATAAAATGATCAGACTTAAAACAACAATGATCAGACTTAAAACTATTATGATCAGACTTAAAACTATTATTGTAACAATGATGAGATTTAATACAACAATGATCAGACTTAAAACTATTATGATCAGACTTAAGACTATTATTGTAACAATGGTCAGATATAAACTAATACTGTAGCAAATGATCAGACTTAACACTGTTAATGTAGCAAATTTTAGGACGATTATACCCTCGCGCCTATTATGTATTTATAAATACGTCCGTTTTAAAAAATTTTTATTTACAAAAAACGCCCCGAATTCCGATTAATTTGTATTTGATCCGTTTTCTGAAATATGATATTTACATTTATTTTTTAGTTTAAATCCACGGAAATTGTAATTATGTGTTGGGTTTCTCGTCGATTGGTGAACAAAGCCCGGCTCATTGTTACAGTTTGGGTTAGACGCTGCCGTTTCCCCCCATTTTTACAATCTGTTCTTTTTATATATATATAAGGAATACAAGAAACGTTTTATACCTGGCTACAGCCTCAAAGCCAACCAAACGATGCCGTTAGATATATTCCAAAATCACATTTAATTAAAAAGTTTCACACAAAAAAGAGTTGGGATAAAATATACGAACGTTTTCCACCGTCAAACGGAAATCCACGTTAGAAATTAGGGTTTTCGTCCGACAAATCGAATCGGAAATCGACATTTTGAAGAGATGCGGTGGATGTCTTCGTCTCCGATTCACAGCTGGAACAAGCAGCTACTTCAATTTCCTTGCAGTAGCCGCGGCAACCATTACGAATTCCCGTCACGCATGTTATCGAGCTCGGGCGTAGCTAGGAGTACATTGTCCAATCATCGGAAATCAAACCCTAACGACTGGTACATTGAGAACATCAAATCTCATAAAAGGAAGATTTGTAGAGGTCTGTTTCCTGATTTGATTAGTTTGAGTAAGTTAATGACGAGCTATAGCAAGATTGGGTGTACAGGTTATGGTTTTGGTGTTCTAGGGCTGAATTTGAAATGGGGTTATACTCCGCATGTCATTGGTATCTCTTCTCTCATGCATGCTTTGTGCAATGATCTCAGGATCAATGAGGCTGCGTTGCTCTTTCAAAAAATGAAGACTCACTTGGGCTGCACACCTGACATAATTGCATATGGGATTTTGCTTAAGGGGTTGTGTTCCGCTGGTAATTCCAGAATAGCCTTAAATTTGCATAAGCAGATTGCTGATGGGACTCATGATCTTAGCCGTTATTTGCAGCTTAATCTCATATGCTACAGTACTCTTATAGATGGTCTTTCTAAGGATGGACTTATAGATAAAGCAAATGAATTGTTTCTTGAAATGAAGAAAAAGGACATACATCCTGACGTCATTACTTACAATATAGTGATCGACGGTTTGTGCAGAGCTGGTAAGTGGGAGGAGGCCCAAGCTATGTCTCATACCATGTTGGACCAAGGTCTTTCACCTGATGTTATTACATTCAACGTGTTGATTAATGCTCTAGCAAAGATGGGAAAAAATAAAGAAGCAAAGGAGCTGTTTTTACTAATGATACAAAGCGGTAAAATGCCCGATGTGGTTACATACAACTCGTTGATGGACTGCATGTACAGGGAAGGGAATATTGACGAACTGAAGGAAGTTTTCATTTCCATGGACAGAAGAGGTATTACGCCTGATGTTGTCACCTATAATATATTGATTAAAGGGTATTGCAAGCATGGAATGATACATAAAGCTATTGATGAATATCGGCGAATGATTCATAAGAGACTCAAACCTGACATCATTACTATTAATGCTTTATTAGAGGGCATGCTCCTGAAGAGTATGGTGAGCGAAGCAATTGAACTGAAAAGTGAAATAACAGTCCACAATCTCACTCCTAATATCTGCACTTATAGCATTTTGATTGATGGGCTCTGCAAGAATGGTTACAGTCAGGAGGCAGTGAAGCTGTTTGATACGATGATTGATAGCAAGTTGAAACCGGATGTCGTTACTTATAGTAGTTTGGTTGACGGACTTTGTAAAGCTGGGAAATTAGAAAAGGCACTATCATTGTTTGATAGAATGTCTAGCGACGGTGTGGTACCGAATGTTACGACATATAATATTCTCATCTGTGGACTGTGTAAAGCCAAACAAATAATTGAGGCGGAGAAGTTATTTGTTGGTATGGAAAAAAAGGGTATTCCTCCAAATGTGTACACATTTGGTGCACTTATTCATGGTTATTGCAAAAGCAGTGACACACACAAAGTAATGGAACTTCTTCAAATGATGGCACACCGACAACTCAAGCTGGATGATGCGATTGACCACATGGTCATAACCCGGCTGTTGAAGGAAGAGAAATATCATGAGTTTGTTAACTTGCTGCCAACTTTTCCTCAAAGGGTACCACCAACGGTTCACTAACCCTTGGTTTGAGGTGCGTGACAGTGGATTTTCAGGTGCTAAACCAAATATAGACTGAGGTAAAAATTAGTGAACATCTTTAGCAGAGCCTTATGGTGCCTCAAAGAATATAACTATGGTGAATACTACAAACTTTCCGATAATGTAAGCTTCACGCAGAAGGAATCCACTGTTGCCTCAGAGATGATACGTCCTTTTTGCATCCTTCCTCTGCTTCACTTTCTCCCTTTCTATGTCTGACAGGCTTTCTTTCGTCTCTGAGTTACTGTTCGCTTCTAAGTTAAAACTGGAAATCTGAATTCTTCTCTTTTCTTCCTCAGGAAATATCTTAACATGATTTATCTCACATTTCTTTTGGCTTTTCTGATGTTTCTTAATCTTCTTCTTTTTTGTCTCTTTTCTTTTTTCGATTTTCAAATCCTTTTGAGACTCTAGGTCAACCTCTAGTAAAGAATCGACGTCTGAACTTGCATCAACAATCTTCCAATCCTCTAACTTCTCTCCTGATTTTTGGATCCCTCTTATCTCCTCGCCCCTGACAGTCCCTATCGACGGTTCTTTACAGTCCTCTCGCTGATCCGCAACCTTCCATTCCCAAGCTGGTAGTAATTGACGGTTTGTGCAGAGCTGGTAAGTGGGAGGAGGCCCAAGCTATGTTTCATGAGATGTTGGACCAAGGTCTTGAACCCAGTGTGGTTACATTCAACGTGTTGATTAATGTTCTAGCAAAGATGGGAAAATGTAAAGACGCAAAGGAGCTGTTTTTACAAATGGTACAAAGCGGTCAAATGCCGTCTGTGGTTACATACAGCTCGATGATGGACTGTTTCTACAGGGAAGGAAATATTCAGGAACTGAAAGAAGTTTTTGTTTTCATGGACAGAAATGGTATCACTCCTAATGTTGTCACCTATAGTATATTGATTAAAGGGTATTGCAAGCATGGAATGATACATGAAGCTATTGATGAATATCGGCGAATGATTCAAAATAGAGTCAAACCTACTATCATAACCATTAATGCTTTATTAGAGGGCATGCTCCTGAAGAGTATGGTGAGCGAAGCAATCGAACTGAAAAGTGAAATAACAGTCCACAATCTCACTCCTAATATCTACACTTATTGCATTTTGATTGATGGGCTCTGCACGAATGGGTACAGTCAGGAGGCAGTGAAGCTGTTTGATACGATGATTGATAGCAAGTTGAAACCAGATGTCGTTACTTATAGTAGTTTGGTTGACGGGCTTTGTAAAGCTGGGAAAATAGAAAAAGCACTATCATTGTTTGATAGGATGTCTAGCGACGGTGTGGTACCGAATGTTACGACATATACTATTCTCATCAATGGACTGTGCAAAGCAGAAAAACTTATTGAGGCAGAGAAGTTGTTTGTTGATATGGGAAAAAATGGTATTCTTCCAAATGTGTACACATTTGGTGCACTTATTCATGGCTTTTGCCAGATCGGCGACACAAGCAAAGTAATTGAACTCCTTCAAATGATGGCACACAGACAAATCAAGTTAGATGATGCAATTGACTACATGGTCATAACCCGGCTGTTGAAGGAAGAGAAATATCATGAATTTCTTAACTTGCTTCCAACTTTCCCTCGAAGGGCACCGGCCACAGTTCAATAACCTGTGGGTTAAGGTACAGTGCTCCATATGTTAATTGTCTTCTGGATGTCTGTCTGGTTCCTGTTTAGAAGATCCACCCTTGTTTGCCATTAAACTGAAGTCCCTACTTCCTACCACCCCAAGAGTAAATGGGGTAAAGATGGTGGACATATGCATCATCTTTTATTTATGTCAGAAATTTAAGGCCTACTTGAAATTGTATCTTTACTACACCTTTCATACAGCACTGGCTCCTTGTAAACTTTTAAAATGCCGTTCTCTTTTAATTATCAGGAACAATCTACACGATATGTTGATACTTGTTCTCAGCTATGATACTGGTCATTATTTGCTCTTCCCAATTTTCATTATTCTAACATTCTTCTTTAAATGCAGGTGATAAGGGAACACCTTTCCTTCGCATTGCATCTGGTTTTGTAGTTTGGGGTGGAGATATTTATTATTGGTGGTGGTACATGAAGCGATTGTATGTATGGAAATTACCTTCCGTGATTTGAATTTCTAATGTAAAATATACACATGCATGTCTGCTTCTTTTTTGCCTTATTCCCCTTAGTTTTTCCTTTCAATCTTAAAGTTTACAATTACCGATGCCTCACGTTCTGTTTCATATCCAAAATGATTTATATACATCTAATATTAGTATTTTGTGAATTTGTGTGTGAAGAATATGTGTATTCAGTCAAAAGAGAAACTATACAAAAGCCAAACCAAAACAACCACGCCTCTCGCCGCGCTGCAAAAATAGTATGGCACCAGCTAAAGCAAAACTTGTTGGCTAACAAGGGACTGCTAAGCTCTGATCAAATTCTAGTTACAAGCAGCCAACAATAGCTGCAGCTAGTCAAGATATAAGCAGAAAATAGTCAGCTTTTTTTTCCGAGCAGTTTGCGACGTCCATGGTGAAAATGGGGAACATTTCGCCGCTGACAGGACCGCCAAATTTTGGGTGTTTATTTAGTACTATTGCACTTTGTGATTTTGGTTTGTCTAGTCATCTTGTATCCTTACGCTTCATGATTTGTTGGTGCAGAGTGGTCTCAATCCCTTTCCAACCCGTTACAAAATGGAAGGCAAGAATCGGGCATGGCCACCTGCGCAGGTAAACTAAACACCACCTCGACTCCTGCCTAGTTTAAGCGACAAAAATACACGGAGAAAACAGTAGAGTTGAGCATTGATTGTTTCACAAGTCTACCTCTTCACATTGCTCCATCTCTTACTAGTCTTGATGATATCTATCTTAAGCCTCGACATTCTCCTGATAACAATTTTATTGTGTGTAGGCTCAGCATTCAGCCCATTGAAGATAAGCTTGTTTCGGTACTTCCATGTCATGTCGTATAAAGCAGCGAGCTGATGATGGAATACTGAATGTCTCTGTGTGTTTGACTCTTCCGTACCATGCTATCCGTCCAGCCTAGAGGATCCGCGCAGGTTTTCCATTGAACTGAAGACCCTACCCGCCTATAGTGATAAAGATAGTTGACATATGCATTCTAGGCGGAAATCTGAAACCTGCTTGAAGTTCTGTCTTTACAACGCCTTTCATATACCATTTTACTTTCTTTTTATTTTTTATGAACAATCCATTTTACAAGAATTGATGACTAGTTGTTCCACTCCAAGCTTCAAAGTCATGCAACGGCACCGTTTAGTGAATTTACATACCTATATTGAAACTTTACTGTACTAAATTTAATTAAACTGTATCGAATTTAATTTTATTGTACTGAACTTAATTAAATTTTATCGAAGATACAAAAGAACATCCGTAAAGTTGTAAACAAATTTTCTCATGACAATAATGTTTTTCACTCGAACGGTGTCGTTTTCAGTCAGAGGTAGCTATAGCCTATAGGTGGAAACTGCTAGTCATGATTCATCAATAAGCTCAGGCTCAGAGACGACCTCAAAATTAGGGCTTTTTTTTTTCACAAGTCTTTGAATCGAACGACCAACGTTTTGGAAGAAATGCGGTGGTTGTCGCTGTCTTCGATTCGCAGCTGGAAGAAGCTTCAGCATCCTCCAATTCTTGGCCGTCGCGGCAGCAGCGGTAACCATAACGAAATGTCCTTCTCCTTATACTTGTTATCGAGCTTTAGCGTAGCTAGAGCTACTGTGTCCGATAAGCCGAAATCGAACTATATTGAAAGCATCATATCTCATAAAGGGAAGATTTGTAGAGGGTTGTTGCCTGACTTGTTCAGTTTGAGCAAGTTAATGAAGAGCTATAGCAAGATTGGGGGTACAGGATATGGTTTTGGTGTTCTTGGGCTTGTTTTGAAATGGGGTTATACTCCGCATGTCATTGGTATCTCTTCTCTCATGCATGCTTTGTGCAATGATCTCAGGATCAATGATGCTGCTTTGCTCTTTCAAAAAATGAAGACTCACTTGTGCTGCACACCTGACATAATTGCATATGGGATTTTGCTTAAGGGATTGTGTTCCACTGGTAATTCCAGAATAGCCTTAAATTTGCACAAGCAGATTGCTGATGGAACTCATGAGCTTAGTGGTGATTTGCAGCTGGATTCCATATGCTATAGTACACTTATTGATGGTCTTTGTAAGGATGGAATTATAGATAAGGCAAAGGAATTGTTTCTAGAAATGAAGAAAAAGGACATAAGCCCTGATGTCATTACTTACACTATAGTAATTGACGGTTTGTGCAGAGTTGGTAAGTGGGAGGAGGCCCAAGCTATGTTTCATGAGATGTTGGACCAAGGTCTTGAACCCAGTGTGGTTACGTTCAATGTGTTGATTAATGCTCTAGCAAAGATGGGAAAATGTAAAGAAGCAAAGGAGCTGTTTTTACAAATGGTACAACGGGGTCAAATGCCCACTGTGGTTACATACAACACGTTGATGGACTGTTTCTATAGGGAAGGAAATATTGAGGAACTGAAAGAAGTTTTTGTTTTCATGGACAGAAAAGGTATGACGCCTAATGTTGTCACCTATAATATATTGATTAAAGGGTATTGCAAGCATGGAATGATACATGAAGCTAATGAAGAATATCTGCGAATGATTCAAAATAGAGTCATACCTAACATCATTACTATTAATGCTTTATTAGAGGGCATGCTCCTGAATAGTATGGTGAGCGAAGCAATTGAACTGAAAAGTGAAATAACAGTCCACAATCTCACTCCTAATATCTACACTTATAACATTTTGATTGATGGGCTCTGCAAGAATGGTTACAGTCAGGAGGCAGTGAAGCTGTTTGATACGATGATTGATAGCAAGTTGAAACCAGATGTCGTTACTTATAATAGTTTGGTTGACGGACTTTGTAAAGTTGGGAAAATAGAAAAAGCACTATCATTGTTTGATAGGATGTCTAGCGACGGTGTGGTACCAGATGTTATGACATATAATATTCTCATCTGTGGACTGTGTAAAGCCGAACAAATAATTGAGGCGGAGAAGTTATTTGTTGGTATGGAAAAAAAGGGTATTCCTCCAAATGTGTACACATTTGGTGCACTTATTCATGGTTATTGCAAAATCAGTGACACACACAAAGTAATGGAACTTCTTCAAATGATGGCACACCGACAACTCAAGCTGGATGATGCGATTGACCACATGGTCATAACCCAGCTGTTGAAGGAAGAGAAATATCATGAGTTTCTTAACTTGCTGCCAACTTTTCCTCAAAGGGTACCACCAACGGTTCACTAACCCTTGGTTTGAGGTGCGTGACAGTGGATTTTCAGGTGCTAAACCAAATATAGACTGAGGTAAAAATTAGTGAACATCTTTAGCAGAGCCTTATGGTGCCTCAAAGAATATAACTATGGTGAATACTACAAACTTTCCGATAATGTAAGCTTCACGCAGAAGGAATCTTGAATGTGGATGAGGTTGTTCAATAGGTAACTTTTCAGTTCCCTCTCGTTGTTTTTTAGGCCTCTTCCATTGGAGTAATGTGCCCCTTTTTTTCTCAGTTTATGCCTATAATAATAAATTTTTCTGATCCCACTGTGACAATGACACATTATTTGATTTGTAAAGGCACTTATCTTTTCACTGATATGTCATATTCTTCGCAACACTAACATTAGCTTGCGAGGCCGTGACGCATGCCAGAGCTTTGTACTTTGTAGTTAATACTGATGTGAATGATTGAAGCAGTCGCCATATCGACTCTATAGTGATAGGAGTGATACATTTTGTCATTTAAATGGGTTAGACATCTGCTTAAGTACACCTTATGGTTAGCACTTTAAACTTTTATATTAGCTGTGTCTTTAGAACAAATTGTTTACCATGGATTTATGCATGTGTAGGCTTCTCTGTTCTTTTCTTAATTGTTCTCGGCTCTTGTAGGATAGGTCCGACAGGATTAATTTTTCTGAGAGAATCAGAAATAATTTTATCCTGACATTGTTATATTATTTAATAAAGTTTAAGTCATAATTTGTGCTCCACAGTTCTCCATCATCTGGTCAGCAGCTTATCAGTTATCACTGTATCTAAAATTATTGTCAGTAGATTCGTGTGTATTGGAAGGTTGTTAGTTTCCCTATTCGTTAGTAACTGAACACTGAAGCTGAATACTTATCCTCATCGTGTAACTTTATTGATAGATGCAATGGATCCATTCAGGTAATATGTCAAATGTTGGGTGTTTGTTTCTTACTGTTGCACTTACTGAACTTGTCTTGTCTAGTCATATATTGTTATCAGCAAGTGTTACACTTTTAATAAGTTGTGTGTGTGCTGCTTCGTTTGTTAGTTTATTCTTTTATTCAGTTTCATTAGTGTAGACTTGGCTATCTAATACTGTTATTAGTAATAATGAGCATTCTGTCGTTCATGATTTAAGTATAATATTTTCCATTTGTCACGTCCTATATTGCTATGATGGTCATTGTTTGCTATTCCCAGTTTTCATTGTTTTTAACATGCGTTTTTAAATGCAGTTGACAAAAGGGAACTGGAGTTAATCGGAAAAGATATCACACCTTCCCCTCGCACTGTATCTGGTATTTTATATGGAAATTACCTTCCGAGATTTGATTTTTTAAGGTAAAACATACACATGCACTTCTGCTTCTTTTTTGCGTAGTTCCTCATAATTTTGCCTTTCAATTTTAAAAATTGCAATTACCAATGCCTCACATTCTGTTTCATATCGGAACATTTTATACACATCTAACATTTTGCAATTACCAATGCCCTCTCATTATATATATTGTAATTAAATAATTATTGTATTTGATAAAATTAAGGAGCGTAGATCATACTGATATTAAAAGTTTTGATTTTTGACGAAAAGTGATGGTAATTATTCTACTCTATACACAAAACTGCATCATCTTATACCGAAACAAAACAGCTGGACCTGACCATGTGGTTATATTTTCTTCAGGCGCTGATCAATTAAATAACCCCACCTCAAAATTAGGGTTTTCGTCCGACAAATCGAATCATGCCAATCGGACATTTCGAATAAATGCGGTCTCGTCGTCATCGATTCCCAGCTGGAAGAAGCAATTACTTCGACTTCCTTGCAACTATTACGAAATCCGGTCACGCATGTTATCGAGCTCAGGCCTAGCTTAGGAGTACAGTGTCCGATCATCATTGGAAATCAAACCCTAACTATTTGGTACCTTGAAAACATCAAATCTCATATAAAAGGAAGAGTTGTAGAGGGTTGTTTCCCAGTTTGAGTATGCTGTTGATGGTGATCAAGGGTATGCTAACACTTTTATTTATATAAAGTTTCAATTGCCAATTGCCATTTTTCACATATCAGAAGAGTTATTATTGACTTTGAACATTTCAAGACGATCTAAGGAAAATTGTAATCATGTGTTGGGCTTACTCTTCGATTGGGCTTTTCTGAACAAAAGCCCGGCCCAATGAGATAGGCTTCTGCTCATCAATTTTGATCCATTTTTCAAAACTCTGCAACTCTGGCATCTGGGCTGGGTCTGTCCACATGGGTAACAACAGTCCTTCTTTTGGTGCTGTGCTGTGGTCCTATAAATTATCCCTGAATGTACAGTTTGGGTTTGTATTTGGGGTGCAAGCTTGTTCTTGAAATTGCACAAGGATGATGCCGTCAGCCATGTGATTGACTTATCTCTTTCCAACCCCATGGCCATTACTACTACACTTTTCCTTCTTTTAGCAATGATTTGTTGTACTCTACTTTAACTTGTCACAGGGCACAAACATGGTGCCTTTTTGTACAGACCCATTTCAAAAAGTTTAGGACTGGACATAGTGTCATCACAATCAGGTCTAATAATACAGTCACATGGAGCTGGACAAGAAAATGGAAGATTGAATTTATCAACAGATTACAGAACAGAACAACGCATGGAGCTAGACACAAACCACACACTCATCATCATCAAACACCTCTTAAGCCAGAAAAAACACACATAATCATAGCAAACAAACAAATTGAGATTGATCAAATGTGGCTGGAGACTGATTAATTGGAGGTGGTGCTCCTGAAGGATCCCAAAGCTTTGATGGCTGCAGCTCTCAAGATGTACTGGTGATATGCTGCTGCTGCAAGTGCTCCAACCATTGGTCCAACCCAGAAAATCCACTGCACATCAGAAACAAAGAAAGAACACCCATTAATTCAAACAGTTCAGAAACTAAAATTGGGTTGTGAAAATTTTGAGATTTTAAGGTGTGAGGCCTCACATGGTCATCCCAGGACTTCTCACTGTTGTAGATGACAGCAGCTCCAAAGCTCCTAGCAGGGTTGATTCCAGTCCCAGTTATGGGAATAGTTGCCAAATGCACCATGAACACAGCAAACCCAATAGGCAGCGGTGCCAAAACCTGCACACAAAAATCGTCCCATTTCTCACTCAAACAAAGCTCTAAATTTTCACAGTTCCAAAAGTAACAAAAGTGTTGAGTGAACAAAGTGTATACCGGCACGTGGGAGTCACGTGCGCTTCTCTTAGGGTCAGTTGCAGAGAAGACAGTGTAAACGAGGACAAAGGTGCCAATGATCTCAGCTCCCAAAGCTGTGCCGGTGTTGTAGCCAGGCGCGACGGAGTTAGCACCGCCGCCGTGCAAGTTGTACTGATGCTTCATGAACGCTTTGACCAACCCAACTCCACAAATGGCGCCTAGACACTGCGCCACCATGTAACCCACCGCGCGCGGCAGCGACACCTTCCTCGCTAGAAACAGCCCAAACGTCACCGCCGGGTTGATATGCCCACCTGAATCAACCCAACAACAAAATCAAAACTTGAAACTTGCAGAATTCACTGAATTAAAAAAGCTTCAAACTTCAGGTACCTGAGATGCCGGCGGTGCAGTAAACGAGGACGAAGATCATGCCACCAAAGGCCCAAGCGATACCCAGAATACCAACGCCGCCGCAGGGGTCGGTTTGGCTATTGTGACCGATAACAGTAGCGACAGTGACGTAGAGGAAGAGAAGAGTGGCGATGAACTCAGCAATGAGGGCTCTGTAGAAGGACCAGAGCTTAAGCTCAGCTAGGTCGAGGAGTGGTGCTGGTGGTGGGTCTATGTAGTCCTTGGAGTGGTGCGTCTGCGCCTCCTGGATCGCCTCCTTCGCCATTTTTCTTACAAGCTCAAATTTAACCTCTAGAACTCACTGTGACTGTGTGGTTTGTGGTCTGTGTGGTTTTTTAAGGAGAGGGAGTGGTGAAGGGTGTGAAGTGGAATTTGTGATCACTTTGGGGGTGGGTTTGTGAATATTGTAAATGTTGTTTTAAGGTATGGACCTAGAGACAGCGAGTCCACGTGAGAATAGGGCTGCAGAGTGCAGAGTGCTGCAGAGTGCAGAGGCCAGAGGGTTTTGGGGTGGTCCTGGTCCAGGTCAGACTGGCAACCAAACCAACCATTTCCCAACTCAATCCCACAACGGTCATTTTTTGTTGGTTAGTTTTAGTTCAGTTCCCTCTACCTTCTTCCACTTTCATCGTCTTCAAAATTTGAATATGTTATTACCATTTTATTATACAACCTGCAAAATAAAGCAAAGAGATTTTGAAAATGAAGATGCCAAAATGGCTTAAGATGCTCTACTATGTTAGCTTTTTACTAGATAGCCTTTGTTTTTGTTGTTTCTTTTGATGAAAATGTTGTTTATGTGGTGAGTGGTGGTGTGACTTTTTTTTTTGAATGGGGTTTTTGTTGTCCCAACGTTTGATGGGGTTCATATGTTATCTGGATAAATTATCCAACTTCAAATTATTGCTATAAAAAAACATCTGGAATGTTCAAGACAAGTGGGGTCAATGTGGGCACTTTGTGATAAGGGAGAAGTCGAGAACAAACAAGTCCACGTCTTTGTGGAACAAAAAAAGGATAAGAAGCAGCGAGAGAGAGTTCATTATAGACCCCTCCACATTTGGTTCAACTTTAGCTTTAAGAAACATTTTTATACGTATCATGTAAGATGATGATTTGAAATCACTAGTGTTATCCAGAAACCATTATTGTCTTCTTTTTTTTTAAATTCTAAATACAAATCTCATCATCAACGTCCATATTCATATTATATAGTACTCCTATGATTTTGTAGCTAGCTGGTCATCATTTTTTTATTTATAAGACGAAAAAAAAGACAGGCCCAGAAGGTTAAAGTTACCTGTAATGCATTAAGAGATTAGCAAATAGCTGGCGGAGCCAATGGGACTTAACGAAAGCAGTGCAGATAGAAATGGTCCTGGTTATATAACCTGAGAAGAAAGACATTGAAAAAACCAGGTCAACAATGGAATGTTCAGTCTTTATTAAAAAAAAAACAATGGAATGTTCAATCAAGTTAGTTGTCGGCTCAATGACTGTTCCTCTCTCGATGATCCTGACAAAAGGTGACTACTAAAGAGGGTAACCAGGCAAACAACTCTCAATGTCTGTCATACATGTCCTTGCTAGTCAGGATAGTGATTTAATTGGAGTAGCTTGCCCAGAAAAGGAAACCGCTCAAACAGCTCCGACTTAGTACCTCTTTATGTTCTTGTTAATACGTACTCCTCATGGAGCTTTGTCCATAGCCGCACTAGATGCAACAACTAAAGTGCTCAAGTCCAGGGACGGACCCAGGATTCAAAAATTACTTGGGCGAAACAAGGACTATAATATTTAAAGATCTCGAGCTCTAAAACTCAATGGGACCCTAATATTCAAGCTAAATTTTTTAATATTGCTCAAATAACTTGTCAGTTTACCCTTTATAGACTTTTTAAATACAAACTAAAAAGTTGTCTACATGTTTTTTTGCTATCATGAATTCAACTGCGTAGGCAATTTTTTTTTTGAAACACTACTAATAGCATAAAGAAAGCGGTTAAATGGAGCAATATAAATCCAAATGTTTTAAGTTTTGTGAAACATTTTATCTTTTCGACAACACTTGGATAAACTCATGTACGCGAACTGGAAGTTAAATAATCTCAAACCTTATTTGTCAGCAACATAACACGTATCAAACAAAGAAACACTAGAAAAAGAGGGCAAAATAAATACAACAAGTTCAATATAAACAAATAACAAAAGAAAAGCTTGGCAGAGATGGTTTGGTTTTTTAAGAAACAATGGAAAGACTGGGGTTCGATAATTACTACCCAAACATATTACATATGGTTATTTTTTTTCACCAAAAGTTACTTGGGCAATTGCCCAATAAGCCCCCAACGTAGGTCCGTCTCTGCTCAAGTCTGACTCCCAGAAGGAGAAAGCCTTAAAGCTGAAGACCCTTTCCATTTCTCATCAAGACAACACCTCCAGTGAGGAGGTCGATATGGTCACAATGCGTCATAGCGTCCCATCCAATATGAGAAATTACCGACCCCGCAAAATCTCTTTCAATGAGACTATGTCTGTGCATGTAATTCGAGCTTCAGCTCGATCCTGTCCTAAGGACAAAGATCCGAACTATGTTTGGTCTTAATTCTTTTTTGTTTTTTCGAATAAAATGATCTTTTCTTAAAAAAGAAAAAGAAAGAAAGAGTAACAGTCATTCTATATCAAAGATAAAGGTTAAAGGACTGCAGAGCTCTTATGATGACGATATTGAAGTACACAACTAGCTCCACAAGAAATAACATAATGTACAAGACCTTTTCAAAAGACTTAACAAACATATTTCCAACGGAAAAGAGTTAAAAGTATCTATATCATGATGCATAAAAAGGTCTTACACATTTTATACCATTCATCCATTGTAAAACTTTATAGCACAAACAATGCATGCTTCACCCTCTGTGTTTGACAAAGCATCACTAATGAAGTTGGAAAATTAATATGCTAGCATTTGAACTTACATCAAGAGAGATGATAATGAATGAATGCATTTAATGTTTACTAAAATGCAAAGAATATCGCCTCGAACATCTGAACTTTTCAGACAGGAATCTAATCGAAAGGAAGCTCCCATTGTGTTTCAATGTTGAGAAAAAAAAATCAAATGTATTCCTAATTATGATCATGAAGTTACGCGTCCTACACGTCCTATCTGTAGACATTCATTTCAATTACCGTCTTACATTGTAACAATAAACTGAACGAATATGACACTAGCAAGACCCCAGAATTTGAAAAATGAATGGAATTTTAGAAAACAATGTACATTTGTAACAATAAACTGAAAGCCAGGAGCAGATATTCTCAAATCAGTAAGCCGAGGCCAGTTCTACCATCTCAACTACACCAATGAACACAAAGCTGATAAAAAGTTAACTTCTTCAAATAAAAAAAATACTTGTGGAAGCAAACCATCGAGTGACACTAAATCCATCAAAAATCAACAGAGCTAAAAATTACACATTTAAAGAAAACAAAACTACTAAAAATTGAAGACCTAAATAGGTAGTTTCTTAGCCCTAAATTGACATCCGAATCGCACGAGTAAAAGTAGGTAGTTTCTTAGCCCTAAATTGACATCGGCATCAACCATCCACGGCATCAAATCCACTCAAAATTGTTCAATTCGCGCGGTATGTTTCCGTTGATCGGCCAAAAATACAACAACATGCAAATCTTCAAAACCTCAACTGCGTCGGAGTCGATTGCATTTCGAAATCCGATCCAACTCACGAATCCACACTACTACAAAAGCCCTTCTGCAAATCGCTCGCTGGTCTCCTTCTGCTCCCCAAAACATTCACAGGCCCATTTATCGGCCCAATTGGCTAATAACCCAAAAGCACTACATATCCGCCCGTCCAAACATGACTTTTTGAATTACTTTATGTCTTTATCCCGATTCCCGACTGCCGGTCTCCACGAAACAGTTTCCGAATCAAACCCACTACGCTGACGTGGCAATTCGACACTGCAAAACCGCCATCCCCCGACGTGGCCACGTGCTACGATTGGCACGACGGCGTATCGGGCTTGACTCGTTCGCTTTCGATAAAAACAAAAGAGCAGATTTAGGGCGAAGTGAGTTACCATGATGGTATGAAACTTTTACGGGGAGTAGTTGGATAAAGAGGAACATAGAGGATACGTACAAAACGAAAAGAAATTAAAGGCGATGGCGGAAAGTGAAGCAAGGACATTTGAGTACGATCAGGCACGAGAAAACACGCAACAATCCCAAAATCCATCCAAGCAAAGCGTGAAGCGCTTCATCGATCTCCCGCTTAAAACAGTTGCTGATTGACTGCTTTAGCCTTTAACTGCTCTCCTCTGATGAGTCACCATTTACTGGATTAGATAATAATAATAATTAACCGCTCAAGAATCAATGAACCGATGAAATTGACTCGGAATTGTAAATAGGTTTTTTCTGAGGAGCTGTACTAGTCAAGCCTGACCGAATCAGTAAAAACGTGTATCAATCAATCTGTTTCGTCGACCACATTGTTTTAATTTATTCAGAAATATTGCACAGTATTTTTTTTCTGATATTTTAGTTGAATTTAATTATGAATTTCCTTGAGACTTTTAATAAAATGTTCTACAGTAATTTGCAGCATCTAGAATAACCGCAAAAAAATGTTTATCGAAAAAAAAAAAGAATCATGGCAAAAACGGAAAAAAGATGTGCAATATTTGCTGCTCTGTTTCTTGGACAGAAGATGTTGTTTACAGATATGGAAAGTCTGTAGCTGGTTGATGTAGACTACTAGAGATCGCTGATGCTGTTCAAAAGTCCAAAAAGAGAAGTTGACACGACAGGAACAAAAAGCAGAGCTCGAACAGTCACGACAACAGAGCCTCAATGCTACCTTTCTTCTCCGTCTGACAAACAGGGCAGAAATCAATCACCGAGTCACAGATCGTGCAACAGCAGAGATGTCGACACGGCAGTAACACCACATTAATCTCTCTCGTACAACACGCTTTGCAGACTCTTCTTGTTCCGCTATTCAAACCGCTCTGTTGCCCGTCGCAGCACGACTCTGTGTCCTCAACCGCCGCCGCGTTGTTGTAATTGTAACGCGCTCCTGCTTGGCCGACGTCCACGGCGGCGGTTTGTTGTAGTTGTTGGTTGGTGTTTAAGAGAGTGATGGCGTGGATCTCGTTCTGTGTCGCTATTTGCTGCCACGTCAGATTCTCGGTTTGTAATTTGGCGAGGAGCGAGTCGAGTTGCGATGTTCGGTTTAAAGCTCTCGCGATTTCTTCGTCTTTTTGGTTCAGCAAAACGCAAGCTCGGGTCTCGATTTTTCTCAGCAGCTCTGAGATTTCTCGCTTCGTCTGCTCTCGTAAAATCAGCCTCAACCGCTCGGTCTGTTTCACCAAAACCAAAATCAGACCAGACCAAGAAAATACCGCTAATGAACAAAAACGTAGCAAACTCTAACCTGAGAGAGAATAAACTGATCGATTTCAAAACCCTGTTTTCCAGCAACCGAAGCCGAAAACGTCGCCGTATCGTCCACATTCAGATACTGTGTAGTCCTCCAATTCGGTGCCAGACTCTGAAACGGCAGCTTTGGCATCTGATCATCATGCAGCGCAACCGCTACACCACCTCCGCCGCCGCGAAACATGGGAAACCCAGAACTTTTCGAATACATCTGCGACTGAACCGCCATATGAGACTGAGATCAAGAGACACGAACCACGAAGATATTTTCAGAAAAATGGTTGAGTTATTTGTGTTCGGCTTGCTGCGTTTAAATATATATGTTTGGTGGATTGAATGCCAGGAGAGAGAAATTGGAGAGATTTGAAGGAAGGTGGTGGGTGTGGATGAACATAAATGAAGCGATGAAAGAAGGTACGGAAAATGGTGCAGATTGCTGTTGCTGAGGATGAATAAGGGGAAAGAGGAAAGTGAAAGGCTTCAGATTTTCACTCCTATCAACAACAACAACAACTGTAATTTCCTTTTATCTTTTTATTTTTTATTTTTCTCTATAAAAATTAGATGTTCTTTCCGATAAGATTTTTTTTTGTTGTATAAAAGAGGAGTTGGTCGAATTATCCTAAACTCTTAATCATTTTGTCAAGAGGTCAAGGGTTTGATTCCAATATCAAATGCATGTGGTGTCTTGCGACATGTGCTTCAAGAGTCGAATATCACATGTACTCGATAAGAAAAGTTCTCTTACAATATGTATAAGTTGTATTCGAATTGTGATTGTTTTTTTTTGGATAGAGTATTCGAATGGTGATTGTTGATTTTGGGAGATTGAATCTTTCTAATTGTATTTGAATAACTCTCGATTTGATTTTGAATGTTTTAGAAAAATTGAAAGGGCCATGAATCATGATGATGCGAATAAAAGGAGAAAAATGCGATGGTACATTCAAAAAAAAATTGAATGGGGTTGATATCAACGTATTTAAGTAGTTTTTTTTCTTTTTGGAAGTTTATATTTTGTCAATGAGTTTGAAGTGGTTGAATCGGTCATATGCGTTTCAATTTCATCCCATTTTATGCCAAAAATGTAAATTTGACCGTTTTTCTCTGTAAATTTGGGAGGTTTAAATAGGATTTTTAATTGTTTTGAGTTGGTAAAACACTTAATGCAATAACAAGGTCAAGGGTTCGAACCCCACCGTGACATATATTTTCCTTTCCACAATTTTGTGAAGGGGTGCTTTTCGTCCCGCCTCAGCGTGTACGCGTTGATCCTCCCTCGTGGAGTTGTTCTTCGTCCCGCCTCGACGTGGACGTGTTGTTCCTCCTTCGCGGAGGTGTTGTCCGTCCCTTGTGGACGTGTTTTGTGCCCTTCAAATCCGCATGTGTTGCTTGTTTGATGCTTAGAAGTGCATGTATGCGATCATGTGGTTTCAAAATAGAGGTGTCTTATGGCATGTGCTTCAATGTGAACGATTCAAGTATCAATCCGGGTTAGTGTCTGCGTGGCCTTGCTCCAAAAGTATAAAGATTGTACCCGAGTGATAATTGATCATGTAATATATACAAAATGTATTCGTGTAGTACTTGATTTGTATGAGATCTTGTAACCCATAATAATAATAAAAGGATTTTTAGTCCTTGCTAACTTATGTCACATTTATATAAGAATCATACATTTTAATGCGAAAATTCATGCACATTATTTCTTCTCAACTAAAAGTGATTCATTTTCAAAATTAAAGTTCATCAAATTTAGTTAAATTCCATTAATTTGATTCAATTTAGTTCTTTGGTTTCATATTGTAGTTTTACTTTTCTTTTTGGCACTTACTAATGAAAAAGATTGCATAAATATACGCTTCAACTCCTCTCCTATATTTAGGGTCTGTCCATTTTGACTTATATTTGACTTAACTTAGTTGATCTTAACTGATATTAACTTATAGTGAATGATCTTAACTGATATTAACTTATAGTGAATGATCTTAACTGATATTAACTTATATTAACTTAACTGAAACTTATGTTGATCGATGAATAGTAATATTATGATGATGGTGGTTGTGATGATGATGATGAATAGTAATTTTATGGTGATGGTTGTGATGATGATGATGATGAATAGTACTATTATGATGATAAATAGTACTATTATGATGATCATGATGATGGTAGTGATGACGATGATGAATAGTATTTTTATGATGATGATGAATAGTAATTTTATGATGATGAATAGTAATATACTGATGATGATGGGAGTGATGATGGTGATGAATAGTAATTTTATTATGATGATGAATAGTAATTTTATGATGATGATGAATAGTAATATACTGATGATGGTGATGATTGTGATGCTGATGATGAATAGTAATTTTATGATGATGATGAATAGTAATTTTATGATGATGAATAGTAATAAACTGATGATGATGATGGGGTGATGATGGTGATGAATAGTAATATTATGATAATGAATAGTATGATGGTGATGGTATGATGAATAGTATAATAGTATGATGATGATGGTATGATGAATAGTATGATAATATGATGATGATGGTATGATGAATAGTATGGTTGTGATGATGATGATGATGAATAGTATGATAGTATGATGATGATGAATAGTATGATGATGATGTTATGATGAATAGTGTGATGATGATGATGGTATGATGAATAGTATGATGGTATGATGAATAGTGTGATGATGGTATTATGATGAATAGTGTGATGGTATGATGAATAGTATGATGATGATGGTATGATGAATAGTATGATGATAATGATGATGATGATGGTATCATGAAAAGTATGATGATGATGGTTATGGTATGATGAATAGTATGATGGTATGATGAATAGTATGATGATGATGATGAATAGTGTGATGGTATGATGATGATGATGGTATGATGAATAGTATGATAGTATGATGATGAATAGTATGATGAATAGTTTGATGAATAGTATGATGGTATGACCCAAGTTAACTGAAACTTAACTTAAATGATCTTAACTGATATTAACTTATAGTGAATGATCTTAACTGATATTAACTTATAGTGACTGATATTAACTTATAGTGACTTATAAGTCGAAAATATAAGTTCAATTGGACAGGACCTTACTCAAACAATTGAACTCTCATTAAATGCATGTATTAAAAGAACATATAATATATTTAATCAAGTGGTAATTTAATAATGTATGTTGTTACCTCTTTCTTAATTAAGTAGGGGTAATACAATTTTTTTTTGATCAAGGGGTAATACAATTTTTAGAAATTCAAAAAATAAATAGATGTAAATTTAAAATTAGACAGTTGAAAATAATTTTATTTAACCCATTGGATTTGGATTCATGTTATATTAATAAAAAGGAAACAAAAGTTCAAAGAGTCGAACATAATTTTTTTTTCTTTTGAAAATTACTCCGGTAGTAAATAGTCATAGGTTAATTAGCAGCAATTTTTTCATGTTTGATAAAAACTTGTTATGGAAGTCAGTGTAAAAAAATGTGGATTGGAAGGCTCACTAGAATTAGGTCAACATGCTTGTAAGTATGTGCTTGCATATATTTTGTGTGATTCTTTGCTAACTTACATGTTAGTTTTCTCATTAATATTGCATGAAAAAACTAAGCAACGCCAAAGACCATGACAAAGAAATTCACGCATTTCTATCTCAATGCTTATTTTTATAATTCTGCATCAATTTTTTAGGACAAACTTATCAACATGTTTTAAGGGTCATCTCACTCTAAATGATTTATCGTCAGATAAGCTTGATTGTCGTTGGAGAGACTATATATTATTTTGTTTGATAGTGAGTTTTTACATTTCATATAATTCATACATTTCAATCATCACTTAAATCTATTTCAATTATATTGTATATATCGACTACATGTGAACTTAGACTCTTGGAGTACGGGCCACACATGACACCAATCCGGATTAGCTACTTGAATTGTTTACATTGAAGCGCATCTCTCTTAAAATCCACGAGCAATGACTTGCCACTTAGCACCTTCACGTGTACATGGAAAGAATAGGTAAGGCAGCAACATCCATCTGCAATATGCAACACTTTCGAGAGGAAGGAACAACACGTTCACAAGGGACGAACAATACCTCCACGAGGGAGGAACAACACGTCCACGAGGGACGAACACCCACCTCCGCGAGGGAGTGACAATACGTCCACGAGGGACGAAAATACTCTTACACAAAAGTGAAAAGAAATATGCTAATCCGGAGAGTCGAACCCTTCTATTCTATTGACAAAAAGCACTCGCCAAATTAGCTCCTTTCGCGAGACTAATATTACTATTGACAGATCAGTTTCATTCATATTTCATAAATTTTATGTTCAAATTAAAACGTTAAACCTTTTGAGTTCGTTATTTTATCTATATGAAATTCTATATCTTATGTGATTTTATATATTATCAAACTTCTTAGTTTGAAAACTAATTAATCATAATATTTTTGCACAAAAAAATGTCGTTAGTGTACGAACACAAGTTTTTCGTTGCAATTTACAATGCAAGACGTTGCACATTAAACAGAATCATCTGTTAATATTTATGATGCAACAATAATTATTGGAGATTAATAATCAGGTTTATTGCAGATTGCATGTGAGGAAATTTGTACCGAGTGCATGGAAAATCATAAAAGACGCGGAAACTTGGATCTATGTTTTTAACAATTTTCTCAAAATATGAAATGATTTTCTATGTCAATTAAGAATTAACTTGAGTAAATATATTGTTAAAAGGGTGTATGTGAAATTTGGAATTCGGAGACATTTAAAAACACACAATACTATTGCATTTGTTAATTAAAATAATTTTTTAACTTCAAATCTTAAAAACAGACTATCCTATTACAATTAGTATGATATCAAATTAGGCATTAGATTTTTTCAATATTCAATTTAATGACATTTGCATTAATTTATACATATTTTATCGTATTAATCATATCACTAATAACAATAAAAATAAATTCGATCAAATTAAGTAACCATGTAGCCAAATTCAATCTTGAAATTTCTCGAAATCTCAAATTAAAAACAAAATGTATACAAATTATTACCAAAATAACTAAATTGAAAAAAGTAGGGTCTGTAACACCTAATATTATTTGTTTTAAAAAATTTACCCAATAATAAACTTGATTAATTATCGTTTATAGTTGAGGTTGAGTGTTAATAGGACATATATTTCAAGATGTTTTTTCATATAGGCCTTAATTAATTGATTTTAACGGACAAGTTCCTAAAGACTTCACTGCAGTAGTTACACCAGGACAAAACCCAAAAAGCGATTTCCTCACATTACTAATTATTACACTTTCTGACCAAGTCTGCAGAATCAGAGTGGGAAAAATAAAACCTAAGAGATAGTGTCAAATACAATATGGGACAGTTGTGTGGCAGAGAAGTGTGTTTGTAAGTATTGGCAGGACCATGTGAGGGCCACCTACTCAGAAATCTGATCAAAACCTACACCTCTAGTCGCATACCCAACGCTACTGCTTCGGCTCCTAAGATCATCCATATATTGAAAGTAGGTTTAAATCAATTAAGGAGTCCAATGGGGGTATTGAGAGTAATTATTGAAATTATGTGGCAAGTTCCTTATTGAAACAATTCAATAGGGGTTGAAATCTGAAAAGGCTGACAACGAGTGCCACATGGCAGGCTGAGAGTGCACCAACAAGGGAAACCCGGCCACTTCTTGGCTGGGAAGAGGCCACGTGGCCTACTCTGATTGGCTTGCTGGATTTTCTTTAATTCTATCCCCTCCTAATTATTTGATCTCAATTAATTCATTGTAAATGAATTTTTTTTAAAATATTTCTTTAATCAAAATTCATCATTTTTTTATCTATAAATAGAGACCAAATTCATTAGATTTAGACACAGAAAAAAAAACCCCTTCTTCCAATATCATTACTCTATTAGCCTTCTATAAACCCGTTCTTCCAAAATCTTAAACTCTTTTTTATTAAAAATGTAAAATAATAATAAAAAATTATATGAATTTTGTTTAATAAGAATATGCAAAATAATTATTTAAGTGTTCTTTAATTTTTAATTTAATCATAATTCATAATTGTTATTTTATATAATCATAAAAATATAAATATAAAAGTAAATAAGAATAGTAATTGAAAAGTGGTGGGGTAGGGTATTGAAATGGTTTAAATAAAATTATTGGAGTGTGTAAAAATTGAATGTGTATTGAATTGTTAGGTGGATGAGAGAGAAGATGATGTGGAGTGTTGGGAAAAGGAAAAGAGGGTATTGAAATGAAAAACCATTGTGGATGGTCTAAGTCCTAATACTGTTTTTATTAACTCGCCTTGTCTTTTGTGCTCCATGCACAATGCGAGAGTGCAAGTTTACAGTCGTGCTTTGGAAATTCGGTGTTGTCGGTATGCAGTCATCTGCAGTTGATGGATGTTGTGGTGATAGAGAGATAGGGTTTGCATCAAATAAAAAGTATAGTTAAATATAAAATTATAAATCAAATAAGTCTGAATATTTATCTTTGTTAAGTTTAAACATTATCAAATAGATATGAACATTATGTTAAGTCTGAACTTTTACATTATGTTAAGTCTGAATTTTTACATTATGTTAAGTCTGAACGTTTTAACATAAGTTTGCACATAATCAAATAAGTTTGAACATTATGTTGAGTTTGAACTTTTACATAATATATAATTTTAATAAATAAATATGATTTTTACTGATAGAGATAAACCTTATCTTGATGGTACATAAATTCCTTGAGAGTATCTCTTCGGCTTCCCTCTAGTTACAAATTTCTGTTATAATAATCATATAGGTGTGTGTGTCGAGCAAAGAATGAATTAGCAAATTGTTTCTTTTAATATCAACTTTCATCTTTTTCTCCCTTATTTTCTCTGATGTGTCTTGCTTCTATTTTCGTCTCAAATCCTACCTGCATCAGCATTCCGATCCAACTCACGAATCCACACTACAAAACAAAACCCTTCTGGAAATCGCTCGGTGGTCTCCTTCTGCTACCAAAGCCTTGGCCCATTTATCGGCCCAATTGGCTAATAACCCAAAAGCACTTTTCAGCACGTCGCCACGTGTCTTTCCGCGCTACGATTAGAACGACGGCGTATTAGGCTTGACTCGTTCGCTTTCGATAAAAACAAAAGAGCAGATTTGGACGTACCCCGTGCACGGAACGGGGTAGTTTGGATAAAGAGAAACAAAACAGAAATAGAAACAGAGAATACGTACAAACGAAAAACAAAATAAATTTAAAGGCGATGGCGGAAAGTAAGGTAAGGACATTGACTGCGATCAGGCACGAGAAAACACGCAACAATCCAAAAAATCCCATCCAGCAAATCGTGAAGCGCCTCATCGATCTCCTGCTTAAAACAGTTGCTGATTGACTGCTTTAACTGCTCTCCTCTGATGATTCACCATTTACTGGCGATTGAATTTAATGAGATTATAATACGTAATAATTAACTGCTCAAGAATCAATGAACCGATGAAATTGACTCGGAATTATAAATGGGTTTCCGCTTTCGACGACATTGTTTTAATTTATTCAGAAATTTTGCACAGTATTTTTTTCCTGATATTTTAGTTAAATTAATAATGAATTTTCTTGAGTATTTTAATAAAATGTTCTAATTTGAAACATCTAAAATAATGGCAAACATGGAAAAAAAGATGTGCTAATCGCATGTTCACGTTATCACCGCATTTCAGGTCGACATTAGGTCGTAATGTCCGAAGAAAACGCGACAAGTAATGGTGAGGTGTGACACGATTGACTCTGATCATAAACAACTTGGAAAATAGAATTATTCGATTGCTCATAGTGTGAAATTTTTATCTATAATTTAAATATAGATACTTGAGAAGTGATAATCGCATAAAAAATTATTCTATGAATAGTAATAGGAGGTCTACATGTTACAAATAGCGAGAATAGGACTTCCTGTTATCATAAATAGTAACAGAAAGTATTACTTGAGGAGATCCTCAAAACATAGAACTTGCTCAACGGATGTATATGCTCTGAACAAATTAGTAAAAACGATACGTATCAATCTGTTTCGTCGACGACATTATCTTAATTTATTCAAAAATATTGGACAGTTTTTTTTTTGATATTTTAGTTAGAATTAATAGATTCGTTTGTATTTTATACTAAAAAAATCAACTTTTCTCCTGATCTTGATCAGTTTATCCAGAATTAATAATAAATTTTCTTGAGTATTTTAATAAAATGTTCTAATTTGAAACATCTAAAATAATGGAAAAAAGATGTGCTATATTTGCTGCTCTGTTTCTTGGACAGAAGATGATGTTTACAGACATGGAAAATCTATACTTATAAGCTGCATGTAGCTGGTTGATGTAGACTACTAGAGATCGCTGATGCCGATCAAAAGTCCAAAACAGAGAAAGTTGACACGACAGGAACAAAAAGTAGAGCTCAACAGTCACGACAACAGAGCCTCAATGCTACCTTTCTTCTCCGTCTGACAAACAGGGCAGAAATCAATCACCGAGTCACACATCATGCAACAGCAGAGATGTCGACACGGCAGTAACACCACATTAATCTCTCTCGCACAACACGCTTTGCAGACTCTTGTTCCGCTATTCAAACCGCTCTGTTGCCCGTCGCAGCACGACTCTGTGTCCTCAACCGCCGCCGCGTTGTTGTAATTGAAACGCGTTTCTGGTTCGGCTACGGCGGCGGAGTGTTGTAATTGTTGGATGGTGTTTGTGAGAGTGATGGCGTGGAGCTCGTTCTGTTTCGCTATTTGCTGCCACGTCAGATTCTCGGTTTGTAATTTGACGAGGAGCGAGTCGAGTTGCGATGTTCGGTTCAAAGCTATCGCGAGTTCTTCGTCTTTTTGGTTCAGTAAAACGCGAGCTCGTGACTCGATTCTTCTCAGCAGCTCTGAGATTTGTCGCTTCGTCTGCTCCCGTAAAATCAGCTTCAACCGCTCGGTCTGTTTCACCAAAACCAAAATCAAACCAGACCAAATTAAATAACAGGTAACATTAAATTTGACGGAACAAAAAAACGTAGCAAATTCTGACCTGAGAGAGAATAAACTGATCGATTTCAAAGCTCTGTTTTCCAGCAACCGAAGCCGAAAACGGCGCCGTATCGTCTACATTCAGGCACTGTGAATTCCTAGACGTGGAAGTCCGACTCTGAAACGGCTGCGTTTGCATCTGCTGCCGCTGTAAATTCAAACAAATCTGATCATCATGCAGCGCCACCGCTCCACCTCCGCCGACGAACGGCGGCGTGGGAAACATGGGAAACCCAGAGCTTTTTGCATACATCTGCGCCTGAACCGCCATGTGAGACTGTGCAGAAAAATGGATGAGTGATTCGTCCGGCTTAATGCGTTTTATATGTGTTGTGGATCGATTACGAGGAGAGAGAAAAGGGGAGAGATTTGGAGGAAAGTGGTGGATGGATGCTAATGGATATAAATAAAGCGAGGAAAAAAGGTACGGAAAATGGTGCAGATTGCAGAAGATGAATAGGGGGGGGGGGGGGAGGAGGAGTGAATGGCGTCAGATTTTCACTCCTATTAACAACAGCTGGAATAGTGGAATTACCTCTTTTTTTTCATCTAATTTATTTTTTTCTATAAAAATTAGATTTTTTTTCTTCCATATAATAAACTTTTTCATTTCAACGATTATTGATATTCTAAGATTAGATGTGTTTTTACTAATTATTATCCATTTTAAATAGGAGAGTAAATTTAACTGTTATCAGTGAATTTAAGTTGATTTTGGAAATTTGAATCTTTCTAATTTTATTTGAATATATCTCGGTTTAATTTTGGATGTTTTAAAAATATCGAAAGGGTCATGAATCATGATGATGCGAATAAAAGGAGAAAAATGCGATGGTGAATGGGTTGATTTTGTCACGTTTTGGATTTGTGATTTGATCCTTAATTATTTCAAGTTGTTGAATGGGATTGATATGGATTAACGTATTTGAAGTCGTTTTTATGGAAGTTTAAATTCAAAGAATTATAAATGGGTAGATATAAATGTATTTCTACTAGTTTTTTTGGAAATTTAAATTTTGTCAATGAATTTGAAGTGCTTGAATTGTTCATATGAATTTCAGTTTTCATCACTTTTTATCCCTAATGGGCAAAATTTGACCGTTTTTCTATGTAAATTTGGGAAGTTTAAATTTTAGGGAAAATGACAAAGAGGGGGTATAAACTACCACTCATTGACAAATTAGGTCCGAACTATAAGAATTGACAATTAAGGACAATTTCAAAATATTTTGATACTCGTATACACTTAATTGATGGAATATCATTTTGTCTATTAATAAGGTTAACTAAACGAATGAATTGAAAAAACCTTATTGCCCTTAATTGTGAAATTGAGGATTAAAATATTTTAAAATTACACTTAAAATAATTTAAAATTGCCCTTAATTATAAAATTGAGGATTAAAATATTTAGTCATTTGAAAAGTTGCTAACAACTTTTGTCACTCACATTTAGATAAACATTTTAATGTGAGAATTGATGTAGTCTTCTCATTTGAAAGTGATTCATTTTCAAAATTACAGTTTAACAATTTTAGTTAAAGTCAATTCATTTAATTCATTTCACTTTTCATTCTGGCACTTACTAAATGAAAAAAATTCCATCGTTATGCGCTTCAACTCCTCTCCTATATTTACTCAAATAATTGAACTCTCATTAAATGCTCATATTAAAAGAACCAATGTCCTAGTTAATGAAGTTGTAAGTTAATAATGTTTGTTGTTACTTCTTTGTCAAGTAAGTAGGGGTAATACAATTTTTCGAATCTCAGAAACTAAATAGATATAAATTTAAAATTAGATAGTTGAAAATAAATACTTTTATTTATTACAACATTAGATTCCCATTATATATATTGATAAAAAGGAAACCAAAATCCAAAGAGTCCAACAAAAAAATTCCATTCTTTTGAAAATGTGTAATGAATCTTAGGTTAGCAATCTT
Organism: Rhodiola kirilowii; assembly: GCA_033675215.1. Lineage (NCBI taxonomy): Eukaryota > Viridiplantae > Streptophyta > Magnoliopsida > Saxifragales > Crassulaceae > Rhodiola > Rhodiola kirilowii. Next base: position 4,117,052 of record CM066193.1, on the reverse strand, counting down.
TTCATGTTTGATACAAAACTTTAAAGGAAATTATGATTAAAAAATGTGGATTAGAAGGCGCATTAGAATTAGGTCAACATGCTTGTAAGTATGTGCTTGTATTGCATATAGTTTGTGTGATTCTTTGCCAACTTACAATATGTTAGTATGCAATGGTAAAGACAATGACAAAGAATTTCACGCATTTCTTTCCCCATGCATGATTTTATTCTGCATCGATTTTTTTTATTAAAAACTTATCAACGTGTTTGAGTGATCTCACTTTGTATGATTTATCAGAAAAGCTTGTTGGCTGTTGGGAGAATATTACTATTGAAAGCTAGTTTCATTCATCTCTCCAAAATTTAATGCTAAAAACGTCATAGAGTCCGTGCTTGTTGTCCATAGTCCATAATTTTCAAAATTTATAGTCCATCGGTCCGATCCGTACTATAAAATTTCGGTCAGGTTCGGATCGTAAATTTAAAGTGATTCGGTTCAGTCCACTTTTTGTCTTTTCACACAAAAAATCCGATCCACGGTCCAAAATTTTAAAAATTCCGGTCCACCGGACCGGTTGTGCACCCCAAATTATTAGGGTAAATTATAAAAACATCATCAGGACTACCTCATCTTTTCAAATTAGATACCAGACTTTTGCAATTTCAATTCAGTGACTTTTGTTTCAAATTGCCCATGTTCGATTCTATTAATCATATCACCAATTAAAGTAAAAATATATTCAACCAAATAAGTTAACCATACAGTGAATTCAACGATTTCGACCTCAAAATTCATCAAAAAAATCGAATTCTTTGATAAAATATATGTAATTTGATGCAAAAATTATCATTTGAATATCTTATTGAATTTTAAAAATTAGACTGATAATATTTTTGTAATTTACCGTACATATTACCGTACATCACCGTCCAATTTACAATTGAAGACATTGCACGTTAGAAGAAAACATTGGTTAATAATTATGATGCACATATAATCTCCTAATTTTGAGAAATAACCGTTTAAATATTTGAGCAACAATTATTGGAATGCAATCCATTAATGAGATTGATTGCATTTTGCGAGGATATTTTTACAGCGTGTAAGGAAAACCGTACAAGACGCGGACACTTGGAACAATGTTTTTCACAATTTTCTCAAAATATGAAATCATTTTCTATGTCAATTTTGTGTGTAAATATCTTGGTAAAAGCGTGCATTGTCAATTTGGAAATCGGAGGCACTAAAAAACACACGATCCCATTGCATATGTTATTAAAATCAACTTTAACTTTAAATCTCAATTCCATAACTTGGGAAATTAATATTGTTATTTTTTTATTTGAAAAAACAACGTTTCATTTGAAGAATAAAATATAGTACGCCATGAGTCTGAATATCGAGAATAAATATAATACGTGATCTTAATAACTAAACAATAATAAATTGCAAAAATTTTATTTTGACTATTGCCCGAGTTTAAATTAGATATCCTACTTTTTCAAAATGTTGGTTTTCAAATATAATGACTATTGTATCAACTATCAATTTGCACAAGTTTTTCGTAGTACTCATATCACCAAGCACTATAAAAATAAAATCAAATTAAATTAACCTTGTACTTATCAAAACAAAAACAAAAATTAAGTTAGCCTTGTATGCTGGAATCAAATTCATAAGTTTTCTACCTTGAAATTTCACCAATTTTTAAAATTTGAAAACAAAATAATACAAAATGATGCAAATTACACAAGATTACAAATAGAAAAAAATCAGGTGCCAAATTTGAAATCAGGCAATTGTACAAATAATAATTTTATTTTGATAATAAATTTTTACATTTCATACATATCTATCACAAATAATATACACGCTAAATTAACACATGTATGGTTGAGGTTGATAGTTAAAAGCATCCCAGCCAAACCCATTTGCTGCCTGGGGACTGATAGCGCGTATTTATACGACTCATTAAGACAGTTAAACCCACCAAATTAGACATTTGGTCATACAAACAAGTGTTTGTTAATGCCTTTTTGTGTTTATAGGCAATTTTGAGGTCTAAAGAGGAAACATGCCTAAAAGGGGAGATTTATGCCCAAAAAGCACACCAAGCATTTCTGGCCGAGAAATCACAACAAGGGCCCGAGGATAATCGACTATGGCCCGAGGACCTCAACCGAGTACCGAGAAAACCAGGCCATCGCCCAGGCCGCGTCCGAGAAACCAGGTCCTCGACCGTCCGGCGCCCCAACTGAACTTCAACCAAGGCCACGACCTATCTCCGACGGGGTTCAGACCAAACCACTTTGACCATTCAATTTCCATGAAGAATGTCGTTCCAGAACCGCAATCAAAAGGCAAAGAACCCATGGTCCAAAATTCAAGCCATCCTAGGCCAAGGGACCGAGTTCTAGGCCATCCTAAGGCACGACCAAGCTACGGTCAGATTCAGCCTTAACATCCTTCATGGACCCGGCCTAAAATCACTCAAATATGCTAGATCCATCGGCAAATTGGCAAGAACGCAAGGCGAAGGCACCAAGCCCGATAAAGGCCAATCAAGGGCAGTTTCAACCATTTTAGGATTTTGGCCATTCTCCGGCCAAAATACGGCTTAACACCATTGGTGAAATCAATTTGTAATAATCTTGTCGTTCAGAATCAGTGGACTTCAACTCAAGGACCGCCAGCCAAAATTCCGGCAAACTCCGGCCATATTCCGGCCAAAGCTCCGGCGACCTCCGGTGATGCTCCGATCAAGCTCATATCCTCACCACCATGCTCCGGTCATTTCTTGCTCCGGCCACATTTTGGCGAAGTCCAACTAAATCCAAACTACCTATTCACTCCGGTTGGCTTCTACTAGTTCGGTTGGCTTTGGATAAGCCAATACAAGTGGCGGCTTTTTGTTGGCCATGAGCAAGGCAGTTATGGGGAGTGCCACCTATGGCCGGCGGCTTTGGAGAAGCCATATGTGGTGGCTTGTGGTTGGAGGAGATGCAAGTGGGTTGGGATATTTCAAGGCCAAGTCTTATCTTCCTTTGGGATATTTTTCAAGTCTAAACTTAGTCCCCAAGTTTCCTCTTCTATAAATACAAGGTTTAGCCTTAGAAATCCTCATGTGCACATTAAGGAGAAGAGAGCTTATCTCTCTTCTCCACACCTCAATACAAACACCATTTCCCTTACTTGTTCTTGTTATTTCCGAAATGCTCTTTACTTTTGTTCTTTGTTCTCGTCTTAAAACCGAAGCTCTCTTTCACTTACTTGTTCTTGATTTACAAAACCCTCTCTTTTACTTTCTTGTCTTGATAAAGCCACGGTTACTTGTATTCCTTGACATGAATACAAGTAGCTAAAGCTTTCCTTTTCACTTCCTTGCACAAGCCACGGCTTCCCTTTACTTACTTGTTGTTTTTAGTTACAAAAAAGCTTTCGGTTACCTTTTCTTTGTTTTCCTTGTTCAAGTCACGGTTGCTTGTATTCCTTGACATGAGTACAAGTAGCTAAGGCTTATATTCGGTTTAGGGGTTCTCTTATACTATGACAATGTTTTGAGACCCTTTTACTTAATGCTTTTTGTGTTCTACTAGTTCTTTGTGCCATTATTTGGTTGAACAACAAGGCTAAGTGGATGCTTGAAATGGCAAAGCTTAGCCGAGTAGTTCAATCTCGGTTTGAACAATAAGGTTGAGTGGATGCTTGAAATGGCAAAGCTCTTCCGAGTAGTTCATTCCCTCTTTAAAACCACTTGGTTGATCGGAAATGTGAGATCAAGTGGATGCACTTAGGCTAATACATCTTGAAATAGAGTGTTAGTCTAGCTAGAACTAGAAGTCTATGTCTTGATTTTGGAGTAGATTGTGGTGTAAGTGCTTGAAATGGCCTTACCTTAGGGTTTATATCTTGAAATGGAATAAATCCACACTTATGAACACAAATAGATCATTTGAAGTCAATGATGGATGTATCACTAGTTGAGACCCTATACTGAATATCTTTCTTATGTGAATATCTTTCTTATGTGAATATCTTTCGTCTTTACTTTTTAGCACATTTACTTTTCTGCACTTTATTTTACGCACTTTACTTTTCAGTCATTTACCTTTCCGCACATTTACTTTCAGTACTTTACATTTCCGTACGCTTACTACAGACGCTTTCAATAACAATCCAACATAACGTTGACACGCATTGCGCTTGAAATATAGCGTGCGGCCAGTGCCAAAAGTGTGTTGTGCGGTTGATATTGAATTCGACTGTTCCAGCACTTTACTTTTCAGTATTTACTTTCAGTCCTGTATTTACTTTCTTTACTTTTTAGTCATTTACTTTCAGTTCTAAAACCACAACCAACCCCAACTGTACTTTCTTTATTTTTTTCTTTTCTTTTTAAAGAACAACTAATCCACACTGACTCTCTTGGATTCGACCCCTACTTACCGCTTGCTATCCATAGTGAGTCACTAAAGTAGTGGAATTATAAATGTAAATTTTGCAGCGTTCAACGACGTGCTGTCAGGGACCCACGAAATGGAAATGGCTGGGGAGATGTGCGGTGGAGGAAATAAAAAAAAGTGGTCAAGCCCACTTTCGTGGCCAGGCCCAACTCCTGCCAAAACTGAAATGTGTGGACCCACTTCGTATATTATTTTATTTATAATTTGTTTTTATGACTGTTGTATGCATGTTTTGTAGATTTAATGGGACCCAGTTATAAATAGAAATGGGCTTGTGCATTGGAGTGAAATGATCAAAGCCAACTTGATATCTTTGTGACACTAAAAAAGACCACATATAAGTGGAAATGGACTTGTGCATTGGGATGCTCTAAAAGTACTTATATTTGATGATGTTTTATGTACTATATAGGCCTTTGATTTTGAGGGACAAGACCCCATAGACCTAGAGACTCCAGTAGGTACACAAGGACAAAACCCAAAAATCGAATCCTCACATTACTATTAAATTTTTTGACCAAGTTCTATCCACACAAAAATTTATGACCAAGTTTGCAAAATCAGAGTGGGAAAAAACCCAAAGAGCTGTGTGGCAGAGAAGTGTGTTTGTATTGTATTGGCAGGACCATGTGAGGGCCACCTACTCTGCATCTGTTCAAAATCTACACCTAAACGCATACCAACGCTCCTGCTTGCTGCTTCGGCTCCTGCTACTGTTTCCGATTCTTATTAACTCGCATTGTAAACAGTGCACCAACAGCCAGCCACATGTATTTTATGTGTTTAGTAAGGGTATCCGCATCCGATGGAGCTTATTATCTCATTGAGAACTTCCTCACGGAGATCTTCCTATTACTATTCAGTGAACAGTAACAACATTTCTGCATATTCTGTGCAGCAATGCAATTCTGCGGAGATCTTCCTACTACTATTTCTGAATAAAAAATTGTTATTTTTGAAATTTTTTGAAAAGTAAAATTTACATTTAACAAATTACGCGAATAATTTACCTCATCTTGCAAATTGCATCCTGATTCCGGATTTCTTCTAGCGTACGCAATACAAAATCCTCAAAAAACCAAATTTAGCTTGAGCTTAGCGAAACGTGATTGAAGAGCAGTTTTAGACCGAAAATCGGTTGTCATTATTTCATCCTCTCCCAGCACCCAATTTGAATGGAAATCGGTGTCGACTTTTTTCCACAACTTATCGACTTTTTGTTTGGCGCCGGTAATTGGATCAAGCGATTGACGACAATAAGATATGCAAAGTTGCACATCTTCGGACATACACCAATGGGTAGACATGTTAGGAGACAAATGAGAAAAAATATTGTTGTAAGAATTTCTGATGTGAATTGTTGTTGGAATGAAGGATGTATTTATAGGCAATTGTTGATCAATTTTTTTAAAAATTATTTCCGTTGGTGAAAATGCAGTCGTTGGAATGTAGCCGTTGTTGAAAATCATACCGTTAAGATTTTTTAAGATCAGTACAAAACGCGTTCGGCTTCAACGTTAACACCCGCGTTCACTTCAGACATTATTCTTAATGTCTGAAGCGAACGCGGTAATAACGTTTACTGCGATCGCGCAAACCTTCCCCAACGCGTTCGGTTCAGACATTATGCCTTCACCGCGCCCGCGTCAGACATTATTGTCTAATGTCAAGGTCGAACGCGACTTAATGTAGCTACCGAACGCGCGGAAGGTCGCGTACTGTTCATCATCTTCTCAAATCGATCGACTGTTTGTTCCTATCTTTTTTATGCTTCCATTGATGTCGAAAAGCTTCGCAAATGAGTTTTGAGGTTTCAATTTAATCGATTTTGTACAATGGGTTTTCAATTTCACGCGAGTCATGGCGAGGTTTACTCGCGGATATCGTCCTCTCTGCCGATCTCGCGGAGAATTTCTGGGAGGACGATCTCGTCCAGAAATCCTCGCCCAGGTCGCGATCTCCCCAAAGTCGCCTCGCTGCACAAGAATGTCGTCCGAAGACGACCCAAATCCTCCCCGAGATCGCACCGCTGCAGATGCTCTAATGGCTACCTAGCTTCGACAAAATTTCAATTGATTATCAAGTTCGTCACAATTTTATATTTGAATCATGACAGAACCAGAATCAATTTTATTCAAATTGATATATTCAGTCTGCAGTACCGATCTCACCGGTTACTAATTCGCCATTTTCATGTACATGGTGATCGCGTGCAAATATAGTGCAAATATTCGATAAGTGAATCAAATACTTATGCTAAATCACGTTAAATCAAAACATTTGTAAAGACTCGAGAAACCCAAGGTCGTACCCAAGAGATAGGTGATTAAACTAATTGCGCTAATGATTAAACCTAGATTGTTAATGGTTTTGGGGGAGGTTTGTTCCTCAAAAGAGGTTGATAGCCAAGTTTTGACTATCTATAAGAGATTTCAAGCAAGAAACGAATAAACGATCAATCAAAGAAGACTAGGGATTACTTCCCCACCTAGACAATTATAGTGATGATGATATTAGATGTCAATTATGAATTTGCATGCACTTGAATAGAATTTAGCCATGTAACATTTCCCCTAAGTTCCACTCGCGCTACAACCTAGGATAAAGAGGTTACACCTCGCATAGGATCTCACACTCGCGCTCTATTGGCCCTATAGAACATGCGTTTCTAATCTCACACTCGCGCTCTCTTGATTAGATAAACATGTTCTTGTTAAACTCAAGCCAATCTCATTAGGTTTTAAGTGTCGCCATGTAACACAAAAGTCCTAATGCCTCTTCATTCATTTCATTAAATTCATATTGATCAACGTGAGCTACATCAAACATGAAATTACACTAAGTTCCCATTGAGGCATTTTCACAAACATCTTATGGGCAACTCTAGGCTTGTAGTTCAAATGAAGAAGATTCATGTGCAAACTCATTCAATATGACATCAATGGTATTTACATCATCACAATATGTCTAGGGGATCCATAATCCCCAATCTAGGTCACTACTCACTCATAGTGAGGTTACAATCAAAAGCATCCATGGATGAGTATGTAAACATATAGAGGAGGAGTTTAGGAATCTAAAACCAAAGTAGGAATTCAAGAGAGTGATGTTGGTCTTCTTCTCCTTCACTCAATCTCCTCGAAATTCGTGCTTGATCTCCTCCAAATCCGTGCCAAAAGTCTCCAAAAATCCCCCCTTTTGAAAATCCCCAAAAGTTTCTATTTATAGCCAAAGCTAGGGTTTTCCGGTACTGTAGCCCAGTCGATCGACTGACGTTGTGTGTTGGCTCAGTCGATCGACTGGTGTTGCCTGATTTGCAGACCCTCCTGAGGATTGATTGAGTCGGTCGACTGGCACAAAGAAGGATCCCAGTCGACCGACTGAGAAGGGTCAAATTGCAGCGCCTCCTGGGAGTTGAGCGAGTCGATCGACTGAAGGTGAGTCGATCGACTGAGATAGGCGGATTTGCAGCAGCTCCTGTTTCTTCTGGCGAGTCGATCGACTGGAGCAGGGGAGCTTCCCAGTCGATCGACTGGAGTGAATTTCTGCCAACTTTTGCTCGAATCTTCGAATTTTCCTCGCTTCTTCGTGCTAAGGTTCTGAGCTCAAAGTATGGTCATTCCAAGCCTGAAATACAAGGAGAGGGGTCAAATGACATCAAAATAGCATCGGAAATGGACCAAAACTCTTCGTAAATGGGCATGTGAACGAGTCGAGAATTCGACTCATCAAACACTCCACACTTAGAGTTTGATCGTCCCGAGCAAACAATAAGAACAAGCCAGAGATAAACAATAGGAAAACTTTATTTCTAACCACTCTAACACATATATACACTCTAACTCCTTTTCGTAGGTGTGACGAATGCATTTAGCATATGCATTAAGCCTTTAAACCCCTAGGTTACCCTAGTGGACGAGTTATAGTCTCGTGAGAGTTTTCAGAAAAGGGAATACTCACAAATCCCAAGTGCACTTATCCCATGAGAAATGAATTTAAGAGTGTTTAACCAAGGCCATGATTTCTCAAAACAAACTCCTCACCCCACGCTAGGACTATCATCACAATACCATCAAAAGGACTTTCGAACCACTTTGAGTACCATTAAGGTTGTGCATTCAAGGTCATCAATACTAGAGCCATCAATCATCTCATCCAAATGTCTATTCATTTTCAAGGTAATACAATAGAAGTTGAGCTTTTAGTTTGCACAAAAAGTGTCAATCGCTTGCCTATGCTAGCTAGGGCTAGTCCACGGGCTTGCGACATGGAACTCGTTCCCAAGTTTTAGGCGCTCAAGCCGTAATCCATAAAGGGAAGAGGAGCTCAACACGAGAGTTCTTAACAACCAAGTCATAAACCAAATGAAATACTCCCGTGCAAGCACATGGATCGTCCAAAAGTCACTCCAACTAGCACACAAAACAAATGATGCACCCGCACAAGTGAATAATGATGGAAGGACATAGAGTCAAGCTTTAAGTGCCCCTTTTTTTCTCTTCTCTTTTTTTTTCTTTTTTTTTTGTACACTTTTGGCATACAAATGCTTTCGAGGGGGGACTTACCTCCCTAACCCCCGGCATTTGTACCCTTTATCATCATTTTTTTTTTGAATGGGGCTTCGCCCTCTTTTGACTCCACACTTAAGTCTTGACAATATGCCCAGTGTAAATATGGAATGTGCGGGACACAAACATAAGCAAGGCACAATGTAAGAGAACTCAAGTCACCAAGGAGCAAACAAAAGGTTTGAGTTTTTCATGAAGATTTTAAAAGGTGCTTGCTATAGCTTGATCCAAGGTATTTCAACGAAAATACTTAGAGAATTAGATAGACGAGAGATAGCAATGATATTGGTTTTCAAGAATACACATTCAATGGACTAGGTCGGTTCTAAGTTCAAAATCCGATAAATGTAGCAAATAGGCTAGGTGTGATTTATAGGAATCGGAATTGATAGTCACAAGCCTATGTGGTTAAAACTCTCTCATGTAGGGATAAGGTGCCGAAAATGCAAGTGTCCATCAAATATGATATGTAAAGCATGCAATCATGTGAACTATGCGCACAAACCACTCCACACTTGACTCAAGCTTAGTCCCTAAGCGCAAAGAATGATAAAATAAAGGTAAGGGCGCATAGAAACTCCCCTCGATTGTAGAGCCGATGATATACCCTATGGGAGTGAGAAATAACCTCTTGGTTGCAATTGTAGATAAAGACGGTGTTTTGGACAAGATAAGCATATGAAATATATATCCTGTAGAGTGAGCATCGTAAGTGGTAAGCACCGTCAATATCATAATGAATATGGCACACAACCAAAGGCAAGAAATGGGAATATAATCAAAATGGCAAGCATCATCCAAAATTGCGCCAAAAGGCGACTTAACATCCAAGTACATGATCCAAATAAAGAAACATCAAAATGTCAATAAAAACATGATCAGAAAGTTTCTGAACGTGATGACCCTCTCTCGTCACCTCCCGAAGTGGTGCCATCATCAGAGTCTCCCTCCTCGGTATCTCCATCAGAGGCTCCCTCGTCCTCCTCTAAAGCGTCTGCGGATGGTGCACTAGGCATAGGAGAGGGAGCGCGGGAAGCAGCAGGAACTGTAGCAGCTGGCGCAGTCTGGCCTCTCATCAAGGACTCAAGTGCAGTGCGGACCCACTCTGACTCGGTGCGGACGAGGTCCTCTATCCGGGCCAAATCACTCCTCATATCAGTCATCCCGGCCGATAACCGAGCAATCTCTGATGTGACTGTCTGCCTCCACTCCGCTGAGTCATCAACGACTGGAGGGGGAATATGGACCGGGGAATCTGCTGCGGGAACCTCCTCATCTGCTAGTGGGAGCTCGTCGTCTGCCTGTCCCTCGGGAACGACTGGAGGTGAGGAAGGAGGAGATCGGCGATGGTGGAGGTTTCCGATTGGAAATGGATTTCCGGGCGTATCGACGGGCGGATGGGCGGCGGTCGACTGGCGGAAGCAAGGCGAGTAGACGGCGAGTCAATGGTGAGATTTTGGTGGAAGTCGGATTCGACGATTGGAGATTAGGGTTTTTGGATTTGAGATTTTGGTGAAATGAGAATCGATCGACTGGACGGGATATTTGGATAGGGAAATCCCAGTCGATCGACTGGGATATAACTTCCCTCCAGTCGATCGACTGGAAAAGCTTAAATATCAATACCCTCTGAGATAACATTCCAGTCGATCGACTGAGACATTTCTTCCTTTCAGTCGATCGACTGGGGAGGCTCGAAATACAGGATCTTCTGAGATAACCTCCCAGTCGATCGACTGGTCTATAACTTACATCCAGTCGATCGACTGAAGAAGCACAAAAAACATGACCTTCTGGGATATTCAACCAGTCGATCGACTGAGATATAGCTCAACGCCAGTCGATCGACTGGAACCGGAATTCTGCTTGAAATATTTTTTCTTTTTCCAACGATTCCCAACTCCACACTCAAACTTTTTACCCCAAATCAAGCATAGGCAGCACAAAAATCGTACAAATTTAAGACTTCACCAAGAAGTAATTAGCATAAACATGCTTTTTAACCAAACGCAAGCTAGAATCGTAGACTCCACACTTAGACATCACCATCACCAAGATAATTCATGTAAGCACTAAATTCACACCAAGCACACCAAATCATGCATTTTGATCAAACAACATCAAGTTCACATGCATAGTTCAAAGAGCACATGCCGAACATATATATAGAACGATTTTGCGTAGATGGACGACTCACAAACCGGGCTACCTCCCGTTAGGGCCTAGTTTAACGTCTTGGCAAGACCGAGCCGAGGCTTTGGTATAAGGAGAAGCACACTAAGAGAAGTCCCGAGCGGGATCCCTTCTCTAGCGGCGGTAGCATATAGGATTCAAGAGGGGGCTTCCAACATATTTTGGTCTCCGTGGTTGGCATGATAAATTTTGACTCTTTGCCCATTTGCCTTGAATAAATTCCCTTGATTGTCAACTAGCTCTAGGTGGCCGTCGTCAAAGACTCTATGAATTCTATATGGCCCAAACCACCTAGACTTGAACTTCCCGGGAAATAACTTGTATTTTGAGTTGAATAGCAAAACCTTATCACCCACCGAGAATTGTCTCTTAAGAATGAGCTTGTCATGCCACCTCCGGGTTTTCTCCTTGTAGATTCTTGAACTCTCGTAGGAGTCTAATCGGATTTCATCTATTTCATTTAGTTGAAGGAGTCTCTTCTCTCCCGAAGCTTTTGTGTCAAAATTTAGCTCTTGAACGGCCCACATGGCCTTATACTCGAGTTCCACGGGAAGATGGCATGCCTTGCCATATACTAGCCGGTAGGGGGACATCCCGATCGGGGTCTTGAACGCGGTTCTATAGGCCCACAAGGCATCGTCAAGCTTTAATGCCCAATCCTTTCCCGATTTCCCAACTGTCTTGGACAAGATATTCTTTATTTCTCTATTAGACACTTCGACTTGCCCATTCGCTTGGGGATGATAAGGGGTGGAACACCTATGGAATATCCCAAATTTCTTAAGCATGGACTCAAATCTTTTCTCCTTAAAATGGGAACCATTGTCGCTAATTACCGCTCTTGGCACTCCGAATCTTGGGAATATTACTTTCTTGAACATCTTGATCACCACTTTAGCGTCACAAGAAGGGGAAGCGATTGCCTCAACCCATTTGGACACGTAGTCCACCGCTACTAGGATGAAAGAATTTCCTTGAGACGAAGGTAGGGGTCCCATGAAGTCCACTCCCCATACGTCAAAAATCTCCACTTCTAAGATTCCTTTTTGAGGCATCTCCTCTCTTCTAGCTATGTTTCCCATACGTTGGCATTCATTGCACGCCTTGACGAACTCGTAAGTATCCTTGAACATACTCGGCCAATAGAAACCCGATTGAAGAATTTTGGATGTGGTCTTTGAAGCCGAACCATGCCCACCATAAGAAGAAGAGTGGCAACAAGCTATGATTCCTTTGAAATCCTCCTTGGGCACACACGTTCTATAAATCCCATCCGAGCATAGCTTGTAGAGGAATGGGTCATCCCAATAATATCTCGAAACGTCATGCAAGAACTTGCTCCTTTGATTGTAATTAAGGCCTTCGGGAAGAATGTTGCACGTCAAGTAATTCACGTAGTCCGCATACCATGGGGCATCTCCTTCGGCACTCATCAAATATTCACCGACGAAAGAGTCTTGGATAGGCGCCGAGAACCATTTTGAATCATATAGCTCTACTCTCGAAAGGTGATCCGCTACCACATTCTCTACTCCTTTCTTGTCCCGAATTTCAATGTCAAACTCTTGTAGGAGGAGGACCCATCTAATAAGCCTTGGCTTAGCATCTTTCTTTGCCATTAGGTACTTGATTGCGGCATGGTCCGTGTAAACAATAGTCTTTGTTGCCACGAGATAGGGTCTAAACTTCTCAAAAGCGTAGACTACCGCTAATAATTCCTTTTCCGTTGTAGTATAATTTATTTGAGCACCACCGAGCACCTTGCTCACGTAGTATATTGCATGAAGCTTCTTCTCAATACGTTGACCCAAAACTGCCCCAATGGCGTAATCGCTTGCATCGCACATTAATTCGAAGGGAAGGTCCCAATTTGGCGGTTGCACAATAGGTGCTGATACAAGATTCTTCTTCAATTTGTCAAATGCCTCAAGGCATTCCTCATCAAAATTGAATTCCACATCGTTGCAAAGGAGATGAGTCAATGGTCTTGCGATTTTTGAGAAGTCCTTTATAAACCGCCGGTAAAAACCGGCGTGGCCCAAAAAACTCCTTATTCCCTTTTGATTTTTTGGGGGTGGAAGTTGCTCAATAACTTGAATTTTGGCCTTATCAACTTCTACTCCTCTTTTTGAGACCAAATGGCCTAGCACAATTCCCTCTTGCACCATAAAATGGCACTTCTCCCAATTGAGTACCAAATTTGTCTCGATACACCTAGCAAGAACATTGGATAGATTAGCCAAACAATCTTCAAAAGAGGATCCATGGATAGAAAAATCGTCCATGAAGACCTCAATGCACTTCTCAATATAATCGCTAAAAATGGACATCATACAACGTTGAAAAGTTCCCGGTGCATTACACAAACCAAAAGGCATACGCCTAAACGCAAAAGTACCATATGGGCACGTGAAAGTGGTTTTTCCTTGATCATTTGGCAATATTGGAATTTGGTAAAAACCACTATATCCGTCTAAGAAGCAAAAATAATCATGTCCCGCTAGCCTTTCAAGCATTTGGTCTATGAATGGTATAGGAAAGTGATCCTTTTTAGTTGCCTTATTCAATTTTCGATAATCAATGCACATTCTCCACCCATTCACGGTTCTCGTAGGGACTAATTCCCCTTTGTCATTTTGAACGACCGTGAGTCCTCCCTTTTTAGGGACGACATGGATGGGACTTACCCATTCCGAATCCGGGACCGAATAAATGATTCCCGCGTCTCTTAGCTTGGTGATTTCTTTAAAAACCACCTCGCTAAGTTTAGGGTTCAATCTCCTCAACAACTCCCTAGAAGGTTTCACATTTTCCTCAAGATTAATCCTATGCATGCATAGTGAAGGGCTAATTCCCGTAATATCATCAATGGAATAGCCTAGGGCTTTTCTATTGGCTTTCAAAACATGCACAAGTTTGGAAGTTTCATCCTCATTCAAAGTAGCACCAACAATAACGGGGTAGGTAGCATTGGACCCAAGAAATTCATACCTTAGATTCGAAGGTAGAGGTTTTAACTCCCCTTCGAATTCCTTACCTCTTGGCACCGGGTCTTCCTTAATTTCATGATCATTCGGCCTTTGCTCACCTTCATCCAAGGTAACGTCGCCCATATCCTCATCTTCCATATTCATTAGAGAGGCAAAGAGTGTACTAGAGTCGTCTAACTCCATAACTTCACTCTCAAAAGACGTTAGCCCGAAAGTTTCACAAGAAATATCAAGCATATTGCACTCAAAGGATGAAGTAGGGGCTTTCATAGCATTTTTCAGAAAAAATTTCAGTTTTTCATTCCCTATCCTCAATTCAATTGACCCTTCACCACATTTAATAACCGCTTCAACGGTATTTAGAAAAGGTCTCCCTAAAATGACGGGCGTCTCTTGTTCACTATCCATATCTAGCACATAGAAGTCCACGGGGATGAAAAATTTCCCAACTTTGATAGGCACATCCCTTAGGACTCCATTAGGGACTCTAGAGCTCCTATCGGCTAGTTTCAAAGAGATGGTAGTAGGATGGAGCTCACCCATGTCAATTTTCTCATACAATGAATATGGAATCAAAGAAATACTAGCACCAAGATCACATAAAGCTCTATCAATTTCAATTTTTCCTATGGAGATAGGAATAGAAAACGACCCTTGGTCTTGCATTTTTCTAGGCATGCGGCTTTGCACAATTGCACTACATTCGGCATTTAAAGCTACCATGCTAGACTCTTCAATCACCCTACGGTTTGACACAATATCTTTCAAGAATTTAGCATAAGTAGGGTTTTGTGTGATTACCTCATGGAAGGGGAGCGTGACGTATAACTTTTTAAGCATCTCCACGAACCTTTGAAAGTGAGCATCGAGCTTGCTTTTGTTCAACCTTTGAGGGAAAGGCACCATGGGCACATACTTCCTCATTAGAATTGGCTCTTCGTCCTTTTTCTCCTCCTCCGCGGGAGCTTGAGGTTCATCTTCTAAATTTTCCTTGGCCATTCCTCCTTCTTTGTCCTTGCCATCGGGACTAGATTTCCCTTGAGGGGTGGGTAGAACTTTCCCGCTCTTCAATGTGATGGCATCCACATGTTCAATGGAGTTCACGTCCGGTTGAGAAGGAAGTTTCCCCATTTGCTTCAATGCCACGGCTTGTTGAGCCACTTGATTCTCGAGCATCTTGTTATGAGTTTCCAATTGCTCCATTCTCTTATTCGTCTCTTTTTGGTTCTCTAGCATTTGAGCCATCATAGACATCATGGCATTATCTTGGTTGTTGGAAGGAGTTTGCCTTTGTGAATTGGAGGGTCCTTGATCGTTCATTTGAGGTTTGGCTTGATAAGGCCTTTGGTAATTCCCTTGGTTGGAGTATTGAGAATTTTGGTTGGACCCTTGACCTTGAGTAGAATAAGAGGTTTGCCCTTGATTTTGGTTCGAGCTATATCCTTGTCTTTGATACGTCCCTTGATAATTGCCTTGCCCTTGAGGCTTAGGAACAAAATTGGACTCATTGGACGCTCTCCTTTGAGGAGGCTCATAATTCCTTGTTGTAGAATTAGGATTTGAAGCATAGTTCCTTTGTTGATTGACGTAGTGCGCTTCTTCATATCCATCATCATCGTCTTCATATCTTCCTTCCGGGCAATTCTTGGTAGTGTGTCTCGTGCTAGCACACAAGAAGCAAGCTTGTTGTGTCGGTATTTTCTCTTTCTCGGCCTTGGCTTTTGTCGCTTCAACACAATTCACCATACTAATCATGTTCTCCACCTTTTTTGTTAAGTCCGCCATTTGATCCTTTAGTGCACAATTTGAGGAGTCATCGCGTGGTTTACCCATTTTCTTGTGGTCTACTCCTTGGTAACGATCGGAATTCGTAGCTATCTTATCCACAATTTTAAACCCTTGGCTAGCCGGTAACTCCATGATAGCACCACCACTTGCCGTATCCAATTGATTTTTAGCTTCCTTGTTCATCCCCAAGTAGAAGTATCTCATAAGATCGGCTTTACGAAAGTTGTGATGAGGGCATTCCTTCAAATAATGCTTGAAGCGATCATAGGCTTGATGGAATAATTCATTATCTCTTTGGGAGAACGTCAATATGTAATCAATGAATTTCTTGGTCCTTGACGGTGGAAAGAACTTGTTCAAGAAGGAATTTGCTAGATGATCCCATGTTCTAAAAGTTCCCGGCTCTTGGTTTTGCAACCACTCCTTAGCGTCCCCATACAAAGAAGAAGGGAAGAGCTTCAAGTAAACGTATTCCACGGGCACATTTCTTGGCTTGTATGTTCGGCAATACTCTTGGAAATTGGCCAAGTGTGTGGAAGGGTTTCCTACCCCTTGATATTGGTCATGGGTCACCATGTGGACCAAGGAAGACTTCACATCAAAGTCGAAAGCATCTTCATCCGGGGGCATGATAGCCGAGCCATTCCCTTCAAGGGTGGGCGTCATGTAATCCCCAACGGGTCTCTCTTGATCCTCATCTTCATATCTCCAACCTCTATTGTTTCTTTGAGGGGCGGGAGGATCATCAATATCGTTTTGTCTAGCGGGAGGGTCATCTACCTCATCCTCATTTCTAATATTTCGGTCGTCCCTTTGAGGACCCACGCGGTTCTCTTGTTCTTCATCCATT
Organism: Rhodiola kirilowii; assembly: GCA_033675215.1. NCBI lineage: Eukaryota > Viridiplantae > Streptophyta > Magnoliopsida > Saxifragales > Crassulaceae > Rhodiola > Rhodiola kirilowii. The sequence continues at coordinate 4,100,218 of CM066193.1, read as the reverse complement.
CTAAACCCCGGTGGCAAATAAGGGAGCGGATTTAGGAGTGGGGGTGGACGAGGTCTTGGCCCTTGGAAAGCCGGTGGAAGAATAGGAGCAGTAGGAAGGGTAGGCGGTAGAGGATTCTTGCGAGGTCTACCCCTTCCTCTCTTAGCGGTTGGGTGAAAAGGTTGAGAACTTGAACCAATGGCTACGTGCTTTTTCCCGTTGAATCTCGTGTTCATTCAAATCCCTACAAGATCGAAGGAGATTCTTAGCAACGAAAGGCAAGAGAGATTAACACAATCAAGCAAAACACAAGCAATGATTATCAAGCAAAGAAAAGAGAACAAACTAAATAACCAAATAGCACTTAGTTGATTAACCTATCCCCGGCAACGGCGCCATTTGATCGCGTGCAAATATAGTGCAAATATTCGATAAGTGAATCAAATACTTATGCTAAATCACGTTAAATCAAAACATTTGTAAAGACTCGGGAAACCCAAGGTCGTACCCAAGAGATAGGTGATTAAACTAATTGCGCTAATGATTAAACCTAGATTGTTAATGGTTTTGGGGGAGGTTTGTTCCTCAAAAGAGGTTGATAGCCAAGTTTTGACTATCTATAAGAGATTTCAAGCAAGAAACGAATAAACGATCAATCAAAGAAGACTAGGGATTACTTCCCCACCTAGACAATTATAGTGATGATGATATTAGATGTCAATTATGAATTTGCATGCACTTGAATAGAATTTAGCCATGTAACATTTCCCCTAAGTTCCACTCGCGCTACAACCTAGGATAAAGAGGTTACACCTCGCATAGGATCTCACACTCGCGCTCTATTGGCCCTATAGAACATGCGTTTCTAATCTCACACTCGCGCTCTCTTGATTAGATAAACATGTTCTTGTTAAACTCAAGCCAATCTCATTAGGTTTTAAGTGTCGCCATGTAACACAAAAGTCCTAATGCCTCTTCATTCATTTCATTAAATTCATATTGATCAACGTGAGCTACATCAAACATGAAATTACACTAAGTTCCCATTGAGGCATTTTCACAAACATCTTATGGGCAACTCTAGGCTTGTAGTTCAAATGAAGAAGATTCATGTGCAAACTCATTCAATATGACATCAATGGTATTTACATCATCACAATATGTCTAGGGGATCCATAATCCCCAATCTAGGTCACTACTCACTCATAGTGAGGTTACAATCAAAAGCATCCATGGATGAGTATGTAAACATATAGAGGAGGAGTTTAGGAATCTAAAACCAAAGTAGGAATTCAAGAGAGTGATGTTGGTCTTCTTCTCCTTCACTCAATCTCCTCGAAATTCGTACTTGATCTCCTCCAAATCCGTGCCAAAAGTCTCCAAAAAGCCCCCCTTTTGAAAATCCCCAAAAGTTTCTATTTATAGCCAAAGCTAGGGTTTTCCGGTACTGTAGCCCAGTCGATCGACTGACGTTGTGTGTTGGCTCAGTCGATCGACTGGTGTTGCCTGATTTGCAGACCCTCCTGAGGATTGATTGAGTCGGTCGACTGGCACAAAGAAGGATCCCAGTCGACCGACTGAGAAGGGTCAAATTGCAGCGCCTCCTGGGAGTTGAGCGAGTCGATCGACTGAAGGTGAGTCGATCGACTGAGATAGGCGGATTTGCAGCAGCTCCTGTTTCTTCTGGCGAGTCGATCGACTGGAGCAGGGGAGCTTCCCAGTCGATCGACTGGAGTGAATTTCTGCCAACTTTTGCTCGAATCTTCGAATTTTCCTCGCTTCTTCGTGCTAAGGTTCTGAGCTCAAAGTATGGTCATTCCAAGCCTGAAATACAAGGAGAGGGGTCAAATGGCATCGAAATAGCATCGGAAATGGACCAAAACTCTTCGTAAATGGGCATGTGAACGAGTCGAGAATTCGACTCATCACATGGATTCATAACGATGCAGTTTAAGAGTTCAGACATGTATTATTAAGTTTTTTTATTTGTGTAAGGAATACAAAACGACATAATTTTAATATACAATTAATCAAAACGACCTCACTTTGAATTAATTATTTTTAGCATGACTGTATGGGATATTGAATCATTACTAGTCTGGACCAAGTTTGGTCAATTGGAATAGACTCGTTACACAAACATCCTGTTCGGCCCATTCAAGAATTTGGACTAGCTTCAACTTCAATTTGGGGTTGGTTAAAATGTAGAAAAAATTTCCTAATTGATTAAAGTTGAAATTTAATTTCTTGGTGTGGCCAATTTGTAAATTCGTTTTTCAAAATGACCACATTCCTCAAGGCGCTATTGTCAACGGCGTCTAAGACTTAAGACGCTATTTCCAACGTCGCCTAAGACTTAAGGCGATGTTGCCAACAACACTTTAGGCTACGTGGCATTTTTACCTCATAAGTGATGATGACTCAGCATAATGTTGTCACATAAGCTTAAGTCGATGTTGGCAACAATACCGTAGGCTTATTTGACAATGTTATGCTGACTCAGCATTACTTATGAGGTAAAAATCACACAACTTTAACATGATACTGTCACATAAGCAAAGATTTCAACAATGTTCACGCAAAAAAATTGATTTAATTAAATATTATTCACAAGACGGACACAATATTCATAGGTTTGTAGTTTTAAAATAAAAACGAGTTGGTAACCGAATGTGACCGTGTTTTTTTTATTGAATGTGACCGTGTTTTCAACACCATATAGAAAAATGCACATGTAATACCAATTCCAAAGAGATGGCAGATTTAAAATCAAAATTTGAATATCGTTATTCTGTATTTTTGTAAACTAAAATCGATCTAAAATTTTGTGGTCAGTATTCATTGAATATTAAATCATCACAAAAATTTTATTGGATGTTTATGATAATTTGGGGTATCTTTTTTTTTTTTTTGGATAGAAGGTATTATCTTAATTGTACCTTAGATCCCATCAAAAAAAAAATTGTACCTTAGATTCCCTTTTTGTCTCACAAGGAGACTTCATACTTAATAAAGTCTACAGCAGACGGAGTAGTCTTATTTTAATTTACAAAATCAAAAAAATGAAGTCTCCATCAGACTTGGCCCTTGCCGGAGTGGAAACAAAATACTTCACAAGAGACCTGTCGAACTATTTAAATGCATTCTCATCTCACAAAATAATTATCATTATATTCTCGAGAAGTAGAAACCAAAAAGCATACCAATAATGGACTCGGAGGATTATCGTCGAGAGGCTTTAGAATTCTACAACAAAAGCTCGAATGAAGATCAAGCCCTAGCGCTGGAAATTTTCAATCTCATGGACTCTGACGGTGACTCGACCATCGATGTCAAGGAGTTCGTTGCCTGTGTTAAGGGAATTAAATTCATTACCAATGAAAAGTATTTATTCAAACTTCTCGACAAAAATGGAGATGAGAGCCTGAATTTCAACGAGTTTATCACATTCATTTATTATATTTTCGCAAGATTCTCGTGTGATGGTTGTCATAAAAAGTTCATGGGGCAGGGCCAGCTGACCTGCGGCACATGTTTTGCAACGAAGACCAATACTTTTGATCTTTGTTCCGACTGTTTTTCATCTAAAAATTTCACGCATCAGCATAACAATTTCTTGGATTTCAAGGCATTGATGTTCGGTTCTATAGCATCACAAGTAAACAAGGAGTCATATGATAAGGTGATAGTTCATGACCCATTTTTATCATTTTCCTTTTTTTTATTGTCATAAATGTTGATTTAACATGTTTAAGTAACACCACTTTTCGTTTCAGCTTATGAATTCTCCATTAATCCAATGTTTATAATTATTTTCCCGTATATATCATATTAAAGAAACGTAAAATTTAAAGCTTACAAAATTTGGAGCGTCCACCTTCAGAACAGACTGATGGAAACAACAATATTCATTGTCAAAAAAAAATTGGGATTGATTTTATATGGGATTTTATTTGAAAAATATAATAGATATTAATTGTCATTTATTTTAAAATTTGTACCTCATTTCTTTTCCAGACAACAATGGGTGAATTAGCTCCGGCTGCAATTGATTTCTTCACCGCACTAGCTAATGCCTGTTGCAGCATTTAGTAATTTGGGTACGTGTTTTTAGAATTGATGAGTTTAAACTAAATCATATTATTTGTAGTTGTGCGCAATAATGATTGCAGATTTAAAAAAAAACATGTTATGCAATGCGCAAGGTGATCTGATAGGAAATGCTTTGGTCGTCTATGCGTGAATCTTCCGATCAAACTTGCCTTATGTTTATTTAATTCTGGTTTCAGTTTGTAATGTTTTGTTTCAGTGTTTTGGTTTTTTTTATAATGTCATTGATGAATACTCAAGTTTCTTTATCAAAACTTAAAAATTTAACTTAAAATTTTTTTTTTCCATTCTTAGTAAAGTTCCATAAAAAGTACAGGCCAGATTGGGCTTGGCGACCCATTTTATAGCTCAAATCAAAGCTCATGAGATATCAAACATACCAAACAAGCAGTAATACTTCAGTTATATTATCAAAATCATAAATTAAGATAAAATTAGGTGAAGAATGAACTTTTATATGTACAAAAAAAACTCATCAACTGGGCTTGGATTTTTACGACTCATCATAATTGAAACGATGTCGGTTTCATAAATCTTAATTTTAAAATGATTAAAATATCATCGTTTTCATAAATAAAAAAAATCAAACTCGCTTTGCAATTGATAACAAATCACTGGATTTGATTCAAAATGTAAGGCGTAGGAAGTAATTTGCCGAGATTCTTTGGCAGAAGCTTCCTTGATAATTATTTTAAACCCACTAATTTGTCCTTTTAACTGTTTTGAAGCCATTGAAGAATTTTATTGGATGTTTCTGATGTTTTGAAGCCATTGAAGAATTTTATCTTAATTGTATCTTAGATTCCCATTTTGTCTTACAAGGAGAGACTTCATCATACACTTGAGACTTAGAGTCAATGAAGTCTCCATTAGACTTGGCCCTTGCCGGAGTGGAAACAAAATGCTTCCCAAGAGACCTATCGAACTATTTAAATGCATTCTGTGTTGGAAGTTTTGTACATATATCTGAATATAAATGTAACTCATGCAGTAATGAAACAGAGAGCCTTAATCTTTAGCAGCAAATTGAGCAATATATAAACTCATACAACGTTAATGGAAATGATACAGAACATACATATGATTAAACTAAGCATACATATGAATTAGCTGATGCAGCAAGTAACAGCAATTAACAGCAACTAATCTGTATAAAACTACTCTGAATTAATACAGCATATAACAGCAACTAACTGAAGCATTCATATTTGACAGTAAGCAATCATAAATAAAGTCATGCAGCTTTACTGAACAAACAGAACAAGGAAAACAGATTAGGTAATTGGACAGCAAACCGAAACCGAGATGTTGATTCAGTCACGTCGATGACGCTGTCCTTAAAGCTGTATTGCCTCCCGTAGGTGCTGGGTCTGATGGCAATGAGCTTCCCAGGATGAAAGAATCACAGCAAGCGCTTGAGCACCGTCGCCTTGCTGTACGAACTTATTCAACCTTTCACTATCACCACTGATCGGAAACAAACAAAACGGAAGTCGAGGTATGTGAAGGATTTCGTTTTCGTGTGTATTGATCCTGAAGGCACTGATGTCCTTTTATAGTGAACAAGTTGAACTGCCATGATGTCCACTAAGCAGGAACTGTCCCATGATGCACATCATCAGCAACCAACCCATGATCAATAACCGCCGAAGACTGACTTAGTCTTTGGTCTTTGTCTTTGGTTCAAAAATTAATTCGAATTAAGCAAAATGTGGCGCACCACCATTTTCTTCAAACCTTTATACACACATTTTCCAACAATCCCCCACATGAAGAAAATCGAGTGGTGAAAACAAATAAAACAATAATCCTCGATAATCAACCTCGACTCAATGTGGTGATAGCTTCTACGGATAATATCTGCACAGGATAGGTAGGTTACCCCCTTGAACCTTCCCTTGGGATAACATGATCTCTTTACTGACTATTCAGTAGACGTGATTGTCTTTGAACTGTTCGTCTTATACTGTAAACGAAAATCATGTTCCCACAGATATTATCCTGATCTTATTCAGTTCTTACTGGTGGGCTCATTTTGGTCATGACACCCCTTTCCTGGTTCTGCAAGAGTTTCTAAAGAATTAAGCCCTTTGAATTCTCCTTTGAAGCGACCCCACTTCTCTCTCACATAGGTGATTCTTTCTCAAAGTAATCCCGCGTTACCCATTTGAATCTCACTATTCAAATTACTAGAATCATTAAAAGCTCCAAGCTTAGCCTCGTGCGGGAGTCACTGTTTATCAGGGAATAGGACTGGGGTGTTACCCCCACAGTGACCTCATAGTCTTAGCAGTTAGGTGCTCCCTTTGAACCAAGTTCTTGGGATCTCCAGTCAACATGGTAGGGTTTTCCGTTGCCTCGACTTTATTTCCAAAAGGGCTTAAGCCTATGTTTTGATATTAACAATCAAAAGGCTTCAGACCCATTCCCTTGGACAACTTCTCTATTAGGTCCTTACTTAACCCTTTGGTTAGCGGATCCGCATTATTCTCTTTGGACCTCATTTAGTCAATATGACTCAGGTGCAGAGAAGTTGTTTAATGGTTTTGTGTCCTCGATGTATACGTCGAGACTAACCATCATACATAATAATATGTGCCCCAGAAATCAATGATTGATTCTCACAATGTAAACACATTGTTGGCACATGTTTTGTCCTTTTAGGAATATCCTCCTCTATATTCATAACCATTAAACTTCTTCGCCACATTTATCTAGTGTGACGAACTCAGCCTCCAAAATGGATTTGGTTCTCACAATTGTTTGAGGATTTCCAATACACATTTGCCTCTCCCACGGTGAACCCATAGCCACTCGTGGCCTAAAGTCATTGAATCCTCAATGACCTCCAAATATTTGGTATAGTGTAGACTATACTTACGAGTAAATCGTAGGTACTTCAGTACTCTCACGATAGCCTTCCAGTGTGCACTTCCTGGATTCCTCGTGTGTCTCGCTAGTCTACTCACAGTGTAAGCATTGTCTGATATAGTACAATTCATCAAGTACATTAGACTGCTTATCACTCTGACATATTCCACTTGGGAGATGCATTCACGTTTATTCTTAGACATGTGTTGATTCACGTCAACATGGATTCTAGACAGTCCTGGACTGTCTTCTTCAAATTTGTCTAAGAGTTTGTCAACGTAGTGTGACTGACTTAATACAAGTCCCTCTAACCTTCGTGTAATTTTAATGCTTAAAATTACTTCGGCAAGTCTTAAAGCCTTCATCTGAAACTTCCAGTTCAATAATGACTTGGAGGACTTTAAGACATTAGACATCATTACATTGTCTAATTTCAACTGTCACTGCTTTGGCGCTTGCTTCAGGCTTTTGTGAGACTCGCAACCTTTGTTCTCTTGCCCGGAAAATAAGAACTAAACCCTCAGGTTGTTCAGTGTAAATCTCTTCCTCAACTTTTCATTGAGAAAGCAAGTCTTTACCTTCATCTGATGAATTTTCAGATTGCGCAAAGCAGCAATGACCACTATCATCTTTGATGTTATTCTCGTTACTAGAGAATAAGTATCAAAGTAGTATAGACCGTTCTTTTATCTATACTCTTTTATTACAAGTCTCATCATTTATATCGTTGCAGATCCATCTGCAGTCATCTTCCTCTTGAAGATCCACTTTAAACCATGTGGTTTACTTCAGGAGGGAGATCATCCAACTCTCAAGTGTGGTTCTCAAAGATAGAGTCAATCACATCTTATGGTTTCTTTCATAAGAGACTCTTCACTAAACTGACGACCTCTTTGTACGTTTGAGGTTCAGCCTCAAGCATGTAGGTTAGAAAATCAAGTCCATATGATTTATCTATCCTTTCTCGCTTATTTTGCCTCAATTTCTTCGAATCGATCTCATGATCAGATTCTTTCTCATTCTCTTAGTACCAGGGGCCATTACCATAACTAGGCAATCCCCGCACTTACAAGTATTTACAGGAAGTTGTTGTTCCCTTAAATGACTTATAAAGAGACTTATACTTCTTACGAGGTATCTTACTCAAAAGATACTTTGCTGATGGCCTCCCCCCACATTCGTTGGGTTAACCTGGAGCTTACCATCATCACATTCATCATCTCTTTCGAATGCAACGTTTCCATTTTGAAACATGTTCGACTAAAGAGAGTATAATACAGTGATCATGCTCACTTTCAATATCACTTCTCTCAACTCATCAAGTTGGTACTCGACCTCTGAAATTGATATTCAACTTCACATGACATGTATCCTCAACTGTCACAGCTTTGCTATTAAGCAAATATTTTATAACAATATTTTGTACTATCAATGAAAGTCACAAATACTTGTTACCACCCCATATTTCAAATCACATAACTCATTATGGATTAACTCAAGGGATTTCACACTTTCTACACTATGAAAGGATTTACTATTAAATTTACTTCAATGCAAATTTACATTTGTGCTTTTATAACAAAATGACATTTGGAGATAACGTCCAAAATCATCAAGCACTATGACGGGCTTTCATGACACCCAACTATTTGAACTATACCCGCAGATATAATTCTGAAATTAGACCCGCAGGTCTATTTCTAGTCATAGCCATCATCCAAATAGTGTGACACACATCAGTGTTGCCCTCCACACTGGGAGCCACTAAAATCCACTTAGGATTTCATCTTCAGTGAAGCAGATACGATGTCCACAACTCCATTGTGCCCGTCACTGGCGGCTCGATCCCATCAGTTACTCATATGAACTCAAATAGTGTCCTCTACCTAGCCTAGACATCTCCCTTGCGCTGAAAGTTCTCTCAGAACTTAATTGATTATCACCCAAAATAATCATCAAAGCGGCAGCACCCAGCAGTCTTTGCTGGGATACAATTCAAGCTTCAGCTTCCATCAAACCAAAGCCCTCCATTTTAGTTGGCATCTCAACCGCATCTAATCGCGGCAGCCACATTCTGAAACTGCCATCGCATGTGATGGTTATAGAGCCACCAACTTGAGATTCCCTGATATCTGGCTTCGCCACTCCCAAGGACAAGCTTGTCTACTGTAACATATTCTCATCATTTGTTCCTGATGAGGTTATACACCAAACCCCAACAGGAGATTAGATTGAATCATACAATAGCAAAAATAAACCACACAAAGGTAGGGTTTATCAGTGAAGAAATTGCAGCATCAACCGCTTTATCTTTCGACGGCACTATCGGCATCCATCAGCACGATACAAGATGTCAAAACGCTCAGTATAAGACCTTGTGATTTCAGTTCAATCACAATCGGAGCGTTATTGCCGCTACTGATAAGCAAGCACCTCCAAGCATTAGATAGGCTTTTAGGCCTCGCTTCTCAGACTTCGAAAACAGAGTGAGCATCAGGCTCTCCATTAAGGATCAACATCTCACCACCACACCATGGGTAGATCCTGATGATTGAAAAAATTAATCAATAGATTTATAATCAATTGAAACACGGCAGCAAACCTTCTTATTTCAACCCAGCCAACACGCGGCTTCATCGCAGCGCTCACTTCGCTGGTAAGGGTCTCGACATCACCGTCACTGCCAGTCTCGGCGGTATCTCAGTACACCACTAGTGCTGATCCAACGGTCTTGTTACATTAGCTGCGCAAATTGAAACTCTGACATTAGTCATGCAATTCTCAGGCAGACACAATTAAATTGGACTGAATAATTTATATAAGCCCAATCTTTGTGGTCCTATCTCCACTGGATGATTGAGCTTATAAACCCAAATTAGGATTTTTCAGCTTTGATGTCGGTTGCTTCAATCTCCATCAAAGCCCAGGTGGAAACTCTCCTACTTGCCAGAAGAATCGTCAGCCGTCAGTAGGATTTCATCAACCAGTAGAGAGCTCTGCGATGCCAACCCCGGCTACGGTTAGCTCCAACCGCGCCACTCCGTGTTTCAATGCTTGGTTTGGTTCGGCATTGAGACTTCGCCCTTAGATTCACCATTGGTGTCTGCTGAAACAGACATATAAATTCAGTCAGTATGAATAAAATTCAATGACTCAACAATATAATTTATAATGGGCTAAATTTCAAGAGCCCAATCCTTTTTGCCAAAATAGGGTTTCCGGCCGCCATCATCTTTTAGCTTCGGTCTCTACTTGAGACAACAATCCTCTTGCCACGTTTGCCCTACTTGCCTAAATCACCGGGGTCATGCAGAAAACCACTGCGAACCGCTCGCAACTGTCTGACAACCGCTCCGCAAATATGTCGTCTCCAACCGTCACGCTGCACAACTTCAACTTTGACGGAGGTTCCTTTGACGATGGTCGTTACTTCGATCTCAGCGCTGCCAACGTCGCTGTTGATACCTACTGCAGCAAACCGCTACATCCCGATCATCTCTGGATCGTCATCAACTCTTCGCCCTCTACTTTGACGCTTTCCGATTCATCGTTTCCTTTTCATCGGTCTTTCAGCCATGTTGATACTGGAGCGAAGCGCAGTCACTCCAAACACAATCAACGGCAACATCAACTTCATTGCCGGGCCGAGCAGTACTGCTTTGTCTGCACAATCAATCAGATCAACATTAGTATCTCGATTAATTAATTAACCAGTCAAGGCGTCTTCATCCTCTTTGAGCAGTCTGAGACTTTGAGAAATGAATATGCATTTCCTCCTGTTAAAACCTAACAATCAGGTTAGATTAGTCATTGTCAGTGCAAAGCATGAACAATTCATGTAAGCTCACAAATGAGCCACGCAAAGAACCAATCTGTGGTTTTTCATCAGAATGTTCTCCTTGCAAACTGTACGTTCTGATCATACTCCTGTCCTTAAACATTACAAACTGTATTGTTAGTAACTTCAATGATATTCAGAATTAAATACAGCTTTAAGATTGTTGGAAGTTTTGTACATATATCTGAATATAAATGTAACTCATGCAGTAATGAAACAGAGAGCCTTAATCTTTAGCAGCAAATTGAGCAATATATAAACTCATACAACGTTAATGGAAATGATACAGAACATACATATGATTAAACTAAGCATACATATGAATTAGCTGATGCAGCAAGTAACAGCAATTAACAGCAACTAATCTGTATAAAACTACTCTGAATTAATACAGCATATAACAGCAACTAACTGAAGCATTCATATTTGACAGTAAGCAATCATAAATAAAGTCATGCAGCTTTACTGAACAAACAGAACAAGGAAAACAGATTAGGTAATTGGACAGCAAACCGAAACCGAGATGTTGATTCAGTCACGTCGATGACGCTGTCCTTAAAGCTGTATTGCCTCCCGTAGGTGCTGGGTCTGATGGCAATGAGCTTCCCAGGATGAAAGAATCACAGCAAGCGCTTGAGCACCGTCGCCTTGCTGTACGAACTTATTCAACCTTTCACTATCACCACTGATCGGAAACAAACAAAAGGGAAGTCGAGGTATGTGAAGGATTTCGTTTTCGTGTGTATTGATCCTGAAGGCACTGATGTCCTTTTATAGTGAACAAATTGAACTGCCATGATGTCCACTAAGAAGGAACTGTCCCATGATGCACATCATCAGCAACCAACCCATGATCAATAACCGCCGAAGACTGACTTAGTCTTTGGTCTTTGTCTTTGGTTCAAAAATTAATTCGAATTAAGCAAAATGTGGCGCACCACCATTTTCTTCAAACCTTTATACACACATTTTCCAACATTCTGTTCTCACAAAATAATAATAATATTATTATTCGATAAGTAGAACAAAAAAAAGAGAGAAGCATACCAATAATGGACGCGGAGGATTATCGTCGAAAGGCTTTAGAATTCTACAACAAAAGCTCGAATGAAGTCAAAGCCCAAGCCAAGAATTTTTTTCAATCTCATGGACTCCGACGGTGACTCCACCATCGATGTCGAGGAGTTCGCTGCCTGTGTTAAGGGAATTAAATTCATTACCAACGAAGACTTAGGTGCTGTTTGATAGAGCTGAAAAAAAAATTTATTTAATTTAATTTAACTTTACTGAACTTTATTTTACTTTATTTAACTTTACTTAACTTTATTTAACTTTACTGAACTTAAAAAAATAATTTTTTTTGAATAAAGGTGTTTAATTTAAGTTTGTAATCATATTGAACTACAAAATTAAAATCTAAAAAATTTAATTTAATTTAATTTAATTTAACTTAATTTAACTTAACTTAAGTTAATTTAACTTTATTTAACTGAAAAACATGAAATTTAAGCTCTACGGAACAGACCCTTATTCAAATATCTTGACAGAAATGGGGATGGAAGCCTGGATTTCAACGAGTTTATCACTTTCTTTTATGCTATTTTCGCAACATGCTTGTGGTAAAAGGTTCGTGGGGCAGGGCCAGTTGACATCTTGCCGCACGTGTTTTGCTACGAAGACCAATACTTTTGATCTTTGTTCCACTTGTTTTTCATCTAAAAATTTCCAGCATCAGCATAGCGATTTCTTGGATTTCAAGGCACTGGTGTTCGGTTCTATAGCATCACAAGGAGTCCTCTGATGAAGATGATGTAAGGGATGCACCCACCAAAATAAAGGTATGTCAACTAACAAGATTAAACTAGATTACAAAATGTTTCAAAATTGATTGTTCTATTCATGAAATTTCGTATCGAATTTATGTTAAATGGAACCTGGCATTGTTTTTTAGGGATTGAATTCAGTTACATGGATCGTTGGTTTGCGTTGTTTGAACCAATTTTACTTCGATTTTAAGATTTGATTTTGAATGTTTTTTAGGTGAAAACGGCAACTACTGATTCATGTGCTCATGGATGTTCGAAGGCGTGTATTCTTTTTGCCTCAAATTCAAAACTCTGTTTTTGGTGAATTTTGCTCGTGCGTTGATTAAAAAAGTATATAAAAAAACTATTTATAATCTGTTCAAATGAAAAACTAATGAAATTTCAGAGTATGAAGATTACTTAATTTAAGAACAGGGTCATCTAAAAAAAACTATTTATAATACCTTACGTTACGTGTAAGGTACCTAGGACTAGGTCAAGGGCCCACATTCAAGGGGGTTCATTTTTTTTTTGGTATACATTTTATATGTTATATTTTTTTGAGACAATATTTTAAATGTTATTGATAAAAAAAGAATTTGATAATTTGTTTGTCAGTCCAAAAACAAATTATCAAATTCTTTTTTATCAATATTTTACATGTTATTGATCAAAAAAGAATTTGATAATTTGTTTTTGGGCTGACAAAAGAGTTCAAGTAGCAATAATCAAATCATGTGAAAAGCTTAAAAAAATTCCGTAGTCTATAATTTACATATATAAACTCTCATTTGTTCAAAAAAAATATATAAATATTATCATCAGAAAAATATAAAAAAAATTTATTTTTAAGGGATCCACGAAAAAAAATTGTCCAAAGATCCTGAAATGTCAGGACCGGCCCTATCTAAGAAGCGGGACAAAGTAAGCATCTCCTTCTACGTGTTATTAAATTATCATAAATATTGATATATTTTATATGGGATTTAATTTGAAATATATAATAGATACTAATTGTCATTTACATTAAAACTTGTACCTCAATCCTTTTCCAGGTAAAAACGTTGCTCAAGGGAGTTCAAACTACGTTGGAGATTATTATCGACGCAATAAATTAGTGCAGCATTATGCCCTCCGACCAGACCTGCCGTTTGTTTTTTCTAATGTTGGTCTCAGTTTGTAATGTTCTGTTTTCACTATTGCATGTAATTTTTTTAATGTCATTGATTGAAAATGAAAAACCTTGAACCTTGACACATTTTTTCTCTCGTACATGTTCTGGTACACTTTTCATTCTTTTTGAATTATGATTGGACCCCTTGCCAATTTATGGCAAAAAATGGAGTAATTTGAGGTGGCTGTTTTGTCCCTCAAGTATCTCTAAAGTCTAGATATATAGGACTAGAAGATTTGGTTTTGCAAAAGATGTCAAGGGGGAGATTGATGTTCCTATGAATGACATGGTTTTGGCAAAACGCCTTTAGAGAGTTCAAGAAGAGTTCAACCGAAGACTGGAACGGAAGCACAACGTGGAACAGACGCACAAATGTTTCCTAAATCGGAAGTTTCTAAAGATCGAAGATCTGATCAGTTGGAGTCGGCTGACGAACTGAGAAGATCAGATATTCGAAAGAATATCTTCACATCTGTTAGAAGGCGGTTTAGAAGATTTGGAAAGGAAGATATCACAAAGATCTTCCTAAAGATTGGAGATAAGATATCTAGTAAATATTTAGATATTTCCTAAATATTTGACAGATTATCTGGAACAGATTTGGACTCCACCGAAGCATATAAATAGAAGGCTAGGGCGTCCAAGAGATCCATCACTTTTCTAAGAGAAATACACACGAGAGCATTCGTGAGATTGGAGAGAAGAAGAGCGACGGCCGGCTGAGTTTTCCCCATTGGAAAATCAACGGCGCTGAAGCAGTCTGTTCAGTGTGCTGATCAGACTGTTCTTATTGAACTGACTGCTGCACACATTGAAAATAGGGGTGAGCATGACCCGTCCTGACCCGGTCGACATTTTGGACGAACTTGAACCCGACCCGGTACTAAATAAGTCGGGTTCGGGTTACTCCTCGGGTGACCCGGTCCTATAACTATATTAACATAAAATAAAATAATTTAACTGCACTAATAAAGTCTATCGTTTGTCTTGAAGTTTGTTTCAATATGAGCTTCACATCATTTTGTTACAACAATGTTGGGCGGCTAACATGTTTAAACTCACTTTCTTTTTTCGTAGATTATTTTGTTGTAGGCTTTTAGCTACTTGATATGTTATAAGTCTATCGTTACGACGGGTTCGTGTTATCAAATGTGACCCGGTCAATATTTAGTGACGGGTTCGAGTTGACCTAAATGACCCGATCGTCGTTTCGGGTCGGGTTAAGGACAAACCTAACCCGTCCCACGATCACCCCTAACTGAAGACCATTACTCGCTTTCGGGAGAAAGCATCCGAGCTTCAGGAGAAGATCGAGCACGTTCGGAAGGGAGTTTCGAACGAAAGGGATCGAGGGGGATCCGAGATCACAAATCTGAGTGAAGCAGTGATAGAGGCGTTTACATTCGAGAGATTGTAAGAATAAGTTCACGTGTAGCTCTATACTGTTTAATAAAGATTTGCATCCCTTTAGTGCGTGGGTCCGTGGGAAGCCTCCAGAGTAGGCTGATACCGAACTGAGAATTACATTGTGTGTCTTCTTCGTATTCTGTCACAGTTACCGTCTGCTAAAGTATTCATGTCTCCGATTGAACACAACTTGAAACTGATCTTGAACAGAGAACAGAATTTAAAGTTGCCTTGTTTTTTTTGATGACCCAAAAGTTGCCTTGTTGATGACTCGATTAACTAGATTACGAGTTTCCCGGCACGTGTATATCACGTGATTGATTATAAGGCAGATGAAGGAATTGCCGAGACCCTTCGGCAGAAGCTTCCTTTAATATTATTTAAAGTCACTAATTTGTCCTTTTAACTGTTTGGACTTTGAAGCCACCAAGATTAACCTTCATCTTAATGGCACGTTGGATTAATTTGTCCTTTTAACTGTTTGAACATTGAAGTCACCAAGCCACTACTGCATGTGTAATGTTCTGTTTCCACTACTGCATGTGTTTTTCTAAGCATTCACCGAACTTACAAACTTAACCTTACTAAACTTACAAATTTTATTTAATGTTTGTGAGATTCGGATCCCGTGCAGCACAGTGAAATGTTGCGATTGCAAAAATGATATTTTTTAAATCAACGCGACATCATTTTGTAGTATTTAAAAAAAATTATCAATCGAAACAACATCGTTTATTTTGAAACTACGCCGTTTTGACACTTTCGGTATTTGGGTGCACCTGATCTTTTTCCCTACATTTGTGATGAAATAGATTAACCTTTATCTTAATGACACTTTAGATTCGTTTATTTTCCACAAGTAAACCCAAAGTGTTTAGCAGTAGCACACCAGAGTGGACTCAATGTCAAAATGTCCTAACTTTCGACCTATTTAAATGCAATATGTGAAGTAGAGAAGACACACACACACCAACAATGGATGATATTCGCAGTGAAGCTTTAGACTTCTACAACAAAAGCTCCAATGAAGTTAAAGCCCTGGCCACAAAGTTTTTCAATCACTTGGACTCCGATGGCGACTCGAGCATAAATTGCGCGGAGTTCTTCACCTTCATAAGAAGGAATAAACTCCTTTCCAGGCTATCAATCACCTTTGAAGTCTTTGAAGCTATGGACAGAGATGGAAACGACAAGTTGGATTTTAATGAGTTCATCACTTTCTTTTATGTGATTTTCGGTATGTGCGTCTGCGATGGTTGTGGAGTGAAGTTGTTGGGGCAGCGCCACATGACCTGCAACACATGTTTTGCTTCGAAGGGAGACACTTTTGATCTTTGTTATGCGTGCCTTTCGTCTAAGAGATTCAAGCATCAGCATGCCTATTTCTTGGATTTCAAGTTACTGATACTCGAGTCAATACCGAGCTATTCATCAACTTCAACCCAACCAATGGTATATATATACATATGTTTTTTGTCAGAAGAATTATATTCGTATAACTAATCGTGATATTCGTAAGACCATGTACTCATTAATCGCTGTATATGTCAGTTGTTTGTCCTCTTGTCAATAACAGTTGTTCCAAAATTTAAACATTTTTTCTTTCTTTCTTTCTTTTCGTGCAGGATGAGGAAGATGTCGTGTTATATAGGAAGCGGGACAAAGTAAGCATCTCCGCATTAATTTGGCAGATCTTGATGACAACCAAATAATAACTTAGAAACAAAATAGGACAATTTTCAGCAACCTTACTATTATAGATATATTAATAATATTAGAGATATATTAGTTTATGGTGCTATATTCTATTGTTGTCAGTTTTTCATATTTTATCTTTAACAATTTCCATATTTATGATTTACATTCCTATATAATTAGGATGCTAACTATTACCAATAATATATCAAAAAGTCATTCTTCCCAAATTATTATATATCTTACACTTACAATTAGCTGTCAAAAGAGTTATTCTGTTGAGCTAGTAAAATTGACATGCATTAAGGAAAAGTGACCCTATGTCGTTTAACACAAAATTAAGATTATTTTTCAATTGGATCGGATTTGAATGATTTTAGCGATATCAACTGTCTGTAAATTTGAATCTTCCAATTTTACTTTTCTGCAGACATTGAAGGTGCTTAAAGGAACTCTAAAAGCTTTAGAAGTTGCTGATGCTTTAGAAGTTGCTAATACTATTGCGAGTTGCCAAATTATGTAATTTCAATTCATGATTATCATTATGGCCTAGCAATGCATGGATTGCGATTTTGGTTTATATGTTCTGTTCCTGTTTTGTTAGTCGTCGGATTTGCTGTTGTTGTCATGACGTGCGTGTCTCCGAGTCTTTATATGCCTCCTTAATTATAAAAAAAAATTTCAAAAGTTTTTGAATCAAATTTACAAATTCAACTTCAAAAATTATTTACAACCCACCTGCAAAAGAAGTGTTTCTAATTCACAGCCAACAAAAAAATTACAGGCCAAAAGGGCTCGGCCTTTTATTTTATTTTTTTGATCGGTAACCTTCGCCCATTTAGAAAGCCCACATGTCGACCTGACAGTCAAAACAAACGACGACCAATACCAAAACCGACATCAAAACTTTATTACACGAATCAACTTTCTTCATATGTGCATGTGGGGTTGTAGTCGAAATTTTTAATTATTGGCTTTGTAATTAAATTATCATGAGTTCATTCCCACCAATATTTGGTGGGGAATTTCCTCCCTTCCCAGGAGGTGTTTCCCTCCTTTCACCGCAGTTACTTCCCTCCATTCACCCTTCGGCAGAAGCTTCCTTTAAAATTATTTAAAGTCACTAATTTGTCCTTTTAACTGTTTGAACTTTGAAGCCACCAAGACACTTTATTACTAACTTTTTGTTTTTTTATTTCTTTCAAAAATGGCATTATCTAAAATTTTAATTTCTAATTTGACTGGGTTTAAAAATTACTGTTAGATATTGTGTATTCCGACAATTAGATAAGTACTCAAATGAGAATCTTTGGACATTTTGAAAATCTGAAACCTATTCTCCATCTTTGAAAACTCATCAAGTTTAACTTAGTTTGTAATATACGTGTTCGATGTAGATTCGAAGATGCATCTTAACCTAATTATTACGCCTATCAGGATGTAGAACAATCGATCAAGGGGTAAGACGTAAAACCTCATATGCCAAAGTGGTCGGGAGTTCGAATCCCGAGTGGGCCGCACAAAAAAACCTAATTATCACAATTTAATTTTAAGACTCGAATTAGAAGAAGATTCTAATCCAAACGCAAATAATTTAATACTCAACTCATATAAATGGACAGGGAGCTTATTGTCAGCATCATATTCATATGAAAACAGCCCTATTGGAAACCAAAATAATTTATAGAATGTTTGTGATGATAGAGAGTAACCTTATCTTAATGGTACGTTAGATTCCTTTGTTTTCTACAAAGGAAACTTCACAGACTTGAGGTGACCGAGTCAACCCGAAGTCTCTAGCACACCAGAGCGGACTCAAAGTGTCCCAAAAGAGAACTTCCAACCTTTTTAAATGCATTATGTGAAGTAGAGAGGACACACCAATAAGCAATAATGGAGGAACTTCGCCGGGAAGCTTTAGAATTCTACAACAAAAGCTCCAATGAAGTTAAAGCCCTGGCCACGAAGTTTTTCAATCACATGGACTCCGATGGCGACTCGAGCATAAATGTCGCGGAGTTCTCCGCCTTCATAAAAGGAAATAAACTCCTTTCCAAGCTATTAATCCCCGATGAAGTCTTTAAAAGTATGGACCTGAATGGGAACGGGAGGTTGGATTTTAACGAGTTCATCGCTTTCTTTTATATGGTTTTCGCTGTTGGAAGTTTTGTACATATATCTGAATATAAATGTAACTCATGCAGTAATGAAACAGAGAGCCTTAATCTTTAGCAGCAAATTGAGCAATATATAAACTCATACAACGTTAATGGAAATGATACAGAACATACATATGATTAAACTAAGCATACATATGAATTAGCTGATGCAGCAAGTAACAGCAATTAACAGCAACTAATCTGTATAAAACTACTCTGAATTAATACAGCATATAACAGCAACTAACTGAAGCATTCATATTTGACAGTAAGCAATCATAAATAAAGTCATGCAGCTCTACTGAACAAACAGAACAAGGAAAACAGATTAGGTAATTGGACAGCAAACCGAAACCGAGATGTTGATTCAGTCACGTCGATGACGCTGTCCTTAAAGCTGTATTGCCTCCCGTAGGTGCTGGGTCTGATGTCAATGAGCTTCCCAGGATGAAAGAATCACAACAAGCGCTTGAGCACCGTCGCCTTGCTGTACGAACTTATTCAACCTTTCACTATCACCACTGATCGGAAACAAACAAAAGGGAAGTCGAGGTATGTGAAGGATTTCGTTTTCGTGTGTATTGATCCTGAAGGCACTGATGTCCTTTTATAGTGAACAAGTTGAACTGCCATGATGTCCACTAAGCAGGAACTGTCCCATGATGCACATCATCAGCAACCAACCCATGATCAATAACCGCCGAAGACTGACTTAGTCTTTGGTCTTTGTCTTTGGTTCAAAAATTAATTCGAAATAAGCAAAATGTGGCGCACCACCATTTTCTTCAAACCTTTATACACACATTTTCCAACAATCCCCCACATGAAGAAAATCGAGTGGTGAAAACAAATAAAACAATAATCCTCGATAATCAACCTCGACTCAATGTGGTGATAGCTTCTACGGATAATATCTGCACAGGATAGGTAGGTTACCCCCTTGAACCTTCCTTGGGATAACATGATCTCTTTACTGACTATTCAGTAGACGTGATTGTCTTTGAACTGTTTGTCTTATACTGTAAACGAAAATCATGTTCCCACAGATATTATCCTGATCTTATTCAGTTCTTACTGGTGGGCTCATTTTGGTCATGACACCCCTTTCCTGGTTCTGCAAGAGTTTCTAAAGAATTAAGCCCTTTGAATTCTCCTTTGAAGCGACCCCACTTCTCTCTCACATAGGTGATTCTTTCTCAAAGTAATCCCGCGTTACCCATTTGAATCTCACTATTCAAATTACTAGAATCATTAAAAGCTCCAAGCTTAGCCTCGTGCGGGAGTCACTGTTTATCAGGGAATAGGACTGGGGTGTTACCCCCACAGTGACCTCATAGTCTTAGCAGTTAGGTGGTCCCTTTGAACCAAGGTCTTGGGATCTCCAGTTATCATGGTAGGGTTTTTCGTTGCCTCGACTTTATTTCCAAAAGGGCTTAAGCCTATGTTTTGATATTAACAATCAAAAGGCTTCAGACCCATTCCCTTGGACAACTTCTCTATTAGGTCCTTACTTAACCCTTTGGTTAGCGGATCCGCATTATTCTCTTTGGACCTCATTTAGTCAATATGACTCAGGTGCAGAGAAGTTGTTTAATGGTTTTGTGTCCTCGATGTATACGTCGAGACTAACCATCATACATAATAATATGTGCCCCAGAAATCAATGATTGATTCTCACAATGTAAACACATTGTTGGCACATGTTTTGTCCTTTTAGGAATATCCTCCTCTATATTCATAACCATTAAACTTCTTCGCCACATTTATCTAGTGTGACGAACTCAGCCTCCAAAATGGATTTGGTTCTCGCAATTTGTTTGAGGATTTCCAATACACATTTGCCTCTCCCACGGTGAACCCATAGCCACTCGTGGCCTAAAGTCATTGAATCCTCAATGACCTCCAAATATTTGGTATAGTGTAGACTATACTTACGAGTAAATCGTAGGTACTTCAGTACTCTCACGATAGCCTTCCAGTGTGCACTTCCTGGATTCCTCGTGTGTCTCGCTAGTCTACTCACAGTGTAAGCATTGTCTGATATAGTACAATTCATCAAGTACATTAGACTGCTTATCACTCTGACATATTCCACTTGGGAGATGCATTCACGTTTATTCTTAGACATGTGTTGATTCACGTCAACATGGATTCTAGACAGTCCTGGACTGTCTTCTTCAAATTTGTCTAAGAGTTTGTCAACGTAGTGTGACTGACTTAATACAAGTCCCTCTAACCTTCGTGTAATTTTAATGCTTAAAATTACTTCGGCAAGTCTTAAAGCCTTCATCTGAAACTTCCAGTTCAATAATGACTTGGTGGACTTTAAGACATTAGACATCATTACATTGTCTAATTTCAACTGTCACTGCTTTGGCGCTTGCTTCAGGCTTTTGTGAGACTCACATCCTTTGTTCTCTTGCCCGACAAATAACAACTAAACCCTCAGGTTGTTCAGTGTAAATCTCTTCCTCAACTTTCCATTGAGAAAGCAAGTCTTTACCTCCATCTGATGAATTTTCAGATTGCGCAAAGCAGCAATGACCACTATCATCTTTGATGTTATTCTCGTTACTAGAGAATAAGTATCAAAGTAGTATAGACCGTTCTTTTATCTATACTCTTTTATTACAAGTCTCATCTTGTATATCGTTGCAGATCCATCTGCAGTCATCTTCCTCTTGAAGATCCACTTTAAACCATGTGGTTTACTTCAGGAGGGAGATCATCCAACTCTCAAGTGTGGTTCTTAAAGATAGAGTCAATCACATCTTATGGTTTCTTTCATAAGAGACTCTTCACTAAACTGACGACCTCTTTGTACGTTTGAGGTTCAGCCTCAAGCATGTAGGTTAGAAAATCAAGTCCATATGATTTATCTATCCTTTCTCGCTTATTTTGCCTCAATTTCTTCGAATCGATCTCATGATCAGATTCTTTCTCATTCTCTTAGTACCAGGGGCCATTACCATAACTAGGCAATCCCCGCACTTACAAGTATTTACAGGAAGTTGTTGTTCCCTTAAATGACTTATAAAGAGACTTATACTTCTTACGAGGTATCTTACTCAAAAGATACTTTGCTGATGGCCTCCCCCCACATTCGTTGGGTTAACCTGGAGCTTACCATCATCACATTCATCATCTCTTTCGAATGCAACGTTTCCAATTCGAAACATGTTCGACTAAAGAGAGTATAATACAGTGATCATGCTCACTTTCAATATCACTTTTCTCAACTCTTCAAGTTGGTACTCGACCTCTGAAATTGATATTCAACTTCACATGACATGTATCCTCAACTGTCACAGCTTTGCTATTAAGCAAATATTTTATAACAATATTTTGTACTATCAATGAAAGTCACAAATACTTGTTACCACCCCATATTTCAAATCACATAACGCATTATGGATTAACTCAAGGGATTTCACACTTTCAACACTATGAAAGGATTTACTATTAAATTTACTTCAATGCAAATTTACATTTGTGCTTTTATAACAAAATGACATTTGGAGATAACGTCCAAAATCATCAAGCACTATGACGGGCTTTCATGACACCCAACTATTTGAACTATACCCGCAGATATAATTCTGAAATTAGACCCGCAGGTCTATTTCTAGTCATAGCCATCATCCAAATAGTGTGACACACATCAGTGTTGCCCTCCACACTGGGAGCCACTAAAATCCACTTAGGATTTCATCTTCAGTGAAGTAGATACGATGTCCACAACTCCATTGTGCCCGTCACTGGCGGCTCGATCCCATCAATTACTCATCTGAGCTCAAATAGTGTCCTCTACCTAGCCTAGACATCTCCCTTGCGCTGAAAGTTCTCTCAGAACTTAATTGATTATCACCCAAAATAATCATCAAAGCGGCAGCACCCAGCAGTCTTTGCTGGGATACAATTCAAGCTTCATCTTCCATCAAACCAAAGCCCTCCATTTTAGTTGGCATCTCAACCGCATCTAATCGCGGCAGCCACATTCTGAAACTGCCATCGCATGTGATGGTTATAGAGCCACCAACTTGAGATTCCCTGATATCTGGCTTCGCCACTCCCAAGGACAAGCTTGTCTACTGTAACATATTCTCATCATTTGTTCCTGACCAGGTTATACACCAAACCCCAACAGGAGATTAGATTGAATCATACAATAGCAAAAATAAACCACACAAAGGTAGGGTTTATCAGTGAAGAAATTGCAGCATCAACCGCTTTATCTTTCGACGGCACTATCGGCATCCATCAGCACGATACAAGATGTCAAAACGCTCAGTATAATACCTTGTGATTTCAGTTCAATCACAATCGGAGCGTTATTGCCGCTACTGATAAGCAAGCACCTCCAAGCATTAGATAGGCTTTTAGGCCTCGCTTCTCAGACTTCGAAAACAGAGTGAGCATCAGGCTCTCCATTAAGGATCAAAATCTCACCACCACACCATGGGTAGTTCCTGATGATTGACAAAATTAATCAATAGATTTATAATCAATTGAAACATGGCAGCAAACCTTCTTATTTCAACCCAGCCAACACGCGGCTTCATCGCAGCGCTCACTTCGCTGGTAAGGGGCTCGACATCACCGTCACTGCCAGTCTCGGCGGTATCTCAGTACACCACTAGTGCATATCCAACGGTCTTGTTACATTAGCCAATCTTTATGGTCCAATCTCCACTGGATGATTGAGCTTATAAACCCAAATTAGGATTTTTCAGCTTTGATGTCGGTTGCTTCAATCTCCATCAAAGCCCAGGTGGAAACTCTCCTACTTGCCAGAAGAATCGTCAGCCGTCAGTAGGATTTCATCAACCAGTAGAGAGCTCTGCGATGCCAACCCCGGCTACGGTTAGCTCCAACCGCGCCACTCCGTGTTTCAATGCTTGGTTTGGCATTGAGACTTCGCCCTTAGATTCACCATTGGTGTCTGCTGAAACAGACATGTAAATTCAGTCAGTATGAATAAAATTCAATGACTCAACAATATAATTTATAATGGGCTAAATTTCAAGAGCCCAATCCTTTTTGCCAAAATAGGGTTTCCGGCCGCCATCATCTTTCAGCTTCGGTCTCTACTTGAGACAACAATCCTCTTGCCACGTTTGCCCTACTTGCCTAAACCGCCGGGGTCATGCAGAAAACCACTGCGAAGCGCTCGCAACTGTCTGACAACCGCTCCGCAAATATGTCGTCTCCAACCGTCACGCTGCACAACTTCAACTTTGACGGAGGTTCCTTTGACGATGGTCGTTACTTCGATCTCAGCGCTGCCAACGTCGCTGTTGATACCTACTGCAGCAAACCGCTACATCCCGATCATCTCTGGATCGTCATCAACTCTTCGCCCTCTACTTTGACGCTTTCCGATTCATCGTTTCCTTTTCATCGGTCTTTCAGCCATGTTGATACTGGAGCGAAGCGCAGTCACTCCAAACACAATCAACGGCAACATCAACTTCATTTCCGGGCCGAGCAGTACTACTTTGTCTGCACAATCAATCAGATCAACATTAGTATCTCGATTAATTAATTAACCAGTCAAGGCGTCTTCATCCTCTTTGAGCAGTCTGAGACTTTGAGAAATGAATATGCATGATCGCTCGATAATATAGTGCAAATACTCAATAAGAATATCGAATACTTATGCTAATCACGGTTAATCAAAACAATTTGTAATGACTCGGGTGAACCCAAGGTCGGACCCAAAGGATAGGTGATTAAACTATTAGTGCTAATGATTTACTTAGGATGTCTAATGGATGGGGGGGGAATTTCCTCTAAGAGGTTGATAGCCAAGTTTTAACTATCCAAGAATGGTGTAATTAATGAAAAGGGGAAACAATCAATTCAAAGATGACTAGGGATCTAATCCTCCACCTAAACCATTATTGTGACGTTAAACTAGGACACCATTGATGAAATCACATGCACGTGTTTAGAATTTAGCCATGTAACATTAATGTTAAGTTCAACTCACGCTTCAACTTAGTACCAAGAGGTTACATCTCGCATAATGCCTCACACTCACGCTCTATTGGCATTATAGAGTCTAATTATCTAATCTCACACTCACGCTTTATTGACTAGACAATCACACTCTTGTTAAGATCAAGCCATTCTCATTAGGTTAAAAGTGTCATCCAACTAACACAAAATCCTAATGTTTCTTCATTTAGATCATTTGAAATCATGTTCTTCAACGCAAGTTACTTGAAACACAAAATCAAGCAAAGTTTCTCATTGGGGCATTTTCACAAACACCTTATGGGCAACTCTAATCATTAAGTTCAAATGAAGAAAAATAATGTGCAAATCATTCATCAATGGCATCCATAATGTTTATAGTGTCACAAACATGTTTAGGGGATTCATAGATCCCCAATCAAGATCACTACTCACTCATAGTGGGGTTACAATCAAAAGCATCCATGGAAGAGTATGTAAACATGAAGAAGATGAGTTTAGGAATCTAAAACCAAAGTAGGAATTCAAGAGAATGATGTTGGTCTTCTTCTCCTTCACTCAATCTCCTCGAAATTCGTGCTTGATCCCCTCCAAATCCGTGCCAAAAATCCCTCTCCGGAAATCCCCCAAAAACCTTCTATTTATAGCCAAAGTTAGGGTTTTCCGGTATTGTAGCCCAGTCGATCGACTGGCGTTGTGCGATGGCTCAGTCGATCGACTGGCATTGCTTGATTTGCAGGCCCTCCTGAGAATTGCTTGAGTCGGTCGACTGGAACAAAGAAGAATCCCAGTCGATCGACTGAGAAGGGTCAAATTGCAGTGCCTCCTGAGAGTTGATCGAGTCGATCGACTGGAGCAGGGGAGCATCCCAGTCGATCGACTGAAGAAGCTTGATTTGCAGGCTCTCCTGAGAGTTGAGCGAGTCGATCGACTGGAGCAGGGGAGCATCCCAGTCGATCGACTGAAGGCCAATTTCTGATAACTCGCTCAAATCTTCGAATTTTCCTCGTTTCTTCGTGATAAGGTTCTGAGCTCAATGTATGGTCGTTCCAAGCCATGTTTTTGCTCCGAAATGCTCGGTTTTGCTCCAAACTCAATGCCCACTTGTGTTCTCAGTTTAAACCCTGTAATTAGCCTGAAATGAACCACAAGGCATCAAATGGCAAGTGAAATGATAATGAAATGATCGAAACAATGAGCATAGAGGTTGCCTAAAATGCATATATTTAAGTGCTATCAAATCACCCCACACTTAACATTTGATCGTCCCGAGCAAACTAATCATAAAGATCAACAACAACATGCACTTTGCTCATTCATGATCGGTTCAAAGAAACTCCATATGGTCATGAAAACTAACTAAAAACGCTAAGAAACAAATACTACTTATGATAAACCACTTTCGTAGGTGACACGAGTACATTTAGCGAATGCACCAAGCCTTTAAACCCCTAGGCTACCCTAGTGGAGGAGTTGTAGTCTCCTGAGAGTTTTCAGACACGGGAATACTCACAAATCCCACAAAGAGAACAACCATCCAAAAAGGCATTTTAAGCTCACAATTGTCAAAGTACTAGGCAAGGTGTTTTTCATGAAGTTCATAATGCATTCAACTAGATATGTGCATTTCAATCACTACATGAGTCCTCTTCGAATCCTTATGGAAATTCATGAATTAGGGCATTCAAGCAAATCAAAGCAAAGACTAATAACTCTTTAATCAAAGATTCTAGTCATTTTCTATATTAGTGACTTCAAGAAAATGATCTAATAATTGCAAAGAAATCTTGTTGGATCACTCACAAATGCTAGCAAGAAGGCTAGTCCATTGGCTTGTGGGCTTTGAACTCATTCTCAAGCCTAGGACGCATAGGTCACTTAGTCATAAGAGAAGAGGAGTTCCAACAATAAAGTTTTTGTAAATACTTGCAAACCATATCATGCCTAAGTATAAAAGAATACGAGGTTCGTCCCTTAGTGAATTCTTACTAGGAAGTATCAATTGTGTCGTTGGTCTTCATGCTAGAGAATGGCGGAATAGCCGATTGTCAAGTCTAATTGAAACATTAAAGGGGGTAGAAGCCGCACTAAGCACTTTCGAGGGGGAACTTACCTTCCTAACCCTCGGCACTTAGCACATACTTCTTTGAAGTTCTTCCTAACGGTGATCAATCATAAGGAAGGGATTTGAGGCTTATTTCACATATTTTTTTCTTCTTCTTTTTTTTCTTTCTTTTTTTCCTTTCTTTTTTTTCTTGCCCTCTTTTGACCCCACACTTAGAACTTTGACAAAGGGCTAAGTGTTAAAAATGGAGCATGACAAACCAACAAGACAAATCCACAAGATAAGCAAGGTCACTAAAGTCACCTAAAGGCAATCATGGCATGCAAGAGTTTTAAAATTATATTTTTTTCGATTTTATGCTTTCAAAGATCAACTCTTTAGTCTCAACGAGAAAAAGCTTAGAATAAAAGATAAAGAAGTGCTAGTAGATGCTTTGATCCTCAAGAATGAAAGTCAACAATCCAATCCATTAGTCATCTAAAGGATCAATCAGGTGAAATCATGCACGACTAGTTGAATTTAGAGATGAAATTTTCTCAAAAATGTAGCCTTGCCTAGACTTTTTGTTTTCATTTAATAATTCGAAATTTTTGGATGAATTGTGCAAAAGTGTGAATGTTTTCCCTTAAACATACAAGTCAATTGGATTCCACACATTAAAGCACATCAAGCAAGCACAAACATCTCGTGTGGTCAAAACATAGGCACCCCACACTTATGCCCAATCAAAGCATCAAATTTACCAAGCACATCATGCAAGAAGCATTTCAATTGCATAAAGATCATCAAACAAAAGCATTCACGCATGCATAGTTCATATTCTCAATTCTTGCACAAAGCAATAAGAATCCAATCAAAATAGACATCTTGAAAGTCAAGGAAGAAACACTCACAAGCCTAGTTTAACGTCTTGGCTAAGACGGAGCCGATTCTCCTTGGGAGATAGGAAGCACGCTTGAGGAGTCTTTTGCTAAGATCCCTCCTCAAGCGGGGCCTTGGACTTGATCGTGTCAAACCACCTTCAAATCCCATTTGAATTTCCTTCCACCAAGCCTACGATGGACTTCCCATTGCAAGTTTGACCTCTTCATAAACAATGAAAATCCCTTTATAGCTAAGGGGTCATGGGAGCTTCTTTTGAATAATCTCGTGAGGTATGGTAGGAAGCTCCAAAACTTGTCTCTAGGCTTTGTGACAAAGAAAGGATCTTCAATGCTAGCCACTAGCGTGATGGGCACACCTTCCTTCAATTTTTCGATGATGCCCTTGGGTGCCCATTCCTCAATCTCCCTCATTAAACTTCCATTTACTTGCATGCGAGGTGGCTCTTTAGTCTCTTCCATGAAAGTCTCAACAAAGTCTCTATACCCTTGGAGTTCTTGTGGCTCAATATCCTCTTCCTCGATTCCATCATCAACAATAGAATTGGGTTCACTATCAAGCTTACTAATAGCGGGAGGGAGGTCTTCTTCATCCAAAAGAGATATCTCTTCAATGCACGAGTCGTCATCGTTGAAGAATTCCTCATCTGATAGCCAAGGCTTCGATGGAATGGTGGGCACTTGTGTGTTCTCGTCCAAACGATCTTGAAGTGTGCTAGTAGTGAAGGATGCTTCACTCTTGCATTCCACCTCCTCTTCGTCACAAGATTCACCCTCCATCTCCTCATGAACGGCTTGGCGAACGGCTCTCATGAACTCATCCTCACTTTCTTGATCCCATTCTTCCCTTGAGGCATTATGTTCAAAAACTTCGTCTTCGGGTATCTCCTCTTCAACATCCATGTCTCCACATTCCATTGTTTGGTGTTGAGCATTCATCTCCCTCAATTGAGCCCATTCGCTTTTTAACTCATGGTTTCGAGCCTCCAATATTTTCAACTTAGCGTTCATCTTCTCTTGGTTTTCAAGGAATGTGGCAAACATGGCTTCTAACTCGGAGGGCTCACTTGAAGGTTGAGGAGGTTGAGGGTGGGAGTCTTCAATTTCAAAACATTGATCATCATTCCAATATTGATCGTGGGCATGTGATGGGTTCCAAGAGTTTTCCCAATAGGCGTTTGGTTGCTCCTCTTCTTGGTCATCCCCATCCAAATTATAACAACTATTTTGATAGTCATGCCCTTGGTAATTCCCATATGGTTGCTCCTCCTCATAATAGTATCCCTCATTAGAATAGACTTGTTGGCTTTGATTG
The DNA here is from genome assembly GCA_033675215.1 of Rhodiola kirilowii. NCBI lineage: Eukaryota > Viridiplantae > Streptophyta > Magnoliopsida > Saxifragales > Crassulaceae > Rhodiola > Rhodiola kirilowii. The sequence continues at coordinate 4,070,940 of CM066193.1, read as the reverse complement.
TTCATCCAATAGTCTTCACAATGGGCATTTGGTTGATCATCTTCATAATAATCTTCATTGTCTTCATACTTCCTTTTGTCAACCCAAGCCTTAACCACACTTATCATGCTATCCACTTTCTTTGTCAAATCCGCCATTTGATCCTTAAGTGCATAATTGGAAGAATCTTCTTCATAATAATCTTCATCGTGAATGACTTGTTGGATGTAGTGATCCATCCTCGCAAAACAAGATTAACGAAGTTAGAAAGGGAAATGAGAGAAAAAGAAGAATATACAAGCATAAGAGAAAGAAAAAAATATTTACAAGATGACAAACTAAACAATCTTTTAGCACCTAGTTAATTAACATATCCCCGGCAACGGCGCCATTTGATCGGTTGTAAATATAGCGAAAATATTCAAATAAGAATTCAAATACTTAGGCTAGCCACGGTGATCAAAACATTTATATTTGACTCGGGAAACCCAAGGTCGAACCCAAAGGATAGGTGATTAAACTAATATTGCTATAGATTAAAGCTAGATTGTCTATGGTTTTTGGGGGGGGGGGGGAATTGTTCCTTTAAAAAGGATGATAGCCAAATTTAACTATCCAAAGGGAGGTTTGATCCACAAAAGAGATTAACAATCAATAAAAGATGACTAGGGATCTAATCCTCCACCTAAACAATCATTGTGACGGTAAACTAGGACACCACTGATGAAATCACATGCACATACTTAGAATTTAGCCATGCAACATTACTACCAAGTTCAACTCACGCTCCAACTTAGTAATAAGAGGCTACATCTCGCATAATGCCTCACACTCACGCTCTATTGGCACTATAGAATATAATCATCTAGTCTCACACTCACGCTCTATTGACTAGATAATCATATTCTTGTTAAGCTCAAGCCATTCTCATTAGGTTAAAGTGTCATCCAACTAACACAAAAGCTAACGCTTCTTCATTTAGGTCATTTGAAATCATGCTCTTCAACGCAAGTTACTTCAAACACAAAATCAAGCAAAGTTCCCATTGAGGCATTTTCACAAACACCTAATAGGCAACTCTAAACATTAAGTTCAAATGAAGAAGAAACATGTGCAAAACATTCATCAATAGCATCCATAGTGTTTACATAGTCACAAACATGTCTAGGGGATTCATAGATCCCCAATCAAGGTCACTACTCACTCATGGTGAGGTTACAAACAAAATCCATCATAAAAATGCTAACAATCATGAAAAGGGTAGAGTTTAGAATTCAAATCCAATATGGAGCTTCAATAGAACTAGATGATCCAATCTCCTTGGTGTTGATTGCTCCAAAATCCTAGCAAAAGTCCCCCAAGTCGTCCTCCCCCAAAAAGCCCCCAAAATTGGATCTCAACATCTCTATTTATTGCAAAAATTAGGGATTCGGCACTGTAGCAGGCCAGTCGATCGACTGGCGCTGGCCTGATGTCCCAGTCGATCGACTGGAGGAGAAAGAGCCGTTTTGGTAAGCAGGATCTCAGTCGATCGACTGGCACAAAGAAGGATCCCAGTCGATCGACTGGGAAGGGCCAAATTGCAGTGTCTCCTGAGAGGTGATCGAGTCGATCGACTGAAGGTGAGTCGATCGACTGAGAAAGGCTGATTTGTAACAGTTCCTGTTTCTTCTGGCGAGTCGATCGACTGGAGCAGGGGAGCTTCCCAGTCGATCGACTGGAGTGGAATATCTGCCAACTTTTGCTCTAAGCACCGGTTTTTCCCGATTTTTCTTCAAATGGCTCTTGACACTGAGATATCTTGATTTGTGCCTGAAACGCATGAAAAGAGGATCAAATGACATCAAATAGTAGCCGGAATCGAACTAAAGCTATAGTGAAGAGCGGGCATTAATGAGTCGAAAACTCGACTCATCAATGCATTTCCTCCTGTTAAAACCTAACAATCAGGTTAGGTTAGTCATTGTCAGTGCAAAGCATGAACAATTCATGTAAGCTCACAAATGAGCCACGCAAAGAACTAATCTGTGGTTTTTCATCAGAGTGTTCTCCTTGCAAACTGTACGTTCTGATCATACTCCTGTCCTCAGGGACGGACCCAGAAATTAAAACAGGGGGTGACAAACGAAAATAGATTACACAATCAAACAAAAATTGTTTCAAAACATATTACATTAAAATGAATATTGCACTAGATTTTGATTTCATCTTATATCTTGTTGCAAAGAGTGTTTGGTATTTATCCACGTAAAAGAAAAAATTGGAAGACTCATAATAAAAGATATCGTCTTGTACATAAAAGGGAAAAGTACACATTGGTGTCTCGATCTATCAACATTTTCCAATTAAATATCCAAACTATGTAATTTCGAACACCGAACACCATAATTACACTATAATTAAATTGCTAACTCGATCATGTGAACCCCTTTTGATTTTCAAACATGTTTGATTTGCTTTTTGTTCTAGTCGACCAACGATTTTTCAAAGAATAAACATATTCAAGATTTGATATCATAATATAATTGATTCAAATACAAACTTTTAATTTGGATACACCTACAAAAATAGCATAGTTTAATTGTTTAATGTAATTGATTTTTAGTTTAGACTATTAAATTAAATTTGCATTATTTACAAAAAAAAATTTTGGAAAAAGCTGGGGGTGACAATTGTCACCCCTAGCCTCAAGTAGTTCCGTCCCTGCCTGTCCTTAAACATTACAAACTGTATTGTTAGTAACTTCAATGATATTCAGAATTAAATACAGCTTTAAGATTGTTGGAAGTTTTGTACATATATCTGAATATAAATGTAACTCATGCAGTAATGAAACAGAGAGCCTTAATCTTTAGCAGCAAATTGAGCAATATATAAACTCATACAACGTTAATGGAAATGATACAGAACATACATATGATTAAACTAAGCATACATATGAATTAGCTGATGCAGCAAGTAACAGCAATTAACAGCAACTAATCTGTATAAAACTACTCTGAATTAATACAGCATATAACAGCAACTAACTGAAGCATTCATATTTGACAGTAAGCAATCATAAATAAAGTCATGCAGCTCTACTGAACAAACAGAACAAGGAAAACAGATTAGGTAATTGGACAGCAAACCGAAACCGAGATGTTGATTCAGTCACGTCGATGACGCTGTCCTTAAAGCTGTATTGCCTCCCGTAGGTGCTGGGTCTGATGGCAATGAGCTTCCCAGGATGAAAGAATCACAGCAAGCGCTTGAGCACCGTCGCCTTGCTGTACGAACTTATTCAACCTTTCACTATCACCACTGATCGGAAACAAACAAAAGGGAAGTCGAGGTATGTGAAGGATTTCGTTTTCGTGTGTATTGATCCTGAAGGCACTGATGTCCTTTTATAGTGAACAAGTTGAACTGCCATGATGTCCACTAAGCAGGAACTGTCCCATGATGCACATCATCAGCAACCAACCCATGATCAATAACCGCCGAAGACTGACTTAGTCTTTGGTCTTTGTCTTTGGTTCAAAAATTAATTCGAATTAAGCAAAATGTGGCGCACCACCATTTTCTTCAAACCTTTATACACACATTTTCCAACAATCCCCCACATGAAGAAAATCGAGTGGTGAAAACAAATAAAACAATAATCCTCGATAATCAACCTCGACTCAATGTGGTGATAGCTTCTACGGATAATATCTGCACAGGATAGGTAGGTTACCCCCTTGAACCTTCCCTTGGGATAACATGATCTCTTTACTGACTATTCAGTAGACGTGATTGTCTTTGAACTGTTTGTCTTATACTGTAAACGAAAATCATGTTCCCACAGATATTATCCTGATCTTATTCAGTTCTTACTGGTGGGCTCATTTTGGTCATGACACCCCTTTCCTGGTTCTGCAAGAGTTTCTAAAGAATTAAGCCCTTTGAATTCTCCTTTGAAGCGACCCCACTTCTCTCTCACATAGGTGATTCTTTCTCAAAGTAATCCCGCGTTACCCATTTGAATCTCACTATTCAAATTACTAGAATCATTAAAAGCTCCAAGCTTAGCCTCGTGCGGGAGTCACTGTTTATCAGGGAATAGGACTGGGGTGTTACCCCCACAGTGACCTCATAGTCTTAGCAGTTAGGTGGTCCCTTTGAACCAAGTTCTTGGGATCTCCAGTTATCATGGTAGGGTTTTTCGTTGCCTCGACTTTATTTCCAAAAGGGCTTAAGCCTATGTTTTGATATTAACAATCAAAAGGCTTCAGACCCATTCCCTTGGACAACTTCTCTATTAGGTCCTTACTTAACCCTTTGGTTAGAGGATCCGCATTATTCTCTTTGGACCTCATTTAGTCAATATGACTCAGGTGCAGAGAAGTTGTTTAATGGTTTTGTGTCCTCGATGTATACGTCGAGACTAACCATCATACATAATAATATGTGCCCCAGAAATCAATGATTGATTCTCACAATGTAAACACATTGTTGGCACATGTTTTGTCCTTTTAGGAATATCCTCCTCTATATTCATAACCATTAAACTTCTTCGCCACATTTATCTAGTGTGACAAACTCAGCCTCCAAAATGGATTTGGTTCTCGCAATTTGTTTGAGGATTTCCAATACACATTTGCCTCTCCCACGGTGAACCCATAGCCACTCGTGGCCTAAAGTCATTGAATCCTCAATGACCTCCAAATATTTGGTATAGTGTAGACTATACTTACGAGTAAATCGTAGGTACTTCAGTACTCTCACGATAGCCTTCCAGTGTGCACTTCCTGGATTCCTCGTGTGTCTCGCTAGTCTACTCACAGTGTAAGCATTGTCTGATATAGTACAATTCATCAAGTACATTAGACTGCTTATCACTCTGACATATTCCACTTGGGAGATGCATTCACGTTTATTCTTAGACATGTGTTGATTCACGTCAACATGGATTCTAGACAGTCCTGGACTGTCTTCTTCAAATTTGTCTAAGAGTTTGTCAACGTAGTGTGACTGACTTAATACAAGTCCCTCTAACCTTCGTGTAATTTTAATGCTTAAAATTACTTCGGCAAGTCTTAAAGCCTTCATCTGAAACTTCCAGTTCAATAATGACTTGGTGGACTTTAAGACATTAGACATCATTACATTGTCTAATTTCAACTGTCACTGCTTTGGCGCTTGCTTCAGGCTTTTGTGAGACTCACATCCTTTGTTCTCTTGCCCGACAAATAACAACTAAACCCTCAGGTTGTTCAGTGTAAATCTCTTCCTCAACTTTCCATTGAGAAAGCAAGTCTTTACCTCCATCTGATGAATTTTCAGATTGCGCAAAGCAGCAATGACCACTATCATCTTTGATGTTATTCTCGTTACTAGAGAATAAGTATCAAAGTAGTATAGACCGTTCTTTTATCTATACTCTTTTATTACAAGTCTCATCTTGTATATCGTTGCAGATCCATCTGCAGTCATCTTCCTCTTGAAGATCCACTTTAAACCATGTGGTTTACTTCAGGAGGGAGATCATCCAACTCTCAAGTGTGGTTCTTAAAGATAGAGTCAATCACATCTTATGGTTTCTTTCATAAGAGACTCTTCACTAAACTGACGACCTCTTTGTACGTTTGAGGTTCAGCCTCAAGCATGTAGGTTAGAAAATCAAGTCCATATGATTTATCTATCCTTTCTCGCTTATTTTGCCTCAATTTCTTCGAATCGATCTCATGATCAGATTCTTTCTCATTCTCTTAGTACCAGGGGCCATTACCATAACTAGGCAATCCCCGCACTTACAAGTATTTACAGGAAGTTGTTGTTCCCTTAAATGACTTATAAAGAGACTTATACTTCTTACGAGGTATCTTACTCAAAAGATACTTTGCTGATGGCCTCCCCCCACATTCGTTGGGTTAACCTGGAGCTTACCATCATCACATTCATCATCTCTTTCGAATGCAACGTTTCCAATTCGAAACATGTTCGACTAAAGAGAGTATAATACAGTGATCATGCTCACTTTCAATATCACTTTTCTCAACTCATCAAGTTGGTACTCGACCTCTGAAATTGATATTCAACTTCACATGACATGTATCCTCAACTGTCACAGCTTTGCTATTAAGCAAATATTTTATAACAATATTTTGTACTATCAATGAAAGTCACAAATACTTGTTACCACCCCATATTTCAAATCACATAACGCATTATGGATTAACTCAAGGGATTTCACACTTTCAACACTATGAAAGGATTTACTATTAAATTTACTTCAATGCAAATTTACATTTGTGCTTTTATAACAAAATGACATTTGGAGATAACGTCCAAAATCATCAAGCACTATGACGGGCTTTCATGACACCCAACTATTTGAACTATACCCGCAGATATAATTCTGAAATTAGACCCGCAGGTCTATTTCTAGTCATAGCCATCATCCAAATAGTGTGACACACATCAGTGTTGCCCTCCACACTGGGAGCCACTAAAATCCACTTAGGATTTCATCTTCAGTGAAGTAGATACGATGTCCACAACTCCATTGTGCCCGTCACTGGCGGCTCGATCCCATCAATTACTCATCTGAGCTCAAATAGTGTCCTCTACCTAGCCTAGACATCTCCCTTGCGCTGAAAGTTCTCTCAGAACTTAATTGATTATCACCCAAAATAATCATCAAAGCGGCAGCACCCAGCAGTCTTTGCTGGGATACAATTCAAGCTTCATCTTCCATCAAACCAAAGCCCTCCATTTTAGTTGGCATCTCAACCGCATCTAATCGCGGCAGCCACATTCTGAAACTGCCATCGCATGTGATGGTTATAGAGCCACCAACTTGAGATTCCCTGATATCTGGCTTCGCCACTCCCAAGGACAAGCTTGTCTACTGTAACATATTCTCATCATTTGTTCCTGACCAGGTTATACACCAAACCCCAACAGGAGATTAGATTGAATCATACAATAGCAAAAATAAACCACACAAAGGTAGGGTTTATCAGTGAAGAAATTGCAGCATCAACCGCTTTATCTTTCGACGGCACTATCGGCATCCATCAGCACGATACAAGATGTCAAAACGCTCAGTATAATACCTTGTGATTTCAGTTCAATCACAATCGGAGCGTTATTGCCGCTACTGATAAGCAAGCACCTCCAAGCATTAGATAGGCTTTTAGGCCTCGCTTCTCAGACTTCGAAAACAGAGTGAGCATCAGGCTCTCCATTAAGGATCAACATCTCACCACCACACCATGGGTAGTTCCTGATGATTGACAAAATTAATCAATAGATTTATAATCAATTGAAACATGGCAGCAAACCTTCTTATTTCAACCCAGCCAACACGCGGCTTCATCGCAGCGCTCACTTCGCTGGTAAGGGGCTCGACATCACCGTCACTGCCAGTCTCGGCGGTATCTCAGTACACCACTAGTGCTTATCCAACGGTCTTGTTACATTAGCCAATCTTTATGGTCCAATCTCCACTGGATGATTGAGCTTATAAACCCAAATTAGGATTTTTCAGCTTTGATGTCGGTTGCTTCAATCTCCATCAAAGCCCAGGTGGAAACTCTCCTACTTGCCAGAAGAATCGTCAGCCGTCAGTAGGATTTCATCAACCAGTAGAGAGCTCTGCGATGCCAACCCCGGCTACGGTTAGCTCCAACCGCGCCACTCCGTGTTTCAATGCTTGGTTTGGCATTGAGACTTCGCCCTTAGATTCACCATTGGTGTCTGCTGAAACAGACATGTAAATTCAGTCAGTATGAATAAAATTCAATGACTCAACAATATAATTTATAATGGGCTAAATTTCAAGAGCCCAATCCTTTTTGCCAAAATAGGGTTTCCGGCCGCCATCATCTTTCAGCTTCGGTCTCTACTTGAGACAACAATCCTCTTGCCACGTTTGCCCTACTTGCCTAAACCGCCGGGGTCATGCAGAAAACCACTGCGAAGCGCTCGCAACTGTCTGACAACCGCTCCGCAAATATGTCGTCTCCAACCGTCACGCTGCACAACTTCAACTTTGACGGAGGTTCCTTTGACGATGGTCGTTACTTCGATCTCAGCGCTGCCAACGTCGCTGTTGATACCTACTGCAGCAAACCGCTACATCCCGATCATCTCTGGATCGTCATCAACTCTTCGCCCTCTACTTTGACGCTTTCCGATTCATCGTTTCCTTTTCATCGGTCTTTCAGCCATGTTGATACTGGAGCGAAGCGCAGTCACTCCAAACACAATCAACGGCAACATCAACTTCATTTCCGGGCCGAGCAGTACTACTTTGTCTGCACAATCAATCAGATCAACATTAGTATCTCGATTAATTAATTAACCAGTCAAGGCGTCTTCATCCTCTTTGAGCAGTCTGAGACTTTGAGAAATGAATATGCATGATCGCTCGATAATATAGTGCAAATACTCAATAAGAATATCGAATACTTATGCTAATCACGGTTAATCAAAACAATTTGTAATGACTCGGGTGAACCCAAGGTCGGACCCAAAGGATAGGTGATTAAACTATTAGTGCTAATGATTTACTTAGGATGTCTAATGGATGGGGGGGGGGGGGGGGAATTTCCTCTAAGAGGTTGATAGCCAAGTTTTAACTATCCAAGAATGGTGTAATTAATGAAAAGGGGAAACAATCAATTCAAAGATGACTAGGGATCTAATCCTCCACCTAAACCATTATTGTGACGTTAAACTAGGACACCATTGATGAAATCACATGCACGTGTTTAGAATTTAGCCATGTAACATTAATGTTAAGTTCAACTCACGCTTCAACTTAGTACCAAGAGGTTACATCTCGCATAATGCCTCACACTCACGCTCTATTGGCATTATAGAGTCTAATTATCTAATCTCACACTCACGCTTTATTGACTAGACAATCACACTCTTGTTAAGATCAAGCCATTCTCATTAGGTTAAAAGTGTCATCCAACTAACACAAAATCCTAATGTTTCTTCATTTAGATCATTTGAAATCATGTTCTTCAACGCAAGTTACTTGAAACACAAAATCAAGCAAAGTTTCTCATTGGGGCATTTTCACAAACACCTTATGGGCAACTCTAATCATTAAGTTCAAATGAAGAAAAATAATGTGCAAATCATTCATCAATGGCATCCATAATGTTTATAGTGTCACAAACATGTTTAGGGGATTCATAGATCCCCAATCAAGATCACTACTCACTCATAGTGGGGTTACAATCAAAAGCATCCATGGAAGAGTATGTAAACATGAAGAAGATGAGTTTAGGAATCTAAAACCAAAGTAGGAATTCAAGAGAATGATGTTGGTCTTCTTCTCCTTCACTCAATCTCCTCGAAATTCGTGCTTGATCCCCTCCAAATCCGTGCCAAAAATCCCTCTCCGGAAATCCCCCAAAAACCTTCTATTTATAGCCAAAGTTAGGGTTTTCCGGTATTGTAGCCCAGTCGATCGACTGGCGTTGTGCGATGGCTCAGTCGATCGACTGGCATTGCTTGATTTGCAGGCCCTCCTGAGAATTGCTTGAGTCGGTCGACTGGAACAAAGAAGAATCCCAGTCGATCGACTGAGAAGGGTCAAATTGCAGTGCCTCCTGAGAGTTGATCGAGTCGATCGACTGGAGCAGGGGAGCATCCCAGTCGATCGACTGAAGAAGCTTGATTTGCAGGCTCTCCTGAGAGTTGAGCGAGTCGATCGACTGGAGCAGGGGAGCATCCCAGTCGATCGACTGAAGGCCAATTTCTGATAACTCGCTCAAATCTTCGAATTTTCCTCGTTTCTTCGTGATAAGGTTCTGAGCTCAATGTATGGTCGTTCCAAGCCATGTTTTTGCTCCGAAATGCTCGGTTTTGCTCCAAACTCAATGCCCACTTGTGTTCTCAGTTTAAACCCTGTAATTAGCCTGAAATGAACCACAAGGCATCAAATGGCAAGTGAAATGATAATGAAATGATCGAAACAATGAGCATAGAGGTTGCCTAAAATGCATATATTTAAGTGCTATCAAATCACCCCACACTTAACATTTGATCGTCCCGAGCAAACTAATCATAAAGATCAACAACAACATGCACTTTGCTCATTCATGATCGGTTCAAAGAAACTCCATATGGTCATGAAAACTAACTAAAAACGCTAAGAAACAAATACTACTTATGATAAACCACTTTCGTAGGTGACACGAGTACATTTAGCGAATGCACCAAGCCTTTAAACCCCTAGGCTACCCTAGTGGAGGAGTTGTAGTCTCCTGAGAGTTTTCAGACACGGGAATACTCACAAATCCCACAAAGAGAACAACCATCCAAAAAGGCATTTTAAGCTCACAATTGTCAAAGTACTAGGCAAGGTGTTTTTCATGAAGTTCATAATGCATTCAACTAGATATGTGCATTTCAATCACTACATGAGTCCTCTTCGAATCCTTATGGAAATTCATGAATTAGGGCATTCAAGCAAATCAAAGCAAAGACTAATAACTCTTTAATCAAAGATTCTAGTCATTTTCTATATTAGTGACTTCAAGAAAATGATCTAATAATTGCAAAGAAATCTTGTTGGATCACTCACAAATGCTAGCAAGAAGGCTAGTCCATTGGCTTGTGGGCTTTGAACTCATTCTCAAGCCTAGGACGCATAGGTCACTTAGTCATAAGAGAAGAGGAGTTCCAACAATAAAGTTTTTGTAAATACTTGCAAACCATATCATGCCTAAGTATAAAAGAATACGAGGTTCGTCCCTTAGTGAATTCTTACTAGGAAGTATCAATTGTGTCGTTGGTCTTCATGCTAGAGAATGGCGGAATAGCCGATTGTCAAGTCTAATTGAAACATTAAAGGGGGTAGAAGCCGCACTAAGCACTTTCGAGGGGGAACTTACCTTCCTAACCCTCGGCACTTAGCACATACTTCTTTGAAGTTCTTCCTAACGGTGATCAATCATAAGGAAGGGATTTGAGGCTTATTTCACATATTTTTTTCTTCTTCTTTTTTTTCTTTCTTTTTTTCCTTTCTTTTTATTCTTGCCCTCTTTTGACCCCACACTTAGAACTTTGACAAAGGGCTAAGTGTTAAAAATGGAGCATGACAAACCAACAAGACAAATCCACAAGATAAGCAAGGTCACTAAAGTCACCTAAAGGCAATCATGGCATGCAAGAGTTTTAAAATTATATTTTTTTCGATTTTATGCTTTCAAAGATCAACTCTTTAGTCTCAACGAGAAAAAGCTTAGAATAAAAGATAAAGAAGTGCTAGTAGATGCTTTGATCCTCAAGAATGAAAGTCAACAATCCAATCCATTAGTCATCTAAAGGATCAATCAGGTGAAATCATGCACGACTAGTTGAATTTAGAGATGAAATTTTCTCAAAAATGTAGCCTTGCCTAGACTTTTTGTTTTCATTTAATAATTCGAAATTTTTGGATGAATTGTGCAAAAGTGTGAATGTTTTCCCTTAAACATACAAGTCAATTGGATTCCACACATTAAAGCACATCAAGCAAGCACAAACATCTCGTGTGGTCAAAACATAGGCACCCCACACTTATGCCCAATCAAAGCATCAAATTTACCAAGCACATCATGCAAGAAGCATTTCAATTGCATAAAGATCATCAAACAAAAGCATTCACGCATGCATAGTTCATATTCTCAATTCTTGCACAAAGCAATAAGAATCCAATCAAAATAGACATCTTGAAAGTCAAGGAAGAAACAATCACAAGCCTAGTTTAACGTCTTGGCTAAGACGGAGCCGATTCTCCTTGGGAGATAGGAAGCACGCTTGAAGAGTCTTTTGCTAAGATCCCTCCTCAAGCGGGGCCTTGGACTTGATCGTGTCAAACCACCTTCAAATCCCATTTGAATTTCCTTCCACCAAGCCTACGATGGACTTCCCATTGCAAGTTTGACCTCTTCATAAACAATGAAAATCCCTTTATAGCTAAGGGGTCATGGGAGCTTCTTTTGAATAATCTCGTGAGGTATGGTAGGAAGCTCCAAAACTTGTCTCTAGGCTTTGTGACAAAGAAAGGATCTTCAATGCTAGCCACTAGCGTGATGGGCACACCTTCCTTCAATTTTTCGATGATGCCCTTGGGTGCCCATTCCTCAATCTCCCTCATTAAACTTCCATTTACTTGCATGCGAGGTGGCTCTTTAGTCTCTTCCATGAAAGTCTCAACAAAGTCTCTATACCCTTGGAGTTCTTGTGGCTCAATATCCTCTTCCTCGATTCCATCATCAACAATAGAATTGGGTTCACTATCAAGCTTACTAATAGCGGGAGGGAGGTCTTCTTCATCCAAAAGAGATATCTCTTCAATGCACGAGTCGTCATCGTTGAAGAATTCCTCATCTGATAGCCAAGGCTTCGATGGAATGGTGGGCACTTGTGTGTTCTCGTCCAAACGATCTTGAAGTGTGCTAGTAGTGAAGGATGCTTCACTCTTGCATTCCACCTCCTCTTCGTCACAAGATTCACCCTCCATCTCCTCATGAACGGCTTGGCGAACGGCTCTCATGAACTCATCCTCACTTTCTTGATCCCATTCTTCCCTTGAGGCATTATGTTCAAAAACTTCGTCTTCGGGTATCTCCTCTTCAACATCCATGTCTCCACATTCCATTGTTTGGTGTTGAGCATTCATCTCCCTCAATTGAGCCCATTCGCTTTTTAACTCATGGTTTCGAGCCTCCAATATTTTCAACTTAGCGTTCATCTTCTCTTGGTTTTCAAGGAATGTGGCAAACATGGCTTCTAACTCGGAGGGCTCACTTGAAGGTTGAGGAGGTTGAGGGTGGGAGTCTTCAATTTCAAAACATTGATCATCATTCCAATATTGATCGTGGGCATGTGATGGGTTCCAAGAGTTTTCCCAATAGGCGTTTGGTTGCTCCTCTTCTTGGTCATCCCCATCCAAATTATAACAACTATTTTGATAGTCATGCCCTTGGTAATTCCCATATGGTTGCTCCTCCTCATAATAGTATCCCTCATTAGAATAGACTTGTTGGCTTTGATTGTTCATCCAATAGTCTTCACAATGGGCATTTGGTTGATCATCTTCATAATAATCTTCATTGTCTTCATACTTCCTTTTGTCAACCCAAGCCTTAACCACACTTATCATGCTATCCACTTTCTTTGTCAAATCCGCCATTTGATCCTTAAGTGCATAATTGGAAGAATCTTCTTCATAATAATCTTCATCGTGAATGACTTGTTGGATGTAGTGATCCATCCTCGCAAAACAAGATTAACGAAGTTAGAAAGGGAAATGAGAGAAAAAGAAGAATATACAAGCATAAGAGAAAGAAAAAAATATTTACAAGATGACAAACTAAACAATCTTTTAGCACCTAGTTAATTAACATATCCCCGGCAACGGCGCCATTTGATCGGTTGTAAATATAGCGAAAATATTCAAATAAGAATTCAAATACTTAGGCTAGCCACGGTGATCAAAACATTTATATTTGACTCGGGAAACCCAAGGTCGAACCCAAAGGATAGGTGATTAAACTAATATTGCTATAGATTAAAGCTAGATTGTCTATGGTTTTTGGGGGGGGGGGGGGAATTGTTCCTTTAAAAAGGATGATAGCCAAATTTAACTATCCAAAGGGAGGTTTGATCCACAAAAGAGATTAACAATCAATAAAAGATGACTAGGGATCTAATCCTCCACCTAAACAATCATTGTGACGGTAAACTAGGACACCACTGATGAAATCACATGCACATACTTAGAATTTAGCCATGCAACATTACTACCAAGTTCAACTCACGCTCCAACTTAGTAATAAGAGGCTACATCTCGCATAATGCCTCACACTCACGCTCTATTGGCACTATAGAATATAATCATCTAGTCTCACACTCACGCTCTATTGACTAGATAATCATATTCTTGTTAAGCTCAAGCCATTCTCATTAGGTTAAAGTGTCATCCAACTAACACAAAAGCTAACGCTTCTTCATTTAGGTCATTTGAAATCATGCTCTTCAACGCAAGTTACTTCAAACACAAAATCAAGCAAAGTTCCCATTGAGGCATTTTCACAAACACCTAATAGGCAACTCTAAACATTAAGTTCAAATGAAGAAGAAACATGTGCAAAACATTCATCAATAGCATCCATAGTGTTTACATAGTCACAAACATGTCTAGAGGATTCATAGATCCCCAATCAAGGTCACTACTCACTCATGGTGAGGTTACAAACAAAATCCATCATAAAAATGCTAACAATCATGAAAAGGGTAGAGTTTAGAATTCAAATCCAATATGGAGCTTCAATAGAACTAGATGATCCAATCTCCTTGGTGTTGATTGCTCCAAAATCCTAGCAAAAGTCCCCCAAGTCGTCCTCCCCCAAAAAGCCCCCAAAATTGGATCTCAACATCTCTATTTATTGCAAAAATTAGGGATTCGGCACTGTAGCAGGCCAGTCGATCGACTGGCGCTGGCCTGATGTCCCAGTCGATCGACTGGAGGAGAAAGAGCCGTTTTGGTAAGCAGGATCTCAGTCGATCGACTGGCACAAAGAAGGATCCCAGTCGATCGACTGGGAAGGGCCAAATTGCAGTGTCTCCTGAGAGGTGATCGAGTCGATCGACTGAAGGTGAGTCGATCGACTGAGAAAGGCTGATTTGTAACAGTTCCTGTTTCTTCTGGCGAGTCGATCGACTGGAGCAGGGGAGCTTCCCAGTCGATCGACTGGAGTGGAATATCTGCCAACTTTTGCTCTAAGCACCGGTTTTTCCCGATTTTTCTTCAAATGGCTCTTGACACTGAGATATCTTGATTTGTGCCTGAAACGCATGAAAAGAGGATCAAATGACATCAAATAGTAGCCGGAATCGAACTAAAGCTATAGTGAAGAGCGGGCATTAATGAGTCGAAAACTCGACTCATCAATGCATTTCCTCCTGTTAAAACCTAACAATCAGGTTAGGTTAGTCATTGTCAGTGCAAAGCATGAACAATTCATGTAAGCTCACAAATGAGCCACGCAAAGAACTAATCTGTGGTTTTTCATCAGAGTGTTCTCCTTGCAAACTGTACGTTCTGATCATACTCCTGTCCTCAGGGACGGACCCAGAAATTAAAACAGGGGGTGACAAACGAAAATAGATTACACAATCAAACAAAAATTGTTTCAAAACATATTACATTAAAATGAATATTGCACTAGATTTTGATTTCATCTTATATCTTGTTGCAAAGAGTGTTTGGTATTTATCCACGTAAAAGAAAAAATTGGAAGACTCATAATAAAAGATATCGTCTTGTACATAAAAGGGAAAAGTACACATTGGTGTCTCGATCTATCAACATTTTCCAATTAAATATCCAAACTATGTAATTTCGAACACCGAACACCATAATTACACTATAATTAAATTGCTAACTCGATCATGTGAACCCCTTTTGATTTTCAAACATGTTTGATTTGCTTTTTGTTCTAGTCGACCAACGATTTTTCAAAGAATAAACATATTCAAGATTTGATATCATAATATAATTGATTCAAATACAAACTTTTAATTTGGATACACCTACAAAAATAGCATAGTTTAATTGTTTAATGTAATTGATTTTTAGTTTAGACTATTAAATTAAATTTGCATTATTTACAAAAAAAATTTTGGAAAAAGCTGGGGGTGACAATTGTCACCCCTAGCCTCAAGTAGTTCCGTCCCTGCCTGTCCTTAAACATTACAAACTGTATTGTTAGTAACTTCAATGATATTCAGAATTAAATACAGCTTTAAGATTGTTGGAAGTTTTGTACATATATCTGAATATAAATGTAACTCATGCAGTAATGAAACAGAGAGCCTTAATCTTTAGCAGCAAATTGAGCAATATATAAACTCATACAACGTTAATGGAAATGATACAGAACATACATATGATTAAACTAAGCATACATATGAATTAGCTGATGCAGCAAGTAACAGCAATTAACAGCAACTAATCTGTATAAAACTACTCTGAATTAATACAGCATATAACAGCAACTAACTGAAGCATTCATATTTGACAGTAAGCAATCATAAATAAAGTCATGCAGCTCTACTGAACAAACAGAACAAGGAAAACAGATTAGGTAATTGGACAGCAAACCGAAACCGAGATGTTGATTCAGTCACGTCGATGACGCTGTCCTTAAAGCTGTATTGCCTCCCGTAGGTGCTGGGTCTGATGGCAATGAGCTTCCCAGGATGAAAGAATCACAGCAAGCGCTTGAGCACCGTCGCCTTGCTGTACGAACTTATTCAACCTTTCACTATCACCACTGATCGGAAACAAACAAAAGGGAAGTCGAGGTATGTGAAGGATTTCGTTTTCGTGTGTATTGATCCTGAAGGCACTGATGTCCTTTTATAGTGAACAAGTTGAACTGCCATGATGTCCACTAAGCAGGAACTGTCCCATGATGCACATCATCAGCAACCAACCCATGATCAATAACCGCCGAAGACTGACTTAGTCTTTGGTCTTTGTCTTTGGTTTAAAAATTAATTCGAATTAAGCAAAATGTGGCGCACCACCATTTTCTTCAAACCTTATACACACATTTTCCAACATTCGCTACGTGCGTCTTCGATGGTTGTGGAGCGAAGTTGATGGGGCAGCGCCACCTGACATGCAGCACATGTTTTGCTACGAAGAGCGAAACTTTTGATCTTTGTGCCCCGTGCCTTTCATCTAAGAAATTCAAACATCAGCATGCCGATTTCTTGGATTTCAAGTTACTGATGCTCGAGTCTATACCGAGCAATTCATCAACCCAACCAATCATGGTAAGTGTCAAGTGATATTCATTATGTTTAAAGATTGATTAGCCTCATATCAATAATAACTCGCTCTATTTCTGACAAATGCTAATTATACCTCTTATTTAATTAATAGCGCTTATCAAAAATAATAATTAATAGTGATTCCAAAGTTTATTGATTTTCTTTTTTTTTTTCTTTTTTTGTGGAGGACGAGGAAGATATCGTATTATATATGAAGCGGGACAAAGTAAGCATTTCCACGTTATTAATTTTCATAATTTTTTTGATATATTTTATATACACAATTTGACTGTGTGTACATTTGAAACTTCAAATTCTACTTCTTTTGCAGGCATTGAAGGTGCTTTGTGGATGTTAGGGCTCAAGTGCAACACTTAGTATGTAATTGTAAATACATAAACTGTAAGGACCTAACTATAATTAGCTAATTGTATACACCTGTCTATATATACAAGTAAGGACAATACTGTGATACGACCAAGGGACCAAGCCAGTGTTTTCTAGACGACTGGTCGCTGTCCGTGCTGCTCAATTGGTGTCACATTCCCACACCAAAAGGATATGTGTCAAAGGGAGCCTGGGGCCGATTCCCACCTCCAACATCCGAATACTAAAACGGTTGGGGTGTATGGCCTGCATGCCTGATACGGCAGTGCGGACAGCGACCCCTCGTCTAGAAAACACTGGTTTGGTCCCTTGGTCGTATCATACTGCACAACAGCTGTAACAAACTTTCACAAACATTCCTTTTGCCTTTGTCATTTTCTGCGCCTCCATTGATCATAAATATTGATATATTTTATATGAAAAGTTGCATGAGATGTTTACGTATTCATATGTTTATGTGTGCACTAAATGATACAACTTATTAGTATAATAAATGTTAAAAGGAAAAGACACGTATGGAAAATCAAACTCACGGTAATAAAGTATATTATTTACTTACTGAGTCCCCCCGATTCACCCCATATTTCCCCCTAATTTTTGGATAAAGGATCTACTAGTTCGAGAGCTATCATTCTCCTTCGCGCAAGAGTCTTCACGTTCACGTATGGTGTCATCCAGCTGATCAATTGTCTTTGGAAGTCTTTCAGTCTGTTCTCTTTATTGCCAATCATCCTTAGTGTCGCTCCGTGGTACTTGAGCAGGACTTAGATATTGTAGTTTTGTTCCGCAAACTATTTTATTATTCAGTTATATGTTATCATTTGTGAATTATTTATTAATATTTGTTAATAAAGGTATAGAGACTTGCTTGGCCTTTGACATAAGTGAAAAATACATTCTTTTTATATGAAGAACGTCCTAAAATCAAGAAATATACGATTTTACAATTGACTCGTATTTCGGGCCGGGCCGAATAATCGAAGCCCTAGCCCGACCCTAAGCCCTTCAGATCGGGCCATAATAGGACTTACGTAGGGCTAGGGCCGGACTCGAGCTAGGGTCGGGCTAGGGCCACCCTAAGGCTTATTTTGGCCCAAGGCTAAATGCTGACCCTACATTACTATTTAAAATTTCTGACCAAGTTCGCAAAATCAGAGTGGGAAAAAACCCAAAGAGTAGTGTCTAAACGAAGTATGGGCAGTTGTGGCACAGAAGTGTTTGTATTGTATTGGCACTGGCAGGACCATGTGAGCGCCACCTACTCAGCATCTGATCAAACCCTACACCTCCTAAACGCATACCAACGCTCCTGCTTGCCTGCTTCGGCTCCTGCTACTGTTTCCGATTCCTTTTAACTCGCATTGTGAACAGTGCACCAACAGCCAGCCACATGTATTGTATGTGTCTAGTAATGGCTACCTAGCTTCGAACAAAATTTCAATTGATTATCAAGTTCGTCACCATTTTGTATTTGAATCATGACAGAACCAGAATCAATTTTATTCAAATTGATATATTCAGTCTGCAGTACCGATCCCACGAGTTACTAGTTCGTCGTTTCATGTACATTGATTCAAAACGATGTAGTTTAAGAAATACAAAACAATGTGAGGATTAGAGCTTAGCCTAGTGGAGGTGGCCTGCCCAACACCTTTGGTGTCTCGGTTTCGAATCTTCCTAACTTCTAACACACTAACACACTAACATCTAACGTCTAATAACTAACCCATGTAATAAAAAAACGATGTAATTTTAACATATAATTAATCAAAACGACGTCACTGTTAATTAATTATTTCTGCATGACTGTATGGGATACGAATCATTACTAGTCTGAACCAAGTTTTGGTCAATCGGAATGGGCTCGTTACACAAACATCCTGTTCGGCCCATTCAAGAATTTGGACTAGCTTGAATTTGAGGTTGGTTAAAATGTAGAATTTTTGAATCGAAAAAAAAAAGTAGAATTTTTTTCCCAAATTGACTAAAATTGAAATTTCATTTCTCTCTATGGACAATTTGTAAATTCGTTTTTCAAAATGATCACATTCCTTAAGGTGCTATTGTCACAATGCCTAAGAGTTAAAGCGCTATTTTCAACGACGCCTAAGACTTAAGGCGATGTTACCAACAACGCTTTAGGCTACGTGACATTTTTACCTCATAAGTGATGATGACTCAACATACTTTTGCCACATAAGCTTAAGGCGATGTTGGCAACAACACCCTAGGCTTATGTGGCAGTATTATGCTGACTAAGCATCATTTATGAGGTAAAAATGCCAAACAACTTTAACATGATTGTGTCACATAAGTAAATATTTCGACAATGTTCACACAATTTTTTTTGATTTAATTAAATATTATTCACAAGACGGACACAATATTCATAGGTTTGTAGTTTTCAAATAAAAACAGGTTGGTACCCGAATGTGACCGTGTTTAACACCATATAGAAAAAGGAAAAGTACATAAATGGGTTATAACTACCGCCATTTTACAAACTCTAGTCCGAACTATCTAAATTTTTATTTGGCAGCCAAATTTAATTTTGGACTAAATTAAAATTAAATTTAATGCACATGTAATACCAATTCGAAGTTGCAGTCAAATCTGCCATCTTATTTGACTAAATTTTCTTTTTTTGATAAAAGATAAAGATAAAGTTTACAAGCCATACAGACTACAGACCGGAATGCTCGCAAAGCGAGAAGGCATAATGTACAGCTGGTCAACTAACAGAGCCGACACTAAATAACATATACGAGCCCAGATGCCCAACAGTTCAAAGGGACCGATAACAAGGTCAGCATAGGCTGACAATCGATCACCAAAAACCTCTGTCACTACCAGAGGAAATGAAAAGGTCGGGACAAACCCGACCAAGAAAGCAAGTTCAGCCAGAAGCTGAACAACCATAAGAATTCCTCTCTAACCAGAAGAACATCATAAGTAGACAACTTAAAGGGACTAAGCTACACACATTTAGCTAAAACTACAACTAACTACGACAAGCAACTACCTATGCTACACCCTAATCCACAACTATATACAAAGACTCGGATTAAAGTTGACTAAATTTTCAATTGGCAGTTAAATAAGATTTAAAATCTGCCATCTTATTTGACTAAATTTTAAATTGGCAGTTAAATTTTATTTTAAATCTGCCATATTCAATTGGCAGTCAAATAAGATTTAAAATTTATGAACATCCGGAAAAAAAATGCACATGTAATACCAATTCCAAAAAGATGGCAGATTTAAAATCAAAATTTGATTATCATAATTCTATATTTTAAAAAAATAAAATCGATCTAAAATTTTGTGGTCAGTATTTATTGAATATTAAATCATCACAAAATTTTTATTGGATGTTTCTGATAATTTGGATAATTTCCCAATTTATTCAAATTTGGAATTTGAGTTCCAAAATTACACAATATGTAGATTGGTTTTCTAATTCACACTAGTTTTCTAAGACGTCGTTGCCAAGGACGTCTTAATATTAAAACGTTAATGCCAACAGCGGCTTGAGCCTCTTGGTGTTTTTGCGCCAAAATATGCAGTTATGTGCTATAATATTACCAAACAAGCGTAAGCCGCCGTTGGAGACAACATCTTACCTTAAAACGCTGTTGGTAGGAGCGTTCGAATAGAACGATGAAGAGAAAAACCAGGGCTCCAAACTTAAGCCGATGTTACGGACGATGTTATAATAAAAAAATAGATTTAAACGATCCACATCCGCTGCTGACTCACATATTTTGGTGCAAAAACGTCACGAGTTAAGCCGTTGTTGGCAGGAGCGTTTTAATGTTAATACGATGTTGGCAACGACGTCTTAAAAAACTAGTGAAAATTGGAAAACCAATCAGCAGATTGTGTAAATCTGGAACTGAAATTCCAAATTTGAGAAGATTGGGAACTTTTCTTATAATTTCGGGTATCTTATCTTCTTCTTCTTTTATTGATAGAGGGTATCTTAACTTAAGTAATTGTACCTTAGTTTCCCTTTTTGTCTCACAAGGAGACTTGAGAGTTAATGAAGTCTCCAGCAGACTTGGACCTTGCCGGAGTGGAAACAAAATACTTCACAAGAGACGACCTGTCGAAACTATTTAAATGCATTCTCATCTCACAAAA
The DNA here is from genome assembly GCA_033675215.1 of Rhodiola kirilowii. Lineage (NCBI taxonomy): Eukaryota > Viridiplantae > Streptophyta > Magnoliopsida > Saxifragales > Crassulaceae > Rhodiola > Rhodiola kirilowii. The sequence continues at coordinate 4,049,613 of CM066193.1, read as the reverse complement.
TAATTATCATTATATTCGAGAAGTAGAAACACAAAAAAGCATACCAACAATAATGGATATGGATGAGGTTCGTCGAGAGGCTTTAGAATTTTACAACAAAAGCTCGAATGAAGTTCAAGCCCTAGCGCTGGAAATTTTCAATCTGATGGACTCTGACGGTGACTCGACTATCGATGTGGATGAGTTCACTGCCTGTGTTAAGGGAATTAAATTCATTACCAAAAATGAAAAGGATTCATTCAAATTTCTCGACAGAAATGGAGATGGGAGCCTGGATTTCAACGAGTTTATCACATTCTTTTATGCTGTTTTCGCAGCATACTCGTGTGATGGTTGTTGTAAAAAGTTCATGGGGCAGGGTCACCTGACCTGCGGCACATGTTTTGCAACGAAGAGTACTGTTGTTGGATATAATGCACAGAATTGATATAACAGGCGAATATCAACGAAGTTACTCTTAAATAAACAGATATGCAATATTGATTCACGTACAGTTTCAATTCAATAGAATAGCATAAACAGTATGAATAACAATAAAATACTGCAAACCGAATTGTGGATCGAGTCACGTTGGACGATGTCCTTAAAGCAAGATTGCCGCCCTACTGTGCTTTGGGACTCTCTGGCAGTATGCTTCCCAGGATGAAACGATCCTCGGCAACAGACTTAAGCACTAAGCTTTGCCGATCGAACCTTTCTGTGTCTTTGGCTATCAACACGACTGACTGACGAATACGAATGAGGAGGAGAGCTGTTTGCGTTTTTCTGTGTTTTATTGAGAAGCGCTGCTGCTTCTTATATAGCAGTCCAGAAACTTGCCCTGCAAGTCTGACCTAGGGTTTCCGAAAAGAAATAGTCAAATATTCAGTTTCCGAAAATTACTCACGCGTTGATAAAGATGGACTGTTTCCGAAAATACAGTTTCCAAAAGAAAAATCGGTTTAAGGAAACTGTTATCCTTAAGATAATGGAAGATCAAATCGGTATCGGTTTAATATTCAAAACCAAAATTGAATTTTGCAAAACCGAACCGCCAACCCGCATGATGTGGGCGCGCACAAGACAGGCCAAATTCGACGTCGTCGACCGGATGATTTCCCCCCCCCCCCTGCGCACGCCCGCGAAGGCGTTTTGAGAGAGTTTCTTTTAACAACTTAACAAGCTTGTTATTGAAATCATATATGAACATACAATGTTCCCATTTGGCCTCCAATGTGGGATATAAGCTTTTCACTTGTGTGAAATCAAGCCACATATCCATTCCTACCAAAGTCATGTTTCCATGGTTTTTGGCACTACTTTGAGCATCAATTACTCATTCGATTTAACTCCGATTTTAGTACTTCCACTTTCTATTCCATACCTCTCATTGCAAGGTATTTTAATCCGATTTTTATCAACTTATTTTGATGTGTTCTCCACACTCAAATTGAGTCTCAAAATGAGGCGCACCTCCATTTTCTTCACACATTTAAACCACAACTTTCAACAATCCCCCACATGAAGAAAATCGAGTGCAAAACGAAAAACAATCAAAATCGAAATTATGACTCGACTCTATGTGGTGATAGCTTCTACGGTTGATATCTGCATAGGATAGGTAGGCAGCGCCCTTGAACCTTCCCTTGGGAAAATATGTTCTCTTTACTGACTATTCAGTAGACGTGACTGTCCTTGAACTGTTCGTCTTATAATGTAAACGAAAGCCATATCTCCCACAGATATCTTCCTGACCATACTTGGTTCTTACTGGTGGGTTCATTTTGGCCATGACACCCCGTTCCTGGTTCTGCAAGAGTTTCTAAAGAATTAAGCCCTTTGAATTCTCCTTTGAAGCGGCCCCACTTCTCTCTCACATAGGTGATTCTTTCTTAAGTAAACCCGCGTTACCCATTTGAATCTCACTATTCAAATTACTAGAATCATTAAAAGCTCCAAGCTTAGCCTCGTGCGGGAGTCACTGTTTCTCTAGGAATAGGACTGGGGTGTTACCCCCACAGTGACCTCATAGTCTTAGCAGTTAGGTGGTCCCTTTGAACCAAGTTCTTGGGATCTCCAGTCATCATGGTAGGGTTTTCCGTTGCCTCAACTTTAGTTCCAAAAGGGCTTACGCCTATATTTTGATATCAATAATCAAAAGGCTTCAGTCCCATTCCCTTTGTCGTCTTCTCTACTTGGTCCCTGTTTAACCCTTTGGTTAACGGATCCGCTATGTTTTCTTTGGACCTCACGTAGTCAATGCTTATGACTCCGGATGAGAGAAGTTGTCTAATGGAATTGTGTCTACGACGTATGTGGCTAGACTTACCATTATACATGACATTATGTGCCCTACCAATTGTTGATTGGTTATCACAATATAAACATATTGGTGGCACAGGGTTTTTCCATTCAGGAATATCCTCTACAAAGTTTCTTAACCACTCTGCTTCTTCGCCACATTTGTCTAATGCCACGAACTCAGCTTCCATCGTGGAACGGGTTATCAGTGTTTGTTTAGAGGATTTCCACGAGACGGCCGCACCCCCTAGAGTGATACATATCCACTGGTGGCCTTTGAGTCTTGTATATCAGATATCCAGCTTGCGTCAGTGTATCCTTCAATGACCTCCGGATATCTGGTATAATGCAGACCAAAATTGCGAGTAGCTCGTAAATACTTTAGTATTCTTACGATAGCATTCCAGTGTATCGTTCCTGGATTACTCGTATACCTTGCAAGTCTGCTCACAGTATAGGCGATATCAGGTCTAGTACAATTCATTAAGTACATTAGACTGCCTATCACTTTTGAGTACTCTACTTGGGAGATGCTCTCTCCTTTGTTTTTAGACAAATGTTGATTCATTTCTATAGGAGTCCAACATACTCCATGACTGTCCTTTCCAAACTTGTCTAATATTTTATCAACATAATGTGATTGGCTTAAAACAAATCCATCTTCTGTTCTTGTAATTTTAATCCCTAAAATTACATCAGCACGTCCCATATCTTTCATATCAAACCTTGAGTTTAATATGGCCTTAGTGGATTTGATCAGGTTTTCATTGCTTCCTACAATGAGTATGTCATCGACATATAAGCACAAAATCACATATCCGTGTTCAGTGTTTTTGATATAACTACATTTGTCACACTCGTTGATTTTGAATCCATTTGACAACATTATATTGTCAAATTTCTCATGCCACTGTTTTGGCGCTTGTTTCAGACCATAGAGAGACTTCACAAGTTTACAAACTTTTCTCTCTTGTCCTGGCACTCTACAACCCTCAGGTTGTTCCATGTAAATTTCTTCCTCAGGGTCTCCATTTAAGAAAGCGGTCTTCACATCCATTTGATAAATTTCTAAATTGCGCAATGCTGCAATTGCAATTATCATCCTGATGGATGTGATCCTTGTTACAGGGGAGAATGTATCAAAGTAATCAAGACCTTCCTTTTGTCTATACCCTTTGATCACAAGTCTCGCTTTGTACTTTTCAATAGTACCGTCTACCTTCAGTTTCTTAGTAAAAATCCACTTAGAGTCAAGTGGTTTACATCCATGAGGAATATCAACTAGTTCCCATGTATGATTTTGCATAATGGAGTCTAGTTCACTTTTTATGGCTTCTTTCCATAAAGGACCTTCAACTGAGCTAATTGCTTCATCATATGTACGAGGCCCTGCCTCAACCATAAAGGTTAGGAAATCAGGTCCGAACGAATTTTCGACTCTAGCTCTTTTGCTTCGTCTAGGTTCCCCTAAATTCGTATTCTCCTCGAACACTTCTTCGTCTTGTTGTTGAGACAATTCCGTGAGTTCTTAGCCTATCTCTTCAGGTGAACTCTGTCTTAATTCCTCAGTTTTATAAGGGAACACTTGTTCAAAGAACGAAGCAGTTTTAGACTCCATAATGGTGTCTTTGTGTATATCAGGATTTTTCGAGTCATACACGAGAAATCTATACGCAGTACTGTTCAGTGCATATCCAATAAACACACAGTCTATTGTCTTTGGTCCTATTTTCATTCTTTTAGGACCGGGAGCCATAACTTTGGCTAAACACCCCCACACTCGCAAGTGTGCGTAAGATGGCGTTCTCCCTATAAACAATTCATAAGGGGATTTATCTTTCTTCTTTCGAGGTATCCGATTTAATAGATAGTTAGCTGATAAAACGGCCTCCCCCCACATTTCCTGTGGTAGCCCTGAACTAAGCAACATTGCATTCATCATTTCTTTGATGGTGCGATTCTTACGTTCGGCTATACCGTTTGACTGAGGTGAATAAGGTGGAGTAACTTCATGTATGATCTCTGTTTGTGCACACAGTGCCCCAAACGGTTCAACATATTCACCACCACGATCACTTCGTAATCTTTTGATCTTTTTATCTAGTTGGTTTTCCACTTCCAACTTATACATGGCAAACTTCTCTATTGCTTCATCCTTGCTCTTTAGCAAGTATATTGAACAATATTTTGAACTATCATCTATGAAAGTTACAAAATATTTATTTCCACCTCTTGTTGGCATGAATTTCAAATCACATAGATCACTATGTATTAAGTCAAGGGGTTCAGTATCTCTTTCAACACTATGAAAGGATGTTCGTGTTAATTTTGCCTCAACGCAAATTTCACACTTATGTCCAGAATCAATTTGAAGTTTTGGTATACAATCCAATTTCATTAGATTCCTTATTGAGTCATAATTCACATGACCTAATCTACCATGCCATAAATTTGAAGATTCAAGCAAGTAAGCAGAAGAACTTTCTTTATTGATAGTCTTGATGGCAATTACATTAAGTTTCCACATGCCATCTTTCACATAACCACGTCCCACATACATTCCGTTCTTAGAAAGAACAACTTTCTGAGACTCAAAGACTATCTTAAAACCATGCGCATCAAGCACGGCTCCAGATACTAAGTTCTTCCTAATGTCAGGCACATAAGAGACATTAGTCAGCTTCAGCTCCTTCCCTGAAGTTATCTTCAAAATCACACTTCCTTTCCCTTTGACCTCTGAGGTGGCCGAGTTGCCCATGTATACTTTCTCTCCACTTTCAGTCAGCTTCAGCTCTGAGAAGGCATTCTTGTCAGAACAGATGTGGTGGGTCGCTCCAGTATCCAGCCACCATTCCTTAGGATTAGAATCTGCTAGATTCAACTGAGAGATCACAGCCACTAACATATCTTCATCCCCCTCGGCGACATTCACCGTTTTCTTCTTTTTCTGCTTACTTTTGCAGTCAGCAGCTCTATGACCCTCTTTGTCACAGTTGAAGCACTTGCCAGTGAACTTTGACTGCGCCTTCTTCTTCATAGTCCCACCTTTGGGTCCAAGTTTGTTGAAGGGCTTCTTCCCCTTTGAGCCTTCACCATGCTCCACAACATTTGCCCTCCCAGTAGAGAGCCTCAATCTCTTATCAGATGATCGATTATCCTCTTCATTCTTGAGGCGAATCACCAGGTCTTCCATAGACATTTCCTTTCGCTTGTGCTTAAGGTAATTCTTGAAGTCCTTCCACCCCGAAGGCAGCTTCTCAATAACTGAAGCAACCTGGAATGGTTCGTTGACCTTCATTCCTTCGGAGTCCATCTCATGCATGATGAGCTGCAGGTCTTGCACTTGACTGTTCACAGTCTTCGAGTCCACCATCTGGAATTCGATGTGGATGAGTTCACTGCCTGTGTTAAGGGAATTAAATTCATTACCAAAAATGAAAAGGATTCATTCAAATTTCTCGACAGAAATGGAGATGGGAGCCTGGATTTCAACGAGTTTATCACATTCTTTTATGCTGTTTTCGCAGCATACTCGTGTGATGGTTGTTGTAAAAAGTTCATGGGGCAGGGTCACCTGACCTGCGGCACATGTTTTGCAACGAAGAGTACTGTTGTTGAATATAATGCACAGAATTGATATAACAGGCGAATATCAACGAAGTTACTCTTAAATAAACAGATATGCAATATTGATTCACGTACAGTTTCAATTCAATAGAATAGCATAAACAGTATGAATAACAATAAAATACTGCAAACCGAATTGTGGATCGAGTCACGTTGGACGCTGTCCTTAAAGCAAGATTGCCGCCCTACTGTGCTTTGGGACTCTCTGGCAGTATGCTTCCCAGGATGAAACGATCCTCGGCAACAGACTTAAGCACTAAGCTTTGCCGATCGAACCTTTCTGTGTCTTTGGCTATCAACACGACTGACTGACGAATACGAATGAGGAGGAGAGCTGTTTGCGTTTTTCTGTGTTTTATTGAGAAGCGCTGCTGCTTCTTATATAGCAGTCCAGAAACTTGCCCTGCAAGTCTGACCTAGGGTTTCCGAAAAGAAATAGTCAAATATTCAGTTTCCGAAAATTACTCACGCGTTGATAAAGATGGACTGTTTCCGAAAATACAGTTTCCAAAAGATAAATCGATTTAAGGAAACTGTTATCCTTAAGATAATGGAAGATCAAATCGGTATCGGTTTAATATTCAAAACCAAAATTGAATTTTGCAAAACCGAACCGCTTTCGATTTAACTCCGATTTTAGTACTTCCACTTTCTATTCCATACCTCTCATTGCAAGGTATTTTAATCCGATTTTTATCAACTTATTTTGATGTGTTCTCCACACTCAAATTGAGTCTCAAAATGAGGCGCACCTCCATTTTCTTCACACATTTAAACCACAACTTTCAACAACTGTAACTTTTAATCTTTGTTCCGAATGTTTTTCATCTAAAAATTTCGCGCATCAGCATAACAATTTCTTGGATTTCAAGGCACTGGTGTTCGGTTCTATAGCATCACAAGTAGACAAGGAGTCCTCTGATAAAGATGACGTAAGGGATGCACCCACCAAACTAAAGGTATATGTCAACTAAAAGAGTGTTATTACTTATTAGAATTCAGTTTAAATAAATGACAATTATATATCTGACTTTGTACAGGTAGAAGACAACCCAACAACTACAGTTTCAATTCTTTGAATGGTTCTTCTTGTTGGTCGCTATAATAAGCTTCTTTTAATATGAAACTAATCATAAATGTTAGCATCTCTACGTTATTAGTTATCATAAATGTTGATTTTTTTATAGGGAAAATGACAAATATGGGTTATGAACAAAAATGACAATTCATGGATAAATTGAAATTAATTTGTCACTAAAATTGACTAATTAATATTAAAGTGACTAAATGAACACTACACCAGTTGGTCGATTATGTAACACTGTTAGTGTCAGTTACATAAGGATCAGTCGCATAAGTATCCTTGAGCGACTGAGAAAAACAGGTTGGTCATATAAGTGTCCTTATGCGACTGAAACCTATGTAACTGACATAAATATGTTACTTAAGTGTACTTAAGCGACATAATCTTATGTAACTGACATAAACGCGTTACATAAGTGTACTTACGCGACATAGTCCTATGTAACTCACTCAAACTCCGCGACATAAGTATTCTTATGCGACTCGGCTTCGTTTGACCGAAATAGTGTGTCGCGTAAGTAAAATACATAAAGTGCCACGTAATCTCCGATATTTGAAATCAGTTACTTACGCGACTCAGAAAATGAAAGTGTGTCGCAAAAGGTTTCAACATTTAATGAACAAACATAAACATCTTCACCCACCTTTCTTCCTCCTCCCTTCTGCTTCTATTCTCTCCCCACGGCTGAACACAAAATTCGACAGCTCCACCTTGAATGTTTTTATGAGGCCTCTATTAACACTTGGCATGTTGTTTGATTCGATACAAGTTCTTTAACACTTTCAAACCATCAAATAGATCATCATAAACTCTTTCACACATAAGTGTATATCGTGTGTTACATATTTTACATAAGTCTATAAGTGATATGTTACGAATTCATTATTGTTAGACTACAAATTATAAGTGTTGGTCAATTAAAAGTGATGTTAAGGAGTTAATGGTTGGTTGGACATAAGTTAAATGCTAAGGGTGGTAGTAAGTGCAAATCATGAATTTGTAACGTTAGGTTAAGTTTAAGTAAAAGTATATCTTGCGTAAAAGTGTTGGTCAAGTAAAGTTTAAGTAAGACTGTAAGAGTATATTTCCTTTGAAACTATGTTAAGTGTATATAGTATTAACGTAGTTCATTAAACCACTGATTATATCATGTTAATAGTTAATCAAATGCCTAATTAGATCATGCTTATGGTTAATCAAAACATATTAAGCGATATAATGTTAAAATTAATGCTTTTTAGACCCCCTAAGGATAAAATTAATGCTTTTTAGACCACCTAATTAGATCATGCTCATGAAGCTGAAATAGGAACTTATGAAGGACAAAGATGAAGTTGCGAAAAAAAGATAGGCGGCCTTTCAACAACTGGTGTGGGTGCAAATGCGCCGTTCAAGTTAGGAACTCTTTTGAAGTTTTTTTAGTTGAATAATTTGGATGTAAACTTTTGGGTTGTTTGTGAACTATTTTTTGGATTATGAATAAAGTTATTGGTCCTTGCTTAAGTAGAGTATTTCAATTATTACTGCATTTACACGATTGAGCATATATCACTTATATAGCTACTTGTGCGACAAACATATGTGACAAAATAGTGATATCCGTCTGCATATAATTCTACTAATGCGACTAACGTATATCTTTATGCGGCTGATGCAGGTATGTCGCTCAAGGACTCTTATGTGACTGATGTTCATAAGTGAGTCGCATTTTTACTTATGTCACACCCTTTATGCGACTGGTCCTTATGTCACTGACCTCAGTCGCGTAAGACTTTATGCGACTGGTCCTTATGTCACTGACCTCAGTCGCGTAAGACTTTATGCGACTGAAAACGTCCTTACGCGGCATTTTTTGGTTAGTGACATAATTGACCAAATGGTGTAGTGGAATTAAAACACAACTTCTTAAACCTTTTAATTCTATCGTTGCATACATTTCCAAGCGACCAATTAGTTTTAGACAGTTTCAATTTGTCTTTGAATTGCCATTTTTGATAGTTCAAACCGTAATTTGACACAAAGTGAATGTTGATTTAACATGTTTAAGTAACACCACTTTTTGTTTCAGCTTATGAATTCTCCATTAGTCCAATATTTATAATTATTTTCCCTTGTATACCTTATTAAAGAAATGTAAAATTTAAAGCTTTCAAAATTAGGAGCGTACACCTTCAGAACAAACTGATGGAAACAACAATATTCATTGTCGAAAAAATTGGGATTGATTTTTTGTGAGATTTAATAAGAAAATATAATAGATATTAATTGTCATTTATTTCAAAATTTGTACCGCATTTCTTTTCCAGACAAAAACGCTGCTTGGAGTAGCTTTGGTTGCATTTGAGATCGGCAACGCACTAGGTACTAGCGGTTGCAGCATTATGTAATTTGGGTACGTGTTTTTATAATTGATGAGTTTAAAACTAAATCGTATTATTTGTAGTTGTGCGCAATAATTACATATTAAAAAAAACAATATGTTATGCAGCCCAAGGTGATCTGATACTGATAGGAACTGCTTTGGTCGTCTATGCGTGAATCCTCCGATCAAACTTGCCTTATGTTTATCTAAATCTGGTTTCAGTTTGTAATGTTCTGTTTCAGTGTTTGTGTTTTTTTATTGTCATTGATGAATAAAGTTTCTTTATCAAAACTTACAAATTTAACTTAATTTTTTTTTCATTCTTAGTAACATTCCATAAAAAGTACAGGCCAGATTGGGCTTGGCGACCAATGAAGAATGAACTTTTATATGTACAACAACAGAAACTCATCAATTGGGCTTGGATTTTTACGACTCATCATAATTGAAAGATTAAAATATCATCGTTTTGAGGAGAGTGAGTTAGCCTGGTGGTAGCACTACTACAGAAAAGTACTATTATGCATCGGTTTTTTTTTACATTATGCATCGGTTTTGGATCCGATGCATAATGAAGCGTAGATGCATAATGTCTGGACATTATGCAACGGTTTTCCGGTGAAACCGATGCATAATGTTCAAACGCGTCTAGACATTATGCAACGGTTTATTTGGAAACCGATGCATAATGTTAAAAAAAATGGCAGAATTGGCTTTACAAAAAGCTCAAATCCACCTGAAACACATTATCAATAATAAACCCTGCTGTTCCAACTTTCAAATACAATACAGCTTACATCCTAAACATCATTTCACTGAAGTTCAATACAATATCATTCATACACATGTTTTTGTCTCTTTGGTACAAATACTACATTCAAATCATACATAACAAACGTTGTCCAAGTTAATGTCCTATACCGCGAAATGAGTGGCCATGTAGTCACGCAGGTAGCCGGCGATTTCATCCCGAACTTCAAGAATCTTGTCGACTTCGTATGACTCCACTCTATTAGGGAAACAGTACTACAAAAAAAAAACAAGAGAACTAAGTTAATAATTAAAGAGTTACGTCTAATCAACGATTAACGTGTAAAAAGCTAACTCAACACTTAAAGAGTTAAAACAAGAGAAGTAAATCAACAATCAACAATTAAATAGTTAAATAGTTAAATGAATAACATATGCATCGGTTATATATAAAAAGCTCACTTGGCTAATGTCTTCAACCTCCGCACCATTATTAGCCCGTACATATGCTATAATGTCCCGAATAAAGTGAAGGACATAATAACCACAAAAATAGCTAGGTGGTTGTCTTGGACACTACACAATATCAAGAATAGCAGTTAACATATATACTTAATAAATGTATGAAATATTTAATAAAGATGTGTAATTTGTGAATACCAAAACTTTCTTCCACTCTACTTTACGTGTACTCCTCGGTACACATCCTTGGTAGTATCGATCTAAGCCCCTGAAACATACACAATAAGGTAATTATTAGTGACTTTCAATACAAGTTATAAGATAAAAGTAATTTCCAAACTTACATGTCCACCAACTCTTTTGCATCAGCGCGTATATCCTTCTCTTCTGTAGATGAATCAAGCCAAAGAACCTTACGTTGTCTCGGAAAAATGACGCATAACATCCAATGCCACCTAAAAAAACACACTAACATAAAAACAAATATGTTCAGAAAAAAGTTAACAACTTATAAAGTAAGTGATGAACTCACTCAATGTGATCAACATAAGGGAGAAAGTAGCAAAAAAGTTGGTCTTTATCTGGCATACTCAATCTTCCTACGAACGTCGCCAATCTCTCGTTTTTCTCTATGGTTGGGGTCATCAATGACGGAACAAAAAAACCAAACTTGATCTCCGAACGAACCATCTGATCGTGTAAATGACTACAAAGTAAATACTTGTGTTAGTTAGACTAATTGAAAAAAAAATGATTGAACATATAAATATTACCATATATACAACTCAGATGTTGCGTTCCCCAACGCTTTAAACTTTAATAGGTCCTGAACTTCCTCGTCACAGACGTAGATATCGTAGTCGTCACCGAAGACCTCAGCTTTGGCATGTACTTCAATCGTGCCTCTACCCAAAGCCTTCCACGCCTCATGTAGAAGTCTACAGTCCACGGACACTCATCTACGAAATCATCGCCAGTAAGTGGCATAGACTCGTATAAGTGTATGTCATATGCCTGCATGTTATATTTTCGTGAAGCTTAAATTTCTTTTTATATTTGTAATATAACACAATGAAGCAGATGAAGTTATAATCTTCGATGATCTCACCCTTTTATCGACAACGACTAAGTCTTTCGGCCAAGCCACGTGATGGTTAACTGCTTGCTGAACATTCGAGAGCTTTGGATGGGCTGTTGGCAAAGATGCACCTCGACCTTGTAAAAGTGCTTTATCGACCTTCACCTTCACGTTATCTTCGGGTATTGCTCGAAAGCTAACAAACCGGCAATTTACGCATCGACCAATAGCCACAAGCTGTTTGTCACCTTCAAGTTGCCCCTCAATGTACAATAGGCTCTTCAGGCCACCCTGTTAGTAGCAGTAATAATTTGTAAAAAATTTGTAAACATACACAAAAAGTATTACATATATTTAACCTATATAAATAATAAATTTCATAATTGTAACTTGAACCTCTAGTATGTTCTTCCACGGGTCTGAATCAATGGGACAATGATGGCTGCAGTGGTCGGACGCATCTCTTCGAATAATATTACTTGAACTGGGCGTGCCACCCGAGGAGGTGGAGATTGGTAACCCAACCCTCCACGGAATGTGTGACCCGACTCCTTGGGTGCGTCCTTTGGGCTCCGGCGTCCCAATCGCCTCAGTCAGTATGTCATGTCGTCGACTACGAGACGAGAACTGTCCTTGAGAGGAGCTCTCCACTAACTCATCCTATATAAAACAATCATTGCATACCAAAATTTAGTGTATTATATTAACTATTGAAATTGACATAAAAAAAACTTACGATCTTTGTTGCCACTCGCTGGGATGCCTCGGTGACGTACTCGTCATTTTTCTTCATCCGTCCCCTCTTCCAAAGCTCATGTCTCTCTATAGTGACAGAAGATTGCACCTCTTCAATTGCGCCCTGTGCAAATAACTCGGCAATCTTCTCAGTTGTCAATTATTCTTCAAGTTTTCTGTAGCCTCCTCGACCAAGTATGTGTGCATACACATTCTTCTTCACAAGCTCTTTGTTAGTCTCTCTTAACTTCATAGCATCTTCAGAGAGCCTCTGCTCCTTAAATATCCTCCAAGTATCTTTGTGAAGATACTTATACTCACTCATAGGATCTTCATTTGCCTTGGCACCGTGGATGTACTCTCTTGCCAGTCTTGACTTGAAATTCTTCCATATGCTACCAGCAACCTTCATCTCATGCTTTTTATGCGGCTCACATCCATCAAAAATTACCTAAAGTGACATATAACAAGTTATAATTAATAAAAATAAAATCAACTTCGCTGACAAATATAAGTGTCAATTAAAGAAAAACTTACAGTTGCATCTCTCCACAAAGTGAGCTTATAATGGTCAGGAACCTTCCTCCAATCGTTAAAGGTGATAGGAATTCGAGAACGAGCCACCATACCCAAGAAGCTCCTCCAATTGGTTCCATTATGTCCTTTGGGATTCCCCTTACTATCGAAGTTGACCGTAAGCTTGGTACCGGCCTTTGTGTGTTGCTTAATCAACTTCGCCATGTATACAGGGCCTTTCTTGTGGCTCGGTGTGCGGGCAGAGACACAAAAATCATCCTCACCGCTGCTGCTGCTGCTGCTAGCCATGATTCTGTAAAAGAGTCACATTAAATGTCAGATTAAACACATTAAATATATGAATACGTAAATGAAGACGATAATTAAACAAATAAAATGACGTGTGATAACAAAATAACTAGCATATACAACATACACACAAATTAAGTTTCTTTATCAATCCATAATACTTGCACAAATTAAGTATAGATTTATACGCAAAGATTAAGTTTCTTTATAAATAAGTAGAGATTTATACGCACAATTTAAGTTTCTTTATCAATCCAAATTCCTTCACCGTGATCTTCTCGCAATTGTATTTCATCATCAACTTCGCTGTCGTCGTTGTGTACTGGAACTGTCGTACAAACGGGTAGGCAATCCACATTCATCTCTTCAGATGTACCGCTGATTAACTGTTGTTTTCCATTTATCACAACATACTGATTGTTGTTCGAAGGGTCTTTGACGTAAAACACTTGTCTTGCTTGTTCGGCCATAATGAATGGCTCATCCTTAGATCCCTCTCTTCGAAAATCGACAAATGTCATTCCAAATTCATCTATATGAACCGCCGAATTGTTAACCCATTTACATTTAAAAATGGGTACTCGAAAGTTTACGTAATCCCAAAGTAATTCACAGGCACAGATATTGGATTCCGATCTCTTGCGCTAGAAACATGAGTGGTTTCGGCAACAAGTGTGACACCACTATTTTGCACAACGGTGTGCTCAACTTGATCTTTTGTTTGAAAACAAAATCCGTTAATATCATAAGCTTTCCACGTTTGTACAATAGTTCTTGGGCTTGCCATAAGCCACTTCACCACGTCATCAGATTCTTCTTCCGAGTTGGTCTGATTATTTAAAACCTCATTACTCCTTAGCCATTCACAAAATGATCGACTGTGTTCTTTTTGCAATCACTGGTCAGATTTGCCTCGGTATGTACTCCTCAGTATGTTCATGTGATCCTCGATAAAAGGTGATATTTCAGGTATATGTTGCTGTACATAGAAATGAGCTCTCGTTAACTCATCAAATGACTTAGGCATCATTTGATGTCCACTTGTGCCTTTTCCCAAGAATCGATCAAAATGACGTGGCCTTGGAACCCCAACCGCAGATGTATTTCCGAGAAAGTTAGTGCAAAATTCAACAGCTTCTTCAGCTATGTATCCTTGCACTATACATCCTTCGTGACTTTGTCTATTCCTCACATAGCTCTTAAGAACCTTCATATACCTCTCAAAAGGATACATCCATCTCATATGAACTGGTCCAAGAATTTGAACCTCACGAACCAAATGAACAGTAAGATGCACCATTATATCGAAAAAGCTAGGAGGGAAAAACATCTCTAGTTGGCAAAGTGTAACAACTATCTGCTCTTGAAGTCCAGCAAGCTCTGATGTATCAATAACCTTAGCACATAAAGAGCTAAAAATGACGCAAAGTCTTTGTATGGCTGTCCTTACTTTGGGAGACATTATACCTCTGATTGCAATAGGCAGGAGTTGTTGCATCAATGTATGACAGTCATGAGATTTTAAGCCATTCAACCACAGATCTTTCATTGAAACCAAGCTGGCAATATTTGAAGAGAACCCATATGGAACTTTAACTCCCTTCAGACATCCGCACAAACTAGTTTTCTCGCTCTTAGAGAGTGTGGTGCACGAAGGCGGTAAATATGTACGCTGCCCTCGAGATTCAGGTGCTAATTTGGTACGAATATTCATCTCCAGCATATCAAGTCTTGCTTTAATTCCATCTTTTGTCTTTCCAGGAATGTTTAATAAAGTACAAAGCAGACTTTCACATATATTCTTTTCAACATGCATCACATCAATACAATGTCTGATGTCAAGAGAATGCCAATAAGGGAGATCAAAAAAAATCGACCGCTTCTTCCATGGAGCACTTTGGGTGCGCGAATATGGTTTCCCGAATCGATTTGTAATATTCTGTATTTTTTGAAGTATTTCAGCGCCAGAAGCCGGTAGCGGTTCGATTCCGTGCTCAGTCTCACCATTGAAGGCAGCTTTCTTTCGCCTGTAAGGATGATGTCTCGGTAAGAAACGTCGATGTCCCATATAAACCATTTTTCGACAATTGCTTAAATGGCGTGCATGTGTCCCTTCCCCGCATACAGGACAAGCTTTGTACCCTTTAATGGTATATCCGGACAAGTTGCCATAAGCTGGGAAGTCATTGATCGTACACATCAGCATAGCATGCATATTGAAATGTTCTTGCCTCGATGCGTCATATGTGCGTACTCCTTCGTCCCATAAAAGCTTCAAATCATGTATCAGAGGAGCCAAGTATACATCAATATCATTTCCAGGTTGCCGAGGACCCGATATCAACAAAGAAAGCATCATATATCTACGCTTCATAGTTAACTTGGGAGGTAGGTTGTAGATAACAAAAATCACAGGCCATGTACTATGCTGACTACTGAGATTGCCATGTGGATTCACCCCATCAGTAGAAAGGCCAAGCCGTAAATTTCTAGACTCTGCTCCAAACACTGGGAATGTATTGTCTACTTTAGCCCATTGCAGTGAATCGGGAGGATGACGCATTTTCGTATCAACAACACGTTTCTCAGCATGCCAACGCATATTGTTGGAATCTTCCGTGTCAGCAAATAATCTCTGAAACCTGGGGATCGGTGGAAGATACCATAGTACTTTCGAAGGAGTGCCTTTAGATTTACCTTTCGGTTCTTTGTTTAACTTGTATCGAGAAGCCTTGCACACTGGACATTCTTTCAAATCACTGTAGGCGTTTCGATACAAGATACAATCATTGGGACATGCATGTATTTTCTTGTACTCAAGGCCCATGGGACACATAACCTTCTTAGCCTCGTAAGTACGGTTAGGTAGGGTGTTCCCCTCAGGAAGCATGTCTTTCACCAGCGCTAATAATTCGGTAAAACTCGTGTTGCTCCATCCATTTTTTGCTTTGAGATTGAACAACTTCAACGTTGCCGATAGCCTTGTATATTTGGAACACTCTTCATAGAGTGGTAATTCGGAATCATTCCTCAACGACTCCAAAATATGTGGCGTATCAACAAAGTCATTAGCGACGTTGTTAACCATCTCAATTAGATTATCCTCTTCCCAATCATCATTATCCTCCGGCAAGCTTTCTACGGGTGGAGGCTCAAAGTTTTGTTGTTCACCCTCCCCATGCAAATGCCACACCGTATACTGTGGGTTAATCCCCTTTAACAAAAGGTGTTTACGTAACTTCTTCGGTTTGACCAATTTGTAATTCCAACAACTCATACACGGACAAAAGACACGTTCAATGTTGTTTCTAGACGCATATGCCGACGCAAACGCACAGAAATCCATAATCCCTTTCTCGTACTCATCACTCAACCTATTACCGGACACCCACTCTCGATTCATTATAAATCCACTACATGAAACGTGTACATATTATTATTTACATAATACTAATTTATACGAACTCACAATTACAGTTGAGTGAATTACAAGCACTTCAACAATTAAAATGTAGTAAACGAGTTACATAAACTTGCGATTTACCTTATAATAAAATCTCGCGAAGAAGAATCTTAATGGTGGCCGGTGTGCAACAAGTACGGACTAGAGCTACAAACAACGAGAACAAATTAGTAAACAAGTAAAAATAGATTCAAATCTCCATGTTCATATTAAAATAAAAAGGATTGATAACCATCAAATACCAGGGACTGAAGAAGCGAATCACTACCAACGGGAAGAGAAGCCTTCTCTTGCAAATCCACTAACAATGACTACAAGTTGTTAACGAATACAAGTTAGAAATTTAGAACAAACGTTTTCAACAACCAAAAATATACACCAGCAGCCATGAGAGCGACCTAAACCAAAAGATGAATGGCAATGCCATTGTTTTATTGCTCATTTCATCATCAAGCACCAAAATATGAATTGATGATGGCAACACAAACCCTAAACATACTAATACCTGAACAAAGTGACTGCGTCGAGCGAAGTGGAGGAATTACGAATTTGAGCGACGACGGATTCTAGCGGCGATGAGGAGCAAAGCCGTCAAAGTCGAGTGGCCTGGCGACGTGGACCGGCGTCTGAGCAGGCGGCGACAGACGAGAAGCAGGCGGCGAGAGTAAGCGGAGGCGAACGACGGGGACAGTTGCGTCTGAGCAGGCGGCAAGAGAGATCGACGAGAAGCAGCAGGTGGACTGAGTTCAAAATTAAACCTAAGTGTTTTTTACTCACTTTATGCATCGGTTTAGATTGAACCGTTGCATAATGGCAAAACTTATGCATCGGTTATCTGGAAACCGTTGCATAATGTTTACCTTATGCAACGGTTTTCCAAACAGTTGCATAAGGTGCATATTATGCAACGGTTCTTGAAAACCGATGCATAATGTTTACCTTATGCAACGCCAAACCGTTGCATAAGGTGCATATTATGCAACGGTTTTTGAAAACCGATGCATAATGTTTACCTTATGCAACGGTTTCCCTGAGAACCGATGCTTAAAAACGAATCGAAGCATAATGCATTTTTCGAACCGATGCATAATGCATCGTCTGTAGTAGTGTAGGCGCTCACATCCGGAACCATAGGTTTCTGAGTCGAGTCATGCCGTGGCGTGGGCAATGTCCCCCATTAATCAAAAAAATATCATCGTTTTCATAATAAAAAAAATTCAAACTCGCTTTGCAATTGATAACAAATCACTGGATTTGATTCAAAATATAAGGCATAGGAAAGAATTTGCCGAGATTAATTCTTTGACAGAAGCTTCCTTGATAAAAAATATTAATTTCTGAACATTGCAATACATTTGGTTTGACACTCCTATCTCAATTCGTGGATAGTTCATAAGCTCCTTTTAATATACAACTAATCACTAAGTAAATGAGTAGATGGAGAGTCATCCCCTTTTGTTGTACGTGTGTTCGGCTGTCAATATATGAACTAGATTACAAACATACCATAGAAAAACATGAAGTAAGCGGATCATTCGGCTCACAAAAGTGCGGTTTCATATAATGTTAATATTTTCTATTTTCATGCAGAATGAGAAAGGTGTCAAGTCATTTAAGAACCGGGACAAAGTAAGCATCTCCTTCTTCGTTTATTAATTTATCATAAATATTGATATATTTTATATGGGATTTAATTTGAAATATATAATAGATACTAATTGTCATTTATATTAAAACTTGTACCTCAATCCTTTTCCTGGTGAAAACGTTGGAGAATTGAGGCAAAAAATGGTTTGACCGGTTGGCAACCTACCTGCAGCTCAAAAAGCTCAGGTTTGAAGCCTTCCACCCCAAATTCAAACCCACTAACCCCAATAAAAATACTACATCGGAAATTATTATCGACGCAATAAATAAGTGCAGCATTATGTAATTTGTCTATGCACGAGAATCCTCCGACCAGACCTGCCATTTGTTTTTTCTAATGTTGGTCTCAGTTTGTAATGTTCTGTTTTCACTATTGCATGTATTTTTTTTAATGTGATTGATTGAAAATGAAAAACCTTGAACCTTGACACATTTTTTTCTCGTACTTGTTATGGTACACTTTTCATTCTGTTTGAACTATGATTGGACCCCTTGCCAATTTATGACAAAAAGGGGAGTAATTTGAGGTGGCTGTTTTATCCCACAAGTATCTCTAAAGTCTAGATAGATAGAAATAGAAGATCTGGTTTTGCAAAAAATGTCAAGGGGGAGATTGATGTTCCTATGAATGACATGGTTTTGGCAAAACACCTTTAGAGAGTTCAAGCAGGAATTCAAGAAGAGTTCAACCGAAGACTGGAACGGACGTACAACGTGGAACAGACGCACGGGTGTTTCCTAAACCGAAAGTTTCTAAAGATCGAAGATCTGATCAGTTGGAGTCAGCTAACAAACTAAGAAGATCAGATATTCGAAAAAAATATCTTCATATCTGTTAGAAGGCGGTTTAGAAGATTTGGAAAGGAAGATATCACAAAGATCTTCCTAAAGATTGGAGATAAGATATCTAGGAAATATTTTGGAATATTTACTAAATATTTGAAAGATTATCTGGAAAAGATTTGGACTCCACCGAAGCATATAAATAGAAGGTTAGGGCGTCCAAGAGATCCATCGATTTTCTAAGAGAATTACACACGAGAGCATTCGTGAGATTGGAGAGAAGAAGAGCGACGGCCGGCTGAGTTTTCCCCACTGGAAAATCAATGGCGCTGAAGCAGTCTGTTCAGTGTGCTGATTAGACTGTTCTTGTTGATATGACCGTTGCACACACGAAAGACCATCACTCGCTTTCGGGAGAAGATCGAACACGTTCGGAAGGGAGGTTCGAACCAATGGGATCGAGGGAGAGCCGAGATCACAAATCTGAGTGAAGCAGTGATAGAGGCTAGGCGTTTACATTCGGGAGATTGTAAGAGTAAGTCCACGTGTAGCTCTATACTGTTCAATAAAGATTTGTATCCCTTTAGGGCGTAAGAAGCCCCCCAGAGTAGGTTGCTGCCGAACTGAGAATTACATTGTGTGTCTTCTTCGTATTCTGTCACAGTTACTGCCTACTAAGATATTCAAATCTCCGATTGAACACAACCTGAATCTAGTCTTGAACATACAACCAAATTTCAGACTGCCTTGTTTTTTTGTTTGATGAACCCAAACGCTGCCTTTTTTTTGGATAGGACAAAAGCTGCCTTGTTGATATCACGAGTTTCCCGGCACGTGCATATCACGTGATTGATTATATGGCAGATGAAGGAATTGCCGAGACCCTTCGGCAGAAGCTTCCTTTAAAATTATTTAAAATCACTTCTTTGTCCTTTTAACTGTTTGAACTTTGAAGCCACCAGGCACCAAGACACTTTATTCCTAACTTTTTGTTTTTTTATTTCTTTCAAAAATGGCATTATTCTCAGATTTTAATTTCTAATTTGATTGGGTTTTAAAATTACTGTTAGATATTATGTATTCGGACAATTAGATAAGCACTCAAATGAGAATTTTTGGATATTTTGAAAATCTAAAATCTATTTTCCATCTTTGAAAACTCATCGTTTGTAATTACGATTGAAATCAGTCTTCAGGTGGGAGATTGTTGGGTTATACAGCCTGATTAGATTATTGAGCTGATCCAATTTATGAAGTCCATAATTTGGCAGTGAGGTTTATGGTTTCCATTTCCTAATTAGATAATTAGGGTTTAGATGGTTACCCTATTTATATCCAACTTGATTATTGTAATTGTATCCAACAGTAAAGAAAACTGGTGCTCTCAGACGTAGGCGTAGACTCGTAGTGATGAACTGGGTACCAAAATTTAATGTATTCCCATCAAGGGGTGGACAAAACCCGGCCCGGCCCGACAACCTGGCCCGACCCGGTCCACTTAATGTCGGGTTAGGGTCCGATTAACCAACCCGGTATAATTTTCGGGCCGAGTTAGGGTTGAGGCTCGGGTTACCTGATTTCTTAAGTAATATAAAAAATATTAGATTTTTAATGGGATTCAAACAATATACCTCATTTGAATAAAAATTTGTTTGTGTTATCGTGATATATCACACTAGTACATGTGAATATGTAATTGATTTGCAATGAAAAATAAAACTGTAATACTAAACTTTAAAGTATTTATATCATGATATATGACCATGAATGTTTTACGCCTTTAATAAATTTTAGTTTTAGGATCGGGTTCGGATTCACATAATTGACGCGATCTTTCGGGCCGGATTAGGATTTGAATAAATGACCCGATCATTATTTCGGATCGGATTAGGACCAAGCACAACCCATCCCAACCCATCCAATGCCCACCCCTATTCCCATCTCTCGACATCACTTGCTTTCGCGATCTTTAACAACCAACCCGTAGTCTTTATAGCACACCAGAGTGGACTCAAAGTCTCTCTTTTGTCTTTTTTGATGACAACTTTCGACCTATTTAAATGCAATATGTGAAGTAGAGAAGACACACACACCAACAATGGATCATTTACGCAGTGAAGCTTTAGACTTCTATAGCAAAAGCTCCAAAGAAGTTAAAGCCCTAGCCACAAAGTTTTTCAATCACTTGGACTCCGATGGCGACTCGAGCATAAATTGCGCGGAGTTCTTCACCTTCATAAGAAGGAATAAACTCCTTTCCAGGCTATCAATCACCTTTGAAGTCTTTGAAGCTATGGACAGAGATGGAAACGACAAGTTGGATTTTAATGAGTTCATCACTTTCTTTTATGTGATTTTCGGTATGTGCGTCTGCGATGGTTGTGGAGTGAAGTTGTTGGGGCAGCGCCACATGACCTGCAACACATGTTTTGCTTCGAAGGGAGACACTTTTGATCTTTGTTATGCGTGCCTTTCGTCTAAGAGATTCAAGCATCAGCATGCCTATTTCTTGGATTTCAAGTTACTGATACTCGAGTCAATACCGAGCTATTCATCAACTTCAACCCAACCAATGGTATATATATACATATGTTTTTTGTCAGAAGAATTATATTCGTATAACTAATCGTGATATTCGTAAGACCATGTACTCATTAATCGCTGTATATGTCAGTTGTTTGTCCTCTTGTCAATAACAGTTGTTCCAAAATTTAAACATTTTTTCTTTCTTTCTTTCTTTTCGTGCAGGATGAGGAAGATGTCGTGTTATATAGGAAGCGGGACAAAGTAAGCATCTCCGCATTAATTTGGCAGATCTTGATGACAACCAAATAATAACTTAGAAACAAAATAGGACAATTTTCAGCAACCTTACTATTATAGATATATTAATAATATTAGAGATATATTAGTTTATGGTGCTATATTCTATTGTTGTCAGCTTTTCATATTTTATCTTTAACAATTTCCATATTTATGATTTACATTCCTATATAATTAGGATGCTAACTATTACCAATAATATATCAAAAAGTCATTCTTCCCAAATTATTATATATCTTACACTTACAATTAGCTGTCAAAAGAGTTATTCTGTTGAGCTAGTAAAATTGATATGCATTAAGGAAAAGTGACCCTATGTCGTTTAACACAAAATTAAGATTATTTTTCAATTGGATCGGATTTGAATGATTTTAGCGATATCAACTGTCTGTAAATTTGAATCTTCCAATTTTACTTTTCTGCAGACATTGAAGGTGCTTAAAGGAACTCTAAAAGCTTTAGAAGTTGCTGATGCTTTAGAAGTTGCTAATACTATTGCGAGTTGCCAAATTATGTAATTTCAATTCATGATTATCATTATGGCCTAGCAATGCATGGATTGCGATTTTGGTTTATATGTTCTGTTCCTGTTTTGTTAGTCGTCGGATTTGCTGTTGTTGTCATGACGTGCGTGTCTCCGAGTCTTTATATGCCTCCTTAATTATAAAAAAAAAATTCAAAAGTTTTTGAATCAAATTTACAAATTCAACTTCAAAAATTATTTACAACCCACCTGCAAAAGAAGTGTTTCTAATTCACAGCCAACAAAAAAATTACAGGCCAAAAGGGCTCGGCCTTTTATTTTATTTTTTTGATCGGTAACCTTCGCCCATTTAGAAAGCCCACATGTCGACCTGACAGTCAAAACAAACGACGACCAATACCAAAACCGACATCAAAACTTTATTACACGAATCAACTTTCTTCATATGTGCATGTGGGGTTGTAGTCGAAATTTTTAATTATTGGCTTTGTAATTAAATTATCATGAGTTCATTCCCACCAATATTTGGTGGGGAATTTCCTCCCTTCCCAGGAGGTGTTTCCCTCCTTTCACCGCAGTTACTTCCCTCCATTCACCCTTCGGCAGAAGCTTCCTTTAAAATTATTTAAAGTCACTAATTTGTCCTTTTAACTGTTTGAACTTTGAAGCCACCAAGACACTTTATTACTAACTTTTTGTTTTTTTATTTCTTTCAAAAATGGCATTATCTAAAATTTTAATTTCTAATTTGACTGGGTTTAAAAATTACTGTTAGATATTGTGTATTCCGACAATTAGATAAGTACTCAAATGAGAATCTTTGGACATTTTGAAAATCTGAAACCTATTCTCCATCTTTGAAAACTCATCAAGTTTAACTTAGTTTGTAATATACGTGTTCGATGTAGATTCGAAGATGCATCTTAACCTAATTATTACGCCTATCAGGATGTAGAACAATCGATCAAGGGGTAAGACGTAAAACCTCATATGCCAAAGTGGTCGGGAGTTCGAATCCCGAGTGGGCCGCACAAAAAAACCTAATTATCACAATTTAATTTTAAGACTCGAATTAGAAGAAGATTCTAATCCAAACGCAAATAATTTAATACTCAACTCATATAAATGGACAGGGAGCTTATTGTCAGCATCATATTCATATGAAAACAGCCCTATTGGAAACCAAAATAATTTATAGAATGTTTGTGATGATAGAGAGTAACCTTATCTTAATGGTACGTTAGATTCCTTTGTTTTCTACAAAGGAAACTTCACAGACTTGAGGTGACCGAGTCAACCCGAAGTCTCTAGCACACCAGAGCGGACTCAAAGTGTCCCAAAAGAGAACTTCCAACCTTTTTAAATGCATTATGTGAAGTAGAGAGGACACACCAATAAGCAATAATGGAGGAACTTCGCCGGGAAGCTTTAGAATTCTACAACAAAAGCTCCAATGAAGTTAAAGCCCTGGCCACGAAGTTTTTCAATCACATGGACTCCGATGGCGACTCGAGCATAAATGTCGCGGAGTTCTCCGCCTTCATAAAAGGAAATAAACTCCTTTCCAAGCTATTAATCCCCGATGAAGTCTTTAAAAGTATGGACCTGAATGGGAACGGGAGGTTGGATTTTAACGAGTTCATCGCTTTCTTTTATATGGTTTTCGCTGTTGGAAGTTTTGTACATATATCTGAATATAAATGTAACTCATGCAGTAATGAAACAGAGAGCCTTAATCTTTAGCAGCAAATTGAGCAATATATAAACTCATACAACGTTAATGGAAATGATACAGAACATACATATGATTAAACTAAGCATACATATGAATTAGCTGATGCAGCAAGTAACAGCAATTAACAGCAACTAATCTGTATAAAACTACTCTGAATTAATACAGCATATAACAGCAACTAACTGAAGCATTCATATTTGACAGTAAGCAATCATAAATAAAGTCATGCAGCTCTACTGAACAAACAGAACAAGGAAAACAGATTAGGTAATTGGACAGCAAACCGAAACCGAGATGTTGATTCAGTCACGTCGATGACGCTGTCCTTAAAGCTGTATTGCCTCCCGTAGGTGCTGGGTCTGATGTCAATGAGCTTCCCAGGATGAAAGAATCACAGCAAGCGCTTGAGCACCGTCGCCTTGCTGTACGAACTTATTCAACCTTTCACTATCACCACTGATCGGAAACAAACAAAAGGGAAGTCGAGGTATGTGAAGGATTTCGTTTTCGTGTGTATTGATCCTGAAGGCACTGATGTCCTTTTATAGTGAACAAGTTGAACTGCCATGATGTCCACTAAGCAGGAACTGTCCCATGATGCACATCATCAGCAACCAACCCATGATCAATAACCGCCGAAGACTGACTTAGTCTTTGGTCTTTGTCTTTGGTTCAAAAATTAATTCGAATTAAGCAAAATGTGGCGCACCACCATTTTCTTCAAACCTTTATACACACATTTTCCAACAATCCCCCACATGAAGAAAATCGAGTGGTGAAAACAAATAAAACAATAATCCTCGATAATCAACCTCGACTCAATGTGGTGATAGCTTCTACGGATAATATCTGCACAGGATAGGTAGGTTACCCCCTTGAACCTTCCCTTGGGATAACATGATCTCTTTACTGACTATTCAGTAGACGTGATTGTCTTTGAACTGTTTGTCTTATACTGTAAACGAAAATCATGTTCCCACAGATATTATCCTGATCTTATTCAGTTCTTACTGGTGGGCTCATTTTGGTCATGACACCCCTTTCCTGGTTCTGCAAGAGTTTCTAAAGAATTAAGCCCTTTGAATTCTCCTTTGAAGCGACCCCACTTCTCTCTCACATAGGTGATTCTTTCTCAAAGTAATCCCGCGTTACCCATTTGAATCTCACTATTCAAATTACTAGAATCATTAAAAGCTCCAAGCTTAGCCTCGTGCGGGAGTCACTGTTTATCAGGGAATAGGACTGGGGTGTTACCCCCACAGTGACCTCATAGTCTTAGCAGTTAGGTGGTCCCTTTGAACCAAGTTCTTGGGATCTCCAGTTATCATGGTAGGGTTTTTCGTTGCCTCGACTTTATTTCCAAAAGGGCTTAAGCCTATGTTTTGATATTAACAATCAAAAGGCTTCAGACCCATTCCCTTGGACAACTTCTCTATTAGGTCCTTACTTAACCCTTTGGTTAGCGGATCCGCATTATTCTCTTTGGACCTCATTTAGTCAATATGACTCAGGTGCAGAGAAGTTGTTTAATGGTTTTGTGTCCTCGATGTATACGTCGAGACTAACCATCATACATAATAATATGTGCCCCAGAAATCAATGATTGATTCTCACAATGTAAACACATTGTTGGCACATGTTTTGTCCTTTTAGGAATATCCTCCTCTATATTCATAACCATTAAACTTCTTCGCCACATTTATCTAGTGTGACGAACTCAGCCTCCAAAATGGATTTGGTTCTCGCAATTTGTTTGAGGATTTCCAATACACATTTGCCTCTCCCACGGTGAACCCATAGCCACTCGTGGCCTAAAGTCATTGAATCCTCAATGACCTCCAAATATTTGGTATAGTGTAGACTATACTTACGAGTAAATCGTAGGTACTTCAGTACTCTCACGATAGCCTTCCAGTGTGCACTTCCTGGATTCCTCGTGTGTCTCGCTAGTCTACTCACAGTGTAAGCATTGTCTGATATAGTACAATTCATCAAGTACATTAGACTGCTTATCACTCTGACATATTCCACTTGGGAGATGCATTCACGTTTATTCTTAGACATGTGTTGATTCACGTCAACATGGATTCTAGACAGTCCTGGACTGTCTTCTTCAAATTTGTCTAAGAGTTTGTCAACGTAGTGTGACTGACTTAATACAAGTCCCTCTAACCTTCGTGTAATTTTAATGCTTAAAATTACTTCGGCAAGTCTTAAAGCCTTCATCTGAAACTTCCAGTTCAATAATGACTTGGTGGACTTTAAGACATTAGACATCATTACATTGTCTAATTTCAACTGTCACTGCTTTGGCGCTTGCTTCAGGCTTTTGTGAGACTCACATCCTTTGTTCTCTTGCCCGACAAATAACAACTAAACCCTCAGGTTGTTCAGTGTAAATCTCTTCCTCAACTTTCCATTGAGAAAGCAAGTCTTTACCTCCATCTGATGAATTTTCAGATTGCGCAAAGCAGCAATGACCACTATCATCTTTGATGTTATTCTCGTTACTAGAGAATAAGTATCAAAGTAGTATAGACCGTTCTTTTATCTATACTCTTTTATTACAAGTCTCATCTTGTATATCGTTGCAGATCCATCTGCAGTCATCTTCCTCTTGAAGATCCACTTTAAACCATGTGGTTTACTTCAGGAGGGAGATCATCCAACTCTCAAGTGTGGTTCTTAAAGATAGAGTCAATCACATCTTATGGTTTCTTTCATAAGAGACTCTTCACTAAACTGACGACCTCTTTGTACGTTTGAGGTTCAGCCTCAAGCATGTAGGTTAGAAAATCAAGTCCATATGATTTATCTATCCTTTCTCGCTTATTTTGCCTCAATTTCTTCGAATCGATCTCATGATCAGATTCTTTCTCATTCTCTTAGTACCAGGGGCCATTACCATAACTAGGCAATCCCCGCACTTACAAGTATTTACAGGAAGTTGTTGTTCCCTTAAATGACTTATAAAGAGACTTATACTTCTTACGAGGTATCTTACTCAAAAGATACTTTGCTGATGGCCTCCCCCCACATTCGTTGGGTTAACCTGGAGCTTACCATCATCACATTCATCATCTCTTTCGAATGCAACGTTTCCAATTCGAAACATGTTCGACTAAAGAGAGTATAATACAGTGATCATGCTCACTTTCAATATCACTTTTCTCAACTCATCAAGTTGGTACTCGACCTCTGAAATTGATATTCAACTTCACATGACATGTATCCTCAACTGTCACAGCTTTGCTATTAAGCAAATATTTTATAACAATATTTTGTACTATCAATGAAAGTCACAAATACTTGTTACCACCCCATATTTCAAATCACATAACGCATTATGGATTAACTCAAGGGATTTCACACTTTCAACACTATGAAAGGATTTACTATTAAATTTACTTCAATGCAAATTTACATTTGTGCTTTTATAACAAAATGACATTTGGAGATAACGTCCAAAATCATCAAGCACTATGACGGGCTTTCATGACACCCAACTATTTGAACTATACCCGCAGATATAATTCTGAAATTAGACCCGCAGGTCTATTTCTAGTCATAGCCATCATCCAAATAGTGTGACACACATCAGTGTTGCCCTCCACACTGGGAGCCACTAAAATCCACTTAGGATTTCATCTTCAGTGAAGTAGATACGATGTCCACAACTCCATTGTGCCCGTCACTGGCGGCTCGATCCCATCAATTACTCATCTGAGCTCAAATAGTGTCCTCTACCTAGCCTAGACATCTCCCTTGCGCTGAAAGTTCTCTCAGAACTTAATTGATTATCACCCAAAATAATCATCAAAGCGGCAGCACCCAGCAGTCTTTGCTGGGATACAATTCAAGCTTCATCTTCCATCAAACCAAAGCCCTCCATTTTAGTTGGCATCTCAACCGCATCTAATCGCGGCAGCCACATTCTGAAACTGCCATCGCATGTGATGGTTATAGAGCCACCAACTTGAGATTCCCTGATATCTGGCTTCGCCACTCCCAAGGACAAGCTTGTCTACTGTAACATATTCTCATCATTTGTTCCTGACCAGGTTATACACCAAACCCCAACAGGAGATTAGATTGAATCATACAATAGCAAAAATAAACCACACAAAGGTAGGGTTTATCAGTGAAGAAATTGCAGCATCAACCGCTTTATCTTTCGACGGCACTATCGGCATCCATCAGCACGATACAAGATGTCAAAACGCTCAGTATAATACCTTGTGATTTCAGTTCAATCACAATCGGAGCGTTATTGCCGCTACTGATAAGCAAGCACCTCCAAGCATTAGATAGGCTTTTAGGCCTCGCTTCTCAGACTTCGAAAACAGAGTGAGCATCAGGCTCTCCATTAAGGATCAACATCTCACCACCACACCATGGGTAGTTCCTGATGATTGACAAAATTAATCAATAGATTTATAATCAATTGAAACATGACAGCAAACCTTCTTATTTCAACCCAGCCAACACGCGGCTTCATCGCAGCGCTCACTTCGCTGGTAAGGGGCTCGACATCACCGTCACTGCCAGTCTCGGCGGTATCTCAGTACACCACTAGTGCTTATCCAACGGTCTTGTTACATTAGCCAATCTTTATGGTCCAATCTCCACTGGATGATTGAGCTTATAAACCCAAATTAGGATTTTTCAGCTTTGATGTCGGTTGCTTCAATCTCCATCAAAGCCCAGGTGGAAACTCTCCTACTTGCCAGAAGAATCGTCAGCCGTCAGTAGGATTTCATCAACCAGTAGAGAGCTCTGCGATGCCAACCCCGGCTACGGTTAGCTCCAACCGCGCCACTCCGTGTTTCAATGCTTGGTTTGGCATTGAGACTTCGCCCTTAGATTCACCATTGGTGTCTGCTGAAACAGACATGTAAATTCAGTCAGTATGAATAAAATTCAATGACTCAACAATATAATTTATAATGGGCTAAATTTCAAGAGCCCAATCCTTTTTGCCAAAATAGGGTTTCCGGCCGCCATCATCTTTCAGCTTCGGTCTCTACTTGAGACAACAATCCTCTTGCCACGTTTGCCCTACTTGCCTAAACCGCCGGGGTCATGCAGAAAACCACTGCGAAGCGCTCGCAACTGTCTGACAACCGCTCCGCAAATATGTCGTCTCCAACCGTCACGCTGCACAACTTCAACTTTGACGGAGGTTCCTTTGACGATGGTCGTTACTTCGATCTCAGCGCTGCCAACGTCGCTGTTGATACCTACTGCAGCAAACCGCTACATCCCGATCATCTCTGGATCGTCATCAACTCTTCGCCCTCTACTTTGACGCTTTCCGATTCATCGTTTCCTTTTCATCGGTCTTTCAGCCATGTTGATACTGGAGCGAAGCGCAGTCACTCCAAACACAATCAACGGCAACATCAACTTCATTTCCGGGCCGAGCAGTACTACTTTGTCTGCACAATCAATCAGATCAACATTAGTATCTCGATTAATTAATTAACCAGTCAAGGCGTCTTCATCCTCTTTGAGCAGTCTGAGACTTTGAGAAATGAATATGCATGATCGCTCGATAATATAGTGCAAATACTCAATAAGAATATCGAATACTTATGCTAATCACGGTTAATCAAAACAATTTGTAATGACTCGGGTGAACCCAAGGTCGGACCCAAAGGATAGGTGATTAAACTATTAGTGCTAATGATTTACTTAGGATGTCTAATGGATGGGGGGGGGAATTTCCTCTAAGAGGTTGATAGCCAAGTTTTAACTATCCAAGAATGGTGTAATTAATGAAAAGGGGAAACAATCAATTCAAAGATGACTAGGGATCTAATCCTCCACCTAAACCATTATTGTGACGTTAAACTAGGACACCATTGATGAAATCACATGCACGTGTTTAGAATTTAGCCATGTAACATTAATGTTAAGTTCAACTCACGCTTCAACTTAGTACCAAGAGGTTACATCTCGCATAATGCCTCACACTCACGCTCTATTGGCATTATAGAGTCTAATTATCTAATCTCACACTCACGCTTTATTGACTAGACAATCACACTCTTGTTAAGATCAAGCCATTCTCATTAGGTTAAAAGTGTCATCCAACTAACACAAAATCCTAATGTTTCTTCATTTAGATCATTTGAAATCATGTTCTTCAACGCAAGTTACTTGAAACACAAAATCAAGCAAAGTTTCTCATTGGGGCATTTTCACAAACACCTTATGGGCAACTCTAATCATTAAGTTCAAATGAAGAAAAATAATGTGCAAATCATTCATCAATGGCATCCATAATGTTTATAGTGTCACAAACATGTTTAGGGGATTCATAGATCCCCAATCAAGATCACTACTCACTCATAGTGGGGTTACAATCAAAAGCATCCATGGAAGAGTATGTAAACATGAAGAAGATGAGTTTAGGAATCTAAAACCAAAGTAGGAATTCAAGAGAATGATGTTGGTCTTCTTCTCCTTCACTCAATCTCCTCGAAATTCGTGCTTGATCCCCTCCAAATCCGTGCCAAAAATCCCTCTCCGGAAATCCCCCAAAAACCTTCTATTTATAGCCAAAGTTAGGGTTTTCCGGTATTGTAGCCCAGTCGATCGACTGGCGTTGTGCGATGGCTCAGTCGATCGACTGGCATTGCTTGATTTGCAGGCCCTCCTGAGAATTGCTTGAGTCGGTCGACTGGAACAAAGAAGAATCCCAGTCGATCGACTGAGAAGGGTCAAATTGCAGTGCCTCCTGAGAGTTGATCGAGTCGATCGACTGGAGCAGGGGAGCATTCCAGTCGATCGACTGAAGAAGCTTGATTTGCAGGCTCTCCTGAGAGTTGAGCGAGTCGATCGACTGGAGCAGGGGAGCATCCCAGTCGATCGACTGAAGGCCAATTTCTGATAACTCGCTCAAATCTTCGAATTTTCCTCGTTTCTTCGTGATAAGGTTCTGAGCTCAATGTATGGTCGTTCCAAGCCATGTTTTTGCTCCGAAATGCTCGGTTTTGCTCCAAACTCAATGCCCACTTGTGTTCTCAGTTTAAACCCTGTAATTAGCCTGAAATGAACCACAAGGCATCAAATGGCAAGTGAAATGATAATGAAATGATCGAAACAATGAGCATAGAGGTTGCCTAAAATGCATATATTTAAGTGCTATCAAATCACCCCACACTTAACATTTGATCGTCCCGAGCAAACTAATCATAAAGATCAACAACAACATGCACTTTGCTCATTCATGATCGGTTCAAAGAAACTCCATATGGTCATGAAAACTAACTAAAAACGCTAAGAAACAAATACTACTTATGATAAACCACTTTCGTAGGTGACACGAGTACATTTAGCGAATGCACCAAGCCTTTAAACCCCTAGGCTACCCTAGTGGAGGAGTTGTAGTCTCCTGAGAGTTTTCAGACACGGGAATACTCACAAATCCCACAAAGAGAACAACCATCCAAAAAGGCATTTTAAGCTCACAATTGTCAAAGTACTAGGCAAGGTGTTTTTCATGAAGTTCATAATGCATTCAACTAGATATGTGCATTTCAATCACTACATGAGTCCTCTTCGAATCCTTATGGAAATTCATGAATTAGGGCATTCAAGCAAATCAAAGCAAAGACTAATAACTCTTTAATCAAAGATTCTAGTCATTTTCTATATTAGTGACTTCAAGAAAATGATCTAATAATTGCAAAGAAATCTTGTTGGATCACTCACAAATGCTAGCAAGAAGGCTAGTCCATTGGCTTGTGGGCTTTGAACTCATTCTCAAGCCTAGGACGCATAGGTCACTTAGTCATAAGAGAAGAGGAGTTCCAACAATAAAGTTTTTGTAAATACTTGCAAACCATATCATGCCTAAGTATAAAAGAATACGAGGTTCGTCCCTTAGTGAATTCTTACTAGGAAGTATCAATTGTGTCGTTGGTCTTCATGCTAGAGAATGGCGGAATAGCCGATTGTCAAGTCTAATTGAAACATTAAAGGGGGTAGAAGCCGCACTAAGCACTTTCGAGGGGGAACTTACCTTCCTAACCCTCGGCACTTAGCACATACTTCTTTGAAGTTCTTCCTAACGGTGATCAATCATAAGGAAGGGATTTGAGGCTTATTTCACATATTTTTTTCTTCTTCTTTTTTTTCTTTCTTTTTTTCCTTTCTTTTTTTTCTTGCCCTCTTTTGACCCCACACTTAGAACTTTGACAAAGGGCTAAGTGTTAAAAATGGAGCATGACAAACCAACAAGACAAATCCACAAGATAAGCAAGGTCACTAAAGTCACCTAAAGGCAATCATGGCATGCAAGAGTTTTAAAATTATATTTTTTTCGATTTTATGCTTTCAAAGATCAACTCTTTAGTCTCAACGAGAAAAAGCTTAGAATAAAAGATAAAGAAGTGCTAGTAGATGCTTTGATCCTCAAGAATGAAAGTCAACAATCCAATCCATTAGTCATCTAAAGGATCAATCAGGTGAAATCATGCACGACTAGTTGAATTTAGAGATGAAATTTTCTCAAAAATGTAGCCTTGCCTAGACTTTTTGTTTTCATTTAATAATTCGAAATTTTTGGATGAATTGTGCAAAAGTGTGAATGTTTTCCCTTAAACATACAAGTCAATTGGATTCCACACATTAAAGCACATCAAGCAAGCACAAACATCTCGTGTGGTCAAAACATAGGCACCCCACACTTATGCCCAATCAAAGCATCAAATTTACCAAGCACATCATGCAAGAAGCATTTCAATTGCATAAAGATCATCAAACAAAAGCATTCACGCATGCATAGTTCATATTCTCAATTCTTGCACAAAGCAATAAGAATCCAATCAAAATAGACATCTTGAAAGTCAAGGAAGAAACACTCACAAGCCTAGTTTAACGTCTTGGCTAAGACGGAGCCGATTCTCCTTGGGAGATAGGAAGCACGCTTGAAGAGTCTTTTGCTAAGATCCCTCCTCAAGCGGGGCCTTGGACTTGATCGTGTCAAACCACCTTCAAATCCCATTTGAATTTCCTTCCACCAAGCCTACGATGGACTTCCCATTGCAAGTTTGACCTCTTCATAAACAATGAAAATCCCTTTATAGCTAAGGGGTCATGGGAGCTTCTTTTGAATAATCTCGTGAGGTATGGTAGGAAGCTCCAAAACTTGTCTCTAGGCTTTGTGACAAAGAAAGGATCTTCAATGCTAGCCACTAGCGTGATGGGCACACCTTCCTTCAATTTTTCGATGATGCCCTTGGGTGCCCATTCCTCAATCTCCCTCATTAAACTTCCATTTACTTGCATGCGAGGTGGCTCTTTAGTCTCTTCCATGAAAGTCTCAACAAAGTCTCTATACCCTTGGAGTTCTTGTGGCTCAATATCCTCTTCCTCGATTCCATCATCAACAATAGAATTGGGTTCACTATCAAGCTTACTAATAGCGGGAGGGAGGTCTTCTTCATCCAAAAGAGATATCTCTTCAATGCACGAGTCGTCATCATTGAAGAATTCCTCATCTGATAGCCAAGGCTTCGATGGAATGGTGGGCACTTGTGTGTTCTCGTCCAAACGATCTTGAAGTGTGCTAGTAGTGAAGGATGCTTCACTCTTGCATTCCACCTCCTCTTCGTCACAAGATTCACCCTCCATCTCCTCATGAACGGCTTGGCGAACGGCTCTCATGAACTCATCCTCACTTTCTTGATCCCATTCTTCCCTTGAGGCATTATGTTCAAAAACTTCGTCTTCGGGTATCTCCTCTTCAACATCCATGTCTCCACATTCCATTGTTTGGTGTTGAGCATTCATCTCCCTCAATTGAGCCCATTCGCTTTTTAACTCATGGTTTCGAGCCTCCAATATTTTCAACTTAGCGTTCATCTTCTCTTGGTTTTCAAGGAATGTGGCAAACATGGCTTCTAACTCGGAGGGCTCACTTGAAGGTTGAGGAGGTTGAGGGTGGGAGTCTTCAATTTCAAAACATTGATCATCATTCCAATATTGATCGTGGGCATGTGATGGGTTCCAAGAGTTTTCCCAATAGGCGTTTGGTTGCTCCTCTTCTTGGTCATCCCCATCCAAATTATAACAACTATTTTGATAGTCATGCCCTTGGTAATTCCCATATGGTTGCTCCTCCTCATAATAGTATCCCTCATTAGAATAGACTTGTTGGCTTTGATTGTTCATCCAATAGTCTTCACAATGGGCATTTGGTTGATCATCTTCATAATAATCTTCATTGTCTTCATACTTCCTTTTGTCAACCCAAGCCTTAACCACACTTATCATGCTATCCACTTTCTTTGTCAAATCCGCCATTTGATCCTTAAGTGCATAATTGGAAGAATCTTCTTCATAATAATCTTCATCGTGAATGACTTGTTGGATGTAGTGATCCATCCTCGCAAAACAAGATTAACGAAGTTAGAAAGGGAAATGAGAGAAAAAGAAGAATATACAAGCATAAGAGAAAGAAAAAAATATTTACAAGATGACAAACTAAACAATCTTTTAGCACCTAGTTAATTAACATATCCCCGGCAACGGCGCCATTTGATCGGTTGTAAATATAGCGAAAATATTCAAATAAGAATTCAAATACTTAGGCTAGCCACGGTGATCAAAACATTTATATTTGACTCGGGAAACCCAAGGTCGAACCCAAAGGATAGGTGATTAAACTAATATTGCTATAGATTAAAGCTAGATTGTCTATGGTTTTTGGGGGGGGGGGGGAATTGTTCCTTTAAAAAGGATGATAGCCAAATTTAACTATCCAAAGGGAGGTTTGATCCACAAAAGAGATTAACAATCAATAAAAGATGACTAGGGATCTAATCCTCCACCTAAACAATCATTGTGACGGTAAACTAGGACACCACTGATGAAATCACATGCACATACTTAGAATTTAGCCATGCAACATTACTACCAAGTTCAACTCACGCTCCAACTTAGTAATAAGAGGCTACATCTCGCATAATGCCTCACACTCACGCTCTATTGGCACTATAGAATATAATCATCTAGTCTCACACTCACGCTCTATTGACTAGATAATCATATTCTTGTTAAGCTCAAGCCATTCTCATTAGGTTAAAGTGTCATCCAACTAACACAAAAGCTAACGCTTCTTCATTTAGGTCATTTGAAATCATGCTCTTCAACGCAAGTTACTTCAAACACAAAATCAAGCAAAGTTCCCATTGAGGCATTTTCACAAACACCTAATAGGCAACTCTAAACATTAAGTTCAAATGAAGAAGAAACATGTGCAAAACATTCATCAATAGCATCCATAGTGTTTACATAGTCACAAACATGTCTAGAGGATTCATAGATCCCCAATCAAGGTCACTACTCACTCATGGTGAGGTTACAAACAAAATCCATCATAAAAATGCTAACAATCATGAAAAGGGTAGAGTTTAGAATTCAAATCCAATATGGAGCTTCAATAGAACTAGATGATCCAATCTCCTTGGTGTTGATTGCTCCAAAATCCTAGCAAAAGTCCCCCAAGTCGTCCTCCCCCAAAAAGCCCCCAAAATTGGATCTCAACATCTCTATTTATTGCAAAAATTAGGGATTCGGCACTGTAGCAGGCCAGTCGATCGACTGGCGCTGGCCTGATGTCCCAGTCGATCGACTGGAGGAGAAAGAGCCGTTTTGGTAAGCAGGATCTCAGTCGATCGACTGGCACAAAGAAGGATCCCAGTCGATCGACTGGGAAGGGCCAAATTGCAGTGTCTCCTGAGAGGTGATCGAGTCGATCGACTGAAGGTGAGTCGATCGACTGAGAAAGGCTGATTTGTAACAGTTCCTGTTTCTTCTGGCGAGTCGATCGACTGGAGCAGGGGAGCTTCCCAGTCGATCGACTGGAGTGGAATATCTGCCAACTTTTGCTCTAAGCACCGGTTTTTCCCGATTTTTCTTCAAATGGCTCTTGACACTGAGATATCTTGATTTGTGCCTGAAACGCATGAAAAGAGGATCAAATGACATCAAATAGTAGCCGGAATCGAACTAAAGCTATAGTGAAGAGCGGGCATTAATGAGTCGAAAACTCGACTCATCAATGCATTTCCTCCTGTTAAAACCTAACAATCAGGTTAGGTTAGTCATTGTCAGTGCAAAGCATGAACAATTCATGTAAGCTCACAAATGAGCCACGCAAAGAACTAATCTGTGGTTTTTCATCAGAGTGTTCTCCTTGCAAACTGTACGTTCTGATCATACTCCTGTCCTCAGGGACGGACCCAGAAATTAAAACAGGGGGTGACAAACGAAAATAGATTACACAATCAAACAAAAATTGTTTCAAAACATATTACATTAAAATGAATATTGCACTAGATTTTGATTTCATCTTATATCTTGTTGCAAAGAGTGTTTGGTATTTATCCACGTAAAAGAAAAAATTGGAAGACTCATAATAAAAGATATCGTCTTGTACATAAAAGGGAAAAGTACACATTGGTGTCTCGATCTATCAACATTTTCCAATTAAATATCCAAACTATGTAATTTCGAACACCGAACACCATAATTACACTATAATTAAATTGCTAACTCGATCATGTGAACCCCTTTTGATTTTCAAACATGTTTGATTTGCTTTTTGTTCTAGTCGACCAACGATTTTTCAAAGAATAAACATATTCAAGATTTGATATCATAATATAATTGATTCAAATACAAACTTTTAATTTGGATACACCTACAAAAATAGCATAGTTTAATTGTTTAATGTAATTGATTTTTAGTTTAGACTATTAAATTAAATTTGCATTATTTACAAAAAAAAATTTTGGAAAAAGCTGGGGGTGACAATTGTCACCCCTAGCCTCAAGTAGTTCCGTCCCTGCCTGTCCTTAAACATTACAAACTGTATTGTTAGTAACTTCAATGATATTCAGAATTAAATACAGCTTTAAGATTGTTGGAAGTTTTGTACATATATCTGAATATAAATGTAACTCATGCAGTAATGAAACAGAGAGCCTTAATCTTTAGCAGCAAATTGAGCAATATATAAACTCATACAACGTTAATGGAAATGATACAGAACATACATATGATTAAACTAAGCATACATATGAATTAGCTGATGCAGCAAGTAACAGCAATTAACAGCAACTAATCTGTATAAAACTACTCTGAATTAATACAGCATATAACAGCAACTAACTGAAGCATTCATATTTGACAGTAAGCAATCATAAATAAAGTCATGCAGCTCTACTGAACAAACAGAACAAGGAAAACAGATTAGGTAATTGGACAGCAAACCGAAACCGAGATGTTGATTCAGTCACGTCGATGACGCTGTCCTTAAAGCTGTATTGCCTCCCGTAGGTGCTGGGTCTGATGGCAATGAGCTTCCCAGGATGAAAGAATCACAGCAAGCGCTTGAGCACCGTCGCCTTGCTGTACGAACTTATTCAACCTTTCACTATCACCACTGATCGGAAACAAACAAAAGGGAAGTCGAGGTATGTGAAGGATTTCGTTTTCGTGTGTATTGATCCTGAAGGCACTGATGTCCTTTTATAGTGAACAAGTTGAACTGCCATGATGTCCACTAAGCAGGAACTGTCCCATGATGCACATCATCAGCAACCAACCCATGATCAATAACCGCCGAAGACTGACTTAGTCTTTGGTCTTTGTCTTTGGTTCAAAAATTAATTCGAATTAAGCAAAATGTGGCGCACCACCATTTTCTTCAAACCTTATACACACATTTTCCAACATTCGCTACGTGCGTCTTCGATGGTTGTGGAGCGAAGTTGATGGGGCAGCGCCACCTGACATGCAGCACATGTTTTGCTACGAAGAGCGAAACTTTTGATCTTTGTGCCCCGTGCCTTTCATCTAAGAAATTCAAACATCAGCATGCCGATTTCTTGGATTTCAAGTTACTGATGCTCGAGTCTATACCGAGCAATTCATCAACCCAACCAATCATGGTAAGTGTCAAGTGATATTCATTATGTTTAAAGATTGATTAGCCTCATATCAATAATAACTCGCTCTATTTCTGACAAATGCTAATTATACCTCTTATTTAATTAATAGCGCTTATCAAAAATAATAATTAATAGTGATTCCAAAGTTTATTGATTTTCTTTTTTTTTTCTTTTTTTGTGGAGGACGAGGAAGATATCGTATTATATATGAAGCGGGACAAAGTAAGCATTTCCACGTTATTAATTTTCATAATTTTTTTGATATATTTTATATACACAATTTGACTGTGTGTACATTTGAAACTTCAAATTCTACTTCTTTTGCAGGCATTGAAGGTGCTTTGTGGATGTTAGGGCTCAAGTGCAACACTTAGTATGTAATTGTAAATACATAAACTGTAAGGACCTAACTATAATTAGCTAATTGTATACACCTGTCTATATATACAAGTAAGGACAATACTGTGATACGACCAAGGGACCAAGCCAGTGTTTTCTAGACGACTGGTCGCTGTCCGTGCTGCTCAATTGGTGTCACATTCCCACACCAAAAGGATATGTGTCAAAGGGAGCCTGGGGCCGATTCCCACCTCCAACATCCGAATACTAAAACGGTTGGGGTGTATGGCCTGCATGCCTGATACGGCAGTGCGGACAGCGACCCCTCGTCTAGAAAACACTGGTTTGGTCCCTTGGTCGTATCATACTGCACAACAGCTGTAACAAACTTTCACAAACATTCCTTTTGCCTTTGTCATTTTCTGCGCCTCCATTGATCATAAATATTGATATATTTTATATGAAAAGTTGCATGAGATGTTTACGTATTCATATGTTTATGTGTGCACTAAATGATACAACTTATTAGTATAATAAATGTTAAAAGGAAAAGACACGTATGGAAAATCAAACTCACGGTAATAAAGTATATTATTTACTTACTGAGTCCCCCCGATTCACCCCATATTTCCCCCTAATTTTTGGATAAAGGATCTACTAGTTCGAGAGCTATCATTCTCCTTCGCGCAAGAGTCTTCACGTTCACGTATGGTGTCATCCAGCTGATCAATTGTCTTTGGAAGTCTTTCAGTCTGTTCTCTTTATTGCCAATCATCCTTAGTGTCGCTCCGTGGTACTTGAGCAGGACTTAGATATTGTAGTTTTGTTCCGCAAACTATTTTATTATTCAGTTATATGTTATCATTTGTGAATTATTTATTAATATTTGTTAATAAAGGTATAGAGACTTGCTTGGCCTTTGACATAAGTGAAAAATACATTCTTTTTATATGAAGAACGTCCTAAAATCAAGAAATATACGATTTTACAATTGACTCGTATTTCGGGCCGGGCCGAATAATCGAAGCCCTAGCCCGACCCTAAGCCCTTCAGATCGGGCCATAATAGGACTTACGTAGGGCTAGGGCCGGACTCGAGCTAGGGTCGGGCTAGGGCCACCCTAAGGCTTATTTTGGCCCAAGGCTAAATGCTGACCCTACATTACTATTTAAAATTTCTGACCAAGTTCGCAAAATCAGAGTGGGAAAAAACCCAAAGAGTAGTGTCTAAACGAAGTATGGGCAGTTGTGGCACAGAAGTGTTTGTATTGTATTGGCACTGGCAGGACCATGTGAGCGCCACCTACTCAGCATCTGATCAAACCCTACACCTCCTAAACGCATACCAACGCTCCTGCTTGCCTGCTTCGGCTCCTGCTACTGTTTCCGATTCCTTTTAACTCGCATTGTGAACAGTGCACCAACAGCCAGCCACATGTATTGTATGTGTCTAGTAATGGCTACCTAGCTTCGAACAAAATTTCAATTGATTATCAAGTTCGTCACCATTTTGTATTTGAATCATGACAGAACCAGAATCAATTTTATTCAAATTGATATATTCAGTCTGCAGTACCGATCCCACGAGTTACTAGTTCGTCGTTTCATGTACATTGATTCAAAACGATGTAGTTTAAGAAATACAAAACAATGTGAGGATTAGAGCTTAGCCTAGTGGAGGTGGCCTGCCCAACACCTTTGGTGTCTCGGTTTCGAATCTTCCTAACTTCTAACACACTAACACACTAACATCTAACGTCTAATAACTAACCCATGTAATAAAAAAACGATGTAATTTTAACATATAATTAATCAAAACGACGTCACTGTTAATTAATTATTTCTGCATGACTGTATGGGATACGAATCATTACTAGTCTGAACCAAGTTTTGGTCAATCGGAATGGGCTCGTTACACAAACATCCTGTTCGGCCCATTCAAGAATTTGGACTAGCTTGAATTTGAGGTTGGTTAAAATGTAGAATTTTTGAATCGAAAAAAAAAAGTAGAATTTTTTTCCCAAATTGACTAAAATTGAAATTTCATTTCTCTCTATGGACAATTTGTAAATTCGTTTTTCAAAATGATCACATTCCTTAAGGTGCTATTGTCACAATGCCTAAGAGTTAAAGCGCTATTTTCAACGACGCCTAAGACTTAAGGCGATGTTACCAACAACGCTTTAGGCTACGTGACATTTTTACCTCATAAGTGATGATGACTCAACATACTTTTGCCACATAAGCTTAAGGCGATGTTGGCAACAACACCCTAGGCTTATGTGGCAGTATTATGCTGACTAAGCATCATTTATGAGGTAAAAATGCCAAACAACTTTAACATGATTGTGTCACATAAGTAAATATTTCGACAATGTTCACACAATTTTTTTTGATTTAATTAAATATTATTCACAAGACGGACACAATATTCATAGGTTTGTAGTTTTCAAATAAAAACGGGTTGGTACCCGAATGTGACCGTGTTTAACACCATATAGAAAAAGGAAAAGTACATAAATGGGTTATAACTACCGCCATTTTACAAACTCTAGTCCGAACTATCTAAATTTTTATTTGGCAGCCAAATTTAATTTTGGACTAAATTAAAATTAAATTTAATGCACATGTAATACCAATTCGAAGTTGCAGTCAAATCTGCCATCTTATTTGACTAAATTTTCTTTTTTTGATAAAAGATAAAGATAAAGTTTACAAGCCATACAGACTACAGACCGGAATGCTCGCAAAGCGAGAAGGCATAATGTACAGCTGGTCAACTAACAGAGCCGACACTAAATAACATATACGAGCCCAGATGCCCAACAGTTCAAAGGGACCGATAACAAGGTCAGCATAGGCTGACAATCGATCACCAAAAACCTCTGTCACTACCAGAGGAAATGAAAAGGTCGGGACAAACCCGACCAAGAAAGCAAGTTCAGCCAGAAGCTGAACAACCATAAGAATTCCTCTCTAACCAGAAGAACATCATAAGTAGACAACTTAAAGGGACTAAGCTACACACATTTAGCTAAAACTACAACTAACTACGACAAGCAACTACCTATGCTACACCCTAATCCACAACTATATACAAAGACTCGGATTAAAGTTGACTAAATTTTCAATTGGCAGTTAAATAAGATTTAAAATCTGCCATCTTATTTGACTAAATTTTAAATTGGCAGTTAAATTTTATTTTAAATCTGCCATATTCA
Source organism: Rhodiola kirilowii (assembly GCA_033675215.1). Classification (NCBI taxonomy): domain Eukaryota; kingdom Viridiplantae; phylum Streptophyta; class Magnoliopsida; order Saxifragales; family Crassulaceae; genus Rhodiola; species Rhodiola kirilowii. The sequence continues at coordinate 4,007,949 of CM066193.1, read as the reverse complement.
ATTGGCAGTCAAATAAGATTTAAAATTTATGAACATCCGGAAAAAAAATGCACATGTAATACCAATTCCAAAAAGATGGCAGATTTAAAATCAAAATTTGATTATCATAATTCTATATTTTAAAAAAATAAAATCGATCTAAAATTTTGTGGTCAGTATTTATTGAATATTAAATCATCACAAAATTTTTATTGGATGTTTCTGATAATTTGGATAATTTCCCAATTTATTCAAATTTGGAATTTGAGTTCCAAAATTACACAATATGTAGATTGGTTTTCTAATTCACACTAGTTTTCTAAGACGTCGTTGCCAAGGACGTCTTAATATTAAAACGTTAATGCCAACAGCGGCTTGAGCCTCTTGGTGTTTTTGCGCCAAAATATGCAGTTATGTGCTATAATATTACCAAACAAGCGTAAGCCGCCGTTGGAGACAACATCTTACCTTAAAACGCTGTTGGTAGGAGCGTTCGAATAGAACGATGAAGAGAAAAACCAGGGCTCCAAACTTAAGCCGATGTTACGGACGATGTTATAATAAAAAAATAGATTTAAACGATCCACATCCGCTGCTGACTCACATATTTTGGTGCAAAAACGTCACGAGTTAAGCCGTTGTTGGCAGGAGCGTTTTAATGTTAATACGATGTTGGCAACGACGTCTTAAAAAACTAGTGAAAATTGGAAAACCAATCAGCAGATTGTGTAAATCTGGAACTGAAATTCCAAATTTGAGAAGATTGGGAACTTTTCTTATAATTTCGGGTATCTTATCTTCTTCTTCTTTTATTGATAGAGGGTATCTTAACTTAAGTAATTGTACCTTAGTTTCCCTTTTTGTCTCACAAGGAGACTTGAGAGTTAATGAAGTCTCCAGCAGACTTGGACCTTGCCGGAGTGGAAACAAAATACTTCACAAGAGACGACCTGTCGAAACTATTTAAATGCATTCTCATCTCACAAAATAATTATCATTATATTCGAGAAGTAGAAACACAAAAAAGCATACCAACAATAATGGATATGGATGAGGTTCGTCGAGAGGCTTTAGAATTTTACAACAAAAGCTCGAATGAAGTTCAAGCCCTAGCGCTGGAAATTTTCAATCTGATGGACTCTGACGGTGACTCGACTATCGATGTGGATGAGTTCACTGCCTGTGTTAAGGGAATTAAATTCATTACCAAAAATGAAAAGGATTCATTCAAATTTCTCGACAGAAATGGAGATGGGAGCCTGGATTTCAACGAGTTTATCACATTCTTTTATGCTGTTTTCGCAGCATACTCGTGTGATGGTTGTTGTAAAAAGTTCATGGGGCAGGGTCACCTGACCTGCGGCACATGTTTTGCAACGAAGAGTACTGTTGTTGGATATAATGCACAGAATTGATATAACAGGCGAATATCAACGAAGTTACTCTTAAATAAACAGATATGCAATATTGATTCACGTACAGTTTCAATTCAATAGAATAGCATAAACAGTATGAATAACAATAAAATACTGCAAACCGAATTGTGGATCGAGTCACGTTGGACGATGTCCTTAAAGCAAGATTGCCGCCCTACTGTGCTTTGGGACTCTCTGGCAGTATGCTTCCCAGGATGAAACGATCCTCGGCAACAGACTTAAGCACTAAGCTTTGCCGATCGAACCTTTCTGTGTCTTTGGCTATCAACACGACTGACTGACGAATACGAATGAGGAGGAGAGCTGTTTGCGTTTTTCTGTGTTTTATTGAGAAGCGCTGCTGCTTCTTATATAGCAGTCCAGAAACTTGCCCTGCAAGTCTGACCTAGGGTTTCCGAAAAGAAATAGTCAAATATTCAGTTTCCGAAAATTACTCACGCGTTGATAAAGATGGACTGTTTCCGAAAATACAGTTTCCAAAAGAAAAATCGGTTTAAGGAAACTGTTATCCTTAAGATAATGGAAGATCAAATCGGTATCGGTTTAATATTCAAAACCAAAATTGAATTTTGCAAAACCGAACCGCCAACCCGCATGATGTGGGCGCGCACAAGACAGGCCAAATTCGACGTCGTCGACCGGATGATTTCCCCCCCCCCCTGCGCACGCCCGCGAAGGCGTTTTGAGAGAGTTTCTTTTAACAACTTAACAAGCTTGTTATTGAAATCATATATGAACATACAATGTTCCCATTTGGCCTCCAATGTGGGATATAAGCTTTTCACTTGTGTGAAATCAAGCCACATATCCATTCCTACCAAAGTCATGTTTCCATGGTTTTTGGCACTACTTTGAGCATCAATTACTCATTCGATTTAACTCCGATTTTAGTACTTCCACTTTCTATTCCATACCTCTCATTGCAAGGTATTTTAATCCGATTTTTATCAACTTATTTTGATGTGTTCTCCACACTCAAATTGAGTCTCAAAATGAGGCGCACCTCCATTTTCTTCACACATTTAAACCACAACTTTCAACAATCCCCCACATGAAGAAAATCGAGTGCAAAACGAAAAACAATCAAAATCGAAATTATGACTCGACTCTATGTGGTGATAGCTTCTACGGTTGATATCTGCATAGGATAGGTAGGCAGCGCCCTTGAACCTTCCCTTGGGAAAATATGTTCTCTTTACTGACTATTCAGTAGACGTGACTATCCTTGAACTGTTCGTCTTATAATGTAAACGAAAGCCATATCTCCCACAGATATCTTCCTGACCATACTTGGTTCTTACTGGTGGGTTCATTTTGGCCATGACACCCCGTTCCTGGTTCTGCAAGAGTTTCTAAAGAATTAAGCCCTTTGAATTCTCCTTTGAAGCGGCCCCACTTCTCTCTCACATAGGTGATTCTTTCTTAAGTAAACCCGCGTTACCCATTTGAATCTCACTATTCAAATTACTAGAATCATTAAAAGCTCCAAGCTTAGCCTCGTGCGGGAGTCACTGTTTCTCTAGGAATAGGACTGGGGTGTTACCCCCACAGTGACCTCATAGTCTTAGCAGTTAGGTGGTCCCTTTGAACCAAGTTCTTGGGATCTCCAGTCATCATGGTAGGGTTTTCCGTTGCCTCAACTTTAGTTCCAAAAGGGCTTACGCCTATATTTTGATATCAATAATCAAAAGGCTTCAGTCCCATTCCCTTTGTCGTCTTCTCTACTTGGTCCCTGTTTAACCCTTTGGTTAACGGATCCGCTATGTTTTCTTTGGACCTCACGTAGTCAATGCTTATGACTCCGGATGAGAGAAGTTGTCTAATGGAATTGTGTCTACGACGTATGTGGCTAGACTTACCATTATACATGACATTATGTGCCCTACCAATTGTTGATTGGTTATCACAATATAAACATATTGGTGGCACAGGGTTTTTCCATTCAGGAATATCCTCTACAAAGTTTCTTAACCACTCTGCTTCTTCGCCACATTTGTCTAATGCCACGAACTCAGCTTCCATCGTGGAACGGGTTATCAGTGTTTGTTTAGAGGATTTCCACGAGACGGCCGCACCCCCTAGAGTGAATACATATCCACTGGTGGCCTTTGAGTCTTGTATATCAGATATCCAGCTTGCGTCAGTGTATCCTTCAATGACCTCCGGATATCTGGTATAATGCAGACCAAAATTGCGAGTAGCTCGTAAATACTTTAGTATTCTTACGATAGCATTCCAGTGTATCGTTCCTGGATTACTCGTATACCTTGCAAGTCTGCTCACAGTATAGGCGATATCAGGTCTAGTACAATTCATTAAGTACATTAGACTGCCTATCACTTTTGAGTACTCTACTTGGGAGATGCTCTCTCCTTTGTTTTTAGACAAATGTTGATTCATTTCTATAGGAGTCCAACATACTCCATGACTGTCCTTTCCAAACTTGTCTAATATTTTATCAACATAATGTGATTGGCTTAAAACAAATCCATCTTCTGTTCTTGTAATTTTAATCCCTAAAATTACATCAGCACGTCCCATATCTTTCATATCAAACCTTGAGTTTAATATGGCCTTAGTGGATTTGATCAGGTTTTCATTGCTTCCTACAATGAGTATGTCATCGACATATAAGCACAAAATCACATATCCGTGTTCAGTGTTTTTGATATAACTACATTTGTCACACTCGTTGATTTTGAATCCATTTGACAACATTATATTGTCAAATTTCTCATGCCACTGTTTTGGCGCTTGTTTCAGACCATAGAGAGACTTCACAAGTTTACAAACTTTTCTCTCTTGTCCTGGCACTCTACAACCCTCAGGTTGTTCCATGTAAATTTCTTCCTCAGGGTCTCCATTTAAGAAAGCGGTCTTCACATCCATTTGATAAATTTCTAAATTGCGCAATGCTGCAATTGCAATTATCATCCTGATGGATGTGATCCTTGTTACAGGGGAGAATGTATCAAAGTAATCAAGACCTTCCTTTTGTCTATACCCTTTGATCACAAGTCTCGCTTTGTACTTTTCAATAGTACCGTCTACCTTCAGTTTCTTAGTAAAAATCCACTTAGAGTCAAGTGGTTTACATCCATGAGGAATATCAACTAGTTCCCATGTATGATTTTGCATAATGGAGTCTAGTTCACTTTTTATGGCTTCTTTCCATAAAGGACCTTCAACTGAGCTAATTGCTTCATCATATGTACGAGGCCCTGCCTCAACCATAAAGGTTAGGAAATCAGGTCCGAACGAATTTTCGACTCTAGCTCTTTTGCTTCGTCTAGGTTCCCCTAAATTCGTATTCTCCTCGAACACTTCTTCGTCTTGTTGTTGAGACAATTCCGTGAGTTCTTAGCCTATCTCTTCAGGTGAACTCTGTCTTAATTCCTCAGTTTTATAAGGGAACACTTGTTCAAAGAACGAAGCAGTTTTAGACTCCATAATGGTGTCTTTGTGTATATCAGGATTTTTCGAGTCATACACGAGAAATCTATACGCAGTACTATTCAGTGCATATCCAATAAACACACAGTCTATTGTCTTTGGTCCTATTTTCATTCTTTTAGGACCGGGAGCCATAACTTTGGCTAAACACCCCCACACTCGCAAGTGTGCGTAAGATGGCGTTCTCCCTATAAACAATTCATAAGGGGATTTATCTTTCTTCTTTCGAGGTATCCGATTTAATAGATAGTTAGCTGATAAAACGGCCTCCCCCCACATTTCCTGTGGTAGCCCTGAACTAAGCAACATTGCATTCATCATTTCTTTGATGGTGCGATTCTTACGTTCGGCTATACCGTTTGACTGAGGTGAATAAGGTGGAGTAACTTCATGTATGATCCCTGTTTGTGCACACAGTGCCCCAAACGGTTCAACATATTCACCACCACGATCACTTCGTAATCTTTTGATCTTTTTATCTAGTTGGTTTTCCACTTCCAACTTATACATGGCAAACTTCTCTATTGCTTCATCCTTGCTCTTTAGCAAGTATATTGAACAATATTTTGAACTATCATCTATGAAAGTTACAAAATATTTATTTCCACCTCTTGTTGGCATGAATTTCAAATCACATAGATCACTATGTATTAAGTCAAGGGGTTCAGTATCTCTTTCAACACTATGAAAGGATGTTCGTGTTAATTTTGCCTCAACGCAAATTTCACACTTATGTCCAGAATCAATTTGAAGTTTTGGTATACAATCCAATTTCATTAGATTCCTTATTGAGTCATAATTCACATGACCTAATCTACCATGCCATAAATTTGAAGATTCAAGCAAGTAAGCAGAAGAACTTTCTTTATTGATAGTCTTGATGGCAATTACATTAAGTTTCCACATGCCATCTTTCACATAACCACGTCCCACATACATTCCGTTCTTAGAAAGAACAACTTTCTGAGACTCAAAGACTATCTTAAAACCATGCGCATCAAGCACGGCTCCAGATACTAAGTTCTTCCTAATGTCAGGCACATAAGAGACATTAGTCAGCTTCAGCTCCTTCCCTGAAGTTATCTTCAAAATCACACTTCCTTTCCCTTTGACCTCTGAGGTGGCCGAGTTGCCCATGTATACTTTCTCTCCACTTTCAGTCAGCTTCAGCTCTGAGAAGGCATTCTTGTCAGAACAGATGTGGTGGGTCGCTCCAGTATCCAGCCACCATTCCTTAGGATTAGAATCTGCTAGATTCAACTGAGAGATCACAGCCACTAACATATCTTCATCCCCCTCGGCGACATTCACCGTTTTCTTCTTTTTCTGCTTACTTTTGCAGTCAGCAGCTCTATGACCCTCTTTGTCACAGTTGAAGCACTTGCCAGTGAACTTTGACTGCGCCTTCTTCTTCATAGTCCCACCTTTGGGTCCAAGTTTGTTGAAGGGCTTCTTCCCCTTTGAGCCTTCACCATGCTCCACAACATTTGCCCTCCCAGTAGAGAGCCTCAATCTCTTATCAGATGATCGATTATCCTCTTCATTCTTGAGGCGAATCACCAGGTCTTCCATAGACATTTCCTTTCGCTTGTGCTTAAGGTAATTCTTGAAGTCCTTCCACCCCGAAGGCAGCTTCTCAATAACTGAAGCAACCTGGAATGGTTCGTTGACCTTCATTCCTTCGGAGTCCATCTCATGCATGATGAGCTGCAGGTCTTGCACTTGACTGTTCACAGTCTTCGAGTCCACCATCTGGAATTCGATGTGGATGAGTTCACTGCCTGTGTTAAGGGAATTAAATTCATTACCAAAAATGAAAAGGATTCATTCAAATTTCTCGACAGAAATGGAGATGGGAGCCTGGATTTCAACGAGTTTATCACATTCTTTTATGCTGTTTTCGCAGCATACTCGTGTGATGGTTGTTGTAAAAAGTTCATGGGGCAGGGTCACCTGACCTGCGGCACATGTTTTGCAACGAAGAGTACTGTTGTTGAATATAATGCACAGAATTGATATAACAGGCGAATATCAACGAAGTTACTCTTAAATAAACAGATATGCAATATTGATTCACGTACAGTTTCAATTCAATAGAATAGCATAAACAGTATGAATAACAATAAAATACTGCAAACCGAATTGTGGATCGAGTCACGTTGGACGCTGTCCTTAAAGCAAGATTGCCGCCCTACTGTGCTTTGGGACTCTCTGGCAGTATGCTTCCCAGGATGAAACGATCCTCGGCAACAGACTTAAGCACTAAGCTTTGCCGATCGAACCTTTCTGTGTCTTTGGCTATCAACACGACTGACTGACGAATACGAATGAGGAGGAGAGCTGTTTGCGTTTTTCTGTGTTTTATTGAGAAGCGCTGCTGCTTCTTATATAGCAGTCCAGAAACTTGCCCTGCAAGTCTGACCTAGGGTTTCCGAAAAGAAATAGTCAAATATTCAGTTTCCGAAAATTACTCACGCGTTGATAAAGATGGACTGTTTCCGAAAATACAGTTTCCAAAAGATAAATCGATTTAAGGAAACTGTTATCCTTAAGATAATGGAAGATCAGATCGGTATCGGTTTAATATTCAAAACCAAAATTGAATTTTGCAAAACCGAACCGCTTTCGATTTAACTCCGATTTTAGTACTTCCACTTTCTATTCCATACCTCTCATTGCAAGGTATTTTAATCCGATTTTTATCAACTTATTTTGATGTGTTCTCCACACTCAAATTGAGTCTCAAAATGAGGCGCACCTCCATTTTCTTCACACATTTAAACCACAACTTTCAACAACTGTAACTTTTAATCTTTGTTCCGAATGTTTTTCATCTAAAAATTTCGCGCATCAGCATAACAATTTCTTGGATTTCAAGGCACTGGTGTTCGGTTCTATAGCATCACAAGTAGACAAGGAGTCCTCTGATAAAGATGACGTAAGGGATGCACCCACCAAACTAAAGGTATATGTCAACTAAAAGAGTGTTATTACTTATTAGAATTCAGTTTAAATAAATGACAATTATATATCTGACTTTGTACAGGTAGAAGACAACCCAACAACTACAGTTTCAATTCTTTGAATGGTTCTTCTTGTTGGTCGCTATAATAATCTTCTTTTAATATGAAACTAATCATAAATGTTAGCATCTCTACGTTATTAGTTATCATAAATGTTGATTTTTTTATAGGGAAAATGACAAATATGGGTTATGAACAAAAATGACAATTCATGGATAAATTGAAATTAATTTGTCACTAAAATTGACTAATTAATATTAAAGTGACTAAATGAACACTACACCAGTTGGTCGATTATGTAACACTGTTAGTGTCAGTTACATAAGGATCAGTCGCATAAGTATCCTTGAGCGACTGAGAAAAACAGATTGGTCATATAAGTGTCCTTATGCGACTGAAACCTATGTAACTGACATAAATATGTTACTTAAGTGTACTTAAGCGACATAATCTTATGTAACTGACATAAACGCGTTACATAAGTGTACTTACGCGACATAGTCCTATGTAACTCACTCAAACTCCGCGACATAAGTATTCTTATGCGACTCGGCTTCGTTTGACCGAAATAGTGTGTCGCGTAAGTAAAATACATAAAGTGCCACGTAATCTCCGATATTTGAAATCAGTTACTTACGCGACTCAGAAAATGAAAGTGTGTCGCAAAAGGTTTCAACATTTAATGAACAAACATAAACATCTTCACCCACCTTTCTTCCTCCTCCCTTCTGCTTCTATTCTCTCCCCACGGCTGAACACAAAATTCGACAGCTCCACCTTGAATGTTTTTATGAGGCCTCTATTAACACTTGGCATGTTGTTTGATTCGATACAAGTTCTTTAACACTTTCAAACCATCAAATAGATCATCATAAACTCTTTCACACATAAGTGTATATCGTGTGTTACATATTTTACATAAGTCTATAAGTGATATGTTACGAATTCATTATTGTTAGACTACAAATTATAAGTGTTGGTCAATTAAAAGTGATGTTAAGGAGTTAATGGTTGGTTGGACATAAGTTAAATGCTAAGGGTGGTAGTAAGTGCAAATCATGAATTTGTAACGTTAGGTTAAGTTTAAGTAAAAGTATATCTTGCGTAAAAGTGTTGGTCAAGTAAAGTTTAAGTAAGACTGTAAGAGTATATTTCCTTTGAAACTATGTTAAGTGTATATAGTATTAACGTAGTTCATTAAACCACTGATTATATCATGTTAATAGTTAATCAAATGCCTAATTAGATCATGCTTATGGTTAATCAAAACATATTAAGCGATATAATGTTAAAATTAATGCTTTTTAGACCCCCTAAGGATAAAATTAATGCTTTTTAGACCACCTAATTAGATCATGCTCATGAAGCTGAAATAGGAACTTATGAAGGACAAAGATGAAGTTGCGAAAAAAAGATAGGCGGCCTTTCAACAACTGGTGTGGGTGCAAATGCGCCGTTCAAGTTAGGAACTCTTTTGAAGTTTTTTTAGTTGAATAATTTGGATGTAAACTTTTGGGTTGTTTGTGAACTATTTTTTGGATTATGAATAAAGTTATTGGTTCTTGCTTAAGTAGAGTATTTCAATTATTACTGCATTTACACGATTGAGCATATATCACTTATATAGCTACTTGTGCGACAAACATATGTGACAAAATAGTGATATCCGTCTGCATATAATTCTACTAATGCGACTAACGTATATCTTTATGCGGCTGATGCAGGTATGTCGCTCAAGGACTCTTATGTGACTGATGTTCATAAGTGAGTCGCATTTTTACTTATGTCACACCCTTTATGCGACTGGTCCTTATGTCACTGACCTCAGTCGCGTAAGACTTTATGCGACTGAAAACGTCCTTACGCGGCATTTTTTGGTTAGTGACATAATTGACCAAATGGTGTAGTGGAATTAAAACACAACTTCTTAAACCTTTTAATTCTATCGTTGCATACATTTCCAAGCGACCAATTAGTTTTAGACAGTTTCAATTTGTCTTTGAATTGCCATTTTTGATAGTTCAAACCGTAATTTGACACAAAGTGAATGTTGATTTAACATGTTTAAGTAACACCACTTTTTGTTTCAGCTTATGAATTCTCCATTAGTCCAATATTTATAATTATTTTCCCTTGTATACCTTATTAAAGAAATGTAAAATTTAAAGCTTTCAAAATTAGGAGCGTACACCTTCAGAACAAACTGATGGAAACAACAATATTCATTGTCGAAAAAATTGGGATTGATTTTTTGTGAGATTTAATAAGAAAATATAATAGATATTAATTGTCATTTATTTCAAAATTTGTACCGCATTTCTTTTCCAGACAAAAACGCTGCTTGGAGTAGCTTTGGTTGCATTTGAGATCGGCAACGCACTAGGTACTAGCGGTTGCAGCATTATGTAATTTGGGTACGTGTTTTTATAATTGATGAGTTTAAAACTAAATCGTATTATTTGTAGTTGTGCGCAATAATTACATATTAAAAAAAACAATATGTTATGCAGCCCAAGGTGATCTGATACTGATAGGAACTGCTTTGGTCGTCTATGCGTGAATCCTCCGATCAAACTTGCCTTATGTTTATCTAAATCTGGTTTCAGTTTGTAATGTTCTGTTTCAGTGTTTGTGTTTTTTTATTGTCATTGATGAATAAAGTTTCTTTATCAAAACTTACAAATTTAACTTAATTTTTTTTTCATTCTTAGTAACATTCCATAAAAAGTACAGGCCAGATTGGGCTTGGCGACCAATGAAGAATGAACTTTTATATGTACAACAACAGAAACTCATCAATTGGGCTTGGATTTTTACGACTCATCATAATTGAAAGATTAAAATATCATCGTTTTGAGGAGAGTGAGTTAGCCTGGTGGTAGCACTACTACAGAAAAGTACTATTATGCATCGGTTTTTTTTTACATTATGCATCGGTTTTGGATCCGATGCATAATGAAGCGTAGATGCATAATGTCTGGACATTATGCAACGGTTTTCCGGTGAAACCGATGCATAATGTTCAAACGCGTCTAGACATTATGCAACGGTTTATTTGGAAACCGATGCATAATGTTAAAAAAAATGGCAGAATTGGCTTTACAAAAAGCTCAAATCCACCTGAAACACATTATCAATAATAAACCCTGCTGTTCCAACTTTCAAATACAATACAGCTTACATCCTAAACATCATTTCACTGAAGTTCAATACAATATCATTCATACACATGTTTTTGTCTCTTTGGTACAAATACTACATTCAAATCATACATAACAAACGTTGTCCAAGTTAATGTCCTATACCGCGAAATGAGTGGCCATGTAGTCACGCAGGTAGCCGGCGATTTCATCCCGAACTTCAAGAATCTTGTCGACTTCGTATGACTCCACTCTATTAGGGAAACAGTACTACAAAAAAAAACAAGAGAACTAAGTTAATAATTAAAGAGTTACGTCTAATCAACGATTAACGTGTAAAAAGCTAACTCAACACTTAAAGAGTTAAAACAAGAGAAGTAAATCAACAATCAACAATTAAATAGTTAAATAGTTAAATGAATAACATATGCATCGGTTATATATAAAAAGCTCACTTGGCTAATGTCTTCAACCTCCGCACCATTATTAGCCCGTACATATGCTATAATGTCCCGAATAAAGTGAAGGACATAATAACCACAAAAATAGCTAGGTGGTTGTCTTGGACACTACACAATATCAAGAATAGCAGTTAACATATATACTTAATAAATGTATGAAATATTTAATAAAGATGTGTAATTTGTGAATACCAAAACTTTCTTCCACTCTACTTTACGTGTACTCCTCGGTACACATCCTTGGTAGTATCGATCTAAGCCCCTGAAACATACACAATAAGGTAATTATTAGTGACTTTCAATACAAGTTATAAGATAAAAGTAATTTCCAAACTTACATGTCCACCAACTCTTTTGCATCAGCGCGTATATCCTTCTCTTCTGTAGATGAATCAAGCCAAAGAACCTTATGTTGTCTCGGAAAAATGACGCATAACATCCAATGCCACCTAAAAAAACACACTAACATAAAAACAAATATGTTCAGAAAAAAGTTAACAACTTATAAAGTAAGTGATGAACTCACTCAATGTGATCAACATAAGGGAGAAAGTAGCAAAAAAGTTGGTCTTTATCTGGCATACTCAATCTTCCTACGAACGTCGCCAATCTCTCGTTTTTCTCTATGGTTGGGGTCATCAATGACGGAACAAAAAAACCAAACTTGATCTCCGAACGAACCATCTGATCGTGTAAATGACTACAAAGTAAATACTTGTGTTAGTTAGACTAATTGAAAAAAAAATGATTGAACATATAAATATTACCATATATACAACTCAGATGTTGCGTTCCCCAACGCTTTAAACTTTAATAGGTCCTGAACTTCCTCGTCACAGACGTAGATATCGTAGTCGTCACCGAAGACCTCAGCTTTGGCATGTACTTCAATCGTGCCTCTACCCAAAGCCTTCCACGCCTCATGTAGAAGTCTACAGTCCACGGACACTCATCTACGAAATCATCGCCAGTAAGTGGCATAGACTCGTATAAGTGTATGTCATATGCCTGCATGTTATATTTTCGTGAAGCTTAAATTTCTTTTTATATTTGTAATATAACACAATGAAGCAGATGAAGTTATAATCTTCGATGATCTCACCCTTTTATCGACAACGACTAAGTCTTTCGGCCAAGCCACGTGATGGTTAACTGCTTGCTGAACATTCGAGAGCTTTGGATGGGCTGTTGGCAAAGATGCACCTCGACCTTGTAAAAGTGCTTTATCGACCTTCACCTTCACGTTATCTTCGGGTATTGCTCGAAAGCTAACAAACCGGCAATTTACGCATCGACCAATAGCCACAAGCTGTTTGTCACCTTCAAGTTGCCCCTCAATGTACAATAGGCTCTTCAGGCCACCCTGTTAGTAGCAGTAATAATTTGTAAAAAATTTGTAAACATACACAAAAAGTATTAAATATATTTAACCTATATAAATAATAAATTTCATAATTGTAACTTGAACCTCTAGTATGTTCTTCCACGGGTCTGAATCAATGGGACAATGATGGCTGCAGTGGTCGGACGCATCTCTTCGAATAATATTACTTGAACTGGGCGTGCCACCCGAGGAGGTGGAGATTGGTAACCCAACCCTCCACGGAATGTGTGACCCGACTCCTTGGGTGCGTCCTTTGGGCTCCGGCGTCCCAATCGCCTCAGTCAGTATGTCATGTCGTCGACTACGAGACGAGAACTGTCCTTGAGAGGAGCTCTCCACTAACTCATCCTATATAAAACAATCATTGCATACCAAAATTTAGTGTATTATATTAACTATTGAAATTGACATAAAAAAAACTTACGATCTTTGTTGCCACTCGCTGGGATGCCTCGGTGACGTACTCGTCATTTTTCTTCATCCGTCCCCTCTTCCAAAGCTCATGTCTCTCTATAGTGACAGAAGATTGCACCTCTTCAATTGCGCCCTGTGCAAATAACTCGGCAATCTTCTCAGTTGTCAATTTTTCTTCAAGTTTTCTGTAGCCTCCTCGACCAAGTATGTGTGCATACACATTCTTCTTCACAAGCTCTTTGTTAGTCTCTCTTAACTTCATAGCATCTTCAGAGAGCCTCTGCTCCTTAAATATCCTCCAAGTATCTTTGTGAAGATACTTATACTCACTCATAGGATCTTCATTTGCCTTGGCACCGTGGATGTACTCTCTTGCCAGTCTTGACTTGAAATTCTTCCATATGCTACCAGCAACCTTCATCTCATGCTTTTTATGCGGCTCACATCCATCAAAAATTACCTAAAGTGACATATAACAAGTTATAATTAATAAAAATAAAATCAACTTCGCTGACAAATATAAGTGTCAATTAAAGAAAAACTTACAGTTGCATCTCTCCACAAAGTGAGCTTATAATGGTCAGGAACCTTCCTCCAATCGTTAAAGGTGATAGGAATTCGAGAACGAGCCACCATACCCAAGAAGCTCCTCCAATTGGTTCCATTATGTCCTTTGGGATTCCCCTTACTATCGAAGTTGACCGTAAGCTTGGTACCGGCCTTTGTGTGTTGCTTAATCAACTTCGCCATGTATACAGGGCCTTTCTTGTGGCTCGGTGTGCGGGCAGAGACACAAAAATCATCCTCACCGCTGCTGCTGCTGCTGCTAGCCATGATTCTGTAAAAGAGTCACATTAAATGTCAGATTAAACACATTAAATATATGAATACGTAAATGAAGACGATAATTAAACAAATAAAATGACGTGTGATAACAAAATAACTAGCATATACAACATACACACAAATTAAGTTTCTTTATCAATCCATAATACTTGCACAAATTAAGTATAGATTTATACGCAAAGATTAAGTTTCTTTATAAATAAGTAGAGATTTATACGCACAATTTAAGTTTCTTTATCAATCCAAATTCCTTCACCGTGATCTTCTCGCAATTGTATTTCATCATCAACTTCGCTGTCGTCGTTGTGTACTGGAACTGTCGTACAAACGGGTAGGCAATCCACATTCATCTCTTCAGATGTACCGCTGATTAACTGTTGTTTTCCATTTATCACAACATACTGATTGTTGTTCGAAGGGTCTTTGACGTAAAACACTTGTCTTGCTTGTTCGGCCATAATGAATGGCTCATCCTTAGATCCCTCTCTTCGAAAATCGACAAATGTCATTCCAAATTCATCTATATGAACCGCCGAATTGTTAACCCATTTACATTTAAAAACGGGTACTCGAAAGTTTACGTAATCCCAAAGTAATTCACAGGCACAGATATTGGATTCCGATCTCTTGCGCTAGAAACATGAGTGGTTTCGGCAACAAGTGTGACACCACTATTTTGCACAACGGTGTGCTCAACTTGATCTTTTGTTTGAAAACAAAATCCGTTAATATCATAAGCTTTCCACGTTTGTACAATAGTTCTTGGGCTTGCCATAAGCCACTTCACCACGTCATCAGATTCTTCTTCCGAGTTGGTCTGATTATTTAAAACCTCATTACTCCTTAGCCATTCACAAAATGATCGACTGTGTTCTTTTTGCAATCACTGGTCAGATTTGCCTCGGTATGTACTCCTCAGTATGTTCATGTGATCCTCGATAAAAGGTGATATTTCAGGTATATGTTGCTGTACATAGAAATGAGCTCTCGTTAACTCATCAAATGACTTAGGCATCATTTGATGTCCACTTGTGCCTTTTCCCAAGAATCGATCAAAATGACGTGGCCTTGGAACCCCAACCGCAGATGTATTTCCGAGAAAGTTAGTGCAAAATTCAACAGCTTCTTCAGCTATGTATCCTTGCACTATACATCCTTCGCGACTTTGTCTATTCCTCACATAGCTCTTAAGAACCTTCATATACCTCTCAAAAGGATACATCCATCTCATATGAACTGGTCCAAGAATTTGAACCTCACGAACCAAATGAACAGTAAGATGCACCATTATATCGAAAAAGCTAGGAGGGAAAAACATCTCTAGTTGGCAAAGTGTAACAACTATCTGCTCTTGAAGTCCAGCAAGCTCTGATGTATCAATAACCTTAGCACATAAAGAGCTAAAAATGACGCAAAGTCTTTGTATGGCTGTCCTTACTTTGGGAGACATTATACCTCTGATTGCAATAGGCAGGAGTTGTTGCATCAATGTATGACAGTCATGAGATTTTAAGCCATTCAACCACAGATCTTTCATTGAAACCAAGCTGGCAATATTTGAAGAGAACCCATATGGAACTTTAACTCCCTTCAGACATCCGCACAAACTAGTTTTCTCGCTCTTAGAGAGTGTGGTGCACGAAGGCGGTAAATATGTACGCTGCCCTCGAGATTCAGGTGCTAATTTGGTACGAATATTCATCTCCAGCATATCAAGTCTTGCTTTAATTCCATCTTTTGTCTTTCCAGGAATGTTTAATAAAGTACAAAGCAGACTTTCACATATATTCTTTTCAACATGCATCACATCAATACAATGTCTGATGTCAAGAGAATGCCAATAAGGGAGATCAAAAAAAATCGACCGCTTCTTCCATGGAGCACTTTGGGTGCGCGAATATGGTTTCCCGAATCGATTTGTAATATTCTGTATTTTTTGAAGTATTTCAGCGCCAGAAGCCGGTAGCGGTTCGATTCCGTGCTCAGTCTCACCATTGAAGGCAGCTTTCTTTCGCCTGTAAGGATGATGTCTCGGTAAGAAACGTCGATGTCCCATATAAACCATTTTTCGACAATTGCTTAAATGGCGTGCATGTGTCCCTTCCCCGCATACAGGACAAGCTTTGTACCCTTTAATGGTATATCCGGACAAGTTGCCATAAGCTGGGAAGTCATTGATCGTACACATCAGCATAGCATGCATATTGAAATGTTCTTGCCTCGATGCGTCATATGTGCGTACTCCTTCGTCCCATAAAAGCTTCAAATCATGTATCAGAGGAGCCAAGTATACATCAATATCATTTCCAGGTTGCCGAGGACCCGATATCAACAAAGAAAGCATCATATATCTACGCTTCATAGTTAACTTGGGAGGTAGGTTGTAGATAACAAAAATCACAGGCCATGTACTATGCTGACTACTGAGATTGCCATGTGGATTCACCCCATCAGTAGAAAGGCCAAGCCGTAAATTTCTAGACTCTGCTCCAAACACTGGGAATGTATTGTCTACTTTAGCCCATTGCAGTGAATCGGGAGGATGACGCATTTTCGTATCAACAACACGTTTCTCAGCATGCCAACGCATATTGTTGGAATCTTCCGTGTCAGCAAATAATCTCTGAAACCTGGGGATCGGTGGAAGATACCATAGTACTTTCGAAGGAGTGCCTTTAGATTTACCTTTCGGTTCTTTGTTTAACTTGTATCGAGAAGCCTTGCACACTGGACATTCTTTCAAATCACTGTAGGCGTTTCGATACAAGATACAATCATTGGGACATGCATGTATTTTCTTGTACTCAAGGCCCATGGGACACATAACCTTCTTAGCCTCGTAAGTACGGTTAGGTAGGGTGTTCCCCTCAGGAAGCATGTCTTTCACCAGCGCTAATAATTCGGTAAAACTCGTGTTGCTCCATCCATTTTTTGCTTTGAGATTGAACAACTTCAACGTTGCCGATAGCCTTGTATATTTGGAACACTCTTCATAGAGTGGTAATTCGGAATCATTCCTCAACGACTCCAAAATATGTGGCGTATCAACAAAGTCATTAGCGACGTTGTTAACCATCTCAATTAGATTATCCTCTTCCCAATCATCATTATCCTCCGGCAAGCTTTCTACGGGTGGAGGCTCAAAGTTTTGTTGTTCACCCTCCCCATGCAAATGCCACACCGTATACTGTGGGTTAATCCCCTTTAACAAAAGGTGTTTACGTAACTTCTTCGGTTTGACCAATTTGTAATTCCAACAACTCATACACGGACAAAAGACACGTTCAATGTTGTTTCTAGACGCATATGCCGACGCAAACGCACAGAAATCCATAATCCCTTTCTCGTACTCATCACTCAACCTATTACCGGACACCCACTCTCGATTCATTATAAATCCACTACATGAAACGTGTACATATTATTATTTACATAATACTAATTTATACGAACTCACAATTACAGTTGAGTGAATTACAAGCACTTCAACAATTAAAATGTAGTAAACGAGTTACATAAACTTGCGATTTACCTTATAATAAAATCTCGCGAAGAAGAATCTTAATGGTGGCCGGTGTGCAACAAGTACGGACTAGAGCTACAAACAACGAGAACAAATTAGTAAACAAGTAAAAATAGATTCAAATCTCCATGTTCATATTAAAATAAAAAGGATTGATAACCATCAAATACCAGGGACTGAAGAAGCGAATCACTACCAACGGGAAGAGAAGCCTTCTCTTGCAAATCCACTAACAATGACTACAAGTTGTTAACGAATACAAGTTAGAAATTTAGAACAAACGGTTTCAACAACCAAAAATATACACCAGCAGCCATGAGAGCGACCTAAACCAAAAGATGAATGGCAATTCCATTGTTTTATTGCTCATTTCATCATCAAGCACCAAAATATGAATTGATGATGGCAACACAAACCCTAAACATACTAATACCTGAACAAAGTGACTGCGTCGAGCGAAGTGGAGGAATTACGAATTTGAGCGACGACGGATTCTAGCGGCGATGAGGAGCAAAGCCGTCAAAGTCGAGTGGCCTGGCGACGTGGACCGGCGTCTGAGCAGGCGGCGACAGACGAGAAGCAGGCGGCGAGAGTAAGCGGAGGCGAACGACGGGGACAGTTGCGTCTGAGCAAGCGGCAAGAGAGATCGACGAGAAGCAGCAGGTGGACTGAGTTCAAAATTAAACCTAAGTGTTTTTTACTCACTTTATGCATCGGTTTAGATTGAACCGTTGCATAATGGCAAAACTTATGCATCGGTTATCTGGAAACCGTTGCATAATGTTTACCTTATGCAACGGTTTTCCAAACAGTTGCATAAGGTGCATATTATGCAACGGTTCTTGAAAACCGATGCATAATGTTTACCTTATGCAACGCCAAACCGTTGCATAAGGTGCATATTATGCAACGGTTTTTGAAAACCGATGCATAATGTTTACCTTATGCAACGGTTTCCCTGAGAACCGATGCTTAAAAACGAATCGAAGCATAATGCATTTTTCGAACCGATGCATAATGCATCGTCTGTAGTAGTGTAGGCGCTCACATCCGGAACCATAGGTTTCTGAGTCGAGTCATGCCGTGGCGTGGGCAATGTCCCCCATTAATCAAAAAAATATCATCGTTTTCATAATAAAAAAAATTCAAACTCGCTTTGCAATTGATAACAAATCACTGGATTTGATTCAAAATATAAGGCATAGGAAAGAATTTGCCGAGATTAATTCTTTGACAGAAGCTTCCTTGATAAAAAATATTAATTTCTGAACATTGCAATACATTTGGTTTGACACTCCTATCTCAATTCGTGGATAGTTCATAAGCTCCTTTTAATATACAACTAATCACTAAGTAAATGAGTAGATGGAGAGTCATCCCCTTTTGTTGTACGTGTGTTCGGCTGTCAATATATGAACTAGATTACAAACATACCATAGAAAAACATGAAGTAAGCGGATCATTCGGCTCACAAAAGTGCGGTTTCATATAATGTTAATATTTTCTATTTTCATGCAGAATGAGAAAGGTGTCAAGTCATTTAAGAACCGGGACAAAGTAAGCATCTCCTTCTTCGTTTATTAATTTATCATAAATATTGATATATTTTATATGGGATTTAATTTGAAATATATAATAGATACTAATTGTCATTTATATTAAAACTTGTACCTCAATCCTTTTCCTGGTGAAAACGTTGGAGAATTGAGGCAAAAAATGGTTTGACCGGTTGGCAACCTACCTGCAGCTCAAAAAGCTCAGGTTTGAAGCCTTCCACCCCAAATTCAAACCCACTAACCCCAATAAAAATACTACATCGGAAATTATTATCGACGCAATAAATAAGTGCAGCATTATGTAATTTGTCTATGCACGAGAATCCTCCGACCAGACCTGCCATTTGTTTTTTCTAATGTTGGTCTCAGTTTGTAATGTTCTGTTTTCACTATTGCATGTATTTTTTTTAATGTGATTGATTGAAAATGAAAAACCTTGAACCTTGACACATTTTTTTCTCGTACTTGTTATGGTACACTTTTCATTCTGTTTGAACTATGATTGGACCCCTTGCCAATTTATGACAAAAAGGGGAGTAATTTGAGGTGGCTGTTTTATCCCACAAGTATCTCTAAAGTCTAGATAGATAGAAATAGAAGATCTGGTTTTGCAAAAAATGTCAAGGGGGAGATTGATGTTCCTATGAATGACATGGTTTTGGCAAAACACCTTTAGAGAGTTCAAGCAGGAATTCAAGAAGAGTTCAACCGAAGACTGGAACGGACGTACAACGTGGAACAGACGCACGGATGTTTCCTAAACCGAAAGTTTCTAAAGATCGAAGATCTGATCAGTTGGAGTCAGCTAACAAACTAAGAAGATCAGATATTCGAAAAAAATATCTTCATATCTGTTAGAAGGCGGTTTAGAAGATTTGGAAAGGAAGATATCACAAAGATCTTCCTAAAGATTGGAGATAAGATATCTAGGAAATATTTTGGAATATTTACTAAATATTTGAAAGATTATCTGGAAAAGATTTGGACTCCACCGAAGCATATAAATAGAAGGTTAGGGCGTCCAAGAGATCCATCGATTTTCTAAGAGAATTACACACGAGAGCATTCGTGAGATTGGAGAGAAGAAGAGCGACGGCCGGCTGAGTTTTCCCCACTGGAAAATCAATGGCGCTGAAGCAGTCTGTTCAGTGTGCTGATTAGACTGTTCTTGTTGATATGACCGTTGCACACACGAAAGACCATCACTCGCTTTCGGGAGAAGATCGAACACGTTCGGAAGGGAGGTTCGAACCAATGGGATCGAGGGAGAGCCGAGATCACAAATCTGAGTGAAGCAGTGATAGAGGCTAGGCGTTTACATTCGGGAGATTGTAAGAGTAAGTCCACGTGTAGCTCTATACTGTTCAATAAAGATTTGTATCCCTTTAGGGCGTAAGAAGCCCCCCAGAGTAGGTTGCTGCCGAACTAAGAATTACATTGTGTGTCTTCTTCGTATTCTGTCACAGTTACTGCCTACTAAGATATTCAAATCTCCGATTGAACACAACCTGAATCTAGTCTTGAACATACAACCAAATTTCAGACTGCCTTGTTTTTTTGTTTGATGAACCCAAACGCTGCCTTTTTTTTGGATAGGACAAAAGCTGCCTTGTTGATATCACGAGTTTCCCGGCACGTGCATATCACGTGATTGATTATATGGCAGATGAAGGAATTGCCGAGACCCTTCGGCAGAAGCTTCCTTTAAAATTATTTAAAATCACTTCTTTGTCCTTTTAACTGTTTGAACTTTGAAGCCACCAGGCACCAAGACACTTTATTCCTAACTTTTTGTTTTTTTATTTCTTTCAAAAATGGCATTATTCTCAGATTTTAATTTCTAATTTGATTGGGTTTTAAAATTACTGTTAGATATTATGTATTCGGACAATTAGATAAGCACTCAAATGAGAATTTTTGGATATTTTGAAAATCTAAAATCTATTTTCCATCTTTGAAAACTCATCGTTTGTAATTACGATTGAAATCAGTCTTCAGGTGGGAGATTGTTGGGTTATACAGCCTGATTAGATTATTGAGCTGATCCAATTTATGAAGTCCATAATTTGGCAGTGAGGTTTATGGTTTCCATTTCCTAATTAGATAATTAGGGTTTAGATGGTTACCCTATTTATATCCAACTTGATTATTGTAATTGTATCCAACAGTAAAGAAAACTGGTGCTCTCAGACGTAGGCGTAGACTCGTAGTGATGAACTGGGTACCAAAATTTAATGTATTCCCATCAAGGGGTGGACAAAACCCGGCCCGGCCCGACAACCTGGCCCGACCCGGTCCACTTAATGTCGGGTTAGGGTCCGATTAACCAACCCGGTATAATTTTCGGGCCGAGTTAGGGTTGAGGCTCGGGTTACCTGATTTCTTAAGTAATATAAAAAATATTAGATTTTTAATGGGATTCAAACAATATACCTCATTTGAATAAAAATTTGTTTGTGTTATCGTGATATATCACACTAGTACATGTGAATATGTAATTGATTTGCAATGAAAAATAAAACTGTAATACTAAACTTTAAAGTATTTATATCATGATATATGACCATGAATGTTTTACGCCTTTAATAAATTTTAGTTTTAGGATCGGGTTCGGATTCACATAATTGACGCGATCTTTCGGGCCGGATTAGGATTTGAATAAATGACCCGATCATTATTTCGGATCGGATTAGGACCAAGCACAACCCATCCCAACCCATCCAATGCCCACCCCTATTCCCATCTCTCGACATCACTTGCTTTCGCGATCTTTAACAACCAACCCGTAGTCTTTATAGCACACCAGAGTGGACTCAAAGTCTCTCTTTTGTCTTTTTTGATGACAACTTTCGACCTATTTAAATGCAATATGTGAAGTAGAGAAGACACACACACCAACAATGGATCATTTACGCAGTGAAGCTTTAGACTTCTATAGCAAAAGCTCCAAAGAAGTTAAAGCCCTAGCCACAAAGTTTTTCAATCACTTGGACTCCGATGGCGACTCGAGCATAAATTGCGCGGAGTTCTTCACCTTCATAAGAAGGAATAAACTCCTTTCCAGGCTATCAATCACCTTTGAAGTCTTTGAAGCTATGGACAGAGATGGAAACGACAAGTTGGATTTTAATGAGTTCATCACTTTCTTTTATGTGATTTTCGGTACGTGCGTCTGCGATGGTTGTGGAGTGAAGTTGTTGGGGCAGCGCCACATGACCTGCGGCACATGTTTTGCTACGAAGGGAGACACTTTTGATCTTTGTGCTGCGTGCCTGCTTTCGTCTAAGAGATTCAAACATCAGCATGCCGATTTCTTGGATTTCAAGTTACTGATGCTCGAGTCTGTACCGAGCAAATCATCAACTCAATCAATGGTGCAGGATGAGGAAGATGTCATGGACAAAGTAAGCATCTCCACATTATTAATTATCATAATTGTTTATATATTTTAATTTGGCAGATCTTATTGACAACCAAATAATAACTTTTTGTTTAACCATGGCTATAAATAACTAGTACAATTTTCAGCTACCTTACTAT
The DNA here is from genome assembly GCA_033675215.1 of Rhodiola kirilowii. NCBI lineage: Eukaryota > Viridiplantae > Streptophyta > Magnoliopsida > Saxifragales > Crassulaceae > Rhodiola > Rhodiola kirilowii. The sequence goes on along the minus strand of CM066193.1, from coordinate 3,985,194 downwards.
TAAAGATATATTAGTAATATTAGAGAGGGGAGTATTCGGTTGAGGCAGTGTTGGTAAAATAAGGCAGTAAGACACGATCACGTGTCACGAGCAGCCATTTGCGTCCGATCGAATCGATCAACGACTCAGATCGTGTCTCACTGCCTCATTCTACCGAGATCTGCATCATTTGATCGCTCTTCATATTATAGATATATTAGTTTATGATGTCTTTAGCATGTGCTACTATATTCTATTGTTTTCAACTTTCCCTATTTTATCTTTAACAATTTCCATATTTACGATTTACATTCATATATAATTAGGATGCTAACTATTACCAATAATATCAAAAAGTCATTTCTTCCCAAATTATTATATATCTTACACTTACAATTAGCTGTCAAAGAGTTTAATCTGTTGATTTAGTAAAATTGATATGCATTAAGGAAAACTGACCCTATGTCGTTTAACACAAAATTAAGATTATTTTTCAATTGGATCGGATTTGAATGATATTAGCGATATCAACTGTCTGTAAATTTGAATCTTGCAATTCTACTTTTCTGCAGGCAATGAAGGTGCTTGAAGGAACTCTAAAAGCTTTAGATGTTGCTGATGCTTTAGAAGTTGCTAATGCTATTGCGAGTTGCCACATTATGTAATTTCCCAATTCAAAAGTTTGTTTACAACCCACCTGCAAAAGAAGTGTTTCTAATTCACAGCCAAAAAAAGTTACAGGCCCAATTTGGGCTCGGCCCACCTTAACCTTCGCCCATATAGAAAGCCAACATGTCGACCTGAAAGTCTTAACACAAACGACGACCAATACCAAAGCGGCAAAGCCGACATCATCACACACAAAAAAATTTAGGGTTAATTACAAAAAGGTTATCTGGACTATTTGTTTCAAATCGCGGTCTGGTCTATTCCGATTTTCATTTAGTGTTTTTGGACTAAATTGCAAAAAAATAAAGTAACGGTTTTTGTCAAGTTATTTTGTAAACAGGTGGTTTGGCTTGTCAGACAATATTAAATTAGATGTGACATTTATTTTTAAATAAAATAATAATAAATGTAAATGAATTAATTAACACCGTTACTTTGTTTTTTTGCAATTTAATCCAAAAATATTAAAATTGAAATTGAAATTGTCCAGACCACGATTTGAAATGATATGACAGTCTAAGTAACTTTTTGTAATTAACACAAAACTTTATTACACGAATGACGAATCACTTCCTTCGTATGCTAATCCAGATATTATCAAGACACGTGTCATCCTCTGCGCTTGTTTTACCCGACAGATCCAACGGCTCAGATTCCTCAACCATCAGTTCTTTGCAACTTTCTATTTATATATTCAATCAGCTGTTCATTCTGCTAACCTCTCTTCAAAACCTCATTTCAAAAAAATCCCAAAAGCTCACAATTCTGCTAACCTCTCTTCAAAGCCTCTAATAAAAAAAAATATTTATCCCAAAAGCATATCTGAATCTACTTTTCCAGAATCTCGTAAATGGGTCTTCTCGATCACTTCGACTGCGGCGGCGGCGACGACCACAAGAAGTATAAAAAGCGCAAGCAGCTTCAGGTGAGCAAAAATTAGAGCTAGATTCACACAGCTTAAGACCGGGTTTGATTACCGAGTTTGTTTCTCGATTTTCAGTTCACAAAAATTTAAATCCCCCAAACGCTAGCTTGCTTTTTTTTTTGATGGACCCAAAAGCTGCCTTGTTTTTTTTTTTTTTTTGATGGACCCAAAAGCTGCCTTGTTGATGACTCCATTAGCTAGATTACGAGTTTCCCGGCACGTGCACATCACGTGATTGATTATAAGGCAGATGAAGGAATTGCCAAGACCCAGACCCTTCGGGCAGAAGCTTCGTTTAAAATTATTTAAAGTCACCAATTTGTCCTTTTAACTGTTTGAACTAGAAAATTAGAAATGATCACATCTAAAGAAAAAATGGTCAAACTTAAAAATTGTTAATGATCAGATTTAAAAATTTACAATGATTAGATTTAAAGAGAGAATGATCAGATTTAAAAATTGGCAATTAAAAGACTACACATTGAGAATGATCAGACTTAAAAATGAAAATGATCAGACTTAAAGAGAGAATGATCATACTTAAAAATTGGTAATAACCACACTTAAAATTAAGAATGATCAGACTTAAAGAAAGAATGATCAGACTTAAAACTAGTAACTAAAAGACTACAAATTGAGAATGATCAGACTTAAAGAGAGAATGATCAGACTTAAAACTGATAACTAAAAGACTACAAATTAAGAATGATCAGTATTAAAGAGAGAATGATCAGATTTAAAAAAATGGTAATAATCAAACTAAAAATTAAGAAAGATCAGACTTAAAGAGAGAATGATCAAACTCAAAAATTGTTAATGATCAGTCTTAAAATTGAGATTGATTAGAGTTAAAGAGAGAATGATCAGATTTAAAATTGATAACTAAAAGGCTACAAATTGAGAATGATCAGACTTAAAGAGATAATGTTCAGACTTAAACTCGTAACTAAAAGACTAAAAATTGAAAATTATCAAACTTAAAGAGAGAATAATCAGACTTAAAAATTAAGAATGATCACACTTAAAAATTAGAAATGATCACACCTAAAGAGTGAATGGTCAAACTTAAAAATTGATAATGACCAGATTTAAATATTGATAATGATCTCATTTAAAGAGAGAATGATCAGATTTAAAAATTGGCAACTAAAAGAGTACAAATTGAGAATGATCAGACTTAAAACTGGTAACTAAAATACTTCATATTGAGAATTATCAGACTTAAAAATTGGTAATAATAAGACTTAAAATTAAGAATGATCAGACTTAAAGAGAGGATGATCAGACTTAAAACTGGTAACTAAAAGACTACAAATTGAGAATGATTACTTAAAGAGAGAATGATCAGACTTAACACTGGTAACTATAAGACTACAAATTGAGAATGATCACACTTAAAGAGAGAATGATCATACTTAAAATTGATAACTAAAAGACGACAAATAGAGAATGATCAGACTTAAGGAGAGAATGATCAGACCTAAAAATTGGTAACTAAAAGACTACTAATTGAGAATGAACGCTTAAAGAGAGAACGATCAGACTTAAAACTGGTAACTAAAAGACTGCAAATTGATAATGATCATATTTAAAGAGAGAATGATCAGACTTAAAAATTGGTAATAATCAGACTTAAAATTAAGAATGATCATACTTAAAGAGAGAATAATCAAACTTAAAAATTGGTAATAATCATACTTAAAAATTAAGAATGATCACACTTAAAGAGAGAATAGTGAAACTTAAAAATTGTTAATGATCAGACTTAAAGAGAGGATGATCAGACTTAAAAATTGGCAACTAAAAGACTACAAATTGAGAATGATCAGACGTTAAGAGAGAATGATCAGACTTAAAATTTGTAACTAAAAGACTACAAATTGAAAATGATCTTACTTAAAGACAGAATGATCAGACTTAAAATTGTTTGTTTTTTGTTTTCCGTTGTACGTATTTAACGCGTTACAAAATTCTGATATTTTTACCCTTTGTTTATGTTTTGTTATCAATAAAAGATCCAATTTAATTTTCCATATTTACAAAAAGAATCCCGAACTGAATAAATTATTATTGGTCGATTTTTACTCATGTCAATTTTTTTTATAGATTTATAATTTTTATTTATAATTTTGGTTTGTATTTGATTCAAACTCTTTATTTAAATTATATATTTTATTGAATTAATGTTAAATTTTCTAATACTGCAATCCATTTTGTGCGTGTCTTCTTACTTGTTCGTTGTTTTGATTATAAGATGTGAACATTAACTGACGATTGAATTTAGATGTATGCAATTGTTTAATGAATCTTTGTTGTTCAAGCAAGTATGTCGACTGTTTCATCAGCCTCAGTTACTGGTGAGCAAAGTTTTACGGTCTCGGTACTTTTGATCAGCGGGTTTGCTGGATTCCGCGCTGGGTAGTAGACCCTCGTATGCATGGCGATGTTTACGGGAGGCGAAAGAAAAAATGTGTATAAGAGGTTTGGCGCAGCAGGTGGAGAATCTGGGCGAGTCAAGGGACATGATGAATGTAAATGACGTTTATGAAATGGTGCATTCAATCAGCAGGAAGGAAATTGCCAATGTGCAAGGGGAGAGTTCAGACCTAGATTCAAAGAGGCTGTTTTGGCGCAGGTTCTGGAGGGTGAAGGTCCAACCAAAGGTGAAGATTTTTATGTGGCGACTTTTCCACAATGTTCTCCCAACTGCTGATAATTTGTTGAGGAGGGGTTGCCAGACTAATTCATGGTGCCAAGTGTGTGGGAAACATCCTGAATCTATTTGTCATGTTTTACTAAATTGTGATTGGGCATGCGAGTTGTGGCGGAGTCTTTTACAGGAGAAGGGAGATTGGTGTGAAGGTTGTAGAGACCCGGCTAATTGGGTGTGGGAGATTGTTAAATCTTTGCCGCTTAGTGACATTCCAGAGATCTTCAATGGTGCCTATGCAGTGTGGATGAATAGAAATTCTTAGTGGCATGGAAAGGGTGCTTTTAATGTTGGTTGGTCTGTTTCTAAGATCAAGATGTTATCTCAGGAGCTAAATGGTCGTGTCTTCTCATTTCAAACTTTTAGAAAGGATCCTCATAGTAGCTGGCGACCACCAGATTATGGCCAGGTGAAGATAAATGCGGATGCGGTGTGGAATTCTCGTACAAGGAGAGCGGGGGTAGGTTGTGTGGGGAGGAATGATGCTGGTCACGTTTTGTTTTCCTGGGCAGATTTTAAAGACTCAGTTTCAAGTGTGGTGGAAGCCGAGGTGTGGGCGCTGAAGTTGGCCATGACAGTAGCCGAAAGATTGGAGTTGAGGAAAGTTCAGTTTGAGTCGGATTGTGCAAATGTAGTGGACATGGTGTTGCTTGGAGGGCAGATCAGATCAGATAAGGTTAGAGGAGATGTACTGGATTGTCATACTTTTCTTGGAAGGAACCATCAATGGCGGATTGATCTTATATTGCGCGAAGGAAACTCGGCAGCAGATAGGCTTGCGAAGAAGGCTAAGGAGGAGGCGTGGAGTTGGACGGAGTTACAGGAGGAGTAGTTTGTGAGTAGTCTAGTTTCAGTTCTTTAGCTTTCCGTGTCTTCTTTGTTTTTTTGAACAAAGATTTCTGTGTCTTCTTGGTGTATCAAAAAAAAAAAGAATAAATGAACCGATGAAATTGACTCGGAATTGTAAATAGGTTTCCGCTTTCGAAATTCGATGTGTTCAGTTCAGAGGAGCTGTACTAGTCAAGCCTGGCCTGGGCGAATCAGTAGAAACGATACGTATCAATTTGTTTCGTCCACGACATCGTTTTAATTTTGTGAAGAAATATTGTTCAGTTGATCAGTTCAGAGGAGCTGTACTAGTCAAGCTGACTTCAAGTTTGATCCCCAATGTTGCCTTCACTGCACGGTACACTATTCAAAGCACACCAAGTAGCCATTCCAAAGTTGATTTAATTAAATATTATTCACAAGACCGACACAATATTTGAATATTCATAGGTTTGTACTTTTCAAATAAAAACGGATTTGTACCCGAATGTGACCGTGTTATCAACGCCATATAGAAAAATGCACAAAAAAATACACATGTTGTACCAATTCCACACAAAAAATGGCGCAGATTTAAAATCAAAATTTTGAATATCATTATTCTGTATTTTTTAAGAAAGAAGAAGAAGATTTAAAAATACAATTGTTTCTGATAAGTTGGGGTAATCTTATCTTAGGGCATATGCAGCGGTCGCATGCTAAGCGGGATTTACGGACGTTTTGGGAAGGATTTTTGTGCAGCGGTGACATCCTCGTCGAGATCGCTTGCTAGAGGAGAATTTTCGGACGAGAACGTCCGCTCAAAAATGCTGGACGAGAACGCCTGAGCGAACGTCCTCCGCGAGTGAGCTGTCGCGTGTGTATCGCGTGTAAAACTAATCGAACGAAATCGATCAAATTGAAACTTGAAAACTCAGTCGCTCACTTCGTAGATGAATTTCGACAACAAAAGCGACAATTTTCGAACAGATAAACGTTCCGATTCAAAAATTGAAAATCGACATGGCGCGCGCCCTGCATTGACATTATGGCCGCGCTCTACGTAGACATTAGTCCTAATGTCTACATGGAACGCGACACAACCCTAATTTCTACATGGAACGCGGTGTCAATCCACCGCGCGTTCTGCCTCAACAGTAGTACGTCGCGCCCACATAAGACATTAACGAGTTAACGTCTACGTAGAGCGTGGCCACTAATGTAGCAACGTGACGCGGTCGACACCAACGGGAATAAACTCTGCTCTTAACTGTATGATTCTCACCAATGGCAACATTTCAAAAAAAAAATTTAAAATAAATCTAAAATCTACATACAATTCCCTATAAATATATATTTCATTTCAACAACAATTCACACCAAAATTGCTTACGATTCACACTAAAATCTACATACACTTCCGGAGATTATTCAGACTGTTACCGTCCGAGCTTTTAGTTAGTGTATTTTTCAATTCCTTAAAAAGTTATTTCCATTCAGTTTTGTATTTTGCATTAATGTAATTTCAATTCCTTTTAAATTGATGTCATGAAAAACCAATTCAACTATTGATCAATAATTCACATAAAGACAAATCGGAGAGAAAAAAAATTCAAAAATAATAATGTTATTCATGAATAGTAATATGAAGTTCTTCGCAGGATGTCATTGCTACACAGAATATGCAGAAATGATGTTACATAAATAGTAATAGATATTGCTCCATGAAAAAGTTCTCGAGGTGATAATATACGTGAACGGGTGCGGATGCAATTAATTGTCTCACAATAAGACTTCATAGACTTGAGAGTTAATGAAGTCTCCATTAGACTTGGCCCTTGCCGGAGTGGAAACAATTAAATGCTTCACAAGAGACATGTCGAACTATTTAAATGCATTCTGATCTCACAAAATAATAATAATAATCGATAAGTAGAAGAGAAAAAAAAAGCATACCAATAATGGATGCGGAGGAATATCGTTCAGAGGCTTTAGAATTCTACAACAAAAGCTCGAACGAAGTTAAAGCCCAAGCCAAGAATTTTTTCAATCTCATGGACTCCGACGGTGACTCGACCATCGATGTCGAGGAGTTCGCTGCCTGTGTTAAGGGAATTAAATTCATTACCAACGAAGGGTACTTATTCGAAGGTCTTGACAGAAATGGGGATGGAAGCCTGGATTTCAACGAATTTATCACTTTCTTTTATGCCATTTTCTCAGCATGCGTGTGTGATGGTTGTGGTAAAAGGTTCATGGGGCAGGACCAGCTGACCTGCGGCACATGTTTTGCTACGGCTAGTGACACTTTCGATCTTTGTTCCGAATGTTTTTCATCTAAAAATTTCGCGCATCAGCATAACAATTTCTTGGATTTCAAGGCACTGGTGTTCGGTTCTATAGCATCACAAGTAGTAGACAAGGAGTCCTCTGATGAAGATGATGCAAGGGATGCACCCACCACACCAAAGGTATGTCAACTAACAAGATTAAACTAAATTATAAAATGTTTCAAAATTGACTGTCCTGCACATGAAATTTCGTAACGAATTTATGTGTTATGGAACCATATATGGTGTTTTTTTAAGGATTAAATTATATGCTTTGAAATTCAGTTACATGGATCGTTGGTTTGTGTTGTTTGAACAAATTGTACTTGGATTTTAAGATTTGATTTTGAATGATTTTTAGGTGAAAAGGGCAACTACTTATCCGTGTGCTCATGGATATTCGAAGGTATATTGTCGTGTATTCTTCTTGCCTTAAATTCAAAACTCTGTTTTTGGTGAATTTTGTTCGTGCGTTGATTAAAAAAGTATATAAAAAAACTATTTATAATCTCATCCAATGAAAAACTAATGTAATTTTAGAGTAGGAAGATTACTTAATTTCAAGATAATAATTTTTTTAAAAATATTAATTTCTGAACATTGCAATACATTTGGTTTGACATTCCTATCTCAATTTGTGGATAGTTCGTGTTCGTCATTAAGTAAATGAGTAGATGGAGAGTTGATCAACGGTCAAGTTCTTTTGTTGTACGTGTGTTCGGCTATCAATATATGTACTAGATTACAAACATACCATAAAAAACATGAAGTAAGTGGATCATTGGGCTCACAAAAGTACGGTTTCATATAATGTTAATATTTTCTATTTTCATGCAGAATGAGAAAGGTGCCAGGTCATCTAGGAAGCGGGACAAAGTAAGCATCTCCTTCTCCGTGTTATTAATTTATCATAAATGTTGATATATTTTATATGGAATTTAATTTGAAATATATAATAGATATTAATTGTCATTTATATTAAAACTTTTACCTCAATCCTTTTCCAGGCCAAAAAGGTGCTTGAGGGAGTTCAAACTACGTTGGAGATTATCGACGTAGTAAATAAGTGCAGGACTATGTAATTTGTCTATGGACGAGAATCCTCCAACCACACTTCACTTTTGTTTTTCCTATTGTTGGTCTCAGTTTGTAATGTTCTGTTTTCACTACTGCTTGTGTTTTTTTTAATGTCATTGATGAAACTGAAAAAGTTTGTTTATCAAAACTTACAAATTTAAGCATTCACCAAAACTTACAAATTTAACCTTACTAAACTTACAAACTTTATATAATTTTTTTATCAAAAAAATATATTGGGAAGGTAAAAATTAAAACCATATCCATATTTGTGATGATAGAGATAAAGCTTATCTTAATGGCACGTTAGGTTAGATTCAGGGACGGATCTAGTTAAGGCGGGGTGACACATGCCAACCCCAAGTTTTTCGGAAAAATTTCCGGGCGAGCAAGTTTGCGTTCAAGAGGGCGAGACCTGAGCGAGTTTCCAGCGGCTTTTTTACAATCTTAATGTCCGAATTAGATCTTGGCGTCAACTGGAGAGTTGTAGACATTGTCTTTGAATCAACCAATTCAGAAACCGTATGCGATCTATAGGCTCGCAAAATACTCCGGCAAGGTCAGTTTGCCTTGTTTGCCCGAAACTCCATATTTGGCTCAAATTCACTCAACTTTTGCTCCATTTGATCTTTGAGGCTCCGAGTGAGACAAAATGCATTTTGGGACCTAATAGACCAGGGTATGAAATGGCATCAAAATTACTTGGAAACGAATAAAAACTACTAAGAAAAATAGAAGAAAATTAGTCAAGTATTTGACTCATCAATCCTATATTGAGTTCATGATTCCCGAATCAATAAGTTATTATTTTCTTCTTATAATTTGTTCTCCCGAGCAACAATTTTTGAATCAATGTGTTCATTTTAATGCACCTGTGCTCGGTGGCTGGTGTCATTACCTTTGCGTTCAAGAGCGATGAAGGTTCTGCCTTTGAGGAATAGGCTGAGTTCATTGGGAAGTAACATGTTAAGCTCTCTCTGGTTTGATATACTCAGTTTTTGTATCAGTTGCATTTTGCTTCATGTTATTCTAGAGATACTTGTTTCATTTTGACAAACCAATTCTATTAACTTTGATTTCAAAAAAAAATCTTAGGCTAAAGCCCAAGATGTTTTGGCACCAATTTTTTATATTAAAATTTGAAGTGTATTTTTCAAGAAATTTATACAATTTTTGTAAACTGCCCAATTAATTTGAGAATTTTTTTCTTCATGATGCAATTAGTTTTTTACCTGTCATCTCCTATCAAAATTTCTAGATCCGTACATGGTTAGATTCCTTTATTTTCCACAAAGGGGACTTCAAAGACTTGGACCGAGTCAACCCGAAGTCTTTAGCAGTAGCACACCAGAGTGGACTCAACTCAAAGTCAAAATGTCCCGCAAGATAACCACTTATTTAAATGCAATATGTTAAGTAGAGACACCGAAGAAATCACAAATACACACGTACCCCACAGTTAGAACAAATACAATACTTCCCTAACTATTAATTACAAAATGACCCCAAGACCAAAACGACAGCATCTGGATAAAATGCCAAACTCAGCTCTTCGCGCCAGAAGTGAAACGACGTCGCCACCTTCTGCATTACATCTGCATACGCTGATCATACAGGCAACTTGCCAGACTGCTCCGCCGCGAGGCTCCGCCGTATACCGCAATAAGAACATCAACAATGGAGGAATTTTCGCAGTGAATCTTTAGAATTCTACAACAAAAGCTCCAATGAAGTTAAAGCCCTGGCCACGAAGTTTTTCAATCACATGGACTCCGATGGCGACTCGAGCATCAACGACGTCGCGGAGTTCTCCGCCTTCATAAAAGGAAATAAACTCCTTTCCAAGCTATTAATCCCCGATGAAGTCTTTAAAAGTATGGACATGAATGGGAACGGGAGGTTGGATTTTAACGAGTTCATCGTTTTTTTATATGGTTTTCGCTACTTGCATCTGCGATGGTTGTGGGGCGAAGTTGATGGGGCAGCGCCACCTGACCTGAGGCACATGTTTCTCTACGAAGAGCAAAACTTTTGATCTTTGTGCTGCGTTCCTTTCATCTAAGAAATTCAAACATCAGCATGCTGATTTCTTGGATTTCAAGTTACTGATGCTCGAGTCGATACCGAGCAATTCATCAACCCAACCAATCATGGTAAGTGATATTCATTAGGTTTAAAGACTGATTGACCTCATATCAACAATAATTCGCTCATATCAATATAGTTGGTGGCCGAGTGGGTGGATGGGCAATTGACTTGTGCAAGATCACAGGTTCAATTCCCACTAAACAATTACAAGGAGATAAAAATTCTTGGTAACTCGGTGGAGATTGTCACCATGTAATGAGGTGGTCGCACCTAGTTGTCCTGATTTGCAAGCTATTATAGCAATACCAAAATTTGTTGAAACTTTTCTTTTCCTTTTCTTTTCTTTTTTTTCTTTTCGTTTCGTGCAGGACGAGGAGGATATCGTGTTATATATGAAGCGGGACAAAGTAAGCATTTCCACGTTATTAATTTTCATAAATTTTTTTGATATATTTTATATACACAATTTGACTGTGTGTAAAATTTGAAACTTCAAATTCTACTTCTTTTGCAGGCATTGAAGGTGCTTTGCGGAACTAAAAAAAAACTTTAGAAGTTGCTGAACAAATATCTATTGCGAGTTGCCAAATAATGTCATTTTGGTTTGTATTATTGAAATTTCAGTTTTAAAATATTTAATTTTATCATATGGAAAGAAGCGGTACTTCAGTAAAATTACAGGCTCAATTTGGGCTTAGCCCAAACTAGCGTGAGCCACCTTAACCTTCGCACGTATAAAAAGCCCACATGTCGACCTGACAGTCAAAAAGTCAACACAAACGACGACCAATACCAAAGCCGACATCAAAACCTTATTTATACGTATCACTTACTTTCTATGTTAAATCCAGATATTATCATGATTCATGACACGTGTCATCCTCTGCTCCTGCTTCACCCAACAGATCCAACGGCTCAGATTCCTCAACCATCAGTTCTTTCCCATCTTTCGATTTCTATATCAATCAGCTCACCATTCCACTCACTCTAATCTCGGCTCTCCTCAAAACCTCATTCACAAATATCCCAAAAGCTTATCTGAATCTACTTTTCTTTCCAGCTCATCGGAATCTCGCTGAGATAAATGGGTATTCTCGATCACTTCGACTGCGGCGGCGGACACGACCGCAAGAAGTATAGAAAGGGCAACCAGCTTCAGGTGAGAGCAAAACAGAGTTAGATTCATATAGCTTTAAGACCGTGTTTGATTACCAATTACGTTTCTCGATTTTAGTTTCACAAGAATTTAAATCCCCCAAACGCTGCCTTATCAATTGATTGATTAGGCCGTAATTGATTATTGTGCAAGTTTCTCGTTTATTGTTCCATGAAAAGTTAAAATTGCCAAACGAGGCCTATAACTCTCGATTTCTTAGAACTAATCGTGACCGTTGGATGATGTGAAACAGACGGTGGAGATCAAGGTAAAAATGGACTGCGAGGGCTGCGAGCGGCGCGTGCGCGGAGCCGTGGAAGGTATGAAGGGCGTGACGTCAGTCAACATCGAGCAGAAGATGCACAAAGTGACCGTAATCGGCTACGTCGATCCAGCAAAGGTCGTGGCTCGCATCCGCCACCGCACCGGGAAGCCAGCCGAGCTTTGGCCTTACGTCCCATACGACGTCGTCGGGCATCCTTACGCGCCGGGTGTGTATGATAAAAAGGCGCCGTCTGGCTACGTCCGTAACGCTTACGACCCGCAGTATAACCAGCTGGCTCGAGCCAGCTCGACTGAAGTGCGGTACACTACCGCCTTCAGCGAGGAAAATCCTCAGGCTTGTGTTGTCATGTGATTTGTGAATCGGAATGTTTTTTGGAATTGTGGCATGGTTTTGATATTTTCATGTTTGTAAGATATTTTAATTAATGTGTTTTTATATAAGTTTTGTTTGTTTTTGTTATTATAGAAAATACTTACAGTATAAGTTGAAGTGGTGGGCCCATATATAAGCTGGCTTGATGTGTAATTTGATATCTTAGTGCGTTTAGCTGCGCAATTTGATATTATGTCTTTCCAAAGATGTAAATCGTTTGACTTGATTGGAATAATTTTCCTTGAATGATTGAAATTTGAAGGCACCAATAATACATCTGTAATCTTTTAGATATTTGTTAAGAGTACATACACATTAGCTATTTAAATGTTTTTTTCTAACTAATTGAATTCAATTATAATGAGATGAATTGAACACTTAGTTTTATAATATTAAATATTTTTAGGATAGGAACAAATTGAAATAAATATATTTATGAAGACTGAAGTACAAAAACATAATTAAGCCAAGTAAATTTCATCTTTTTTAAATAAATATATAAATTTCAATTAATATATAAAAAGAACACGCCATTAACCTTAATCGACATATGATGGGCCGGTGTTTGAGGCCATTAATTTGTCCGAGAGTCCATCAAGCCCATATTTTCAGTGCTCTACTTTTGGCGGGAAATAGTTTGACCAGAAATCAGAGCGCGAGCGTCGAGAGAGAATCTAGAGAGAGAGAAAGGCGGAAGAGATGGCGGAAGAAGGCGAAGCTGCTGGGCCGGAGCAAGTAGAGGAGGAGTACGAGGTGTGGAAGAAGAACACGCCGTTTCTATACAATCTTGTCATATCGAATCCGTTGGAGTGGCCGTCGCTAACTGTCCAGTGGCTGCCATCGGCGCCAGCGACAATTGGACCGTTCGCGGCGCACAAGTTGCTTTTCGGGACGCATACGGATGGAGACCCTAATTATCTGTTGGTTGGTTACGTCATGCTGCCTGCTGATGGGTCGGTCGCCATTCCGGATTCCGAGTCTGACATTCCCAAGGTCGCGGTTGCAGAAAACCCTAATTTATAATTACCCGCTCTGGTCTACTTTTATTCGCATTCATTTGATTTAGTGGTTACATTTTATATGAAATTTGAAGAACAATATGAGAAAATTGGTCTTAGATTGGTCTGTTGTTTATGCATGGTAGCTGTTTGATGAAATGTCACTGCTTGGATTGGAAATGTTTTAACTGTTTGATGTAATAGGTTGAGATAAAGCAGAAGATACATGTGGATGGTGAATTGAATAGAGGGAGATGTATGCCGCAAAACCCAGCTCTTATTGCTGCAAAGACAAGTGGTGTTGAGGTGTATGTGTTTGACTGTTCCAAACATCCAGAGCAAGATGATTCTTGCAATCCTGATTTGAGATTGAGGGGTCATGAGAAAGAGGGATATGGATTGTCTTGGAACCCCTTTAAGCAAGGGTACCTTGTTAGTGGCTCTAACGACAAGAGAATTTGTTTGTGGGATGTGTCGGGTACTCCGGGAAATGGAGTGCTTGAGCCTATGCATGTTTATGAGGTATTGCTGGTTCTTATGTTTAAATTACATCACATACTTGGAGTTTGTGCATGATTAGTTTTATTATCAATTTTTACAGGCTCACGAAAATGTGGTTGAAGATGTATCTTGGCATTCCAAGAATGAAAATATTTTTGGATCAGCAAGTGATGATTGTAGAGTGATGATATGGGATCTGCGTACTGATAAACCCCAGCACTCTGTGATCGTTCATGACCGGGAGGTAATTGGCTGGTTGATGTTTTATTATTCTCTTTGATAAAATGTACAAATATAATTTACTTGCAGAGTAATCTTTTGGCTGTAATAGTTTATAGTAATCTGGCGCAATTTCATATTCATGACATGGCACAAAAGTTCAGTTCCGTGACCATAACATATACTTGCTATGTGTTATTTTGTGTTTTGATTGTATTTTAATTATTGAAACTAATGCAGGTTAACTATTTGTCGTTCAACCCTTTCAATGAATGGATTCTGGCAACAGCATCTTCTGACACTACAGTTGGGTTGTTTGATTTGCGCAAGCTTACTAGCCCCTTGCATTTATTAGGCAGTCATACGTACGCTCTTTGCCTCACATCCTAATATATATTTGCCATTTCTTAATTTATTCCATTTACTCATATGAATTATAGCACCAATTTAAGCTCGCTTTATCAGGTCATCTGTAAGATGCGGATGATATTTGATTTAGTTCCCTCTTTGTGAAGTTGGTGGGTTCACTTTATCGCTTACTTTGAGATGTTGGTTGAGATACACTATGCTAAAAGTCTGTTTTGCGATCTTTGATAACTAAAGATGTACTTTTGCAGAGAGGAGGTATTTCAGGTCGAGTGGGATCCTAATCATGAAAGTGTGTTGGCTTCATCTGCTGATGATAGGAGATTGATGATTTGGGACCTCAATAGGTACTACATCCTGTACTTTTGACTAATTTTCATTTTTCTACATCACTAAAAAGTATTTTACTCCACAATGTCTAGCAGTTCTACAGGAAATTATTGCCTTTTAAGTTTGATATCACGAAAATTGCTGATCTGCATAATCGTGTTGAACCTTATAGGATTGGGGAAGAGCAAATGGAAGGGGAAGCTGATGATGGCCCTCCAGAGCTTCTGTTTTCTCACGGAGGTCATAAAGCCAAGATATCAGATTTCTCCTGGAACAAGAACGAGCCATGGGTTATCTCAAGTGTATCGGAAGACAATACACTCCAAGTTTGGCAGTTGGCAGAGAGCATTTACCGCGAGGATGATGATTACATGCAAGCATAAAATCTTAACCAACTTCAATATGCATTGTAGGGTCCTGTTTGTCTGCTGATATATTTTACTTAGTTTTATTTACATAATGTGCGTTGGGGACATGTTTAAAAGTTTTGTATGAGTTACAAACCATATGAAGGCCTGCAAGTGCCACTGAAAAATACAATCAGGTACCTCAATCAAACTGGTAAAAATGACAATAGTTCAGGCACGGTTTAAAATCAATGGCAGTTTATCTCATTTAAATGATAGCAGCGAACTTGTCTCTTTTCTCTAGTAGAACAAAATTAAAACAACCCATTTCACCTCACTGAGCCAAGTTATTCATTCCAGGATTAACGACGGGTCTTCAGAGTTGAACTTCTCTAGCTAGTTTTGAGCTAAGAAAGGGGAACATAAAGAACACTTCAGTCTTCACACCGTGGAAGCAAAACCAGTGAATCCACGAACGTCCAATCCATTTCCCATACTGTTTTTCCCTATTTCAAGAGACGGACAATATAGCTGATCATTACACGGCACATTGCACTGATTCACAACATACCCACCATTCATGTTGAGATTAACAGGCTTTTGATACGGAAAACATCCGATCTCCCCATCAATTCTCCCCCTAATGTCCACCAGCATGCACTTAAGTCGAGCCACCTCCGCCTCCAAACCAGCCTGCACCTGCAACCTCTTCACCAGCTGCTGATTCACAGCTCTCAACCTCACAACCTCCTCCTCCAACGAGGCAGCTCGAGCTTTCTTCTTCTCCCTGTACTTCCTAACCGCTTCCCTGTTCCCTAACGGCCTTCTCTTACTCTTCTTATCTTCAGACTCGGCAGTGTCCTCCGTCGTCGTGGTCTTCTCCTCAGTCGACGCTGGCACAATCTTTGTGTGCACGTGCAAACAAGTATGCGTATGTTCGTTGTCTGGCCCAGGCGGATTACAAGTATGCGTATGAGTGCAAGCATGCATATCTTTCATCATCTCGTCAAACAAGGCGTCCATTGAACAATCACAACCGATCTCCCCCATAATCGAATTAGACAAGACCTCTTGGTTCGAAAAATCAAGCTCCCCGTCATCCATTGCAAAATCAATCAGCTACATCATCCAGTAAGTAGCCAAATCAAACTTCTGCCCTATCACAATCCCAAATCTAAAAATTCAAAATCCACCTAAAGCTCTAAACCTTCACCAAAAACATAAATCCTCATTTAAAATTATCAGTCTCCGCTAAACCCTAGAAATTGCCAGAACTCTAAGAAAAATCAATACTCATCCAATTAAGCCCTAGAAACACTCACCGGACCAGATTCATCGACTAACAACCGAAATCTAAAGTAATTACCTGACTGAAATAAACAAATCACACCCAAATACAACGCCAATTGAAGCCCTAAAGAACGGGTTGATGTCCAAAAGGAATGATTGGGACGATAAAAAGGAAAATGAAGGGAGAATCCGAACCCTAGAAAGTAACCTGATCAGCAAGTTGACAGCTTTTTTTGAAATCAGTTGAGCGGAAAGGGATTCAAATGGACGGATGGTTGTTGAAGGAGCTCAAATTTTCTGAAAAATTTCCTATTTTGCTCAAAATTCGAAATTTGATATCCTTTCTACTCAACTTCCAAATTACATTCCCAATTTACTCACGTTTTATAAGGCGCCGTTAGCAACGGCATCTTAATTTTAAGCCGCCCTCAAGGACAGCAGGCTTAGACTAAGCCTCGTTGTCATATTTAAACCGAAATCAATGCCTGATTGGGCAGAACTTGTCGACTATGCATAAACCGCTGTTTAAACAACGTCTATATCTTAGCCGCTTTCCGCAAAAGCGGCTTAATGTAATTTAACAACGCAGAGGCTTCTCAGAGGCTTGACATGTTGACAGGGCTAAGCCGCTGTGAATAACGGCGTTTTAGGTTTTAGCCGCTGTTATCCACAGCGGTTTAATAGAATTTTACAACTCAGAGGCTTCTCAGCTTGACTTGTTGACAGGGCTAAGCCGCTGTGAATAACGGCGGTTTAGGGTTTAGCCGCTGTTATCCACAGCGGTTTAATGGAATTTTACAACTCAGAGACCTAATCTGTCCAAAAATTGTAGCCGCTGTTCTTAACGGCGGTTTATGTGTTTTAGGTGTAGCCGCTGTCCAGGACGGCGGCTTGACCTTAAATGACCTTATATACAGCTCATTTTTACATGAACCTCAATCAACCTGCAGAAAATCAGCAGTAAAATAATAACCCTGCCCAACCACACATTACATACAATTCATCACCACAGAACATCAAACACAAACCATCACTTTCAAAAAGTTACATCATCATCGTTATATCTCAAAATACATGATAATCGAGGTTTTATAACGGAGTGTAACGCTGTGTTGTTTTTCTAGGTCGCGTAGACCTTCGTGCTGGACTTCTTTGTGAATCTGCTTGAGTCACTTGTGAAGGACCAACATCTTCCGCAGTTTGCGGCAGGTGTACATCTTCATCAGAATCTACATTCACATAAAAAAATGGAAAGTTAGACATAAGACTACAAACATTGATTCAGAAAAAAATTACATACCACTGTCAATATGAATTGATGAGATATCAACATCCAAAGCACGACCCTCTCCAACTTTCAAAAGATCAGCATGAGTAGCATGAAACACATCATGCAGTCCTCTCTTTGTATCCATATCGGTTGCCTTATAGAATAAACCAGAAATTGCCTTGCAATTGCGCACTAGTGACGCCACCTGTATAATTATTTAACTTCCAGTTAGAAGTATATTATATAAATTGAAGCACCTAAAAGTAATATAAATACTTACCATTACATAATGACTTGGTCCAGATGGGCGATCTGGCTCAGGAGTATCCACCGGTGGTTGTATGCGCTTGCGAGTCACAGTTAAATACCATGAGTAGTACGCACCCAGATACGATACATCTATGGGTGGATCACCGATAACAATCCTCTGAGCACGATCATTCCAAATGTCTATATATCCCTGCATTTCCTCATCTATAAGCCCATTAGTTCTTCTGATGTGCAAATGCATCTGTTTATGACTTTACGGTGGCGATGCGGGAATTGGTTGACTCAATCCAAATTGACGGAGAACTCGCGACGGGTAATGCCACTCAGCTATATGAAAATAGATGAGAGGAACTTCAGCCCTCCAACTATCCCTGCCAGCAACGCACGAAGGATGAAGTGTGTCAAGTATCTCATCGTCGTACGGAGTCCATATGACATCGTTGGCTTCTTGTCGGTCCAACAAATCACGAAATAGCATCAACACATTATGAGACGTGTGCAGGTATGACTTGGGCACTTTCCATCTGCAAAATTGAAATAAACAATTAAAGCAATCTCTTTAAAACTTGGATAGTGATAAAATGAAACAAATATGAAACACTTACTTGTATCCTAAAGCTGCTCGCCGCGTAGGATCAATATCTGCACCCTGAAGTTTAGCTGGAACAGCAAGCTTCCTCGGTCTACCTAACGTCAGATGTTCCCAAGCCCATAGCTGAAGCAAAATGGCACAACCAGTGAGCTGTGTGCTTTTCGACTCACAAGCGTTACACAAGCTGCGATATAGCTGTGCCAATACAGCAGCACCCCAACTGTAGCACGATACAGAGTCTAAGTCTGTCAATAGGGGTAGAAAGTGGAGGGATATCTCACTGCCCGACGAATCTGGCATAAGCGATGATCCCAACATAAGGAGAATGTATGCCCTCGTATATCTCTGTATAGCTAGCTCTGTAGCCTCTTCTGGAAAGGATCTGCATATGGTCTCTGAACCAAGTGCGTCTAACTGTGGTACCTCTCTTCCCGCGCACCGGCACTACTCCCAATAACTGTTCACAAAGAGAGGCATAATCATCGACCTCGTGGTCTATATTCACCGCTCGACCCTCAATAGGTAGTTCAGTCAAGACGCCAACGTCCTCTAAAGTGATAGTCATCTCGCCATTGCGCAAGTGAAATGTATGCGTCTCTGAACGCCACCTCTCCACCAAAGCTGTCATGAAAGACCAATCAACCTCATAATTCTGCGTGTGGTACCAAGGACCAAACCCGGCCCTAATAAGCAGTGCTAGGATGCGCTCATCTGCCTCCCAATTAACCCCTCTATGACGAACGGTTAATAACTCTGTGTCCTGTACAATTGAATAGACACATAATTAGTATAATTATGTAAAATAATAAACAACATGATGTGAAATAATGAACACAAAGATGTATAATTAACCGATTTAACTCACCGATGTTTCCCAAATGCGTTTTGATCGATGAGTGTCCTGTTTATAAAGCAATGTCATGTCAATCGGACCCGGTTCTAGAACATGTGACACATCCGGTAACAATGTGTCCTCTCCATCCAAGCTAGACGATGGAGATGGCATATCATGCATCGACTGATCACGGGTGCGACGTGGCATAACTGTAACATGAAATATCAATATGCATAAGATAACAAATATCTGTGTAACTGATAATAAAATTATACAATTCATAAATTAAATTATTTACAAATCTACATTTTTTACAAGGCTGCATAACTGATCACGATTCATAAATTATTTACAAGGTTACAAAAAGATGAAATCATATTAAATTCCTAATTCACTATAGGCACCGAAGTACAAGAGCGCTTTGTGTGACCGGCAACACCACATATCGAACACTTGAAGATTCTGTTCGGCTTTGTAGGGACTTGCTCACTAGTAGATGGCAAGTCTACAGGTCTTGGGTCGCGCCTTTGATCCATTTCGTTGTGTCTACGCTTTGTTGGATTTCTTCCTCTCTTTATTCTTTTGAATTGCTTATTTGGAACATGCTTTGGTCCAACATAAGGGTTTCAATGTGTCATATCCGGTTGTGGATTGAATGTTTGAGCCCAAGTATCCACATACGCTTGCGTAGTAAACTCATACGCAACGCAATCACGAATTGATAGCCCTTCTTGTGCACAAACCGCTAAGGCGTGGACACAAGGATAATGAAACAATTGCCATTTACCACAGCCACACGTCTTACCTTCCAAAGAAACTTCATGTGCACGTGATTTTGATTTTGTGAGAACCGAAGCTATACCTTTACTCCGATCATACATTTGAACCTCATTATGTCCGGCTGTCACTAGGTTTGTATTGTTCAAGGTCTCAATCTTCGGAACAAAGTATTTGTTGTGACCCACCATTTGATCACGTCGCTCGATAAAATAAGAATTGGACTGTTTGAATGTAAAGTGGACAAGAGCGGTGATAGGCAAATCACGGCAAGGCATAAGCACATGGTTAAAAGATTCAGACTGGTTAGTCGTCATTGACCCCCATCTACGACCTCCAATATCATAAGATAGCGACCAGTGTTCAGGATTAAATTTCTCTAACCACTTTACCGCATCCGGTTTGTCCTTCAACAACTCTTTAAAATCTTTAAGTCGATTACGAAACTTTATTTGTTGATTCTCCTTAGCAATGTCCTTCAACAAATCTCTATGGGCAATACACTTCGCTTTTTGATTTAAATTTGAAGCGAAATGCCTTATGCAATAACGGTGATAAGCGTTCGGTGGCTTCCACTCATCTTCTTTCATCACTCGCATTATTCCACTATGCCTATCAGAAATAATACATAATCCTTGTCGTTCTGTGACGCCATTTCGAATGCACGTCATAAACCACTTCCAACTATCGACGTTTTCACTCTCTACTAAAGCATATGCAATAAGAAGGATCCCATTTTCTGCGTCGAAAGTAACTGCAATCATTAACACCCCTTTCCATTTCCCGATCAAATGTGTTGCATCAATAGAAATGACCGGACGACAATGCTTGAATCCTTCAATAGCCGGATAAAAGGCCCAAAATACCCTATTCACGCTTACATTGCCACTGTCAAGCGTCGATTTGTCCCAGTAAACAATGGTACCGGGATTACTCTCTTGAAGCATCTCCATGTATGCCGGTAATTTTTCAAACGATCCATCCCATTCACCAAATAAATAGACAAAGGCTTTTTGGCGAGCCTTCCAAGCTTTGATGTAAGTTATCTTGTACCCATACTTCGAAACCATTAACTTCATCACTTGCTTAGGAGAGTATCTCAAATCCTCTTGGATTAAGTTTTTTATATCCATTGCAATAAAATGTTTATTGAAATGGACATTGTCAATCCGGACAATATCAACCTCGCACGTGTGTTTCTCATGTTCGTATTTGATGATTCTCCACATACCCTCCTTTTTCTTCTTTGAAGCTCTTAGTTCCCATTCACATTTATCCTTACCCCCTCGACATTCGAGAATCATTCTTTTTGTATCCGAATTTATGGTGCGATACTCGCGACGGTGTGTGATATGATATTTCCAACAAGCATGTATAAGCAACTCCTTACTAATAAACATACCCCCTAAACGAAGCTCTTTTGTGTTGAATTTGCTAGTATGAGACCCGTGATCGTCAATAACCGGAAGGTTCATTAAAGGGGAGACGTCATTGAATGATGAGAAATTCCATAAAGAATTATCAACTCCTTGACCGGCGATGGGTACTTCAATGTAGCCTTCCTCACCATCATTAATCATATTTTCCATATTATCTCTATCGTACTCATCGTATGATGTAATTTCAAATCTTTCTATAGGTGACGTAATCATTTCGTCGGTTTCTTCATTATCCATTGCTAAAAGATTTGAAAAACAACCAATTTTCTATATTAGTACCAATGCTAATTTCTTGAATCTATATAGCACTTCACCCTCCTATAGGAGATTCGAGAAACGCTGGGTATTGTACTCCAGATCCGTGAGGATCCGGTTACAATACTTAAGCCATTCAAATCTTCCTATAAAAGTTTATGGTAACTATACAGAAATCTTCCTAGTAACAAGCTAATATGAATATTATGCAGAGAAAGGGTCCCGATAAAAGTAATTCTTATTGGAGTAACCTATGGGGAAAGGGGGAGAATCGCCAGAGTACGGGTAAGAGCAAAATATCGGCAAGATGACACGAATGAGTGAAATTTCGGCAATAAAACATACTGAATATGAACAAAGGGTTATAGAACCTACAGCTCCAATCAAACTGAATTTCGGGGCTTCAAATTCTGAAGTTGATGTTCAATAAAACCCGAATGAAGGTTAGTAGTAGCCTATCCAATTTCAAAATTGTTTATACGAATTGGATTTTGAAGTTGATCTTCAGTTCTTTTATACAAACTGATTTTTGAAGTTGATGTTCAATAAAACCTACAGCTCTAATCAAAATTTCAGTTTGAGGGTTATAGAAGAATATGAACAGAGGAACTTACTGAATCAGCGCGAACGGAGTGGAGGGAACGAGCGGCTAGTGGCAGCGGACGAGCGGCGACAGGCAGCGAACGAGCGGCGACTGGCAGCGATGTGGAGGCGAGGCGACGATCGACGTGCGAGCAATCGGTTTGGAACGAAACGGTAAGAATGATTCTGTAGTTGACTTATTAGACGTAAGCCGCTGTTCAATACAGCGCCTTAATTTATAATGACAGGTCAACTCTGAGTCAGCATTGATTTCGGTTTAAATATGACAACGAGGCTTAGTCCGCTGTCCTTGAGGGCGGCTTAAAATTAAGACGCCGTTGCTAACGGCGCCTTATAAAACGTGAGTAAATTGGGAATGTAATTTGGAAGTTGAGTAGAAAAGGAAGCAAATTTCGAAATTTGAGCAAAATAGGAAATTTTTCAAATTTTCTACTCAATTTTTTGTGATGTTGAAATTATATATACATGAGGGGTGATTCCGTAATTATAAATTAGTTGAAGCAGTGAATGTTAAAAAGGGTTTTATCCCCTCATGGTTGACTCATCAAATAGGACAACCATACGCGGCTATTTTAATATTCGCTGCACCGAGTAGGGGAGAGCAAACGGTAATTTATCGTTTTATCGTTTACCGTTTTATCGTTTACCGATTTACCGAAATGCCAAAATCTATTACGTTTACCGTTACCGATTTACCATTTTACCGATATTTTGGTAAAACGGTAAATCGGTAAATTTCAGTAAATTTACCGATTTTACCGAAAATTATTATTTTTTTAATTTTTTAAATATATATTAAAAATCTTATAAATATATATGTTGATTTTTAATATATATAAATTTTTTTAATTTTTTCTTTATAATATTTTATTTTTTATTTTTTTATTTATAATATTCGATAAAACGGTAAAACGGTAAATTTACCGATTTAAGAATCTATTCCGTTTACCGACTTATTTTTACCGTTGGTAAATTTACCGATTTACCGTTTTATCGATTTACCGAACCGAATTGATTCGGTAACGGTAAATTTACCGACGGTAAACGATAATTACCGAATTTTGCTCTACCCTAGCACCGAGTGTCCCAGGGTTTTTATATTTCTTGTAAGTGTGTCAAGAGAATTGAATGTCAGATCTTGCACAAGTTAATTGCTCACTCACCCATTCGACCACACGTCTACGAGTGTAATTTGAGTTTTATGATGCTAGTACTAGTATTCGAAACTGTCAAAATCACAAACTATAAATATATATTTCGAAAATTAATACTCGCTATGTCCCTATTTGTTTGTCCACTTTCCTTTTTGGGTGTCCCGTAATGTTTGTCCACTTTCCTTTTATATACAATCCAATAATCAAATCAATCATCTCTTTCCTACCAACAAAATTATTTTTATTAAAAAATTTGTGTTTTCAATCATAAAAAGTAATAATTTGTGTACGGACCCACTTCCACATACACTCCCATCAAAATTAAATACCACTATGATAAGCAAGGAATGGACAAGCCCCAAACTCATACCGGTGCATCTAGGGGAATTCGAACGATCAACATCTTGATAATTCGATCAAGACTATGACCGCTAAACCACTACCCATGTTGTTTTGTTGAACAGACAGTGATATGAATTTTATATTAAAACATCCATTGTTTTTGAAAAAGAATATTAATAACATGTGAAATTTTATTGATATCAATCATGGGGCTTGATTACACAAATGTTCATAGCTGTAGAAGATCTTTAGGTTGGGCTAGTCGTTAGGTGGGATGTCCTTGAGTTAATTTTTGTTGGATGGGCCCATAAACGAGTGAAAAAAGAAGAAGAAGTTCTATATAGATTTTAACTCAGAATACACTGGAAAAACTCTATAATAATCACAAGATATTTATCTAGAACAATACACACTAATATCTTCCCACCACACCCTACAAATAGTTAAATACACATATCATTTTATTGCATTACATTGTTATAAGAATAAAAGTACTAAGAAATAAGGTACTTATTAATTTATATGTTATATTAAATTTATATGAGAAAGAAAATTATTTATTAGCATTTGTTACGATAAATTGTTAGGACAAAAAGATAATATTGCTGGTAGCATTCTTAATTTTCGTATCTTAATTATGTCTTTGTTCTCATTTTATGTCGAACAAAGTAGTTGAAAACACTGATAGTGAGCCACAAGTGCGTGTAAAGGGTGCTGCAAATCACCATCAACGAAAGGGTAATTTCGACGAAGATGA
Organism: Rhodiola kirilowii; assembly: GCA_033675215.1. NCBI lineage: Eukaryota > Viridiplantae > Streptophyta > Magnoliopsida > Saxifragales > Crassulaceae > Rhodiola > Rhodiola kirilowii. The sequence goes on along the minus strand of CM066193.1, from coordinate 3,960,450 downwards.
TAATAGATTTGATTTCAATGGAATATGTAATATTTAGATTCGATAATAGATATGGAATATGATAATAGATGACCTTGAAGGGCGCAAGTCGGTAGTCCAACACCATAATGAATGATGATCAGAAGAAGATACTTGGAAGACTCCAAAATGTGGTAGATGTGATGGTCTTTTTCTGAAAAAACTCGACAAGAAAGAACCAACAAGAGGTCTAAGCCTGTTCACTAAGCTCGTCATTCGAGTCTCCAAATTGAATTCGGATTTGAGCTTGGTGGATTCTTCAGAAGCCGATAAATCTCCTTTAATTTTTTTAACTACCTATTAGTCATGCCAAAGAGGTTTTTTTTAATTTTTTAAAGGAGGTTGAGAGCAATCTTTGCATGAAATAGGGAGAAAGAGACAAAGTTGTGGTTGATTGATCATCAATGATTTAATCATGAGTGTTGTTTTATTGTTTTTTTTTCAATAATGTATATTAATTTATCAAATTTATAAAATTTATTACTTATTATCAATTTAACTAGAAATTCAATTAGTTTTATATTCTATCAGGATCGTTATCTCAAATCACTCGTTTTAAACCACACCGCACTACATAAATAATTAAATAATATAATAATTAAATATTCAAAATTGTTACTTTTTAAAAAAACAAATCATAATTTTAGGCTCAAGCCCATGCCCAAAACACAAAACCAAAACACCGTGCGACGGTGCGATTTTGATTTCTTCCTTCGGTCGTAGATGGTTCGTTCTTCACTTCTTCCTCATATCTTCGTTTTCTCCAAGCAACTAAGTCGAGTCTCGATTGTCATCAGTTTGTGCTATTCTTGTCGTTCTTGAATTATGGAATCGGTAAGTATTTTAGTTCAAAAATTAATTAAATTTTGGTTGGCTCTTATGTTTAGGGTTTTGATAATCCTCTATTTTAGGTTTCGTCTTGTCTTCAATTACGGACTCAACTTATTTGTGTTTATATGTTATATCATATTGTTTGTTTTGTACATCTTTTGTCATATGAATGTTCCAGCATTGTTTATACCATCAGATTTTAATGTTTGAAACTTTGTTGTTGTTGCAGTTAACCATTAGTCAAGCTGAAGAAGTAAAAAAAAAAAGAATCAGTCAGCAGTTTGACAACATTTTACCAAAGTGAAGAACCTTGATGGATCTGAAATGTTGAAGCCAAAAGCCAAGTATAACTATTGTGCCCAAACTTATGCATGTGACAGAAATAATGGAACATCAACATTGTGCACTCATATGATGCATCAATGCAAGAAGTGTCCCGCATACGTTCATAACAAGAAACAGAAGCATATAAGTTTTGATTCTGAAGGTACTCTTGAAGTTAAAACGTATAACTTTAATGCTGCTACGCATGCATTGATCAAGATAATAATTAAAGATGAATTACCATTTTCATTCGTTCAACACATGTAACTAGGCTTCGATCAAACTTCCATATCTTGACAAATTCAATTTATTGTACATCATTACCATTTTAACTCAAACGTTCTAAAGTTGATTTTTGCTTCAAAATGGATGGGTTGAGATGACGAAGCGAATGCACCCTAAACAATCCAGACAAGTCTCATTCCAGAACGATGTGATCTTTATCCACGAAAAGAATCAGTAACAGCATCCCCCAATCGACCAACTCAACCCTAGCGGTAGCGCGCGGGACAGATTCTAAACGAGCGAACGAATGTGTAACCGCAGCATGGAGCGAACAAAATGGATCTGGAAGCGTGCTTGATTCCGCTGTATCCGCTCTCGAAGCCCTTGGTATTCCTGTACGTGATTTCAGCTAGTTTGTTGCTTGGTTTCCGTATTGAATTGCGTTTTTTTATCCGCTGATTGGATTATCTAGCTTGTACAAAATTGAACAAGAAATCTGGAGAAATTAGGGTTTAGTAAATTGACAAAGTTGGCTGCTGGAGCTGTTTCGATCGGTTGGGAGTTTTTTGTTCACTGTTTGTTAAAAGAACTACCATTTAGTTGTGTTTTCTGATGTGAGAATTTGAAGAGTTTCTGCGGAATTGGTGTTCTTCATTTTCTGGGATTGAAACTATTCAGTATGGAGGCAGTGTCTGACAAAGGTGGTAATTGCTTATAATTCCACCAAGAAAAATGCATAGGGTTAGGGATGAGTTTTATTTCCTGTAAAGGAGACGAGGGCCTGCTCCTATCACAAAATGAGGCTTCGATATTGATTTATAGACAAGGTGCTATACTGGCATCGACGTAGGATTCCTAAATAGTTCTCTTTGATATTAAGAATAGTTCAGTGCTATTGTTTGATCAGTTAGTAGACACAATCGCAAACAGCTACTTCAGTCGATGTTTATGAAATTCATGTTGCATATATTTCTATATGATGAACTGCGCTTCTGTCCTGCATTGGCTTTGAAAAGTTACTCCCTGAAAATGAAATCCCAATGTAGGTGTCAAGGTGTTGGTTTGAATGAAGTTGCATAAATCACAGAGGTTGCGTCCGTAAATATTGCTTTTTTCTGAGATTTATTAAAATACCAGTTCGGAACTTGGAAGTGCAAACATAGTTATAATTTAACTCTTAATATTAGGGCTGGGTTCGGTTCAGAAACCGAACCGAACCGAATTTTACCGAATCGAATCGATTTTTCGGTTTTATGATATTCCGAACCGAAAACCGAAACCGAAAATCGGTTTACCGAATTTTCGGTTTCGTGCTTTTTTTTTAAACTTTCAGTTTTTTCAGTACCTGAATAACAGTTTTACAGTGTTGTTTGGATACAACAACAAACTGGAGAAATACAACAACAAACATAAAAACATTTCCCTGAAAATGGATACAAAACATCGTATTTAGATCGAATGGAGGGAAGAAAACATAGATCTTCATGGGATGAAATCCAGTGCTGCAATCCTGAAAAAAAAACACGCAAAGCATTAGCATGATGACTAAAGAGCACATAACAACTGCCAAATGCCACAACTTCACTGCCAAATGCCATAACACGAAGAAAAAAAACACGCAAAGCATTGCCAAATGCCACAACTTCACTGCCACAACTTCACTGCCACAACTTAAAGCACAACTTCACTGCCAAATTAAGTTAACAACCACAACTTCACTGCCATATTCAAATTAACAACCACAACTTCACTGCCAAATTCAAATCATATTCAAATTGACAAATTCACATGTAACGACTGTCAAACAACCACACAACCACTGCCAAATTACAAATTCAATTGAGATATTCAATCACATATTCACTATCACAAATTCACTATCACATGTAAATCATAGTCAAATTCAATCACTATCACATATTCACAACCACTGCCAAATTGCAAATTCAACCAAGATATAAACGATAAAGTATAAACTTCCAAACAAGTGAAACTATCACTGCCAAATTCAACCAAGATATTCAATTGGAATGAAATGTCAATTTCAATTGGAAAGAAATGTCAGTTTCATACCAATGATCCCAACCTGACTTGCCGAGCTCATAGGCTATCACCTCTGCCTCTACCTCGACCTCTACCTCTAGTACTAGTACTAGTACTAGTACTAGGATCCATCGTTGATGGTCTTGGAGGACGAAGGGGAGGTAAACTCGAGGAACTACTCATTGCTGAAGTACTTGCAACCGAAGAAGGTGTAGGAGGAAATGTAGGCAATTGACTCAATCGCACATCTACAAAAAAAATGGAAACATTAGTAAACTTTAGAAACATAAAAATTAAAATGAATAACAACTAAACTAACATATATAAAAACTCTTATAAATAAAATAATCCATTACTTACTTGTTTCAATTTCTTCAAGTTCCTTGTACATTTCAAACTCCTCATCCGTTGGCTCCTTGAAAAAATCAAATTCTTCGGCCCTAAGCCAATCACTAGTGCAAACTAGTGCCTCAACCATGAGTGGAGTCAAAGAAGCTCTGAACGGATCAACAACCCTCTTGCCCAAGCTAAATGCCGCCTCACTAGCAACGGTGGAAGATGGTATTGCAAATATGTCCTTGGCAATCTTTGCCACGATTGGATATTTAAATTGATTTACCATCCACCATTCCATTAGTTTGAACTCTTTGTTCAAAGCGGCCTCGGGAGCATCAGCAAAGTAAGAATCCAAGTCATTTCTTATCTCATCAGTTTGCATAGCATGCCTTTGCCTATCAAGTTGCCTCAAAAAATTATTAGCACAATCATCATCATCATCATCAATGATGGCCACACTGCTAGAAGGTTGGGTAGTATCCGGAACACCTCCTTTGTAGGCTTTATGTAAATCTTGCATGCTTGCTTTCACCATGCTAATAACACCTTCAACTTCGACCCTTGATTGACCAAGACTAGACAAAGTCATAGCAAGCATTGCAAGTTTGAATCGTGGGTCAAGTACATTGGCAATAAACACGATCAAGTTTATTTTATGGCCATTTCCTCCTCCATTGCTTTGTCCCCAATATTTGTCAAACTTTATCTTCATTGATCGAGCCACCTTCCTCAAAATAGGATTACTAAAATCACGCATCTTCTTCTCAATAAGGTGTTGCAATGCCATCATTTCATTGAATATCAAATTTGAAGTAGGAGTCTTACTTGCACTAAGCTTTATGGTAGAATCATAAAACTTCTTAAGAAAAAGAGTAAAAGCTTGTGCATCCAACCAAGCTTCCTCCATTGGTGGCCCCATCCTTTTGACTAACACCCCATCCTTCTTAACCTCTTCATTAAAGTAAGCTCGAAAATTCACATCTTCATCATTCATCCTACTAAACACCCCCTTATACTTGAATGCACCTTCAAGCATTTTATAAGTAGAATTCCATCTTGTAGGCACATCCATGGGAATGTTTGACATGCTACCCATATTCTCCAAGATAGCTACATTTCTAAATGCATCTAACCTTGCCGATGAAGAGTGAATGTACTTCACACAATTCCGAATACCCTCAATTGCCTTCTCTAGTTCACCCAATCCATCCTTCACAATTAGATTGAGGATGTGACAAGCACATCTCAAATGCAAGTACTCCCCACTAAGTACTAGATTTCCTTGTCTTTCAATCTTCCTCTTCATATGTGCAACCGCCCCTTCATTTGCCAAAGCATTATCAACTGTAATGCTAAACACTTTCTCAACTCCCCACTCACGTAGACAACGCTCAAGGCACAAGCCTATGTCTTCACCTTTGTGACTTGTGATTTTAGTGAAGTTGATGATCCTCTTGTGCAAGTTCCAAGAATCATCTACAAAATGGGCGGTGATCACCATATAGTTGATGTTTTGGATGGATGTCCAAGTATCCGTTGTGATACTTACCCTCTTATCACATATTACCGACTTTATTTTGCCCTTCTCAAGCATATACAATTCCCAAACTCCACGAGCAACCTTTTTTCTATCAGGGATCTTAAACCTAGGTTGAAGCCCATGAAGAAAGTTCACAAAACCAGCTCCTTCAACCGCCCGAAATGGTTGCTCATCTCTTATGACGAACTCCACCATCAACAACTCACACTTCTTCTGATTAAAAACATGTGGGACTAAAGCTCCACCCATGGTCACATTAGTCAAGCTTGGTTGAGTAGATTTAGCTCGACTTCCTTCATAAAGAGGGCAAACTACACATTTTTTCAAGTGATTGAGCAACCCTCTTGTCCCATTTTTTTTAGAATGGGCCGGCATCTCGAAATTGCAATACTTGCATATCCCGGTAATCTCTATTTCACCTTCACTGTTTCTCGTTTCCCTTTTCAAACAATGCTCCCAAGCCGGTGAAGGATTCTTCCTCTTCTTACCTCCTCCCGTCCCTATGGCCACCTCCTCCTCGCCCTCCACACCGCCATCCTCACCACCCACAACACCATCGTCAGCAGCCTCACCACCAGCTGCAATCTCCGCATCTACATAATCCTCTCCCAACACCTCATAGTCCATCTTTATATTTAAAGTTTTAAACTACAATTGAAAGAAAAAAAACCATTAAATACAAACATTGGAAGATGAAATCAAACGATTTCGATTTCAGCAGTGAAGTTGTAATAGGACTCGCAAATCACAATTTCAATTTCAGTTTCAAGTTTCAACCATATTGAAGATGAAATCGTACCTAGGATTGACGAAATCACGAATGAGGAATTGAGCGAGACTTCAGAGTTCGGACGAGCGACACTTCGGATCGGATGAGCGAGAGTGGAGAGTGGAGACTTCGGATGGGCAGTTCGCAGAACGCAGAAGTCGATTTGTTAAAATCAGTTTGCAGTTCGCGGAGAGTGGAGAGTGGATCGGCAGCGGCAGTTCGCGGATCGGATCGACAGTTCGCAGAACGCAGAACGCAGAAGTGGAGAGTGGAAACGAAGAATAGGGATTAGGCGATTAGGGATTAGTCGATTTCACTAAAAAAAATTCGGTTTCGGTTCGGTATACCGATTACTTTTAAAATTCAAACCGAAACCGAACCGAAATAAATCGGTTCGGTTATAATAACCGAAATTCAGTTCGGTTTTTAGTCGGTTCGGTTAAAATCGGTTCGGTATCGGTATCGGTTCGGTTTTCGGTACAAAAACCCAGCACTACTTAATATCGTTTCCCCATCAAAAAAAAAAACTCTTAATATCTTTTTGTTTCAGGCTGTTGTGGCTTTGAGAGGGAATGTTCGTAAATAAGAGGATGCAAAGCATGTAGTCGAATCCACTGTGGAGCAATTTGGCAAGCTTGACATTCTGGTAAACAATGCTGCTGCCAATTTTTTAGCTTCACCGGAAGATTTATCCCCAAATGGGTTTCGCAAAGGTTGTTTGAATCAGCCCACGTCGTCCTCCAGTTGAGTTTCTTTTCATATGGTTTTGTAGATTTATGGATTTGGAGAGGATGGTCGACTGACTCGGAAGTCATGTACATGATTTCAGCTGCAAACCTCAGTTTCAAATCATTTTGAAACTACGATTTTTATTCATGAGCACATTTTGAAAACACTTTCGGTCTAAGAAAGGACAAATGAAATATGTTCTGAATAAAAAGAGGCATTTTCGTAGAATTGTGTAGCCATATGTTACGTTCGGTTGTGTTGTATTGTGTTGTTATGTTGGATAAGAAATTCCAAAATTAGGGTGTTCTTCGATACATTTGTAAGCATAAGCACAAAATGAATCAAGGAACACCCTAATTTTAGAATTTGTAAAAGAAGAAAGAACCAACCACTTTGCTTCTACTTTATTCAATTGCCAATTTGTTCTGTTCATCATTCTAAAAATAATGAGCTGGAGTTAGAGACGCTTGACCCTTGATCTCATTGATCCAGTGGCAGGCATGAGAGATGAATCCATTGTATCATCAAATACGTAATACATTCTAGGGCGAATACGTAATACATTCTAGGGCGAAGTGGAGTGGCCCAGTGGTTGGCGCTCTCACCTGGCATAAAGAGTGTCCGGATTCAAGTCCCTCTAACCTACTAACACCTAACACCCCATCAAAAAAAAATACGTAATACATTCTCATATTGGATACGTTGGAATGTATTTCAAGTAAAATAAAAGACAGCAAGATAATGTGACAAAGTAATTTGCAAGACATTCAACACAAGTCTTTCACTTAAAGTCCCACAAAATATGTTTTGTGCCATATAAAGCTTGCCCTTATTTCATTCTTTCTTCTTCTTCCTCCTCCTCTCCTCTTTATATCAAAACATGAGGTACATCAACATTTCTTTAGCTCTTGTTGCCACTATACTCGCAGCATTCACATCCACCAATAATTTCCCACTTCCTCCCAACCCGCTGTACTTCTCCGAACGCCTCACATACCTGTTTCGTCTTGCTCGAACAACGGAGACGATTATGGACACAGCAACCAGCCTAACGATATGTGGCAGCTGGGATTGTAATCTGTTTAAGCGACGCAAGAAGCCTGATAAGAAAGTTTACAACATATGTGATGACTTTCCTTCCAATGTACCGCCACCAGACACCAACACAACGACATATTTATGCGTTGACAGTCACGGCTGCTGTAACTTTACTACTATCCAATCTGCAGTGAATGCCGTTGCCAATTTTAGCATGAATCGAACGGTTCTTTGGATCAATTCGGGATTCTATTAGTACGTTGATGTTAACATTCTTCATCCAGATATATTTATTTATCTTCGATTCGATGTATTCATATTAATAACTTTGTATGCAGTGAAAAAGTCATAGTTCCCAAAACAAAGCCAAACATAACATTTCAAGGACAAGGATACATGAGCACAGCCATAGCATGGAATGACACAGCAGCATCAGCTCACGGGACATTCTACAGTGGCTCTGTTCAAGTTTTTGCCACAAATTTTATTGCCAAGAATATTAGCTTCATGGTAAAATAAGCTGCTCAAAACTTGTTTTTATTAAAATTTTAGCGATGGATGATGTACTAATTCATTTGATGAGGAAAAAATGAAGAATGTAGCGCCCATACCGAAGCCAGGGGACGTGGACGCCCAAGCGGTGGCCATAAGAGTGTCAGGGGACGAAGCTGCGTTCTGGGGTTGCGGTTTTTTCGGTGCACAAGATACACTTCATGATGATAAGGGACGCCATTACTTTAAGGAGTGCTATATCCAAGGGTCTATTGATTTCATATTTGGCAATGGAAAATCATTATATGAGGTAGATGTTATGTTAGTCCTTATTTGCTTGTTTATTTATGACATTCTTTTATGCAACAAAATGACTAAAATAAAAATAAGTCAACAGAGTGGTGTGAATATCTGACTGTTGTTGTAAAATCAAGGGTTCGAACTCCGTCGTATCATATTTTGAAAAAATGACTAAAGTAAAAATTCTTTTACACTGCCTGGCTGGTATACAGAACTGTCAGCTGATATCAATGGCGAATCCGGTGGCATTAGGAAGGAGATCAGTAGATGGATCGGTGACAGCCCAAGGGCGGGTGACAAAAGATGAAAATACAGGATTTTTGTTTGTTAAGTGCACGATTGGAGGTACGGGGAGAATATGGCTAGGCAGGGCATGGAGGCCATATTCACGCACGATCTTTGCGCTCACTAACATGTCTGATATCATTGCGCCCGAAGGTTGGAACAATTTAAATGACCCAACAAGAGATCAGTAAGAGCCCTGCATGATGCCTTTGTTGTTAGTTTTGCCATGTTAGACATAGATGGAGTAATTAATCACTGATGTTTTTTTTTTTGATATTGTGAAAATGTGCAGGACAGTGTTTTATGGAGAATATAATTGTACAGGAAGTGGAGCAAATATGACAATGAGAGCAGCATATGTGCAGAGGCTAAATGACACTGATGTTTCTCCTTTCCTAAACACATCTTTTATTGACGGAGATGAGTGGTTACAACCTTTCACTTCTTGATGTCCATTTACATCTCATATTATAACTCCAGCTCTACATGTTGATACGTATTGTTAGACAATATGTACAAAATTGATAGAAATAATGTACAATCGTGGGAACAATGCATATAAACAGATAATATAAACACAACTTCATATTCGTGCGGAATAGATTAGAGGATGAAATCGATACAATCAAATCATAATCGTGGTTGATTCACGTTCGACGCTTTCCTTAAAGCATGATTGCTCTCCAACTGGGTGCTGGAATCACGAGCACTTGCTTCACAGGATAAAATAACCCTCAGTTGAAACCATGCACCACATGTTTCAACTCGCGAACTGTTGTGTCTTCAACTATCACTGTGACACACGTAAAAAAATACTCAAAGAAGCATGTCGGCCGGCTTAAGGCTTCATGTGAGGAATGTTGGAAACATATATATGGTTTTTTCTTTTATTAAAACCACCAATTAATGGACACGTTCTTAAAACAGCCAATTAAATATTTGATTTAACTATTTAATTTTCTTCACTTATAATAATGTCGTATTAGTGTCACACTATGACTAATTAAGCCATTACTTGCTTAATTTTCTTCACCCATAATACTTACTTTTCCAACACGTATACATGATATGGTTCGGTTGACACATTCAATTAATTAATTGAACTCGTCAAGAATCGCAATCTCCTTCCCTTCAGTTTCCTTTAATACTACAAGTTCTATGCTTTTGTTTTGCTTAGTACTTGTTAGGTACTTACACTTAAGGGATGAGCACAATTCAAAAGATTAATCTGGTGAGTAGAAGAATTCTCTGATTAAGTATTACTAAATAAATTTTTATCTAGCCAATAGATGCTCGTAATGCTACTTCGCTTTCAAATTCAATGCACTTGCATTCGGGAAAAGTGCAATTTGATTTCTGTAATCATTAAAAATAGGAAAAATTAAAAAAAATGACTATTTGTATTTCAAACTCAGATCTGGACTTTTTCTATTTTCAATTTAGTATTTTTGAACTAAATTGCACATAATAAACTAACGTTGTTAATTAAAACCGTTTTATTGTGAAAGTATGTGGATGTGGAGGAAGCATAAATAGAGAAGAAGAACATATAAAAGAGAAAGGTAGAGATGAATATTATAGCTTGATGATTGATACATTGTATATAATATTTACAAATTATCCCTTTATATAGGGCTAGGGGAGTACATTGATATGTGCAAAGACTAGCAATAAGTGGCACACCATTGGGCATTCATTGGAAACTAAGACACACCATTAAACACTTGAAAAGAGGTAAAAGTCATCCACATAATTATGATATTTATAACACTCCCCATTGAATGACTTGTACAAATATTATATCTCATTAAAACCTTATTAGGAAAACCCTATGGAGAAAAACTAATGAAGGAAAAAGAGTACATAATTTACATAATACGCATAAATGTTATCTCATTAAAAAGTTTATTTAGGAAAACACAAAGAGATAAAACCTAAAAAATGGAAAAGAGTGTAACGCTTAGTCTCCCCCTCAATGTAGCATTCAACGCAAGCCTCTAAGTTTATGCATGCCGATTTTATGACCGTTTCTCAAATCGTACATTTCAAATTTACTCTTTAAATATGCATGCCATCATCTCGGTAAGTTCATTAGGGGTCTGAATGGTATTTAAATCATCAACATAAACTAAGATAATAGAAAATCCAGTTTTGTCCTTTTAATAAAAACACATGGACAAATTGCATTGTTGATGTACCCCTTTATTAAGAGATATTCACTTAGACAATTGTACCACATTCAACCGGACTGCTTTAAACCGTATAAAGCTCTTTGTAGCTTTATTGGAACATTTCCCGTGGTTTTGAGCTACATGCTTCAGGTAATTTTAATCCTTTGGAAATTTTAAAGTAAATGTCTTTCTCAAGTGACTTATATAAGGAAAATTTTCGAAAATGCTTAAAATTGAAAATTTTCTTCCCATTATATACAATCTTCAAATTTCATTTCCAATTTACACTACTTTTTTAAGCCGCCGTTAGCAACGGCCTCTTATTAATAGACCGCTTTTCCAGACAACATTTTACGCCTCGTGGCAATTTTTTTAGAAACTTTGTTGACTCAGATGCTGATGTGGCTATTTTTAGTTTAGACGCTGTTAGATACAGCGGCTTAGGGTAAAATAACGTCCGGGTTTCGATTTCTTTATTCTCGTTCCCTCTCTCCGTCTCTCCCTCCCAACTCCGACGTCCGTCGTCGTCGTCCGTCGTCGTCGTCTGTCGCTCAGGAGAATCAGCAAACGAGAAATTCTTAAAGAAGAATCGTCGTCGTTCGTCCATCGACCCAAACAGTCACTCCGTTGTCGTCGTCCGTCACATAACCTCCCTCCTCTTCACGCCATTTCCAGTACGTGGTGTATTTGAATTTTGTTTTGAGTTTGTTATGCTGTGATTTTGGTGCTTTGATTTCTAGAGTTTTTATTGATTTGGGAATGTGAGATGCCTTGATCTCACTTGTGCATATGGTGTTTCTCCACAAAGACTCCTTTTTGTAAGCATTATTTACTAATATACAAATTTGTTGTATTTTAAAATCTTATAGCAATGGATAATGAAGAAACCGACCAAGTCACAATGTCACCTATAAAACGATTTGAAATTCCCTCACACGACGAATATGATAGAGAAAATATGGAAAATTTGAATAATGATGGTTTGGAAGGCTACGTTGAAGTACCCAGCGGCGGGGAAGAAGATAGTAGTATGTTATGGAATTTCCCATCGTTCAATGACGTATCCGCTTTGATGAACCTTCTGGTTATTGACGACCACGTGTCTCATAATAGACAATTCAACACGAAAGAGCTTCGTGAATTGGTAATGTTTATGACCAAGGAATTGCTTATACGTGCTTGTCAAAAGTATTCTATCAAACACCGTGGCGAGTATCGCACTACAATTTTGGATACAAAACGGATGATTCTCGAATGTCGAGGGGGAAAGGATAAATGTCAATGAGAACTACGAGCTTCGAAGAAGAAAAAGGAAGGTATGTGGAGAATTACAAAATACACATATGATGAAGGTGTGTTATGAGTGGATTTGACTGTGTTAGCTAATTACCGGCTTGGAATGTTATGCTGCCTATGATTTTACTTCACTATTTGTAATATTTGTGAAGTCTTAGAAAACCAGGTTGACACCCAGTATTCCAGTTGAATGTTTCAATAAGTGAAGGATTTAAAGCAGCAAGTTTGGCCAAGCCATGCGAGCGCACAAGTGATCAGATGCGAGCGCACAAGCACCAGCCGATCGCATGTCCGAGTGGACCTCCGAGCGCGGGTCCGAGCGTCAAGCCTGCCAGCCGACCGCAAGTCTCCCTGCTAGCCGACCGCATGTCCGATCGGGCATCCGCCCGTGCGCCCGCCCGTGCGTCTGAGCGTCCGAGTATCCGAGCGGAATTTCAAGCTTCGTTGCTGTTTCTCCTCGTTGCTGTTGCTCCTGGAGTTCATTGCTAAAGATCTAAAGGCCGTTGTTGATGAGCTGGAGTTCGTTTCAAGCCGTTGGCGATCAGCGAATGAAAGCGCAACACGTCAGCTCAATCCGTGGCGCGAGTTTGTTTCTCAATCCGTGGCGCGAGTTTGTTTCAAATCAGACGGTCGAGATTAGACGAAATGGACGGCTGTGATTGCATCTGGGCAGATTAGTATTTAAGTTGTGTTTCGAGCAGTTAGGGTTCATCTTTGCGAAGAAACACAAATCAAGTTCAGTCGAAGTCCAGGAGAGATTCGTTCCAGAAATTGATTGAGGGCTTTCATTCGCAAGAGGATTCCGCATCATTTGGCGTTCGATCAAGGCTGGTGAATCGGTCCACAGAGAGATCGTAGTTCGTAGCTTTGGTGTTCTCCATTGTAACCCAGATTTTGTATTCCGGCGACTTAAGGTCGATTCCGACGTTCTTCATAGTGAAACCGGTAGAGCTAGTGAGCTCAAGTGGAGTACCTTCTCACCTAGAGGGGAACCACTATAAATCTGGTGTGTCACTTTACTTTCCGCAAATTATCAATTCTCTAATTGAATTTAAGGTTCGATAATTGAACAACAACAATACAATTGGATTAAGATTTAGTCCTGAATTACAACAGTGGTATCAGAGCCGATTTGATTGATTCTTGGCTATTGTTGTTGTTGATTCTGCAAATTCTTGTTGAATTTGATACTTGTGCTTTACTGTTTTTGCTTTCGAGGTAAAAATAGTGCAAGTAAGAATAGAGATTGCTCCTTATGATGGGAAAGGTGACTTTCAAGTCTGGTGCCTCAAGATGAAGGCTGTGTTGTCCCAGCATAAGGTGTTGGTTGCCCTAGAAGAGGAAACCACTAAGTGGTCTGAAGATGAGAAGAAGAGGAAATCTGACATTGAGGTTGAAGCATACAACCTGATCATACTGAGCCTTGGGGACAGTATCATCAGAAAGGTATGTGATTGTAAAACTCCTCTTGCAATGTGGAAAAAGTTAGAAACATTGCATGCTAATCAGATTGCTCCTAACTTGTCATATGTGAAAGCATCTATGTTTGCATATAAGATGAATGCTGCTAGAACTATAGATGAAAATCTTGATGAGTTCTTGAAATTGTCTTTGATGCTTAGAGATACACCACATGTTCTTGATGAGACTAGTCTTGTTATGATATTGATGAATGCTATTCCTGAGTCTTATCATGTGGTGAAAGATGCTTTCCAATATACTGGTGATGTGCCTTCTTATGATAGATTTTGCACTGCTTTGAAAACCAGGGAGTTAGAACTTAAAAGTCAAAAATCTAAATCTGCTTCTGGTTTGTTTGTTAAGTCTAACAAGTCTTCTTTTGGGAATAACAAACATAAGTTCAAGCCTAAGTCTAAGTCTGATGGGAATGATAATAACTCAAATGATAACAGTTCTAAACAAGGTCAGTCCTCACAAACTAAGTGTTATCATTGTGGAAAGGTTGGTCATTTAAGGAAAAATTGTTATAAATGGTTAGCCAAGTCTAAGACCAATGGGAACTCTGAAACTAATTTAGCCCTGACATCTGATAAGGCCAGTTCATCATCTGAGGTTCTAACTGTCACCAGTGGGGATCTCAATGATGAATGGGTTTTGGATTCAGGCTGTTCTTTTCATATGTGCCCCAACAAAAATTGGTTCAAAGACTTGGCTCACACTGCCAGTGAAAATGTGTACATGGGAAATAACAATGTGTGTAAAGTCATGGGAATGGGTAGCATAAACCTGAAATTAACTAATGGAAAATTAGTGACCTTAACTAAGGTAAGATATGTCCCTGGCTTGAGAAGAAACTTGATTTCCCTTGGTGCTCTTGATGATTCTGGTTGTTCTTATAATGCTAAGAATGGTGTGCTTGCTGTGTGTAAAAATGATAGGCAAGTATTAACTGGAAATAAGACTGGCAGTGTGTATATTCTTGATGGTTCATACCATGGTGGAACTAAGGAAGCTTGCCCTGCTGTTTGTGAAGATGCAACTGTAAGGTGGCATCTTAGACTAGGTCACATGAGCCAAAAGGGGCTTGAGTGCCTGAATAAGCAGGGGATCCTTGCTGAAAAGGTCACTCAATTACCCTTTTGTGAGCCTTGTGTCCTGGCCAAACAGCACAGGCTGAAGTTCACCATTGGAGTTCACTCAAGCAAGACAATCCTAGAATATTTACATGCTGATTTGTGGGGACCAGAGTCTAATGAAACTCATGGTGGGAATAAATATTTTCTGAGCATTGTAGATGATTACTCTAGGAGAGTCTGGACCTTCCTGTTAAAAACAAAAGATGAAGCTTTCACTAAGTTTAAGGACTGGAAATTGTTAGAAGAAAATCAGACTGGGAAAAAGGTTAAGGCATTAAGAACTGATAATGGTTTGGAATTCTGCAATGCTGAGTTTGATAATTTCTGTATTGATCATGGTATTTTGAGACATAAGACTGTTAGACTAACTCCTCAACAAAATGGAGTGGCTGAAAGAATGAATAGAACATTGCTTGATAAACTGAGATGTTTGTTGTTCACTTCTGGTTTACCTAAGTCTTTTTGGGGTGAAGCTCTTTATACTGCTACTTATCTTGTTAATAGAAGTCCTAATAGGATGCTTGACTTTAAATGTCCTATGGAAATATGGAATGGCAAGAAACCTGATTTGCATGAACTGAAAATTTTTGGATGTGCTGCTTATGCTCATACTAGGGAGGGAAAATTAGATCCTAGATCAACCAAGTGTATTTTCTTAGGTTATCAAAGATCAATGGGAACTAAGGGCTATAGATTGTGGGATATGAATGTTAGGGGAATTAAAATACTGATTAGTAGAGATGTTATTTTTGATGAGAACACTTTCCCATATAAGAATAACAGTGTGACCAATTCTGATAGCTCCCCTGCACCACCATCTGATAGAACCTTATTTGATATAGATCCTCCAGTAAATAATGAGAAGCCAGATCAGGTAGAAAACCATGTAGAACAAGATGAACCCCAACTAGAACCAGGCAATGACCAGAATGAACATAATGATCACAATGAACAAGCTGAGAACTTAGATCAGGTGGAGGAGCATGAGATAGCTACCCAAGATGTGTTAGCAAATTGGCAACTTGCCAGAGATAGGTCTAGAAGAGTGCCTAGAGCTCCCACTAGATATTCAGAAGCTGATCTAGTATCCTCTGCCCTAATAGCTGCTAAGGAAATTAAAAATGAACCTGACACTTACCAGGAAGCCATTGAGGGTAGGGATAGTGAGAAATGGAAAACTGCTATGCTTGATGAGATGGAGTCTCATAAGACTAACCAAACTTGGGTTCTGGTCAAAAAGCCAGAACACCACAAACTGGTTGATTGCAGGTGGCTGTTCAGGATCAAGGATGAGGATCCACCAAGGTACAAAGCAAGGTTGGTTGCTAAGGGATTTACCCAAAAGGAAGGTATTGATTACCATGAAATTTTTGCTCCGGTTGTTAAGTTTAAGACCATTAGAATCATGCTTGCATTGGTTGCTATTAATGACTTAGAACTTGAACAACTTGATGTTAAAACTGCTTTCCTTCATGGAGAGTTAGATGAGCAAATTTATATGAAGCAACCTCCTGGATTTGTTGATAAAAAGTACCCTGAACATGCTTGCTATTTGAAAAAATCTTTGTATGGATTAAAACAAAGTCCCAGACTTTGGTATAAAAGATTTGACTCTTATGTGCTGAAACTTGGTTATGTGAGAAGTAATTTTGATCCATGCTTTTATTATGCATCTGTGGATGAGTGCCCTGTTTATATGCTGTTATATGTGGATGATATATTGTTGATAAGCAAGTCTGTTGATAAGGTGAATGTGTTGAAATCACAGTTAAGTTCAGAATTTGACATGAAGGATTTAGGAAAAGCTAAGAAAATATTGGGCATGGTTATTGATAGAGATAGGAGTAAATGTTTTCTAAAATTACATCAAAGGCCTTACTTAGAGAAAATAGTATCTAAGTTTAGTAGTCTTGATTGTAAACCTGTTCAAGTTCCATTAGCTCCTCACTTTATCTTGTCCAAATCACAAAGTCCTAAATCTGATGTTGAATTTGCTAAAATGGAACAAGTGCCTTATGCTAATGCTATAGGATCAGTCATGTATGCCATGATTAGTTCTAGACCTGACTTGTCTTATGCCATATCACTGTTAAGTAGATTTATGTCAAATCCTGGACATGAACATTGGTTGGCTTTGAAACATGTATTTGCATATATCAGGAGTACACTAGATGTTGGTTTGTGCTATAAGAAAAGGCAGGATGAATTTAAATTTACTGGATATGTTGATGCTGACTTTGGTGGTGATAGAGACACTAGAAAATCTACAACTGCTATATATTATACTCTTGGTGATTGCTGTGTTTCTTGGAAGGCTCAGCTTCAGTCTATAGTCACTATTTCTTCTACTGAATCTGAATACATTGCTTTGTGTGATGCTGTGAAAGAGGCTATGTGGTTGCAGGGTATGCTTAGTGAAGCTAAGTTGTTTAATGGGACTGCTGTGATTAAATGTGATAGTCAGTCTGCCATTTGTTTAAGTAAAAATCCTGTCTACCATGAAAGGTCTAAACACATTGATATTAAGTATCACTTTGTTAGAGATAAAGTAGAGAATGGTGATGTTGTGATTGAGAAAGTAGGAACTGAGTCTAATCCTGCTGATATGGGCACCAAAATTGTCACTAACACCAAGTTCAAGCTTTGCTTGAAACTTTTGCATTTGAAGTGATTTGTTTTGCAGGTTGAGCAATGAATGGGTTCTGTTGGTTTTCACTATGTAAGGATTGTTTGGGATCAAGTTGAAGGCCTAAAGTGGTTTAAAGGAATAGCTGCATTAGGTGGAGGATTGAAGGATTTAAAGCAGCAAGTTTGGCCAAGCCATGCGAGCGCACAAGTGATCAGATGCGAGCGCACAAGCACCAGCCGATCGCATGTCCGAGTGGACCTCCGAGCGCGGGTCCGAGCGTCAAGCCTGCCAGCCGACCGCATGCCCGCGCGTCTCCCTGCTAGCCGACCGCATGTCCGATCGGGCATCCGTCCGTGCGCCCGCCCGTGCGTCTGAGCGTCCGAGTATCCGAGCGGAATTTCAAGCTTCGTTGCTGTTTCTCCTCGTTGTTGTTGCTCCTGGAGTTCGTTGCTAAAGATCTAAAGGCCGTTGTTGATGAGCTGGAGTTCGTTTCAAGCCGTTGGCGATCAGCGAATGAAAGCGCAACACGTCAGCTCAATCCGTGGCGCGAGTTTGTTTCTCAATCCGTGGCGTGAGTTTGTTTCAAATCAGACGGTCGAGATTAGACGAAATGGACGGCTGTGATTGCATCTGGGCAGATTAGTATTTAAGTTGTGTTTCGAGCAGTTAGGGTTCATCTTTGCGAAGAAACACAAATCAAGTTCAGTCGAAGTCCAGGAGAGATTCGTTCCAGAAATTGATTGAGGGCTTTCATTCGCAAGAGGATTCCGCATCATTTGGCGTTCGATCAAGGCTGGTGAATCGGTCCACAGAGAGATCGCAGTTCGTAGCTTTGGTGTTCTCCATTGTAACCCATATTTTGTATTCCGGCGACTTAAGGTCGATTCCGACGTTCTTCATAGTGAAACCGGCAGAGCTAGTGAGCTCAAGTGGAGTACCTTCTCACCTAGAGGGGAACCACTATAAATCTGGTGTGTCACTTTACTTTCCGCAAATTATCAATTCTCTAATTGAATTTAGGGTTCGATAATTGAACAACAACAATACAATTGGATTAAGATTTAGTCCTGAATTACAACAATAAGCAAGAGGACGATTTGGTGGTTGAGAAAAACACTTTTTACTTCGAGTTTCAATCATATTGCATGTGTTCTTCCTGTTATTGTTCTGAGTGGTATATTTCAGAGAAGTTTATATACCTTTCATGCCATTTTTCTATTTCATGTCTTCTGCCTCTTGTGTCACTTTAAAGGGAGATACTACAGATGTTTTATTCAATAGCTCGTTTGTCGTATTGCAGAGGAGTGAAAACTAAATACCCTAAGTTAACACACAAACTTGTATCAGGTCAGTGTGCCATTGAAAAGCTTTGTATGTGTCTCACTTTGACAGTTAGTCAGTATGTCTATCTTATGCAGAAGTAAAGTGTGTTTCAAGGAATTATATGGTCAGTTTGTTTATTTTAGTTAGATATAGAGGCAGGTTTGATGTTTACTGGATTCTCGATTCGGAGATTTTACTAACATTTGTTATGTTTTTGAAAGTAGAATCTAGTGCTGTAACCTTCTTTCGCGCTGTAACCTCACATACTGAAATGAAGCATAATTAGGCAGATGGTAATTATTATGTGATTTCCCACAGCAATAGATGTTAACAGAAATGCATCATTCTATTGTGAATGGGGCATTAAAGTCAGAGTTGAGCAAGTCTTTGTGCCCTGTGAACATAGCTTGTCCCTACTCCTCATTCTATGATCATAATCATAAGATCACTAGCTCTGAAATGTATTTGTATGTCTTATTATAGTCTCTTTTTGCTCATGGAGTTAGTTGTAACACAATTTGACATGTCATTGTGAAATGTTGTCAGTATTATGAATTTTAGGTGCATTAACACTTCTGGCTGAGAAAAAAACTCTTCTGTCTACAGTCATTTTTAGATTATTTGCTTGACTAGTTATCACTTGTGAGGATCCAAATCGACTAGTTTATTTAGTCTGAATGGCCACTTGACAAGTCTTACCGATAAGTTTACCTCAGCTCAGGTCCATCACAGGTAAAGGGTGTCTTCCTTCGGATGGGGTTTATATTCTGACGTTGATATTATTGTACTATCAGAAGTCCACAATCAGGTATATTAATATCCTTGTTAGATACGTGAATTGTGTAGTTTTTAAAACAGATATCTTATTTAAGCTTAGTTTTGAACGTCAAGGTGCTTTCTGTTTCCAGGGAAGGTCACATCGTGAGATATCAGGTTTTGAAGGCCCATGGACAGAGGAATCTCTGAAGTTTGATAACACTTATTTTTGTGTAAGCCTAAACAATTGTGGATTGCTAAAAAAAAAAGTAGATAAATAGAGATATCTTCAGCATTAGATTTGTCTTTGGTTCTTGAAGTTGTAATCTTGGAATTGCCATGAGGCGTACACCAACTTACTTCATCATAAATTATGCACAATCAGGGATCTGCTTAAAGGGGAAACAGAAGGGTTGCTGAGGCTTCCAACTGACAAGGCTTTATTGGTACGTAGATCTTGCATTTCACCGAGCTACAGTATGTGCTAATTAAGTTATCTGTGTACTTCTATTCAGTCCTAAGAGTCTAGGTCTTGTTTGTCAAAACAAATTGTAAGTGAAGCGTAATAACATGAATCATGAATGAGGTGGAGGGAGCACATGCTGCATGTATCATTGAAGGTTGTTAGGCAGGTCAGTTATTTGGCAATTGAATTCAAATCTCCTCAACTTGAATGATTTCCTTTTCACTAATACGCACTATTAATCTCAATCCGCATACCTGTCTCTGTCTGAACTAACAACGTGCCAATAATTTCCAAGTCAATTTACTTACGAAGAAAGAAAGAAAGAAAGAACGATCTGTCTCCAATCCACTTGCACATTCTCTCCACAGGTCTATGAATAATTGCATACACGTGAATATACATCAATCCATGCTCAACCTCTCAATACGTTGCATTCAGATTCCAGTGCTTATCTATTCACCTAACTTTCTTGTTTCTGACAGTTCACATCAAGACAAAGCACTAGGATGGAACAATCAATTAGGTAACACTTAATTCTCCCCTTTGCTTTCCCATATGCTCATCTATTTACTTCAGATAAGTTAAATCATGTAATGAATTATTATAGACAATTTTTGCCGTACGCTCCTACCATTTTTGTTTTATAACCAAGTCCAGTCAAGTTGAGTTATAGTTTCATCAAGTAAAAAAAAAAGTTGAGTTATAGTTTGTTGGTTGGTTGAATCTCCCTCTCCAGCTAGCACTCTTCTCATTTAATGCCTCGTTCGCCTAACCACAATTACTTTGTCTAGCGCAATAAAGTTTTGGAGTGTTAAAAATTCATGTATCATATATGTCTTTGATTGATTCAAATTGTCAGCCCTTACAAGAATATAATGACATATTAACCTCATGAGTCATGTGTATATACACATTTCACATTGTGTTATAGCACGCACTTCGATTCAGTATGTTCCTTCTGATCTTCATGAAGGCAGAAACTAGCAAGATGAAGATACATTCGATCTTTCCATACTGGATCTAATTGACCCATCATGTTGACACAATGGCCAAATTAACTTCATGCTATATACACTCAATAGTCAAATACAAAACATGCTACACATGAATGTTTGAGAATGTAAATCAGGAAATCAGTTTGATATACATGAAAATGAGGAATGGAGTTAAGATCAGAATTTAAAAAAAAGAAGAGAGGAGAAGGTGGTACAGTGGTTGATATAGCAAAAAGAGGTTGTTGTCTTGTTGCTCACATGGGATGTGGAATGAAAACAGAGACAGAGAGAAACCGAACCGAAAATGGTGGTGTGTGGTGATGGTGTAGGGTAAAAGTTGGTAGGTAGGTAGGTAAGGGCAGTTTTAAAGGACCCCCACCAGTGTTCATTGCCTAAGCACATGACATTGACATTCCTGTCACAACTCTCTACTTTTTATTTCCCCATTACTCACTTTGAATCAAATGGACTCTCCTCTACCATGGTTGGTTTGTTCATTTAATAGTACTTATGATTCTTATTATTTTTTGAGTCATCTAAATGTGGTTGGCAAACAGAGATTCATATCAATGCAGCAGTGCCTGTTCAACCTAACTCCACCACCCACATTTCCACAGCCCTACATGTTGATAGAATAATGTCCAAGTATATTTTTAATACATGTTTGTGTAGGCATGCATATGCTTAATTGAAATTAGAAAGTAAAGATGTGGAGGAATTGATTCCATACCAGAAGAGAGAGTGACAGTGGAAGAATTCTTCCGGTTTTTTTTTCTCTCTTCACATTCTCCAATGCTGGTGATTGGAGCTAGATAATGTTGGTGGAGGCTGGACAGTGAAACCATTGGTCTCAAAAGAGGAATTGGAGGAAGTTCCATGAAGCAGCAAACCAGATTCAATTTCAATTCCATATTAGTCAACAGCTGCAGAGCGAGGTGTTATTAGTGTTTTTGTTTTCCATCTAGAAATATGAACAGCAGAAAGTGTCAGATCTGTCAGAAGGGAGCTAGTAGGAGTAGTACTTAGTACGGAGTAGTTAATACGTAATACGAGTAAAAGTTAGGTGAAATTATGATGTAAAGAAAATGACTGAACTACCCTCTGTATCATCCTCATCATCATCCTCATTCAATTAATATTATAAAAAAGATCAACTCTAATTCATCTCCATCAACCATCAATCAACATTGGATTTAAATGAAAGTGAAACTGTGGAGGTTGATGAAATGGAAAGAATATGATGGTGGTAGGATTTAGGAACTAGCAATGTGAATGTATAACCAAATTACGTACTCCCTCTATCTTTCAGTGTTTGTCCACTTTTCTTTTTGGGTGTCTTCTAATAGTTGTCCCTTTTCTTTTTATATACATAACTCAATAATCAAATCAATCATCTCTCTCCTACCAAAAAATTATTTTTATTAAAAAAATTGTACTTTCCTCCACTTTTCCTCTATCATTATTATTTATTTACTGTACGGGACATACCTCCACATACAATCTCCTCCACTTTTTTTTTTCTCTCATTGTCCTTTATTTACTTTTCTTAATTCCCGTGTCCACTGTCCTTTTGAACAAACAAAGTGGGACGGAGGGAGTAGTACTTAAATGGACATAAATGGAAGAAAAGCAAACTCTGCCCCTACCATTTATGCATCTTGCCTAAACTTCAACCACACACAAGGTTTTTTAAACTGAGGGAGAGGTTAAAAAAAAAGAAAAGAGGAAGAAGTGGAAGGTGAACCAAAGGCCACACATCCAACAACCACACTCCCACTAATAGTACTATATATATCTTCTTTTATTATTGTTGTTGTCGTTGTTGTTTAACTTTAATCTGATGATGTTTATGTTTTCACGGATTTATTGCTCAAAGACCTTTCCTTTTCAAATCAATTTGCAATTTCACCCAACTGATACCTCTTCTAGAAACCCTCCAAAAGTTGATACCAATACATTACTTTTCACCCTCCCTCTCCCAAACATGATGATGTATGCAACCAATAGAATGAAAAAGGCCTCAACTACTACCCCCGGATCATTCTCCAAACCTTTACACTACTACATAAGTCCAAAACCAAAACTCACCCTTTGTTAAAAAGTAAATGGTAACAGCCTCATCAAGAAAAAAAAAAAGGAAAGTAAGTAAATGGCAATGAATTCTGAATATAACCCAGAAATCAAAAGCTGACCCAAATTTTCACTGGAATGTTTTGCTTGATAATCTTTTGTATGTATGTAAGGATCTGGAAACATATGACTGGAAAGTTCAAAGGTCTATTTTTTTCATACATGTGATACCGAGAAAATAGGCCAAAAGGGTAGAAAAATTAAAACAAGGAAAGAGCTGTCCTGTCCTAAAAACCAAACAAAGAGGGACCCATGCCCAATGGTGTTAGTTCCAACAGCTTTCTTTACAATAATACTTGTCATTAATGTGCCCTTACATGTATTCTGGTACATGTTGGCCATTGGGTTTGGCTAAGATATTTATACTTTAATTTAATCTAATTTCACAATCTTAGTGTATGCTTCAAGTTAAGGGAGTAGTGTTGCATTAGCTTTGTAATTAAAAACCAGTAGAGAGGAGAGGGGAGGGGAGTTAGGGCAGACACAGACACCTACCTGAAAGTTGTATCTAATCACTCAGTTGTTAAGTAAACTTGTCCTTTTTACTGACTTTTTTAATAAAGATGTAATGTAATAGTAGTAGCAGAGCATTTCATTATTATAAAGTATATGATGATTATGACAAATGCCTAGGCCATCTTTTTAAACCTATTCTCACCAACTCACATCTAGAAGCAATAACAATTTGATCTGTTTCATCTCATCTTCATGTGCAGCATACATAATTTATCATATTTAATTATTATTATTTTAAAATATACACATTATGTATAGATCCAATATAGTCAAAAGTTATATAAGACCCTCATTTGAAGTCCTCAACAAGACCAAGCAAGCCACACACCCTTGGAGCTTCTTCACCAACAAAAAGCAAAACATCTTTTATCAAAGGCAGAGGGAAAAACAGAGAGACCCCCAATCCCTGAACATCAATCAACACTAGAGACTCTGATTCTGTCCTAAAATGGGGAGGTCACCATGTTGTGAGAAAGCTCATACCAACAAAGGGGCATGGACTAAAGAAGAGGATGATCGTCTGATATCCTACATCAGAGCTCATGGGGAGGGGTGTTGGAGATCCCTGCCTAAGGCTGCTGGCCTACTCAGGTGCGGCAAGAGTTGCCGGCTTAGGTGGATCAACTACCTTAGACCTGATTTGAAAAGAGGCAACTTTACAGAGGAAGAGGATGAGCTCATCATCAAACTCCATAGCCTCCTTGGCAACAAGTAAGCCTCCTTTCAAAGAACCCAAATTCTTAAGTTCTGGGTTTGGCTAGGGCTTAGATTTGACATATCTGATTCAGTTTCCTCTGTCATACTAATTTAAGAATGAACTTTTGTTTGATTTCAGATGGTCACTTATAGCAGGAAGATTACCAGGAAGGACTGACAATGAAATCAAAAACTACTGGAACACACATATAAGGAGAAAGCTATTGAACAGAGGAATAGATCCAGCAACTCACCGGAGCATCAATGATGCATCCACACCAGAGCGATCCACTAACACCAACACCACCACGACAATTTCATTTGGTGCATCCAACAACAACATGAATGCTGTAAGCAGAGATCAAGTAGAGGATCAGAAGAGCATGGTCAGAGGTATATTTGAATGCAAAGTTGAGCAGTTTCCTATCCAAGAACAACAACAACAAGGAATTCCGGACTTAAATCTTGAGCTTAAAATCAGCCCACCTATCTGCTACCAGTACAAGCAGAATGAGGCAGTATTGAAGAGTGGAAGAAATCAAGCTGCAGTCTGCTTTGCTTGCAGCTTGGGGTTAAAGAACAGCAAAGACTGCAGTTGTGGTAATGGCAGTGTTAACAGTGTAGCTGTTCATCATGATTTCCTAGGATTGAAAGGTGGTGTTTTGGATTACAGAAGCTTGGAGATGAAATAAATTGGGTTTTGGGTTATGATTGATATGGAGAATATGCATTTTAGGTTTCAAACTTTCACTCTTTGTTCATTTGTAATGTAATTCCAAGCAGTCCATATACTAAAATCAGTCCTAATCTCATACCTAATGAGCATAGCCATGTCCTGCTTCATCTATGGGTATGCAGAGTGACTTACAGTTTCTTTGATTCTACCTACATGACTTTGGCCTCTCCATGTAATTATCTTATGAAGGACTGCTTAAAATTTTTTAAAGGAATAGAACACGGTTCCAATTCCAATTATTCAAAAGCAAATTAATGAACCCAATCAATACTGACATCAAAGGCCTATGCTCAAACTCAACCCATCATTCTAGTTTCAGAAGGGAACTGCTGTGAAGTACTATTGGTTTTGTATGCATTAGGTACAACCTAAATTTGTCTTCATATGCTAATGGAAGAGGGAAAGAGGGTCCATATTAGATCTTTTCAAAAACTGGATAAGCTAAAGAAGAGATGAAAGGAGGAGAAAAGGAGGAAAGGAGAGGCTATGGTTAACCATTAGACTTATCATCCTTTTTAAGACCCACTAGCAACTAGCAAGTAGTCTTTGAGGGGGAAAAAAAGGGTACAGAAATTCAATCAATACACACAAAGACAGAGTATTATCATATGCGTGAGAGAACTAACAACTGTCTGTATAAAGTATAAAGTGCCATAAACCCAACTTTCCTTCCAGTTCCCACCAACCTACCATATAATTATACCTTGATCTCATGACCCAACTAACCAACAAACCAAACCAAACCCCACACTTTATTTATTAGTTTAGGTAGATCATCATGTGAAAATCAAACATGGGTGTGTCTTTCTTTAATGTTTCTAGAATAGAGAAATGGGTAAGCACTAAGTGAGACATATACACATGTACAGGTAATCACTAATCAGACATATGTGTACCAATTACCAAGTCATTAGATGTTAATTTATAAGAGAAACCCAATTTGAATATAAGAGTTGGTGCTTCATACCTAAGAAGGGTGATGTAATGTTGATAGCAGAGTGCCTTTTGATTTGCTCCATCAGCTAGCATTTGACAGGAAAAGAAGAAGGTGAGAGGTGGAAGATGGTCACAAAATTAAATGCAATATCCACCAACAAGCATTCATTCCTGGCCATGTCACTGTAAGAGCCGGTCCAATTGAAAAATGGAAACAACTAGCTAACAGTTTTGGTTTGACATTTCTACTGGTTGTTGTTGGCTTTATCCCATGAACCTGTATCATTTCACTCCCATTAAAACAGACAAAAGTAGGTACAGCCAAATGGCAACATCAAAATTTTCAGTTTGAACTACATTTAATAAAATCACAGACGACAAGATAGACACAAAGAAAAGTTTCAAGAATTCAAACTCCACTCTCATCAAAAAACAAAAAAAAAAGAATTCAAACTCCACATTTTGAAACTACCTGCGCATCACTTAACAGTTAACACTAGCCCATACCCATTAGTTACTACTAGTTGCATCAATAACTGATGATGCTACCTAAGTCCTAAGTGACATTTCAGTAGACAAATGGGGAAACTGAAAGAAAGTCAAGTAGCTACTGAATTGATGCCTGAGATTTTAAGTAATAGTCCTCAATTGAAAAATTAAAATCTAGAAGAGCTTGCACATAAAAAACATGATTGATAGTAATAAACAAATAATTGTCCATTCGCATATTGAAAAGGATCACTTCCCTCTTTTTCTAATGATGTTAGGTACCACACAGTGTAGAAGCTTCCATGGTGCTTTTTAATTTGTTTTTTTTCCCTAGTAGACTCCTCCACAGCCACTCATATAAGTCTACACTTATCTGAAAATGACTTCAATCTTCCCGTGATCTCAGAAAGAAATGACAATTAGAAGGACTCCTTATTAGTTGCAATCAATTGAATTACCCTCACAATACCATATGCGTGAGAAGCCACTCTTGGGTGATCTTTACTAGCCTATACATATCTTCTTGAAGGTCTTTGTTTACCTTTTTTTTCACGTTCCAATGACAGGCCTTGAATCAGATCAACTAATCATTCTAGATGGTCAAGAGTTACTAAATGACATAATAATTAATCTTAAGAAAATGAATAAACAAAGATATGTATAAATTTCTTATAGATCAAACTTCTCACTAAAAAATTGAAAGTGAAAGGGAAGGATACTAGAAGCTATCTACAGGTAGCTAGGATCACCAAGAATAAAGGATCTAGAGTATGTGTTTTGGGCTTTAGCAGGCCAGAGGGTCCTCAAAACAGGGCTGGAATCCATTGATTGTAGAAGTGGCTGTTTCCTTATCACTCAAAAGTAAAAATGCATAACACCTTATTATTATTTCACTGGTAATGGGGAATCATGGAGGAACAAAGTGTATTAGTTCTACTTCAAATAAGTCAATGCTCAAAAATGTAATAGCCTGGACCTGGACTAATTAATTCACTTTCTAGTATTGTTGATTCAAGTGCACTTCCTTAAAAAAAGAAAGAGGATAAACAAACACTAGCAGCCCGGAAGAGGTATTTACAATGAGCCACAGCCAGCTAGGGCTAAGTCATTAATTCATGTTCAAAAAAAAAATAAACATGGCAAACTTTTTAAAATCGAGATAACCTACTTGCATCAAATAACATAACTTGGTATTCTGTAACTAGCAAAAACCATAGAAAACGTTCATTGCATACCTCTTGGTAGTTTGCTTATGGCTACGTTACTCTCGCTTTATTTACTTTCATACCATGTAGTTTTCCCCTTTGGGCACGGACAGATCCAGAAAGGTGGAGCAGGGTGCAATATCAAATGGCATGTGGTTCATCAACGGTGCGTTTACCAAGGCAAAGAATATCTGCCAGCTCAGGAAGTTCACACCCTACCATGAGATCCAAGGACCATACTTCCAATATATACCAACACTCTGTGCCCCTTGTTCTAGTCTATCAGACTCTCATGCCAAGTATGATTCACTATGAGCCCCTCTAGTGGCCTTTAATTAAATCAAGAGAATTTTTAAGACTTTGGAGTAGGAAAGTCGCTGTTATGACTGATCTTTAGCTGATGCCGGCCCATCTTCTAAACTCCTGCACAAAATGTATCCTTTTACGTTGAGCCTCAGTTCTAGCCATTGAGGCCTTTAGGTTTCTGTAAAGATCACTGTGAAGCATTAGAAACTCATGTTTGTGCAACTGCCTGTCTATGAACATATTCTGCTTTTTCATGCAATAGATGATGTCCATCACCCGTTCGAAGTATCCTCCACGAATAAAACTTGATAATAAAAATTCAAACAGATCCCTGTCCAGAAGTAAACTTTCACATTCTAAACTCCTCTTAATGTCACCCCACAAGATTGTCATTTCACGATACATTCCAAGGGAAGCATACCCTAGTAATAGACTAGTGAAAGTTTGGACAGTGGGTTGAATATTGATAGATTGCATTCTCCTATATGACCGTACTGCATCTTCTATCATTTTCGCCTTGCAGAAAAAGTATATTGACGAATTGAACTTGTAAAGTACTGAGAGGCTTCCCTTTGCCTGTTGTGTCTCCCGCACCAATGACTCACCCAAATTAGATTTCTGCTGATAGTGTTGGCAACTACCATCAGTCAAAAATTTAGAGATAAGTTGCTCATCAGGAAGGTTGCAATCGAAACCAGCTGTCCTCATTTGATGTATTAATCCTGTAGCCTCTCTAAGCATCTTTCTTTTGCAATAAGCTGACATGAGTGACATGTATGCTTCATAAGGCAAGGGAGTTCCAGCCAATTCCATATCGTCAATGATATCATGGGCTGTCTCTAGCCATCCTGAAAAGAGACATGCTTCTAAGACATCTGAGCAGAAACTCGCTTCTTTTGACGAACTAAATTCTTTATGGATTCTGGTGACCACTTTTGACAACTCATTAACTCTCCCAGACTGCTTGTAGCCGTGGATAAGCTTAGCTACTGCTCTGTTGCTGAGGACTAGTCTTCCATTTTTGTGATTAATAAGTTGATGTTCAGTTGGCAATTTTAAGACAGTATCCTTGTGTAATACATCAGGATGTACTTGAATCTTTAGCCCTGATCTCAGGTTTTGCGAGGCTATTGGGACAAGGCAAGGCTTCGGGGGTCCTTTCTTCACTTTTGTAATAGGTAGATCCTCCCACATTTTGTAGACCTCAATGGCGAGATCAGAAGCAGCATCAAGATCACCATACTTAAAATGCAAACTAAGAAGGCTATTGTAGAATTGTTGATAATGGCGAAGTAGAGACATGGGGACTGGATGAATTTGATCTTTAAATTTCAACAGTTCATCCCTTTGACCACTCATCTCATGAATTTGGGCAATGATGATCAGTGAATGTGCATCTGCCACAACTCCTCTTCGTGCCATTACCTCTATCAGCTGTTGCCCTTTAAAATACGATTCAAATCTCACACACGCATCAAGAACAAGGTTAAAAGTTCCTGTATCAGGTTTCCAATCCGTTTTAGGTCTAGGCTTATCCACGGTTACCTGTCCAGAGCAGTTGCAAATTTCAATCAAAAAATTGGAGGCAAGAACAGTACCGGCCTTACTCTTCACCAGATGTAAAACAACCAAGCTCAGTACATTTGTCAATAAAGTTTTGCCATGCATTAGTCTTAGTATCATGGTGGCATGAATAGGCAACTGTGCTCTTGCTAATGATAGAGATAGCTTGGCCAGAACATCATGTTGGAGTAAATATGACTTATTTTTTGAAATGCCATAGACTAAATCATATGCGGTACGAAGCCAGCATGACTCCGCTGAATAAGACATTGCAGTAACCAGTTCACACATAACTGAGCGATCGGGATAACCATACAATTTCCTGAAACCATTGAAAACTTCCCAAGCATCACCAATTTGATGATCAACCAATGCAGCTTCAAGCTTTTGTAGCAAAATGTCACGAGATGAACCTTCCCAACCTAGACTCTGTTGCTGAGAACAATTACAAAAATGTCTGATATATAAAATACCACGCCCTTCCGAACGCGTATGCAGATTATGGGTGTAGAGATGATCGAGGGAGCCCGTATAAATAATCCTTGAAGTAACATATGACCCCCGAGCAACTGACAAACCACTCCTAAGAAAGACAAAATGTGGTGACATTCTCCTAATCACTGAGATTAACGTAACATATATGCTTCAGCGAACGTTACTTTCCTTCATATTCTGACCACAGCTAAGACATTCCCCGTACATTGTTTCGCATCTCACGCCACAATATTCTCTACATAAAACATAAGTTAGCCATTGCTGCTATGATCACAAAAATGCTCCAAATACACACAAAACATAATGTTAAAGTTAAATATCAACAAGTAACCTAGTCTCTAAAATAAGACATGACTGATGTCATTTCCAAGCAACTAAATCTATACATAAGCTTTCACCTAAGCATCACATCAATTGATTATTCAATTCTATACAACTTTTTCCTCAACTAATAAACAAACCAAGCAAAGCACCAGAATCTCATACCTAACACGAAAAGAAAGAAAATAATCAAACTCAACAAAGCTAAATTTCTAAGATAGATAACAAACATTCTACCTCCGCAAATTTACTTCAACTTCGTAGAGGCATTATAACAAACAGGTAGCGGACGGAATTCTCAAAACAAAAATTCAGGAAGCAATAATAGACGAGATGTCAGCCGAAGATCAAGTTCAGACCTTGTCAAATCGCCAGAAGGTTGGGATTGGCGAGAAGACGACGTCGAAACTCAAATTCAAATATGTGTGAGCGATCGGCAGCAACGAAAAGGAATGAGTGCGGAAATTGAAACCATATATATATAACATGAAGGCGCGCGTCGTTATCTTATTGGGCTGGGCTTTGCCTACCTGAAGAGTCAAGAGAAACAAACCCAACACATCAAATTTACTTTGATTAATTATTTACTGCAATCGTTTATAGGAGTGTTAAAATAAGAATCCTTATTTTTATTTTTGAGAATTTGAGTTCTAATCTTTATCTTTCAAAATGTATTATCAAGTAATTGTGATCGTATTTTTGTGCATGTATTTCCTCTAAGTGTGTCCCACGTATGAGGGTTTTCTTCTCAGCCAATTGGGTTTGAGCTGTTTTCGTCGTCTGTTCGGACACGATTTTTGTGTAATTTGTTCGGTTGGTGTTTTCGGCAGGCGGACGTTACTTGGATGCTGACGAGTGTAGTCCTACCTTTTTTCTGCTGTGAGAGACGAGGCGATGTGTCCATGCCAGAGGTGAAGTGGAGCTGCAAGCTTATGTCTTTTCACGTTGTTTTTTATTTGTCTTTACTGGTCCCAGCTAGATGTATTTCCCAACTTTAAGTCTTCGGCTTTGCCGTCGTCTTTGTACCTTACATTTTATCAAAAAAAAAAGTAATTGTGATCGTGTCACGTGTCTCATGTGCATATTCAAAATACATTTAATGCAAAGTAAAAATCACATTTTTTATTTTATTTTTTGAATATGTATTACCTGCAGATTTAAAGATGCATTACGAATAAATGATGAAATTTGGATTATCAAATTCTCGAATTTGTTATAATTTACGGGCAATCGGAGTTTGCAATGCAATTTTTGTAGGCCAACAACTAACTTCCGCTGCTCTCGTTACTTCCAAAGCAAAAAGCGCACACAACACCCTCTTCTACATCTTCTTCGATTCGATTCAATTCGAATCCTCGGCTCCGCAATTGGGAATTGAATTTGGATCTACGAATCAATGGCTCGTCCGCATACGAAACTCAAGCAATCCGCACCGACAGCAGCTACTGACGCTCCGGATGCTCGGCGCCTCCTAGTCCGAGAGACGCTCCGCATCAGTGCTAATCTCGCATCATCCCCTTCTTCTTCTTCCTCTTCCTCTACACCACCGCAATCTACTTCATCTGAATCAGGCACGTTCCATGGAGTCAGACTTCTATGCTCCGAAGAGGTGGATGGACGGCGCTGGAACTACGTCCTCGATGATGATCATCATCGTCCTACTCCATCAATTCGCGCCATCACCCTCCACACTCCCCAACCACCTGCTCATGTAATTAACTAACTTTTTTTATTTATTATTATTACTTCTTCTTCTCCTAAACCCTTTTCTATTTTATTTATTTATTTATTTATTTTAAATGTTTCTGCTTCTGCTTCAGGAGTTGCTTTCCTTTGTAAGGTCATATGTTGTCCCTGAAGGATTTCCCGACAGTGTCATCCCTTCCTATGTTCCTTACATGACTTGGAGAGCCTTGAAGGTACTATCCATATTCCACTCTTTGTGTTTTTGTTTCTATCAATGTTAACAAAAATGCTATTGCTTTTCTTCAGCACTTCTTCGGCGGAGCTATGGGTGTTTTCACCACCCAGACACTCCTAGCATCTGTTGGCGTCTCAAGGAATAGGGCTGCTGGAGCTGTTGCTATTAATTGGATTATTAAGGCATGGATTCTTTGTTTGTTTTTTTTTTGTTGCATTGTCACTGATATGAAGTATGAACAATAGAATATAATTCAAACAACAAAGTTAGCTTCTTTTTCTTGATATACAATGCTCCTTCACCTGGATTTTATCACCACCTATAGGATGGTGCCGGCCGTGTTGGAAAGATGCTCTTTGCTCGCCAAGGAAAAAAATTTGACTATGATCTAAAACAGGTCGAGATCTTTTTGTTTTTGTACCAGTATGGCCGAACTTTCTGTCATTTATGGGCGGCCGTAATTCAATTCCCTCTGCTCTTGAACTTGTCTTTATGTCTTTCAGTTGCGTTTTGCTGGAGATCTTCTCATGGAGTTAGGCGCTGGGGTAGAGTTGATAACAGCAGCTGCACCCCAATTCTTCCTGCCTTTGGCATGTGCTGCTAATGTTGCAAAGGTAACACTACCCGATCATTTATTATGTCCTGCAAAGTAATTCAATTGTTATATGTGTGAACGTTTATCGTGCCATCTTTGGTCACCTTTTGTTTCTTCTGAATTTTCCACAGAATGTTGCTGCTGTGACATCAACGTCGACCCGTACACCTATATATAAAGCCTTTGCCAAAGGGGAGAACATCGGAGACGTCACTGCTAAAGGAGAGTGCGTTGGTAACATAGCGGATCTGGTATTTCACAACTTAGTTCATATTAATATGCTGGCAGTGAGTCATTTTCTGATTTCTTTTATTGAAACACCACTTGAATAAAAGATATGTGGCAACAAAGCTTACTCAAGTGCTTTCTGTCATTACACTACTTACCTCTGCGCTTATTATGTTAACCTGGCACCAGTGTACTTGCAGAAAACAATGCAGTGGTTATATTTGTGAAATACTTGTTTTTGTAGCTTGGAACTGGTCTCAGTATTTGGATCTCTAAAAGAAATCCCTCGCTGTTTACGACGTTTGGTCTCCTCTCATGTGGCTACGTTTTCAGCTCCTATAAGGAGGTGTGGGTCACTAAACCTTACATGAATCAGATTTCTCAATTAGATGATTCGGGTAATTGTCCAGTCTTCTAATTTAAGATGATTGTGATTATTCAGGTAAGATCTGTTGTCCTTCACACACTGAACCGTGAAAGATTCACAGTGGCAGTTGACTCATTTCTAAAGACAGGTTGAGATGATTGCTCCATGTAAAAAGCTTTGCAATTTATAATGCTGATAAATGATAATATCTCTTCACCGTGGTTTTCTCTTCTTGCACAAATTTTCGGTGGGATATGTTGAAGTTTTTTCATTTATAGAAAAAAATAAGAGAATATCATCACTGTAGACCTTAGTTTTTTCTTCATCGATTCGCTGTGCATATTTATCATTCTGCACAATTTATTTGTAGGTCAAGTTCCTTCTTTGCAGGAGGGGAACTTGAAGGAGAGTGTATTCAGCTTTCCTTGGAAAGAAGGACCCATTGTTCTAGGTATTATTGGCCAGCTTGTATATGTAGTAGAAAAAGCTAATGATGTTTGGTGTTGAGATGTTTAAGGATGCCTTTCTTATTGTTGGTTAGGTCCAAGATTCAAAGAGGCATTCCAAGACCCTACTCCTTACCTTGCCATTCAGCCTTTCTTTGAGGTTTGTATTTTATGAAACTCGCCTCCTTGCAATGTATCAACAAATAAAGTGTAGTTTAAAATTGTGACGGCCTCCGTGGATCCATGTTGTTGGTTTTGTGACTGTTTCCCCAATGCAGTTGGTTTTGTGACTGTTTTTCGAATGACAACCCTTTTCTTTTCCGTTGACGTAACAGCAAGAAAGATATCTAGTGACCTACAATCCTTCAAAGGGTAAAGTGTATGCACTGTTGAAGGATCAGGCAAAGTCAGATGACATACTAAAAGCAGCATTCCATGTGAGCAGTCTCTCTGGGTTGTGGTATCAAGTTATTTCCTGCAATTATACTTGTTATATGTGACAAAGTTCACTCTATGTTATAGGCTCATGTCCTTCTACACTTCATCCGATCATCCAATTCTAAACAGCCTTCCTCAAAGAAGCTACAAAATGAGTGCTTAGCATTAATGCCCACAGCTGACTTAAGAAATCATATTGCGGACTCGTGCAACATGGTTTCAGCTTCTTATGAGCTTTTCAAGAATAAGGCCTCGGAACAGGTTCAACAGCAGTGATGTCTTTTCCAGTTAAATTGTTTATATTACACTGAATTAGTCTCAATATGCACTTCAAACATTGTGCAGGGATGGAGGATGTCTGAATCACTATTAAACCCCGGGAGAGCTAGGTTGTGCTGAATAATGGCTCACAGAGATAGACGGATGGTATCAGTATATTGATATGGCCACCTGACATTGGTGGGATTTTTCGGTACCATATATAGTCAAGTATTTAACTTACGAAGGCTTTGACCATATTGCACGCTTCGGTGGGCACTGGAAGCTGCTGCTGAATGTGTATGCTAGGGATTCTCATGATACGCAAACGCAACCTCCTCCTTTCATTGCCGGGCTGTTTCAGACCGTGAGTACTAAGATGTCTTTAAAACGAATAGTATTACTTGCAATTTTCAATAAAAAAATTGGTGGCAAGAACAGTACAGGACTTGCTCTTCACCTGATGTAAAACAACAAAGCTCGGTACATTCTGGGTGATGTATTGTCATGCATTAGTGTTAGTATCATGGTGGCATGAATAGGCAACTTTGCTCTAGCTAGAGAGACAGACAGAGACAGCTTGGCTGGAACGTCATGCTGGAGAAATTAAGACTTATTATTTGAAATACCATAGATCAAATCAAATGGAATTTTTTTATCAACAATAATTCAAAAGTTTAGCTGTATATTTCTAAATTAAGGGACAATGACAGGTGACTAGTTTAAGAAAGAAATGTCACCACACCATGATCTGATCTAAAATCACCAACTTGTTAGATTATCTTGAGATGTTCAAAGTCAATGCTCTCAAAATATGTGAAAAATGGCA
The DNA here is from genome assembly GCA_033675215.1 of Rhodiola kirilowii. Lineage (NCBI taxonomy): Eukaryota > Viridiplantae > Streptophyta > Magnoliopsida > Saxifragales > Crassulaceae > Rhodiola > Rhodiola kirilowii. The sequence continues at coordinate 3,924,812 of CM066193.1, read as the reverse complement.
TTTGAAATTGCATATAAATAAAGAATTGGCATACCCTTGATCACCATCAACAGCAAACTTGGCAGCAAAAGCTACAAAAGTCAATAACATGGCTGCCAAGAAGTAAGTCTCCCTGTCCCTGTAAGAGATATTATTGTCAATGACGTGTGCATTGACAAACCCCTTTTGGTGATTTTGCAGGAGTGAAGATGTGAAGACTGTTGATGTGTATACTGCTAAAGGCCTCCTTGAGGTAGGATACAAGTATTTGGATGTCAGGTAGGCCTGAGTTTTTACATGTAGTGGAAGATCTTGGAATGTAGAATCGCCCAGTCAGCTGAGTGTACCTGGTGATGTAGGACTGTGGAGGAGTTTGAGAAGAGCCATGTTAATGATGCTGTCAATGTTCCATACTTATTCTTCACGGAACAAGGTCAGTTCTGACCACATCATGTTTCTGTCAGAACTTATGAGGTTTTGATGATATTTATGAATCACACAGGAAAGGTGGTAAATCCCGAGTTTCTCAATGAGGTCTCCTTGGTTTGCAACAAGGAGGATCAGCTTGTGGTGGTACACATCTTTTTTCCTCTGCGACTGATCGTTCATACATGTTTTCTTAGATGGGGAACTCTTGTAAGCTAAAAATTGAACCATGAATTAATGGGCAGGGTTGCAATAGTGGAGGACGATCTCTGCGTGCATGCGTTGATCTTCTCAATGCAGTAAGCTGATCTCTGAAACACATGGTTGATATTTAATTGGCGTGAAAGATGAAAACTGACATAGGAATCGATTTGTGCACAGGGATATGAGAATCCGACTAACATGGATGGAGGGTACTCCACATGGCTGAGGGAGGGGCTCACAGGTGACAAAGCAGATGCCAGACTAGCCATTGGTTGCAAGTCCAGCTCCTGAAGAGGACACCAAAAGGAATATCAGTACTGTTGACTTAAAGCACATTTCAATAAAGTTGTGAAATATTTTGCGATGTATGTAATATTTCTGTTTCACCAGCATTCTCAAGTTTGTGGGACTTCAAAGAAAATACATAGTATACATTTCGTATATTTTTCCAGCAAATTTCGGGATTTTATTCTAAAAAAATGTTACGCAAAGCATGTTTGCCTGTCAAGTTTCATTTCATGTAGTTTGTTTCGGAACGGAAAAGTAAACTAATCAAACCTTTCTATAGAAAACCAAAATAGGAGCATCAGTACCTTGAGAATCTACATAATAGAAGCCAAGAAGGTATCACCATTTATAGAACCACTTCACATCACATCTCTGTTAACAGTATCTTCGCCTTCAACAGAAAACACGGATAAGATCCAATGGGAAGGTGAATGCTTATAGTAAAGCCTTTACCTTCTATATTGAAAAGATATATATATAAGAAACATCTCAAACAGTTTTGCTAGACAACCATTTAACCAGATAGCCCTATATGACAGAAACATAATTGGGTTGTATGTCTGTGCACAGAACCCTGAAATTTTCTGCAAGGAAGAAATAAAAATTAGCCAGCCATTTCACTTGTAGTTGGAACATCAAACAATGATCAGTAACATAGCAACATGGGCAGTTAACAAAAATGGAACTTAAAGCATAACTATCACTGAATGCTCGAACCATAACTACTTAAACCATGACATGAAATTAGAACCCCTAATAGACAGTCTACACTAATGACAACGAAAGCTCAAATGATTCACATCAGTATTAACTACAAAGCTATGGCACTCGTCACAATGTAGCAAGCTGATATCATATCAGTGCCATCAATAAAATGACATATCAGTGAAAATGATAAGTTCCTCTATAACGCAGATAATATGTCACAGAATTATAATTGGATCAAAACAAATCTTACCATATACAGAAACTGAGAAGTGAGAACAACTCAAGGGCAGATATAAATGTGCAAATTCAGCACCATGTGGCTCTGCTGATGGGCGGTCATTTATTTTTTGACCTATTCTAAATTGGGTTCATGAAGATGCACTGCCCCGTACCTTAAACCACTGATAAGTGAACAGTTGGTGGTACCCTTTGAGGGAAAGTCGGAAGCAAGTTAAGAAATTCATGATATTTTTCTTCCTTCAACAGCTGGGTTATGACCATGTTGTCAATCACATCATCCAGCTTGAGTTGTCGCTGTGCCATCATTTGAAGAAGTTCCATTACTTTGTGCGTGTCACTGATTTTGCAATAACCATGAATAAGAGCACCAAATGTGTATAAGTCTGGAGGAATACCATTTTTTTCCATTTCAACAAACAGCCTTTCTGCCTCCAAAAATTTCTCTTCCTTAGCAAATCCATTGATAAGAATATTATATGTCGTAACATTCGGTACCACACCGTCGCTAGACATCCTATCAAACAATAATAGTGCATTTTCTAATTTCCCAGCTTTACAAAGTCCATCAATCAAACTACTATATGTAACAACATCTGGTTTCAGCTTGTTATCACTCATCATATCAAACAGCTTCACTGCCTCCTGACTGTAACCGTTCTTGCAGAGCCCATCAATTAGAATGCTATACGTACACAAATCAGGAGTGAGGTTGTGAGCTGTTATTTCACTTTTCAGTGCAGTCGCTTCACTCACCATACCATTAAGAAGCATGCCCTCTAATAAAGCATTAATGGTGATGATAGTAGGTTTGACTCTATTTTGAATCATTCGCCGATATTCTTCATTAGCTTCATGTACCAAACCATGCTTGCAATACCCTTTAATCAATATAGTGTAGCTGACAACATCAGGCGTTATACCCTTTTTGTCCATGGAAATGAAAACTTCCTTCAGTTCCTCAATATTCCCTTCCCTGTACAAGCATTCCATCAACGAACTGTATGTAACAAAATCGGGCATTTGACCACTTTGTATCATGAGTAACAATAGCTCCTTTGCTTCTTTACCTTTTCCCATCTTTGCTAGAGCATTAATCAAAACGGTGAATGTAACCATATTGGGAGAAAGACCTTGGTCAACCATCTCACTATACATAGCTTTGGCCTCCTCCCACTTACCAGCTTTGCACAAACCGTCAATTACTATAGTGTAAGTAATGACATCGGGACTTATGTTCTTTTTCTTCATTTCTAGAAACAATTCTGTTGCTTTATCAATAAGTCCATCCTTACAAAGACCATCAATGAGTGTACTGTAACATATGGAATCCAGCTGCAAATCACCGCTAAGATCATGAGTTCCATCAGCAATCTGCTCATGCAAATTTAATGCTATTCGGGAATTACCAGTCAAGCACAATCCTTTTAGCAAAGTCCCATATGTAACTATGTTAGGTTTGCAACCCAAATGAGTCCTCATTTTTTGAAACAACAAAGCAGCCTCATTGATTCTAAGCTGCTGACACAAAGCATTCATGAGAATATTAATACCAATGAGATGTGGAGTATAACCCCATTTCAAAATGAGCCCTAGAACCCCAAAACCATATTCTGTACACCGAATCTTGCTATAGCTCCCCATTAACCAACTCAAATCAACGAAATCAGGCAACAACCCTCTAGAAATCTGCCTTTTGTGAGATTTGATGTTCTCACTATAACATTCGACATGATTTGATTTCCGATGATTGGACGCTGTACTCCTAGCTACGCCCGAGCTCGATAACATGCGTGACGAGATTTCGTAATGGTTGCCGCGGCTACTGCTGCTGAGAATTGAAGGAACTTGAAGTTTCTGCTTCTTCCAGTTATGAATTGACGACGACGCCCGACGCATTTGTCCGGAAATGTTGATCGTTCGATTCAGATTTGTCGGAAGGAAACCCTAATTTACCACGTCGTTCCTCAAATGAGGCGATGAACCGCAGCGCCTGAAATGTGCGACTACAACACAATGCGACGCCGTTTGGCGAGACTGTATTTTTTTTTTGATGACCGTTTGGCGAGACTGTATGAATCCCTTTCTTTTTGGGAAACTTTTGTTTACTAATTTATTATTTATTATTCGGAACATACCAAACGACAACCTTGTATCAAAAAAAAATAGTGTGATCAGGGTTCGAGTCCTCACTAACACTACTAACTACTAACCCATGTATCAAAAAAAAATCGTTCCTGATGCTAAAAAAAACAGCTTATCAAAATACTGTATAATTTCAAATCAAAAAAAAATACTGGATAATTTCCATCAAAAAAAATACTGTATAACAAAACTACAAGTTTACAAGGAGCCAACGGTTCACGAAAGGTGTTGTAAAGACAGAACTTCAAGAAGGCTTCGATTCACGAAAGGTGTTGTAAAGACAGAACTTCAAGAAGGCTTCGAATTTCTACCGTCTATCGGTCTATGATGCATGTGTCAAATGACTTTCTGATATTCCCCCTAGGTCCTGTCAGCCGCGAAATGTTCCCCATTTTCACCATGGATGTCGCAAACTGCACGGGAAAAAAAGCTGGCTATTTTCTGCATGTCTTGACCAGCTGCAGCTATTGTTGGCTGCTTGTGACTAGAATTTGATCAGAGCTCTGCAGTCCCTTGTTAGCCAACAAGTTTTGCTTTAGCTGGTGCCACACTATTTTTGCAGCGCGGCGAGAGGCGTGGTGTGGTTGTTTTGGTTTGGCTTTTGTATAGTTTCTCTTTGACTGAATAAACATATTCTTCACACACAAAATAATAATATTAGATGTATATAAATCATTTTGGATATGAAACAGAATGTGAGGCATCGGTAATTGTAAACTTCAAGATTGAAAGGAAAAACTAAGGGGAACAAGGCAAAAAAGAAGCAGACATGCATGTGCATATTTTACCTTAGAAATTCAAATCACGGAAGGTAATTTCCATACATACAATCGCTTCATGTACCATCACCAATAATAAATATCTCCACCCCAAACTACAAAACCAGATGCAATGCGAAGGAAAGGTGTTCCCTTATCACCTGCATTTAAAGAAGACTGTAAAAATAATGAAAATGGGGAACAACAAATAATGACCAGTATCATAACTGAGAACAAGTATCAACATATCGTGTAGATTGTTCCTGATAATCAAAAGAGAACGGCATTTTAAAAGTTTACAAGGAGCCAGTGCTGTACGAAAGGTGTAGTAAAGACACAATTTCAAGTAGGCGGCAGGCCTTAAATTTCTGTCATAAATAAAAGATGATGCATATGTCCACCATCTTTACCCCATTTACTCTTGGGGTGGTAGGAAGTAGGGACTTCAGTTTAATGGCAAACAAGGGTGGATCTTCTAAACTGGAACGAGACAGACATCCGGAAGACAATTAACATACGGAGCACTGTACCTTAACCCACAGGTTATTGAACTGTGGCCGGTGCCCTTTGAGGGAAATTTGGAAGCAAGTTAAGAAATTCATGATATTTCTCTTCCTTCAACAGCTGGGTTATGACCATGTTGTCAATCGCATCATTCAGCTTGAGTTGTCGATGTGCCATCATTTGCAGAAGTTCCATTACTTTGTGTGTGTCACTGATTTTACAATAACCATGAATAAGTGCACCAAATGTGTACACATTTGGAGGAATACCATTTTTTTCCATTTCAACAAATAACTTCTCCGCCTCAATTATTTTTTCGTCTTTACACAGTCCATTGATGAGAATATTATATGTCGTAACATCTGGTACCACACTGTCGCTAGACATCCTATCAAACAATGATAGTGCTTTTTCTATTTTCCCAGCTTTACAAAGTCCGTCAACCAAACTACTATAAGTAACGACATCTGGTTTCAACTTGCTATCAATCATCGTATCAAACAGCTTCACTGCCTCCTGACTGTAACCATTCTTGCAGAGCCCATCAATCAAAATGTTATAAGTGTAGATATTAGGAGTGAGATTGTGGACTGTTATTTCACTTTTCAGTTCAATTGCTTCGCTCACCATACTCTTCAGGAGCATGCCTTCTAATAAAGCATTAATAGTAATGATGTCAGGTTTGAGTCTCTTATGAATCATTCGCAGATATTCTTCATTAGCTTCATGTATCATTCCATGCTTGCAATACCCTTTAATCAATATATTATAGGTGACAACATTAGGCGTCATACCTTTTCTGTCCATGGAAACAAAAACTTCTTTCAGTTCCTCGATATTTCCTTCCCTGTAGAAACAGTCCATCAACGAGTTGTATGTAACCACATCGGGCATTTTACCGCTTTGTATCATTAGTAAATACAGCTGCTTTGCTTCTTTACTTTTTCCCATCTTTGCTAGAGCATTAATCAACACGTTGAACGTAACTACACTGGGTTCAAGACCTTGGTCCAACATGGTATGAGACATAGCTTGGGCCTCCTCCCACTTACCAGCTCTGCACAGACCGCCAATTAATATATTGTAAGTAATGACATTAGGACTTATGTCCTTTTTCTTCATTTCTAGAAACAATTCCTTTGCCTTATCTATAAGTCCATCCTTACAAAGACCATCAATAAGTGTACTATAGCATATGAAATTCAGCTGCAAATCACCTGTAAGATCATGAGTCCCGTCAGCAATCTGCTCGTGCAAATTTAAGGCTATTCTAGAATTACCAGTGGAACACAATCCCTTAAGCAAAATCCCATATGCAGTTATGTCAGGCGTGCAGCCCAAGTGAGTCTTCATTTTTTGAAAGAGCAAAGCAGCCTCATTGATCCTGAGATCATTGCACAAAGCATGCATGAGAGAAGAGATACCAATGACATGTGGAGTATAACCCAATTTCAAAACCAGCCCTAGAACACCAAAACCATATCCTGTACCCCCAATCTTGCTATAGCTCTTCATCAACCTACTCAAACTGAACAAATCTGGCAACAGACCTCTACAACTGTTCTTTTTATGAGATTTGATGTTCTCAATATAACCTTCAATATAGTTTGATTTCGGCTTATCGGACACAGTAGCCCTAGCAACGCTAAAATTCGATAAGGAAAAGCACATTTCGTTATGGTTACCGCTGCTGCTGCCACCGCCAAGAATTGGAGGATGCTGAAGCTTCAGTTTCTTCCACCTACGAATCGAAGACAACGACAACCACCGCATTTCTTCCAAAACGTTGGTCGTTCGATTCAAGACTTGTGAAGAAAAAAAAACCCTAATTTTGAGGTCGTCTCTGAGCCTGAGCTAATTGATGAATAGCAGTTTCCACCTATAGCTAGTACCTACCTCTGACTGAAAACGACACCGTTCGAGTGGAAAACGTTATTGTCATGAGAAAATATTTGTGCGATAACTCGTGCCTGTTTACACCTTAATATAGTTTAGTTTTATAGTATTGAAATTCACTAAACGGTGCCGTTGCATGACTTTGAAGCTTGGAGTGGAACAAGTAGTCATCAATTCTTGTAAAATGGATTGTTCCTAATTTTAAAAAAAAGAAAGTAAAATGGTATATGAAAGGGGTTGTAAAGACAGAACTTCAAGCATGTTTCAGATTTCCGCCTAGAATGCATATGTCAACTATCTTTATCACTATAGGCGGTAGGGTCTTCAGTTCAATGGAAAACCTGCGCGAATCCTCTAGTCTGGATGGATAGCATGGTATGGAAGAGTCAAACACACGGAGTAATTCGATATTCCATCATCAGCGCTGCTGTTTACCAGACATGGTAGTATATAAACAAGCTTATCTTCAATGGGGAGACTGCTGAGCGGCTCAGCCTGAGCCTACACAGAATAAAATTGTTAACAGGAGAATGTTGAGGCATAAGATAGAGATCATGAAGACTAGTAAAAGATGGAGCAATGTGAAGAGGTAGACTTCAACTAGGCAGGAGTCGAGGACTCGAGGTGGTGTTTAGTTTTCTCGTGTATTTTTGTCGCTTAAACTAGGCAGGAGTCGAGGTGGTGTTTAGTTTACCTGCGCAGGTGGCCACGCCCGATTCTTTCCTTGCATTTTGTAACGGGTCTGAAAGGGATTGCTGCAGTAACAAATCATGAAGCCTAAGGATACAAGACGACTAGACAAACCAAAATCACGAAGTGCAATAGTACGAAATAAACACCCAATATTTGTGACATATTACCAGAATGGCTACATCTATCAATAAAGTTGTACAATGAGGATAAGTATTCAGCTCCGGTTACTAACCAATAGTGAAAGGAACAACCTTCCAATACACACGAATGACGAATCTACCTACAATAACTTTAACTACAGACACAAGCTGCCGACTAGATGATGGAGAACTGTGGAGCAAAATTAAGCATTAAATTGTATTAAATAATAAAACAATGTCAGGATAAAAGTATTTTTCTGATTCTCTCAGAAAAATAAAACCTGCCGGACCTATCCTACAAGAGCCGAGAACAATTAAGAAAAGAACAGAGAAGACTACATATGCATAAATCCATGGTAAACAAACAGATTGTTTTAAAGACACATCTGAAAATTTAATTTGCTAACCATAAAGTGTACTAAATCACTCCTATCACTACATAATCAATATGGCGACTGCTTGAATCATTCACATCAGTATTAACTGCAAAGTACAAAGCTCTTGCATGCGTCACGACCTCGCAAGCTAATGTTACTGCTGTAAACAATATAACATATCAGTGAAAAGATAGTGCCTTAACAAATCATGAAATATGTTTCATTGTCACAGTTGGATCAAAAGAATTATTACTATAGGCATAAACTGAAAACAAAGGCACACTACTCCAATGGCAAAGGCCTAAAAAACAACGAGAAGGAACTCAAAAGTTACCTATTGACAACGTCATCCACATTCAAGATTCCTTCTGCCTGAAGCTTACATTGTCGGCAAGTTAGTAATATTCTTTGAGGCATCATGTGGCTCTGATAAAGATGTTCACTAATATTTACCTCGGTCTACATTTGGTTTAGTACCTCAAAATCCACAATCACGCACCTCAAACCAAGGGTTAGTGAACCGTTGGTGGTATCCTTTGAGGAAAAGTTGGAAGCAAGTTAAGAAATTCATGATATTTCTCTTCCTTCAACAGCTGGGTTATAACCATGTCGCCAATCACATCATCCAAGTTGACTTCTCGGTGTGCCATCTGTTGAAGAAGTTTTACTAGTTTCTGTGAGTCACTGATTTTGCAATAACCATGAATAAGAGCACCAAATGTGTACAAATCTGGAGGAATACCACTTTTTTCCATATCAACAAACAACTTGTCCGCATCAATAATTTTTCCTCCTTCACACAGTCCATTGATGAGAATATTAAATGTTGTACAATCTGGTACCGCACTGTCGCTAGACAATCTATCAAACAATAACAATGCCTTTTCTAGTTTCCCAGCTTTACACAGTCCGTCAATCAAACTATTATATGTAGTGACATCTGGTACCACACTGTCGTTTGACATCCTATCAAACAATAACAGTGCCAGTTCTAATTTCCCAGTCCGTCAATCAAACAACTATTGAACTATATGTAATGACATTTGGTTTCAGCTTGCTATCACTCATCTTATTAAATAACTTTTCTGCCTCGACAATTTTATCTTCTTTACACAGTCGATTGACGAAAAATACTATATGTCCGATCATTTGGTACCACACTGTCACTAGACATCCTATCAAACAATAAGAGTGCATTTTCTGATTTCCCAGCTTTACAAAGTCCGACGATCAAACAATTATATGTGATGACATCTGGTTTCAGCTTCCTATCACTCATCATATCAAAAAGCTTCACTGCCTCCTGAATGTAACCATTCTTGCAGAACCCATCAATCAGAATGTTATAAGTACACGTATCAGGAGTGAGCTTGTGGACTGTTATTTCACTTCTAAGATCATTTGCTTCGGTCACCATACCCTTCAGCAGCATGCCCTCTAATAAAGCATTAATAGTAATGATGTCAGGTTTGACTCCCTTTTGAATCATTCGCTGATATGCTTCACAAGCTTCATGTATCATACCATGCTTGCAATGCCCTTTAATCAATATATTGTAGCTGACAACATCAGGCGTTATACCCTTTCTGTCCATGGAAACAAAAACTTCTTTCAGTTCCTCAATATTTTCTTCCCTGTACATGCAGTCCATCAACGAGTTGTAAGTAACCACAGTGGGCATTTGACCGCTTTGTATCATTAGTGAAAACAGCTCCTTTGCTTGTTTATTCTTTCCCATCTTTGCAAGAGCATTAATCAACACGTTGAATGTAACTACATCGGGTTCAAGATCATGGTCCACCATCTCACGAAACATAGCTTTGGCCTCCTCCCACTTACCAGCTCTGCACAGACCGTCAATTACTATATTGTAAGTAATGACATCAGGACTTATGTACTTTCTCTTCATTTCAAGAAACAATTCCTTTGCTTTATCTATAAAACCATCCTTACAAAGACCATCAATAAGTGTACTGTAGCATATCAAATCCAGCTGCAAATCACCGCTATGATCATGAGTCCCATGAACAATCTGCTTGTGACAATTTAAGGCTGTTCTGGAATTACCAGTCGAACACAATCCCTTAAGCAAAATCCCATATGTAACTATGTCAGGTGTGCAACCCAAGTGAGACTTCATTTTCGTAAAAAGCAAAGCAGCATCATTGATCCTGAGCTCATTGCACAAAGCATTCATGAGAGAAGAAATACCAATGACATGTGGTGTATAACCCCATTTCAAATTCAGCCCTAGAACACCAAAACCATAACCTGTACACCCAATCTTGCTATAGCACTTCATTAACCTACTCAAACTGTTCAAACCAGGAAACAACCCTTTGAAACTCTCCCTTTTATGAGATTTGATGGTCTCAATATAACCATCGACATAGTTTGATTTCGGATAACCGGACACAGTAGGTTTAGCAAAGCTCGATAAAAAGTATAAGGAGATTCCGCTATTGTTACCATTGCTGCTGCCAGGAATTGAAAGATGCTGAAGTTTCAACTTCTTCCAGCTGCGAATCGAAGACAGCGACAACCACCGCATTTCTTCCAAAATGTTTGTCGTTCGACACCGCTTGTGAGAAGATGAAGAAAAAACCCACTTACAGCTGCCTGAGTGCAGACGACGCCGTTGCAATTACAAACGCTATTTTCATGAGGACGACATTATTTTTTTGATAAGTGTAGCGCTTAAGCTACAAAAAGAACAAGAGGACTTAAATCAACTAGATAAAAAATCCAATCGTGGCAGCAATCTAGTCTCGTCCAGCATTAATTCTGATCCAAAGCATGCTTAGCCAATCAATCTGCAACGATATTTGCCTCTCTTCTAAATGTTCTAATCAGGACAATCTTCCATTCCAAGTGGCGATGCAAGAGAGCTAATCCTTCCTTGAACCAATCTTCTTCAGCAACAAAACCATCCGGACAAAAATTAAACCATTTAACCACATCAGCACAATCCATTTCAAAGATAACTCTGTTTGCTTTGAGCTGATCAGCCAACTTGAATATGCTCACTAGTATTTCAGAGTAATAATAAGAGAAAAAAGATGTTCTGGGCAGCACCTTAACTCTTATACAACACATTTCCAGTAGTCTGTTTCTAAACATCTAATTCAAAAAACTAAAAGTTTACAGGAGTCTAAGAGCCTCGGAACAGTAAGAATGCTACGTGAAATGTGTTGTAACTAGATGACTTCAAGTAGGCTTTTGACTTTCTGTGTATATATCTTAACTATCTTTATCCCATTCGCTCTTGGGTATTTCTCCAGAATCAGCAATTATGACCTTTTTCCTTGGTTTTCCACTGTAAGTTCCAGCTCCTCCTTCTATTGCGTATACAGTATCCATGCCTTGAATGACTTTGCCGAATGCTACATGCTCCCCATCCAGCCTAGGATTTTTTCAAACCCAAAAGTAATAGAAGATATGAGGGTTGCGATGCTAATAAGTGTACACTGGTGAACAAATAAATAGCTTACCACCAAGTCTTGATTGTGGTAATGAAGAATTGTGAATTATTTGAATTCGGTCCTGAATTCACCATGGACACAACACCTAACAGGAGAAGGTTGCACACTTTAGACGGTCGTAAACATGTCGAAAATGCTACATATATAATGGTTATGAAATAATGTGAGGGGCACATGTAAGGATGCGGATTATGAGAGAAACAAACAAGAAAACTGACTGGAAAAAACACGGGGAACAAGAAAATAAAGAAGTAGACCTGCATGTGAATGTTTTATCTTAAAATTCTCATCACGGAAGGTATCACCATATATACATTCATTTCCTGTACCATCACCGTTAATAATATCCCCACCCTGAACCACAAAACCAGATACGATTCTATGGAAAGGCGTTCCCTTGTAGTGAAGTCTTTTCCCTTTGGCTCCAATTCCCTTCTCACCTGAATTTGAAAAGGCATGTTAGATCAGCAAATAAACAATTTTGTCAAACAAACATTAAAATCTCATGGTCTGTATTTGGGATATAATTGTACCTGTGCATAAAGCCCTAAAATTTTCTGCAGGGAAGAAAAAAGAATTAGTATGCCATCTTACTTGTAAAGTGCAAATGTGAACCGACAAAAATGAGCATTAAAATGGGAGCATGGACATTGAATAAAAGGAAAAAGCACAACTTCAAAGTTCAACCTACGCTATAAAACGATTAAATGGAGACACCCGATGGCATTAAATTATAAAGAAGGCACGATCAAATCTAATGACAAAGAATTCATAAATCTGTAAACTGTATACTGTAAACTGATATAACTGCATAATGGAATCTAGTTAAAGGTCTATGACTTGCTAATCTTGAGATAGCTAGATAGACGGATGTTTAAAATAGAAACTGAAAATATATTAGACATGTTATGGGGATGCTGCATTAACCAATAAAGTTGATGATTAGGATGATTATTCAGCTATGGTTACTTACCAACAGTTAAAGGAACAACCTTGCCGTACAAACCAATGACGATTCTACCTGCAAATTTTAATTTCAAACAGAAAACATAAGGAGTTGACCAGCCAGATAACAGAGAACTATGAAACATACATAATGATGTTATATGCAGAGATTATCACATAAATTGCAGGTGTAACTATTATATTCTGATTCACCAGGGTAAAATATTTTGCTGGCCATATGCATACAAATAATAAAAATACACAAAAGGCCACATTCACATATTATTATAGTCTATCAGCCTTCTTCGCTATTAACTTTAAAGTGTGTTCAAATGTATTAGTGGCGGTAGAGTGCAGTTAATTTTGCCACCGCTTGGATCACTCACACGTTAACTAAGAATGCATAGTACCATTCGCAACCTATAAACCTAATTACAGTTCTTTAAGTTGTGTCTTTTGAGTGAATTGATACCTACCTCTAGCCGCCTAAAACAAAAAAAAATGACAGATTTTTATAATTGGACCAAAGGATTCCTTTCTCATTCAATAAACTAAAAATAATTGAACAACACACATCTTGGTATGAATAAGCCTCACAAATGGGCGAGGAGAAACGCATAGGATTACCTTGACGTTGACCATCAATATCGACATCCAAGAATACCCGGTGAGTTATTTCTGGATCTTCTTCCACAGCATTTCTCGACTGCATAACAGGAAACACATGGAATGGATAACAGTGCCATGTCATGAACCGAAGCTTAAGATAATGGAAACATCAAAACATTGTATATGACAAAATTGATGTCTTCATAAGTCAAAAAAAATGGAATCCTTTAGGTTTACAAATATACCAATGAACTCAGTGAAGAGTAAAACGAAGAGCTGGCTCTCTAAGAACAAACATTGCGATAATATCAAGTCAACAATACTTAAAACTAGACATAATATCCTATCAGAATCTAATTTAGTTTAATCACAGTAAATTTATTGAAGCAAGTCACAATTATAGTGCTGTGCGATGTGCATCACTCTTAAATACTCATTTAGCTACAATACCGGCACATTTGGCTACTGTAAGTTGAAATGCAAACATGCACCCTGAAACTAGCTGCTCCACCACACAGGCATATCTAAATATCATCAACGCATTAAAAAACCCTAATCTCCCAGATCGAAAGATGAAAAAAATTTGTGACGCAATTGGAACTTCATAATTATTTCAGAAACCGAAACTCTCTCTACCTGCTGAGATACGGATAAACCGAAGATGATGAGAAACGATGCGGCGAGGAGCACAATAACATTTCGACGAGTGATTAACGCAGAGATCTCCCGACGCATTTTCGTTCCTAATCCCGATCTCGACTCATATCACAACGACTCGCTAAAAACTATCTCCGTGCTTCGTCTACTTCCGATGACGCAATATCAGATAGCCGGCGTCAGATACCGTACCGGCGGAATCTTCTCCGATCGGTTTCAGGCGAAGATCAAAGCAAGTAGTTCGTCTTTAATTAAAAAAATCGTTTTTGAAATTTGTAATTTGACTTTTTAAGATTCAGATACGAACATCAAAGATCAAACCTGTTTTTATATGGGTTTGTCCGACCCATACTACATGGTCCGAATTACTACATCATATATGGACCCAACCCGATTAGTCTAATCAGCCGACCTAAAATGGGCCATATGATTCTATTGGCCCATTCAGCAAGGTATATAACTTACATAAATGTAACGAAATAGTGAAGAAAAAACTATCCAAATACAATATTATTATTTTTAATGTATTTTAATAAATTATTCCGCTTGATAGGAAAAGAATCCGGTATAAAGTTAATTTTTTGGTACAAAATACAAACTAATCATAGCCCTTGATCTTGTGATTTGAATGGATGAGATTAAATCTTGATTTTTGGTGTTTTGTTTGGTGACGAACTATATCATCTTTTCATTTTTCGGCTCGAAAAGTGACTAACTATAAAAAAAATTGACGAACTGTAAAATAAACCGACGAATTATAAAATGATTTTGACGAATTTTGTATTTTGTACCAAAATTTGACTTTGTACCTGATCTTAACCCCCGCTTGATAATCAAAAACATTGTATCTCCAACAAAACAAATCAAATCAAAATCAAAAAATTGTATCTTTAAATATAATATTATATAAACGGACATGTTATTTAAGGACGCATGTCTAATGTGGTATGTGCTTCAGATGTCAAGGACGAAGAATGTAGCAAAGCAATTGAAGGTATTAAAGCAGCGAGTTTTGGAGGTGAATAGTCTCGGACCTCCGAGTGGACCTCCGAGCTAGCCCCCGAGCGGACCTCCGAGCTCCCAAGCCTTCCAGCCGAGCGCATGCCCGAGCGTTCTCCTCGTGTGGCCGAGCGGACCTCCGGGCGCATGCCCGAGCGCGTGTCCGAGCAACCGTCTGAGCGTCCGAGCTTAAAGGAAATCAAAGTCGTTGCTAAAGACCAAAGGTCGTTACTACAGCTGGCGAAGTTGTTACAAGCCGTTAGCAATCAGCGAATCAGAGAGCGACACGTCAGGCGAATCCGTGGGCGCGAGTTTGTTCGAAATGGACGCATGAGATTAGACGAGATCGAGCGGACAAGATTAAATCTGGCGTTTCCATATATAAGCGTCTCTTTCGAGCTGTTAGGGTTAATCAGAACAGAAAACACAATTCGATTACGTTCGACGTCCAGGAGAGATTCGTTCGTGCAATCGATTGAGGGCTTTTGATCGTGAAGGGATTCTGCACAGTTTGGCGTTCGATTGGAGCAAGTGAATCGGTCCACAGAGAGATCGCAGTTCGTGTTTGTCAGTCGAAGCTTGTAATCCCGTACTTTGTACTCCGGCGACTTTTCTGGTCGATTCCGAGATCGTTTCATAGTGAAATCGGCGAGCTAGTGAGCTCAAGTGGATTAGCCTCTCACCTAGAGGTGAACCACTATAAAAATCCTTGTGTCATTTAATTTCCGCATTTTCTTTCAAGTTCAATCAATCTTAGGGTTTGTTAATTGAATCACAACTGAGGAATTGGATTAAGTAATTAGTCCTGATTTACAACAGTGGTATCAGAGCCGATTTGATTGATTCTTGGCTATTGTTGTTGTTGATTCTGCAAATTCTTGTTGAATTTGATATTGCGCTTTACTGTTTTTGCTTTCGAGGTAAAAATGGTGCAAGCAAGGATTGAGATCGCTCCTTATGATGGGAAGGGTGACTTCCATGTCTGGTGCCTCAAGATGAAGGCTGTTTTATCCCAGCATAAGGTGTTGGTGGCCCTAGAAGAGGAAACCAAGTGGTCTGAAGATGAGAAGAAGAGGAAATCTGATATAGAGGTTGAAGCATACAACCTGATCATACTGAGCCTTGGGGACAATATCATCAGAAAGGTATGTGATTGTAAAACTCCTCTTGCAATGTGGAAAAAGTTAGAAACATTGCATGCTAATCAGATTGCTCCTAACTTGTCATATGTGAAAGCATCTATGTTTGCATATAAGATGAATGCTGCTAGAACTATAGATGAAAATCTTGATGAGTTCTTGAAAATGTCTTTGATGCTTAGAGATACTCCACATGTTCTTGATGAGACTAGTCTTGTTATGATATTGATGAATGCTATACCTGAGTCTTATCATGTGGTGAAAGATGCTTTCCAATATACTGGTGATGTGCCTACTTATGATAGATTTTGCACTGCTTTGAAAACCAGGGAGTTAGAACTTAAAAGTCAAAAATCTAAATCTGCTTCTGGTTTGTTTGTTAAGTCTAACAAGTCTTCTTTTGGGAATAACAAACATAAGTTCAAGCCTAAGTCTAAGTCTGATGGGAATGATAATAATTCAAATGATAACAATTCTAAACAAGGTCAGTCCTCACAAGTTAAGTGTTATCATTGTGGAAAGGTTGGTCACTTAAGGAAAAACTGTTATAAATGGTTAGCTAAGTCTAAGACCAATGGGAACTCTGAAACTAACTTAGCCTTGACATCTGATAAGGCCAGTTCATCATCTGAGGTTCTAACTGTCACCAGTGGGGACCTCAATGATGAATGGGTCTTGGATTCAGGCTGTTCTTTTCACATGTGCCCCAACAAAAATTGGTTTAATGACTTGGCTCACACTGCCAGTGAAAATGTGTACATGGGAAATAATAATGTGTGCAAGGTCATGGGAATGGGTAGTATAAACCTAAAATTAACTAATGGAAAATTAGTAACCTTAACTAAGGTAAGATATGTCCCTGGCTTAAGAAGAAACTTGATTTCCCTTGGTGCTCTTGATGATTCTGGTTGCTCTTATAATGCTAAGAATGGTGTGCTTGCTGTGTGTAAAAATGATAGGCAAGTATTAACTGGAAATAAGACTGGCAGTGTGTATATCCTTGATGGTTCTCACCATGGTGGAACTAAGGAAGCCTGCCCTGCTGTTTGTGAAGATGCAACTGAAAAGTGGCATCTTAGACTAGGACATATGAGCCAAAAGGGATTGGAGTGCCTGAATAAGCAAGGTATCCTTGCTGAAAAGGTCACCCAATTACCCTTTTGTGAGCCTTGTGTCCTGGCCAAACAGCACAGGCTGAAGTTCACCATTGGAGTTCACTCAAGCAAGACAATCTTAGAGTATTTACATGCTGATTTGTGGGGACCAGAGTCTAATGAAACTCATGGTGGAAATAAGTATTTTCTGAGCATTGTAGATGATTACTCTAGGAGAGTTTGGACCTTCCTGTTAAAAACTAAAGATGAAGCTTTCACTAAGTTTAAGGACTGGAAACTGTTAGAAGAAAATCAGACTGGGAAAAAGGTTAAGGCATTAAGAACTGATAATGGTTTGGAATTCTGCAATGCTGAGTTTGATAATTTCTGCATTGATCATGGTATTTTGAGACATAAGACTGTTAGATTAACTCCTCAACAAAATGGAGTGGCTGAAAGAATGAATAGAACATTGCTTGATAAACTGAGATGCTTGTTGTTCACCTCTGGTTTACCTAAGTCTTTTTGGGGTGAAGCTCTTTATACTGCTACTTATCTTGTTAATAGAAGTCCTAATAGGATGCTTGAGTTTAAATGTCCTATGGAAATGTGGAATGGTAAGAAACCTGATTTGCATGAACTGAAAATTTTTGGATGTGCTGCTTATGCTCATACTAGGGAGGGAAAATTAGATCCTAGATCAACCAAGTGTATTTTCTTAGGTTATCAAAGATCAATGGGAACTAAGGGCTATAGATTGTGGGATATGAATGCTAGGGGAATTAAAATACTGATTAGTAGAGATGTTATTTTTGATGAGAATACTTTCCCCTATAAGAATAACATGGTAACCAACTCTGATAGTTCCCCTGCACCACCATCTGATAGAACTTTATTTGATATAGATCCTCCAGTGAATAATGAGCAGCCAGATCAGGTAGAAAACCATGTAGAACAAGATGAACCCCAACTAGAACCAGGCAATGACCAGAATGAACATAATGATCATAATGAACAAGCTGAGAACTTAGATCAGGTGGAGGAACATGAATTAGCTACCCAAGATGTGTTAGCAGATTGGCAACTTGCCAGAGATAGGCCTAGAAGAGTGCCTAGAGTTCCCCCTAGATATTCTGAAGCTGATCTAGTGTCCACTGCCCTAATAGCTGCTAAGGAAATTAAAAATGAACCTGATACTTACCAGGAAGCCATTGAGGGTAGGGATAGTGAGAAATGGAAAACTGCTATGCTTGATGAGATGGAGTCTCATAAGACTAACCAAACTTGGGTTCTGGTCAAAAAGCCAGAACACCATAAGCTGGTTGATTGCAGGTGGCTGTTCAGGATTAAGGATGAGGATCCACCAAGGTACAAGGCAAGGTTGGTTGCTAAGGGATTTACCCAAAAGGAAGGTATTGATTACCATGAAATTTTTGCTCCAGTTGTTAAGTTTAAGACCATTAGAATCATGCTTGCATTGGTTGCTATTAATGACTTAGAACTTGAACAACTTGATGTTAAAACTGCTTTCCTTCATGGAGAGTTAGATGAGCAAATTTATATGAAGCAACCTCCTGGTTTTGTTGATAAGAAATATCCTGAACATGCTTGTTATTTGAAAAAATCGTTGTATGGTTTGAAGCAAAGCCCAAGGTTGTGGTATAAAAGATTTGATTCATATGTGTTGAAACTGGGATTTGTAAGGAGTAATTATGATCCATGTTTCTACTATGCATCTGTTGAAAATTGTCCTGTTTATATGCTTTTATATGTGGATGATATCCTATTGATATCCAAGTCAGTTGATAAAATTAAGGTGCTGAAATCTCAGTTAAGCTCAGAGTTTGACATGAAAGATTTAGGAAAGGCTAAGAAAATATTGGGCATGGTTATTGATAGAGATAGGAGCAAATGCTTTCTAAAACTGCATCAAAGACCTTACTTAGAGAAAATAGTATCTAAGTTTAGTAGTCTTGACTGTAAACCTGTACAAGTGCCATTAGCTCCTCATTTTATTCTGTCCAAGTCACAAAGTCCTAAATCTGATGTTGAGTTTGCTAAGATGGAAAACGTGCCTTATGCTAATGCTATTGGATCTGTCATGTATGCCATGATTAGTTCTAGACCTGACTTGTCATATGCTATATCACTGCTAAGTAGATTTATGTCAAATCCAGGACATGAGCATTGGTTGGCATTAAAACATGTTTTTGCATATATAAGAAGCACTTTGGATGTTGGTTTGTGTTATAAAAAGAGACAGGATGATTTAAAACTGATTGGGTATGTTGATGCTGATTTTGGTGGTGATAGAGACACTAGGAAATCTACAACTGCCTTATATTTTACCCTTGGTGCTTGCTGTATTTCATGGAAGTCACAACTCCAATCCATAGTCACTATTTCGTCTACTGAGTCTGAATATATTGCTCTGTGTGATGCTGTGAAAGAAGCTATGTGGTTGCAGGGTATGTTGAGTGAAGCTAAATTGTTTAGTGGAACTGCTGTGATTAAGTGTGATAGCCAATCTGCTATATGCTTGAGTAAAAATCCTGTATACCATGAACGTTCAAAGCACATTGATATTAAGTATCACTTTGTTAGAGACAAGATAGAAAATGGTGATGTTATTGTGGATAAAGTTGGAACTGAAGATAATCCTGCTGATATGGGGACTAAAACTGTTACTAACACCAAGTTCAAGCTCTGCTTGAGACTTTTGTATGTTGAGTAATTGTTTTGCAGGTTGAGCAATGAAAGGGCTTGTTTGATTTCTCTATGAAACGGTTTTTGGGATCAAGTTGAAGGCCTAAAGTGGTTTAATGGAATAGCTGCTTTAGGTGGAGGATTGAAGGTATTAAAGCAGCGAGTTTTGGAGGTGAATAGTCTCGGACCTCCGAGTGGACCTCCGAGCTAGCCCCCGAGCGGACCTCCGAGCTCCCAAGCCTTCCAGCCGAGCGCATGCCCGAGCGTTCTCCTCGTGTGGCCGAGCGGACCTCCGGGCGCATGCCCGAGCGCGTGTCCGAGCAACCGTCTGAGCGTCCGAGCTTAAAGGAAATCAAAGTCGTTGCTAAAGACCAAAGGTCGTTACTACAGCTGGCGAAGTTGTTACAAGCCGTTAGCAATCAGCGAATCAGAGAGCGACACGTCAGGCGAATCCGTGGGCGCGAGTTTGTTCGAAATGGACGCATGAGATTAGACGAGATCGAGCGGACAAGATTAAATCTGGCGTTTCCATATATAAGCGTCTCTTTCGAGCTGTTAGGGTTAATCAGAACAGAAAACACAATTCGATTACGTTCGACGTCCAGGAGAGATTCGTTCGTGCAATCGATTGAGGGCTTTTGATCGTGAAGGGATTCTGCACAGTTTGGCGTTCGATTGGAGCAAGTGAATCGGTCCACAGAGAGATCGCAGTTCGTGTTTGTCAGTCGAAGCTTGTAATCCCGTACTTTGTACTCCGGCGACTTTTCTGGTCGATTCCGAGATCGTTTCATAGTGAAATCGGCGAGCTAGTGAGCTCAAGTGGATTAGCCTCTCACCTAGAGGTGAACCACTATAAAAATCCTTGTGTCATTTAATTTCCGCATTTTCTTTCAAGTTCAATCAATCTTAGGGTTTGTTAATTGAATCACAACTGAGGAATTGGATTAAGTAATTAGTCCTGATTTACAACAGCAATGATGTTGTGAGAAGATGTTCGTGGGTCTACGATAAAAGTGTCAGACCTGACCTGTGCTTCAAAATGCAGATATATGTACCAATAATAAAAGTTATCGCTCTATATATTAAAATGTCAAGAATCATTGTATCTCTTCATTAAAAAACAATATACATTATTGAGTGAATTGTATTAAGAAGTGCAGCATATTTGTAGAGCAAAGGCTGCACTTTTGAAGTTCAGTATTCACACCAAGCGACCAACTTTAAGCACAAAATTAGGGCTCTTTTTGGATAAGAATGTTTAATAATAAATCAATAAAAAAGATTAAATGGTTGACAAGAAAATGCTCATTTGTCTTCTTTTTAGACTTAAAGCGTATCACTGTCCCCCCAGACCCAGAATCACACTCCTTAATCTATGGAGATAATCATTACCAATAAAACATTGACCAGTTTAGATTAGTGCGAATGATAATCAATCGCTCATTCACTTGGAAAATTAAATAATTTGTTCTTATCTACGATTTAACAAATTTAATAGAAATTTTTTCATTTGATTCAAAGTGATGATACAATGAAGAGTAATGACGAACTACATACGAAGATAAAATGGACTATGGAGCATGATCTTGAGTTGGTCGAGCTTGAGCCACCCATTGCTAAGCCGGCTAGCCATGACCCATCTGGAATCACTCCAACAGCACCACCAGACTCAGTTGAGCTTGCCGCGGCACTAGCTGCGCTCATAGGGTCCGTAACCAGTGTAGGGGTTTTGTCCGTCAATGACTTTTGACTACAAAGGTTTCACAAAAAATACTTGTCGAGTATTAGCGACAAAATAAGAAGTATTATCAACGAGAATGGTACATATGACAACAAAATGATAAGTATTAGCGACGAAATGATAAGTAATGGAATGATAAAAGTTTTTTAGATACGAAAAAATAACTATAAGCTTTCAATCAAGTAGGCAAAATCGAGATTTTTAGTGACGAAATGACCGTAGCAAAAAATTGAGGTACCTTGGGAAAGAAGGGCAGAACGTGATTGTATAATCAGCCCCGGAGCAAGTAAATGTGCTGGACGCATCATCATACGCGTAGCTATACGACGTCGGACAAGCCGTTTTAAACATCTCCGAGTATGCCGAAGGTCTACAAGTCTCCGGCGTACTAAACGCGCCGCTGCAGCAATACTCAGCGCTCCCAAACGCCAAACACGCGCTCTTACACGCGCCACCGCTTTCAGCCCTGAGCTCCTCCGGACACAAGCTGTTCAGATCGGCTATGCATCCAGTCGAGCCACACGCGCCGTTCCCGCCGCTGGACTCGATTTCCATCGGCACATTGTACCCGTCGACGAGGCTCACGTCGTAGAAATCCAACCCATTTGAGTTTGATAAAGTGAATTCGGCTAACGTGACTGGCGGTGTGGCGCCGAGGTCGTTGCATTCAACCTTGTTAAAAAATATTTATTAAAATAATCATAATTTAGAAAAATTAAATCATTGTTGAAATTAATTTATTTTTAGAATGAATCTGGAGTGTCGTTAGACTTAGAAGTTAGAATCGAATAAAACGACGTCGTATTTTACCCGTAATCTATTGTTAATGTTTTTAACTATAAGAAATTAAATAAAAGGAAAATATTGAAACGGACCTGGCCGGAGCCGCAGTCGCCGGTGGAGCAGGCGGTGGGGGAGGATGAGGTAGGGTCGAAGTTGCAGTCGGTGCGGGCCCAGAAACGGCCGGAGAAGGAGGCGGGGGCTTGGAAGGTGCGGGAGGATGAAGGGGAGAGGAGAAAGCCGGTGGAGGTTAAGCGGGGGCTGCCGGCGTTGGGGAGGATTCCGGGCCAAAGTGGGTAACTGCATTTGTTGGTGAAAGTGAATGTAGCGGCATTGACACCTGCAAAGTTGTGAAAAAAGGTTAGAGAGCTTTTTGAATGTAAAATTTGTGTGAAAGGTTTGATCTTTTTGAATTGTGAACCTGATGAGATGGTGAGAGTGAGGATGAGTGAGAGGAGGAGGATGGTTGAGGATGTTTGGAGATCCATGCTGCAACAATGGAGATGAAGATTGGGATTTGGGAGGAGAGAAGTAGAAAGTAGAGTGTGGGTTTGGATTTTGGAGGAGATGAAGAGTGTCATTTGTCATAGTTTTGAGGAATATAAAAGTGGAAGAGATGAGAGACATATACTTGAGTACCTGCTGCAACATTTTCTTGCTGGTGGATTTTTCTTTTCTTTTCTGAAAAGTACAAAAGGGATTTCCAACTATCAACTCTAGTTGTTTTTCAATTGAGATTGGAATTAACATATTTTCGAGGACGAAATCAAAAAATCCGTTAAAGAGAATGGATGGAGTTCACTCTCTTATAGTCAATTCCGTTAATCAACATTAAAAATAACAATTAAATGATTGTTTTTCTTTAATTTCATTTACATATGTCATTGAATTTTTTTTATTTTTTTATAATGATATAAGTTCCATAAATCTCATAGTACAAATGAATATGAATTTTAAATCAATTATTTATTTATAATTTCACAAAATTTAACATATATGACATAAGAAAATCAAAAGTTAAAAATATTTTATGAAAGATATATAGATTAAATAAAAGAAAAAATATTTAATTGTTATTTTAAATATTGACTAACGGAGTTAACTCAATACGTTAACTTTAACGAATTTTTTGATTTTATCCCCTAATTAGAAATTAAGATAATTTGGACTTCAATTAGGAAATAACTAGTACGGAGCCTTTTTTTTTTTTTGTACTTTTCCCTTATTTTTATATGGATGGTGGAAAATGGAACATATTATGTTCTAATTCTAGTTCATGTGAGAAATGGCACATAAAAAAAGGGAGAGGTGATGATGATATAGGACCAGAAGAATCGCCCCCATGTTATTGAAAAGGTGGGTGTTAATCACACCCCGCACCCCCCCCCCCCCCACCCCTCATGTGGAGTCCAGGTATATTTCCCATTCTACCCTTCTATCTATTATATCTATTATATATATTATAAAAAATGATTTTAAAATATTTAAAATTTCTAAAAAATGATTTTAAAATATTTAAAATTTCGTATTAATATATACAAATGATTTTAAAATATTTAAAATTTAGTATTAATATAATATATATTATATACTATAAATGATGATTTAAAAATATTTAAAAATTAGTACATATATTATAGTTAATAATTTTAACTTACATGTATTTAGAAGTTAATATATGTAATATATATTAATTAATGAGATATTACTGTTAATTCAAAAAAATAAATTATGGACCTTGTCAGTGAGTTGTCTATTTTGTCGTAATGTATCAGTGAGTTGTCTTTCGTAATGTATTGCCATTAAGATCCCCTCCGATTAGAGACAATGAGCGCATGGAAATAGTTATCGGACACGTTGGCAATCACTTCGTGCAACTTTTTTTGCACCATTATCATCCGGTGCCACCTGTACCAACATGGTGGTGGAATCATTTATCGTACGGAGCTAAAGGATGGGCATCCTCATATCAAGTACGAGCTGATTTATGGCGCGAAATCACAAGCATGGGGCCTCCAGGAGCACAATTTGGAGGAAATATTGATTAAATATGTCTACTTGTTTATGTATTTATTTTTAGCACCGTTGCATGTTTTGTTGAATCTAATTTAATGTTGAGCTATCCAATCAATTATTATTCGTCCTAAATCCAAACTAAACGAAATAAATTATTATTCGCCCTAAATAAAATAAAACTAGTTACTCACTCACTCCTAATTATAAGTTCAGTTAACATTTAAAAAATCAAGTACAATAATTTTAAAAAATTTGGCACATGTTGTATTTTAATTTTAATTTTTTTGATTTATAATAATATAAATAAATATGATACAAATAACTTATATTAGGTACAGTTAATTTATAATATTAATCATTATTTAATTGAATTTAAATTAGCATTTAATTAAACTTTAAAACATATACAAAATTAAATGGCATAACATGTAAATATGATTGTAAAGAGGGGTAAAATTGTCAAATGGACATGGGGCCCACAAATTTTTTTTTGTCTTGTGAGGGGTGCGATTAACACCTCCCTATTGAAAATGGACTGAATCATTGGTTGTGCAATAAAAGAAGTCATTTATGGACGATGATGGGATTACCCAGGTCCACAAGAGCAGCAAATAATTACAATAAAGAGATGTAGAGCACCCCTTAATTCTCAAAGAGGCTCTTTTAGGGCATATGCACCCATGAAAATGAAAATGCTAGAAGAGGACTTCCTCACCTAGCATTTCCTCCAAACAAAGCATAAAATCAATGAGGATGTTCTATGACAAATGCTCCTTGAGGATGTGTGAGAGAACATCCTCATTGATTTTGTGCTTTGTTTGGAGAAAATGCTAGGTGAGAAAGTTCTCTCCTAGCATTTCTTTAGTGATGGGTGCATATGCCCTTAGAGTCACTGCAGAGGACACTTAATGCGTGCCTAAAAAATGAACTCAAAGAGGCTCTTTTAGAGTCACTGCAATGGACTGGACTCAACAAAGCATAGCTGGACTAGAATATCACTCGCAAGGTAAACTGGCTGAAAATCGATGAAAACATATCCCTGCCCTCTCCCACATTTTCAATTTTAAGCCCCCTGGTGCCAGTGAGTTAAGGACATCCGCACCCATGAGAAATGAAATGTTAGGAGAGGACTTCCTCACCTAGCATTTCCTACAAACAAAGCACAAATTTAAATAGAAAATTATCCCACAAATGCTCTTTGAGAATGTGTGAAAGAACTTCCTATATTTTTTATGCTTTGTTTGGAGGATATGCTATGTGAGGAGCATTTCACTTGTGATGGGTGCATAAACTCTAAGAGTTTGGTCAAAACCATATACAGTATAACTGAAAGTGCAATGAAATGCAGAATGTGAATACTTGTGGAGGAGTTGCAGGTTGGGTTTGGATTTGGAGGCCGGCTTGGCCTGGGCTGGGCTGTATGTTCCCAAAATCTAGTGCATTATCATCCTAAGATAATAATGGAAGGGTCCTACCAATTGATATAATGGTCAATTCAGTGCTTTTACAGAATGAACTTTCATCAATTTGTACTCCCTACCTAGCATAATTGGATGAACGTAAGGACCAGTGTCAGTTCTCCATTTTCTGCAAACATTCAAACTTCAGCATTGTCTATATTTACTTTACCTAACATAGGGAGGGTCAAAGGTCATTATAACTTGTAATAGTTGGTCTGTCACTGATCAACATGATCAATGTATATCCAAACAAATAACAAGTTCCAAGATCATCATCCACCTTTAACAAAATATAGAAACCATCCAACCTGTTAAAATTTAAATGTAACACAACAACCCCATTGCTAAAACTTCGTAGGACAACACAACAACATTAAGGACAAAATGAATGACATTAAGCCAATTATCTTCCCCATTATTACCAGATGCCATCAGCCATCA
This sequence comes from Rhodiola kirilowii, assembly GCA_033675215.1. NCBI lineage: Eukaryota > Viridiplantae > Streptophyta > Magnoliopsida > Saxifragales > Crassulaceae > Rhodiola > Rhodiola kirilowii. The sequence continues at coordinate 3,898,388 of CM066193.1, read as the reverse complement.
ATTAAGCACTAAGGCCATCATTTACGATGATCTTTAAATAAAAGATAGTTCACCACCTCCGCGTGCCCCACCACCGCTCCCGCCACCTCCGCTGGCCTCAACCTCACTTCTGAGCTACCCCTTGCTTGTACTGTGCGATTTTAGCTTCGATGGGGCGGGTTTGGTGTTGAGGACGGCGAATGCTGGTGGAGACGCCTCAGGTGCTGTTTTTTGATGTAAATATTTGCTTGGCCGGCCGGTCTTCGCCAAGTCGGACTTGCATGCTGTGCAGGTGGTAGATGGGCGGTGCGGTTGCGTAGGCCACGGGTTGTGACTGTTTGGCCGGCCTCCTTCGGGTACACTGACGGATCTAGGGTTTTAAAACTAGGTGAGCGGAAAAAAAAATCATTAATAATAGGTGAAATTCTTGATAAATCAAAACACAATTCTTACATACTATTCATCAAGAATTTGATTAAAAGAGATACAAGAATCGTTTTATTGAATTTTTTTCGAATCATAAAAGCCAGAAGACAATAAAAAAACACACAGGCGCAAACGATTAATACTCCAACTGAAACACACACACTAACAGAGCACTAAACAACCAACTAGGGTTCTTCTTCAAAAACAACTCAAAAGAACCGCCTCAACAAGCAACTACTCTAGAAGGAACAACTCCGACGAAGAACGCACTACTGACACCTCTGACTGGAACAAAAAGAGTAAAGCAAAGAAACTAAAAAAAGGTATTGATGTCTCCTCTAACCCTGTCGGTTTAGTTGAATTGTTCTCTTTTTTTTCCTATAAATTTTGATCGGGCTATTTTCTTTTTCCTAACGTGGGCTTTCAAATCTTACCGGGATGTAGCTGTGCTAGATACAAGATAGATCCGCCCCTGTTCGGGTAGATAGTGTTGTTAATGGGTTTGTTTTGGCCGATTTCTATCGGGTGGCGCCGGTTATTGTGCTGGTTGTGTTATCGGGGCGACGGCTCTCATCGGTGCGATTGTTTAGGATGTATATATTGTTAGCATGTATGGTTTGCTACGATGGCCGATTAAGTCCGGAGTTTAGGCGGCGGCTCCACTTTCAGCGTGTACGGTTTTGCTGTGATGGAGTCGGGTGCGACGGTGTTCAAGGTTGTTTCACTGGGTATAGTGAGCTTTCAGTTGTGAATTGAGTGTCGGCCTCTGTTGTCGACCAACTTTACGTTTATTCCATTCCAGTCGATTTGTCCAGTTGTAGCCTATATGGCATATTTCAGTCTATCGAAAAGAAAAGAAAAAAGATAGTCCCACTTTTCTTTCTTTTCTAAACCCCAAAATCACGCCCACAGCCGTTTCCCAAGTTTCCTTCATACTAATGTTCAGAAAAATTCATCAGTATAATTTTATTCCATTATATTTTGGTCCTGAACTCGATCGAATCATGCTCAAAATTGTCGACCCTCTACCTCACAATCTTTTCTCTTAACTTTTTCCTATTAAGGAACAAAAATTTAGGATTGGAGCAATAAACTTTTTTTTTTCATACCTAATAAGGATGCCCTAAATTATTCAACATCGATCAGAAAGAGATGTACTCCGTAATTATGAAATCACATGGTCCCCAGCACCATTTAATTACACATTATAAACAAGCCTAGCCTGTGATATGGACACCATGATATTATAAATGATAATAAATTCTATTGAAAATGACAGACTGAGAAATGGAACTTCAATGCTACGCTCAATCAACCGAGCACATAAACCATTAGAGATTTTGAATGAGAAAACAAATTCAGTAACTCCAGAATGAAGTCAGGAGCCTGAGTTGACAAAAACGACTTAACAAACAGAGAGACACAAATGGGACCAATAATAGATAAGTTCACTAAAATATAGAAGACAGATAAAATACGGAGACGAAGATATCAAACCAATGGCTAGAAAGCCAGAAACAAACTGCTTCTTCAACGGCCACCTCCGCCTGAAGGACAGTCTCTAGCAAAGTGCCCAGACTCACCACAGCCGTAGCAGCTTCCGCCACCACCACCGCCTCCTCCTCCTCCATACCTTCCTCCTCCACCACCTCCGCCCTGAGGACAGTCCCTAGACATGTGTCCACCTTCTCCGCACGAGTAGCAACCACCACCGCCGCCACCACCTCTTCCACCATATCCACCTCCTCCTCCACCATATCCACCGCCTCCTCCACCATATCCACCACCTCCGTAGCCACCTCCACCATAACCGCCACCATCCCGTCCACCTCTTCCACCACCACCGCCGCCGCCGCCGCCTCTTCCGCCCTGCACAGCCGCACCTTCCGGTCCAGTCACATCCACAGCCTTCGTCCTTCCATCGCCCCCGCTTTCAACCGCAAACTCAACGGTCTCACCTTCCGCCAGACTCCTGAAACCATCCGACTTGATCGACGACTGGTGCACGAACAGATCCTCGCCGCCATCGTTCGGAGTGATGAAACCGAATCCCTTGGTGTCGTTGAACCACTTGACAGTGCCGGTCTGTTTCTCAGCCATCACAACGGCCGTCGAGGAAGATCTGCAGATCGAGAAGGAAGAGAGAAACCCTAGAACGCGGTTTTCTCAAGTGAGATCGATATGCAGATGTGGAGAAGCGGAACGGTTCTCGGTTTTTTTTATAAGCGACTTGAACGCAGGATCTACTGCCACGTGTTAGATAATATCTTCGTAAAATATCCATTTATTTCCCTAATTTGATAAAAAGCAAATTAATCTAAAATAAAACTTATCTACTTTATTCTACAAATTGATTATGTGAATTCAAAGTTGATTTGTTACTAATAATAAAGATTCATTACTTTACATGTTCAAAAATAAGTTGCTTGTAAGCGATATTTTACCTTATTTTCGTGACAAATATCTCAACTCTTTTGATATTTTTCGTCATCAACAAATATGGGCTTAATTAGATCAATAAAATTGGATAATATTTTTATTTAAACTTAAAGATAAACAGAATTGAATATATTTTTTTGGTAAAACAGAATTGAATTTTGAAAAGTGCATTTTTGGGTCCCATTACTTATTAATAATATAAATCAACCGTTGGATTTCAGTATAGGTAATCGAACGGTTCGGGTGGTTTTCGAGATTCAGATGATAATCTTAACAATCCTGACCGTTCGTTTCTCGTGAGCATTGAATTATATACTACTATTATGGCTGCTTACTGTTGTGATTCGTAAGGTTTCAGCCTTTCAGGTCGTGGGACCAGTTTTTTAAACCTGCGCTTCTATCAATGCGTAAGATAAGGTCCAATTTTGTCAGATAACAATTTAAACTTTGAAAAGTGGTCAAAGATAGTCAACCTCCAGTCAATGGTCAAACTCGTTTTCTGATTGAATCGCATTCCGCTTCTCGATTTCAGTACGTAATTTAATTCATTACATTGTTATTGGGCCGGGCTGGTAAACCATAAATCATCCTGGGCTTTTGAATCTGACAAGCAATGTTATAGATCCAAGACTTGGCCCAGTATGTTTTCTATTGTTGTATACTTGTATTGCGAATTTGAATAAATTTGAGATTTGTCATTTAATGGCAGAGTTCTTAGCAAAATGTCATTGAATTGATACTGTTTTACATATCGATGTGTTATAATTTATAAACTGCTAATTGTATTAGCCATTTGTTGTAAAATCAAATTGATATCAATATCGTGTTGGGTTAATTTTGTAAATTAATCAATTATGTGGGAATCACACATGTAAATAAAATGAATTTGTGTGCTATCATTTAAATAAACCTAATTAAAGTGGTCTAGTTGTGATTTATATTGGCTTATGGGTATAATGTCATGATGATTATTGTGTAAATAACATCCGGTAATTATCTTTCTATGAGAAGCGAAAATGTAATTATGACAATAATGGTTGCCCTAACACACCACTATTTATATGATTTCTTATGTGATTCCACGTAGGCATTTTTTTTATTTGACACAAACCGTCAATTATTGAAATAAGAACAAATAGTTTCATTTCAAAACACACGATTAATCGTATTAGTGGTTTATGCCAAAATTAAAAAATATCGATGTGACTGTTACTCGATCCTCAATCCTAACCCGACCCAAAACTCGTACCGAATTGGATTAAACCCGACATTAAATTGACCGAGCCCAACCGGATTTTATCCACCCCTGATCATAACAAACCTCTAACGCGAGTCAAATACAATTTCAGCTCGTTGCATTTCCCCGAAAACTTTATCATAGTGGCGAATCTCAAATTAAGCAAACTCTTATTAAAAAAATGCTTTTGAGAAGCTTCCTTGCACAGATTAGAGCTTTGTGACACAAGAGAAGGAAACTTGCTTGGAATTTGATAAGAAGATTTTCACACAATTTACAAACAGAGACTCGGAAAGGACAAATAATCTCCAACAGAGATGGATGATCACAGACATCAAGCCTTACCTTCAATCCTAGCATAAGTGAGTCCAACACAAGCATCAACAAAATCCTCATCAATAAAATCAGTAGAAAAAATCTGCAGTTTATCAGCACAGCCTCTAGCAAAACACTGAGTAATAAAAAGCCTCGCATATCCCCGAATGCGTCCCGTAACAGGCTTAACGCACAGGACCGGGTTATCAGGCTTCGGCGTGACCGTATTCTCCACTCTATAAAAAAACTTCCTCGACGAAACCGGCTGCTGCTCACTCAAATGCTTCAAATTGCTCTCAAATTTAGTTGAAGGCAGATCAGTGTCAATCCAGTTGTCTTTCAAGTAGCCAGAGCTCCATAAAGGCCCTCCGTGTTTGGCCTGCGGCGCTTTGCTAGGCTTCCAGACGCAGATCACTCGTTTAGGCAGCAGTTGCGATATGGTCTTTTGAAAAACCTGATCATCTTGATGGATTAAAAACTCTCCAAGCTGTTCTTGTAAGTATTTTTCGAACTCCGGTGGATCATCGTGGCCAAACTCGGTCCTGATTTCAAGAATTATAATCTCTGACTCGGTCTCGGTTAAGAATTTTTTGACATCATTTATCACTACATCAATCCCATAAGTGACTAAAATCCCATGACAGACCTTTTTATTCTCCTGGACGCGAATATCGAGAACTCGAGTACCTTTAACGAGCTGATTGTATATGGATAAGTTTTGGCATTGAGCAAATGGCCTAGTGATGCCCGGGACGCCAATTTTGTTCGTCGCGGAGTCGTGAGTTCCTGGCCAGACGATTTGGTTTATGTGGACTTTTTCCGGATTTAGGCCAGCCATCCAATTTTTTCTGTCTGATGGATGGTAGTCTGAGCCAGGAAAATCCTGGCCACAGTTTTCGTGAAGGTCACATAGCGCTTTCTTCTCTGTTGAAATCGTCTTTCGCTTCTCGGCCTGCTTTGTCACCTGAGCGCCCATTTCGAAATTCTGATGATCAGAGACTGACTGACTGATTCTTGCACAATGTGAATGAACAATGAAATCTTAGCTATGAATTATTATAATGGAGGTTTGGGACATGTTTTGTTTTTTTTATGATGTGGGCCGGCATGGAAGCATGATTGGTGAAATGTGCAAATCAGTTTGTGAGCTGTGTGAATCCAACTGTATGGCTGTTGGAGAATTGATGATTGGATAGATGCGTAGTGATAGTCTTGCCAACCTGTTGATTTCTGGACTAATCTGAACTTAAAGATTTGGTGGTCAATCACTACCGTATGCTTTTAAAACGACGCAGTTTTGTGTAGGCTAAGAGCTAAAATGGAGATTTGTGTTATGCATTTATGGCAACACAAAGTTTCAAATATTTTGAAGAGATGAAAACAAAGGTCATAAAAATGGAGGTTGGTGAAGGACCTACCCCTAGTAGTCTAGTACCAACTACCAACCATGTGGTGAAGGATCTGCGGATAAGATTTACATGCTGAGAAACCTGATTAGCAGACATTGGATATCATCCATACTTTTGAATTTGATGATCATTGTGACAAATTTTAGCATGAGAAATAAAGAGCAAAGCCGATACAAATATGCTGTAAATCAGGATAATACTCAACTTTAGGACCTTAAACTGCTAATATAGTTTATATTACAAATACTCAAATAGTACTACACACTTTTTTTAAGGAAAAAGTACATATTGGTGCCCCACACTATCGATTTTTTCCAATTAAAAGTCTAAACTATCAATTTTTTCGATCAACGGCAAAATCAAAAATTAACTGACCAATTTTCGAACACAAAGTACTGTAGCTTCACCGTGATTAAATTGCGAACTCAATCATGTGAACCCCGTTAATAACGACTCAATAAAAATGTCTATTGGTGTTAAAGAAGAAAAATCGATTAAATACGTTAAGTGTTTATGATGAGTCATTGGGTTATATTCAACGATGTTCACATGACTGGGTTCGCAATTCAATCATGGTGTAGCTACGGTGCTTTGTGTTTGAAAATTAGTCAATTAATTTTTGATTTTGCCATTAATTAGAAAATTTGATTGTTTGGACCATCAATTGAAAATTACCGGTAGTTCGGGATTTCCATTTTTAAAAAAAATAGGATGCCACAGTTTTCTTTTGGTGAGCGAAGATTAGGCCTTAGGGTGTGTGGGGAGGTATAAATTTTTTTTAGATGGAGGACGTTGTTTTAATTTTCAAAAGAGGTTTACCTAAATGTTGCCAAGGTAGTAAAATTTTTTTTTTTTTTGATAGAGTTAGTAAAATATTCTTAGAAATTGTGTTTTGGTCCCGCCTGTTGATAGATATTGAAAATTCACAATTAAGTAGGAATGACTTAAGAGGATGGAGTAACAGTCTAGTGGTCAGCCTGCTCCCTCGTTGCCAGAGTGTTCGAGATCGAATCCTCATGCTAACAATTACTAACATCTAACACTAATCCCTTGTAATAAAAAAAAAAGTAGGAATGACTTAAAGATCCCAGCACAAATTCTGTACTTTTGGCATAAAGCATGTTTTTTCTTAAATTTTAGTATTGCACCACTACACTTCCTTTCAATTTTGTATTCCTCTCTTTTATATCTTGTCTAAATAGTTTCCTCAACTCCAAATGCATTTGAAAAAAAAAAGATATACATTAATACACCGAATCTCACCAAAACATAATAATTAAATGTACGTTGACAAAATTATACCAATTAGAAATATTTTTGTTGATGTTATATCAATTAGAATTTTTAAAGAGAACTTTCTATAAGTCATCCTATATCACTACTTTTAGAACAAATGACTCGAAGAGAACAATTTCCTTTTTCCAAACCACTATAACAATAAGATCATCTCATTCGCATCACATTAGGTCACCAAACACTTAAGAGGTCAAGTAGGTTGTCCAGTGGGGCGCCTCCCCTGTGATTGCCAAACAACCAGGGCTCAAAACCCTCATCTAACATAACAGATACTAATCCCAGCTCTAACGAGCTTCAATCAAAAAAAAAAGAAAAGTAACCAAACACTTACCTTCACTCATTGATTAATATCCAAATTCTCTATTTTCCTCTCACTTTCTTTTTCATCGATGAAAATTTATTATTAAAAATGTACGCTCTAGCATTTTTATTTACATATACTATTGACAATATTTTCTCTCTTCACTTTTATCAAGATAATAGTGATACGATGATTTCGAACACGACTGACATTCAACGTCTGGATAAAAACAGATTCTTACAATCTTTAAAATCTCCTTCCTCTCTCTTCCCAAGAAAGCTCTCGATCCAGGCGTTTCTTCGACAATTTTCCGGTCAGATCCACCAGCCGGCTGGGGCTGCGTGCGGATGTCGCCTTCTTTTTGAAGTCCGTCGTTGCAGCTGTCATGCTGCGTTCCACTCGATCTCCCTTCGGCGCCTTTGGGTGTCGTCTTCGTCTTCAGCAGCTCTACTGTCGGCCCCGGTGGTATGGTATGGAGGTGTTCGAGCCTCGGTGTGTTTGGGTTTTGGCGGAGGTGGTTCTGGGGGTTTGCTGGAGGCTGGTCGGCGGTGTGGTTGTAGGCGTTGGAGGGTTTGATGTCCGGTGGTGAGGTCGGCGGCTTAGGCGTCTTCTGGCAGCTTCTATGGCGCTTTGGTGGTGGCTTTTTGGGCTGGTTTTTGACTGGCGTTATCCTCGTGGAGGTGTTGGGTTTAATTTAGTTTAGTTAATTTTAGTTGTAGGTTAGTTAGGTTAGATTAATTTGTAGTTTTCGTTTGAATAAGTGACTATTCTCGGCCGGTTTCCGGACTGAGTGAGTTGATTTTCCTCAGCCATTTGCGGACTGAGTGATAGTTGCAGTAGTTGTTTCAGATGCCCTCTTTTCCCGGCTCTGGCCTGGGGATGTTAGTGGCCTTGATGAATTTCTGACGAAGATGGGGTGGCCGTTTCGAGGCCTGTGCGACAACCTGAGCTCATGTACTGATTTGAATCATTGAGTCGTCAATGTCCAATATCTGTACAACTTTTCCCATAAAAAAAAAACGTCTGGATAAATATTTGGAAGGTGAAAACTCTCATTACATTGAAGGCGTGGAAATAAGTATTATCAATGACAACGAATATTACATAAGCGGGCACAAGTGACATACAACTTAGTGAATAATTGTAACATTATACATCACAATAGCATCTCCGGTCGCCTTATCGAACCAGTGCGTATGAGCAATGGCATACCCACGAGCCATCCTAAACTTCCCCGTCCCGGTCACCACCGGCATCTCCCTCACCGGGCTCATCGCCTGATTCAGCCCCAAAATACTAAACGAACTCCCATTATACTCCCCATCAGTGAACTGATAATTCATAGCCATGATCAGACCCAACTCCGATTGACAAGCCGAGCCATACAGTCCTTGTGCTCGCCCCACTAGCTTCGACTTCGGGTCAGGTCCTTCGGTCAACGGGTCATCCGCCATCAAAACTGCGCCAAATAAAGTCTTGGAGTTCCCTGTCACCGGTGCTTGTGCTATGCGCACCGCTGATGGGGAGCTCCCGCTTAATGTATCATGAAAGTAGAATTTGAGGTTCGTCGTTGTTTCTTTTCCGGTCTTGATGCTCGTGGCCCATCGGGGAGTCGAGGACGATGCGGAAATGCTAATCTCTGCTACCATGATGGCGAGAACAAGAGTGTAAAGAGCTCGGCTTAACATCATGTTCGATTGTTGTTGTTCTTCCTCTTGCTCTGTTTTTTCTCTTTGGATGAGTGAAGTTTAGGGGTTGTGTAGAGGTAGTATTTATAGATGGAGGACGTTGTTGTTATTCTCAAAAGAGGTTTACCTACATGTTGTGAAGATTGTAAAATATTTAAAAAAATTGCGTTTCGGTCCACGTGTTGATAAAAATATTGAAATTTCACCACCAACATTCCTAATTTGTACTCACAACAACCCCCAATCTTTTTCCAAACAATAAAACTGTAGGCAATAGTCAACACTCAACAACACCACGTATCATAACGACGTCGTTCCTTAATTTCTTACGTCCAGTCTTCCTTGATCCCTTTTTGACTAATCCTTTGGTCTTTTCTAGGGCTTGTATTGCTTGATCGGCCGTTACGTTGCCGATTGAGTTTTTGATCATTGTGGAGGAAGAGGCTAGGAAGGGTAATGAAGGTCAGAATGCCAAGCAGGTAGCAATCATCCTTGTTAGTGCCTCGGTTGTTATTTGTGCAAACTGAATTCTGCTTTGCTTAGGGTTTGGTTGCTTACTGGATTCTGCTAGTTGATTGGAGTAATATTGGAAGTTATTTTCTTAAAGTAACCTTAATCTTCACTTCTAGCAGCTATTCAGCTCATGAATTTAGCTAATCTGGTACTGACTGTGACAACTGACACTGCAACTTTTTGTATAATACCAACCTTTATAGCCAATTCTAGTTCAACAGTAAGAGTTTGTTGCTGGGACTTTCTTCTTCGTGAGACTTTACAGTTTACTCATAAAATTCCTGCCAGATAACCAGGAAAGGCGCCGCCAGAACTGCTGTTGGTGAACTTCCAACTGGGTAAGTGCAGATGCTCTTCTATGTTAAACGATTTGGAGAGCATTGGCGGCCTTCTGACGTTGGAAGCCTGTTCAAACCCATAAGCAACTTGGATCAGTGTTGGTTCTGACCCCTCAGTCCGCTGAAACAGACTCCGAATGGCATTCCATAAGCTTCGTACCCAGCTGGAACAGTGATTCCCGGGATCCCAGTCATTCTCAGCACTTCAAAAGCATCTTTGCCTAGAGTGACCACAGCATACAGATCATAGTCCTGCATCAGTTTTTCAAATGCATTGCAGCTCACATTTTTTACAATTTCAAGGAACCTAATAAAGTCATCCCCGAATTCACTAACTATCTTCATCTCAGCGTCAAGTCGACTAATTTCTGCTTGAATTTGACTATCCTCTGTCATATCCTGCATTGAAAGATTTGTACAGCTGGATGACAGGGTGACAAAGTTACACTATCTGTTCAGTTGAATGCTAACCAGTACAGGTGGGGCTAGTGAAGAACTTTTAAGATCATCCAGGTACTTGCTCAGAATGACATTGTGCCTGATCAGTGCCCCTCTCGCTTCACCGCTTTTATAAGGATCCAAGATCAGGTCAGTGTCGTTTGCTGCCAAATTATCGACTATGGTTGCACCTCTCAGTCTGATATGTCAAACCATAAAATCTACTTATAGCATAAACTCTTGTTTGATGGATGATGCATATTCCAGGAATTGTCTAGCTTCAGTTCTGAAACGTACTTTAGTGTGTCCATATGCTTCTTGAACATCAAAGCTGTGATTGATTCTTTGGGAGAGTTTTCAAGGTATGGAGTTCGTATGATGGCAATTCTTTTCCCATTAAGTCCATCTTTATTTAGAAACTGTTTATAGCCACCTTTAGGTATAAATTTAACAGCCTCTCCTGTTGCCTCAGGGTCTCTTGGATCATATCCTACAATGACATCCAGCACAGAGACGGCGTCCGAGACAGTCCTGCCTATAAGACTTTCAGCATCATAGAAGAGATTCGTTAGTTGTAGTCCTCTGTCCTCCACACAAATTTGGAGGATTTTATTTAGTTTGCAGAAAGAGTTAAAGTTACCCGACAGTGCCTAGTCGAGTGAGAAAGGAATCAATGCCAGCCCGGCTAGTGAGTCCTATTGTAGGCTTTATACCAACAACTGAGTTTCGATCAGCTGAGCATGCAACGGAGCCATCCACCTCTGTTGCAAGTGACACTGCTGCCATATTGGCAGCCACCGATATGGCTGAGCCGCTGCTTGACCCACACGGATCACCAGTCACAACATATGGGTTCTGTGTCATTGAAAAGAATCTCAAGATAACTATGAAGGAAAGGCACGAAGAAGATGGTAAACTGAACTCACCATGCTCTGATCATTTTTTATGCACCAGTCGTTCTGTGCCTTTTTCGAGTCACTGAGTGAACTCTCCACAGGAATGACCTGACCCAAAATCACAGCTCCAGCTTTCATAAGTTTTTCTACCACAACTGCATTACTCGGCATGCTATCTCTTACCAGCACAGGAATTCCATGCAATGAACCAAGAAGCCCACGATCCTGATTCTTAAATTTCCATTCGCCTCATCAGCTTGATCCCGAGCTTCTGAATTCACTTCAGTGACTGTGCAAAGTTTGGGATTCAGAGTCTCAATTTGGCAAAGGTAGAAGTCTACGAGTTCCCTTGAGGTGAGTTTGTTTTCAGCAAATGCGTTGTGGATTTGTTCTATTGTAATATCATGGATCTTGAAATCATATTGGATGCATAAACTGGATAAAAATAAAACAGAAGAAAAAATGAGGTAGATGAAGAACAAATTTGTTATGTGCTTATCTCTTTCCATGCCCGGATTTCCTGCAAATCTTCAGTTTGGGTTGATTATCAGTATTGATTGACAACTTCCTTGCACTGGATCTGGATACATTCAATAACTCATCAATTATAATTTAAGACTTAGAGCTACTTGTGTTAAAGTCGAGGTTCATAATGTCATATGTCAAATAAATCGCCTCCATTTATCATATTTTTATTCAAACTGATTTGTTATTCAAATCTGCAGCAAGGAGTCGACTCGCATGGGTTACTTCCAAACTTAGATTCCTTGGTTCAAAGTCAACTAGGAAAATAAATTAACTCTGAAAATAATATTTCTTCCATTTTTTTATTTAGAAAAAATGGATGAAAAATTCTGTTGTATTTTCATTCAAGCTGATTTTGTAATGCAACATCTGCAGCTAGGAGTCAGCTTGTAGGGATTGTATTTCAAGGCTTAATTTCTGCAGGGAATGAGAAAGCTAGGGGGAGCTGGTCGAAGCCAGTTTAAATGCTCAGATTCTGCGTGTAAGCGGATCTTAATGGCGACAGTACAATTCAGTGTTACCAGGTCGGCTAGATGGTACCATGATAAAGTTGAAAATGATCATCACAATTGGATGTTTTCAAGAATGGTGGCCTCCTGACAGAAGTAGCTTGCTCAAACCCATATGCAGCTTCAATAAGCTTTGGTTCCGAACCTCTTAATCCTCCAAAGCAGATTCCAAATGGCATTCCATTGCTCATATGTCCAGCTGGAACAGATATTCCAGGGAAACCGCCGATGGCCAGCACTGTGGCAACTCCTGGGCCTAGTGTGACAATTGCATCCAATTTGTTCTCCTTCATTATCTTCTCCAACCCCTCTTCGCACAAGCCCTTCATTGTGTCAACGGCCTGACTTACTTCAGTTTCTGATACATTTATCATTTCAGCTGCTAAGAAGGTATCCTGGCCGTACTCCTCTAGCTTCTCCTGCATTGATCAATTTGTCAAAGTTTTGTTGATATGTGAAGTTTTCACAATCGTATTTCTTTGTTACCAGTTTAACAATAGATCAGAATTTTCGATGCAGCTATACTAACCAGAACTTGGTTATTCGCGTTGAAGGCAATAATGTCTGCCAGAGACCTCACAGGTGAGCTGATGAGATCTTTTAAATATTTATAAAACAATGGCTTGAACTCAGACACCAGCGAAATTGCTTCACCACTTTTATATGGATCCAGGATCACATTGACATTCTGTATCTCCAAATGATCCACAACTACAGCCCCTCGCAGCCTGAGGGACATAGGTAACCAATTAGCGCCCAGGCGCTTAAATAGCTTACATTCAACTTGAGCTATCAGATAAAATCACAGGCATACCTTAATGTGCTTATATGTCGCTCAAATGCAGGAACTGCGAAGGAATCATTGATGTAACTATTTATAAATGGAGTCCTGATAATGCCTAATCTCTTCCCCTTGAGTCCATCTTTGTTAAGGAACTGGATATACCCACCTTTTGGTATGAACTTAGCAGCCTCTGCGGTGGCCTCGGGGTCTCTAGGATCATATCCAACTATGGCATCCAGCACATGGACAGCATCTGATACAGTCCTGCATATAGGCCTTTTGAAGGTTTCGGAAAAGCCAGGACAGATCAGTATCATACAAAGTTCAGCATAGCAACATATATGAAGCATGACCCTGATGGCTAAGAAGTCAAAATTCAGAAACTAACCCAACAGTGTCCATTCGAGCTGAAAGTGGCACGACCCCGTCGCGGCTAGTGAGTCCAACAGTGGGCTTGATCCCCACAACGGAGTTCCAGTCAGCTGGGAGTAAGATAGAACCATCAGTCTCAGTCCCCAGCGACACTGCCACCATATTCGCAGCCACAGATATGGCTGACCCACTACTCGACCCGCCAGGGTTGCCCATTTCAACATAAGGATTCTACACATTAGCAACAAGATTGTCAGGATTCAAGATTCAAAAACAAGTCAGCCAACAAGATGAACCATCACTCACCACTCCTTGTCCACTCCTGGCACACCATCCATCAGGAATCTTCTCCAGTGACCGGAACTGATACCACTCAGTTTGACTAGCCTTGCCCAAGATCACAGCTCCAGCTCTCCTCAGCTTCTCCACGACCATGGCATCCCGAGGAACCTTAGACCCCAGCAAAGCATAAGACCCAGCCGTGGTGTTCATCTCGTCTTTCGTCGCTATACTGTCCTTGAGCAGCACTGGTATCCCATGCAACAATCCAAGCCCTTGACACCTCGTCTTTTTGCATCTCCATAGCTGATCAGCTTCATCAGCTTGTTGCTGCGCTTCTGGGTTGACTTCTATGACTGCACGTAATGTGGGGTTCAGGGTTTGGATCTGGTGTAGGTAAAAGTCAGTTAGCTGCCTGGCTGTGAGCTGGGACTGAGCAAAGGCGCTATGGATTTGCTCTATGGTGGCTTCATGGATGTTGAAGTGTGTAGTGCTGATCGAATTCGATGTGAAGCAGCAGAAAACTAGAAGCAGAAAGATCAACTCAAAGTAAGTTTTCCGATTCTCTATAGCCATTTTTTAACTGAGAAGTAGTTCGTGGATCAGAATTGAAACATTAAGTCATTGAAAATATAACCATGACCCTAAACAGTACAGTTTGTTTAATTAATTAACATCAACATGGCTAAAGACTAAGAGGACGCATTAGAATAATTCATAACCCTATTTAATTTGCAGGAAACACAACTGTGGCGCACATTAGAATTTCTTTTTTAGTTTGTAGAAATTATAATATTGTGAAAAAAACAAAGATGTAAAATTGTAAATACCTTGTCCTGGCATTGAATTTGTCAAATTAAGAGAAGCTGAGGTTTTGACTTTGGTCAATCAGTGGGTGTTACAATTCATAAGTGGAATGGTAAAAAATTTAACTTCCTCTAACAGCAAAGTTTGGAAACTAGTGAAGTTACTGTATTGCAGATTTCCTAATTGGTAGCCAGTGTAAACTAGGATATTTTTACTAGCTGCATATGATTAAGTATCCTGCCTGGGTTGAGTTTTAGAAATATTTAAGTGTTTATTTCAAAATTTCAAGTCTGAGTTTGGGCATGTAATTTTTAGTAACATGATGCCCGCAAATCTAATGAGCGACCTGCAAGTTTAATAATAGGATTTTACTAGGAAAAAAGAACTCATTTATTTTTCATCATATAATAGCGTGATGATTCATACTACACTCAGTACTTATAATACATATACTATGACTGGATTTTGCTCATTTGCAGGGTGTAAGCTTGCAGGGAATTTTTCCATATCCACTATTAGCTCTTTTGAATTTCAGAGCAGTGAGGAGAGCGACTCTTGGCGAGCCCGACAGAGCGTTGTTTGTGCGCTGGACGACGGAGACTGCGTTGTACGGGAACTGTAGGCTGTTGAAGGCGTTGAGGTAAGCAGTTGTGGCTTCCCTTAGGAGAGTTTTGTATGTGTCTCCTCTGCCATGGAGGCTTTGCCAGAGGGAGATGTTGGTTCCGTATTTCTTGGCTGCTATGGGTCCAAACGCCACAGCTACCTTGGTGTCCGGGTTTATTGCTCTCCAGTAACATTTGTATTGTGCATTTGTCCAATACCTGCAACAAGTATCAGATTTGTTATTATGCATAGATAGAACGTGCAGTTGAGATTATAGCAGGACTTACTGGTCGGGACAGGCTGTGGCTTCAATGAAGGGAAGCGGAGGAGCGGAAGGAAGACGAGGCAATGGTGGTAGCCTGATAGCGGGTGTTGAGGCCTTTACTCCGGCAGTTGGGGAAGATGAGTTTGAGCAAGCTGATGCAGGCTGAGTAGGTTGAGCTAGCAAAGAGTCCACAGTATACATCCCCACATTGAACAACTTAAATGCAAGTTTAACCTTCTGAGCAGGTCCAGCTGCCAAACCACAAGCTCTTGCACCCTGCTGACTGTTGTTACCGCAAAGGTATTGAGGAATTATGCTATTACAAGGAAAAACAGGAGATATATATACAAGGAGCTAAGTTGGTTACGGAAAATGTGAAACCTGCAAAGAAAGTCACCCGTCTCTTTTGCCATGAAAAATTATGTGAAGCCAGGTCTGTGTTTTTTACAACTTCCAACTGCGTCCATTTATGAGTATGTGGACACTTCAGTATTTCGAATTGATTACCTGTTGCCATTCATGGAAGTCATAGCCAAAGGTCTCGAGAATTGGTCTAGATGGTGTTCTTTCTTAAGTTGTGGCGTGATTCGGAGACCATGAGGCAGGCAGGGCAAGATGGTCCTCTGATACTATCCAGAGTCAGAGAAAAGGAATTAATAGAAGAGACATAGATCGATAAGAGAATTTAATCGGTAACTGATAACTAACTCATAATTGCTGGAGATGCCATTTCGTCAACATCCTTGTCTGTTTTGATACTGCTGCTGTTGCTATTTCCTTTTCTTTTTTTTTCTTTCTATTTCCTGCCTTTAGCAATAAGAAGGATGTGAAGTAAGATGGAAAGACTAGAGATAGAGAGACTTGGCCTTCGGTCCCTGCTTCTTTAATACCCAGTTGCAATTGTAATAATGGAACATCAACTCCAGATGGTCCATCTGTCACGTCCAGAGCACTCATCCTTTAACTCACCTGATCGATCCTAGCTATGAGCTCCAGCGGCCTTGGGACTCTATCTACATCTACAGGCGTCTTCTGTCCCTAACCAACGGCCTCTCGGCTCATCAGATATGCCCTGGCAGGAACAACCCCGCCCTGGTGCTGGCCTCCTCCCCCCTTGTTGGTAAAATCCTCCGAAAAAGTCAGCTCCCTCGTGGTGTTTCTCTCGCTCTTTTGAGCGACTCTTTTGGTCATGCTTGTCTCGGGGAGGATCTCTGCTGTCCTGCCCCTATCAGAATCTCTACTTCCGACGACGTCATCTGGAGACCTCCCACTCGCTCCACTCTTTTGTACTAGTCCCTAGTCCAGTTCAGGCTTTTGTTTTTCTAGGCCTCTGGCCCCTTTCTTTTTATCTAGGTCCTGGCATTTGAGGACTTCTCCTTGTAGCCGTGGTTCCGGCTCTCTGGACCATTTTTTCAATAAAAGTTTTTGTTTGTAAAAAAAAAAAGAAAAAAAAAAGGGAAGAAGATCAATAGTGCTGCAGTGCTTAGGTATTCAGGAGTAGCAAAAATACTAGTTTTGATAAGTTAAAACAGTGACGAACTACAACAAGTGTCCTTAAAATGTGTAGTACCTACTGCCAGTAATGAAACCATGAAAGAACAGAACAGGTAACAAAATCATCCATGCAAAACTTCAATTTCGACTTTTCTTTTGCTGAAGGCCTTCGTGGATCTTCGCACAAAATTCTAGGTCTAAATGGGGGTAGTTTCTTTAGTTCTTGTCCGTGTTTCCGTTTTCCTCTATCTTTTCAGTGGACTTGTCAGCACTACACCATAGAAATATAAGTGTTAAGTGCAACTCATTGAATCATAGAATCACAATGACACAGCACAAACAAAAGAATTCAGTCTTCCACTGGAAGTAGCTAAATATATATACGCTCAGGAGATGTGACAAATGACAATAACTTCCTACAATAACATCCAGATTTCAAAACAATGCAAGCCAGTAGAGAGTCAGAGACAATTATTCTTACAAACACAATAACAAAGAACAAACATGACCACTTTAATCGTACCTACCAATGCTGTCATCAAACACATGCACAGAACAAATAAAGATAATAAAAATGTGTGTGGGGTGTTCAAATATTATACCCCCTTATAGTGTTACATGTTACATCATTTTAAGCCATTGATCAAGGTTGATCAAATGGCTCAAATCAAGTCACCTCAAAAGCATGGGGTAGTGGACATGTGACTTGCATGTGCCATGAATAGTAGTTTACGTGGCGCAATTTGATTGGCTGAAGGTGTAACATTTGAACGCTCATCAAATTTGTGTTTACTGGATTGGAGCTAATAGTAATACCTATGCATTACTCAATTTGTATTTTCTCGAGAGAGTTGTGTTTTCAAAGTTTTCTAGGGTTGTGTTTTCAGTGTTTAGTGGGTCTTCAGTGCTGGGCTTAGGGCTTTTCTTTTTTGAAGTCTTTATTGACTTCTAAGAATAAAAAAATAAAAACCTTTGTTGGAGATAAAATAAAAATCAACACTGCTTTCTCGCATATATGTGTCCACAAGGCATCCACAAACACACGTCAAAGTTGGCAGTCCTTGCTTAATTATTTTATGTCAGCTTCATAACATCCCAGCTACTATATATGGTCAACCTTCGTTTACAAAACCATATCAATACCTCCACACTTTGATTCAATAATTCACTATTCATCGACACTGTCCCAAGAAATTTTTTCCTTTACTCATCGGAACGGATGAATCACACAAGATTTCTGTTTTCAATATGCCTCACAACTCTTATGATCATGTCCCAATCCCACAAATTCTGCTGCACAATCCGGCTTACCTTCTCTGAGGGCATATGCACCCATCACTAAAGAAATGCTAGGAGATGACTTCCTCGCCTAGCATTTCCTCCAAACAAAATACAAAATCAATGAGGATGTTCTCTCACACATTCTCAAGGAGCATTTGTGATCATTGATTTTATGCTTTGTTTGGAGGAAATGCTAGGTGAGGAAGTACTCTCCTAGCATTTTCATTTTCATGGGTGCGGATGCTCTGAAAAATGATCTGTCCCATCGTCCAGGGGCGGATCCAGGAATTTTTCGGACCAGTGGCAAGATAAATATTTTCGGATCGAGGGCGGATCCAACAATTTATTTTCATACTAGAGGGGGCATATAATTGTAAGGTCACAATATTTCGTATTGAATACAAAATAAAGTTTTACAAATGATTTATGCTTGAGAGCAGAAGTTGTGTTCGTAATCTCTAATGCTTCCTCTGATTCTACGGTGTTGCTTGCTTTGGTCTACTCAGCTTGATGTGTGCGGATGAAGGCGTAGTGCAACGTGTCTTGCGTTGTGAAGTGAGGGTCGCGGGGACTTGGTCTCACGTGTCTGCGCTGCGGAGTGAGGGTCGCGGGGACTTGGTCTCACGTGTCTGCGCTGCGAAGTGAGGGTCGCGGGGACTTGGTCCCACGTATCTGCGTCGCGGTTGGATGCTCTGGCAGATGGCGCTGGGATGCTTAGGCAGACGGCACGTACTTGTCGGTTGCTGGCGGCTGACGCTTCTTTTGAGAGCACTCTTCTTTGTGCTTTCTTCTCAAATTTCAGAATGTCAGAATGCCTTTTTTGTGAAGTGAAATGCTCTATTTATAGAGTTCACTAGTGGGCTTGAGATTGGGCCCGTGCTTTGGGTTGAGTTTAACTCATGAACCGGGCTTGTAGATTTGACCCAAATATCCCTTGTGGGCCGGCCCATTTATACTTTAAATAATTTTGATTTGGTCCTTAAACTTTTAGTGCCTACAAATTGCCCCCTCATGATTATGTTGTGCGACACAATTTTGAGTGTCTTAGCGCGACGTGATCGTGAGTGATTGACTTGAGAGTCTTGTGGATGTCGAACTTGTCGTAAGAGCTTCCACGTAATTTTTTTTTTGAGTCACCATGTTGTTCTCCAACTTGACGGTTGACTTGAGATTTTTGTGAATGTCGAACTTGTCGTAAGAGCTTCCACATAATTTTTTTTGAGTCACCATGTCGTTCTCCAACTTGACGGTTGACTTGAGATTTTCGTGAATGTCGAACTTGTCGTAAGAGCTTCCACGTAATTTTTTTTTAGTTTGTCATTTGTCGTTTTCCAACTTGGCGAATGACATCTTTTCGAGCTTCAAATGAAAAGTTCTATCTTCTATTGATCCCTTCTTTTTACGAGTTGAAATGGTGTGGGTGATCCATCTGGAAGAAGCCTACGCATTGGTGGTTGTTGCTCGGGCCGTGAATAGTAATTTCGGGATGAATAGTAACTTCAGGCCGTGAATAGTAATTCCCGGATGAACAGTAATTTCAGGGATGAACAGTAATTTCAGGCGTGAATAGTAATTTCCGGGATGAACAGTAATTTCCGGGATGTACAGTAATTTCGGGGATGAACAGTAAATTCCGTGCGTGGCGGTTCTGGAGTCTTCTAGAATGACTTGCCAACTAAGTTAGCTTAAAGATAAAGCCAAGTCGGTTAGATGAGATTAGGAAATCTTTCCTAAATCTACTTTGTTTGATAATCTTTGGGCATAATCTTTAGGAATCGGCAGCCCTAATTCTCTCTATAAATAGAGCCTTAAGTCAAGAGTTCAAGCCATCCCAAAATCGAGAGCCTCATTCCTCTGATCAGTTCTGAAAAACCCTAGCCTTCGCTGCTCGATTCCTCATCAACTTGGAATTCAAGCTCAACCTGATACACGGCTTTACAAACTTTAATTGCTGCTGATCCTGATCGTCATCACCAACTTCCTTGCTGTAATCATCCTCGGCTGGAGTCTCAGGGGTCCAAAAGGGATTTCGAACGTGCTTTTCAATTTCAATCACGTGTAAGGTACTGAAATATATCACTTGGCCCTGCTATCCAAACGTGGCTTTGTGCTCAATTACTTCAAACTGCTATCCAAACGTGACTTTGTGTTCAATTACTTCAATCAATTTCAATCACGTGTAGTAAGGCATTGAAATATATCACTTGGCCGTGCACTTGCATCAACTTCAATCACGTTTTTTTTTGTTGCCATGCAGCCAAGCTTCGACTTCGAAATAATTTTTTTTTTCCATGACTAGGCCCTCTCCAATTAAAAGTTGCCGATTTTACTGCTCTGACATTGACGCGCTGTTGTTGACGGTACTTTGGCTTGTCGTTGAGAGACCAACTCGCTACCCTTCTTTGCGTAAGACTGCATTCCATCGGGGGTAGTTTCACACTTTGAATTCATTGTGTCAAGAAGAATAAGCTTTTGAGAATTCTGTCACCAAGACTTACGAGTCTAAGGAGATTGGGTTTTAAGTGAGACCGTTTGTGACTCCTCCAATTTCCTGGGAATTCCTCACTTGTCTTAATTTCTTTGACATAGTCGTTTCATTTTTTGTGACGAACTCACGCTGCGATACAAGTCTCTACCCAAAGAAGGCAGGCGCAATGGTGCTCTTCTCGGACTCGGAGGAGAATGGCCAGCTGTTTCTGAACATCGCGGCTGACTCAAAGGCTATGGAAGGCAACATAAAGCAGAAATTTCATGTGTTCCCGTCGATGTTGCGTCCGGATACAGGCTCGAATTTAGGTGGCATGAAGAAGATTTTTCCGCCCGAGCTAACATTGCCCCTTCGTGATGTAGTGCATGGTGGGCCTGCTTACCTCCTCAAGAGTCTTTTGAAGGAAAAGGAGTCGGAAGATACTCGACCCTCTTTACTTGGTCGAAGAATCGCCGCGGGCATTGTGCGGTGGAGCCCCAATTGTTTGAAGATCATTGGAGACTTTACCTATATTCCTCTTTACTGGGAGTGGACTGAAGATGTGATAGCGCGATGTTCCGAACGTTTGAAGAGTGCAAACATCTATGATGCTGTATATGCTTCTTTGTATCTGTACGATCGTGAACCCCAAATAATGCGTGCCTTCTGTGAGAGTTGGTGTCCCTCCACGAACACATTACACACGGTGGCAGGCGAGTGGTCGCTCTCGCTCTGGGATCTTTACGAGATTGGTGGACTTCCAGTAGCAGGGCGTAGGTACGACGAAGCTGTGCCAAGTTTGGAGAATATGAGAGACAATAGAGACAAGGCCAAATCTATCCCTCAAGCCTTCGAGTGTTTGCTTGGCGCCTATTGCTCTCTTGCATCCCTTCCTGAGTCAAGGAATGTGGTTCGTGCAACGCAATGGGTCCAGTATTGGTGTAAGTGCAAGAGTTCATACAGCAAGCCGGGTAGAGAACCAGCTCGTAGAGCAGACAGTCGGCCGAAAAGCAGCCACAATCCGAGAGGAGAGATACATCACAAACCGCTAGAGTGGGCGTCCGGGGAGATGACCGTCTTTGATGATCTTGGAGTTGATGATTCTGAGAGAAAAACGGTTTATCTGGCAGCTTTTTTATCTTGTTGGTTGTGCGTCTTTGTACTACCCGAAGCAGGGGACCCAGTGATCAGGGCTGGTACTTTCGAAGTAGCTGTGCATATGGCGAAGGGCTCAACATTCAGTTTGGCGACACCAGTGCTTGCTAGCATCTATCATGGTTTGAATAAGATGGTGAATGCAGACAAGCCTTCTTCTTCTGGTTCAGCATTTCCTTCACATTACTTGTACGGATGGTTGGCCCATTATTTCGGTTCGCAACACGCAATGGATGGTATACCTCCTGGCCCTCTCATGGTCCGGTATTCAGGCTCTCGAAGCGCAAAATTCTTTACCGACGTCGAAGCTCGCAATCTGATTCATGACGGCTCTTCGTTCAAGGCCTCTAGCCTTGTGCTGCGGGGGAATCGATGCGGGCCTGTTTGTGATGATAAGTTGGATGTCTTGAAGTTTAATTACATCATTTCACTTCGTACTGCTTACCTCCCCTTGCGTTCCAAGGCTTCTTTCTTTCTGGAACCCTATCATCCGACTCGTTTCAGCAGGCAGTTCGGTTTCTATCAAGACATTCCGGGCATACTTCCACGCGATGCAGATGATGGCTTCATCCCTTATGCCACAGCATTGAAGCATTTTAGATTACTTCTCTTCAAGGATAGTCAAACTAAATTGATGCTTCCCGGACGTTCATTGAATTGGGGGGATATGACCACGTCTAGCTTTAAACAATGGTGGGGGAAGGTGACAGTAAACGACCTTCGAGAGAATATCCATTTTTTTATGTCCAGCGTCAAATATGGAACGAAGAACAAAACAGTAGCTCTTGATATGTTGCCTGAGACTGTCGATAGGGTGATCAAGCCCATGCCTGCCTCTCAGAAGAAGGCCATAGATACCGACAGACCAAGAAAGCGGGCCATCGATGGCAGTGATGGAGGCGAAGGTGCTAACCACAAGCATCGTTGCGTGTATGAGGGGCGAAAAGCTCAAGTGCATCAGCATCTATTCGGCCAGGTACCCAACTTTTTGATACGACTTCATTTTTCATATATATATATACCCTATTTCTGAGCAGTATCCTTGTGTGTCGCCCCCTCCCTTTTTTTAGGGTGAAGATTCTGATTCTGCTATTGAAGAGGTTCGGAGGGTTGTCGTCCCAGTGCCAATTGGTGATGCCACGGATGAGACGCCTGTCGATAATGGAGGACAGAGCCCTATACGGTCGGTGCAACATAGCCAACAAGTCTCCGATGCTTCATCTTCTTCCGGACGACCGCAGGGCAACGAAGTACCAAGCTCTGGGGGTGTCACTGCTTCACCTTCCTCATGCCAAACCGTCAAGATGACTGACCAGCTCGTGAGGGTTCTCCTTCAGAACCTAATGGAAGCTCCATACGCAGAAGTCGCCGATGTAGCTGTGCGTGTTACCCACCTCCTTGCTAGTCTTCAAAATGTTGGCGATGACACCTACATTCTTCAGGCGGCCGTTGATGCGTATGTAAAGAGTGTTGCCACACTCCTTGTAGTCCAGCAGCGTGTTGTTAACAACTCCACCCATCATGCCCGTGAGATTTCTACGGTTGAGGACAGTCTATGCTCTGCTCGAGTGACTTTCAAGGGTGCCCTCCAGACTAGCAAGAGTTTGGAGAGACAGGGAGAAGTAGTGGCGCAGGCAATAGAGGAAACTAAAGCCAAATTACGAACTTTGCATAAGGAGGCAGAGAGCATAAGACACCAGCAAAGCCGCCAAGTGGATGTAATTGCTGCGGCCGAGTCAAGCGCCGGTGCACTTCAACAGAAGTTAGATGAATTGAAAACTTTTCGAGCGAGCTCTGATGATTTGGTGAAGGTGAAGCGTGAGTTAGATCAATGCAAGAAGGCTATCCAGGCGGTCATGCATTAGAACCGTCAAACTACTTTGTTATTTTTTTAGAGACTGCACTTGAACACATTTTTTTGTACTCAAGCTACCTACGTACTTACAAAGTCACGTGCGTGACACTTTGCAAGATCAAGTCAACGTAGTTCATTTTTTGTTTTTGTTTTTTGTTTTGGCCGTTCACAGTTTATACTCTTGCGGGCCAGGAGTGTCGATCTTTTTTTTTTTTAGCCGTTCACAGTTTATACTCTTGCGGGCCAGGAGTGTCGATCTGCAGCTTTAGGAGTAGTAGCGCTTTAAGAACTTTCCATTGATTGGTCCGACACGTAATCCTTCTTGATCCACGATCTTGTATGCCCCATTCGTGTAAGCTTCTTGCACCACGTAGGGACCGTCCCACTTCTCTTTAAACTTGCTTCCCGTCTTGTGTGAGGTGATGATTGGCCTTCTTACTGCCAGAACCAAGTCTCCTTTTTGAAAGGAGCGGGGACGCACCTTCTTATTGAATGCACGTGAAAGCCTTGCTTGGTAGCATTGTAAGCTTTGTTGTGCTTGCAATCTCTTCTCGTCGAGGGCTTCCAACTCCGCTAAGCGTAGCTTGTCGTTTTTGTCACTGCTGAGTCCTTCTTGGATGGCTATGCGCATGGATGGAATTTGAAGTTCAAGTGGCAATACTGCTTCCACTCCATATACTAGAGCATACGGGGTTGCTTGGGTCGGAGTCTTGTATGTTGTTCGATACGCCCACAGTGCTTCACCGATCTTTTCATGCCAATCACGTTTTGATCTCCCCACCACCTTTCTCAGCAAATTGCACAAAGTCTTGTTAAATGCTTCGGCCAGTCCATTTGCAGGAGCGTTGTACATCGACGACTTGTATTGCTTGAATTTGAACTTTTCGCAGAGGTTTGTCATGAGTTTGTTAGAGAACTGCTTTCCGTTATCGGTTACAATTCTTTGTGGAACGCCATGTCGGTAGATGATATGCTTTGTTATGAAGTCAACCACGTTTTCTTTCTTTACTTCACGTAGCGTCACTGCCTCTGCCCACTTGGAGAAGTAGTCGGTTGCAGCAAGAATATACGTGTGTCCGTTGGATGCCTTAGGATTAATTGGTCCTACTACGTCGAGTCCCCATGCTTCGAAAGGCCATGATGCAACTGTCGGATGTAGAGGCTCTGGAGGCTGATGTATGAAATTTGCATTGAACTGACATGCATTGCATTTCTTTGCAAAATCTACGCAGTCTTGCACAACGGTTGGCCAATAATACCCCATCCTCTTGACGCGATCATAAAGTTTCGGACCAGACTGGTGAGCACCACAAATGCCGGCATGAGCTTCTTGCATAACTTCCACTGCTTCTTCTTCGCTCATGCACCTTAACCATTGCCCCAGGAACGAGCGTCTGTATAATGTCCCTTTGTAGTGGATAAACCTTGGGGCACGTCGGCGTATTTCTACCTTGTGTCTAGGATCGGTTGGCAACTTCTGATGATCCAAGAAGTCGATGATAGGTTGACGCCAATCTTCTTTTTCGATGTCATAGGCATATACGACGTTTGACGACTCCATGTTTTCTTCGTTTTCCTCCAACGGCGGGACTACCCAACGATTGCAAACTGGAATGGACATGGTCTCTTCTGCCCCCAGTGCCAAATTGGCTGCGAGGTTAGCAAGCGCGTCAGCCAACTTATTGGCACTTCTCGGAACATGTCCTATACTGATGGAGTCAAACTCGTTAAGCAGTTGTGTCGCATGTCTATGATAAGGGATCAAGTTATCCTTCCTGACTTCGTACTCACCAAGTACTTGATTGATTACTAGCTGTGAGTCTCCATAGATATCCATTTCGTCGATTCTTATTTGTCTGGCCATTTGAAGTCCCAGGAGAAGTGCTTGATATTCCGCCATGTTGTTTGAACATAGTTGAGTGAGTGTGAACGAAAAGGGGAGAAGATGATTCTCTGGTGATACAAACACAACTCCAGCTCCAGCTCCATCGCGTCTTGCAGCTCCGTCGAAGAACATCTGCCATGGAGGTAGCACATCGATGTAGAATATGTCTTCGCCTGGAAGATCGATGGAAAACTCCCATTCGGCAGGAACTGGGTGGTCAGCGAAGAAGTCCGCTATGGCTTGCCCTTTTGTTGCCCTCTGAGGTACAAACACTAGATCATATTGCTTGAGAAGCATAGCCCACTTTGCTAGTCGACCTGACAAGACTGGTCTTGAAAGTATGTACTTGATGGGATCAGCTTTGGAAACTACGTGTACTGTATGTGCCTGCATATAGTGCCTCAACTTCTGTACTGCGAATACCAATGCAAGACAAATCTTTTCGATTGGAGAGTAATTGAGTTCAGCTCCCACCAAAGTTCGACTTAAGTAATAGAGGGGTCTTTCTTTTCTTTCGTCGGTTTCTTGTGCACACATTGCCCCAAGCGACTTCTCCTGAGCGGCAACGTAAAGTATCAGTGGCTTTCCTGGAGTGGGTGCCCCAAGCACTGGTGCAGTAGACAAGTACTTCTTTATGCTATCAAAAGCTCTGCGACATTTGTCATCCCAAACGAATGGAGCATCCTTTTTCATGAGGTGACTGAACGGTTGACAACGCCCTGCGAGGTTAGAGATGAATCTTCGTATGTAAGCCAGTCGTCCTTGTAATCCGCGCAATTCTTTTAAGCTTTTTGGTTCGGGCATTTCTTGAATAGCTTTGATTTTTGTCTGGTCTATTTCGATGCCCCTGTGTGTGACTACGAAGCCCAGGAATTTCCCCGATGTGACGCCAAATGCACATTTAAGCGGATTCATTTTGAGCTGGCACTTTCGGAGTCTTTCGAAAACCGTACGAAGATCTTGGATATGGTCACTCCTGGCTTTTGACTTGACCACCACATCATCGACGTAACATTCTATCGTTTTATGCATCATGTCCTCGAAAATCTTTTGCATCGCACGCTGATATGTGGCTCCTGCATTTTTTAGGCCAAAAGGCATGACTTTATAGCAGAAGATCCCTTTTGGGGTTCGGAATGCCGTAGCATCTTGGTCTTCAGGCGCCATGTGTATCTGGTTGTATCCAGCCGTACAATCCATGAAGGAGAGAGCTTCATGTCCGGTTGTTGCATCTATCATGAGTTCCGTAACCGGCAGGGGGAAGTCATCTTTTGGACATGCTTCGTTGAGATCTCGAAAGTCCACGCACACTCGCAGCTGCCCATTCTTCTTCCTTACTGGAACAATGTTGGCTATCCACGTCGGATACTTAACTTCACGAATGAAATCTGCGTCGATGAGCTTATTAATTTCTTTCTCAATTTCGGGAACCAGCTCTGGCCTAAATCGCCGTTGGGACTGCTTCTTTGGTCCGACCCCCCTTTTGATCGCTAGACGGTGCAAAGCTATCTTCGGATTAAGCCCTGGCATCTCCGTGTAGTTCCAAGCGAAAACATCTTTGTATTCTGCCAATAATTTGAGGTACTGCTCCTCTTCTTCTTCGGTTAGCAGGGTGCTAACGTATATTGGACGTGGATTTTCGGTGGTTCCGAGGTTCACCTCTTTCAGGTCATCAACAGTTGACTGCCCGCCATCTTCGAGTACCTCCGGAGCTTGATCAGCCTCTACTTCTTCGACTTTATTTGGAACTTCTTCGGCTGTTACGTGAAAGGATGTCGCTATATCATACTCAGTCATGTCTTCCTCTTTATTGTTTTCGATTTCATCTGCAGTGATTTGGTGAGTTGATGTAGCATCTTTTTGATGACGAATAGAAATTTTCACAGGTGGTGGAGGCTTGTGACCCAGACCAGCGTGTTTGTGAGCCGTTCCATGAATCTGGGCGATACTATAAGGATGAGGTTCGATCACTTCTCCGAGCATGGCCGGTCTTTTGAAATTGTATCCTGACTTCTCCATCAACTTATAGGCGTTTGGACCAAATTCTCCCTTCAAACTTACATTCCTTTCATGTGGTTCGATTGACTCCGAAACGAATCCTTCTAGCGGGGGCCTCAGAACCTTTGTCGTATTTGCATTGGTTAATGGAATGACTACTTTGGCCACCCATTCTTGTTTGACCATCCTTCTGACCTTCTTTTGGTCTGCAAAACTTGTCTCTGATTTTTGACAGTCTTCCAGGGGTCTTTGTCCTGCTTTACGTCGAGAAATAGGTATATACCGCAAGATAGGAAGTGTGCTTTCAGGAGTCGGTCTTTGCGTTTGTGTAGGTATCATGACACCTGCCCTGCTCCTGGCCTCTGGTTTAATTTCTGATTTTATCTTTGGCCGATTTTGGTTTGCTGGTCTTCCCTTGTCGTTCTTGCTAGTGGAAGGGATGACCAATGGCAGTAGTTCGCTTGACACACCATTTTCCTCATAGAACTTAGCATCTGCAAAAAACGAATCTGCCTTGGTAAATGGTTTGACGTCACCATTTATCTTTCTTTCACCGTCGCGATAATACTTCAAGCATTGGTGAAGAGTTGATGCCACAACTCCGTTCTCATGCTTCCATGGTCGACCGAGTAGCAACTTGAATGAAGTTCTAACGTCAATGATATGAAACAAGGTATCGGCTGATAGCTCTTCAATCGCTAGATTAACACGAATCATGCCAATCGCACGTTCAGTTTTTAGGTTGAATCCGTGAATTAAAAGCTGGCTATTAGAGAGTTCGTCCATAGTGATTCCCAATAAATCCATGGTTTCTTTTGGCATGAGGTTTACTCCAGATCCCCCGTCCACCAAGATTCTTCCCACCTTTTGTCCTCGGATGTAGCCTGTAACATACAGAGGTCTGTTGTGAGGCTTGGATCCAAGAAGAAGATCTTCGTCATAAAATGCCAAGGTCGTGTTGCAGGAGGTGCATTTGGCTTGACTTTTTCTTAGCTTTTCTGCATTTTTGATGACGTCCTCCTTTAGCTTTGGATGTAGGAGTGCTTGTGCTATTCGTTGTCGTGATTCCTCTGGCAAGTAGAAAATCTGCTCCCACTGCTCGTGTTTAGGGAGAGTTTCCAGGATATCGAGCACATCAGCGTCATCTTGAGGATCCGAAGGTGGTTGTGTCTTTGTGGTTGGAGATTCATTCCTCTGCTCAGCTTTGTGTTCTTCTTCACTTTCTTCGCTTATTGCCCCTGAGGTTGTGTTGACCCCAACTTTACCGAAGGAATCCTCCATCTGACGTGGTCTCTTCTCGGTCACCTGCTTCTTTTTTCGGCGGACAAGTTCTGGTTGTGGACTGACTTGCTTCTTTGCTCTTCTTCGAGTTACAAGAGTCCATCCTTCATCATCCTCCATGCATTCGACTTCTTTCATAATCCCATAAGTTTCGATTCTTTTTGGATCATAATCGCATCTCAACTTTTTCGATTCAGCTTCAATAGATGGCTTTGATATCCACACTTTTGTTGGCTCAAAGGTGCCAAATTGGATTTGTTGCATGCACCATTCTTGTGGCTTGCAAAGTGAGTCGCAACTAGTCGTCGCAGAGGTGTGGTTTGCTTCTATTGTCTCATCTGTGTCGAGCTCGATGCGCCCTTCTTTGACTAATCTCATTATAAGCTCCTTGAAAGTGATGCAGCTTTCGATACTGTGGCTAACCAATCTATGATAGCGGCAGTATTTAGGATCATTAGTCCTGTTGACTTCATCTGGGCGTTTTGCTTCTGGTAAGTTGATGATGCCTTTCTCCAACAGGTCATCGAGCATGCCTGACAGATCAGAGTCAGGGAATGGATACTTCTTGGCTTGTAATTCCCTCAGTGTAGGCTTTGTGCGCTTGAAGTCTTTTGAGGTGACTTCTTTCCTCTTCTCCTGCTTTGGTTTTGATGATATCTTTACAGGAGCGTCGTTGGTGCTGATGGCCATGGCCTCTTTCGGAGCATTTTTGTTGACCCTTTCAGGCTTCTTGCATTCCCTCTTATCGATGATTGCCTTTGACGAGGATAGGTGATTCCTTCCATGTCCTTTCACGGTGATTTCCATATCGTGTGCGCGTGTGGCCAACTCTTGAAAATTCCTAGGTTTGATACCCTTAAGGATGTATAGCAAATCCCAGTTCATTCCATCGATGCACATCTCTACAGCTGATGTCTCGCTGATGCGGTCTTTACATTCAAGGCACAATGAACGCCAGCGGTTGATATAGTCAACCACAGGTTCTTCTCCCCATTGTTTTGTGTTTGTCAGTTCACTCATGCTGACAACCCTTCTGGTGCTATAGAATCGGTTAAAGAATTCGTCCTCCATCTGACTCCAGCTGTCAATAGACTCTGCCTCCAAGTCAGTGTACCAATCGAAAGCAATGCCTTTTAGAGATCGCACAAATTGTTTGACCAGCAGATCCCCTTCAGTCCCCGCGTTGTTACACGTTTCGATGAAGTGGGCGACATGTTGCTTTGGACTTCCTTTTCCGTCAAACTGTTGGAGTTTGGGGGGCTGATATCCATGTGGCATGCGCAGACCCTCTATTCTCTTGCTGTAGGGTTTGGCACAGCGTGTACCACCAGAAGAATCTCCACCTAGCTGGCTCTTGACCGCGTTGGCTATCAGCACTTGAAGTTGGTCTTCGTTGCATGCAACACCTCCGTTCTTGTTGGTTTCTACAGGGATCATCTTGTTAGTGTCATCATCTTCAGCCGTCAGATTGACTTCTTCAACCTTTCGTTTCCCGAGCCCAACCACCTCTTTCTGGAGTTCTTCAAGTTTCTTGTTCTTCTCCTGGTTGTCTTTCAGGACTAGCTCAAGCATCTCTCTTAGTTCTTGCATCTGCTCCTCCATGGTCTTGGTGCCTATGGTCATGACAGAAGCTACACAGGGTTTGGGTGTTTCGGCTTGTTTTGGTAGAGCAACCTTCGCTTTTGGTGAGGGTGTTCCGTCAGTTCTCGCACTTCCCTTGTGTTGTGGGGAGTTGGAGGCAATCACTGCCGTAGCCGCAGCAATGATGGAAGCAACAGTATATGTGCGTCCCTTCTTTGGCACTTGAGAAGCTCGTAAGCTTGCAGCAGCGGCATTGACAGCCATCCTTTGAGTCATTCCTCTTGTGCAGATGCTGGTTGGTTGAGCTACCGTTGTGGCGTAAGTTTTCCTGGCAGTTTGCGGACTGGTAGGTTGAGCAGACATCTTAGTTTTAGCGTAGGGATGAGAGGTAGAGATCTTCACGTCGGGTTCACCAAAATTTGTAAGGTCACAATATTTCGTATTGAATACAAAATAAAGTTTTACAAATGATTTATGCTTGAGAGCAGAAGTTGTGTTCGTAATCTCTAATGCTTCCTCTGATTCTACGGTGTTGCTTGCTTTGGTCTACTCAGCTTGATGTGTGCGGATGAAGGCGTAGTGCAACGTGTCTTGCGTTGTGAAGTGAGGGTCGCGGGGACTTGGTCTCACGTGTCTGCGCTGCGGAGTGAGGGTCGCGGGGACTTGGTCTCACGTGTCTGCGCTGCGAAGTGAGGGTCGCGGGGACTTGGTCTCACGTATCTGCGTCGCGGTTGGATGCTCTGGAAGATGGCGCTGGGATGCTTAGGCAGACGGCACGTACTTGTCGGTTGCTGGCGGCTGACGCTTCTTTTGAGAGCACTCTTCTTTGTGCTTTCTTCTCAAATTTCAGAATGTCAGAATGCCTTTTTTGTGAAGTGAAATGCTCTATTTATAGAGTTCACTAGTGGGCTTGAGATTGGGCCCGTGCTTTGGGTTGAGTTTAACTCATGAACCGGGCTTGTAGATTTGACCCAAATATCCCTTGTGGGCCGGCCCATTTATACTTTAAATAATTTTGATTTGGTCCTTAAACTTTTAGTGCCTACAATAATCAAAATGACTGGGGGGCAAAATGTAAAAATCATTCAAAAATACATCACATTTGTCTAATATTAAAGAAAAATCGGAAAATCGACCCGGGGCAATTGCCCCCTCCCCACCATGTGGATCCGCCACTGCCATCGTCCATTGGAACATAGCAAAGATATCAACCCGACCACTGAAGCCAGCTTTGATTCTCTGCGCAAGCTTAGGATAAACATTAAGAGAAGAGCACGCAGGAGGTCGTACAAATGGAACTTCAGCAGCCACGTCCATCACCCCCTGATTACGTCCATGTTTTCTCTGTTTCAATGCTTTTTAGCTTGCTATTTGTGTAGCATGTGTGTTTTAGTTATAAGCTTGTTTGAGTGATTGAAGGGTAAGTTAAGTAGTTCAGGAAATTAATTCTTGCAGCGTAATTTATGTACTGCTATATATATTTGCTAAGTTCAGCATCTCAGTGTCTTTTATCTGCTTTATGAATCAGCTTGTGAGTGTTATTTTTTCCTTTCAAAAAGATTCCTATACATTACACTCTCATTCATTACTTAGTAAAATATGATATATTGTTATCGGATATACAGTTATCTAATTTATACTAGAGATCCTAACCTCATATCATATTATCAATACATGCACTTAAAAAAACCGAAACATTTGGATGAAAGAAACTGAGCATATGTACGTACGTGTATTCTTTGCTTGGTCAAGGATGCTAATATTGCTTTGATTTTAAGCATCTCCTTCGGCAAAGGTGGAATAGAATCGTGTATATAATCTCCACAATCACAAGCTGCAGAATACATATAGCATAAGAATTAGAAGAACGTACACCAGGAAGAAATTTTTTCGTATATAAAGAGTGATTTTATTCAAAAAGGCTCAAAAACATTCCGAGATAAAATACAAAACCAGCACCTTCTAACACCAAGAGCCACTAGACTCTCTCAACACAAAAACTCCAACACGAGACAACCCAAAAAAAAAAAACCTGCTCCACTTGACTCTACTGTGGCTCTAATTTCATCAGCACATTTTCAGTTTTTCACAGGTTCATCAATCATATACCTCAGTTGTTTGATTTAGAGCTACTTGTAGCCAGTGTGAACTGATTCTGACCTCAGGATTTGAATAAAATAGACCCGAATATATGCTTCCTGCTAATCACTATTCTCATTGTATCCCTTCTGATTTAGATGATTCATTCAAATATAGGCTACTTCAATATGACGTACGCTTGAAAAAGTATGTCATTCACGTGATCTTTATAATATGTTGTTGCCTGCTAGCGCGTTCCACTTCCACAGTAGTGCGAAAAACGATAGTGTTATTAGAAAAAAACATAAACATCCAATGAACATGCGCGTTTTACTAAAATATCACTGTCAAACTAGAAATTGTAAAAAACCAAAGAGAGTCAAATTTCTACTAAGAAAAACAGTAAGTATTTTTTTTTCTTCAAATCTCTTGGTCATAAATATGAATACACAACAACAAATGCAAACACTCAATTGAAGAAAACTCTCACAAAATGAGAAACACTCTTAACACATTTGTGCGGTAAAATATAGAGAAGATCATTACTTGGAATGATACACTGCCTTGTCTATAGATCGTTTTAAAAATGAAGGATGCGAATAGAATAATAAAAGGAATATGAATATCACACATGTCATGTAAATAGGCCAATTGCACATTTTGTCAAATGAGTTTACAAAGTGATATTAGACAAATATATATTACCTTTGTTTAATTGCTGAGCAATTAATTGTGTTGCTGGTCAGGCCGGCTGCTTTTTATAATGCGAGAACTGAGAATCCTGCTAACATCTCTGTATATATAACTTTTGCAACCGTGGCTAATATTATAGCATATGAATCTTGACCTCGGCGATTGCTCCATCTGAAATATAGCCACTGGTCTGGTTGCTATTACCATCTCTTAGGAATTTGTTTAACAATTTTTCTATGGCCAATAAATATTAAACCATGATCAGCTCTTGAGTCTTGACTTGACAAAGACTACCATTAATTGTTCGCTGTTTATATCTTTTGGTGGAAAACTTTTCAAATCCTTCTGCATCTCCCAGCCAACTGCAAACAAGAAATTGTTACTTTGCCTTAATAAGGGTCACAGAAAAATCAGTTCATATCTGAAAACTCGACCACCTTTCTGTAGGATTAATAACTAATCCTCCCAGGATCACAATATAGTGGCACACAATTCTCACTAATTTTGGTGGACTGTAAAGGAAGATAACAACTGATTTATTGTACTCAACGGAAACACACTCGTACAATTAAGCTAGGAAATAACAAACTTAGCCAGTACTGGTTTCCTGACTAAATGTGAATTTAATCACACAAAGATCAGGCTAGCAGTATAGACTAAATAAGCAAAACTTTGTAGAGAGAAGATGGAGGATTGTGAGATGATTATGGATGCTTACAAGTGAAGGGAATGGCTTGTATTTATAGCCATGGAGGGTTGAGGAGATGATGACATTTGGCACAAGGGGAGAGGAAGAGCAATGAGAGCCATACACATGGGTAGGGAGCTCTAGCCGCCGGCGGCTTTGTGTGTGGAGGAGACACATGGAAGCTTGTGTCATCCAAGCCATACATATGGATGAGCAAGGAGCCGCCGGTTGGAGGTCACCATGGATTATATATTCAACACTCCTCCTTAATCCATGATCTTGCTACTCCAAGCATATGTCGAAATAACTCAAACTTATCACTTGAGAGACCCTTGGTAAAGATGTCTGCAACTTGTTCATCAGTCTTGCAGAATTCTAACTCAATCTCACTATCTTTGACCAACTCTCGAATGTAGTGATACCTGATCCCAATATGCTTGCTCCTGCCATGAAATACTGGGTTCTTGGCTAATGCAATAGCCGACTTGTTGTCACACATAATCCTCGTGGGGCCCTCTTGCTTATGTTTCAGGTCTTCCAGTATCCGTCGAAGCCAGACTGCTTGACAAGCTGCGGTAGTTACTGCGATGTACTCCGCTTCAGCTGTAGAAAGAGCAACAACCTGTTGCTTCTTTGACGACCATGAAACCACTCCATCTCCTAGATAGAAAGCATAACCTGATGTACTCTTCCGAGTTTCCACATCACCGGCCCAATCACTGTCTGTATAACCTGTCAGACAAAATTCTTCTGTGTGAGAATACATAATCCCATAATCAATAGTACCACTGATATATCGGAGTATACGCTTTGCTGCTAGCAAGTGCGACTGCTGCGGTTTCTCCATGAACCGACTGATAAGTCCAACTCCGTACACTATATCTGGCCTAGTTGAAGTCAAGTATCGTAGACTTCCAACTATACTCTTGAAGTATGTGGGATTCACAAGCTCTCCAGTACCTTCTTTCATCATCTCCATCCTCTCTGCAACTGGTGTTCTGACCGCCTTCATTCCCTCGAACTTAAACCTCTTCAAAATATCTTTGGCGTACTTCTTCTGTGAAATGAAGATTCCACTGTCCGCCTGCTCAACCTCGATGCCTAAAAAATAAGACATCAGTCCCATGTCAGTCATTTCAAACTGACGAGTCATCGCTTCTTTGAACTCGATGAACATCTCCTCCGAACTTCCTGTGAATATCAAGTCATCCACATACAAGCATGCTATCAACATCTGTCCTTCAGTACTCATCTTGATGTAGAGTGTATGCTCGTAAGGACACTTCTGAAATTCGTTTTCCAGCATATACGTATCAATCCTCGCGTACCATGCTCGCGGGGCCTGCTTCAGTCCGTATAGTGCTTTCTTCAGCTTGTAGACATTGTTATCTTTCCTTCTCTGCACATAGCCTGGTGGCTGATCAACATACACCTCTTCTTCTAGAACTCCATTCAAGAATGCTGACTTCACATCCATCTGGTGTATCTTCCACCTGTTTTGTGCTGCAAGTGCTATAATCATTCGAATGGTATCCATTCTAGCAACTGGTGCAAATACCTCAAAGTAATCGATACCAGGCTTCTGCCTGTATCCCTTCACCACTAGCCTTGCCTTCAACCGGTCCACCTGACCGTCGGGTCTGCACTTCGTCTTGTACACCCATTTCACTCCAATCGACTTCTCACCAACAGGTAAAGTCGTCAGCTCCCAAGTATCATTCTTCTCAATGGAAGCTATCTCCGCATCCATAGCTTGTATCCACCCTTTGTCTTTTGCTGCATCCTCGAACGTTATAGGATCACAATCTGCAAATAGACAAAAGTTCACCATAGTTTCATCAGGTGTGTCTGGCTCATCATCTCGGTAGACCACATAGTCATGATATCGAACTGGTGGTCTTCTCTGTCGTGGTGGTAAACTGCTAGACTTTGACTCAGTTGATTTCTCAGGTGAATCAACAACTGGCGCATGCCTATCTTCTGTAGGCTCCTCCTTAATATCGACACGAGGTTCTCTAGCATCCGTTTGAGACCAATCCCAGGTCTCATCTTCGGCAAACTGTACATCTCGGCTGATAATCAACTCTCCCGTGTCAGGATCATAACACTTATAACCCTTCGTATCAGCACTGTACCCGATGAAGATGCATCGCCTACTCTTGTCGTCCAGCTTCCTCCGTCGCTGATCTGGTATATGGGGATATGCAATACACCCAAATACTCGTAGACAAGATACATCTGGCTTCACACCACTCCAAGCTTCATCTGGAGTCTTTCCTTGAACCGCCTTCGTGGGACATCGGTTCAGTAAGAACACTGCACAAGATACCGCTTCTGCCCAATAAGGCTTCGGTAGCTCCTTGGCCTTTAACATGCTTCTGGCCATCTCAAAGATTGTGCGATTCTTCCTCTCAGCAATGCCGTTCTGCTGAGGTGTGTAGCTTGCAGTCAACTGCCGTCTGATTCCTTCGGCTCTGCAATAGCTTGAGAATTCATTTGAAGTAAATTCTCCTCCTCTATCTGATCTCAGCGTCTTCAAGGTGTAACCACTTTGTTTTTCAACAAAGGTCTTGAATTCATTGAACGTCCGAAAAGCCTCCGACTTTTCTCTCAAGAAATAGACCCAAGTCTTTCTTGAAAAATCATCAACAAGTGCCATCATGTATCGCTTTCCGCCAAGAGATTCGACCTCCACTGGACCACATAGATCCGTGTGAACCAGCTCCAATGGTTGGTTCGCTCGTCTCGCCTTTCCTACTGGAAACGGCTCTCTATGCTGCTTCCCTCGCAAGCACGCCTCACATGGTTGACTAGGAATCTGAATCGCCGGTAGTCCTGTCACCATTTTCTTTGTCGCCAATAATTTCAGTCCGTTGAAATTTAAATGGCCAAATCTGAGATGCCACAGCCAACTGCTGTCTCTCACCATCGTCTGGAAGTTCACTTCAACTCCCTTCTTAAGAATCCACGGGAACATTCGATTCTTTGTCATAGGGACCTTTGCAACGATCCTCCGGTCTTTGCCTTCAATTGTGCAAACGCCATCTCGAATAGAAATGGAATGACCTCTCTCCGAGAGTTGCCCCAAGCTAAGTAGATTCCAACATAACCCGGGTACATAAAACACATTTGTAATAGTTACGTATGTACCGTCATTTGTCTGAATTTGGATGTCGCCTTTGCCCATGACTTGGATTTGCGACTTGTTTCCAAAACTGACTTCAGCACGAGCGGATTCGTCTAAGCGAGAGAATAACTCCTTTCTCCCGCTCATATGGTTGCTGCATCCGGAGTCAAGATACCACACGTCTGTGTAGCCTTCACAGGTCTCCTTCGTCTTGCACGCTAGAACCATGTTTCCATGCGCCTCGGAAGCATAAGCTTGCTCCACTCGCTCATTTGCTCGGCATTCAGACTTGTAGTGTCCGAACTTCTGACATTTGTAACACTGGACTCTGGACTTGTCACGCCCTCCAGTATCACCACCTCGAGCTTGCTGAATATTGCTGCTACTGGCTTGGTCTCGTCCACCGTTATAATTTCGGCCTCCTCCTCGGCCTTGTCCACGTCCTCGACCTCCACGGTAACCTCCGCGAGTTCGTACTTCGACTCGGCTTTGCAAAGCCTGCTCCTGACTAGAGCCGTTCGCCTTCTGGTTTATCCGTTGCTCGTGTGAACCCAGCGAACTCATGAGTCGATCAATCGACATCTTTGATGTGTCGTTTCCTTCTTCAATAGCTGCTACGACATGTTCAAATTTAACGGGTAACGAGCGTAATACCTTTTCGACGACTCGTTGTTCCTCCAGCGCTTCCCCGTTAACTCTCAAATTGTTAACGACCGCTTGAACCCGTTCACAGTATGTTGACACGCTTTCCGAGTCAGTTATTCGTAGTGACTCGAAATCTCCTCTCAGTGTCTGTAGACGCATCCGCATGACTCTTTCATCGCCTTTGTAAGCGTTCTTTAAAATAGTCCATGCCTTGTGGGATGTCTCTGCCTCTGATATTTTTTCAAATATCGGTTCCTCCATAGCTTGAAAGATCGCAAATAACGCTTTCTGATCTTTCTTACGAGTATCCGCCAATAAATCTCTATCTTCCTTTTCAAGCTTGTCAAAAGCCTCTCCGACTACTTCGGTGTAGCCCGTCTCGACCAAACTCCATAAATCTTGGGACCGGAAAAAAGCCTTTAATTGGATAGACCAATTTTTGAAATTCCGCCCGTTGAATTTCGGTATCTGAAGTGGAATTGTGTTCGACATAATTGAACCACAATACTAAAATATCGCTCCTGATATTTTGTACGCAACACTCGCTCTGAGGCCAAATGTAGGATTAATAACTAATCCTCCCAGGATCACAATATAGTGGCACACAATTCTCACTAATTTTGGTGGACTGTAAAGGAAGATAACAACTGATTTATTGTACTCAACGGAAACACACTCGTACAATTAAGCTAGGAAATAACAAACTTAGCCAGTACTGGTTTCCTGACTAAATGTGAATTTAATCACACAAAGATCAGGCTAGCAGTATAGACTAAATAAGCAAAACTTTGTAGAGAGAAGATGGAGGATTGTGAGATGATTATGGATGCTTACAAGTGAAGGGAATGGCTTGTATTTATAGCCATGGAGGGTTGAGGAGATGATGACATTTGGCACAAGGGGAGAGGAAGAGCAAGGAGAGCCATACACATGGGTAGGGAGCTCTAGCCGCCGGCGGCTTTGTGTGTGGAGGAGACACATGGAAGCTTGTGTCATCCAAGCCATACATATGGATGAGCAAGGAGCCGCCGGTTGGAGGTCACCATGGATTATATATTCAACACTTTCCCCCTTGGGAGCTCTGCCAGGACTTAATAACAATACTACTGACAGCTGGTGTTGAGCATGTTAGGTAAATCTCGATTAATATAAAAGGAAACATGATTAGTGTAAGACATGGTTTAATAATATTTTTGTCCTTGTCTGGCTATGGGTTGGCTGGGTTTGCAAATAAATTCTGTGGACATCAGAAAATTCCTTCAGAAACCTCAATCAGGCAATAACTCAGTTAGTCATTCATGGTGTTAGAAAATTGTGAAACCTGTTTCAACTACTGGATCTCACACAATAGGTACATGAGCGGCTATCAGTACATGACACGAGATCAGCACATTCCTGAAGCTCACCATCGTTTGAGACCTCAGGGAGTAGGCTCGCCAGTTGCTGCACTGCAGGAGGCTCCATCAAATACTGTTATTGCCACAGCTGGTGAACTGCAAGAGAAGCTAAACAAACTGAACTCGTATGTTGGGATGCTGAAGAATATTTTAGATGATCATAACATAAGTTACCCTCCTGCACCATGAACTTTATTTCTCGTGTTTGGTATTGAACTGATTTCTGATTTCAGGAATTTGATATCCTTTTGATGCCTGAATACAAAAGACCTGCATATCAATTTGTCATTTTTGCATCGTGTCTCATCTGAGAAATTGCAACTCAGAATCTCTATGACCCAGACGCCTGACAGGCAACGCATGTCCAACCACATACATAACCACACATACGATTTAAATGCACGTCAGTCTGGAACATTTCATCATATAAGTATAACTCCCAATGTCCATGTCAGATCAGGGACGTATCTATGTGGTGGGCTGCTCGGACTGCAGCCCGGGTAGAAATTTCTGTCCAAAAAATTTCATGACTTAGCTAGGAGTCGAACACAGAAAGCATGGTGGTTATTAGGGAAAATTTTCCAAATTGCACTAAAATTGAGATTCAATTCCAATTTACACTAGTTTTGTAAGCTAGCCGTCGTTGCTCACAACGTCTTAATGTTAAGATGCTCTTATTGAGAGCGTTTTAAACTGTGGTGGATTATTATATGAGTTAGCAGGCTGATGTGGATGATTTGAGTTTATTTTTTTATTTGGACGTCGTTGCTCACAGCGGCTTAGTTTGATCTAAGTTGCGAGCCCTAACTTTTCTCTCTTCCTCGCGCTGTTTCTTCCCAAAATCGATTTCATCCGCTGCACTGCTCCGACTGACCGCTCCGGTCCATCCATCGCATTGTTCCGACCGCTCCGGTCCGTCCGCCGCTCTGCTCGTCTGTGGCTAAGTTGTTGTTTTATTCTATCTTTTTAGCAATGGATAGTGATGAAATCGATGAAACGACACTGTTAACTGTAGAAGTATTTGAAATTCCAACACAAGACGAGTTTGATAGAGATTATCTAGAGAGTCTTGATATTAATAGTGAGGAAGGGTATATGGAAGTACCCATCGACGTTGTTCGAGATAATAACTCCCTTTGGGATTTCCCACCATTCAATAATGTTTCGGCTTGGATTAATCATCCAGCGATAGACGACCATGGGTCTCACAATGAACAGTTTAATACGAAGGAGCTGCGCAAAGATGGACTATTTTTGAGCAAGGAGTCTCTTATATATGCTTGTCAGAGATATTCCATTAAACAACGTCGTGAGTATGGCGTTAGAAATTGGATACAAAACGATTGCTACTCGAATGTCGCAGAGGCAAGGATAAATGTCAATGGGAATTACGAGCTTCGAAGAAGAAGAAGGAAGGTATGTGGAGAATCACAACATATAGCGGAGATCATACATGTGAGGTTGATATTATCCGCCCTGACAACGTCCATTTCAACAAACACTTTATTGGAATGGACATAAAAGATTTAATTCGAGAGGATTTGAGATATAATCCTAAGCAAGTGAGGGAGTTGATGCGATCAAAGTATGGGTACAAGATAAGTTATATAAAAGCTTGGAAAGCGCGCCAAAAAGCATTTATTTATTTATTTGGAGAGTGGGAAGAATCGTTCGCAAAATTACCGGCTTATATGGGTGTGCTTAAAGAGACCAATCCCGGTATTGTTTATTGGGACAAATCGACGCTTGATAGTGGCAATGCAAGCGTAAATAGAGTATTTTGGGCATTCAGCCCGACTATTAATGGATTCACCCATTGTTGTCCCGCTATTTCTATTGACGCAACTCATTTGAACGGGAAGTGGAAAGGGGTTTTAATGATTGCAGTAGCTCTCGATGCGGAAAATGAAATTCTCCCTCTTGCTTATGCATTGGTGGAGAGTGAAAACATTGATAGTTGGAGCTGGTTCATGACGTGCATTCGAAATGGCGTCACACAACGAGAAGGATTATGCATTATTTTAGATAGGCACGCAGGAATAATGCGAGTCATGGAAGTAGATGATTGGAAGCCACCGAAGGCTTACCAACATATTTGCATAAGGCATTTTGCATCAAATTTCAATATAAAGGTGAAGTGTTTGGCCAAGAAAGCATTACTCACTAGCATTGGCTACGAGAATCAACAAATAAAGTTCTGCAACCGTTTTAAAGAATTGAAAGAGTTGTTGAAGGGTAACCAAGGTGCTCTGAAGTGGCTGGATAAACTTAACGCGGAGAAATGGGCTTTATCTTATGATATTGGGGGACGAAGATGGGAGTCCATGACCACCAATGTGTCCGAATCTTTTAATCACCTCCTTAAAACGTTCTTATTTTTCATCCTTGTTGTCTACATTAATTTGTTTTGTTATAGATACAACTTATGCATATTGTATATTGTGTTACAGATATGCCACGACTTGGTCGTTCAGAGGCGATCCCTGATATGCCATCTCTAGCAAGGAGCTCAGACGAACAAGGTACGATTTTACCGGATGTGACACACCTACTTCATCCAAGTCCCATGTCCAGCACACTGTTGTACAAGAATGACACTCATCGATCTAAGATGATATGAGAAACATCGGTTAGTTGAAAATTCTTAAATTACATTTCATGTCAATTTTTAATGTATTATGATTTAATTTATTCAAACTGTATATTCTACTGTGCAGGATATGGAAGTGTTAACAGCTCGTCACCGTGACATTGACTGGGCTGCAGACGAGCGTGTATTAGCTTACATCATTTGGGCGGGCTTCGGATCATGGTATTACATGCAGAACTATGAGATTGACTGGTCATTTATGACAACGTTAGTGGAGAGATGGCGTTCCGAGACGCATACATTTCATCTACGTAACGGGGAGAATGACGATCACCTTAGAGGATGTTGGTATCCTGACTGGACTCCCAATATAGGGTCGAGCGGTGACTACGCAGGAGGAGGTTGTAGATTATAGGCCTCTGTGTCTACAGTTGTTAGGAGTGATCCCTGACGCGTGTCGTCTGACGCGTCAAACTTATTTATAAATCTCCTGCAAGAAACTAGTAAGTGGCAAGCAAGGTCGAACCCAAGAGAACTGGTGTGTTGAAGCTGTATCTAAAAACAATTAAAAGGGGGGGGTTTTGTGAGCAAGTGTAGTAAAGGCACATGAGGAAATAATAACGAAGATTCAATCAGAGAGAAGGCATTCAGCACAGGAGGAACACTTTTCAAATCCTTGTGCATCTCCCAGCCAACTGCAAACAAGAAATTGTTACTTTGCCTTAATTAGGGTCACAGAAAAATCAGTTCATATCTGAAAACTCGACCACCTTCCCCCTTGGGAGCTCTGCCAGGACTTAATAACAATACTAATGATCAGCTTGTGAGTCTTGACTCAGTTACCCTCCTCCTGCACCATAAAATTTAGTATTTCCCTAGTTATTAGTCAGTTGTTGCATGGTTTTTGTGCCCATCTGAGATCCACTCCATGTCTACCTCGTCCAAGCTTGTGAAGCTTTCACAACTTCTTTGCTTCTAGGTGTCCATATTTTTTGTTATCAGCAATTTACCTGTTAGGTTTTGTATAATTACATTGTAATTTGTTCCTAATTCCTATGCACTTATGAAACCACATATGATTTTTTAAACCAGAAAGTTTTGTTACTGCAACTAAAAAGGACGGACATCTTCTATATGCCCATCACATCACCATGTTATTGCATAATCGTCCGCTAGGCGATACCCCAAATCGGCCAATGGCATTTGAATTATTTTTTATTGAAAGGCTGGTCTTCCATATCACAATAAAGTACTGATCAAACTTTTGAGATAAAAGTGTGGATGGAGACAGCCACCTAAACCATCATGTGACCGTTTTTTAAGGGAGACAGCCACCTAAACCATCATGTGACAGTTTTTTTTTTTAAGGAAAAATGATTTGATAGGGTGCTGTATTGGAGCAGGTAAAGAAGAAGATTCTGAGGTGGACTAAAGGCTCCCCCTACCCCCCATTCGTTTTTCCCAGTCTGCAAAATTTCAACTTCCCTCTCATAACTAATTTTATCTGTAAGAAATTTCGATCAACCATGTCTGGTACATATCACGGAGAGTCCTCTGACTCCAGAAACAAGTTCATACATCAAGTATTTTTGAGCTTCAGAGGAGAAGATGTCCGTAATGGATTTGTAGGTCACTTGTTTAATGGCTTGCGACGAGAAGGCTTCAGAGTGTTCATGGACAATGATGGACTAGAGCACGGCAGGGACATCCAGATAAAGCTACTAGAAGCAATTGAACAGTCTGAAGTATCCATCGTGACCTTATCAACTCGATATGCTGACTCTCGATGGTGTCTAGATGAGCTAGCGAAAATCATGGAGCTTAATGTTTCTCCAGATCGCTTTGTTCTGCCTGTATTTTTTGACATGGAGCCAACTGATGTTCGGCATCAGACTGGACTCTACAACACGTATTTTGAGGCGCATGTGAAGAGGTTTGAGGGTGAGATGGGCAGAGTGGACAACTGGAGATGGGCACTGAAGGAAGTTGCCGCTCTCAAAGGACCCTCTTTGAAAGATGCCAACAGGTGAAGAATATATGTACCTCACTTCTTCTTCTTCAACAATTTCCCTAGTTTGTTGTTCATCTTTTTCATGGTATTTTTCATAAACAGAAATGAAGCTCACCTCATTCAGAACATCATTAAGGAGGTGAGGAAGATGCTGCCTATCCAAAAGTTAGCTCTTCCTCCTAACATCATTGGGGTGGATTCAGTTGTTCGGGACATTTGTAACTGGTTACAAGATGGATCTCAAGATGTGGGAGTGGGGGTGATCCATGGACAAGGTGGCATTGGGAAGACAACTATTGCACGGATTGCTTTCAACGCCAACTTAAAGGACTTTAACAGCTCTAGCTTTCTTGAAGACATCGCAAGAGTTTCAAAACAAGACAATGGCCTGATTCGTCTTCAGAAAAAATTGATCTCAGACATTTCATGGTATAAAGTTGGTGAAATATATAGTGCTTCTGAAGGTATGGCAAAAATCAGAGAGGTTATTGGTCCCAAGAGGATTTTACTAGTTCTGGATGATGTTGAGGAAATGGGACATCTAGATGGATTGTTTGATCATCCTGAGTGGTTCTGTCCAGGTAGCAAGATTATCATAACAACTAGGAATCGACAATTGCAAAAGATTCGTTTGTTCCAACGCGAATTCAAGGTCTACAAATTAAACGAGGAGGAATCAACTAAGCTGTTCAGTCTGCTTGTGTTTGATCAGACTCTTCCTTTGGAAGGATATGAAGAGGTGTCATACAGATTCGTAAGGTACAGTGGAGGGCTTCCCTTAGCACTATGCATTCTGGGACCTCTGTTGCGTGGTGAAGAAGATATAGAAATATGGGAAGATAAATTACAGACTTTGGAAAAATACCCTAATCAAAGGATTCAGGTAGTTCTAAAATTGAGCTTTGATTCCCTTGAAAATGAAGATGAAAGAAACTTGTTTCTTCACATGGCTGTCTTTTTTGTTG
Organism: Rhodiola kirilowii; assembly: GCA_033675215.1. Classification (NCBI taxonomy): domain Eukaryota; kingdom Viridiplantae; phylum Streptophyta; class Magnoliopsida; order Saxifragales; family Crassulaceae; genus Rhodiola; species Rhodiola kirilowii. The sequence continues at coordinate 3,853,777 of CM066193.1, read as the reverse complement.
GAAGAGGTAAAGAATATGCATTCAAGATCCTGAAAGCTTGTGGAGTGTACACAAAGGCTGGATTTCAGAATCTGGCCAATAGGTGTCTGGTGAGTTTCAGTGGTAAGAAGCTGATGATGCATCAGCTAATTCAAGAAATGGGAAGAGAAATTGTGCGTCAAGAATCAATTACTAACCCAGGACTTCGTAGCAGATTATGGGATCATAAGGAAACACTCGATATGCTGCAAAAAAATAAGGTAAATGCATGTGTCTGACATTCAAACATTGTGTTCATTGTTCAATCTTGTACTCAGACTGTCATGTTTTCTGATAGGGGACGACGTCAGTGAAGGGATTGATGCTTGCTTTTCCAGCACCGAAAAGTGTTACATTTAAGGAAAATCACATTCAACCTGTTTCAAGTGGCATTGGTTTGGCCAGCATTCTCTCACCGACTTCTTCACGGCGTGTTGCCTCAAACTTGGAGTCAATACAAACTGATGCGTTTACAAAGCTAGAAAACTTAAACTTGCTCCAGCTAAGCTATGTACAGCTCAAGGGAGGCTATGCAGATTTCCCAAAGGAAATAAAATGGTTACTGTGGAGAGGTTGTCCTTTGGAATCCTTACCTGAGGATTTGGAACTGTATGAGATGGCCGTACTTGACATGCAGTCATGCAGAATAGTCAATTAATAAAAGCCTGGGAGGATAACAAGGTATTAAAGAGGTAAAATATTTTCAATCCATCCAGTGTTAGTAGGGCATGCTAACATTTTTTCCCCATGCAGTTCCTTGGGGCATTGAGAATCTTGAATCTCAGTCATTCTTGCTGCTTAAGGAGTACTCCTGACTTGTCAAATGCTAATGGGCTGGAATGGATTGTTCTTGAAGGCTGCGTAAATTTGGTTAAGATACATGATTCCATTGGAAGCTTGAGAAATCTTTCCTACTTAAACTTAAAAGGTTGCAAGAAACTTAGGAGGCTTCCTAACACCATAGACAAGCTTGATTCTATTAAGAAGGTGAATCTTTCTGGCTGCTGTCTCCTTTTTACCCCTCCTAATCTCATGGAATCTTCCATCATCCTTGCTGGCAACATGAATCAGAAAGTATCACAGCTCCCAATTGAGATACTTTCATCTCCCTTCTCTACGATCAATTTCTTCCCCTCCATCGTGAAGTTGAACTTGAGTAATTGTGGCATATCACTTGATGATGTTTTTGATAGCTTAAGCCGCTTATCTTCACTGGAAAAATTGGATCTTAGTAATAACCCAATTAGAGAAATAAGAAAAGACCTGAGGAACTTAGCTCGGCTGCAGAGACTGATGTTAAGCGGTTGCAAATATCTTCGATCGATATCACAATTGCCAGGGCGGGTACACTTATTTGCGCCTGATTGCCTTTCACTGGAAAAAATTGAATATCAGAAAAATCCATTTCTGGAAGATGCAAATGTAACTGCATATAACTGCCCAAAGCTAGCTGCGATTGAAAATGTGCTAATGCTAGAACCAATAACAAAATTGGATGCAGTCAAGGCCAAATATATGGGCTACTCTAAGTTGGAGTCTTTTCAAGGCAGCGCCCTACTTGACGGTGGAGGTATCGATTATGGACTCTTCAAGGTTTGTCTTCCTGTCTTTCTTTGAATTAGAGTGCTTATTTTGAAATTGTGTGGTTCCTTAACTCAAGAAGGATGCATGATGATATTTTGAATTCCCTGCAGGGAGTGTACCACTGTGGAATATATAGCATTTTCCTTGATGGAGATCACATACTAGAAGATTGGTTCACTGTAACAAATCTCGGATCAGAAATATTGTATACTGTCCCTCGCCTTCCTGATCATCCGATTCGAGCATTCAATGTGTGTTGCGTGTTTGAATGTGGCAGTTATCACAAAAGTGTCAGGGGACATCTCCAAATTGAAAACTTGACCACCATGTGCAAATGGTTGTATTTTCCGGCAGTCTTTCCATTACATCCTAAGCTTATTCAAGGAACAGAAGTTACCTGGTTAACTCACTGGAGTGTGATGCTACACAGAGATGTAAGAGCTGGCGATGAGTTGAAGGTTTCACTTCAATCGTGTGGAGATGTTCCAATAAAATGTGGGATTAACATTGTCTATGAGGTCGACGAAGAAAACACTGATATTGAGATGAGTAACACATACCCAATCATGTCGGATAATTGCCTTGCCTCAGTATATCATGACATTTTTCGTACTGTTGATCTTTCCGAGTTTGAGAAACAGCATGAGCCAGGAACGTACATTCTTGGTGTGGGCGCTGATATGCGTAACCCAACAGCATGGTAGATTGATGCATTAGGTGTTAGAGAATTGCATGTGCCTATCTGACACCAAAATCAGGCCGATATCATACTATCCCTTTCAACTGCATATGCAGTGTAACTCTTCATTCTTCAAATTGCAAAGCTACTTGTCATCTTCACTTATTGATGCGATATATTATCGGGATGATAAAAGGAGTTTAAAATTTCCTTGTTTCTTTTCAAGCTGAGCTCAATCCGAAAAAGTTTGCACTGGTATACAGTTAACCAGCCGTTGTTAGACTATTCGTGTATCGGACTGGGTACATGACATGTACATCTTCGAAGTGAAGCTGTTAAAGCATACTCTCCAACAATGCTATAGAAATATGACTTTACTTAGAATGTTAGAGCGTACCAGACTGGACACATTTCGGGAGCTAAATTGTATAATTATACACTCCAATGATTGGAGTAATATTGGAAGTTATTTTCTTAAAGTAACCTTAATCTTCACTTATAGCAGCTATTCAGCTCATGAATTTAGCTAATCTGGTACTGACTGTGACAACTGACACTGCAACTTTTTGTATAATACCAACCTTTATAGCCAATTCTAGTTCAACAGTAAGAGTTTGTTGCTGGGACTTTCTTCTTCGTGAGACTTTACAGTTTACTCATAAAATTCCTGCCAGATAACCAGGAAAGGCGCCGCCAGAACTGCTGTTGGTGAACTTCCAACTGGGTAAGTGCAGATGCTCTTCTATGTTAAACGATTTGGAGAGCATTGGCGGCCTTCTGACGTTGGAAGCCTGTTCAAACCCATAAGCAACTTTGTAGCACGACTGGTGATCAATGGAGGGACCACTACGCCAGCGGCAGAAGGAATGCGCAAATATGTGGCAGGCTTGCACCACGCCAAGGAACGTCCGTATAAAGTTGCAGAAGGGGAACAGAGTAACAGGGGGACCAAGGCAACAGTTGCAGACCCGGTCCGGCACAGCAACAGAACTGCGCAAGGGACACGGCGCTACCCACAGGAGCTGTGGACGATCTGAACATCCTGCATGTCGCCAGGCATGTGCGGAAGGTAGTACCGTTGGGGAACGAAGGGCTGACTAACAGCTATAAATAACCTTTGTGTAAGTTGTATTGGACAATCAATGAACAATCAAACAAATTATCCCTCTCCTCTATCTTTTGTTCTCCCCAAACTCCCTTCACTAGCCTTAACCGGCAACACAACCCCTTACAAACTTGGATCAGTGTTGGTTCTGACCCCCTCAGTCCGCTGAAACAGACTCCGAATGGCATTCCATAAGCTTCGTACCCAGCTGGAACAGTGATTCCCGGGATCCCAGTCATTCTCAGCACTTCAAAAGCATCTTTGCCTAGAGTGACCACAGCATACAGATCATAGTCCTGCATCAGTTTTTCAAATGCATTGCAGCTCACATTTTTTACAATTTCAAGGAACCTAATAAAGTCATCCCCGAATTCACTAACTATCTTCATCTCAGCGTCAAGTCGACTAATTTCTGCTTGAATTTGACTATCCTCTGTCATATCCTGCATTGAAAGATTTGTCAGCTGGATGACAGGATCACAAAGTTACACTATCTGTTCAGTTGAATGCTAACCAGTACAGGTGGGGCTAGTGAAGAACTTTTAAGATCATCCAGGTACTTGCTCAGAATGACATTGTGCCTGATCAGTGCCCCTCTCGCTTCACCGCTTTTATAAGGATCCAAGATCAGGTCAGTGTCGTTTGCTGCCAAATTATCGACTATGGTTGCACCTCTCAGTCTGATATGTCAAACCATAAAATCTACTTATAGCATAAACTCTTGTTTGATGGATGATGCATATTCCAGGAATTGTCTAGCTTCAGTTCTGAAACGTACTTTAGTGTGTCCATATGCTTCTTGAACATCAAAGCTGTGATTGATTCTTTGGGAGAGTTTTCAAGGTATGGAGTTCGTATGATGGCAATTCTTTTCCCATTAAGTCCATCTTTATTTAGAAACTGTTTATAGCCACCTTTAGGTATAAATTTAACAGCCTCTCCTGTTGCCTCAGGGTCTCTTGGATCATATCCTACAATGACATCCAGCACAGAGACGGCGTCCGAGACAGTCCTGCCTATAGGACTTTCAGCATCATAGAAGAGATTCGTTAGTTGTAGTCCTCTGTCCTCCACACAAATTTGGAGGATTTTATTTAGTTTGCAGAAAGAGTTAAAGTTACCCGACAGTGCCTAGTCGAGTGAGAAGGGAATCAATGCCAGCCCGGCTAGTGAGTCCTATTGTAGGCTTTATACCAACAACTGAGTTTCGATCAGCTGAGCATGCAACGGAGCCATCCACCTCTGTTGCAAGTGACACTGCTGCCATATTGGCAGCCACCGATATGGCTGAGCCGCTGCTTGACCCACACGGATCACCAGTCACAACATATGGGTTCTGTGTCATTGAAAAGAATCTCAAGATAACTATGAAGGAAAGGCACGAAGAAGATGGTAAACTGAACTCACCATGCTCTGATCATTTTTTATGCACCAGTCGTTCTGTGCCTTTTTCGAGTCACTGAGTGAACTCTCCACAGGAATGACCTGACCCAAAATCACAGCTCCAGCTTTCATAAGTTTTTCTACCACAACTGCATTACTCGGCATGCTATCTCTTACCAGCACAGGAATTCCATGCAATGAACCAAGAAGCCCACGATCCTGATTCTTAAATTTCCATTCGCCTCATCAGCTTGATCCCGAGCTTCTGAATTCACTTCAGTGACTGTGCAAAGTTTGGGATTCAGAGTCTCAATTTGGCAAAGGTAGAAGTCTACGAGTTCCCTTGAGGTGAGTTTGTTTTCAGCAAATGCGTTGTGGATTTGTTCTATTGTAATATCATGGATCTTGAAATCATATTGGATGCATAAACTGGATAAAAATAAAACAGAAGAAAAAATGAGGTAGATGAAGAACAAATTTGTTATGTGCTTATCTCTTTCCATGCCCGGATTTCCTGCAAATCTTCAGTTTGGGTTGATTATCAGTATTGATTGACAACTTACTTGCACTGGATCTGGATACATTCAATAACTCATCAATTATAATTTAAGACTTAGAGCTACTTGTGTTAAAGTCGAGGTTCATAATGTCATATGTCAAATAAATCGCCTCCATTTATGATCTCATCTCATGTCAATATGATGCATGTCGTGTACGCAATGATGCACATATCCATATCAAAGTACTCCACATAAATCACGTAATCATATCAATCAAACACACGTCAATACACACCACTTGTATTTAACGTCTTCGCAAGACGAGGGGTTTCATTTCCATCACCTTCGTAATCACCCAAATAATTCAATATCACATGACATATAAATAACGTATCATAATTAAGCATATTAACCACTCACCAATTTCCAAACTCAATTGCGTATTTAGATATCCAAATCTGATCAATCAGCTCGATCCCTCACACCACTTGCCTCACCTAAAGGGACATAAACATATCCACTCAAAACTTTCACGACCTGAGTTTTATTAATAATTATAACAAAATTAATTGCCATTTATTTCATATTCTGTATACATCATGTACGCCTCTATACATGTAGTACTCATAACTATTTCAATTAGCATTAACGAACCTTGTTTACACGAATATTCACCTTAACCGTCAGTAGGTTTGTTTCTACTCGTGCCACCACATGCATACATATGTTTAATCATGCCTATCATTTTGTAATTTAAATCTATATTCAGTGTCTATTCAATAGGCTAGTCGAACTTGTTCAATTTATGGTACTAATTTATAAAGCAGTAGGAAACTAAAGAATAACTCCGAACCATTTAAATTTAACCTACTACGACTTTGTAATTTATTCAGAAACCGAAATCAACCCAATGTCTAAACACCCAAATACCAACTCACCAGCTTATTGTCACTATGTATTTACCTCCAGCTTTCCTCTGTCGGCGATACTCTTCTCCTTTTTTTTTTCTTGTTCATTCTCTCAAAACCCTAACTTAATTATATATGTTTATTTACACTAAGCCACCGGCTAAAATTCCCTAAAATTCCCTAATTTTATCTACTCACACGTCCCTTTTTTTTGAGATAACAATTTGACTAAAACAATTACTTTAATTCGTTTTGAATAAACCGCGGTTCAACTTTTAAATTTTAAATTATACTTAAGATAAGTCTCTCCTAGCCAAACTCAATTTCTCAACTTCGATTTCACATGCCGATTCTTTAATTACTATATATATTTATATTTTTTTTTACCGGATATTACAAAGTCAACTAGGAAAATAAATTAACTCTGAAAATAATATTTCTTCCATTTTTTTATTTAGAAAAAATGGATGAAAAATTCTGTTGTATTTTCATTCAAACTGATTTTGTAATGCAACATCTGCAGCTAGGAGTCAGCTTGTAGGGATTGTATTTCAAGGCTTAATTTCTGCAGGGAATGAGAAAGCTAGGGGGAGCTGGTCGAAGCCAGTTTAAATGCTCAGATTCTGCGTGTAAGCGGATCTTAATGGCGACAGTACAATTCAGTGTTACCAGGTCGGCTAGATGGTACCATGATAAAGTTGAAAATGATCATCACAATTGGATGTTTTCAAGAATGGTGGCCTCCTGACAGAAGTAGCTTGCTCAAACCCATATGCAGCTTCAATAAGCTTTGGTTCCGAACCTCTTAATCCTCCAAAGCAGATTCCAAATGGCATTCCATTGCTCATATGTCCAGCTGGAACAGATATTCCAGGGAAACCGCCGATGGCCAGCACTGTGGCAACTCCTGGGCCTAGTGTGACAATTGCATCCAATTTGTTCTCCTTCATTATCTTCTCCAACCCCTCTTCGCACAAGCCCTTCATTGTGTCAACGGCCTGACTTACTTCAGTTTCTGATACATTTATCATTTCAGCTGCTAAGAAGGTATCCTGGCCGTACTCCTCTAGCTTCTCCTGCATTGATCAATTTGTCAAAGTTTTGTTGATATGTGAAGTTTTCACAATCGTATTTCTTTGTTACCAGTTTAACAATAGATCAGAATTTTCGATGCAGCTATACTAACCAGAACTTGGTTATTCGCGTTGAAGGCAATAATGTCTGCCAGAGACCTCACAGGTGAGCTGATGAGATCTTTTAAATATTTATAAAACAATGGCTTGAACTCAGACACCAGCGAAATTGCTTCACCACTTTTATATGGATCCAGGATCACATTGACATTCTGTATCTCCAAATGATCCACAACTACAGCCCCTCGCAGCCTGAGGGACATAGGTAACCAATTAGCGCCCAGGCGCTTAAATAGCTTACATTCAACTTGAGCTATCAGATAAAATCACAGGCATACCTTAATGTGCTTATATGTCGCTCAAATGCATGAAAAAAATGTCTGCATTCTTTTATCAATCATCAGGTGAACTAAAATGTCTCCAAGCTATTGTGCCACGCCCTACAGCAAAAACTATGACGAAAGTCACGGAGACGAAATACTATCAAGAATTCCATTCAGGTAGTTTTGCTGGTCTGAGTATTTCTTTTAGCTACTATGGTGTTTATTGTTTTGGCAATGTAGGTTGTTTGCACCGTCTCTGTCGTAATCAAACCATCTTTCTCAATAAAGCACCTTTGTTCATGAAGAAAAAAAAGTGTTATGAGTTTGCGTTGTTAGTAAACCAAGTAAAATGGAATCACCTCATAAGTATAATTGTCCCAAATTACTTTTTTAGTTTCTCATAAATGGACTATGTATTGTTGGTCTGAAAGCAATTCACATTTTAGGATTTCAATAATATAATCGTTTTATCACTAATTCTTGTGCTCTTTACAGGCTTTTGATTCCAGTTGAACCTGGTACTTCTCGTTTACTTTTTTGACGGAAATCAGAGCATCACACTCGGAGGATTCCAAACAGCGGCGTGAAACTGCATCCCTAATTTTTTTTCTCCTGCTGCATCCATTTCACAGCTAGTCCATTCAGTATCAGTTCCAGCATCTCTTTACTCCTCTTCTGTTGGAATCAACAGTTTTGGCTTGGTCAAAATTGAAGTAAGGTTTAAGTTTCCAGAGAGTGAGAGAACTCTCTGGGTTTTCAAGGCGGTTACAAGGGTTAAAGCGGCGGAAGCTTCGGGCGGCGGAAGTACTTCCGGTTTCAACGGGGCCTCGCACCACCTTCTCTTCCTCTTTCTCGCCGGCTCGGTTATGTCCGTCCGTAGATCGGTTTCGATCTGGCTGGTTCAGGTGTTTTCCGACGAGATCTGGGCCGTCTGTGATCTCGGATGGGCGGGCTAGGGTGGAGCTAGGTGGTGGAGGTCGTTGATTTTGGTGGCAGGGTGTAAATCGGGCTGGCTGGGGTGGTCGTCGGCCGGTGGGTTTGGCGGTTGCTAGGCGAATCGAGCGGTTTGAAGCGGGTTGGCGGTGCTTCTCTCGGTGGGCTGCCCTTGTTGGTGGCTCACGGTGGAGGTCTGCTGGCGGGTGGAGGATGGGCGGCTTCGGCCGGTTTTGTGTACAGGGTTTAAGTTTCGGTTGTAGTTTTGGCCGGGTTGTTTGGGGTAGTCGGACTCAATCTGGGTAGTTTTCGAGACCGGTGCTTACCGGGGTGGAATGACGGGCTGAAGTTTAAAGTTTATAGAAAAGTGGCCGGGGCGTTAGTGCATTTTTGAAGCCAGGCTTCATCAATTTGGCCACCTTTGGCGTGATGCGAGCTTTGGACCTTAGGCACTTGAAGATGATTCAACTGCTGGTTGATGTTTTAGCTTCACACGGATTACGATGTTATATTTTCTGTGTTGCATTTAGCTGTCATTGTAAGGTTGTTCTTTTGTCATCATGTTTGTTATTGTGTCCAACTTTGTATTAGCCTTTGTTCCATCGAAAAAAATTGAAGTAAGATTCAATTCATTAGTGATTAAATTTCCAGGATTATTGGAGAGTAGGTTTGTATCGACTTGTTCAGTCAAGTAGAATTTGTTAGCGTGAAATGTGTGACTGCTAGTTGGTTTATTTGTAAAAGCTCTACTTGGAGCTATTTCCATTTCAATTAACATAAAAAAGAATTGATGCTAAGAAAACATAGAATTGAGATCACATGAGAAGTGACATCCATGAGAAATGAGAATTAATTAGAGTCATTCGATCCAAGATCTTACGGTTCTTAATTAACAACATATTTATCATATAATTAAGTGTTAATTAGGGTTTAAAGGATATAATGGGTATAGAAAATATGCAGACTCCTCGCCCGAACAGCTTCCGTCATCAATCAGTTCCGACGCCGCTGACCTCCTCACCAAAGCAAGCCGCTCGCGAAGATGCGGATTCATTGTGGTCATCGGAGTTTTGTCAATCTCGTTCGATTCACAGTCGCCTGTTCTCTCGTCGTCGATGACCAATCCGAAATCATCTTCGGATTTCAAAACTACCTCTGCATCAACACGGCACATCCGAATCCTAATTACCACGCATTAGCCGCATTCATCAACGTGCAGGCCAAATCATAGAATTAGGGTTTTGATGCTCTCCAACTAAAATGCATAGCAAATACATACAAAATTCATAGCTGTCATGTTTTGGTGTTTAACGACTAAAATACGTAGCAATTACATACAAAATTCGTAGCAGTCATGTTTAGGTGCTTTACGACTAAAATGTGTAGCAATTACATACACAATTCGTAAAAATCTTGTTTTGGTGCTTTGCGACTAAAATGTATAGCAATTACATACAAAATTTGTATGAGTCATGTTTAGGTGCTTTACGACTAAAATGCGTAAAAATCACATACAAAATTCGTAGCAAACATATTTTGGTGCTTTGCGACAAAAATGCGTAGCAATTACACAAAATTCGTAGCACTCACTATTACACTATTTAAACCCAAAATCAATCAGCGATGCATCGCTACAAAATTTAACTTTCAAATCATGCTTTTTATTCATTAACAGTCATAAGTTCTTCGTCAATCATCATCATTGGCTTCAGATGCATCGATGTCGCCACACCATTCGTGCCACCCATCAACTCAAAAATTACGTTTTCCAGTGTGCGGATGGGAGTGGGCACGACCTCGTTCGCGCGACATGTGTCGATTGTGAAGCTGAGGAAGAGCGCAACGAGATTTGTTGACCGCGTTGTGATGGATATGTTTCAAATACTCCGATAATGGAGTCGATTTAATTTAGGGTTTTTATTTGACTAAAATACCCTTAATGCAAGTTATGATACATATTATTAGTTTAATTAATATTTAATTTAAACCATTGATTAAGTTAGATCTAAGGATGAGATTAGTTCTCATTTCTCATCTAAAAACCAGTTCTCATGGAATCGAACCCAAAAATCATATGCATATTATGTATAATCTTATGAACGTACCCCAATATTAATTATTAATTTATTGTTTTAACAAAACACATAAAATTTATATATATATATATATATATAGAGGAGTGTTCATTTGAGGACGCTCAAATATGGTGAGGACGTAGGGACTAATCTCAGCCGTTGGATCATCATCCATCTAACCCCCCGTGCATTGTGGGCGCGCCACGTGTCCAAATAGTAAAACCCACTACTTTTTGCAAAAGCAAAAATTAGTGGGTTTTACTATTCTGCACACGTGGCGCGCCCTGGTTGGTTGTCCTCACGTCCTCATAGTTAGAGGCGTCCTCAATAGAACGCCCCCCTATATATATATATATATTCCTTTGTTTTGGGCTATGTAATTGTAACTCTCAAAAGTAATAAACTCGAAAACGGCGTCACATCGGCTGCACATCGCCTAAACCATTAAGTGATGTACGAAGCCTTTAATCTCATGCATCAATAATTTTGAAATTTTCAAGAAACTTGCTTTATTTAAACTTCAAGAAGGTCAATATTCAAAACATAGCATGTAAAATATCCAACTAATAAAATTCAGTAACCGTCACAGTCTTAAAAGCAAAACTACTTATTAAGCTAGGGTTTTTCGCTAGCGCGCCTCTCACTGACATTTCCCCCAGTTCAGTCAACGACATCTGAAAAAATGAAACATGGAAAACGTGAGTCCAAGGCTCGTGTAAGTAATACAGACCCAACTAGCCGAATCATGAGTGTCAGAAATATTTTGAATAAACTAGTATTAACATACGTAAAAAGGAGCGATGAACGAATGCTTGTACCACAATATAGCTGAGTCCAAAAAATCTTTTCGAAACATGTACCGTCTGAAATATAACAAAGCACGATGATTTCAGACATGTAACATGCAAAATGGCTACACAATCAAATCATGCAAACATGAGTCTCGGGACACTATCACCGTATTTTGTCCTACGACTAGGCAACAAGATACCATATTTTGCCCTATGGCGGAGCAACAGGAGCGCTATACTTTGCCCTATAGCGGGGCAACATGATACCATACTTTGCCCTAAGGCAATAGGAATCATGATCCAATTGTGAGCCTTCAGAAGTACAGATAGATTGGACGTGTAACATGAACGGTGAGGATACGAGACTGGATGTGTAGTAACATCACGATACATGATGAATTGTAAAATTAAATGACGAGACAAGATGAGTTGTAAAATTTCAAGACAGGGTACATTATAAAGTTAAATGACGAGACAGGGTGGATTGTAAAATATCAAGACGGTAAAAATTCTCTTACCGAGATGAATGCGTTTCAGAAGAAGTCGCACTCACGATCCGAATTTATTTAAGAAAACAAGTTTTCAAGAATAGCAGGCATGCCATAAAAATATTTGCAGAATAAGATTTTGAAAATAACTAGATATGTTCATATTACTTACCTCGAATCCGCATCACATAACCTCGATAAAAATTTATATCACGCCAAAATCAAGTCAAGCATCACCTAAAAGTCATATGCACAAGAAAAACATACTTGAACCTTAGATTCATAAAATCATTCATGAATTCCCAATTACAAGTTTTTCAAGGTTAGTCCACGTACAATTTACCATCAAATTTGCAAATGTACAAATTTGAATTTCATTTTCTAGATTATCCAAGAGGAAATAAAATAAGTTTTTTTATGTAGTTCGAAAACTCTTTTCTTGTAGAAAATCATAGTATTTTGAATTATGCAATTCAGACATCAGAGATATAGCAAAAGACCGTTTGAAAATGTGTTGTCAGATCTGTCCGCACTGCAGACAGATTCTGACTATGAACTTCAAAAATACTTCAAAAATAGCACAAAATGAACTAAAATGAGTGCCATACATCGTTGAAAAGATATTTTCGTCTAGAAAAGCATATGATTTGAAAACAGTCAATTGACATAACAGAAACAAATGTTATTTGCATTTGAAAGTCGATCGATAGAACTGTCCAGAATCAGAAAATAGTTTTCAATACCCAACTTCAAAATTAATTTCAGATCAGCTCGGGTTAAATCATAATACGAATCTTATATGAACGGAAAGCTTATTTTGAGTAGAATAACAACAAATCAAGAAACACTTCATTTGAATATCTAAAACAGAAGTTACGACGAATTTAAAAATCAGTCGACAGATCTGTAAAAAATCAGCTTCTACATCTTATCTTCAGGTTTTATTTGCGAACAACTCAAGTCGAATTACAAGGCGATTTTTATATCGTTCAAAAGCTTGTTTAGAGCCGAATAGTGCAGAACCATCAAAACCCTATTTGAATATTTACCAAAAGTCAGAAACAAAACGAATCAACATATGTAATGCATACCTATTTTTCAAGCTTCTCCCAAACTTCATACACTTTGTCGCACCACCATACATATATTTTAACTAAATCAGATTGCTTTCTTTTCTTGGATGAAGATTGTAAGACCCTTGTATTTGAAGAAGAATGAAACGAGAAAAAGAAACAAGGCAAGCAAGAAGGGTTTAGGCGTACAAATAAACTTGATTCATGTATTGATATTAAGATGATAATAATGAAAATTTAATAGGAACAATCAAACCGTTTTCACGACTTTATTTATTCCCATTTTTATTTATTAATCCATTTAAATTCATTTTAAATTTTGGTAAAAATTTAAGAGAAGGGGGAATTGAACCCTAGTCTTCAGGAAAGTGTGTTCAACCTCGACCAATTGAGTTGTTAGAGGTTCATGTTTTGATTTGTTAAGACTAATATTTACATACATTAAGTTGAACATTTGATTTTGTATTTCAATTAAGTATGTTCTGCCACTATTGGCCTTGCATTTAAAAATTGTAACAGTGTTTCCATTGTTAATGGGCATTCAAAATGCGTAGTCGTGTTTCCTATTTAATTGGCTTCACATTTAAAATGCGTACCCTGGTTTCCATTGTTAATTGGCTTTGCATTTAAAATGCGTACCAGTGTTTTCATTGTTGATGAGTATTCAAAATGCGTAGGAGTGTGTCATAGTGAATTGTCTTAGCATTTAAAAAGTGTAGCTTCCCTATTCAAAATGCGTAGGAGTGTTTTCTAGTTAATTGACTTTGCCTTTAAAATGCGGAGCTTCTTATTCAAAATGCATAAGAGTGTTTCATAGTTGATTGGCTTCCTATCCAAAATGCGTACCAGTGTTTCCATTGTTAATGGGCATTCAAAAAATGTAGCATTGCTTCAATCTATGTTGGGAGGCAGTGTCTCCATGTTGTTCTAATAGACGCAAATCTGGTCTTGCAGTTCATGTTCCCAATATGTTACCAAGAACATTACTACTTGCTTTGTTTTGATATGGTCGAGGCAAAAAGAGATCTAATTGACAATGTGAAAGAAGGAACACAAGACAGATATGGCCACACCATACGCAATATGGTACAAAACTGCTGCTCTTTTATACTTCAGTAACTTGAAAGATAAAATGCGTAGATTTTATATCAAAATGCATTGTGAAGCCTGTCGCTGACAATTAGCAACTAGCACATTGTGTTATCTACATATTCTTAATGTTTCCTCACGTTTAATAATCTTCATGCAGACGTACAACTTCTTCTTGGCTTATTTAAAACTAGTCAAACACAAGAAATTGCACATGTTTGAAACTTTCAAACCAAATCGCCTGGAATTGAGTTGGGAAACAGAAAACAATGGAACTGATTGTGGAATTGAGTTGGGAAACAGAAAACAATGGAACTGATTATATGAACATGATGTTAGTTATAGCACTAATCTCTACTCAACTTACTAACAGATTGTTCTTGCATTTACATTGCAGCAAGACAAACAACTAGATACATTGCGCGACACATACTTGAATGTTATCATAAGATCATATCTGAATTCCAGAAGGGCCAAAGTTTTACAACGCGCACGAGACTGGATGAAAATCAAAGATAATTTGGAATACACTGTAGATGATGAAACTCAAGCTGAATAGATATCATATCATTATGTAACAAACTGGTACTTTTATTTGATGTTGCCCATTTTGCTTGTAAACAAAGTTTGTTCTGTATCCTACTACGAATTGTGTTCCTTATGCAACATCTTTTGTAAACAATTGAAATTCATTTTGTAGAGACTAACATACAGGTGTTATTCATTAGTTGTTTAATTGCTACGAATTTCAGTCGCAAAGCACCATAACATAACTTTTACGAATTTTGTTTGTAACTGATATGCATTTTAGTCGCAAAGCACCAAAACATGACTGCGCTACGAATTTTAATTATAAATCTACGCATTTTAAAATTATATGCTCTATTCCACTGTCACTGCGCTACGAATTATATGTATAAATCTACGCATTCCTGAGTTGATTTGGTAAATGATACAGTGAAGAAATTGTGACAACTGGGAAGCAAACAAGGGAGCGCTTGATTCCTCAACAGTCTCCACATTCACCCACTTCCATCCCGGAAAAAAGATCCCCAGCACAAAATCCCACCAGCAGCGCTTGCGTCTCCGTCAACACCCCAACCAAATTACTCCGTCAACACCCCAACCTAAAATCAACGCAGTGGCTCCAACGTCAGCACCAATCAACCCAAAGACCTAATTCAGCATACAAAACAACAGACCCCAAATTCAGATTCAGAAACACACCAATCTAAGCCCGAGTCTCATAAAGCCTGAATTTCTACAAAATTAGAGAAGAGTGAATAAAAGAAAGATGTCGGATTCCGATCCTCTAACCACGACAGCAACCCTAGCGACGATTCTGGTCACAACCCTAGTCTTCATTCTTCACACAGGGACGAACGACAAACGACCTGATTACCTGCAATGACATTGACGGATGTGCTCATTATTCACATAGGGACGAACGACGACGAATGGCAATAAAGGTTTTTAGATATCGACGATGAACGAACGAACGTGTGCGACAAATTAGGAATTTAACTAAAATTAGATTAAATGAAATGACGAATACATCCCCATTCTCGATTTTATTCTGAAAATAAATGCAAATATATTGGTAAAATCAAGTCCGTTGGATGATAAATCGAACGAATATTAAAATTTCTTATTTCTCACCAAAAATATCATTTCTCATTTGATCCCGGTTCTATTTCTTTATTTGATTTCTTGTCGTTCGAAGTCGCTGATCAAAGTATTAAAATATCGGAAAGGAGGGCATGTGTGCCTAGAGATCTACAAATTTGTCTGATATTTATATAAACATTGAAATTTAACCATAAACAATGACGATGTAATTAATTAATGACTCCGGTCATGTTGATTAAATGTATATTTTAATTAGTTTAATTGGTATAAGGTAGTTTAGTGTAGCCGGAAAAAGATCATATGAGAAGTAATAAATTTGATGAAAAATGAGAATTAATCAAAATTCGTAACTTAAAGAACAAAATTCGTAATGTAAATAAAACTTAAAGAATCAAAATTTATAGGCTTAAAGAACAAAATTTGTAATGTAAAAATAGTAAACTTAAAGATCAAAATTCGTAAACTTAAAGTACAAAACCGTAGACTTAAAGAACAAAATTCGTAACACCGCTAATTACATGAATACAAATTTATAATAATGCCATTACAAACATATAATATATATATTAAGATTTTAAAAAACCAAAAAATAAGGATTGTTAGATAAAAATAAATGGTTGTGATTACTTCTTATTTCTCACCAAATTAACTACTTCTCATGGGATTGAACCGCATATATATAATCTGAATTCTTAAATCCTAAGTATGAGTTATGAAAGGCAACTACACCTTATGATAGGACAACCTTGCGACTACCGACTACCTGCATTCATTTTAATCAACCATGACTGGATGCATTAATTACATCGTCTATGTTTATATAATTACATTTAAATGTTTATACAACTAAATTTTTTTTGGAAAGGGGTTATACAAATAAATTTTAATGTTTATACAAATATATCTAACTATTACCCAAATTTGTAGATCTATGCACATGGGGCACCTTCCTTCCTGTATTTTTATTGTATTATTATACTATTTCAGCGACTTGGGAACATGACAAGAAATCAATAAAGAAAGAATACGATGTAAATGCTCGAAGTCAGTAGAATTTGTTTATGGATTTTCTTATTGTTTCAAACAAGACTGCAATTAACTTATAGATTATGCAATTCATAGTCTGAGTGCGCTACAAATTATATTTTTAAAAATCACACATTATATGCGTAATGGGAAAGCACCAAGTAATCTCCAGATTTCTAAATTTCCGACTTGAGAATTTCTTATGCAATTCAAGAGCGAATTCAATTTCCGGATTTCGACAATCGATGATCGAGAAGGTTTAGCGCAAGTATTGCGTAGAAGGAGGAAAAAAAAGAAGAAAAAGTCGAACGAACGTGACGAGAAAATAGGATCTTGATATCCGAAGGATATTTCGCTGAGCACAAATGACGATTTTACCCTTAATTTAATACATAACTATAGGCGGATAATTCACTGCAAATTTTTGGTTTTTTTCCGTCTCAAAATTCCGTCAATGAAACGTCACCAGAAATGCCGACGAAAAATAATCCGTTATTTTATCGGCAAAACTCCGTCAACAAAAAAAATATCTTTGTATTTCCGTCAACAATATTCCGTCTCACAATTTGACGCGGAAAATCGACGGAATTTTATTGACGAAAAGTTGACCGACAATGAGCGGAAATATTGGCAGAAATATTTTCGTGACATTTCCCCCTAGATTCCGTCATTTCTTTTACCGTTATATTTTCCCCTCGATTCCGTCATCCAAGCATTTCCGTTATTTTTCCCGTTTCATTCCGTCGCCCAACACATAAATTTGTAATATTTATTTTTAGTTACCTTTCATTAAATTTTTAAAAAAAAATCCATCAATATTCCATCACATTTTCGTCGACGTTGACGGAAATTTGATGAAATATTGACGAAAACTAGTTGACAATGGTTCTATCTGATAAAAAAATTAAATTGTCTTATTTGAACTTTTAACAACGCCTACATTCCGTCGAATTTCAGTCTGTGTATACTGTAGCTCAATTCCCTCCACATTCCATCACCATTCCGTCACATGGAAATGGTAGAAATATTTTTCATTTTTTCCGTCTCATTTCCGTCACTATTCCATCTTCCAAAAAACATTTTTAATTTGCCACCATTTTTAATCATTTTTAAAAGCAGACGCAACCATTTTTAATCATTTTTAAAAACAGACCATTAGACAGCGCTTTTGTTGAAAAGCGCTGTCTAAAGTCCACATTAGACAGCGCTTGTAACCAAACGCTGTTTAAAGTCAATTTTAGACAGCGCCTGTAGCCAAACACTGTCTAAAGTCCACATTAGACAGCGCCTGTTACCAAACGCTGTTTACAGTGGACTTTAGACAACGCCTGTTGCCAAACACTGTCTTAATTAAATCCAAATAATCTCTATCTCTATATAATTAACTAAATGTATATTGACGGACTAATGACGGTATTTAAAGCTGATTATGGTGGAATAATGACGGAATTTTGATAGGAAAATATTATTTTTTTGAGCAGGATTTCGGACGTTTGTACAAAAATTTTGCTTACGCGTTGTTTGTTTACATGTGTTTTTATACGTTTTATGTGATAATTTTGCTGTGGGATTTGCAGATGAGACTGGTAAGCAAGTGAGGAGTGCTGTAAGAATAAAGAACACCAGCAAGTTCCATGTAGCATTGAAGGTGATTATTCCTTACTTGTCATTGAGCACCATTGCCTGTAAAAGATTTAGTTCAGATGGGTTGATCCGTATTTGTGCCTACAATAATTGCTATATGCGCAGTTCCAAACGATTACCCCGAAGAGCTGCTACATGCACCCGCCAGGTGGTATTCTGGCTCCCGGCGAAACTATTATTACAACTGGTAAAATGATCTTGCTTGTTACATTTTAAAACAGCGTGTAAATGTATTCTCTCTTCATGGTTCATCCTCTAAACTTATCTGATTTGTTTTTTTGACTGACAGTGTTCAAATTTGTGGAGCAACCTGAGAACAATGAACAAAAGCAATCCGATCAGAAAAGCAATGTTAAGCTTAAGATCTTGGATCTGAAGGTGACGGCTGAAGGAGTGGACTAGGCACCTGAGCTGGTGAGTCTACGACTGATTGTGTTTATGTCATCTCGTAAAACACTATGTCAACAAAAGGATGCACATTTCACTTTCAAACATTAGGTTTTCATTAAGTTTTTTGCATTACAGTTTTATTAATGTTGCATTTTGTTTTATTTTTAGGATGCTTACGATTGGAAACCCTTCACCTCCTAATCAAAGCTCGAATGGAAATAACCGCGGTCCGCTTAGTCAGAGATCGAATGAAGACAACCGGAGACGTCACCAAGGCCAGAGCGAAAACGAAGAAAACCGCAGTCATTAGACATTTTAAGTTCATTTGACTATGGTTTTGTATTTTATTATTATACTCGACTTCTGTATTTTATTACCAGTACATTTATTATTAAATAAAAATATTTTTTAAATATTTATAATTAGTATTACAAATTAAAATTACTATTTTATAAACATTAATATCGAAAATTCAAAAATTAAAATTTGAAAAAATAGAAAATAATATTGACGGAAAAATTAATACGAAATTATGATGGAATATATTATTGATGGAACATGGACGGAATGTAGACAGAAACTAAGATGACGGAAAATAGACGGAAATATTGAAAACAGAAATCTGTTTGAATATAGACGGAAAATATTATTGACGAAATTCAGACGAAATTTTGACGGAGTATCTCGCCGGATACATGCCGGAATGACGACGGAATTTTATTTACCAGAAATGTGACGGAATGTCGATGAAACAATGACGGAAAATAAACGACGGAATGTTGACGGAAACTTTTTACCATCGGGAAAATTTCCGTCACCGTCATCGTTGAAGGAAAAGTGACGGAAATTCAGATTTTTCCGGCACTATTCCGGCGTTTTCTTGACGTCGGAAATTTTTCAT
Organism: Rhodiola kirilowii; assembly: GCA_033675215.1. Taxonomy (NCBI): domain Eukaryota; kingdom Viridiplantae; phylum Streptophyta; class Magnoliopsida; order Saxifragales; family Crassulaceae; genus Rhodiola; species Rhodiola kirilowii. The sequence goes on along the minus strand of CM066193.1, from coordinate 3,834,105 downwards.
AAATTTGTAGTGATTATGAAATTTAAGGGATCTTAGATCGAACGGTTGTGATAATTTTTCATGAAAATTAGTGTTTCTCATATGATCTTTACTCTAGGCGGTTCAGGTACAAAGTCCTTTTAGAGTACAAAATAAAAAGTAATTAGAATCGTTGATTATTTGAGGTCTATGACTTAGATTTGATTTTGAATTTTAACACCGTTAACTTATTCTATTAAATTTAACAATTACATGGGCAAAGTAGTCAAACAACTATTATAAATCAAATTAAATGTTCACTTTAAATCATATTAAAAAAATGTTCACTTTAAATCCCTAAATAATAGAAGAGAATCCCAATTTTATCCCGATTTTGTAGCTTTAATTCGATTTAGATAAAATTTAAAACATTTTGTCACTAATGAAAGCTAATTTATTCAATTATTAAATTCTAATTATCTTTATAGTTATAATTTCGATTTGTGAACATAGCACTTAAATATTTTGAATGATTATTTGGTGAACACCATCATAATTTTGTGAACACTTCTTTTATTTGTGAATAAAGGTTTTATTATGTGAACAAGCGGGATTCATGGATGATTGTGATATTTGTGAATAAAGGTTTTATTATGTCCCGAAAGGGATGGCCTAGCGGGTGGGAGGTCTTGTCGACATGGGCAAGGTCCTGTGTTCCGATTCCTTCTAAACACCTAGGGATGAACATTTCCCGTGCTAAGGTCTGCCTGTCACATTACTGGGTGATAACACTTGGGTACTCGGGGATGCAAACAGGCGCTACTCGGGGATGATTGTGATATTTGTACAAACTTCAAGTACAAAGTATACTTTTGGTGCAAAATACAAAGTTCGTCAAAATTGATTTATAATTTATCGCCAAGAAATCAAATAAATGACATAGTTCGTTAAGTATATTTTATAATTTGTCACCGAGAAATTAATCATATAACGAGATTTAATCTCATCTGTCCATTTGACTAGATCAAGAACTGTAATTAGTTTACATTTTTTTTACAAAAATATATTTTTCTATATGAACATTGAAGTTAAATTACAACCACTGACAAGGTAATTAATGCATTGGGCCATGGTTGATTTGATTAACTGAATGCCGGTAGGAGGGTTATCCTATCATAAAGATGATATCTGTATACTGTAATTGACTTACTCCGTACATAACTCGATATATATAGTCAGGAATTCAGATTTTATATATGTGAAATGTGCAGCTAGCAAAGAAACTCCACCACATTTCTGGCATCCTTGTAGTACTGTGAATTGGGTAATCAAGCGCAAAAGGTTATCATCGTTGAAGATGGTGTTGGATGATTGCGATGTGTGTATGGAATACTGGGTAAGCAATGGAACCAATATGGAAGGATATCGGTATCTAGCATCCAATCAGCACATCCCCATGGCGCATGATCCCGCTCAGAACGATTCGATGCACACTCAACCACCTGTCCAGGATTCCCCCCCACCACAGATACTCAATATCCTGCCGACTAACCTGGATTACACTTTCACGCGATCATCTGATCTTGTTGCTGTCGGTATTACAGGTACTCAAATTTAAATTATATTTTGTATTTTATATCCAAGGATCGATTCGGTAAAGACCTATTTTTTTTTTGGGTGCAAACACAGAATGGCTTTTAACCATTAAATACTATGATCTATAGCTGTTAAGATTTATAATTAGAACTAGCAGTGTTTTTTTTATTAGAGAACTAGCGGTTTTAACATGATTATATTAGAAACGTCAAACGAGCACCATTTAAGGGTAACTATTTAAATTATGAAAAATGGGTATTAAACTCACGAACTTTGACAATAAGCCTACGAACAATGATATTCATCCACCAACTATGGCTTAGACCCATAAACTTTAATATTTGCACGAACATTAAACACTCGTGGTACTTTAAAAAATGTGTAATCAAAACGTATGACATTTGGATAACACTACAAAATTTTGCTCCATTATGCGACAACAAAAAAAAGCGACTTAGAAGTGCGATATCTGTGCGAAAACATTGCGATAGGGTATCGAACAGCCATCGCATAAGTATCGTACATTGTACTACAGCCATGTGACAGAAGTAAATAAATATTTTAAATAAATTTTAATATAATAATATTTTTTTTAATTGATTCTATTTAATTATCGTTTTACTATATAAATTATTAGGAAAAAAGATCAAGTACAAAGTTAATTTTTTTGGGTACAAAATACAAACAAATCATAGTCCTTGATCTTTTGATGTAGATGAATGAAGATTAAATCCTGATTTTTCGTGTATTTTGTTGGTGACGAATTATATGGAAAGTGACGAACTATGTCGTCTTTTTCGGCTACGAAAAGTGACGAATTATAGGTCAATTTTGACGAAATTTGTCGTTTGATACTTTAAAATAGTGATGGGAGCAAATGAAAAATCCGATCGAGGCGAGCTTTATATCGTTGCATAGCTAACTCAAACCCTTAATACTCTCTAGTTCACAGCAAGAACTGACGGGATCGTTAGAAGGTCGAAACACGAGTTGAAGTCATTTACACAACAATGACATATTAGACCTTCACTGATTCAAATGAGTGCTGGGATAAAATAAAAAATTTGATTGAAGCGAACCATATATGGGTGCATAGCTAAATCAAATTCCTACAACTCTCTAGGTCACACCAAGAGCAGACGAGATTGTTTAGAAGGTCGAAACTCGAGCGGTAGTCATTTACACCACAATGACATATTAGACATTCACTGTTTCAAATGAGTGTTGGGAGCAAATAAAAAATCCGATGAATGTCAGCTATATATCGTAGCACAGCTAACTCAAAGTTCTACAACTCTATAGTTTACCTCGAGAGCAGAAGAGGCCGTCATTTAGAAGGTCGAAACACAAGTGGAAGAATATCCAGTAAATATTTCAGCTCGATCACCAGATCTTTGGAGCTAAACATCTTCCGAGAATATCTTCATCGATATTCTCGCCCTTTAGTTATGCGTTGTTGGCAACAACACCTTATGTTCATGTCGCACTATTATGCTGACTCAACATCGTTTTAGGCTGTGTGACAATATTATGATGTGTCATCATTACTTAAAGTAAACCTAAGGCGCTGTTGATAAGAGCATGTAGGCTTATATGGCAATATCATGATAAAGCTGTGTGACATTTTTTACCTCATAAGTAATGCTGAGTCAGCATAATACTGTCACATAAGCATAAGGTGTTGTTGCCATTAACAGCGCCTTAGGATTATGTGGTAGTATCATGCTGACTCAGCATTACTTATGAGCTAAAAATGACACGCAGACTAAAGCGATGTTGTCAACCGCGCCTTATGTCTTAGGAGTCATTGGTAAGAGCTGTGACACCCCGTCTCACATCGGCTGAGAGAGCTGAATAAGAAGCCTACTAACTATCTTGTCACCAACATACTGTGGTTTTTGAGATGAACTTCAGGTTGTAGTGACCTGAAGGATGGTGGTGACAAGAGACAGTTAAGGCATGCTAGACTTATAACGGCTCAGACCGGTCTTCTCGGTCGAATCGTTACAGATAGCGGTTAAGGAAATGTGTCTATTTTGGAATATGAATTTGGAAATTGAGAACATAACCAATGAAATTCAAATTTTGACTAAATTGGAAATGTTTTCAATATTTAGGCCCTAGTTGCAAAAGTTGTGATCGACAGCACATCTCACTTCAAGATTCTCCTCCACAGACCACACCATTTGCCTTCTAACTAAGGCCCGCTTTGTTTTTTCACTATCTGGGCGAAATCCACCTGACGAATCACGGTCAAAAAGACATGAGAGAACGAGGCGTTTGAATAAGGGTAGCATGAGCATGTGGGGTTGTAGTTGGATTGGTTCAATCATTGGCTTACTAACCAATTGGTCTTGAGTTCAATCCCCCCATAATGCACCATTCCCACCAATATTTGGTGTGGAATTTCCTCACTTCATAGGAGGTGCTTCCCTCCCCTTTCATGAGGTGTTTTTCTCCCCTCACAGGAGGTGCTTCCCTCCCTTTGCAGGAGGTGCTTGAGGTGGCTTCGCTTCGCCACGGCTCTGAAGAAGGGCTTTGCCCGTGAAGTAGTTGATTGATCGAAGATATGCTTCGAAGTGGATGAGTAAAGACGCCGCAAGGCTTGCGCTTCAATGGAGATTAATGTACTAGATTAGCTTGAGAATTTCAGTAGTCTTGTACAATACATATATACATCCCATCAAAAAAAGAAGGAAAAAAGAATGAGGATTGCATGATAGTGGCGGTAAGTGCAATGACTCTAGGATACAATAAATCGTGAATCGAAACGATTAGATAGAGTGGAATAAGTTGTGTTGGATTGAAAATCAATCAGGGAAAAACTGGTTGTAGAATGGGTTAGAAATAAACGAGAGCGTAACTAATTAAGGTCAATAAGGCGTTGTTTTTTTATAGGAAAGAAGACATACAACGACACGGATAACAGGACAAGACAATGATAGCTCTAAAATATACGCATTTTAGGCGACCTCTATGCTTATTGTTTCGTTCGTTTTATCACGATTTCACTTGCTATTTGATGCCTTGTGGTTCATTTCAGGCCAATTACAGAGTTTAAGCTGAGAACACAAGTGTGCATTGATTTTGGAGCAAAACCGAGCATTTCGGAGCAAAAACATGGATTTTTGGGCATTACGGGACAAACCGACCTCTCCGGAGTATTTTGGCCCTATAGATCTCATTTGGTGTCCGATTTGGTCGATTCAAAGCTTGTTGAAAAGCTAACTCAAAGGGCTACAACTCTCTAGTTGACGCCGAGACCAAATTCGGAGGTTAAAATTGCCAGAAAAGCCTTATGCGATCGCACAACCTCTTTTGTGCGATCGCACAAACAGACCAGTCGCACAAATTCTTATGCGATCGCACATGACTGACCTTGCCGGAGTGTTTTGGACTTACTGGGCGTTTCCGATGTCCGATTTGGCTGATTCAAAGCTTGTTGGAAAGCTAACTCAAAGATCTACAACTCTTCAGTTGATGTCAAGACCCAACAAGAAAGTATGCGATCGCACAATTGCAAATATGCGATCGCATAAGGCGGCAAATGTTATAAAACCCAGAATTTTTAGGGTTTCACGGGGGGCTTTTGTGTGGCTTTTTGGAGATAAGTTCTGCACGGATTCCCAGGCGCCGACATTGATTTTGAGAAGGTTTTTGCACGGATTTCGAGGTGGAAAGTTAAAGAAGGATACCAACCACAAGGACTCTCCATTACTCTTGATTCTCCATTGGTTTAGAAGCTCTAAACTCTACATCTCATATGGGTTTTTCTACTTTAGTCATTGTTTTTGATTGTAACCTCACTATGAGTGAGTAGTGACCTTGGTTGGGGATCCATGAATCCCCTAAACATGTTTGTGACCTTGTAAATGTTATAGATGTTATTGATGAATGATTTTGCACATGATTCTTCTTCATTGGAACTTAATGTTAACGGGTGCCTATAAGGTGTTTGTGAGAAGTCCTCAATAGGAACCCTAGTTGATTTCATGTTTGATGTAACTAGTGTTGAAAAGCATGATGTCAAATGAACTAAATGAAGAAGCATTAGGGTTTTTGTGTTACATGGCGACACTCTAATTCTAATGAGAATGGCATGGTTTTTACACGTGTATGATTATCTAGCCAATAGAGCTAGGGCTTGAGGGTAGGTAATCTTACTTTATAATGCCAATAGAGCGAGGGTTTGAGGTATTGAGCGAGATGTGACCTCTTAATATTAAGTTAGAGCGAGAGTTAAACTTGGTATTAATGTTGCATGCCTAAATTCTAAGTGTGTGCATGAGAAGTTCATTAATAATGTCCTAATTTACCGTCACAATGATTGTTTAGTGAAGGATTGGATCCCTAGGCATCTTTTATTGTTTGTTAATCCCTTTTTGTTAATCAAACTTTAATTTGGATAGTGAAATTTGCTATCAACCTCTTTGGAGAAGCATTCCCCCCCCCCCAAAACCATAGACATCCATTTTAATCTCTAGCATCATAAGTTTAAACTCCTATCCTCTGGGTTCGATCTCGGATTCCCGAGCTTTTATAAATGTTTTGATCACGTGACTAGCAAATAATGTGGAAATGCTAGCATATGCCGACTTACACCCTCATTCAACTCAAAAGCCTTGGCTTGTGAGTTGTGGTGGTGTAACCCAATATATGGTAGTCATTCTTCTTTGAAACGGGCGATGTGGGATAACTTGTCAAGTGCTTATACTTAACACTCCCCCTCACTTGGGAAGTTGGACGTGCTCCGTGAAATCTCGCTAACTATTGTAGCGGAAAGCAGTAGGCGCGCATATGCGACTTGTTAACCTACGCATAAGCTCGTGTGGCGGGTGTGCAACTTGCAACTCCCCTTGACCAACATGGCTGACAAACGGGCGTCTCGTCATGCACTTGGGGCACATAGGCGCATCCCTCGCGTCACGTACAAGGCCTAGGTCGTGTGCCTTCAGCTCTGATACCATGTGGAAATGCTAGCATATGCCGACTTACACCCTCATTCAACTCAAAAGCCTTGGCTTGTGAGTTGTGGTGGTGTAACCCAATATATGGTAGTCATTCTTCTTTGAAACGGGCGATGTGGGATAACTTGTCAAGTGCTTATACTTAACAAATAAGTGTTTGAATCTCATTCGAATATTTTACCCTATATCACAACCGATCAGACAACAACATCAAACTGAACGGCTAACAAAACTAGGAACAGAACATGTAAAACATAAAACCGCAATCCAAGTAATGTTAAACGAGCCATCCACGAGACATGACCGTTCGTCCTTGAAGAAATCCATAGTCGATCCATGCCAAATCGGCCAAACTGAAGACGCGACTCTAGAGCTCCGGCCGAATTTCCTTGAAAGTAAAAAAAAGAAAAAAAGGCGTTGTTTTGGAGCAACATCAAAATGAAATAAATATTTTAGCCCTGACTCGGTCTAGGTTACAGAGCACAATATGACACCCGGTGTAAAACACTCTAGTAAGGCACTCTTATCTTAGTAGCGACGTCTTTTAAAATAGTAAGAAGGTTGGAAATCAATTTCTCCATTCGAATATATTAACAATCGATTTGCTCAATTTAAGCAAATTAGGAATTTTGTATCTCCTAAATGTGAAACTGAGATCTCAAATTTAACTATTTGATCAAGTCGCATCTATCAATTTACAACCATCAAGTATCCGACTAACTTCATTTTCCGCGTGTTGCATTTTTACATTTCTGTTGCCCTTTTGAAGGTGGATTCAGGCAAAAATCGAAGTTTGGAAGAGTCACAAAAGAATTGATGTTAGTGAGACACGTAGCAGCTTCAAATTGAAAAATGCAACTTGATCAAATGATAAAATTTGAGATTTCCGAATTTCTTAAATAGAATAAGGATCACATGAGAAATAACAATTATAGTGAGAAATGAGAAATAACAACAACCGTTGGATTATAGATCGAACGTCCCTGCTTTTTTCGTGATTTTCAATTGGTTTTATGCATTAAATTCGTATTTAAGGTTAAATCAGGCATTTATGCAATTCGAAATATTCTTCGAAAGATCACGATCGTCTTGTTTGCGCACGTTCGATAAGTATTTGTATTTTTCTCCTCCTGCGCACGCTCGATTGGTTCGTTGATTGTCGCTCTTTAGAATTGCATAAGAAATTCCCAAATCGTAGATTGATGGGTGCTTTTCAACTACGCATAATGTGTAGTTTTTCAATATATAATTAGTAGCAGACTCAGACTGAATAAAGTAAAAACAATACAAATTCAATTAAGCTGAAACGTAATTGTAAACCGTAGTGGATCGAGTCGCGTTCGACGTAGTTTTTCAATATATAATTCGTGGAAAACCGATGATGAGAATTGATGTGTTTTCTGTGTGTTTCCAAGTGAAGCGCAGACCTTTCTTATATAGCAGTCCACTAAGGGCGGCTCAATCGATGCTGCATTTGTGTCACGTATGATGTCGGCGCACACATTGAAAGTCAAATCTGACGCACACATTGAAAGCCAAATCCGACGTCGTCGAACCCGATGATTACCAACCCCTTGGGGGCCAGCGTGGGTGTTGGGAGAGAGTTTCTTTTAACATCTTAACAAACATATTATTGAAATCAAATACGAACATACAATGTTCCCATTTAGCATTCAATGCCGGACAATTGGTTTCACACAAGTGAAATCAATCTACCCATCCATTCCTATGAACATCAAGTTTTTATAGATTTTGGTCCTACTTTGAGCATCGATTTCTATTCGATATAACTTCGATTTGGCATTTCCACATTCGATTACATACCTTTCAATGTAAGGTATTGTAATTTGATTTTTATCAACTCATTTTGAAGTATTCTCCACACTCAAATTAAGTCTCAAATGGGGACGCACCTCCATTTTCTTCCTACATTTTAAACACACTTTTCAACATTCGTAACAAAGCTAGCTTTAACATTCTTTGCATTTCTCATAAAAAAACATGCTTTTGCATTTGACCCTTGCTCTGAAGTGATGTTATAAAAATTAAATTATTATCCTGTGAATTATGATAAGAAATCTATAAATACCAACCGTAGTTTCTAAAAATAAGAAAAACTGTACCAACACCGACAGACAAAATTTAGGCAGTAAAGTCGAAAAATTATAAATTACTGAGAACTGTACAATTACCATTGTCCTCTTCTTTAAAGTTAATTTGGCGCAGTTATTTCTCTTGCTGTGCCCTTTGATTAATTATAATTACAATCACTGAGAATTATATACAATTACCCTTGCTGTGTGGTTCAGGCGTTTTATCCGCCAATGTCCTAACTCATCCATGCTGTGGCTGGCTAGAGAGCTTAATTTGACATACAATAAGTTTTACTCTTGAGATAATTTAATTAGCGCCTAGTGTTTAAAAATGCTAATTCACAGTGAAAATGATTGTTGAATGACGACATTAATGCATCTTAATTCTTAGTACGAAAATATTCAAAGCTGTAGAGATAATTTTTTTGAATCATCGAAACCAGTTACTCAAAGATACAGCTAAGAAAAAGAATCCGATGTACACAATATATTTTTGTAAAAAATACAAACCAATGACAACCCTTAATTTGGTCATTTGAATAGATGGAGTTAAATCTCGTTGAATGGTTAGTTTCTCGTTGACGAATTATAGGCTACTTTTGACAAAATATGTCATACTTTTGATTTTTCGACGACGAATTATTACTCACATTTAACGAAATTTGAAGTTTGTACTAAAAATACGGCTTACGCATGATCTAATTATAAAAAATAAATGTGATTTTACAGGGGTGGCAGAAATTAATAATTGCACCCGTGATCATCAATATCCATTTTGTGACTTATGTGCTGATTATGCGGCTTATAGTGGAGATGACTATAAAGGGGAACTTTGGGTTTGCGGTAAACACATAAGTGACGCCCATTGGCGCGAATCAGTAAATAATTCTCAAATTTTGGAAACCCGACCAATTACAGGTACCAAATTGCTTAACCTTAATTAATTATATGTGCTAGCTACCAAATTGATTGATACCTTTACTACTAATAAGTTGTTCTATATATATAGTTACAGATGATCAGGACGGACTACATTGGTTTGCGTGTGGAGCAGCTAGAATTGGAGACTGGGAATCATTCCAAATAATGTTATTTGACTATTGCCCTGCTGGCCTAGAAATAGCTGGTACAATACGGATAAAGTCAACTGGTCTTATGGTAGCAGTAGGAAGTGGCCGGCCAGAAACCGCCGAGTTTGTTGAAAAGTTATTGGACGTTTTGACACCTTCAGATTTAGAGATGACTGACAAGGATGGCCGTACAGCTCTTGGAATCGCAGCCATGGTTGGAAACATGAAAGCTGCAGAATTGCTAGTTTTAAAGAATCCGAATTTACCGAACATTTCGAGTGGATACGCCGCCGGCTTCCCCATACATTGTGCTGCTGAATATGGGCACAAAAAGTTGCTGTTATATCTGCTTAAAGTCACCACAAACAAGGCATATCTAAATCCTTTTGGTCGTTATGGCTATGGTAAAAAGCTTCTTTCCGATATATTAAAGGCTGAATTCTATGGTAAGCCCTTTCTCTGTTGAATTCATTTTATTCAAATATAGGGTTCAGTTCCTGCAGGTATGATTTTAAGGTTGATATATAACATATGGATGCATGCAGTAGACAATGGAAGGTAATTAACAATGCATAAAAAAATGTTCTCGACCATATATTTAAATGTTAGTCTATGGACCATAAAAGTAGTGTTTAATTTTATTTGATAGAACCCCATCAAAAAAAAAATTTATTTGATAGAAAAGTAGTGTTTAATTTGGTATGTTGTTTTATCGAAATTTTTTTTGGGGTATGTTATTGTAATCGAAAGAAAAAAAAATTTGGTATGTTGTTCACCCAGGCTTAGGTGAACTGAAGAAAGGCACATTGTAATGATTAACTGAAGCTTCATCAAATGAAAATAAATCTATTGCTGATGCTGCCATGTAAGATATATAGTTGCTTTCTGAATTATTGCAGATGTAGCTGTGTTCTTGATGATTAAACATGAAGGAGTTTCTCAATGGGGAGCGACTAATGGACTAAATCTGCTGGCTGAAAACCCATCAGCATTTTCATATGGAAGGGAGGCAACTTTTCTAAATTGGTTCATCGAAAAATGTTAGTATTTTTACTTTCTGACGTTTGCTGACATTATATGAATCATCATCGATTGAATTCTCCTAACAAGAATGTGAGCAGCTCATTCATAAGCTCGCTATACTAAATTCATAATATGTAAGACACACTACTACAAACAGGAGATTATGCATATATCGGTTCTTGGAGACATTACATTATGCATCGGTTCTGCTCCGATGTGTAATCGAGCGATGCATAATCTCAGAAAAAATTTGGCAGATTTGGCTTCTAATAGCTCAAATCCACCTGAAATTTTTCAAAACATCAATTACTACTGTTCAATTACAAATACATTGCTGCTCAACATCGAGATACATTCATTTCAAAGAACAAAGAGACAATCATTTGATACAAGTACATCTTCTTTCATACCCAACAAAGTTAATATTCATAATACAATACAGTGAAGGTTTTCAGGTGGGACTACCTACAAATCCCCTGTACAACTAGCTAACGTGTATGCATGAAATGATGCTTAACGAGTCACAGTAAAGTCATGTCATACCTCGGACTCATCGTGTTACCAAGACTTCAAGTCAAACATTTTCATCAAAGTCGCCAGACAATCATAAATTAATCGAGTTATGTATTGAAACAGTCAGTACACACGGCTAAATCACATGTTCTAAATAGTTCTATAGCAACGTATTAAGAACATGAACATTTACACAAAACGTGCTCGCCATTCACCTATGCTATCTAGGGATAGTCCACGTGCTCTTTGCGCAAAGCTCATTCTCAAGTGCCAGGACTAGGCAATGACCCGTAAGAGAAGAGGAGCCTGGCATAAGAATTTTCTGAAATATAGTACGAAAATCACATCAAAATTTCAGTGCAAGACGAGGATCGTCCCTTAGTTTCTAGTACTTGAATTCTAATACAAGTCAAAATTGCATGCAATGAAAAGATGGAATATACCACGTCAAGCAAAAAGGGGCAGAAATTTCATTTGTTTTCTTTCAATTTTTTCATACACAGGGGGGACTTTTCTCACTTTGCCCTTGGTACTATTTTTCTGCTTTTTTCTTCAAAAACAACTATGCTTGGGGTCAATTTTTCACCCTCTTTCGAAGTTTCAGAACTTTGTTCTTGATTGAGGCCTATTTTTTTTCCTCTTTTGACTATATTTTTTTTTCTAACTCCACACTTAAAACTTGACATAGTGTACAATTAGTGGCGGGTGCGTGCAAATCACGACGATTAAAGAGAAGCATATACCAATACAAAGGTCACCTAGAAAAAGAGATGCAATTTAAAATTTTAACATTTGGTACCGGTGCCTTCTAATATCAAGTCTCGAACATGCTTCAAGAAATACATAGAACATGTGATAGACAAAGCCTAGCAATGATACTGACACGAGAGAATACACACGAATAAAATTATTTCAAGTCCTAGACTTTGAATCCAAAAGGGTGTAGTATCATCCGCACGAGCCTAGGATGCTCCGTCTTCTCCTCCCAAGGGTGTAGTATCATCCTCGTCAGTGTCTCTAGTGTCCTCCTCATCAACTTCCACTCTAGCGGAGACTCCTTCATCAATCTCCGCAATGGTGGAAGGGATATGCACAATTTGGTCAGTAGTCGTGAAGGTGGTAGGAGGAATGATGGGTGAGGGAGCAGTGGGTTGGGGGTTAGAATACCCCGGGAATGAGGAAGGTGTGGTGGAAGGCGTGATGCTCATGGCACGACATATATCCGTCAATGTAGTGGCCACCCACTGAGAGTTCTCGCGCATAAGCTCCTCCAAATTCCCCACATTCTCATAGACGTATGTCTTCAAGTGCTCAAGATTGGAAACGATGGTCTCAAGTCTATCATTTGGAGAGACCTTCTTCGGCAGAGGATGACTTGGACCGAAGCCTCATAGGGATGAGTTGCGGGAGAAGACGATGAGGTGGGGGAGTGGGTGTCAGGAAATGGGTAGTTGTCTTGGCGAAGTTTGTGCCTCCTCCTATGGTTGAACTTGTTTTTCTTCTCCCTTGCCCTTTGCCGGAGTGGTTTCTTGTGAGGTTCGGTGGATTGTACCCAAGTCTTCCTATCGGTCCCAAGTAGGGATCCTTCATTGCTTCCGTATTAAGCATTTTCTTCACCGGTGGTGGGCAATCATTAGCACTAAAAGTGAAGTTACACATTAGGGCCAAGCGAGTAACAATTGAGCCACCACCAAGTGCCAACACTTGTAAAGTAGGCTTTACATACTCTTCGAACCTCGTTGCAACTATGGTGAACCAATCTAGCACTTTTCCTTCATCGATTGCTAGCATAAGGTCCAAATCTTGGTTAGTCACCATCCTCGCCCCATCCTTACGCACATTAATCCCCATAGCAATACAACGGCGAATGATCTTCCACACTTATTCCTTAATAGTGGTGGCCGCATAACCCCAAACAAACCATTCATCCCTACCCGAGATTCTACGCCAAAATAAATACCTTTCCACTTCGGGATACTTGGTGATATGCTCTTCATTCTAGGGGAATCCCAATGTTTCACAAATAACATCCTTGGGGAATCTCTTTTGCACTCCACCCAAAACAAACTTTCAATGGGTGATTTTCTTTTCATTGGTCCTCACCGCCTCAAAGGAACTAATAAACTCCTTCACAAGTTTCGGGTACATCCCCGGATCATCAATGAATAATACACCTAAACTGCAATGGGAAAAGAGAGAGTGTACCCCATCATGTAAGCCCAAGTCGCTAAGAGTAGCCAAGTCGGGATATAAGGGGACTTTTGGTTCCTTTGCCAATTTCATTATGATAGCCAAGTTTTCCGTATGAATCTTGTTCTTGCATGTCATGGTCCTATCATATGGATAGGGAACTGGCTCAATGTGCTCGACTTGGGCGGGTGGAGGAGCCAAGGCGAGTGTAGGGGCTGACTAGGCTCTAGAGGCAATGGGGGAGGCTCTTGGGGGTGTGGATTTTCGCCTAGATTGTTGTTTCTTGGGTGGAGAAGGAGGTCTTTCCTTACATGAATGCTCCGAGTGGGGATTTTTGCTGGGAATTTCATCATCGGATGAGGAGTTCATTACGGCCTTTCGAGGCCTTCAATTCATCTTTGAGGAGGTGGGAAGCTCTTTAGCTGCGGTGGTTGTGGTGACGGGGTCTTGGAAAGTCCCTGAGACGTGAGTGTACCCTTGGAAGGTGTTTGAGGCTTGCTTTTAGGCTTTTCATTCATTCTAGCCATAGTTGAGCTCGCCTAGGGCTTGGTTGGGGTTTGACGAATCTATGAGATTCGAGCATCAGATTGTTAACGAGATTGGATGGTGCACAAGAGCCCGAGCGAGCAAGTTTTGGCTCGCACAAGCCAGATTGTGCCGAGATGTGGGTGGAGTCGAGATCATGCGAGCATATTCAAGCTCGGTCGAGCAAATCTTGGCATAGACAATTGAGAAGCGCGATGCTCGGGCGAGCGTCGTTAAGCTCGAGAAATGTTTAGTGAATGAGCTGCAGTGTGAAAACTAGCTCGGGCGAGCGAAACACAGCTCGGTCGAGCAAAATATGGCAGAGGCTAATTAAAGTCTTGGGCTCGAGTGAGCATTCGTAAGCTCGGCCGAGCATTTGTTGTTTAGCTTTTTGCTTGTAGCTTTACTCCACATTTAAATTTTAGCGCACTCTTCCAAAACACAAAGCCATTTTATTAGAATTTCAAAGTACATAAAGCACATTGAGATTACACAAACCAAAAGCAACATAACACACAAGCATTTTTGAAGGGAGAACAAAGCACAACCACTCCTAGGCTTCATTCTCCGATGAAGACGACACCATGATTACATCCTCCCCTTCTTCGATGAAGTTCAGGACGGACTTGGAGGGGCTACCATGGATGGCGGGGTTGATGATGTAGCCAATCCCGGAGGCGATCCTTGTGATGATTGACCCACCACCTATCTCCATAATTTTACGACCTCGCCCACTCACATACTCCTTAAATCTCATCGAGAGGATATTAAAACAATATGGAGGATGGTGCTCGCGAATGCTTAGGAGGATGTCCAAATCTTCCTTGGTGACGAATTCCCCTTCGTCCACCCGCACATTAATCACAGTGGCTACTATGCGGTGAAGTACGTTCCAATATGTTTTCGTGATTAACCTCAAAGAAGAAGGCGGTTGAAGCCATGGGGAGGTGGGGAGGCCATGTATAGCCAAAATTCTTGCCTAGCGGCCTCATCATAGTTGATGTTTGCCCCGAGACTCGAGATTCCTATACAGTTGCAAACCTCCTCCCTTGTGGATTGCCATTGTATGCCTCCCAGTTTGAAATTCCAAGTAAAAGCCACACCTTCAACCTCGTCTACGTCCACCTTGAGAGTTGCCAAAAACTCCATGACCATTTACGGGTAACTACCCGGGTCATCATGGGCAAAGATCTAAAAACCAGATGTCATGAGTGTCTCCATGATCACGGTGTAGTTACCGAACCTTCGAACTCGTCAAAAACGGGGAAAGGGGTTGGCTTTGCTCTTACCCGGTAGGAATTTTTCTTGTTCCCGAGGGGGTGAGACCATCATATGTTTCGGCCAAAGTAGGGTAGACAATCCCACCCTCATTGTTGCTTGGCTCGGCACGGAGCCTTAGTGTGTTTCGGTGCCTTCTCCTCCTTCCTCCATTTGGAGGTTGGTTTACCAAGGGCTCATCACTCATTGTTAGAGGAAGGAGGGTGTGACTTAAGAGAGGTGGAGTTTACCAAAGGTTTTTCTCAATGTGGTGTGAGTGAAGGAAGACTAGCAAGGGCTTTATATAGGGGTGGAGAAGGAGGTGAGCTCAAAATATCTAGGGAACAAGATGTGAGATGACATTCATGAGGATTCATTTGAATCACAAAATGTGGAGGATCAAGGACATGCACTCACTCGTTTCCATATTCTTCCCAACTACCATCAAGTGAAGCTACCTCACCTACCCCAAAACCAATAGCTAACATTCCCTCAAAGATATTCAAAACCTACCACCATACATGGTTGTCAAGGATTCAACAATTCAACTCCACAACAAGTCAGTCATTTCATGGCACAAGCCCATTCATCCTGGCATTTCTACAGCATAGCTCGCAATGATCACACCAAGCATTTTAAAATTTTAAAACCAAAATGAACACTCACAACGGTTCTCCTCCCGAGAGGGCCTAGTTTAACATCTTGGCAAAGATGGAGCCGATTCTCCTCATAATAGTTAGAAGCACACTTGAGGAGTCTTATGCAAAGATCCATCCTCAAATGGTACATCATGCAAGAAGATTTTAGTGCTTGAAGTGTCTTGAGGTGGACCATGATAAAGTTTCAGTCGTTGGCCATTTGTCATGAAGATTTCTCCTTTTTTTGTTGAACAAGTTTACGTGTTCATCATCAAACGCTCTTTGCACCTGGAAAGGCCAAGTCCATCTAGATTTCAATTTACCCAAGAAGAACTTCAATTGCAAATTAAATAGCAATACTTGGTCTCCTTCCCTAAAGTCCTTCCTCGAGATCCTCTTAGCATGCCAAATCTTGGTTTTGTCTTTATAAATGCGGCATTTTCATATGAATCCAAACAAATCTCCTCTAGCTCTTAAAGTCACAAAAGTCTCTTCGGTTTTCAAGTCGAAGTTTAGGGCTTTCACCGCCCACATCGCTTTACATTCAAGCTCCACCGAAAGGTGACAAGGCTTGCTATACATGAGTCGATAGGGGGACATGCCAATAGGAGTTTTGAATGCGGTTTGGTAAGCCCATAATGCGTCGTCTAACTTTGTTGACCAATCTTTCCTAGAGCTTCCCACCGTTCTTTCCAAAATGGATTTAATCTTTCGATTAGAAACCTCTACTTAACCGCTTGTTTGAGGGTGATATGGGGTGGCCATCTTATGCTTGACTCCGTAATTTTTAAGAAGGGCCTCTAGTTGTCTTTCCTTGAAATGTGATCCTCCATCACTTATGACCGTTCTAGGCACCCCAAATCTTGGAAAAATAATTTTCTTGAACATCTTAGCCACTGTTTTGGCATCATAAGTAGAGTAGGCAATGCTTCGACCCATTTTGTTACATAATCCACTGCAACCAAAATATATTTGTTCCCAAAGGATGATGGGAAAGGTCCCATGTAAACAATCCCCCAAACATTAAATATTTCCACTACAAGAATCCCTTGTTGAGGCATTTCATCCCTCCTTGATATGTTTCCTGTTCTTTGGCATCTATCTCACATGTGGACAAATTCATATGGATCCTTGAAGAGGCTAGGCTAAAAGAAACCACATTGGAGAACCTTGGCGGCGTTTTTGTTTTCACTACCATGTCCACCATATCGTGACGCATGACAACGATGCAAAATGTGCTCTTGGTCCTTCTTCACCACGCAAGTCCTATAGATGCCGTCGAAACACAACTTGTATATATATGGCTCATCCCAAAAGTAGGATTTCACATCATGGAGGGACCTCTTCCTTTGATTATAGGTGAGGTTGGGAGGAATAATCTCACATGCTAGATAATTAACGAAGTCTGCATACCATGGGGTGGATTCTTATTTCACCGCGAGTAGTTTTTCCCCAATGAATGTGTCCCCTATAGGCTCTTTCTTTGTGAGATGTTCTTCTTGTGGCTCAAGACGAGACAAATGATCGGCTACCAAATTTTCTACCCCCTTCTTATCTTTTATTTCCATATTGAATTCTTGTAGCAAGAGAACCCATCGAATGAGTCGGGACTTGGCTTCCTTTTTAGAGACCAAGTACTTGATGGCGGCATGGTCCGTGTAAACTATAGTCTTTGATCCAATCAAGTATTATCGAAATTTCTGGAAGGCGTAGATGATTGCAAGCATCTCTTTCTCCGTTGTGGAGTAATTGATTTGAGCATTATCAAGAACTTTGCTTGTATAGTAAATGGTGTGCAATTTCTTGTCAACCCTTTGCCCTAAAACCTCTCCGATAGCATAGTCTCTAGCATCACACATCAACTTAAAAGGAAGCTCCTAATTTGGTGGTTGTATGATAGGTTGTATGATAGGTGCCAATACTAGAGCACTTTTTAGCTTTTCAAATGCCTCGAGGCATGGTTGATCGAATTTAAAATCCACATCTTGACAAAGAAGGTTTGTAAGTAGCCTAGCAACCTTTGAGAAGTCTTTAATAAATCGGCATGCCCAAGAAAACTCCTTATGCCTTTCACGTTCTTAGGGGGATGCAACTTCTCAGTGACCTCAACTTTGGCTTTATCCACCTCAGTTCCTCGGCTAGAGATCAAGTGTCCCAACACTATACCTTGTTTTATCATGAAGTGCATTTCTCCCAATTTAACACAAGGGCGGTTTCAATGCATCTTTCTAAGACCTGAGAGAGATTTCCTAGACAAGAATCAAAAGATGAGCCATAAACAGAAAAGTCATCCATGAAAACCTCCACAATTTTCTTAATAAAATCAGAAAAAATAGCCATCATGCATCTTTGAAATGTCCCGTGCGCATTACAGGGCATTCACCGTTAGGCAAATGTTCTATATGGACAAGTAAATGTGATTTTCTCTTGATCTTGAGGGTTAATAGGGATTTGAAAGAATCCGCTATATCCATCAAGATATCAAAAATATTCATGGTTGGTTAATCTTTCAAGCATTTGATCAATGAAGGGGAGGGGAAAGTGATCCTTTTTGGTTGCCTTGTTAAGTTTCCTATAGTCTACACACATGCGCCAACCGGTGACGGTACTAGTAGGAATTAATTTATTTTTATCATTTTTAACAACGGTCAACCCCCCTTTTTAGGCACTATATGAATGAGGTTCACCTATTCCGAATCGAGAATAGCATATATGATACCCACATCTCTCAACTTTGTCACCTCTTTAAACACCACATCACCGAGTTTTAGGTGCAATCTCCTTAAGGCTTCTCTAGAGGGTTTAGATTCATCTTCTAATTTTATCCTATGCATGCAAATATCGTGGCTAATTCCTTTCAAGTCATCAATTGTATACCCAATGGCCCCCTTATATTTGTTTTAGCGCATGCAACAGTCTAGAAGTTTCATCATCATTCAAGAAAGCATTAATAATAACCGGGAAAGTAGAATCGGGTCCCAAAAACTCATACCTTAGACTTTTTGGTAGAGGTTTTAGCTCTACCGAACAAGATTCCTTACCTTTAGTGGTTTCATTCTCTCCTTCCGCAATAGCATGAACGTTTTCAAGGAGAGCAGGGTAAGACTCACATTCATCGTCATCAAGAATTTCAAGCATGTTATGGGTTAGTGCGTCATAATCAAACATGTCATAAGCGTCAATAAAGTTGCAATCCATGGAGAAACTAGGACTACGACATGTTTTTGGCAAGTTGAATTCAATTTTTTCATTACTAATGTTTAGCACCAATGATCCTCTTCTTACATCAATCACGGCTTTCGCCGTGGCTAAGAATGGTCTACCCAAGATAATTGGGGTCTCCTTCTCCTCCTCCATCTCCAAGACAAAAAAAACTCGACGGGAATATAGAAGTTTCCCACCTTTATGAGAGCGTCTTCTAAAATCTCCTTGGGAATCCTAGAAGAACGATTCGCAAGGCGTAAGGAAATGGAGGTGGGAGTTAGAGTCCCCATGTCAAGCTTACTACACAAACAGTATGACATCAAGGATATGCTAGCACCAAGGTAACACAAAGCATCTTCTATGCATATATCACCAAATGTAATAGGTTTGGAGAAACCACCCGGGTCTTTTAGCTTCTTAGGCAATGTGTTTTAAATTATAGAACTACATTCCAAGTTCAATGCTACCGTGTTATGTTCACTAATATCTGTCCAATGTGAGACAATGTCTTTTAAAAATTTAGCCTAAGAAGGGATTTGAGTGAGTACCTCGGTGAAGGGCAACGTAATATTGAGCTTATGTAGCATTTCCACAAACTTGTTGAAGTGTTGGTCGTTCTTCTTCTTAAGCAACCTTTGTGGGAATGGCACGGGAGGCTTGTAAGGGGAAGGTACCTTGGTCGGTTGTTTTGGAGCTTCAACCACGGGTTCGGTTGCTATCTCTCCTTCTTATTCATTCTACTCCTTTTCCTCTTCGATCTCCACTTCAACTCGTGGTTTAGGGGCCTTAGGTTTGGATTGAGGGGGCTCATATTATTTTCCACTTCCAAGATGATAACATTTAAGGTCTCGTAATATTGTTGATTATCAATTACTAAGTAAAAATAATGAGATAAAAGAGGGTGTTTTCAAGGGTTAATCATTTCCTAGGGTACTACATCCCTCCTTGGTGCACAAGACTCTCAATAGAAGCAATGTTATGCAATGACAAAGATTTTAATGGTTAGATTAAGGTCGCGCCACTATTAAATCAAATTCCATCTCTCGACTACTTCTTTGATTTAAGGGAGAAGCACCTCGCACGTGAGCTTCAATCTCTCGATGTTTTTAGCTGATGTCCAACTCAAGTTTCTCCATCACTAACTCTCGTTGGATGATCGATATCCAAGAGTGGTGAAGACCAAGCCTATCTCAATGCTAGGATGGGTCACGCTAGTGAACACCACATAACAAGGATGAATCTACTTGTTTTCTAGAACCTTTTAGTCTCATTCTCTCGAATATTCAACCTCAAGTTCATGTTCTATACTACCTAGGCGTTTTATCAAACTTTTAGAAAGCATAGAATTAACATTTGATCAAAGTGATTCACAATCATATCAAAAGCTTCATTCAAGCCTATATTCAATGAAAAAGTGGAGTTGATACACCAAGGAGGTTCATAGGACCCCGATAACTAGAGGGACTACTCACAAGTCATATTCAATAACAAGCAAAAGTAGTTTTTACAAGGATGATGGAGATAACACAAAGAAGAGTAAGAAACTATGATGAAGAATCCCCTTAAATCCTTAGAGTAGCTTCAACTTGATGTGATGATCTTCAAAAACCCTTGTCTTCTCTCTAAAACCCCGGATGATCCTTTGCCCCAAGCTCGAGCTTTCTATTTATAGCCAAGGATTAAAAATCCAGGCTTTTCCATAATGCTCAGGCGAGCTCGGTCGAGCTTCACGCAACATGGGAAAAGGAGTGGTCAAGGCTCCGGGAGAGCGTGGCCAAGCTCGATCGAGCTAAATCAGGCAGTGCAAGTTCATGAGGGCGAGGCTCGGTTGAGCCCACTCGAACTCGGCTTCTCTTTTGCTTGAGCAGATGAGATGATGTATGGGAGATCCGAGCGAGCTTTACCGAGCTCAGTCGAGCTAAATTGGACAGTTTGAATTCGAATGATTAAGGCTCGGTCGAGCCTTGCTAAGCTCGGGCGTCGGTTTCGTTAAGCCAACTTGGTTATGTTCCAAGGCTTCAGAGCTCGGGCAAGCAAAGGCGGAGCTTGGTCAAGCATAATCCAGCAGACTCATTAGGAAGGCTCAGGCTCGGGCGAGCCTCACTCTGCTTGGGCGAGCATTTTTGGTTTTGCATTAGATATCTCTCTTTTTAGGCTCAAAAACTTCGATTTTCTGTGAGGTTTGATTTTCTCAAGCTCGGGAACTGTAAAGTTATTTTCTCACCTGAAATAGCGATGAAGAGGGTCAAATGGCATCGAAAGAGACTCACGATGGATCAAAACATCTAGTAAAGATGGGGGCAAGATAGTCAAGAATTTGACTCATCAATCACTAATATCACATGTCATGTACTATGTTGACTACTGAGTATTCCATGCGGATTCACCCCATCAGTAAACAAGCCAAGGCATAAATTCCTAGACTCTGATCCAAATTCTGGGAATGTGTTGTCTACTTTGGCCCATTGCAGTGAATCGGCCGGATGACGCATTTTGGTATCAACGACACGTTTCTCGGTATGTCATCGCATATTATCAAAATCTTTCACTTCAGCAAATAATCTTTGAAACCTAGAAATCGGTGGAAGATACCAGAATACTTTGGCTGGAGTACCTTTTGAGGCATTCATCAGTCCTTTATTTAACTTAAAGCAAGAAGATCTACACACCGGACATTAAGCCAAATCGCTATGAGCATTACGATACAATATATAATCATTGGGACAAGCATGTATCTTCTTGTACTCGATTCCCATGGGACACATAACCTTTTTAGCTTCGTAAGTACGGTTAGGTAAAGTGTTCCCCTCGAGAAGCATATCTTTCACCAACGTTAACACTTCAGTGAAACTCTTATCACTCCATCCATTTTTAGCTTTCAAATTGAATAACTTCAAAGTTGCAGATAACCTTGTATATTTGGAGCAACCTTCATACAATGGTAATTTAGAGTCATTCCTTAATAATTCCACAACTTGTGGTCTAGCAACAAACTCATCGACAACATTGTTAACCATCTCAATTAAATTGTCCTCCTCCCAATCATCATTATCTTCAGGCAAACTTTCTACGGATTGAGGTTCAACGTCTTGCGGTTCAACCTCAACATGCATATACCAAACCTTATATAGTGGATCAATTCCCTTTAAAAAAGTTGTTTATGCAAATCCTCCACTTTGACCTTAATCTTATTGAAACACATCTTACATGGACAGAAGACATATTCAAGTGCATTTTTTAATGCATAGGATGATGCAAATTTACAGAAATCCATTATCCCCTTTTCATACTCATCACTTAACCTATTAGCGGCCATCCACTCTCGACTCATCATAAATCCACTACATGAAGCATGTAAATATTATTATTAGACTGAGAACAAGTTAAACAAAGAACAAATGGACCTGAAAGACCAACCTAACCAAAATGTTCATGTTCAAAAAATAAACATAGTAAAAATAAAAGAGTACTATAAGAAATATGGACGAGTATCAATTGAAAGAAAAATTAAATTTGAGAGGGTGTGAACCTTGTGTGAAATCGAGAGCGGATAAATGTAGCAGGAAGTTGAGGAAGGCAATGAGCAAAGGATGAAGTACGCTGGATTTGAAAAAACACAAGTTAACCAAGAACTAGACAAGCAAAAGTCATGAAACGTGAACAAAAGAACTAAACATATACATACCTTATGTTGATGGTTCTCGGAGAATGAATAGAACTATCACCGAGATGCAAGGGGACGAGAATACAATACAAGACCTAAACTAATAAAATAATTAAATTAATAAAGGAAAACTATAGCAAGTAAAAGGATTAATATACGATAGTTGATAATGGTGAAAGTAGATATGCTTACTTTAAAAACAACAAGTGGTCGATCAGAAGCACTTAATCGACTGTACTCCTACAAAGACGTCGATAAATTGAACAATGCCGATGAAACCAAACATCAATAACCAATAGGTAAAAATATGTGACAACACTTTAAATTATTTGAACGAAACCATAATTGATCAGATTCATCCTCAAAAAACAGATGCATAAACCATATAAACCCTAATAAATCTACCATATACATCATCAATGCATACCTTTGACTGTTGCTGGTCAATAGATTTAGGGGGGTGCTGCTGGAGGAGTCAGAGGAGTCACTGCTAGGCGGGAGACAAAACTGAGGTCGACGGGCGAGACGAAATCGAGACAGTAGGTGAAGAGTAGACGAAACCGGAAGACGGAAGCGAGATGAAATTGAAAGCGAGACGGAAGAGTCGAAAACCGGAAGAGGTTGACGGGCGAACGCGCGCACGGAAGCTTTGAATATTGCAGTAAAATCAATTTCACATCGGAGTGAAGATTGCAGAAGTAGAAACGAACTTAGGGTAATTTGTAATCGACCTAATGCATCAGTTCCAAAAGAACTGATGCATAATGTTGAGGCTTCTGCATCGGTTTCGAATAACCGATGGATAAGGTCGATATTATGCATCGGTTTTATCCCCAACCGATGCGTAATGCCAAAAACGATGCATAAAGTCAAACACGAAACCGATGCATAAAGTCCTTTCTGTAATAGTGACACTGCTTATGATTTTCACCGGTGTCAATATTCACCAAAGCCCTCTTCAAATTTTTTTTTTACCAATGCCACTAAACCAATTCTGCACTGTTGCACTTGTTCTCACTTATACTTTGTGGATCTATCAGACTATCATGATAATAAAGCTCGGCCTGACTTATCTTCTCTCATAAAATTTGTTTAATGTAAGAGATAAGGAATTTTGCAGGTAAGCCGGATCAATTTGAACAACGGGATACCCCTAAAACATCAGGATGTTCATTATTACACGTTCAGCTATGGAAATTATGTGGAAAGCTAGGTAATAAGTAAATTTATAGCTTATATGTTTTGAATTAAATCTATTTATCAATTCGCGAAAGAGGTGTTGGTCAAGTTGACTTGAACTCTTGACAGTCAAGAGTTTAATTTGTCAAGAGTTCAACTCTCTTGAGTAACATATTTCTCCCCAATTTTGTGAGGAATGTTATTCATCCCTTGGATGTGTATTCGTCACGTGTTGCGCTCAGTTGAGAACCCTTAAATATGAAGGTGACATGTGTCCACTAACTTTTTTCCCTTCATTATGCAACTTGATCTAACGATGAGATTTGGGGTCTCAGGTTCTCGAATTCTTAGGAATTCTGAACTGAGAGCTCCCCGTATCCTCCTAATTCAAGTTTTATATTCTAAACTGCAAACTTTTGAAATTCAGTCCCGCCTTTGAAGTTGAAGCAAGAGGGAGAGAGACTCTGCCGCAATGCTAATGATCTTGGGAACATGTTTTGCATGGGTGGGAAAGACACTGTAGATGGTACCGCTGGTTCGGTCCTTAAGTACAAGTTGCCTATGCTCTTAGCAGCAGCTAATGGGATTCATGAAATTATTGAAAATGTCACTTGGCTTTTCCCTCATGCGATGTGGTTTAATGAAAATAACCCTAGTGATATTTTCAGGCTAGCTGTCTCTAATCGACACCATAACGTTTACAACTCTCTTTATGAAATGGGTGATTTACACGTAAATACTGTTAGACAATCAGTTGACGAGAAGGGAGACAGCATGCTACATTTGGCTGCCAAATTGGCACCTCCCCAACGACTAAACCTTATCTCAGGTGCAGCTTCGCAGATGCAGCATGAGGTGCAATGGTACAAGGTAATAAATTTAATGCCTCAATGCAAACAGCTATCATACTACTTACTATTCTATGGTTTAATTAAGTGCGGTAGATAATGCGCAGTGCTTCAACAACATTACAATGCTCTTCATTCCCCTGTGTTTAACTATTACACTAAATTTTCTGCAGGAAGTTGAGAACTTGGTACCACTGACATTCAGAAATTTACGAAATCTCGCTGGTATGACTCCTCGAGATGTCTTCTTACAAAGCCATCAACAACTCATGGCGGAGGCTGAAAGATGGATGAAAGGCACAGCTAATTCATGCACAGTTTCTGCATCTCTTATCACCACCATTGTGTTTGCTGCTGCCATCACAGTGCCTGGTGGGACCAGTGGAGAAAATGGGGTACCTTTGTTCGCTAGAAATAAGGCTTTCATTATATTCGGAGTTGCAGATGCCTTATCTTTGTTCACATCAAGTATTTCTATCCTGATGTTCTTATCCATCCTGACCTCGAGGTACGCCGAACATGATTTTTTGTATGCACTGCCCAAAAGATTAATAATCGGAGTACTGGCCTTGTTCATATCCATAGCATCCATGATGGTGGCGTTCAGTGCAACACTATATCTTGTGTTCGGAGCACATAAACTGTGGATTCTCACCTCCGTGATTGCATCAGCTTTCCTACCGGTTGCTATATTCGCATCATTGCAATTCTCGCTTCTTTCCGAAATGATAAGCTCCACTTATGGTTCGAGCAGGTTCAAGAGTAGAAGAAAAACCTCCTTTCCAACTGATACGTGTGAAGAGGAGTTGCAGAGTTTGGTCTAATTATTACTTTAAGAATGAACGAACCCATGCATGGTGAATATTCTCATACTGTACGTGTTGGTGCCTTGGTGAATTAATTAATTCTCTTCTCATTATTACACTTTCTAGTTGGATATTTGTTCAATGATTCTTCCTGCAACTTTAATTATATCTCTTGGTGTACACAAGACAATCTCTTAATTATTTATGCTCTGATTGCATTTTGAAATTAGGTTTGACTGAATAAAATAATATTGTGAAATCCATGCAATTATTGTTATTTTTGGTTGAAACTATAGCATAATAAACGCAAGCAGGCCGGGTTATTAAGATAAGGTATAATCATAAAGTGGATTTTTAATACAAACAATAAAGTTTGTCAAAATCTATATATAATTCGTACTCGAAAAACGATAAGCTCCACTTATGGTTCGAGCAGGTTCAGGGTCATGTTCTAAAGGTAAAATAAATAATCTAATAAATGTGTTATTCGAGTTTAGAGAACTAAACTCCCAACCCAATTTTCAAATAAATTTGATGGTATTAAATTTGGAAAAACAATATTTAAAGGATATAGATACATACAGGGTTAATATCAAATGAGAAGGGAGAGTAGTGTTGTGAAAATCGGACTAGATTGGTTGGTTTGATCGGGAATCGGTCACCACATCAGTTCGATTGTCTAATCAGACCGGAAATGTCATTGACCCGGTAAATTATCGGTTGAACCGTGATCCGGCCGGATGTACCGGGTTGATGTTTATTTCACAAAACACATCCATTTTCTCCGTTGATTTGATTCCTTTCTCTATTTTCCGATGGCGGATCAGCTCACTGATGACCAGATCTTCGAGTTCAAGGATGCTTTCAGCCTGGTCGACAAGTATGTCGGTTGAGGGAGGACGTCCGCGAGGATGTGCTGCACGAGAACGTCTGAGCGGACGTTCCCTGCTGACTTCAATTTGTCGACATAGTTGAAATTCATACGGTAATTCTTCACGGCGCTCATCAACACAACTTGATTGCCACTATCCATCTCAACTTGCCCTAAAAATACTCCGTCAACTAACCGATTCCAATGGTTTCTCATTCAATGCTGCCATTAGGGTTAGCTCGGATTCAAGCTATTCGAGTTACGTTGCTTTCTTGGTGTACGGAAAGTGTGCGATTAGCGCTAATGATTTTACCTACTCGTTTATGCTGAAGGCTTGTTTTAGGGGAAGGAATTGGATTTATGTGAAGCAGGTTCATTGTGATGTGGTTAAGATGGGATTCGCTAGTAATGGATTTGTGTGAAGCG
Source organism: Rhodiola kirilowii (assembly GCA_033675215.1). Taxonomy (NCBI): domain Eukaryota; kingdom Viridiplantae; phylum Streptophyta; class Magnoliopsida; order Saxifragales; family Crassulaceae; genus Rhodiola; species Rhodiola kirilowii. The sequence goes on along the minus strand of CM066193.1, from coordinate 3,807,277 downwards.
GTTTTGTGTGATAGGATCGTGATTAGTAGTCAACAATCTCACGAGGTTCAGGAACTGTTAGGAACCCAAATTCTTGTGCAAGTATATTAAAGGAATCAAGTACGCAGCGGAATATTCTAAATAGACTTTTATTTTTATTTAGACCGTACAAACTGTATACTCAATGTTTGTACTAAACTTACAAAACTTGCCTATTAAGTGAAGATCAACAATATGATCAATACAAGCAAAGTCTCCTGACTACACTTCCCTGACGAAGTTCTCGACGTCACTATAGTCACCGCACCACCGTAGCTTTCCGACACCGATCAAGAATAGCTTGATCACACTGAATATCACGCTCGTTGGATATTCTCACTGGGAAACCCCACTTGGAAAGCTCTCACGGATTCTGATTTGTGCACGGACAATTATTACAGAATAACTGCCACCCTCTTTATACACACTGAGGTAACTGACTTCATAACCGCCAGCTTAAACTCTAACCACCTTGGACACGTTTGGTAAAGTAGATAGACTTGGTTACTTGGTTAGACCACGACATCAGTCTTGATAATTGTTCCATTAACTTCTGTTGTTGACCAACTGCCATGTTCTTCAGACTCAAGGCTCTGCTCAGGTTCTTGAGTACTCCAACAAGTCTCTGAATAACAAAGACTAAAACAAACCATCAAAATAGTTTGTCATCATCAAAAGACATGTGAGGTCCGAGCCTCAACAATTTCCTCCTTTTTGATGATGACAAACCGACAAGGGAAATAATATAACTTAATAGATGTTAAACACAATGCACAAAGCATCACATGAGAACATATTCTCCCTGGGACATATTCCCCCTAAGTTCCAACACCCTTAGGAACCTAACAAACAATCTATTAAGCAAAGACTTATATAGGTTTAGCAAGTCAAGAACCAAGTCAAGAACCTAATTCAATTCCCCCTGATTCGGTACTCCTAACCTTCCCCCTTTTGGCATCATCAAAGAAGGGTAAGTAACATACAGAGAAGTCATAAACACGAGAGATACCTTGAAGATCATAGCAACTCATAAATGCATGCAAATACTTCAAATTTAAACACGATAGTCAAGCAAACATGCTGAACGAAAATAAAACTTTGATAGTCAACATGAAAGGAAATGACATTGTAGGGGTCAAAGAGGGGATAAATCCAAGATTGGAACTGGCCACAGAATTCTCTCAATCAAAAGTGACCATTTTTAGACTGAAGAACTTCAGACTTTCGAGAGTAATGCAAGGACTCCATCCTTCACCTCTCTGAGTTCTTCTCTCAGCTCCTTCAGAGCATTCTTCACGTCCAAAACTCCTTTCTCCACAGCATTTAACCTCTGAATAACACTTGAACCATCCAAGAATTCTGAATGGTCAACTGCCAGATCAACATCATCCTCCATAGACTCTGGCTTGGAGTGGATCTTGGCACCTTCTTTCTTGATGCAATAGAAGAAGTCTCAATAATGTGACAATCATTGTCACCACCACTTTCATATCCTTTTAGGCTTCATCCCTGAGAGCTTTCCTTGAACTTGGCTATGTTTCCAAGCTGTTCCAAAGCCTCTAAAGTCTGGTCCGCACCAGCAAGTGCCTCCCCAGCTTCCTTTGGAGCTCTAACCTCCTCCATAGAACAGCCAAACAATAATTCTCTATCATCAGAACCAACAACCCCTCCTGGGTTCTCCACAACAACACTTTTTCCTTTATCAAATTTCACTAAATCTGCTTCAGTCTTCTCTGAATTTTTTAGGTCATTTAGAATATCTTCAACCACTCTAGCAGCCTGTTCTTCATTTATAGCACCAGCCACATTCACTTTAACATTTTTAACAGGAGGTTCGAATCTCTTGAGTAACTCAGTAGCAACAATTTTCTCCCTTTCATAAATCCTTTCAACTCCAGCACAATATTCTACAAACCTAGTAGATCTAGGAGTGTAAACTACTTTTTCTTTCAAACCGGAGAGAGGATTGAACTTACTGTAAACCATCAAGTCCGCTAGTACCTTCGGAATCTCATAGCGAACGTTTGGAATCACCACCGTCTCCATCTGAGCGTCGAAGTTGGTTGCTGAGTTGTTAGATTTCGATTCGGAAGCCATTGAATCCGTTCTCTTCTAAGATGGTTTTTGAATCTGAAATTTTTCTGAAGAGTGAGAAAGTACTTCAAAATCTTCTTTTTAATAACTTGTTGTGGTATCTCCTTGAAAATCGCACCCACTCAACCAAAAAATGACTTATCGGCTTCTCACGTTCTGAGTCGGTCAACCATCTAATCACCATAAATGCACCTGATTCTTTGTATCTCAAGAATCTCGTCAGGTCCTTCAGTCCAAACTAGTCCACATCTTGACCTAGTGAATGACATACCAGTTCCAAATCATGAATCTTTCACAAGGGACGTTGTGATGGACCGGCTTACCATAAGGGTATAATATGTAAAAATCATCACAACTCAAACACTCAATCACACATAAATTTTACTTCTAATCATGTATGTCCAGAAAATTTGCAAAGAGGTCATTGGACAAGAACACAATTAGTATATGGCATAGGTGGCTTCATACACTTCCTTCATGGGGCTATTAGGGTACAAAAATCCGGAAGGTATGTTATGGCTTCAAGGAACATGTTCAAGCATGCATGTAATATATCAAGTTTAATCAAGAAGTATAAGCATACAATAAATTTGTCACTCAGAGACTTCAAGAAGGCACTCACATAGATGACAATCATGCATCTTGTAAACCCCAACTTCTAATCAATCATTAAGAGTAAGATTAGAAGTACCTCACTCCTACAAAAATTGATAGTTACAAGTTCCTTTTTCAACACAGTCCTTAAGAAAATGGTGTTTAATTTCTATATGCTTTGTTTTACCATGTAGCACCAGATTCTTAGCAATACTAATTGCACTAGTATTATCAGAAAAATATAGGAACTTGATCAAAGTGAAGATTGAAATCACTTAGCTGATTTCGCAGCCATAAGATTTGAGCACAACAGGCTGCTGCTGCCACATACTCAGCCTCCACCGTTGACAATGCCACTGTATTTTGCTTCTTTGAACCCCAAGACACCAAGCACGATCCAAAGAACTGTGCCATACCGGATGTGGACTTTCTATCAGTCCTATCCCCAGCGAAGTCTGCGTCTGAGTATCCTTCCAAATTGAGAGACCTCACTCTCGGATACCACATGACCAGCTTCTCAGTGCCCTTCAGATACCTCAGTATCCTCTTTACGGCCTTTACGTGAGATTCCCTTGGTTCCGCTTGAAACCCGGCACATTGACATACACTAAACATTATATCAGGTCTAGATGTAGTCAAATACAGTAAAGAACTTATCATGCCACGATATCTTGTAGCATCTGTCTTTGGAGACGCATCATCCTTTGTCAAGGACTCATTCGGGGAGCTGGGTGTGTTCATATGTCGTGAACCTCCAAAGCCGTACTTACTCACAACCTCACTCAGGTACTTGTGTTGTGAGATCTCAGTTCCATTGTCCAACTGTCTTACTTGAAGACCCAGGAAGAATGTCAATTCTCCCACCATGTTCATCTCAAACTCATTCTCCATGAGTTTAGTGAACTCTCTTACGAGTTCATCACTCGTAGACCCAAAAACAATGTCATCTACATATACCTGCACAATAAGTAGATGCTTGTTAGTTCTCAAAAGAAAAAATGTCTTATCTACCTTACCTCGCTCATATCCATGAGCTAGTAGATATTCCGACAGGCGTTCATACCACGCCCTATGCGCTTGTTTTAACCCATACAAGGCCTTGTCAAGAACATACACAAAGTCCTGACGATCAGGGTCCTCAAAACCTGGAGCCTGTTCCACATAGACTTCCTCCTTAAGGTACCCATTCAAAAATGCCGTTTTAACATCCATCTGATGGAGTTTGAAACCAAACTGCACTGAATATGCTATCAATAACCTGATAGCCTCGAACCTTACCACTGGCGCAAAGGTTTCCCCATAGTCAATACCCTCCTGCTGGCTGTAACCTTTCACCACCAACCTGGCCTTGTTCCTGACTATTTCTCCCTTGGAATCCAACTTGTTCTTGAAAATCCAGCGGGTGCCAATCAACTTCCGTTTCTCTGGCTTTGGAACAAGTCTCCAAACTTTGTTCCTCTCGAACTGATGCAACTCATCTTGCATAGCTTGGATCCAATCCGGGTCTTTCAGTGCTTCTTGAATTGTCTTTGGCTCAATCAAAGACACAAAGGCATTCATGACTCTTTCCCCCTGAACTGCTGCATAGCATACATAATCACGAAGTGTAACACTAGGCTGTTTAACTCGTGAACTTCTCCTCAACTCAGTGACCTCATGAGCCTCTTGGATTTCCTCAGATTCACCATGGACTTCACCAACTTCAGGGTCTTGTCCATTCACCTCAGCTTGCTCTCCAGGTTCTTCAACCTCACCAACTTAAAGGGTTTAACCCTTTAACCCTCTTACCGTTAACAACCTGTCCATTAAACCCTCTAAGCTAAAAGGGTTTTAAAGGGTTCAATCCTTTCAACCCTCTACCCATTAAGAACCCGTCCGCCCGCCCTATTTGTCACCTCTACATGTCATAACAAGACATTTGAAATTAAGTTAAACGCTATCATATATGTGGATAACCTGAAGTGTGATCGGTGGTGTTCAAATTTCTAACATGAATACAATTTAGTATTTGCTTTATTTCAGTGGCATCACAGTATTATGTACCATTATAGTAACCTCAATAGGAACTAAATCAGGTAGTAGGACATTTACTATAGTGCTCTGATTCAATTCATTGCGCGTCATATAGGTTTTATGTAATCATTGTTCATTATCAACCAGAGCAACTATGCTTTTTATTAATTCCAGTATTTGATCATGGCATTAACGTTACATGGACACTGTGAATGAACGTTTCATGAGTGATGATCTATATCTATCACCTTTTTCCAGTCATTACAGTAATATATTAGAACAGAAGAGGTTCACATATCCTTTTTCTCTTTCTCTCAATCTTTTACTAATGAACTTGTATGATTTCCTGTCGTTGACTTTGCATTAGTATGCTGTGGAAGGAAAAGAGCTTGAGCTGCATGCTTGTCGGCAAGCTGGTTTACTAGATTTCATTGCTTCTGCACTGCTGGCTTCGCACTCTTCCAAGCCTGATGCTTGTTTGGTGACAGTATACTTTTTAAGGCTTCTGAAGGTGGTCTTGTCCTTGCCTTCAAACAGGAGTTATTTTCTCGGGCAGAATCTGTTGCCACCAATAATTCCAATGCTGGCTGCAGTGGTTGAAACGTACACAAAAATTGCAGCTTCTGTGAATGCTCCTGGTTGTACCACTCCCCTCTCGAGCAGAACAAGTGTGGAGAGTTTAGATTTGTGAAATGTGAGTCGGGGACTGGAGCAGCAACTGAGGTGGAGGCGAAGCCGGACGCGGCTGAGCAAGGCGGAGCAATCAGTGGCTAAAGGTGGCTGAGTAATCAGCAGAGTTTAAGTTGAAGACTGAAGGTTCAAGAAGGAAGCTACGTCGTTTAGGGTAGAGTATAGGCAGTTAATGTCGTTACTCTAACGGCTAGTATTTTGAGTCTGTAATATCTGAAACTCAGGGGCTGATATGGAAAGCCTCAATACTTTAGGGACTGATCTGAAAGGCGCTTAGAACTTAGATTTAGCAACTCAGTTCTGGGTTTAGTCTAGGGTTCATAGTTTCAGAAGAGAGCAGAAATCACGGAGAGTGATTGAGAGCATAGTCTTGTAATTGCTGGCATGGTAGGGTTCGAAACTGTACTGGGGAACATCTGGTTGCTGAAATTCATCAATAAGAGATCGGTCGATAACGGTTGCTGGAATAGGGACAACCGGTCCTGAACCAGGGTAAATTGATTTGTCCTCGTTTCGTTTTTCTTGAGTATTCGATTGTTATTGCGTTGGCGTTTGTCAATCGGTCTTAAGGCACAACAATTGGTATCAGAAGCTGTAAGCTGCGCAATGACGTCGACTAAAGTCAAGATCGATCGGTTCGATGGGAAAGGGGATTTCTCGCTGTGGAAAATGAGGATGCAGGCAATTTTGTGCCAGATGAAAGTATCGAAAGCGCTAGAAGGTGAGCACAAGTTACCTGCGTCAATGCCTGCCGAAGAAAAGGAGGAGGCTATGGAATTGGCATTTAGTACACTAGTCTTGCATCTTGATGATAAGGTGCTAAGGGAGGTGTCAAGGGAGAAGACTGCGGCTGGCATCTGGACGAAGCTTGAGTCCTTGTATATGACGAAGACCCTAACAAACAAGATCTACTTGAAGGGAAAATTGTTTGGATTCAAGATGGACAATAGTAAGCCAATTAAAGAATTTCTGGATGATTTTGCCAAGATCATCATTGATCTTGAGAATATAAAGGAGAAGGTGGAGGATGAAGATCAGGCCATAATGATCTTGAATGCTCTACCTCCAAAATATTCCACCCTAGTGGAAACAATGAAGTATGCTAGAGAAACTTTATCTATGGAGGAGGTCCTAGCAGCCCTCAAGTCTAAGCAAATTGAGTCCAGAGCCAACCACAAAAGTGCTGATGGGCTAGTAGCACATGGGAAGCATTTTAAGTCTAGTTTTCAGAAGAAAAATTCCAAGAACAAATTTCAGAAGAAGCCATCTACTCCCCAGGCCCAAAGAACTGATCAGAAGAAGCTTAAGTGTTACCTTTGTCACAAGGAGGGCCATTTCAGAAGAGACTGCCCAGATAGGAAGAAGAATGGTGGGGGCCAAAAGGAAGAACATGGTGATGCTGCTCTAGTAGAAGAAGGATATGAAAGTGCTGATCTTCTAGCAGTCATAGATGGTGATCCTAACACCAAATGGATACTAGACAGTGGATGTTCCTACCACATGACCCCAAATCGATCTTGGTTCCATGATCTGGAAGAAAAGAAACAAGGAACAGTGCACCTGGGAAACAATAAATCATGCACTATGGCTGGAGTTGGATCTGTAAGATTAAGAATGGATGATGGCCAAGAGATCTTACTCTCTGGCGTAAGGTACGTGCCTGCGCTCAAAAGGAATCTGATTTCATTAGGTATGTTAGACCAACAAGGTTATGTTTTTAAAGCTGTAAATGGTTCCATGAAAGTCACAAAAGGCTCATTAGTTGTCATGAAAGGTGTTAGAATGAATGGCATATATGTACTGCTAGGAAACACAATAGTTGGATCAGTTGTGAATTATACTGAGAAACAGAATAATGATCTACTCCTATGGCATTTAAGGCTAGGCCATGTAAGTGAAAAAGGTTTAGAGAAACTGCATGAACTAGGATGTTTAGGGAATGGAAAAATAGGGAAACTGACCTTCTGCGAAAACTGTGTTCTAGGAAAGGCTAGCAAGGTTAAATTTAATAAAGCCATTCATAGAACAAATGACATACTAGAGTATATACACTCAGATTTATGGGGACCAACAAGAACTGAATCACACAGTGGTAAGAAGTATTTTATGACACTCATAGATGATTATTCTAGGAGAGTTTGGATATACTTCCTTGCTAAAAAATCTGAGGCTTTTGAAACCTTTAAGGCATGGAAAATTCTAGTAGAAAATAAAACTGGAAAGCATGTTAAAAGGTTAAGAACTGATAATGGTCTAGAATACTTGAGCACTGACTTTCTGAATTTCTGTAAGAGCTGTGGTATTGGCAAGAATCATACAGTTGCAGGAAATCCACAACAAAATGGATTGGCAGAGAGATACAACAGGACAATCTTGGAAAGGGTAAGGTGCATGCTGCTGCAGGCAGGTATGCCTAAAACCTTCTGGGCAGAAGCTGCAAATACTGCTTGTTTCCTGATTAATAGATGTCCATCTGCTGCAATTGATTTCAAAACACCTATGCAAATGTGGTCTGATCATCCTGAAAATTATAGTAGACTCAAAGTGTTTGGTTGTGCTGCATATGCCCATGTTAGACAGGATAAACTAGAACCTAGAGCCCTAAGGTGTGTTTTTTAGGATATCTTGAGGGAGTGAAAGGGTACAAGCTGTGGTGCTTAGAGAAGAATCACAAGAGAACCATAGTGAGTAGGGATGTGGTCTTTAATGAACTAGAGTTTCCCCTTAAGAAGGAGGAAAAAGAATCAGTCACTGAACAGGGTAATTCACTAGAAATAAATGTTAGAAAGGGTGGGACTGATTCAGTTGAGGTGGAGCAAGGTGAGGTAGCTGAACCACATGTAGAAATAGCTGATTCCCCTGCCCCAGAACCTCCAGAACAAATAGAACATGATGATCATACCCCTGATCACAACACCAGAATTCCGCAAAATTACCTTTTAGCTAGGGATAGAGAAAGGAGAGTCACAAGGAAAAATGTTAGATATGGGCATGATGATGTAGTGGCTTTTGCATTTAGTGTAGCTGAGGAGATTCATGAGATAGAGCCTAGAACTGTGAGAGAAGCCTTAAGCTCACCAAATGCAGATTTGTGGCAGAGTGCTATGGAAGAAGAAATCATTTCCCTTAAGAAAAATAATACCTGGAAACTGGTAGATAAACCTGCTGGTGTGAAGTTAGTGGGCTGTAAATGGGTATTTAAATATAAGGAAGGGATCCCGGGTGTAGAAGAGCCTAGGTATAAGGTGAGACTTGTGGCTAAGGGGTTTACACAAAGAGAGGGTGTAGATTTTAACGAGATATATTCCCAGTAGTGAAACATAGGTCCATAAGGGTGATGCTGTCTTTGGTTGCTCATTTTAATCTAGAACTTGAACAGTTGGATGTAAAAACTGCATTTTTACATGGAAATTTAGAAGAAACCATTTATATGACTCAACCTGAATGTTTTGTTGCTGGAAATTCTGATAGTACTGTTTGTCTCTTGAATAAATCACTGTATGGCCTCAAACAGTCTCCAAGACAATGGTATAAAAAATTTGATGAGTTTATGATAGGCTGTGAGTTCAAGAGGTCAAGTTATGATTGGTGCATATATTTTAAGTTCTGGGAAAATGGCTCAGCTGTTTACCTATTGCTATATGTTGATGACATGTTAATAGCTAGTGATAATATGCATTTAATCAATGACTTGAAGTTGCAGTTAAACTCACAATTTGAAATGAAGGACTTAGGTCCAGCCAAGAGGATTTTGGGCATGCATATTGTAAGGGACAGAGGTAAGGGTACTTTATTTTTGAATCAGTCTGATTACCAGTCTAAACTGATAAAGAAGTTTGACATGGATGATGCAAAGACTGTTTTAATTCCTCTAGCACATCACTTTAAGTTGTCTAATGAACAATGTCCAAAGGCTGAGTCTGATATTGAACACATGAGTAATATTCCATATGCTAATGTTGTTGGTTGTTTAATGTACTCCATGGTCTGTACAAGACCAGATCTTGCTCATGGTGTGAGTATAGTGAGCAGGTACATGGGTAACCCTGGTAAAGCTCACTGGTATGCAGTTAAATGGTTATTCAGATATATCAAGGGTAGTTTGAATAAAGGTTTATTATTTGGGCAAAGCAACAGTGAAAATGATACACTTGTGGGATTTGTAGATTCTGATTTTGCAGGAAGCTTGGACACCAGAAGGTCTCAAACAGGATATGTGTTTACGGTGTTTGGGACTGCGGTTAGTTGGAAAGCTGGACTGCAAAGCATGGTGACGCTTTCTACCACGGAGGCCGAGTTTGTAGCTGTCACTGAGGCTGTAAAGGAGGCGTTGTGGCTGAAGGGAGTGCTGGCCGAACTGGGTCAACAACAAGACTGTGTGAAGATATGCTGCGACAGCCAAGGAGCGATCCATTTGTCGAAGCACCAAGTCTTCCACGAGAGATCAAAGCACATAGACGTCAAGCTGCATTTCGTCAGAGAAATCATTGAGACTGGAGTTGTTCGAATGGAAAAGATTGGAACTGAAGACAACCCGACGGACATGCTAACAAAGCCTGTTCATGGCACAAAATTCCTCCTGTGCTTGGGACTCATTAAGGTGGTGGAGGCAGGCTAACTAGCCTGAACCGTGATCGATCTGAGTAGCCATCGACTCAAGGTGGAGATTGTGAAATGTGAGTCGGGGACTGGAGCAGCAACTGAGGTGGAGGCGAAGCCGGACGCGGCTGAGCAAGGCGGAGCAATCAGTGGCTAAAGGTGGCTGAGTAATCAGCAGAGTTTAAGTTGAAGACTGAAGGTTCAAGAAGGAAGCTACGTCGTTTAGGGTAGAGTATAGGCAGTTAATGTCGTTACTCTAACGGCTAGTATTTTGAGTCTGTAATATCTGAAACTCAGGGGCTGATATGGAAAGCCTCAATACTTTAGGGACTGATCTGAAAGGCGCTTAGAACTTAAAGATTCAACCTCAGAAATCCTTGACAGTTTCTTATTGATTGTGACACTTGTAATTGGGTTCTCAGGCTCAGATGAATCCCAACTTCAAATGCAAGATGAATTAATTGAGCTGGTTACAGCATATCAAGTCATTCATCGACTGCGAGATCTTTTTGCATTGTATGATAGGCCACAAGTGGAAGGATCACCGTTTCCCTCATCAATCATTTTAAGCATAAACTTGCTGAATGTTCTAACATCCAGATGTGCAACAATAACGTCCTCAACTGATCTGGATATTTCTTCATTTGAGTTAGTTGCAGACCATAATTGTAGACCGCAGCTTGCAGCATTTGATGAATCCAGTACTTCGTTGGTGGGCGACTTTGTTGGAGATCACAGACCATCATCATTGGTAGCTACCAGTACAACAGTCATAACCGTATCTGGTGTCGCAGAGGATAGATCTGCAGAGGAAGATATGTAGTTCATGGACAATGACGAGTCAGGTTTATAAGACAAAGATACTGAGTCAGGACCACCAGTATATGGAGCAGAAAAGAATGTGGATACTTTAAAGGTTAATTACTGATATTCAGAAAGACATGGCTGACTCTACCATTCCTGCTGCTGGGCAAAATATTGATAAGATATCAAAGCTGAAGCCTCCCACAGCATTTCTTCTGTCCGTCATTTCTGAAAATGGCCTAGTCAGCCTTCCTTCTTTGCTGACTGCTGTCCTATTGCAGGCATAAATAGTAAGCAATCTTCGGAACAGGTAATTAATTTTTAGTAAATATAATGGTTTTTAAGTGCTGATCATCTGCTCAGTACTATTTTGAACTGATTAATTTTCCACCTCATTTTTCTCTACTGGTCCACTTATGTTGTTCATTTGATTAATGTTGTCCAGAATTCCTATGTTCTACCTTCTAATTTTGAGGAAGTCGCAACGGGAGTGTTGAAGGTGTTTAACAATTTAGCACTGATTGATATTTACATTTTTGCAGAAAATGCTAGTAAGTTTATTTCTCTTATGACATACACAATATGAAAATCCTTCATTCATTTCCAATTTGTTGTCGCCTGCCTCGTATAATTACTATATTTTGTTACTACAGTCCGGCCAGGCCAGACTTGAAGATGGAGTTTTACCACTTAATGAGCTTTCTTCTTTCGCACTGTACCAGCAAGTGGAAAGTTGCAACTGATCAGGGACCTACCTGTGTCTTCAACGATAAGCAAAACATTCTACTGCATGTTCTTCTTTACGACAAGTCCACGACGTAAAGAATGCACTTATTACAGCCTTCTAGTATGGCATTATGTTATTCTTACCATTGTAGGTCAGTTCTGAATATAGGTCTTATTCCGCTTTATTGAGTGTCAATTTGGGCATTTTTAACAGGTTGGACTGCTTCTAATTGAGTCTTTGTCTGTCCTGGGCTATTTTGCTCTGTCCCACCCTGGGGCAAAAGCCCTACCATTCTCCACAAGGTCAGTTCTGAATATAGGTCTTATTCCGTAATATAAACCATTGTAGTATTCGATATATCCAAGTCGACCGTTAGTGGTTTCATTCTTCAGTTTAACAGACTTGTATTTGAAAGTCATTCTAGATATAAATGGTCTGCGACCTGCCATTTGTTTTCTTTAGTGACCCAAAGTTAAAGCCAGTTTTGGCGGGGACTCTCATAGCATCTTGTTATGGGTGTGAGCAAAACAAAGTTGTTGTTCAGCTAGAATTAAGTGTGGACATGGTCGTCTCTTTGCTAAGAGCTTGCAAGAATGACTTGCTTGAACCACAAGGCCATGCGCCCATGCCATGCCAGTTCCACAGTAAAACATGTTACAGATGATTCACATATATTTCAAGTTGACAGTTCTCTGAGATCCAGTCGTAGTGGTACAAAGAGTTCCCGTCTTTCTCTTGGCAAGAGTGGTGCTTTGGGAAGGACTGGAAAAGCTAGGAACCAAAGGGAAGGCAAAGCATTCAGAAGTTCAGAGGATATGAGTCAGAAACAGAAGTCGCCTCTTTGGGAAACATGCAGTCCAATGATGTTGCACAGAAGATTTCCAGATAGTTTTCTTGAGAAAACAGAACAATTTTGGGGTTTGTCCATTCCTTATTTATAATAGTGGAATTTAATTTATAAAAAAAAACGCAGAACAATTTTTCTCTGTTGACTGTAGCCAAGATTGAGCTTCTATAATCTACATATGCTGGTAATTAAGGTGACCACAAGATCTGTAATATCTCTAATTTAAGATTATGTTAAAGTGATTTAATTAATAATTTAAATCAGGTGAGTAAATAGTAATTATAGAAACTAAATAATATTGTTTGACTAGGGTCAAAACAAAAATAGGGAACAATAATAGAAAAAAAAAAGAACGTGTGTGATATGGTTTATGTGTGGTTGAGAAAAATCAGGACAACTTGCCGATCAAATTTTTCTAAATCTTTAGCTTAGTGTTAATCTACATTTATACCTATATATAGAGTTAAACTACTGAGTTATATGAGAAATGATAGTTTTGGTGAGAAATAAGAAATTTTGTAAACCGCTGGATTTAGCATTTAACGGACCTGATTTAACTAATATATTAACATTTTTAATTTAATAAATTCGAGATATTGGGCGTTTTCGTCATTTTATTAATCCAATTTCTTATTTCCCCTAATTTCTCGCAAACGTACGTGCGTTTTGTTTATATCGAATCAGCCTTTTATGGAAAGTTGTTCAATACGCAAACCCAAAACCCATATTCTACCCGACGTCTTCCTTTCCGCTCAACGTCTTCCTTTTCCGCCCGTCCCTGTGTGAAGAATGAGTTTTTCCGGCGAAGCGATGCCAGGTATTTCGGTTGTTCCGTGTTTTGTTTTATAACGTTTGAGAGTAATAATAAACGAATTCGAGTTGTGTTATTGGATGAATTGCTTCAATTGTCTTCCGACAACTCATAACTCATGTTAGCCGGATGAATTGCTTCAATTGTATTCCGACAACTCTTAATTCATGGTAACCGGAAGCGTTTTAATGTTCCCGAATTGTAATTCATCCCCGCCTATACGCATTCCTCTTCATTGATTCGCCAGAATTGGCAATTGGGTTCTAATTAGTTACTGTCATATTAGAATGCGTATGTTTTAATGCAAACTGCGTAACGCCTATGAGTATCCTACCAATGTATAGTTAGTGTAAACATGTAGGACTGTTAATACCTACTTGTAACCTCATATTTTGTTGAAACAGGCCACCCTAATGTTAATGCAGACCTTTGCGATGATGATTCTAATTCGGTTGTATCAGATTCTGGCACTAGACAGTGGCTTCCTAAGTGTCCAGATGAATTTAAACCTCGCATTGGGATGGTATTTCAACATGTTAATGATGCAATCAATTTTTACAAAAAATATGCATACATTGCTGGGTTTTCTGCGCGTTTATCGACTACTAGCACAAGGTCAGATGGGGTAATAACTCACAAGTATTTGGTGTGTTCAAAAGAAGGGTTCAAAGGGAATCATACTATTGTTGACACAGTCAATTCGGTAGAACAAAGTGAGAGGCAAAGAAGGGATAGTAGGTGTGGATGTCTTGCAAGAATGTGTTTGAATTTATCTGATGGTGGGATATACCGTGTTTACTCATTTGAGGCAGCCCACAATCATTGTTTGGTTGACGATATTGGTAAACAATATTTAAATCAAAATAGGCAGTTGTCGGTTGTCCACCAAAATTTTATTATGCATTGTGGTAAATATCGAATTGGGGCTACCAAAGCGCATCATCTTGTAAAGGATTTATGTGGGGGATTCAGTAATGTTGGGGCTACTGTTACTGATTTTAAGAATTTCAAAAGGGATTTGAAGTTATACATTGGGCATAATGATGCGCAGATGATAGTGGACAGTTTAATGAATAAGAAAAATACTTGTAAGGGTTATTCTTTTGAGTACTTTGTAGATGAGCATGGCTCTCTATCCAGACTGTTCTGGGCTGATCATGTAGCAAGAGGTGATTCCCTCATCTTTGGTGATGTCGTATCATTTGATGCTACCTATCGCACGAACAAGTAAGACATTTGTTTTTATATATATAGGCAGATTTCATCTTTCATGTTTTTATTTAATTTATTAATTCTACAGGTATAATCTTGTTTTTGTACCATTTACCGGCGTTGACAACCATCACCGAAGTGTTACCCTGGCGGCTGGGTTGATTTCAAAAGAGGATGTTGAGTCCTACACTTGGTTGCTTACATGTTTTAAGAATTTTGTTGCCTGCGAACCTAGCGTTATTGTTACTGACCAAGATGCTGCAATGAAGGTTGCCATTTCCCGTATATTTCCAGCAAGTCGGCACAGGTTTTGTATGTGGCACATTACCGAAAAATTACAAGCTAAGGTATTAATTGACAAAATGCGTAAGATTCTGACTATAATGCGTAATATTATACAATACATATAACTCACTTATTACGGTTCGTGCATAGGTTGGTATTTCTAAATACAGAGAACCAGGCTTTTTAAGTGATATCAAAGGAGTTATATGGGACGATCATAGTGATATTAATGAATTTGAAGCACGATGGTCGGATTTGATTATTAAGTATGATCTACAATGTAACTCATGGCTATCTGACATGTATAAACTAAGAGATTCGTGGATTCCTATTTATTTCCGTGAAGTTACAATGGGAGGGCTTCTGAGGACCACTTCTCGTTCAGAAAGCGAGAACTCCTTTTTCGGTAGGTATATTTATGGCTTTATGACACTAGTTGAATTTTTCACGGGTTTCAATAATGCCATGGACCTTCAAAGACATATGAGGGTGGAGCTTTACATTGAGTCAAGAAGGTCTAGCCCATTTCTTCAATCCAAGCATATATTGGAGAAGCATGCATCGGAAATATTCACAAAATCTGTTTTAAAGAAAATTCAGATAGAGATTTATTCTGCTTCCCATATATGTGGAATTCAGATGATGATGGATAATGAAAAAGGAAAAATTTACACTATATATGATACTGAAAGAGGAGACAAAACTTTTCAGGTAATGTCATAGCGATTTACCTGTTTATCCATTTTATATTTTTATATTGTTTAATTCTCTGTAAAATGTATATCATCCTGTCATTTGGTTAAGGATGAATTTGATTTTTTAGAATCATAATCAAAATGCGACAAATTGAGAACTTCATATTGTAGGTGAACTTCATTGAATCTGTCAATAAATTGAAGTGTAGCTGCTATATCTTGGAATCCCGTGGTTATATATGTCGTCATTTGTTTTGTGTTATGTTCTTCATGAGGTTGGAAAGGATACCCGATTATATGGTGACTCCCAGATGGCATAAGGAGGCATCTAGGAAACATAATCCTGCCTTGTATGTTGAAGAGTCGGATATCTCTAAATCGACTGGGGAACAAATTATGTTATCTTCATCTATTTGGTCCAGTGTTAACCTTGGTATACGCAGTTTCGGGAGTAATGTTGGAATATTGCAAAGATTTGAGGACCTTATAATTCAGTTCGTACAGGAAAATGCGCCTGAGGTTACAAACAACAACACTTCCAAATCTGATTTTTTTAAATCCATTTTGGAAATGCCTCAGCCCACTGCAGTATTAGTCAACAACCCTGGCATATCTAAAAATAAAGGATGCGGTAAGCGGGTTAGGAGTCCACGAGAAATTGCCATTGACAGACTGAAGAAACCACAAAGGTTATGTGGATATTGCAATGATAGGGGTACTCATGACAAGCGCACGTGCCCTAAGATATTGGTTGACGAAGCAAGATTACATGTACCTATTGATCCAGCCAGTGAATACGATGCAGCTGTCAATCAATCTGAACAAATTGAATGTGATCTTCACCATAATTCTTAGTTGCGTAGTATTTTGTTCACACATTTTTTTATCATCACAGCTGCGTAACTTATTCCTCTAAATGCTATAAATTCATTTTTTACATTCTTTTTTTTATACACTAAGTGTAACATCATTCTTTTATTCTAGTTACAAATAACATTATAGTTCCCTTAAAGCTTAACGAAATTTATATATCATAAGGTCTCATACGCATTTTACTCTATAACTTACGCATATAAGTTTCAATGGTACGCATATAAGTTTAGATCAACTAAGCGCAGATTAAAATAACAGGATACTAAATCTTTCAAAAAATACATGGGGCTCCGTATGCATTTTGTGTGTTAATAATACGCATTTTATACTTCAACATACGCATATACGTTCAACCGTATATCATATTGTTTCTGGTGCTCCGTATCATTATAGGTGTCCATAATACGCATTTTATACTTCAACATACGCATATACGTTTCAATCGTACGCATTTAAAAATCTCAAAGAAACTGCCTTGGATAAAAGTGTACTGCGTCCTATACGCTACATTGCGAAATTAATAGAGTACTACATCTGGTACATGCGTATCTCTAAGGTAGAGTAAATAAGATAATCTAATTGTAGCTTACAATAACCGGAAACGTAATCCTTCAAAAAGATTGCTACACATCTAAATAGAGATTATCATTCTG
The DNA here is from genome assembly GCA_033675215.1 of Rhodiola kirilowii. NCBI lineage: Eukaryota > Viridiplantae > Streptophyta > Magnoliopsida > Saxifragales > Crassulaceae > Rhodiola > Rhodiola kirilowii. The sequence continues at coordinate 3,790,362 of CM066193.1, read as the reverse complement.
ACTGCTCTTTAATTTTCCACCAGGCAGTTGCGCGCTGTAGTACAAAGTCCTTTTTGTCATTCAGATGCGACCTGATCATCACATTCAAGTAACTGTCGCGCAGTGCCATTAATTGGTCGCCTTGCTGCAAAGCACATGTAATAACAATCAGTGCATAACCACATTTGGTAAAAATTTTATTATATTGCCACTCTGCTGATGTTCAAAAAGGTTCAGATTAAATATGCGAATAGAGTGCTATCAGACTCCGATAGTCACCTGATCTCATTCGTCAACCAAGCCACATTTCCAATGTATACTCCCCCCGCCCATATAAGTTTCCATATGCCTCATTGCGAAAACACCACAATCCTCGAAATTTGTTTTCGTTTGCCAATTGAATTCCATTCTACTATAGTTTCCCTCTGCAAACAAATCGGACTTCCTATGCTTGATATGCTTTAGATAAGCCAAGAAGTTATATATCTGCATTTAGTATATATAGATGATGAATAATTACGCATTTATAATGAAATGTGTACCTATTGAAACAAAATTGAAGTAAGACGAAACACAAAGTTTAAATTGTGCCATGTAGCGTATTGTGTACCCATATCTGTCCTTTGGGCTCTTCGCCATATTATCTATTAATTCTATTTTGCACTCAGCCATATTGAACGTCAATAAGTAGTAATGTTGTCGGTAACATATTGGGAAGAAAAACTGCAATTACAAGCTTGAACGTGTTAGATTCTGTAATACCTATCATTAATATGAAGTTCATAATGTATTGGCTCACCATGCTTACTCCATGTACATTCACTTTGGGATACTTTTGTAATTCTTGTTCAAACAGTCTTATGAACTGGGCTGCTCTACTATCTTTTGTCCCTCCTTTTATTGCTGTCCCAATCTGCATGTCAGAGTTGCATCATATACAAAATATCTATAGTGGCTGATGTATGGAATGGCTAATTATTTGACACTTACTGCAATCCTTGTAGTGGCAAAAAATCTCAGCAAGTTAGGGTTGGACCTGAATTTCTCATTTTCGTTAAGAAAATATTTCCACAAATCAATTATTGGCGATGAAATGTATTTTCCTGGATGTAGTGTAGCAAAATCCCTTCTTTCTCCCCATTCAGATCCATGCTCAAATAATATGTCACTGTAATGTAAATAATCAGGGCGTTGCATATTGGTATTTTTTACCACAATATCTTTTAATCAGAATATACCAACTTAAATATACAATTGTGGATCAGCTATACGCATTTCACTGCTAACCTAAAGAAATTTAAATGTAGTATAATAATATCAATCACTTACCTGTCTTGGCAGTCGCCCTCATACACCCACTCACAGAAGTTCTGATAACATTTGCGTGCTGGTACTTCTAGCAATGTAACCCTCTCCAAAAAAGGTGATTTTAATTGCGGTCCGGGTTGAATATCTCTCTTAGATCGTCTTAATGGCTCAGGACAGGCAATTGGATTATGTTCACGCATTTTAGCGCTTTTCTCATCACTTATTCTGCACGCCTCTTCAATTACTTCAGTAGGCAATTCCTCGAACTCATCCATATTAAGTTGTTCTTGTGGCAGATCAGGGAAATTGAACTCATGGTTCTGTTCTCCCACGCTCACTGTATCCTGTCTAGATTGTGCTACGCTCACTGTATCCTGTCTAGATTGTGCTACGCTCACTGTCTGCATTTTTGCTTTTGTAGGTAATTTGGATGAAATGGTAGTAGGCGTTTTAAACAAATCTTTAGATGGTTCTATCACTGGCTTGCATTGTTTTACAGCGTTATGTGCTCCAAAGTTGGTTGAAACCTTGTTGATATCCACTGATGACTGTCTGCTGTCATTGTTCTGCCCTTTCTTTCCTTTGCACTTCCCAATACATCTCCAAACTTGTTCATTTCTCTTGTCAATTCTGTCCATAAAATTGTCTTGTATTTTTGCTTCAGTGTAAGCCATGTTATACTTTTCTAACGCTGCTATTAAAACATCTGAAGCCTTCTCAAAATTCTTCACAATTTTCTGTTCATGGGATGATAAGTCAGAAAGATAATTGGAATGTTTTTGAATAATAATCAACACACAGATTTAATGCTATTAGCTTGCAAATGAATCACTTATAATCTAACTTACAAAAGGTGAATTTCTGGCTTCTTCATTAGTTCTTCCTTCTGTGTCCTTAGACGGAACTATCAATGCTGTCTTACTCAAAGTTTCATCTTCCTGAAAATTATATCACATATAAGGTAACGCATTTCACAAGTAATGTTTCGCATTTCACATGTAATGTTACGCATATCACATGTAATGTTACGCAATTCACATTTTTATATATATAGTTACGCATATTCCAAACAATTTAGGGAACCAAATTCTCAAACAAACTAATGCATTCAACATAGAAGGGTAACGCATTTACCATTGCATCTCATGCAGTTTAAACATATTAAGTACAATAGTTAATTTAACTTACAATAGGTCCTTTTCTATGAGCTTCATCATCTGGTACAGAACTGTTATTGTTATGAAGTGCTTCAACTGTACGTGCGGCACTCACGGTATTTTGGTCGACTTCCACCTGTTAATGGTTTGTACAGAAATGATGAGATTTATATGCATTTAGTAAAATAAATCAGCACATTTGGTATTTTCAACTTACTGTATTTGTTTTTTTTCAACAATCTTCTCTTGTGCGTTTTCCCTCTTTTTTGCATTAGTTTGTGGCTGCGGTAGGCAACGAATAGGCTCTTCACGGCTTAATAGTGTCGTTCCTCTACTGAATCCCCCCTTTTTCATCTCAAGTTTCATTCGCTTTGCAATAATCACGTCAGTGATTTCTTTGATAGCAGGCATTTGTCTTTCGAATTTAAAATTTCGAAGTTCAAATGTGTGGATGTAAAAAACCTGCAAAACAATATTGCTTTACAGCATCAGACAATTAAATGCAAAAAATGCATAACCTTAATAGGGGAATACACTTACAATTAGGAATGTTATTGGACCGGTGTATGGACTATGTCTATTTAGTGCCCATTCATCCTTTGAGTCCCGTAAGCTATGGTATATGAACTCGCACCAGTTCAGTGCGCGAATGTCATCGGTCCCCTCAATCCCATTCAAGATCCTTTGGCTTGATACCCCTGATTTTGTACTTTCGACCATGGTTGAGAAGAAGAGCACCAGAAAATTGATCTTGAATGTGTCATCGGCAGCATTTGATTGTCTGATCTTATCCACGATGGTTTTGCAAGTCACAGTAGAGTCCTTAATACCCCCATATTGAAGTCTAAATTGCTGAACAATCAAACTGTCCGAATCTGTCCTATTTGGCAGAATTATGTTGCGGCCTCCTAAGGGTAGTCCTAGGATATAATGGACATCCTTTGGTACAATGTCCACGTCTCCTCTGTCTGTGATTAGTGTGCTGTTTTTAGATTGGTACGAATCCAGCAACCACTCTGCTAAATCTGCCCGCACCATGTTCAGATTCATATGCAGCATGGCTTCCAAACCCATTGAGGCAACAGCTATCTTCTGTTCTTTATTAAGCGTCTTCACGCATTCAGTCAATGGTTTAGGCGTGGATCTTGTCTCGAAGCCTGAATATCTTGGTCTTTTGTGCTGTGGACTTTTTTTTGACTTCTGGGAATTTCATTTGACAACGTAATCCGTAAATTAGTGTCCTCGAAGTCATCATCGCTGTTTGCAGAACGCTGATCAACGGTTGGTGCTTGTTGATCTTCCCTTGCCCCTGAAGACGTATTTATTAGTTATATACGTAAGCACTTAAATGGTAAATGATCTGATAACATTACCCTTTTTTTTGTTCGGTGTAGCCCTTCCACTTGATGCATTTGCTCCTGTTTTATTGTTTTTTGACGCACATCCACCAACTATGACACAGTAAATATATTTCTATGTTAACATCAGATTTTACGCCATTGCCTAATTTAATTATACAAGTATATGTTACCTTTAAATGTTTGTGTGCTGGTATGATATGTAACTACTTTTGCTTTCTTTGTAGCAGGTTCCTTGATTGGTATGTTTTCATCCGAAGCTTTGATGTTTTCATCTGGTTTTTTTCTTTTTTTGTCTGCAAATAGTTACAAAGTCAGTACGTATAAACTCTATGATTGTTCAGAGCAAATAGTGAAATGTTAGTACGGATTTTAGCAATTGTAAAACAGTAAAGGTTGACTTTAATTGCAAAAACTAACGCATTTCACATTACAAATTAGGCATTTCACATGTACATCTACGCAAATCATATGTATATTTCACATATTCATCATACGCGTTTAATCAATTTACACAGTTATTCTATTAGTCCTCTGATAATTAAATGATGGCAGCCCAATTTGGTTACATAAGCGTACGCATTTACTAGTGACTCTTACGCATATATCATTTTGAAGTTTTCCAGTTTAAAATAATAAGCATTTGCAATAAACTCTTACGCAATTAAACTTATATCTTACGCAATTAACATTTAACATTTGTAATCCCATTTCATAACTTCTGGGACTTTAGCTCTTATTAGAACAATGTGACTGCGCATTTATCTTAACCTTTTACGCATTTCAAATGGTATTTACCAAACCTACACTTTGTATCATACGCAGTCCCAACTTCAGTGTCCTCACATACAAACACTAAGACCTATGAATATGCGATTAAACCCTAATTCAAAAACAACATCGGTAGAAATCCCAAATCCGAACGGAAATTAAAAATCCCAAATTTTGATAACCCTAGAATCTAAACAGTAGTCTAATTAATCAATAGCAACCACCGGAATCGAAGATAATCTCCGCCACCTGCGTCGAATCTAGAAAGGTTTGATTTTGTCGTACCTGCATTATTCTTTCCCTTGTCCGCCATTCTTTTCCGACGTTTCCCATCGTCCGCCATTCTTTTGAAGTCGTCCGCTATTCGTCGCCGACGTTCGTCGAAACTAGGGTTCGCACAATGCCTTCGTATCTCTTATCGCGAGTGCTCTCTCTTGATTCGATTGGGATACTGATTTCAGCGATATGAGACAATTACGGGATTGCGGTTTCGATTTTATCATTTGTACCTAATATGCCCTCAATCAAGATTTGAGTATTAAAATATTACGCATTTACGTATAATCTCCGCCGTTTGTTCTACAAATCGGACGGCTGTCATAATTTCCTATTTCTCATAATATTTGCATTTCTCACGTGAACCTCACTCTAAACTACTAGGGTTTGCGGGAAAAAAAGAGAGGAAGAAGCTCTTGACATCAAGGGGGTAGAAGTAAAAATTCGTTGATCCCCTTTAAAAATAGAAAAAAAAGAAAAAGGTTTTTTTTAAAGAAATTTGCACTTCGGGTGCGTTGATATTTATTCTTTCTTTCTTTTTTGAAAAGATGATGAATATCATTGATCAAAAACTGTACACAAACCCACCCAAAAGACCAACAACAGACAACCAAAACAACTCCTCACCAAACAGATGCAACCTCAAAAACTCAGGAACAACAACCAAAACTCCAAAGAGCAGAGGAGCAGAAACCAAAGAAACAAGACCAACAAGCCTGACAAAACCAGAGCTACACACTAAACCCCAAACTATTCAACCAATACCTATCCTGTTGACACAGATTTCTTCCATCAACGCCTGCGAGTTTAGTTTTTAGGCCCCAAACAATGGACCTAACAATATTAGCATGTATAAGGCTTTCTTGTCTAAAGAAAAAGATAATGAAGTTTCTTATCTTCCAAATCTCAAACATCGAAGATGTTAAACCTGCAGTTGATATTTATTCTTGATTGTAATCTAGTCTGCATTCTTTTATCAATCGTCAGGAGAACTAAAATGTCTCCAGGCTATGGTGCCACGCCCTACAGCAAAAACTATGACGAAAGTCACGGAGATATGGTCCCCTGCAACCTTTTGCTTTTTCCATCTATATGCAGCTTCAAGGATTTTGAGATTGGTAGGCTCAGGAAACAAATAATCAATGTACACAGATGAACCATCCTCATTCTCAATTTGCCGCCGCTTTTTGAGTTTCTTTGGCATCTTGGATTGGACTAGACTTACATCACCAAACCTAGATTCCATCTTCTTCCACTCCTCCAAGAGCATGGCTCTTTCCTCTTTCAGCTCCGGTGCACAAGTCCGGTAGTAATTAATCGCCTTCTCGAAAACCCTTCTAGCACACTGAATGGTTGGATCATCTTTTGGCAAGTCTAGTTCCTCCTCCGCAATGGACTCTTCAAAAATTTAGCATAACTTAACCACACTTTGAGATGTTTGGTGCGGTCAAGTAGTCTCTCATAGAGCTCTCTTGTTCTATCAAAATTGCATTCAGATATCTCAAAATCAATGTATGCCTTCCACAGCACTTCTGGCATATCCAATGATGGCCGAGCAATTGCTAGCTCAAAGATAGCTCTCGCTCGTTCTGTCTCATCCAAAGATCTTTCCAGCTCTGCATATTTACACCACGCGTAGCAGTTTTCAGGTGACCACTCCAAATACTTCTCATACAGCTTCCGGCAGCCATCTATGTTGCCAAGCTGTAATTCTATTTCAATGTATTTTTTGAATAACTTATCTTTAGGTGCCTTGCCGATAGCATCCTGAAACCTCCTTTTTCCAACGATTGCATCCTCGATTCCTTGTTTATCTCCGTACTGCTTTTCAAATGCCACAAATTTCCTATACAAATCTTCAGCTCTCCCTTTGGGAATACGATCAAGCGCAAACTTATAGATACACCGAGTTCTTTCTGTCTCCTTGCACCGCTCTTCAAACTCAGAGAAAGCAACAAACAGCTGCTCAGCCTCCTCATCATCATCATCAGCCAACTTCTCCACAGCGCGCTCATAGCAGTTTCTAGCACGTGGTATCTCCCCGTTTTTACTCTCAAACTTGGCATATCGAATCCAAGCAGTGATCAGCTTGGGATGACACTGCACAAACCTCTCGAAAATACATCGAGCGCGTTCAATCTCGTTGTATCTCAATTCAAATTTGATATAGGAAAGCCAGCCCTGCTGATCAGGCATCCAACCCATCCACCTCTCAAACACTTGCCTTGCACCAGCTACATTCCCTAACATCTCCTCCATATGAATATACTTGTACCAGAGCTGGTCGACTCTGGGCAACAAAGATACAGCACGGTCCCACACATTGCGAGCGTGATTGATGAACTTGTTCTTCATCTCCATCTCTGCATACTTTAACCAGAGTGTATGATTCCTGTAATCGACCTCCTCCAAGGCACGCTCCCAAACCGAACGAGCTCGGGCGAAGTCCTTGTGCGACTCCTCCCATTGTGCGTATTTGATCCAGACGCTTATATTATTCCATTGGACCCTGCCGATGAGATCCTCAAATTCCTTCCGCTTGCGGAGTCGGTAGTCGGCTAGCTCAGTAGGGTCGGTGATTTTCTGCTTTGGAGGGCGCAACTCGGCTTCCTGCCTCTCGCGGGCTTCGCGTAGAATCTGGTCAGCGGTGATCTGGATAGGAGCTGGGGTCTTGTTTTTAACCCTAGTCGGCCGCGGAAGCTTCACCTCCGTGTCCTTCCGGGTCAAAAATCCGAGTGATGGATCTGACGCCATTTGATATTAATGGAGGTTTTCTCAAATAACCCGAAGGCTGGGCTGGGTGGACTTTGGTCTCCGTGTGGTTCTGGTGTTGACTTTGGTCAATCAGTTCATAAAGAGAAATTTATGAAGCAAAAGACAGCAGGTGAGGACCAAATAATAAAATATAGTGGAGGGAAGTTTGGAAAATAGTGAAGTATTGCAGATTTCCTAAAATAGGAAATTTTTACTAGTGGCGAGTATCCTTGTCTGGAATCTGGATTGAGTTTTAGAAATATTTGATTGTTTATAAAATTTCCTAACAGGGATTGATTTTGAGATTGGGCAGGGACTGTGTTAATGCAGAATATATTTTGTGGAATCAATCCTCTAATGCCGAATATACTTATTGATGTAATCATCCTAATTGATTGAGATGACTCCATCAACGGATAATCTTTACATAAATTACTCAAATGTAACATGTATATAAACAGAGCAAACAGAAATGAAAAGTCATCTTCTTCACCTAACCAGAAATTTTGGTAGTGGTGACAAATAAAAAAAAATTGCATCATGAAAACCATTGTTTAAAAAAAAAGATAACATTAAAATAAAGAGCGTCTTGTTTCCATATTACGGAAATCGTCTTGAGACTGAAGCTGCAAAGCATTACAAAGGCAACTCGTTATGTCTAAAACTTCTCTCATCACATGCATAATGAAGACAAAGTAAAACGAAGTCATCGTCTCATAAACTGAACTTGCTTCACCACGCTGGATATGAGTATTTCCATCTGATTTGATAGTCAATAAAACTACACATGTTGCACTAAACATCTTGATCAAACTAGAAATTGATTTAAAATGAGAAGTCCAACGAGTATCTTCGACTCTTTGCAAAGAACCTAACTGTTTAAGACCATTTCCACTTTCGAGGTCACCTATAGCAAGTAAAAAGGCCATATTTGAAGCACGAGCATCCTTTAGTTGGTCGTTGCGTTTACAAACGCACTGACGATATTGACAATAAAATTGAGCTTCTCAAAAAAGTGATGAACATGATAGACTTCTTATGAAGCAGCAACCAAGAATAACTGCAAACAATGAGCGAAGCAATGGACATAATAAGCATATGGACATTCACGTGAAATTAAAGCTTCCAACCAAGGATAACTGCAAACGATGAGCGAAGCAAAACATAATTCAAAAATTATCACATACGGCTCAAGTAAACTCAAAATAACCCAAAACATAATTCAAAAATAACAAAGACATACCTGGGATGAGGAGAGGCGCCGCGCCGGCAGCAAGCAACAAACAGAAAGTTGAAAGTGAAAAGTTTTTGATATAAAATTGATTATAATATATAATAGAAAGTCAAAGCATAATATATATTTCTACCGAGAGAGATGGAGCTCGACCAAGCGAGCGAATGCACAACAAACAATAAAATTGATTATAATAGATAATATGTATTTCAAAGAAACACAATAAGGACCTCTCGACCGAGCGAGATGGAGCTCGACCGGACCTTCAATAAATAAGGACTGCTCGCCCAGACAGATGTGTGCTCGCCCGAGCTTCGAACCCTCAAAAGACTCTGCCGAAAAACGCTCGATCGCCCGAGCACACGCCTCTCAACAGCTGATTTCTTATTATATAAAAGGAAATTTTCACAAAAATTCTGGGCTGCATCCCCCTGATATTGGGCATGTAAAACATGATGACTGCAAATTTAATAAATATCTATTAGATGAGGATTTTACTAGGAAAATAGAACTCATTTATTATTCATCATATAATAGCGTGATGATTCATACTACACTCAGTGCTTATAAGTTATAATACATATACTATGACTGGATTTTGCTCATTTGCAGGGTGTGAGCTTGCAGGGAATTTTTCCATATCCACTATTGGCTCGTTTGAATTTCAGAGCAGTGAGGAGAGCGAGTCTTGGCGAGCCCGACAGAGCGTCGTTTGTGCGCTGGACGACGGAGACTGCATTGTACGGGAACTGGAGGCTGTTGAAGGCGTTGAGGTAAGCAGTTGTGGCTTCCCTTAGAAGAGTTTTGTATGTGTCTCCTCTGCCGTGGAGGCTTTGCCAGAGGGAGATGTTGGTTCCGTATTTCTTGGCTGCTGTGGGTCCGAACGCCACAGCTACTTTGGTGTCCGGGTTTATTGCTCTCCAGTAACATTTGTATTGTGCATTTGTCCAATACCTGCAACAAGTATCAGATTTGTTATAATGCATAGACAGCGAGATAGAACGTGCAGTTGAGATTATAGGTAGGGATGCATAACTGATCCGGGTCGAACCGGTGGATCGGAATTTTTCAAAATTTTGGACCGTGTATCGGACCGGATTGGGGTACATATGGACCAGGACCGGATTGTGGACCGGATTTTGGGTGAAAGTGGACCGGACCGAATCTCCTTAATTTTACGGTCCGGACCGGGACCGAATCCCCTTAATTTTACGGTCCGGACTGGGACCGAACCGTGGACCGGATTTTGGTGAAAAGTGAACCGGATCGGACTGAATCCCCTTAATTTTACGGTCCAAAGGACCGGAAATTATGAAATTATGGACCGTGGACCGGACAAGAATTTTTATTGTCCGCTCTTGATCTGACCCGTAAAATCCGGTCCGGTCTTGAACCGACCAGTAAAATTCGATCCGGTCTTGGACCGACCCGTAAAATCCGGTCCCAATTTGAGCATCCCTAATTATAGCAGGACTTACTGATCGGGACAGGCTGTGGCTTCAATGAAGGGCAGCGGAGGAGCTGAAGGCAGACGAGGCAATGGTGGAAGTCTGATAGCGGGTGTTGAGGCCTTCACTCCGGCAGTTGGGGAAGATGAGTTTGAGCAAGCTGATGCAGGCTGAGTAGGTTGAGCTAGCAAAGAGTCCACAGTATACATCCCCACATTGAACAACTTAAATGCAAGTTTAACCTTCTGAGCAGGTCCAGCTGCCAAACCACAAGCTCTTGCACCCTGCTGACTGTTGTTACCGGAAAGTTGAGCTGAGCAGTTACTCAAATCCGGTGTTCCATCAAACCTCATCATGTAGTTTCCCAGAAGATTAGTAGTTCCTTGTCTGATCAGCGAGGGCTGCCCGTCTGCGCCAACGCAGGTAACAGTGATGTTTGATCCTGCAAAAGCGTTAAACAAATCAATCCTTAAAGCTCCGGGCAGTTCTTGTACAGGTAAAAACAAAGAAGGAAGGAATGAGGTACGTGGACATGAAAATAAAAGTGGGCATCACCTGCAAGTGGATAATCTAATGCTGAGAGCTTCCCATCTTTGCACCGGTCACAGAACACTGTACCAGTCACAGTTGTTTGTGCTTGAGCTCCATGAGTTGCTACGCCAATAACAAGTAGAAAAGCTGCAAACAAAGTCATGCGCATTATTGAATCCATGAGGCTTGGAAGCTGCAAAGGTATTGAGGAATTATGCTATTACAAGGAAAAACAGGAGATATATATACAAGGAGCTAAGTTGGTTACCGAAAATGTGAAACCTGCAAAGAAAGTCAGCCGTCTCTTTTGCCATGAAAAATTGAGGTGAAGCCAGGTCTGTGTTTTTACAACTTCCAACTGCGTCCATTTATGATTCTGTGGACACTTCAGTATTTCGAATTGATTACCTGTTGCCATCCATGGAAATCATTGCCAAAGATCTCGAGAATTGGTCTAGATGATCTTCTTAAGTTGTGGCGTGATTCGGAGACCTTGGGGCAGGCAGGGCAAGATGGTCCTCTGATCCTATCCAAAGTCAGAGAAAAGGAGTTAATAGAAGAGACATAGATCGATGTGTCAAGTAAAGAGAATTTAAATGGGTAACTGATAACTAACTCATAATGGCTGGAGATTGCCATTTCGTCAACAATGGTGATAATATCACAACAACCTTTTCTGTGTTGATGCTGCTGTTGTTGCTATTTCCTGCCTTTAGCAATAAGAAGGGTGTTAAGTAATATGGAAAGACTAGAGAGACATGGTCTTTGGTCCCTGCTGCTTCTATAATACCCACAGTTGCAATTGTAATAATGGAACATCAGTGACAGGGATGAACTTTATACATAGAGAAGATCAATAGTGCTGCTTAGGTATTCAGGAGTAGCAAAAATACTAGTTTTGATAAGTTAAAACTGTGACGAACTACAACAAGTGTCCTTAAAATGTGTAGTACCAGTACCAGTATTACTACTGCCAGTAATGAAACCATGAGAGAACAGAACAGGTAACAAAATCATCCATGCAAAACTTCAATTTCAACTTTTCTTTTGCTGAAGGCCTTCGTGGATCTTCGCACAAAATTCTAGGTCTAAATGGGGGTAGTTTCTTTAGTTCTTGTCCGTGTTTCCGTTTTCCTCTATCTTTTCAGTGGACTTGTCAGCACTACACCATAGAAATATAAGTGTTAAGCGCAACTCATTGAATCATAGAATCACAATGACACAGCACAAACAAAAGAATTCAGTCTTCCACTGGAAGTAGCTTAATATATATACGCTCAGGAGATGTGACAATTGACAATAACTTCCTACAATGACATCCAGATTTCAAAACAATGCAAGCCAGTAGAGAGTCAGAGACAATTATTCTTACAAACACAATAACAAAGAACAAACATGACCACTTTAATCGTACCAATGCTGTCATCAAACACATGCATAGAACAAATAAAGATAATAAAAATTTGTGTTTACTGGATAGGAGCTAATACCTATGCATTTCAATGCGAGCACCATATAATCCAACTGTACTTCCTCGACCAGCAATGCATTATTCAATTGGCTTATCAGGCTTCCTATTATCTAATCAGAAAATATTTTTAACAAGTGGGAACATATCTCAGCACAGCAGTTGAGCCAGGGCACAACCAGTTGCAACAACCACATACAATCAGGTTACACACTTCAAATACCACACAACAGCTTTCATTACAAGGTCTGCACGTTGTTACAACAGCCAATTAACAAAGAAGGAAAAACTTAGGGCCTGTTTGTTTGGCTTTAAATTTGTATTATATAAACCATTTTAACACCACATAACATAAATTAACATAAATTAACATAAATTAACATAACATAACATAAATTAACATAAATTAACATAAATTAACATAACATAAATTAACATAACATAAATTTCAACCATCATCATATTACCACCATCATCATCATCATCATCATCATCATCATCATCATCATCATCATCATCATGTCATCATCATCATCATCATCATCATCATCATCATGTCATCATCATCATCATCATCATGTCATCATCATCACCATCATGTCATCATCATCATCTTCATGAATATTAATATGATGATGATGAATAGTAATACGATGATGAATAGTAATATGATGATGAATAGTAATATGATGATGATGGTTAATAGTAATATGATGATGATGACATGCTGGTGATGGTGAATAGTAATATGATAATGATGACATGATGATGATGAACAGTAATATGATGATGATGATGATCGTGTCACCATCATCATTATCATATTACTATTCACCATATTACTATTCATCACCATCACGATCACCCATATTACTATTCATCATCATATTACTATTCATCACTTTCATGATCACCATATTACTATTCATCATATTCATGATCACCATATTCATGATCACTATATTACTATTCATCATATTACTATTCATCATATTACTATTCGTCATGATAATGATCATCATATTACTATTCATCATCATCATGATCACCCATATTACTATTCATCATCATCATGATCACCATATTACTATTCATCATCATCATGATCACCATATTACTATTCACCATATTCATGATCATCATATTACTATTCATCATTATATTACTATTCATCACCATCATGATCACCATATTACTATTCACCATATTCATGATCACTATATTACTATTCATCATATTACTATTCATCATCATGATGATCATCATATTACTATTCATCATATTACTATTCAGCACTATCATGATCACCATATTACTATTCATCACCATCATGATCCACCATATTGCTGATCATCATATTACTATTCACCATATTACTATTCACCATCATCATGATGATGGTGATGACATGATGATGTCATGATGATGATGACATGATGATGCTGACAACAAGTTGACATGATGATGATGATGACGACATGATGATGCTGACAACAAGTTGACATGATGATGATGATGATGATGATGATGATGATGATGATGACGACATGATGATGATGGTGAGATGATGATGATGCCATGATGATGATGATGATGTTGATGGTGATGACATGATGATGATGATGATGATGATGGTGGTGATGACATGATGATGATGGTGATGACATGATGATCATGATGATGGTGATGACATGATGATGATGGTGATGACATGATGATCATGATGATGGTGATGACATGATGATGGTATGATGATAATGTAATATTAGGTTGGTATAAACTAAAATAAATTAAAATAAATTAACATAACATAACATAACATAAATTAACATAAATTAACATAAATTAACATAACATAACATAAATTAACATAAATTAACACAAATTAACATAAATTAACATAAATTAAATTAACATAACATAAACTTAAGCTCAATCAAACAGCCCCTTAATATAGTTGCTATATCACAATGCCACAAACCAATATTTGTAAATATTTATCCACAAAATCAATAGCAAAAATTTCGGACAACTACAAGAAGCATCTATCCAGTACTATCACGGATGAATATGGAACAACTAACTCATCCAAACCAGTGTATAAATGCATGGACTTTACGACAAGAAAAAATGGAAAAAAAAAATGCAAACCTAACACACAAACCTTGTAGGACGAGCGTCCTCCACAGACTCGGGCTTCCACCAGCCTCTTTCAGTTTTCTCCTCCCCTAAACTCCCTCTCATGCCAAACCCTTTTTTAGCTGAACCCGGCCTATCACTTCCCTCAGCACCAGCAGAACCAGTCTCCTTAATCTTCAAACTTTCAAGCTTCTCAGCCAGAACCTCTTCTCTAGGCCTAGCCTCTCCAAATGGATTGAAAGACCTAGGCTTCACCACCACATCAGGACTCTGCGGCGTCACAACCACATTAGGACTCTGCGGCCTCGCAACCACATTCGGACTTTGAGGTCTCTCAGTAACCACAGGTAATGTCCTAGGCTGCAAATTGAGCTTTGGCCGACCGCCAACAGATCCCCCTTGCCCATTCTCACTCTCATTGACAACCCTCTCCTCCCTTTTCCTCCCCCAGGTATCCGAATCAACTCCACCAACATTGGACGTGAACGGCTCGTAGCTTCTCCTCTCCCTTTCAAACCCAGACGACCCAAATCTCCTCGGAGGCTCAGATGGCGTAAAACTCTTCTTCGAAACCCAACTATCAGACTCATCAGCCTTCGAATCCGACCCGAAAAAACCTCCACCGGTCCTCTCCCTCCTCTCAAACCCTCCACCATTCCCACCAACAAACGACTTCTTCCCGGCCGCCCAATCATCAATCTCATCCGCTCTACTCGGCCCTAACGGCTCCCTCGACTCTCTCCTCGGCTCATCCGACCCCCGATTCCCACCCCATCTATCTCCATCCCCGCCGCCAGACCTCCCCATCCCATACGACCTAAACCCTCCCCCAATCCTCGACGCATCCATCTCCTCCGCTGTCCTTTCCCTCGGCCCAGTCGGCAGCTTCATCAAGTCGCCCGGAGTCAATCCCTTAGCCTGATTCGCTTGCGGCGCTTTGTAACTACTAAATTCAGCCAAGGAAAGAGTCTGTCCCTTCTTCTTCTTCCCCTTGGTCGCCGCCGCGGCCGAAAGCGTTGGGAAATCGGCAGTCACCGCGGCGACAGATGACGAATTGGATTTGGAATCTTCCATGGCTTTGCGCTGCTGCTGAAGCTCCTCCTCGTGCTCCTCGGCGTCCAACGCCCATGCGCCTGGCTTGGTGGCCCATGCTGAAGCGGTCGCCGCCATAGTATCTCTCAATCCAAGCTCTCTCTCTCTCGATGATTCGCTTTCGCTTTCTCTCTCTTAGGTTTTCGTTTCGGAAATGAACGAGGAAGGAGATGCTGCAATGGGGATGTACTAATATTTATTTACGGTGTCAGATCGATCACATCTGACGGCTCAGAATGCTTCTCCGACTTTCTATTTTTTCTGATATTATTTTTATTTTTGTATAAGAAACAAAACTTTCAATTCATGAATTTAAATACATTTAGTTAGTAATAAATATGATTCATTCAATTTAATCCTAAATCAGAACAATTACGTTTTTTTTTTTTTGATGGGCAAAGTTGTACAGAATTCGGACATCGACGACTCAATGACTCGATTCAGTACGTATACTCAGGTGAACACACAGGCCTAAATTGACCAACCCATTCTCGTCAGAACTGTCCTCAAAGTCACTAACATCCCCTGGTCAGAGCCCGGGAGAAAAGGGCAACTAGGGCTGCGGCTGAGGACGATGCTAATATTGAAGTATGCCACCTGGGGCTGGTAGTAGTGGCATGATGTCATCTAATTGTCATGGTTTTCAGGGAATTATATTTATGCCAACAATTCGAAGTAAAAGACTTTTTTGTTATATGCAAAAATGTTTAATGTTAAATGAAGTACTTTTTACATAACTAAATTTAGCATAAATAAGAATGAGGCTACTACTGCATTTATAAAAAAATATATTGAAAAATGAATTAATTGAACAAGGATGCATCTTATGAGAACTACTGGATTTCATTGATACATGCTCTATGTACAAAACAGGGCTTCTGTGTGTCCTACAAAGCTACGTTCTTGACCCTTTTTTCTTGAAGGAAGTCTTTTATGGACTTACCTGAGTGGTAGAGTTTTCATTGTTCACGGTTCGATATGATCAGAGTTGCGCAAGGAGATGTAATGCTGGCTGACATCTTTAGTCGATTCCTCGTCCTCCGACCATGTTCCATTTCCTGCATTGCCGTTATATGTTAATGTGGTGTTACTGAAACTCTACTCATTTTAATGTATTTCTAGAGGTATTGTTGTTACCTGTCAATGAGCTTTCCTGTTCTCTTGTTGCGTGCAATATGATAGTTCCTGAGAGGACTGTGATGAATCCGCATATTTCAGAGGCAATGGCACTAGCATCTTGACCTGACCAGTCCTGAGATATTTGTAAACAAGCCGATTAGTTTCTGACTCTAGTCATATATTACACGGTGAAGAGGCGACGGGATATTGGAATTTACCTTGAACATTATTACGCTAGCGACGATAGTCAGAGTAGTGAACATCACGTAGTATATGGGAGAAACAATTGCTGCCTTAAATGTGTCCAGTGCCTGCAGATGAGTCGAATATGCGGAGCTTCATAAAGTATCAATAAACATAATGTATTTGATCAAGTTCATCAAGTCATAAGTTACCTTATTCAGGTAATTCAACTGTGTGACGACACAGACAACTGCAACGGTAAAAAAGAACCAAGTTTGAGGGTAGGCAAGTTGACTGATCCCTTCCAGAGTGAGTTTGATGGCAATTCCGATTGCCTTTACACTCATAACCTACAAGGAATGCATCTCAATATGCATGACAAAAATCACAAACAGAAGGAAACTTGTACGAAAACTGTGGTAAGATAAATGTGTTATTACTGTAAGTGCACCCATCAAAGAACATATTCCCAAGTAAACCAATACATTTGTTTGCCCATAACGAGCTTCAAAGTACAGCACCAACGCCAGCACTACAGATACAGTGGCTGCAACGTATATTAGAAATGCTGCAATCAACCATATGGATGTCAGCCTTTTGGTAGCCGAGAGATCATGTAACAAATCAATTGACGTGAAAACTAAAACTGCAGACCTGGTTGAGTGGCCAGCGACCATATCTCTTGAACAGACTTAGGAATATGTTCCTCTGGTGCATGAATCACGATAACAACAGATCCGACAATACATGAAACACACCCCAGAACACCTAGTTTTGGGAGTTTTTCCTTCAATAAGAAGTGTGCCAAAATAGCACTACTCAGATATATCAGAATCATCCTAACATGATTAAAATGTTAATAACACATTGCCAGTAACTACTGAGGCAACTTACCTAGTTATTATACTGAGTGCACCAAGAGGAGTGACTAAGACTGCGGGAGCATAGACATAAGCGACAAAATTTGCAGTCTCACCAACAATCACTGGTTTGCAATAGAATTCAACACTATCAAAAAATCGGGTTGGTGTTGTTTGAAGACATGTTCCAAACTTAAAAACAGGTTCGGAAGAAGATGGAGTCTTAAAAGGTGCATATTTACTCACTCATCACCATGCCGGTCCACCAGAGAGGCTGTAGCAGGTATGCATAACCTCCAACACCTACCATAGTAAGAGACAAAACACTTTGTAAAATAAAAAAAGAACACAGCTCATTCACCATGAGGTAAAACACAAAGAAGTGTCCGTGAGCTCGGTGAAGATAACCCTAGCCATTCGAGCTTAACAATATTGACCATTATAACACATGATAAAAAGTTATCATATCACTGTCAGCATCATCACTATCAGATATACAAGTTCCCATTTTTTGGTAAGTCAAACCATATAATTCACCAATGTTCAGATACTGAGGCCACTGAGGATTCTGTTAGCAGAAAGAGCAGCCTTGTAGTGGGGTTCCCAATGGATACAAACATATGAAAATCCTTTTACCGTTCACTTCCTTACCCCTACTAGTTACTGGCGACAGTGGCATATATCTATAGGAAGAACGGCAAATTCATCTAGTAGTAATAGTAGCATTCTAAAAGGGCTCTATTAATTTGGTAGCCGATATTTCTTGATCTATTTTCAGCAAAAGAACTTTTACCAAATATATAGAATCATTTATTGCGAGGGAGTCATACATTGTATTTATTCAATCTGAAGTCATTGTTTGATGAACGGCAAAAGAATAGCAAAAGATGGCCTGAAAATCTGAAGAAGGCAACAGAAGACATCTGCCTGCTAGTATCCTTTAGAATAAAAAAAAAGTAACCTTTAGAATAAGATAGTACCTATCAGGATTCAGGACTAAACATGAACCACAACAATCTATACTGTTAAAACCCCTCTTTCGTAAAGAATGTTAAAAGGAGTGAAAGCATAAAATAAAACACGACGAATGTTTAAAATTATCTGCAATTCTTCATAGGGTAATTAATATAAATTTAAGCCATGTCCTGCACATCTGGCATACCCATCAGCCATCAACTACTTATACAGTTATATGTGCAGTCATAATAAAATCTCCACAAAAAGACAGCTGTAAAACGATTTTAAAGTACTTAAGAGTTCATATAAGCTCCCATATCTTTCAACAAGTTTCTTTACTAGGTTATAAAAAAAAGACTATTTACTTATTTAGACACGTTTACAAAATAAAAGTTCACCTGCACGCGTCCCAGCAGCCGCAGCCCGCTTCAAGCCTTTCTTCTTCAAAATGAAACTTGTACCTATAAACACACTCGACAAGACCGCCAGCGTCAGCCCCTTGGCGTTGTCCGACACCACCATCTCAACTCAAAATTGGACCTCTTCAAACAAAAAAAACAAAAAAAACCCTTCCAAAGGCAAACTGTGAACACGAATCGTAATCGCCGCTAAAGAGACGACGACGATGAAGATCAAGCTAAAGATTTAGAGACTCGAAGATGAACGAGCTTTCGCCAGTTGGCCGACGCTACGGTCATCCTCGTCGTCGTCCTCGTCTTGTCAGAAACTTCCCGCTCCATCTTGCATCATATACCACACATTTCAATCGTAAGGTTATTATCACTCCACGTGTCACCCAACTATTCGCGTACACCTTACAACTCATCACAACTCTGCCCGCTCCCCGTCCCCAGTTAATAATGACAACCAATCACAGTTACACAAGACCACAACAACGCACATTTCGCAACAGAAACCCGTCTATGCTCGGCCCAATGAACAAGCCCAAATTATGATTACTAATCGACCCATTATCCAGCCCAACGTATTTTGTCGTTATTCCAAGGCCGGCGTGCCACTCGACAAATTATCAAGAGATGGACCCCACCACAGTTTTGAAGTTAGTGCGACTTTAAATGTGCTGTCTGCTGTCTACGTCGAGATGCTCAGAGCAAATTGCAATTTTAGGTCCAGTTTAAAGAATAATGCTAAAAGCAAGGCAAATACCTTTTCTGAAATTTACCAGATTTTGATGCTGTTTTTTGATCAGAAAATATAACAGAGTGAAGATAATGGAAAGGTAGATTGATCTTCAATCAGATACTGTAGATGAAACTCTTAACTTATTAAAATGAAGTTCAAGACGACACAGAAAGATAGATTGATCTGATAGCAGAAATCCAGATCGGGTGACGTGGCATGAAGTCTTCTAAGAGAGTTGACCGCAGTCAGCGACGACCACAGGCTTGGAGCATCTGCCAGATCCAGATCCGACTTTCTCGATCGTCCTCACGACGTCAAGTCCTTCAACAACCTGACCAAACACAACATGCTTACCGTCAAGCCAATCGGTCTTAGCGGTACAGATGAAGAACTGAGAGCCGTTGGTTCCAGGTCCGGAGTTAGCCATGGAGAGGATTCCAGGACCGGTGTGTTTTTTGATGAAGTTCTCGTCGTTGAACTTGGCGCCGTAGATTGATTCTCCGCCGGTGCCGTTCCCGGCTGTGAAGTCGCCGCCCTGGCACATGAATCCGGGGATCACGCGATGGAAGGAGGAGTTTTTGTAGTGGAGTGGCTTGCCGGATCGGCCGACGCCTTTTTCGCCGGTGCAGAGGGCGCGGAAGTTCTCGGCTGTGCGGGGAGTGGTGTCGGCGTAGAGCTCCATTATGATGCGGCCTGCTGGGGCGCCGCCGATCGACATGTCGAAGAAGACCTTAGGGTTGACCATTTTCAGTTACTTGGAAAGAAGTAGAAGACGAAACTGTGAGTGGGAGTGGATATACAAAGTTCAGAAGCGATGAATTTATAAGCGAGGAGCGTTCCTAAATGGCCAAGTTATGACCGTTGAATAGGGGACACGTGGCACGATCTAAGAGGTGATGTGGGGAGTGTCATTTTGAGCTATTGGAGTACGAGAAAGTGACATGACCAGGGTTAGGTTAGCTGCTACCGTTGCCGACTATACTCATGGTTAAAACAAACGCCGTCGTTCTGCACATAATTTGCTAACACAAGCAAGCAGCACCCTCTAACTTCAAATTACAAGTACCTGAGTTATGATACAATGTTATCCAGAAGCCTGTGAAACTGGTTAGCTATATGTTTAGAAGAGTTGCAAGTAACTTTCAGACTGCAGGACTTCAGGATACGACAATGAGATGATCTGCTTTACTGACTTGATAGATGGGTTCAGGAAAGAATGATCCTCAGCAGCTGCGAGAGCACGAAGAGATAAAAATATACAGATCAGTAAGAAAGAGACTGGTTATTTGAATGACGAGGAGCATTTTTAAATTGAAATTACCTTTAAATAGCGATTTGATGAAATCTTCAACACAACCTAGCACGGGTTTAATTCCGCATATCTGTGAGACACATAGTTCCAAGTACAAGCCCATTTCCATTATTTGCAGGAGAAGAAGACACAAGTTCTGGGCATCTGTTGGGAATTGGTTTGGCTTTTTGCTCTTGCACAGTTCGGTTACAATTGCAATTACTTGATCCTGTCATAGACATGTCGGCATTACATGATATTGGTCGTGTTAACTAGGCAAAATTTTTTTTATATAAGGCACTACATGTACCTGTAGTCCGTGTAAAATGTCTGGCATAGGGAGCTCAGGAAAATGAGCAAGATCAACAAAGCCCATTTCCTGTGCCCTTTTAGAGGCACTCTCTGCTTGTAAGCACAAAAACTTTAAGACAAGAAATGCAATCCTGTACAACTGAATTGCAGTCATGTCAGAAAACCGTGTCTGATTAGTGCTTCCACTTGACTTATCTTTGACGGCAAGAGCTGTGGAGACGTCTGTGGTAGCATTGGTCAAAGGTTTTGAAACACAACCAAGAGGGCAGAGGGCAAACCATCCGTTTCGGCTCTTGATAAATGATGGCTTATTGTTAAGATCAACCTCGTCTTTAGTAACAGGAGGACATAAAAGAGGTGGAACCCTACCAGCTGATTCTCCCACTCTTTGAGTACCCCTGCTGATGTAGGCCAAAAGATGTATACTTCTTTCTCGCAGATCTGAGTTCACATCCTTCATAACCTTCGTCCATGAGTGCCAGTGTTTCACCAATGCACACATAAGTAATAGAGTTTGCTCCATGTCCCGCAGACAGGCTAACGAAACTGGCATTCTTTGCGCTCGAGCCCTTTTCTTGTCATGATCATCAGAAGGAAAATCTGGTGCTCTAAGATTGTTTTTGATGATATGACGTTTCTCAGAAAAGAGATTATATATCACATTCTCCAAGAGATCAACCTGGGGAGATGCATCTCCAAAAGAGCAGATGCTTGCCGTGAGAACTGCCAGACCAAGTCCCCATTTGCTGTAAGGCTGCTTCGACATATCAAAGGATTTTAACAAGCTCTTATCTGTCCGAGTGTACGAAAAAGGCATCCCATCAGACAAGTCACCAAACAATGTTCTGAACGAAGAAAAAAATCCAACAGTGAGAAGCATCTCAGCGCCACCTCTTGTACGTGCTAAGGTCAGCAGAAATTTCAGAATAACAGGTATAGAATCTGGGGAGTTTTTATCGAACAGTATGGTCATAACTTGAGTCAGGACTAGCTCTCTTTTCAAAATTGGAAACCAAGTTTTGGCAGTAACAAAATATCTAAGCACTATATCCATAGTGGTCAGCGAGAGGATACAACTGTCAGCCGATTCAACACACTTGCACAGTACAGGCAGCAGCGGCAAACAAGCATGCGATACCTCAGCAAATTCTTCAACTGGAGTAGCCTCGGAATTCTCAAAATAGCTTAAATTTTGACAGGAGAGCTCTACTGATGATAGAACCAACATGAGTAAGAGCTTTTTGACTCTGTCAGAACCAGCAACCCTAAACTCGTTCGAAAGTTTGAGGCCTACAGTAGATGTCTTGATAAGCATAACACACACAGCTGGAGGCAGATTTTCTGGTGCATATCTGATGAGAATTAACAACAGTTCAATTTGGGCACCAAGAAAATCTAGGATATCTTCTCGAGCATCAAGTACTGGATCAATCGAGTCCAAAGTGCCCTGGAAACAATGACATATGTGATCTATGCAAGAGACTGCAACTTCCTCAGAGATTAGCCTAGTTGTTGGCGTCATCTTCTCAGTATTCTAGACAAGCAGGTAGACTGAAATCAGTACATTAGATCTCATGGTTAACAACAAAAATCAACGAGGTCATATAGTATGACATTTTTTCCTTTTGTCAAACACAAAGAATGTGTGATTATGGATGTCCAAAAGAAGAATAGTGATTTAAAAATGCAGGGCGAGAATTAGAATGTTCAATGACGTTAACATAATTTCTTCTCATACCAAAAGCTTTTAACATTTCCAAACAACGTTAGATCATGCATCTTAATAATTAGATAAATAATGGAATATCAAGACTTACAGTTTGTTTGTACATAGCCAACACACGTTGCAATGCTTTCAACATAGAGATCCTGGAGGCAGATCGTAAAACCATCGAGTTTGCTTCTTGCAAATAAGACAACATTTGCTCTGCAATTGATTTGCTTGCCTTCCATGTTGACTGATCCCACATCTCTAGCCCTAAATGTGCTTTTAAACGTTCTGTGTCAACTAAAGGTAAATCTTTGGCATATAGTTGCATGTCTTCATCATTTTTATGCAGGTGGTAACTCAGCAAAAACTTAGAAGCAAGTAAAAACTGTGAAAGCTCCTTGAATGGCCCAGAAGTAATGTTACGCCCTTCTAGCTCTCCTTGAAGATGATGATACATATCACAAAAAATCAGATAGCGCAACTCCTTTTCTTCACTATAGTAAGAAAACAGAGAGTTTCTTAGCACGTGCAGCATCAACAAAACAGATCGAGTAAAAAAACTGCATGAGTTTGTTATGCCTTGAAAATGACCATATATGATCAAATCTGCTTGCTTCACAATTTAAATGTCATGATAGCAAACTTTTCATGTTTGATTAAATAACTGAATCATGACGCACAAATATATATGATTTAGAATATTCAAGGTTATAAGCCGCCATTGAGTTAGGAAAGTCATCAGTTGACGTTAGCATGTGATGAAATCAGTAGTTCAGTACCTGTAATGATGCTTAGAATACTGAGTTAGTAGGCCGTGAAAAGCAGTCAGGCTACTTAGCTGCAACACGAAATCAGGAGAGAAGTCAACACAACTCTATAAAATGGATGCGGAAATTGAAGCCTTGCGTTTGAAGCTTAAAAGAATCATTGTGAAAGGTTAATGGTGCAACTTTGTCAACAATAATCTTTTTTGATCCGAGCCAAGGAACATTTATTTGCAGTAAGACACACATGACACCCTTTAATGTATGTCAAACTAATTGAATGTAACACCATATACCTTTTTGCACATCACTTTGATCTTCTCAATTAATGACACAGCCAAACTTCCAGAGTCTCCACGTTCCAAATTTGCCATCACATGAACACAAAGTAAGCTAGTAGCAACCTGCAGCACGCACTACCCACTACATCAATGCCTTCAACAAAAATGCCCTATCAGAGATTAACGATGATTATAATAGCAGAAAACTGACTAATCTCTTGAGTACAAAGAGGGTGATTGAGATCCTATTCCAACAAAAGTACTCCACTGTTGTTCCCCATCATTAAGCTATATATTAAGTTTAGTGTCGAGCATGGCATAAATACATGGCTTAAATTAATTCCAGAAATGGATTGCAACCTCAGTCTTGCAAACAATCCAAGACACGTTCGCACATCCCTAGATATTCATACAAAATTTGGTGAAAGAACGACAATATGCGCATTTTTGGAATTAAACCATCATACCTATTATATTCTACATATCACAATATGATTAACTGGAAAAGAATCGAGGGAGTATGCGTGGCTGAGGAGCATAATAAGGGAGTAATGAAAGAGACAGGGATCTGAATAACACCTTAGCATGCGTAAATACTGGGTGTTTGTATTCACAAGAGGCTGATGACTTGATCAGATTCCCGAAGGTTGAGTTCTCAGGCAAACTCAAAAGAATATCTGTGATGCCAGTAGAATGTTCAATCTTCTCGTTTGTAGATGACTCAAATATTAGTTTAAAATTTTGAGCTTCATGAAGCCTTTTTTGCTGGAACATGTCACATGCCATTATTTCCATGACAACACATTGACATTGGTATTTGTATACCACTAGGTCATCCACATTGGCATAGTGATCAACCTTTCCAGAGTTAACAGGTGAAAGGCAGGTACTTAGATGCTTCCACAAACTTGTTGATTTTTTAATAGATTGTAGAATGTCTGCATATTGAGCAGCTCCCCGCCACAATTCCCTCAGGAAATTCAATATAACCAGCAGTGTTCTGGGATCACTGAAGATATTCAACAGTCAGTAAAAGATATAATGCAAAAGAATAAACAACTTTCTGCCAAATGATTGCACAAACCGATTCATAAGGTCGTCCGATTTCTCAATGTACTGCAAAAGCCCGTCAATCACAGCCCTTTTGCTGGCACCAGAGTTTCTCAAATGGGCATCATCACTCTCTTTAGAAGAAATCACAGATACTAGAAAAGCCGGCTGCAACAAAGCGTTATTCTAGCAAATTAATGAATGTATGGAAAAGAAATTCAGTAAGCAATGAAGCCTGATTTCTTCAAAGAGAAATGGTTGCTAGCCATATGCTCGGCCAGCAGGCAACATGAGCTATGTATTTGGGTTTGTTTGTGTGGAATATTCATTAGCTGAAGCAAAACAATACAACGCGAATGCCTAGCGAATTAATAATGACAAGCAATCCAACTTGACATGATGGCCATGCTCAAGTTCACTTTATTTTGGATGCAATCAAGTCAGCTTTGTTAATTCTTCACGACAGCAGTGGAGCATCTTAACAGGGGTTAATTACTGTACATAAAACACTTCAGGAATTTAGATTCCTACTTATCTAAAGACAAAGTGACATGACCTATATTGTAACGTGGAAGTCCCGGAAGAACTGACTTGAAGCAAATGCTTTTGAAATATGTTACAAGTACAGTAGGGAGAGGATATAAACCTGATAACATGCTGCAGAAGTCAGAGCTCTAATGGAAGCAATGAACAGAGATTCGCTCCACATTGTTTCCTTCCACAGTATTTTGTTCATTGAATGCCTAAACATGGTAATCTGGATCACTTGTGACTTAGTTACAAAAACATAATCTTGAAACTGGATATAGAAATAATGAGCCAATGTGAGAGAGCAGCACCTGCTTATCATCGAACTCCAAACATGAATGCCCGGGAAAGTACTGTAGAGAATAATCTGCTATACTAAATAAAGAACATAGTACTCTAGCAGCAGCCACTTGTATTGCCTACAACCAAGAAACACTAGAAAGTGAAAGACGGATCGATGAATAATATAGTGAAAAGAGTAGCACATTAAGTTCTACTATTATATAAAATAAAAGGCAAGTAACAATTCAAGCACAAATCTAAATTTTTTGCATCGCCTGCTTTGAATGACCATTAACGTCAGGCTCTTAGAAAGTGATATGCCACTGCACTATATGCGCATGTGCATGGTTTGAATACTGAGTCACACATTTGCTGAAAAAGAACATGAAGTGTTTTCTTTGAGAATATGTCCGTCTTTTCGTAGGTTGTAAAAGTCCCAAGACACATCACACTGGAGCAGCTTCATATGTATAACACTGTTAGCCTTTAGCTTAATTCAGCTATAGCGAAGCCAAACATTTGACCCTAAAATCAAGAGGTCAAAGCAATTTAGATGAATTTCTTACAGTTTTTCGAAAATATGAGACCAAAGATAACACAGCGGTAACAACAGGAACAGGCTTGACAGTTGATGACAGCAATACTTGGCAAAACACCAGGGTTCTAGGCGACAAGTCCTGGAAATTCAGCAAGAAATGAGGTTTCATTATATAGAAAGCACAATGGCAAGGAATGGAAAATGGAGAGGATTACAACTACATAATTTACATCAGAATATAAAAATTGGGTTCCATTAAGAGAAAGGAATAAAAAGGCAACAAATCTCCAGTAACAAAAAAGGGAACACTCAGGATCACCACTATATGAGAGATTGCTTTACGTATTTCAGTCATACCTCTGAGTATTTGGAAAGGATGATGAAAATAACATCCAAAACAGAAGATATAGCGAGCTCCAAACCCTCGATCTCAGCATTGTCGTATAGACGACTGACGTATAGGTTCTGATGCAAATGAAATGCATTTTTCGTTGAACAAAAATATACAGACAAGGCGACTAGGAACTAACAAAAAATAATGAGTGCAAACATAAAAGTGGACGCGACAAAACGATAACGAAGTACCTCCAAGGTATCTGGAGAAGTGCAGATAATTTGCAGAAGTGTTTTATGGATGGAAGAGTCGTGTAGCACCATATCTATAACAGCCTCGCTAATCTTTCTAGTTTGTGGAAACAAAACTAAGCATTTCTTAATCATTTCAAGCACCTGATGAATAAAATTAATCATCAACAAACAGATGATTAGATTAGCTTAAGAATAAATGTCTTCTGCAATCGTACACAAAGGATAGTGTTTTTCATACAGAGGCTCAATTTACAAAATCAAAATTCACCAATCAATGCAACCAAGAGGATCTTATTTGACGAGCAAACAGATGAGCTGAAACTGACATCAACACAAAGCATAACTAAGATGAATGTACAATGTAGGTCTAAGTCCTTTGAAGAAAAGATCAGAGCAGTGTAAAATCAACCTTTTTCAGGTCAGGGTGGTCAACAGACAAGAGTAAAAGTAATGCATCACATACAGATTTTTTCAGTTCAGAAGTAAACAACCTGCCTCTGTGAGATTGTTGTACGTACCTTCAGGGTGACAGTCCACCTAACATGGTTGACCTTGTATTTCCAATGCCCATGATTCAGAAACACATATTGAAGAGAAAACACAACTAGGGAATGAACAACTTCACACTCTAAGCCGGTATCTAGAAGCTGCAATGTGAGGTCCAGCACTGCAATACGAAACTATAGTCCTTAGCTGTAAGCTCAACATATTAAGCACCTCACTGAATCACACTACAGCCAGCACAATCAACAATTTAGAAGACGAACAACATATTACATGTTAAATGCGTTAAGGCAGCGACAAGTACATACGTGGAGAAGAATATGAGAATTTAGCAGGAATTCTCAACACAATTAAGAAGGTAATAATCATAAATGCAGCAACATATAAATACGGATCAATCTAAATTAAAATAAGCAGAGGTGTTTTCATGGAGAATTCAGTGACATGTACATGTTTATACATACCAGAAATGGTCAAGGAGCAGTGATTATCACTCTGCTCACTTTCAAGGAGAAGCATCTTTGCAAGCTTTCCAGAGAGTAACCATGGCTCCCTGGAGAACAAAGTACAAGTTCATGATTTGTAAGCACAAGGGACAACATCATCTGAAACATGTATAAACACTACAAAAAGTCTTCTTGTGTCCTTGAGATGAAATTTTTTTAGCGGGAAGTATATACGAGAATAAAAACGCAGGCCTATACTTCTGGTCTAAGGTTCACCTTGATGATCCCTTAAATCCCACATCATGGGTGCTGTTTGTGAAGGATACGTCAAAAAAATTTGTCTTCAGAGCGACTGCAGTCACATGAGCTGGTGAACTATCATGGTAAAATAAAAGCAGTTCCAATCAGTTCAAAGCGATATAAAATATATCAGTCGTTTCGAATTCGATACAAAAAAAACACATGTAATGTACACATTAAATGCAGCTCCTTAGGCATAATCAATTCAACAAACAATAGTAAGCCATAAATATCAAAACAAAGCATTAAAATTAAATACGACAAATTACTGAGTAAAAAATATTACTATGGCGTGAACACCTACTAAGCTACTACAGTGGAAAAATAATGGCGACTGTTACTAATAGGTATGTAACGTCTCTCAGCAAATGTTACATTCATGTCTTTCAAATGGTGACCCAACCTATAGCTACAAGAATGAATAAATACATACACAAGATCATTATGAGAAGCTTCAATCAGTTACTAACAACCATACGCCTAAGTAATCTGGATAATGATAACTTCTCAAATGTACAAAAATACCATAAGATTCAATAAACAAAAACAAACCGTGCCATCACTCTTGGTGATGGCACGGTGTCGACTGATAAGCTGATAATTAAGCAAGAGTTCTCTAATTATTTCAGAGAGCTGCTGGGCCAGGATCGTGCGAGTAACATTAATATTGAGGCTGAGGTGATTGCTCAGGGTCCCTTGGTCAATGATATTCAGTGTAGAAGCCTAGTTCGTGCAGCCAGCGACAAAGAGATTTGGGAGGCCCTGAACAGCATTGGTCCGGACAAAGCGCCTGGACCAGATGGGTTTTCTTCCAGCTTCTTCAAGAAGAATTGGGGAATTCTAGGGAAGGAAATCTGTGATGGTGTGAGGCATTGTCTCAGACACAATGCTCTCCCCAAAGGAATGAACGCTGCGTACATTGCCTTAATCCCCAAGTGCAGTCAAGCGAGCAAACCGGAGGACTATCGTCCAATTTCTTGTTGCAATGTCACTTATAAGATCGTTTCCTCTTTGCTGGCAGGAAGACTCAAGGAGGTTCTCCCGGACATCATTGATTCTTCCCAAGGAGCTTTCATTAAAGGGAGATCCATTGTCGGCAACATTTGTCTAGCTCAACAGTTGCTCAATGGGTACGGTAGGAGGAATTTGAGTGAGAGACTGGCTTGGAAAATTGATTTGCGAAAGGCATATGATACGATCAACTGGCGGTTTCTGGAGTCAATGCTTGTGCTCCTTAAGTTCCCTTGCAAGTTCATCTCGTGGATGTCAATGTGTGTGCAGTCCACCAGCTTTTCAATCATGATCAACGGGGAGATGACAGATTATTTTGAGGGCAAAAGGGGTGTCCGGCAAGGGGATCCTTTGTCCCCATTCCTGTTCACTGTTGCAATGGAGTATTTGTCCAGATTGCTGAGGAGTCTGAGCAAGAATGAGGGGTTCTACTTCCATCCTAAATGCCACCGTACCAAGCTCTCCCACATCATGTTTGCGGATGACCTCCTGCTGTTTAGCAGTGGCAGAATCTCGGCTATAGGAGCTTTGAAGAAGGTGGTGTCAAAGTTCCTGCAGTGCTCTGGTCTTGATATTAATCTCCATAAAAGCCAGCTCTTTACAGGGGGGATGAATGTAGGAAAAATCGCTTGTGTGGAGAATATCATTGGTACCAAGTCCTGCCCCCTTCCTGTTCGGTATCTTGGCCTCCCTCTCACCTCGAAAAAGCTGAGCAGGAAGGACTGCGACAACCTTATTGACAGGATGACGGCTCGTTTGGGTTGCTGGAGCAACAGATTCTTATCCAGGGCTGGCAGGAAGGTCCTGGTTACTGCAGTGTTGCAGGCTATGGTTTACTTTTGGGCTCGGGTCTGTATGCTGCCTAAGTCTGTCATTCACTCAGTCAATTCCCTGTGTGCAAGGTTCCTATGGAATGGTTGTAGTGACAGGAGAGGAGGTCACCTTGTGTGCTGGGAGAAGGTGTGTAGAGATAAGAAAGAGGGTGGGCTTGGCATTAAAAACATTGAATTGATGAACTATTCGTTGGTTGTTAATCAATTGTGGGAGAAGAATGAAGGCAATTGCAGTGCCTGGACTGAATGGATGGACAAGTACTGGTCTAAGGGGAAGCACTGGTGGGAAGACGAGGTGAAAGCCGATTCCTCTTGGGTCCTCAAGCGCCTATTGCAGTGTAAACAGATTGGGCTTAACTGTGTGTCCACTACAAATGATGTAGTGAGTTGGAGAGGCCAAGGTGAGGGGTTTAGAACAAAGGACACATACAACACGCTTAAAGATCACATGGTCGAAGTGGACTGGTACAAACTTGTTTGGAACGACTTCAATGCGCCAAGGGACTCCTTTAATGCTTGGCTAGTTGCCCAAGACAGACTCATGACAAAAGATCGTATGTGTAAATGGGGATTCGTGGGTGGCAATACATGCGTATTCTGCAAAGCGACGGAAGAGAGCAGAAATCATCTTTTCTTTGACTGTAGCTTCACAAAGGCAGTATGGCTTCATGTTACAGAATTCTTGAATGTGTTGCAGGCCCCTAGCAATTGGGAGCTGCTGATCCCTTGGTATAAGGGGCTGATCCAGAAGAGGCTTAGAACCAAGTTAATTGCTGCAGCTTGCACTAGAGCCATGAATGGTATCTGGCTTGCTAGGAATGCCAAAATATTTAAAGATGAAGACACCACTGTTATAAGCTTAGTCCGAGAAACGGTTTGGTATTTGAAAATGAAGATTGGGGCGATTAAGAAAGAGGCGTGCGACAGGGAAGATTTAAATTGGCTGACTAACATGCATTTTATTGATTGATGAAAGTTGATTCTTTTAGTTAGTTATTTTTTTGGGGTTGGTGGTTGCTGCCTTTGCTTTGGCTTGGCGAGTTTTGTTGTCTGGTCGGCGTGCAGGGGCCCGTAGTTTGGTTTGGTAGCTTTCTGATAGTTTTGTGGTTGGAGTAGTGGTTTGTACAGCGTTTGTTTTTGTCCCCTTTTCTTTTTGATCAATGAATTCACTTTTTTTCAAAAAAAAAAAAACAAACTGAACCACATATATTACCTTTTCAAAAGTGTTGCTAAAATGTTGATACTCAGCGCCATCATTCGAATACTGCTTAAACTAAGAGGCAAACTCCTATTCAGATTGCAGATTATCTCCACAAAATCTATTTGACACCTACATTAATAAAAGAGAATAAATCAGAGAAAAAAGACAGCTAAATGTTTTGAAATGTTGGACACCCGAAACACAGGACTGCTTTGTTACCAGACATCGTTTTCTGCACGTCCATGCATCACAGTGGATTGAGGATGCATAGAGTTCCGAATATTCATCAGTGCATAGCTTATACCCTACACAAATCACATAGGATAAGAATTATTGGTCTGTTTATAATCATTAGGTTTGGTGAACACTGTCTGTAATGCATATGAATAAGCCAATGAATCTGAAAACATAGGAAAAGATGAAAGCTGCTATCAATAAATTGTGGGAACTGTAAACTTACGGTGTACACCGGTACAGGGAAGCAAAATTACAAGAAAAGATGATAGAGCATTTGTGGATATAGCTCAGACCAGGTTAGAAACATCAAGATACTCTGTGTGAATGTCAGAAACTTGTAATTACAAGGTAACCTTAGTCCTTGGCTACAAATCCAACTGGACTACTGATTTTTACAACCACTATTTATTAAATGAAAATGAAGTGTGTCACTGTATACTTCGTAGAATGAGCTCTCAAGAAATGAATGGATCAATCAAATGATAGGCCCTTTCTTCTTCTTCAGCAACAAGACAAATGAGATTACACAAGTGTTCCTCATAAATGTAAAAATTCAAGGGCGAGGAGGATGCCAGTTCTCCTGTACTACTCACTTTGAAACCATAAGCATATCACTTTGAATCCACATTGTGACACGTGCAAAGAAGGGAAATCTACCACATTTTTATTATCAGTGCGAATGCGTAGGACAGTAGGAGAGACCTCAAAATGTCTTTACCACTCCACACATCGGTCAATGTGTTTCTTTAGTATACTAAGCATTAAGCCTTCAGGGCATTCCCTATTGTGAAATTGAAGGGCGATAAGAGCATTATACATACTCAAGTAAAGCTCTCAACACAGGGTACCTTGTTAAATGTTGTCAGTCGGCATAGTAAATCAAGAATAGCATAGACTTCTTCATTGTTTTCTGTATATAGTTCTTGAGCCAGGCGCAGGATTAAGACAAGCACCCCTGACTGGGCATACTGCCAATATAAGGTACAAATTAGTGACGAACACTGAGACACAGTTGATCAAACACAATGTCACACCAAAATTTAAGACAGAAAAAAATCATCTAAGGGTAGCATCTTTTGTGTGTCTGAGTATGAGTAACTCCAATTTGTTCAAGATTGCATAATAGTACACAAGTGAGTTGGCATCCTGGATCTAATTGAAACGAAGGCAAAACCTAACGAAGATCAGTAGAATTTAAGGTGAGATACCTCCCAGCGAACGAGAGCCTTATTATCATCAATCATCTTCAATATGTGACCTCTTGTATTCTTAGGAACACAAAGACCTCCAATCCCGGGGACATCCAAAGGGTTTTGTGATTCAACGGTCTGAGAAATGTCATCCACCATGGTGCCATTTTTTACTTCCAATAGTGTTGATATACCGACGCTCTTGTCGAGGAAATTATACCTATTCATAACATAAAGATGAAACATGATAAAGCAAAAACAGACACAACATGCCAACAAATAGATGTCTTCAATATACAGTTAAGTCTAGAGTTGTTACTGAGGCAAGCCTAAATGTCTTCACGAATTTTTGTTTTACTAAAAACACAGATCTGCGTATTTTTACCATATGAAAATTATGATCTACTTATTATTTTATTATTTTCTAGGAAACAAAAGATGACCAACTTACACACAGTCTGCAGGCCAGGCGCCTTCTGATAGAGACGATAATAAGCGAACAAGTTCGACAATCCTGAATGGAAATTCACCCTCTAGGTTGCATAGGAGACACCTAACTGGTCCATCAACAATACTGTTCCTATCCCAAAATTGATTACAAAGGGACTCCTGAATTCAACATGTGAGAAAACACCTTTAAGATAGACAAGAGGACATCATACAAATAAATGGTGAATTCACTTCACACCTCTCCTCGATAGACATTGCAGAGAATATTCAGAATCAGCTGAAGGGTATTGTCCTCAAGCTGCAACCCAAAAAAATATTACAGAAATGCTACATATTACTGTTTTAATTGATTAAACAATAGTATGAGTACCTCAAGATTAATCTCATAACATGCAATAAAGGCTGAAACTAATGTTCTCAAAACACTTCGATATCCAGCAACGAGTCCCTGTAGCAAATTCAAAAAATTACAAAAAACTAGAAGATATCAAAAAGTAAAAAGCATGCTCGTGAAACTTGAAATTACATAGCAAACACAGCTTACATCTGAATTCCTTAGTATGTCACTTTGGAGTGCTTCAAGAAAGTATTCCAATGATCCAACTTCAATTGCTTGACGAACATAGCCAACATGATCAATTTCCTGGTAAGTATTTTGTATGATGTCATACATTAATAACCTACAAACTGAAGGAGATATAATTCAATATGAAAAGAAAGGAAGCTTTCTTACCAACTGATCATTGTCTTTTAATCCTGGGAGGGATAAAACTAGACAAAGAAACACTGCCCACGTCAGATACAATGGACCAGCTTCTTTTATGTCATAAACGCTGAAACTTGAGATCAAATTATCCATCTCTAGGATATCAGTCAACGAGAAAGATGAAGAGTCCTGCCTGACGGACAATACAACAGGTTACGTAGCAGAAATAACCAGCAAGAATCAACCAACCAATAAGGAAATTGGAAAAAGGAGGTCATTAATGTTTCCATTTCAGTACTGTATCTGATATTCTGATCGCTGCTGCATCTATACCAATTTCAAAGTCGTACTAAAGAAATACTTTTAAAGTTTTATGTTGGCCAATATATAAATTTACAAGAAATAACCTGAAAAGCATCTCATCATGAACCATTTGTAAAAGATTTTCCAGATTCAATGTC
The DNA here is from genome assembly GCA_033675215.1 of Rhodiola kirilowii. Taxonomy (NCBI): domain Eukaryota; kingdom Viridiplantae; phylum Streptophyta; class Magnoliopsida; order Saxifragales; family Crassulaceae; genus Rhodiola; species Rhodiola kirilowii. The sequence continues at coordinate 3,755,901 of CM066193.1, read as the reverse complement.
TCAACAAGGATCAGAAGCAGCTGAAATTTGGCATAACTAATGGATCCAACAGCTTCAGCTGACACTGCCAACCTCCCCAAATTATAGGAGCCTGATAATACTCCCTGCACATTGTATCCTCCAATGATATGTTTTCCATGAAGAGAGAAAATAAACCAGATGCCTTAACAAATGTGTACCTTATAAAGGGAGCAAAACCGTATCCACTTTTCACTGGTAATTTTGCAGAGTGATTCATAATATGCACAGAAAAGAGTATCCAGAACCAAAGTGGCCTCTATAAGCATCTCTTCAGCCCATAAATTAAATAAGTCAACATCCTACAATTAAGTCCCATATCATACACCTGATTTAGCAAACATTTATAGCAAATAGCAAAACTACAGAGATTAAAAAATGTGAAACTAAGGTTAATGCGTGAAATTATTTTGCATACTTCAGTTCACAATCTAGAATCGAATATCCATAGTGACTGTGGAATTCAAAACTTTACAAGGTCTTACTTCTATTTTTACTATTTACAGGTGTTTAAGCTGTTAAAGCTACAAATTACACCAGCGAACATAGAAACCCAGACGAAACCAACAAAAGGGTAAGGGAAAGCTCCGACAAAGCCACTAAGGATCTTGGAATTCAAGCTGTAATATTATATATTTATTCACTTCCCACATAATTACGTTGGTGACGGAGTTGTGGACGAAATGACTTTTACAGGTGGGTAAAAAATTGATCCGCAGCCTGCCGACCCATAATGTTCTACAAAGTGGTTGTGGTCATACGTGGATTGACTATCAAGGCATTTGCAAGAAAAAGTTGACTTTTATGGACTACAGTAAGCATGAATCTAGAAAACAATAAAAACTGAATTGTATGCATCGAACATACCAAGTTCTCAGGATAATTACAAGACATAACATTCTGTAGGATGAACAGATATTTGTTTTCCAGTCCATCAGATATGAACCTCTGAGCCTCGATTTTGATACCATTAGCATTATTTGAGTCAAGTCCAGCATACACTGTAGTTTAAGAAATACGACCATTAGTTGAATTAACTATGTACAAATTATGATCAAGACAATTTTAAGTCGATGGAAAATGGACTGCAGACATGAATCGTCCAAAAAATCATCAATTGTCTGTTTTATTTTTTGTTCGGGAAGGTCATTAAATCCAAAGGTATTCCAAACAAAAAGTAACCGTGACTGAGATCAAAAGCCAGAGGTTGAATACTTGTAATTTTCACACACAAGGAGATGATGCTAGTTGAAATTATAAAGCTCAGATCTATTGCATTAACGGTGCCTCGGAAAGTTGTGCAAGCCCTAGTCAGTGAGTGATCTAAGCAATGAAGCATGTGTGAAATTACGCGACTTTTTGACATGAGAATAAGAAATGATGTTTAAATATTATCATTGGTACACCTATATTATCTACTACACAATGTCTCCGTTTTAATTTCTGATCATAGCTGCTTACAAATTAGAAGCATCATCACACACCTGACTAGAAAATAACAAATATGTAAACAAAAGACTGTCATGGTTGACCTACATGGTAAACTGGAAACAAAACAAAAAACAATCAACATGACAGAGTCACCGGATCTTGAACTTTGAAATGAAAGCATTTATTTTATAAATACAAATCTGACAAGGAACTGAACAAATAGTCAGATGATTTCTCAAAGGTGATAAGCCGAAGTAATAATAGCTTGATATGAACTTACATGAATAAAAGAGAATCTGTCGCACGCATTTTAGTAAGCACTGACGCTCCATGTAATATTGAAGCAGCACCTTTTGACAAGAATCAGAATAAAAGTAAGAGGAATGGTTGTTACTAAAAAAAATGCAGTTGGCCCCAAGAAAGGTGAGGTAGTTTTCTGAAGAATTTCTACAGTAATGTCAATGTAATCAGGAAAATTGGCAAGGCCACAATCTGAGCAAGAAGAATAAGTGGACTCTGCTGTAATGGGGGAAAACAAATACCAATGCATGATTGTGCATGGATAAAGCCATACAAATATGGCATATCAGAGTATAAATAACAGGGCATGGTGTGTCATATCATGCATTTGTAACACTAACAAGAGTGAGTGCCATCAGCCATGTGCACAGGAAGAGTGGGAAGGACTGAAGCACTTACAAGGTGTATGAATTCTTCACCAGCAGAGTAAACAGATTCATTGCCTTGATCAGCAGATCTCTCAACGAGAATGTAAGATTGCACCTCATCAAGACACTGAAATGACAAAAAAAAATACACTACTAAGCTGACATAATTGGTTTAGATGGCGGTCTAAGTAACAAGAAACACAAGCTGAAAAATAACTTCTTTAGGGAAGCAGAATAAAGCACATATTGTAAACCACATTAATTAATAAAATTCATCCGTGGCAGATCTACACCCTAGCAAATACACTCTTTCACAATACTAACCCGAATGAAGCTTTTGATCCATTTGGCTTCCCACTACACAGAAACCCACCACAGGAACACACTACAACTGATAAGCAAGTTACGCTAGTGTAAAATTCAGCCGTGTTTGGGACGTAACGTTCATCCTGCTAACTACAGGAATACCTTAACTGACATGCAGTACTTAAACAGATAAACAACCTGAGAAACCCAAAAATGACACCTCCGACACCAATACCAATATAATAAACTCACCAATAATTCACTAATTTGTAATGCCATATCTCGCAGTTCAGGCTGCACTTTCAGCTCATGTGATCCAATCTTCACCTTCTGCGCTTTCAAAGCTTCCTTGGAACTCTGGCTAGGAGGCTTGAAGCGTGTCACAGTGTCTAGCAACCATTCATGATTATCTTTCACCTTCTCCAACTACAAAAGAAAAAGACACAGATTCAGTTTAACGTACTCATTTTCCACATCAATTGTGCATATCAAGAGGTAATTACAAGCTTAGGCGGGAGGTCTTCCGTGACAGGAACATTTTCGAGCTCGGAAAGCAACGTCGCGAACGAGTCCCACCAAAGAGTAGAGTCGACGGTTTTGGAGTTTGTTTCGGCGGGTGGTGCGGTCGTCGCCATTGCGACGTGTTTCTTCGCAGTCGACAAATAGCAGGGCCGGAGAGCGAGAGATGAAGTTGCGAGTCGTGGTCAGATGGAGTGAAGCTTCGCGAGAAGAGGAAAGAGCTTCAGCCGTGCCGTGAGAGTTTTAGGGTTTATAACGAGCTTGACTGGAACGACGGGACGGGTCGGGTCGGGTCGGGTTGTGTCGTATTTTAAAGAAAAGATGGTCCGCAAAGCATACTTTTTCCCGCTAAGCCTCAAATATAATTTTTCTCTATTTCAAATTTAAAATTATTAGTTATATTAAACTGAAAATTACTAGCAAAGTGTTTGAACTTTTTTTTTTTTGATGAGGGTTAGTAGGTTAAAGTTAGTATCTGCTCATTTTGAGCTGGTAAGGACTTGAATCCTGACCACTTTAGGCGCAGAGGGACACCCTTCCACTGGGATAATCTCTTTGCCTCTAGCCAAGTGTTTGAAATTGAATTTGGAGTTTAGAGAACATGAAGACTCTCACTTGATAAATTGTTTGGATCTTTAACATAGGATGCTGGTCATGGGGGCTAAAGACGAGAAAAAGGAAAGATTTAAAAGTAAGGTATTAATATTTTTTCCAGCAAAAATGGGTCTCATGGATTGAATCAGGATATGGCAGTTATATTGGAAACTGGGTCTAGAGTCCCTAGATAAAATAACTTTCATGTATTGGTGCTATCACCCTAATGAGCCTGACAAGGGTGACAGGATCCAGAGAATCCCCTGCCCGACAGCTAGTCTAGTTCTTCTTCTTTGACTTGCTGGACAGTGATTGAGTGTATGCAGTTCCCTGCAACGAAAAAACGAAAAATGTCAATGTGTTTGGAGACGCTACTCTTGACATAGTTGTTAAGTGATGATAAAGTTCGCATGTGTGTTCTAAATGTTTGACGCTGAGCTGGTAACCGTAAAAGTATACCTGCAGCCACTCATCCAATGACACATCTCTTGTAGCAGTTCCAACTTCCACCTTTGAAGACGATGCCCTCTTTGATTTCTGGGTGTTCATGAGAGGGAAGAAAGTTAACAAAGGTTGTGAGGATGTATGGATTTAAACGACTACCAAAACAGAAAACTTCAATCCTTCATAACACAACACACAATTGGACTCTACTAAAACCAAAAGGCAAAAAAACAAATAAGATTTCTAAAATTAACAGAAAAGTAGAATCACAAGTTTGCAACATCAAGAAAAATGATTAACATGCTAGAGTACTGTGAAAAAATTCACATGCAATAAGTTACCTTGGATAAGTTCTGTGCTTGACCACGGAGCCAAAGTCCAAGAAATACAAGAAGGGCAACTCCAAGAGTAACTAGGAAGATTGATTCAATACTGAGAGCACCGCCAGCTTCAACTACCTCAATGGTACCATTGTAAAAGGTACTTTGGTAAGGAGTCTGATCAATCTCGTAAATGACAGTGGCCACAAGATCAAAGGCTCCAGGCTGATTGAAAAAGTATATGGTACATAAGTAAATCAATTTATGTCACAAACACGCGCTAAAGATAGAAAATGATGCAATAGATCTATAATTGAGTAGCCGCTTCTCATGGTAATGGATTTACCTGCAAGTACTTGCTGACAGCAAATACATAAGGGTAAGTAGCCGTAACTGTAGCTGGAACAGTCGCATTGTTGAAAGTCTGAAGTGTAAATAAAAGGTGTTAAATAAAGTATGTGGTACTAAAACCAAGTGACATCTCAAGAATAATTAAGTTGCAAATAAGTAGCAGAAAAAATGTAATAGGTGTCAGTAATAAGTTCTATGAGATAACAATGTGTATAATCTATAAAGCATGCTACTAATTTCAGTGATACTACATAGTTCTGAATGAGAAGTACATCAACCTCAAGAAACAAAATAAATGATTAACCATACATGCTCTGTTTTGCTCGCATCAAACAGCGCCATGAGCGGTGAATCCTAATTCCTAAATTCTAGAGAAAAAAATAATATGCACAACAAACGAGACAACAGCAACAGCCAAAAACATTTTATATTCAAAATCTAAAAATCTAAAAGCGAAGCAATGATGAGAATTGAGATGCTTGCCTGCAGAGTAAGATTTTGTACTAAGTAACGATGGTCGTACGGAAGATGAATGCTGGACTTGATAGCTATAATATTCACTGGCGACTCTCCTGTTGGGTGAAAACCCAAGTTGAGAAATCATGTGGAATCACTACAGTATGCATTATATTCCGGGACTGATAAAAACATGAATTTTTATATGATGGTACAAGTAAAGTTCACATACCATTATTTCTTATTCCAGCCAACAGTTCCGTCTCTTCTCCAGCCGTCACCACTGCAAAAATTATTCAAAACAAAAAAAGGTATCCCATCTCAGTTCAATACATGAGACATTCCAAAAACACGACTACAAAAATAGACAGTAAACAGACGCACCTCTCTCACTGTTTTTTGGGAAAACATAAGTTGTTTCCACTCCAGCAGCCGCACTAAAGTTCTCTTCACCAAAATCTTGGGCATCCTCCCCAACAATTCCAATGTCACCTCCTTCATCAACAGATTCAGCGAAATCCACGTCGGACTCGCATTTGCCACCTATTCAACACAAGAACAAATCAGTCACTTGAATTCCATATTCACAAATCAGTGAATCACAATACCATTCCACAAATGAACCCTAATTAAACTAATGCAAACTTAAATTAATAAAGATGGTATTGAACGAAAACGATCAACTATAATCCACAACATGCAAACTCGTCGTAACAATCAACAGATCTAAAAACAAAGGCTGGATAGCTGTAATAAAAAAAACCGTCTACTGATCGGGGAGGAAACGAAGCAATGGAGTCAAATGTATAATCGAACAGAAATGAATCGATCTGAGTTCCGAAAACGAGGACAAACCTTTGATGAACGGCGCGGCGAGGAGGATGAGGGCGAGAAGGAAAAATCTAAGGCTGATCGTCGTCATCGCCGCCGGAGACAGAAAAATGGGAATTGACAGAGCGCAGGAGGATTTTGGTGATCCGGCGCTCGGGCGTCAGAAAAACCGAAATGAAGATTTTAAGATTATGATAAACTCACAAATTAGGTTTTCAATTAATAAATAGGTAGGACAAATTATTTATGTATTTATTTGCCTAAAGTGGAAATAAGTAGCTAAAACATATATATGGACTTTGATGTATTGGCCCAAATGAAAATATAGATGTAATTGGCTATTTTTATTATTATTATTGGAGATGTATCGGCTCATTTCATTTTTGAAAATTTTGTATTTAAATTTTAAAATAACCTCCAATCAAAAAAAAAATAACCTAAGTAATAGTAGACCATCAATCCAATAAAAAAAACTTAAATTACTATTTGGAGTCATATTTTGATTTTCTGTCATTTTTCTCACATTTAATATTCCTGAGAAAACATATGATAGTCACAATCTAGTAAAAAATTTGAAGACATCATTGTGTTTATAAAGCAGTCGCGTTACGATCAAATTTTGACTCACATAAATATCGAATCAATTTATGGTAGTTAAGGCAAAGCCACAGCTCAAGGATGCCAAAATAAGCATTTTCTGAACGAGTTCAAAGGGAGGGCACAACCGATGCAAAGCGAGTCAACATTGCATAGAGCATGGAGTAAGATCAGAGGTTGCCAAGCCTTGTAAATTACATGTTGTGCGATCTGGAACAGTCTCCATTGTATAATGTAGTCATGACTTGCTCGAATGAGAATTTCCACGGACTGATGTTGATCAATCCCCATGTATGGTATAACGTTCCCACTTTCTTGTTGGGTCGTATATCTGCAAATTTTGGAGGACAAGGAGCTGAACACGACAAGCAACTAATCTGACAACAACGTGAAATGTAAGAATAAATGTAGTTGACACCCAGAGTACAGTATAGGATGCAGACGTACCTCCCATCTGGAAGCAGGGAATATATGCTTGTTCTTCTCGTACCAGTGCCTTTCAACAACTTTTCCAGCATGAGACTGTTAAGAAAATCAACTGCCACAACATCAAGAATGGTTCTCAAACATTGATCAATTATAGTTTGTTGAAATTAAGAGACCTCATCCTTCTCTATTGTTGCGTCGGCTGTTGTCCTAACATCCTCGTGGACATCAAAGTGGAAAAGCTGTAGCAGATAACAAGAAGAACAAAATGCGAACAATGAGATGACAAAATCCGATATCCGTTATTCCTGGACAACAAGAAAAACATGCAAGGGAGCCAATAACAAGCATTTAGATTACCGGTCCACTTTTTCCTCTGGCTTTGTTGATAATTAACTCGTAGAAGCTGTGTTGCTGAACTCAATAAAAATCAGGATGTAAAACTGTTAGAATTCTGACCTGAGGCACAAAGATAAAAGACAGCTAAAATAAGTACTCACGTGTGGAATGATCAAATCTTCTTTGACGTACAACAGATTCTCTACCGAGGTTGTTCTAACTTCTCTGAACTCTGGTGCTAGTTGCTGCTGCACAGCTCGAAGAAATTCCCCAATTCTGTCACCTTTTCTTACCTGGAGAATCAAAACTCAAAAGGTTTTATTTATACATTCAGGTTAGGAACTTTACACAAGACAGTCAACTTAAGCAAACCTGTATCGTACGCCTATGGCCAGTTCCATCCCAGTAGCTGTAAGTTATTTCAAGAGGTTCATCTGCAGGATACAGTAAAAGAGGTAAAAAAGATATCATCTTTTGACAATACTGAATTCTTTTAGATGAACAATAGAACAAGGCTTACTTTTGATTTGTTCTTGCTCGATAACCCACTGTCGACGCAACCTTTCACGCTCAGCCTGTTCCTCTGCCTCTCGCTCACTGCAAAATACCATCAGTACCAATAAGGGGATAAGCTTGAATATATGATTTAATATAAAATAATATTGACTTAAATGGGCAGATGTTGAACCTGTCAGGCAGAAAACTAGTTTCAACTGTGGGGTCTTTGCCAAGTTTTCCGCGATTCGGTTTCACTACATCGTGTGGATCTAAATGGAGTAAATGGCTGATATATCAGTACATCAATTTAACAGTTATCTGAGTATACAATGTAGGGGAATCCAACAATATGTAATCACTAAATTACGGAGCCTCCAACCCTTAGTTTGCACTAACATATATCGATTTAGGAGTCCTTTACTGAACATACTAAAAATATAAGAAATTACCAGCTTCACCATCTTCATCTTCACTTCCATTATCAATATCATCCACGAAAGATAATCTGGAACCCCCTTTGATCTTCCTCTTTTTACGTTTTTGTTGTAGGAGCTCGTCCTCCCTATAATCAAAGATATAGTGGTCTATAAGCAATTGAAATTAAAAAAATCACATGCTTCCAAATTAATTCATCCTAAAATGTCAAATAGACTGACTCCTGTTGAAGCTTCAATTGTTTTTCCTTTTCCTCTTCCTCAAACTTGTTGCGGATATTAACCCTCTGGAAGAAATAAAAGTAACAACATCAGCATAACCTCCCATCCCTGAAAAATGAAAATCTGAGTTTCCTTGCCAAACAAACATCCAACATTACCTTCTCAACATACTGCTCTCTCGTTACCAACCCAACTGTTTCCTTCTTGAACGCTGTCTCTAGAATCTGACAAGCAGCTCCACAAAGACAACCAGAGAGTCAATTGACCAATAAAACCATTCCCTATTATCTCAAGGACTACAGCTAATCAGCACACATGACCAAAAAGACTACACAGTTCAAAAATTCACTCACTACAGAAAATATAATTTAAAAAAAAACGAATTGTGGCAGGTAATTCGTTGAAATAGTGTTTAAAACTAATGAAAACATAAACCCTAGAGAAACGATTACGAGCCAACCAAACCACCAAACCCTAGAAATTGAATAGAAAAAGCGAACGATAGCATACCTCAGAAGTGCTGGATCCGAATTGAAGAAGCCCAGGCTGGCCCTGCGTTGACTCCGACTTGCTTTTCAGCTCCTGAATCTTCTTCCGCTCCGCCTCCCTCTGCTTCTCCAGCCTCCGTATCCTCACAGCGTCCTGCGCCGTGCCAACGTACCCATCTCCCATGCCTGACATCTCGCCGGCGATCAATCAAACCTCGACGCAGAGACTCTCTCCAAAATCGCTTCACTTCCGATTCCGACTACGCCGAAGAAATCCAACCTTTTTGTGCTCGTTCTTTAGTTTCCATAAAATACAATTTCACCCCGTACTTAAAGAAATATATCGCACTGACTCAACGAACTTTTCAACGTTATAACGCCGTTAAAGATAACGACTAGCGATGAGCGTGACGGATAAGATGGGCCGCACGTATACGGCCCAGCAAAGCCTGTTCACCACACACTCACCAACTGATCAATATCTTCAACCTTCCCACCAGATCACGCCACGTGTCACCTACCACATATACGACGCCGTTTCGTCATGAAACATGAACGACAGATGAGACAACAAGCGCGTGATTACCACGCGCTGTTTGGAGAGGCCTGCGCGACGCACCTACCCATATCCAGTTGCGATAAACCCCAAGTCGACTCCGACCGCTCGAAGAATCGCAGAACGAATCATCGCAGCTTTGTCTGACAGCAGCTGACAAGTTGAGCGAATTAAGTAGTTCGTTGCAGGAATGGCTTTGTCTCTCTCTTCGTCGCAGCTTGTTGCCGGCCCTAAGGCGTACGCTGGCCTCCGATCCGCGTCGCCGTTGGATCACTCAGTGTCATCGGTGTCGCTGAATCAGCACGTGCAATCGGGTATTAGATTGGCGTCGTCGAGGAAGGGGTGTAGAGGAGTGGTGGCGATGGCCGGCACTGGAAAGGTGAGATTTTTATGTATGTTTTTTGTGTGTATTGCAGATCTGAGCTTAGGTTTTTTCTGATTTTGAATGGCCGTCGAAATTTGGGAAATGGGATGTCGTTTGAGTCTTTAAGGTTATCTGGTTTTGTACTATATGATTTAGGAGGAAATTTGTTTGTGAGTTTTGATGGTTGAACTGGATCAATGTTGAGTGACACGTCATGGAAATTTGTCTATGCTCCAATCTGGCCAGAGCCAGGCCAGGTTTCAAGTCATTTTTAGTCAAAGGGTCTACAAGCATGTTTTGGCCATAATCATTGATTTAGATTTTTCTATTGCTATGGTTTGTTGTACATTGTACAATCCATCTGTCGAGCTATCAACATTTTTCTTCAGTATGCGATTTGTCTATCCGGTACTTTATTGTTGACAGTTTTTCTCTTTTTTGTTGTTGCAGTTCTTTGTTGGCGGAAATTGGAAGTGTGTAAGTATCTCACACTGTTCTTTTTCCAAGATTAACTGGTTATATAAAAAGAATAAAAATGTTGATTGTCATTCGAATCTTCGGATGACCTCAGGTTCGATATGTCATGTATGTTTGTGTGTCATTATATCAGATTGTTTATTTTCTGTTCTTTTATTTAGAATGGGACAAAAGACTCTATTAAGAAGCTGGTGTCAGACTTAAACAGCGCGACATTGGAGCCTGATGTTGGTAAGACATCTTCATAGTTTCTAATTCTCAACGCTCATGAGTTTGTCCATATCCCGTTGTGCTTCTTCGTGATGTGTGATTGTAGCAAGCGTGAGTACTCTGTAGTCAGTACCTTTTTTGTATTGCCAGATGTTGTCGTTGCTCCTCCGTTCGTTTATCTTGATTTAGTGAAGAGCTCGCTAACTGACCGAGTTGAGGTTGCTGCTCAGAATTCATGGGTCGGTAAAGGTGGAGCATTTACTGGCGAAATCAGGTACATTTAGTCGTTGCAGTCAGCGACTCTGAGGTTGAATAATCTTTGGCTGCAGTAGCAAAATCGGTCATTTTTTGTTATTTTCAAAATGTAGTGTGGAGCAATTGAAGGACATTGGTGTCCAGTGGGTGATTCTCGGACATTCCGAAAGGCGACATGTCATTGGTGAAAAAGACGAGGTGTACATTCGCAAAGCTTTTGTGTTTCCATACGATCAATATAACGAACACAATATGACGTATCAATTCATGTTGGATTCTACAGTTCATAGGAAAGAAAGCTGCGTACGCATTGAGCGAGGGCCTCAAAGTCATCGCTTGCATTGGAGAACTCTTGGAAGAAAGAGAAGCAGGCAAAACATTTGATGTTTGCTTCAAACAATTGAAAGCCTATGCAGGCACGATTCACTCCTCACTTTCTCTACTTTCTCGTGTTGCGGTTGATTAATTTCATGGCTAATTTTGCTAACCTGGGTAAGTTTGTGCAGACTTTGTACCCAGTTGGGATGATGTAGTGATTGCGTACGAGCCTGTGTGGGCTATCGGGACTGGTAAAGTAGCCAGCCCTGAACAAGCTCAAGAAGTTCACGTAGCTCTCCGTGACTGGCTCAAGAAGAATGTTTCAGCCGAAGTTGCTTCAAAAACACGAATCATCTACGGAGGTAAAGACTCGAATACTATGGCCAATTTAACAATCCGTACAAATTCCATATTGTTTTTTGTGATTTTTTTTATCCATGATGTTGCTGTTTGTAGGATCTGTAAATGGCGGCAACTCCTCTGAGCTCGCAAAGAAAGAAGACATTGATGGTTTTCTCGTCGGTGGTGCTTCCTTGAAGGTATTATTAAAATCACAACATTCACAAAAATTGTAAAATATGTTCTGAAAACTATCATTCATGACACAGGGCCCTGAGTTTGCAACAATCGTCAACTCTGTAACTGCCAAGAAAGTTGCCGCTTGATGGCATCAAACAATGACAAACGTATAAGAAGCTTGTCTTCGAGATCTTTGGTTATCTCAAAGTTCTCGTCCTTTTTTTTTCCATAAGACCAAAGTGTCAATCCTTGTCGCTTTATTTGAGTAGATTCATTCAGATAAATTATTATGAACAAAAAAGTTGCTGACAAAGATTTGTAGCTTGCATTGCATTTGAGCAAATTCTGATTCTAGGCAAGCGAGTTCTATAAAAATAGTCTGTACAACAAATGCTAAGGCTTACAATACGGTCCCGTTTCATGTATTTCGAAACTGTAGTTTTGAAATAGTTCGAACAAATTAGCCGCACATCATTTTACACTTACCTCCGAGTTTGAGAGGCGAGAGCAAAATTAGGGTTTTCTTCCAACAATTCGAATCGGAGAATCTGACAGTTTGAACAAATGCGGTGCTTTTCGTCGTCGTCGATTCACAGCCGGAAAAAGCAGAAGCTTCGACTTAATTCAATTTTGAGCAGAACTTGCGGCGCTAACCGTTACGAAAACTCGTCATCCTTTTCATCGAGTTCCGCCGAAGTTAGGGGTACAGATTTCAATTACCTGATATCAAACCCTAACGAGCGTTATCTTGAGAACATCAGGTATTGCAAAAGGCAGAGTGCTAGAGGTTTTTCGCCTGATTTGTTCAGATTGAGTATGTTGATGAAGAGCTATAGCAAGATTGGGGGTACTGCTTATGGTTTTGGTGTTCTAGGGCTGGTTTTGAAATTGGGTTATACACCACATGTCATTGGTATCTCTTCTCTCATTAATGCTTTGTGCAAGCAGCTCAGGATCAATGATGCTGCTTCCCTGTTTCAAAAAATGAAGACACATTTGGGTTGCACACCTAACATTGTTACATATGGGACTTTGCTTAAGGGTTTATGCTCGACCGGTAATTCCAGAATCGCCTTAAACTTGCATGAGCAGATAGCTGATGGGACTCATGATCTTAGCGGTGTTTTGCAGATGAATTTCATATGCTACAATACACTTATTGATGGTCTTTGTAAGGATGGACTTATAGATAAAGCAAAAGAATTGTTCCTTGAAATGAAGAAAAAGGACATAAGTCCTGACATCATTACTTACACTATATTAATTGGCGGTTTGTGCAGAGCTGGTAAGTGGGAGGAGGCCCAAACTATGTTTCATGAGATGTTGGACCAAGGTCTTTCACCCAACATTGTTACATATGGAGTTTTGCTTAAGGGATTGTGCTCGAGTGGTAATTCCAGAATCGCCTTAAACTTGCACGAGCAGATAGCTGATAGGACTCATGATCTTAGCCATGTTTTGCAGCTGGATTCCATATGCTACAGTACGCTTATTGATGGTCTTTGTAAGGATGGACTTATAGATAAAGCAAAAGAATTGTTCATTGAAATGAAGAAAAATGACATAAGTCCTAACGTCATTACTTACAATATAGTAATTGACGGTTTGTGCAGAGCTGGTAAGTGGGAGGAGGCCCAAGCTGTGTTTCATGAGATGTTGGACCAAGGTCTTTCACCTGACATAGTTACATTCACCGTGTTGATTAATGCTCTAGCAAAGATGGGAAAAGGTAAAGAAGCAAGGGAGCTGTTTTTACTAATGATACAAAGCGGTAAAATGCCCGATGTGGTTACATACAACACGTTGATGGACTGCATCTATAACGAAGGAAATATTGAGGAATCGTTTCCATGGATAAAAAGGGTATAACAGCTAGTGTTGTCAGCTACAATATATTGATTAAAGGATATTGCAAGCACGGTATGATACATGAAGCTAATGAAGAATATCGTCGAATGATTCAAAAGGGAGTCAAACCTAACATCATTACTGTTAATGCTTTAACAGAGGGCCTGTTCCTGAAGGGTATGGAGAGCGAAGCAATTGAACTGAAACGTGATTTTCTCGCTAAGAAAGAAGACATTGATGATTTTCTCGTCAGAGGTGCTTCCCTAAAGCTACGAGTTGCAAAATTCACAAAAATTGTTACTTGTGTTATTGATTTGGTTTGAGATGCCTTTTAAAAATATGTTCTGAAAACTATCATTCATGATGCAGTGTCCCGAGTTTGCAACAATCGTCAACTCTGTAACTGGCAAGAAAGTTGACGCTTGATGAAATCAAATGATGGAAAACGTATAAGAACCTTTTCTTTGAGGTTTTTGGTTATCGCAAAGTTCTCGTCGGTTTTCTGTAAGACAAAAGTTTCGTTCTTGTAAAGTCTCTGTCACTTTCTTCCAGTTATTTTCGTTCTGTTGTCATAGGTCCTGCTTGTGTTGTATTTGCTTGTTGTCTTAGCTTTTAGTAGATGAAAGTTGTAATTTTCCATCAAAAGAAAAGTTGTTGAAAACGATTTGTAGTTTGCATTTGACTGGCTCTACCCCGATCACTGTAAATCCAGCCTGCAAAACTGAACTTCAACATAAATCAGAACCACATGGACTGGCTCTACCCCGATCGCTGTGGCTCCGCCCCACTGCTCCAGAAAAGAACGCCTAGAAATTCGAATTTCGGTCGGTCGATCGATCGGTAACTCGTACGTTGATTTTTCGATCGCATTGAGAATCTTCACCAGTCATGACTTTCTTCTCCAAGAAGACAACTGCAAAAGGTACCCTAGAATTCAATTCCCTTTTTATAATTGTTATGATTTTGAAGGTCTGAATGCCGTAAGCTGGATCACATATTTACATAATCTGGTAGAGATTTTTGTCGATTCTAGGGTTTGTTTAGCTTTGAAATGATTGATCATGCTGTTTGTGGAACTAGATCTTTTTTTATTTTGATAAAAGGGTAGTTATAGGTTTGATCAGTGTCCAGTGATGTGTAATGGTTGTTAAAGAAATGAGAAAATGAACTAAATCAAGTTCTTATTCTTTCAGTTGAATAACTACTCACTAAAGCTCTTCGTATCTTATTGATAGATGTAGCCATTCAGGTAAGGGTTTGGATCAAATAAAAACCACATTTAAATATAAAAACTATAAACGAAATAAGTCTGAACATTTACATTTTGTTAAGTCTGAACATTATCAAATAAGTTTGAACATTAAGGTTAATAGTTTTTATAAATAAATAGGGTTTTTACCCCATCTCTACCCTTCAGGTAATATGTCAAATGTTGGGCGTTTAATTCGTACTATTGCACTTCATGATTTTGTTTTGTCTAGTTATCTTGTTATCAGCAAGTGTTACACTTACAGTAAGTTGTGCATGTGCTACTTTGTTTGTCAAATTATTCTTTCATTCACTTTTAATAGTGTTGACTTGTTTGGGATATCTAATTCTTAGTCCTAATCGTCTAACAATGAGCATTCTGTTGTTCATGATGTAAGTTCAATATTTTCCATTTTTAATGGTCTATATTGCTATGTTACGAGTCGTTATTTGTTGTTCCCAATTTTCATTGTTTTAACCTGCTTCTTTTAATGCAGGTGACAAGGAAACACTTTTCCTTCCTGGTAGGCAATTGCAGCTCAGTCATCAATATCTGTTGGCATAAAGGGCGCAGCAGCCAAAGTGATTATCTTATGACACAGGGCACTGAGTTTGCAACAATCGTCAACTCTGTAACTGCCAAGAAAGTTGCCGCTTGATGGCATCAAACAATGACAAACGTATAATAAGCTTGTCTTCAAGATCTTTGGTTATCTCAAAGTTCTCGTCCTTTTTTTCCCATAAGACCAAAGTGTCAATCCTTGTCGCTTTATTTGAGTAGATTTCATTCAGACAAATTATTATGAACAAAAAAGTTGCTACAAAGATTTGTAGCTTGCATTTGAGCAAACTCTGATTATAGGCAAGCAAGTTCTTAAAAATAGGGTGTACAATAAATGCTAAGGCTTACAATACGGTACCGTTTCATGTATTTCGAAACTGTAGTTTTGAAATAGTTCGAACAAAACATCATTTTACACTTACCTCCGAGTTTGAGAGACGAGAGCAAAATTAGGGTTTTCTTGGAATGGTAATTCAGAATCGGAGAATCTGACAGTTTGAACAAATGCGGTGCTTTTCGTCGTCGTCGTCGATTCACAGCTGGAAGAAGCAGAAGCTTCGACTTAATTCAATTTTGAGCAGCACTTGCAGCGCCAACCGTTACGAAAACTCGCCATGCTTTTCATCGAGCTCCGCCGAAGTTAGGGGTACAGATTACAATTACCTGATATCAAACCCTAACGAGCGTTATCTTGAAGACATCAGGTATCGCAAAAGGCAGAGTGCTAGAGGTTTTTCGCCTGATTTGATCAGTTTGAGTATGTTGATGAACAGTTATAGCAAGATTGGGTGTGCAGGATATGGTTTTGGTGTTTTAGGGCTCATTTTGAAATGGGGTTATACACCACATGTCATTGGTATCTCTTCTCTCATGAATGCTTTGTGCAACCAGCTCAGGATCAATGAGGCTGCTTCGCTGTTTCAAAAAATGAAGGCACACTTGGGTTGCACACCTAACATTGTTACATATGGGACTTTGCTTAAGGGTTTATGCTCGACCGGTCACTCCAGAATCGCCTTAAACTTGCACGAGCAGATAGCTGATGGGACTCATGATCTTAGTGGTGTTTTGCAGATGAATTTCATATGCTACAGTACACTTATTGATGGTCTTTGTAAGGATGGACTTATAGATAAAGCAAAAGAATTGTTCCTTGAAATGAAGAAAAAGGACATATGCCCCAACGTCATTACTTACACTATGGTAATTGACGGTTTGTGCAGAGCTGGTAAGTGGGAGGAGGCCCAAGCTATGTTTCATGAGATGTTGGATCAAGGTCTTTCGCCCGATGTTTTTACATTCAACGTGTTGATTAATGCACTAGCAAAGATGGGAAAATGTAAAGAAGCAATGGAGCTGTTGATATTCATGATACAAGGTGGTCAAATGCCAGATGTGGTTACATACAACTCGTTGATGGACTGCATGTACAGAGAAGGAAATATTGAGGAACTAAAAGAATTTTTCATTTCCATGGACAAAAAGGGTATAACGCCTGATGTTGTCAGCTACACTATATTGATTAAAGCGTATTGCAAGCATGGTATGATACATGAAGCTAATGAAGAATATCGGCGAATGATTCAAAAGGGAGTCAAACCTAACATCATTACTGTTAATACTTTAACAGAGGGAATGTTCCTGAAGGGTATGGAGAGCGAAGCAATTGAACTGAAAAGTGATTTTCTTGCTAAGAAAGAAGACATTGATGATTTTCTTGTCAGAGGTGCTTCCCTAAAGGTAAGAGTTACAACATTCGCAAAAATTGTAACTTATGTTATTAACTTGGTTTGAGATGCCTTTTAAAAATATATTCTGAAAACTATCCTTCGTGATGCAGTGCCCTGAGTTTGCAACAATTGTCAACTCTGTAACTGCTAAGAAAGTTGACGCTTGATGAAATCAAACGATTGCAAACGGAAAACGTATAAGAACCTTGTCTTTGAGATTCTTGGTTATCGCAAGTTTTCATCAGTTTTCTGTAAGACAAAAGTTCCGTTCCTTATAAAGTCTCTGTCACTTTCTTCCATTTATTTTCGTTCTGTTGTCACAAGTCTTGCTTGTGTTGTGTCTTAGCTTTTAGTACATGAAAGTTGTAATTTTCCATCAAAAGAAAAGTTGTTGAAAACGAATTGTAGGTTGCATTTGAACAGAATTTGACTCTTGGGACTTTCAGTTACTTTATTTGCAAGCCAAGTCATCTGCCAGGGATATGGACACACAAAGAACTTATTCTAAAGTCCATCAGTGCCTTAAAACTGACCTCTTCATAGAAACTCATTTTCTGTAAACCCAGCATGCAACTGAACTTCAACATAAATCAGAACGACATGAACTGGCTATACCCTGATCGCTCTGGCTCCGCCCCACTGCTCCAGAAAAGAACGCCTAGAAATTCGAATTTAGGTCGGTCGATCAATTGGTAACTCGTACGTTGATTTTTTGATCGCACTGAGAATCTTCACCAGCCATGACTTTCTTCTCCAGGAAGACAACTGCAAAAGGTTGCCCTAGACTTCAATTCCCTTTTTATAATTGTTATGATTTTGAAGGTCTGAATGTCGTAAGCTGGATCACATATTTGCATAATCTGGTAGAGATTTTTGTCTATTCTAGGGTTTGTTTAGCTTTGAAATGATTGATCATGCTGTTTGTGGAACTAGTTCTTTTTTTATTTTGATAAAAGGGTAGTTATAGGTTTGATCAGTGTCCAGTGATGTGTAATGGTTGTTAAAGTAATGAGAAAATGAACTAAATCAAGTTCTTATTCTTTCAGTTGAATAACTACTCACTAAAGCTCTTCGTATCTTATTGATAGATGTAGCCATTCAGGTAAGGGTTTGGATCAAATAAAAACCACATTTAAATATAAACACTATAAACGAAATAAGTCTGAACATTTACATTTTGTTAAGTCTGAACATTATCAAATAAGTTTGAACATTAAGGTTTATAGTTTTTATAAATAAATAGGGTTTTTACCCCATCTCTACCCTTCAGGTAATATGTCAAATATTGGGCGTTTAATTCGTACTATTGCACTTCGTGATTTTGTTTTGTCTAGTTATCTTGTTATCAGCAAGTGTTACACTTACAGTAAGTTGTGCATGTGCTACTTTGTTTGTCAAATTATTCTTTCATTCACTTTTAATAGTGTTGACTTGTTTGGGATATCTACTAGCGTTCTTAGTCCTAATCGTCTAACAATGAGCATTCTGTTGTTCATGATGTAAGTTCAATATTTTCCATTTTTAATGGTCTATATTGCTATGCTACGAGTCGTTATTTGTTGTTCCCAATTTTCATTGTTTTAACATGCTTCTTTTAATGCAGGTGACAAGGAAACGCCTTTCCTTCCATTGTATCTGGTTTTGTAGTTGGGGTAGTGATATTTTTATTGGTGACGGTACAGGAAGCAATTGTATGTATGAAAAATTACCTTCCGTGATTTGAATTTTCAAGGTAAAACATACACATGCATGTCTGATTCTTTTCCGCCTTGTTCCCCATAGTTTTGCCTTCCAGTTTTAAAGATTGCGATTAAAGAGCTCTCTAACTGACTGAGTTGAGGTTGCTGCTCAGAATCCATGGGTTGGTAAAGATGGAGCAGTTCAACATTACTAACGTTGGTAACTCCGGCAGATTTTTTACCCAGTTAGGATGATATAGTGATCGAGTAGAGCCTGTGGGAGTTATGTAGCTCAAGAAGTTCATCTAGCTCTCCATGACTGGCCCAAAAAGAATGTTTCAGCCAAAGTTGCTACAAAAACACGAGTCATCTATGGGGGTAAGAGTTGAATATTATGGCCATTTCAGAGATCCGTGGAAAACTCCATGTTATTTGTTGTGGTTTTTTTATTCATGAGGTAGCTTTTGCATGTTTTGTAAATGGCGGCTACTCGGCTGAGCTCGCATAGAAAAAATACTTCGATGATTTTCTGGTCGGAGGCGCTTCCCTGATGGTAAAAGTTACAACATTCACAAAAATTGTAACTTATGTTATTGACTTGGTTTGAGAGGCCTTATAAAAATATGTTCTGAAAACTCTCATTCATGACGTTGTACCCCGAGTTTGCAATAATCGTCAACTCTGTAAATTTATTATAGGTAAATTCGGCATTCGTGTGTATTGGAAGGTTGTCCCTTTCACTATTGATTAGTAACTGCAGTTGAATACTTATCCTCATCGTGTAACGTTATTGATAGATGTAGCCCTTCAGGTCACATATGTCAAATGTTGGGTGTTTATTTCGTACTATTGCACTTCGTGATTTTGTTTTGTCTAGTCATCTTGTTATCAGCAAGTGTTACACTTTTGAGTAAGTTGTGCATGTGCTACTTTGTTTGTCAAATTATTCTTTCATTCACTTTTAATAGTGTTGACTTGATTGGGATATCTAATAGTGTTCTTAGTCCTAATCGTCTAACAATGAGCATTTTGTTTTCCGAAGAAAGGTGTATATTCACTGAGGAAAAATACAGGGAGACAATAGAAACACAAGGCACAGACAGCCAGACACAGTGAAACACTCAGGGCACAGACAGCCAAAACAAAGAACAACACAGGGCTACAACGGAAACCCAAGGCACAGACAGCCAAAGCCAGACAACCAAAGCAACAAACCTACCACACTAAACAGACGACGACAGACCAAGAGCCTGCCAGCACAGGACAGACTACTCAGCCTCTATAAGAAGCCTGTCAACAAGGAATTTATGCATACAACCACCTATTTTCGATTTCTTGATTAGCTTCACTTTCATCCTGAGAATTTTCAAAACAAAGCTCCACATTTGCTCCTTGTTAGTCGTTTCTTAGCGGAAAATTCTGTAATTGCGAGCTTTCCATGTCTCATAAGTTGCAACAGTAATAATGAAGAACACCAATAATTTCTCTGCCTTGGCTCTCCATTGGCTATCTTGCTGCCACTGAATAACTTTCTCCCAATTATTCCAATGAGCTTGAATTCTGACCATCTCCAGAAATTTATATAATGGTATAAGACCTCTGCAATGAAAAAATAAATGATCCACACTCTCAACTTCACAATGACAGCAGCTGCAAATCCTTTGGTCCTCCGCCATGTCTCTGATTCTATCTTTTGTATACAATCTATTTTTGAATTGCCAATCAGGTGCAGAAGCTATGCTTTGGGAGGGAGACACCATTCCACACTAGTTTTGTCCAAGGAACTTCAGAATCGTAGTCTGCTAAAATTTCATATGCACCTTTTGCTGAAAAAGGGTTTGTTGTTTTGAGCCCTAGAGCACATCATATTACCATCATACTGAATACACCTTTGTACGTCCTGTCGAAGCCTCAAATTTTTTTTAAGAACCCATGAATGATGAGTCTTCTCTTCTACATCCCATAAGCTAATATTGTTGAAGAAATAGGTGTGCAACCACCTTATACACATAGAGTCATTTTTAAGACATAAGTCCTCCCACACTTGCTGTAACATCAAGACCTTGTTAAACACAAAAATGTTTTAATGCCAAGGCCTCCTTCCTCTTTTATTTTAGTCACTCTCTTCCAAGCTACTACTAGATTCCGTTTCTCTGAATTCGATCCCGACCACAGGAAGTTGCGACAAATAGTTGAAATTTTATGGAAGACAGTCTTCGGGAAAAGAAGAATTCGCATCCAATATAAACTAATAGTGCTTAGAACATGTTTAATCAAAACTAATCTTCCAGCGTACGAAAGATAACGAGTTGCCCAGGCTCTTATCTTGCTCGTCATTTTGTCAACTAAACCTTCATAAGCTTGTCTCCTTAGGCTTCTTCCATCTATAAGAACTCCCAAGTACGAGAAAGGAAGATTGCCAACCTGAAAGTCCACTGCATGCGCTCAAAATATTTGCTCCGCATCCTCACAACCACCAAAATAAATGGCAGACTTGTTCACGTTCACATCTAGGCCGGACCACGCATGGAACACAGTAAGGGCTTCTTTAATCTTTAGTAACGAGCCCAACTTTGCCTTCGAAAAGATTATCACGTCGTCAGCAAACATCAGATGACTAAGGGAGATTTTGACGCATTTAGGATGATAACCATACTCATTAGATTGCCTACTCTGCCCAAGAATTCTGCTAAGCACTTCCATAACAAGGGTAAATGGATAAGGTGAGATGGGGTCCCCTTCACGAAGCCCTCTGCTGCTGCTGAAATAACCTTCTAAACTCCCATTTATAAGCACTGAACACTTTGATGTAGTCACACAAGACATAATCACATAATCCAATTCACAAACTTCACCGGGAAGCCATAAAGCTCCATAATACTCTTCAAAAAAATCCCAGTCGACCATATCATAGACTTTGGTAATATCAATCTTCAGCATGCATCTTTTACTCAAATGTTTTTGGTTGTACTTGCATAAGAGCTCTTGAACTAGACTGATGTTGTACGCGATGTTTCGACCTTTCACAAACACTGCTTGAGATTGATCAACCAGGTATTCAAGAACTGGTCTAAGCCTATTAGCTAACAGCGCTGAGACAATTTTGTAAATAACATTACAGCAGCTGATAGGCCTAAAATCAGATGGTAAACTGGCATTTTTAACTTTTGGAATTAATGCAAGGTACACTGAGTTAATACCTTCAGGCATTGTGCCGCCCTTGAAGAAATTGTTAATACTCTCAACTATATCCGTTCCACACACATCCAAGCAGCTCTAAAAAATTCAGCATTAAAGCCGACTGGCTCTGCAGCTTTAAAAGAAGGGAGATGCTTTACAACTTCCGTCACTTCATTATAAGAAAAATCCTTGACTAGATTAATGCAATCAGCAGCACTAACTAAAGGGTCAGAACGGATAATATTAGGGTCTGGCGTAGTAGAAACAAAGCTCCTATTGAAAAGGTCCTTAAAGAAATTCATGAAACGCTCTTTAATATCCACTTCATCAAATAAGAACTCCCCCTCCACAGTTTGAACACATTTAATTGTGCTACGAGCCCTCCTACCCTTGATAACAGCATGAAAATACTTAGTATTGAGATCTCCTTCTTTAGCCCAGTTCAATCTAGCTTTCTGACAATTGAATATATGCTGGTCTCGAAGCAGTTTTCTGAAATTCTGAAATTCCTAAACTTCCTTACTGCTCCACTCTTCATTGTTTGGATTGAGCTGCAACATTCTTTGTGTATCAAAAAGGTATTGCCTACCCTGATCCACTCTAACATTCATATCTCCTCTGAAATCTTTGCCTACCCTGATCCACTCTAACATTCATATCTCCTCTGAAATCTTTCATAGCAATAATCAAGTCTCTTTTGAGCTCTTTCAGGCTTCTCCGTAGCATAAAAAGATTACAAGCCCCTCTTTTCCACTTCTGATTAATGTAGTCGTTATACTGATTTGTACCAGTCCAGAAGCTCTGAAAACGAAACAATTTTTTCTTTGGGAATCTGCCAGTTAATCTACAAATAGCCGGAGAGTGATCCGAAATACCTGGTTCTGAAAAAATACCATGCGCGTTGGGAAAAATTGAGCGGAAGGCTTCGTTACAAAGAATCCGGTCTAGCTTACACCAAATTCTCCTCCCTTGCCGATGTTTATCGGACCAGGTAATAAAGAAACTGCCGCTAGAATCAACATCTTTGAGCCCAGACTACACTAAGAATTCAGATAATTCTCTTAAGTCCGCCTCCCTGACTCTCGCCCCATTCAACTTCTCATCTTGGCTGTTAATACAATTAAAGTCACCACTTATAATCTAGGGACCAGAAACTCTGGGCATAGCATTACATATATCTTCCCAAAAGCACCTTCTTTCCCTTTGGCTATTGTGAGCATAAACAAAACCTACCATAACTTTCTTTCCGTTCCATTTCACATCACAAATAATGAACAGATCACTAGCATACCATTTATTAACTTCCACGCTGTCCGGGTTCCATATCTGGAGAATTCTGCTTCTAATCTATGCGCCTGACTCAAAACAATAAGACTTCCAAGAATTGTTTGAAAAACAACGATCTACAACATCACTTCTTCCTTCCACTCTAACTTTAGCCTCAAGAATAGCTAACAAACCAATATCAAACTTCGGAATCAAGGATCAGACCTCAGCTTGCTTTGCGTGGTTATTAATCCCTCGCACATTCCAACTAGAGATACACGTCATTTAAACCGGTGATGGTTAGCACTTTTAGCGTTGGAGCGCTTTGTCCATTTTGTCCGCCCTATCTGCATCTTTAACTCGGCTTTTCTACCCTGATTTTTCCTGTTTTGCTTCTTTCTTATAACTTCAATAAACTTTCCCAGCCGATCATCTGAAGTTTTAGATCTATTGTTCATGATGTAAGTTCAATATTTTCCATTTTTAATGGTCTATATTGCTATGCTACGAGTCGTTATTTTTTGTTCCCAATTTTCATTGTTTTAACTTGCTTCTTTTAATGCAGGTGACAAGGAAACACTTTTCCTTCCTGGTAGGCAATTGCAGCTCAGTCATCAATTTCTGTTGGCATAAAGGGCGCAGCAGCCAAAGTGATTATCTTATGACACAATCGTCAACTCTGTAACTGCCAAGAAAGTTGCCGCTTGATGGCATCAAACAATGACAAACGTATAAGAAGATTGTCTTCGAGATCTTTGGTTATCTCAAAGTTCTCGTCCTTTTCTTGACGCAGGTGGATTGCCCACCACTGGGCTAATCACTTTGCCTCAATCCTTGTCGCTTTATTTGAGTAGATTCATTCAGACAAATTATTATGAACAAAAAAGTTGCTGACAAAGAATTGTAGCTTGCATTTGAGTAAATTCTGATTCAAGTAAAGCATAAGCAAGTTCTACAAAATTTAGTCTTTGCAACAAATGCTTAGGCTTACAATACGGTCCCGTTTCATGTATATCGAAACTGTAGTTTTGAACGAGTTCGAACAAAGTAGCCGCACAACATTTTACACTTACCTCCGAGTTTGAGAGACGAGAGCAAAATTAGGGTTTTCTTCCAACAATTCGAATCGGAGAATCTGACAGTTTGAACAAATGCGGTGCTTTTCGTCGTCGTCGATTCACAGCCGGAAGAAGAAGCTTCGACTTAATTCAATTTTGAGCAGAACTTGCGGCGCTAACCGTTACGAAAACTCGTCATGCTTTTCATCGAGCTCCGCCGAAGTTAGGGGTACAGATTTCAATTACCTGATATCAAACCCTAACGAGGAGCGTTATCTTGAGGACATCAGGTATCGCAAAAGGCAGAGTGCTAGAGGTTTTTCGCCTAATTTGATAAGTTTGAGTAGGTTTATGAACAGCTATAGCAAGATTGGTTGTGCAGGATATGGTTTTGGTGTTTTAGGGCTCATTTTGAAATGGGGTTATACACCACATGTCATTGGTATCTCTTCTCTCATGAATGCTTTGTGCAATGAGCTCAGGATCAATGATGCTGCTTTGCTGTTTCAAAAAATGAAGACTCACTTAGGTTGCACACCTAACATTGTTACATATGGGACTTTGCTTAAGGGTTTATGCTCGACCGGTAACTCCATAATCGCCTTGAATTTGCACGAGCAGATAGCTGATGGGACTCATGATCTTAGCTGTTTTTTGCAGCTGAATGTCATAGGCTACAGTACACTTATTGATGGTCTTTGTAAGGATGGACTTATAGATAAAGCAAAAGAATTGTTCCTTGAAATGATGAAAAAGGACATAAGTCCTAACGTCATTACTTACACTATATTAATTGGCGGTTTGTGCAGAGCTGGAAAGTGGGAGGAGGCCCAAACTATGTTTCATGAGATGTTGGACCATGGACTTTCACCTGACATAGTTACATATGGAGTTTTGCTCAAGGGATTGTGCTCGACTGGTAATTCCAGAATTGCCTTTAACTTGCACGAGCAGATAGCTGATGGGACTCGTGATCTTAGCCGTGTTTTGCAGATGAATTTCATATGCTACAGTACACTTATTGATGGTCTTTGTAAGGATGGACTTATAGATAAAGCAAAAGAATTGTTCCTTGAAATGAAGAAAAAGGAAATAAGTCCCGACGTCATTACTTACAATATAGTAATTGACGGTTTGTGCAAAGCTGGTAAGTGGGAGGAGGCCAAAGCTCTGTTTCATGAGATGTTGGACCATGGTCTTGAACCCAGTGTCGTTACATTCAACGTGTTGATTAATGCTCTAGCAAAGATGGGAAAAAGTAAAGAAGCAAAGGAGCTGTTTTTACTAATGATACAAGGTGGTCAAATGCCAGATGTGGTTACATACAACTCGTTGATGGACTGCATCTATAACGAAGGAAAGATTGAGGAATTGAAGGAATTTTTCGTTTCAATGGACAAAAAGGGTATAATGCCTAATGTTGTCAGCTACACTATATTGATTAAAGCGTATTGCAAGCATGGTATGATACATGAAGCTAATGAAGAATATCGGCAAATGATTCAAAAGGGAGTCAAACCTAACATCATCACTGTTAATACTTTATCAGAGGGCATGTTCCTGAAGGGTATGGAGAACGAAGCAATCGAACTAAAAAGTGATTTTCTTGCTAAGAAAGAAGACATTGATGATTTTTTCGTCAGAGGTGCTTCACTAAAAGTAAGAGTTGCAACATTCACAAAAATTGTTACTTGTGTTATTGATTTGGTTTGAGATGCCTTTTAAAAATATGTTCTGAAAACTATCATTCATGATGCAGTGTTCCGAGTTTGCAACAATCGTCAACTCTGTAACTGGCAAAAAAGTTGACGCTTGATGAAATCAAATGATGGCAAACGTATAAGAACCTTGTCTTTGATATTCTTGGTTATCGCAAAGTTCTCGTCGGTTTTCTGTAAGACAAAAGTTTCGTTACTTGTGAAGTCTTTCACTTTGATCCAGTTATTTTCGTTCTGTTGTCCCTGGTCTTGCTTGTGTTGTATTTGCTTGTTGTCTTAGCTTTTAGTAGTTGAAAGTTGTAATTTACCATCAAAAAAAAGTTGCTGAAAAAGAATTGTAGCTTCATTTGAGCTTCATTTGAGCTTCATTTGAGCTTCATTTGATTCTTGGGACCTTCAGTTACTTTACTTGCAAGCCAAGTCATCTGCCAGGGATATAAACTCACAATTATTCTAAAGTCCATCAGTGCCTCAAAACTGACCTCTTCATAGAATCTCATTTTCGGTAAACCCAGCCATGACTTTCTTCTCCAAGAAGCCAACTGCAAAAGGTAGCCCTAGAATTTAATTCCCTTTTTATAATTTTGATGGTTTGAATGTCGTTAGCTGGATCGCATTTATGCATTATCTGGTAGAGATTTTTATTGATTCTAGGGTTTGTTTAGCTTTGAAATGATTGACCATGCTGTTTGTGGAACTAGTTCTTCTTTGATTTTGATTTAAGGGTAGTTAAGGTTGTTAAAGAAGTAAGAAAATGAGCTAAATCAATTAAATATTCTATCAATTAGATAATAACTCACTAAAGCTTTGAAATGGCATGTTCTTTTGGAAGTCTAACAGGATTGCTTTGTTTTTTTGTAACACATTATCTAATTGACGTGCATTTGTAGGCAGCTACCAAAATCTTAGCTTGTCAACTAATCATGCTCAGAAAACTGATAACCATCTTACAAGGCCGTCGAGCTCAGATCTGAGGCATTGCCACTCATACACAGGTTCGCTCACACCACCATGCTTTTAATATTTATACTGGGAGATTCATTGTCAATCTCGTTATTGCCACAGCTAGACTGATTCACATCTACTTGGTGCTTGGTAGGCAATTGCAGCTCAGTCATCAATTTCTGTTGGCATAAAGGGCGCAGCAGCAAAAGCAATGTAAACTATGAACAAGGGACCGATCAGGTATATATGGTGCTGCAAAGTTTTCAGTTTATCCGCACACAAAAAATTCATTTCACTTTTCTTGGCAGCAAATGAGTCCTGGAAAGCAGCCAATGGTTATAAGAAAATTACAGAAGCAATCTGCTCAGTTACTTATGACAGCAAGTGATATTTTGTTATTTACAGAGGATGTCTTTTATGTCATTCTTGAGCCTTTCTTTCATATATACACAGACTGAAATGATGTTATTGATGATGAGGAGACTGAAGAGTCGTGATGCTCCAAATTTGAAAAAACTTCACTGAAGCATTTCATCAACACAGTTTACACCAAATACCAAAACCTTTAAAGGGTAAATCGCATTCAATCTCCCTTAGAAACTCCAGCAGAACAGCTATCAAATTATTGTTTTTGACTATTTTTTTTTGATACAGGAAGAGATACAAGAAACAACAAAAGAAGCAACTGGAAAACACAACACCTACAACCGGACAAGAGGGATAGCATCTATTCTTTCCCAAGCCCAAATTATTGTTTCCATCATGTTTGGCAAATTGATCAGCACTCTCATTAGCCTCTCTCTTCTAACGAGGAAGATATTCCAACCAGAGGGTTTAAAAGAAAGCACCACAATCTGATTCAAAGATGATGCTGTCGGCTTTTAACTCTTTCCCTAGCCGGAATCCTTCCATCACGGCAATACCTTCACAGTACATGCTGCTACTGCACGCAATCGAATGTGCTGCTCTAATCGCCATGATTTTACCTGCCAATACTCCCATTGATTAGCTTCAAATCTGCATGTATGATATCAGTATTATGAAAATATCGGCCTTTAATAATAATAAAAAGGAGGTTTGAGTAGTCTCCAAGCCTGCTTCGCTAAGATAGCAACATTGATAAGCTTCAAATCTATGAAACCAATGCCTCCTTCCTGACAGCAAAGAGGACTTGACCCAAGGGACAGGCTTAGAATGCTGGGTTTGTCTCCACCATAGAAGCTGTTAATAATACTTTGTAAATTAGACAAAACCCCATCCAGAATAGAAAAACAGTGCATAAAGTACTGTGGAATTGCTTATAATACTGATTTAATTAAGACCTCCCTGCCCTCCAATCGACAAACAAGTTGAACTCCAACTAGTCGTTTTACTTAGGGATGCACAACTGGTTCGGTCCGGTCTCAATTTGAACATCCCTAGTTTTACTCCAAATGCGATCAATAATAACCAGGACCAATGGGAGGGAGACCCAAATATTTGTTAAACATCACCTCTCAATCTCATTACTTATAATTTCATACTGGGCCACGAATGTTCCCACTTCATTAAAAAAATGGAAAAGTACAAAATGGTGTCTCGAACTATCGCCATTTTTCAATTGAAGGTCCAAATTATCAATTTTTCCAATCAAGGACAAAGTAAAAAAATAAATTGACTAATTTTCGAACACCGAGCACCGTAGATTCACCGTGATTAACTTACAAAGTCAATCATGTGAATCCCGTTAAAAACAACTCAATAACAAAAGTGTATTGGTGTTAAAGAATAAAGATTGATTTAATACGTTAAGAGTTTATGATGAGATCATCGTGTTATTTTCAACATGGTTCACATGTTTGAGTTTGCAATTTATTCACGGTGAAGTTACGGTGCTCGGTGTTCAACAATTGGTCAATTTATTTTTGACTTTGCCATTGATCGAAAAATCGATAGTTTGAACTTAGAACTTTCAATTAAAAAAGACTAATAGTTCAGGGCACTAATGTATACTTTTCTCTTAAAAAATTGAAACAAAGGTCGTTCTGGGTAGATATTTGAATCTTGACATGTCAAAAGCTTAAGATCATATTGAGTGGGATTTCTAAAATTTCTAAAAGAAAGTTATTTCATTAGGACGGTGTCGTTTTTGCAGTCAGGCACAGGCAGTAAGTTCTGGCTCAGTGACGACCTCAAAATTAGGGCTTTCTTTTCATTTTGACAAGTCTGAATCGAACGACCAAAATGCGGTGGTTGTCGCTTTCTTCGATTCGCAGGTGGAAGAATCTGAAGAAGCTTCAGCATCCTCCAATTCTTGGCGGCAGCGGTAACCATAACGAAATGTGCTTATACTTGTTATCGAATTTTAGCGTAGCTAGGGCTACTGTGTCCGATCAGCCGAAATCAAACTATATTGAAGGTTATATTGAGAACATCAAATCTCATAAAAGGAACAATTGTAGATGGCTGTTGCCGGATTTGTTCAGATTGAGTAGTTTGATGAAGAGCTATAGCAAGATTGGGTGTACTGCTTATGGTTTTGGTGTTCTAGGGCTGGTTTTGAAATTGGGTTATACACCACATGTCATTGGTGTCTCTTCTCTCATTAATGCTTTGTGCAAGCAGCTCAGGATCAATGATGCTACCTCGCTGTTTCAGAAAATGAAGACTCACTTGGGTTGCCAACCTGACATAGTTGCATATGGAGTTTTGCTTAAGGGATTGTGCTCGACTGGTAATTCCAGAATCGCCTTAAACTTGCACGTGCAGATAGCTGATGGGACTCATGATCTTAGCGGTGTTTTGCAGATGAATTCCATATGCTACAGTACACTTATAAATGGTCTTTGTAAGGATGGACTTATAGATAAAGCAACAGAATTGTTCCTTGAAATGAAGAAACAGGACATCAGTCCTGACGTTATTACTTACACTATTGTAATTGGCGGTTTGTGCAGAGCTGGTAAGTGGGAGGAGGCCCAAGCTATGTTTCATGAGATGTTCGACCAAGGTCTTTCACCCAGTGTTTTTACATATGGAGTTTTGCTCAAGGGATTGTGCTCGAGTGGTAATTCCAGAATCGCCTTAAACTTGCACGAGCTGATTGCTGATGCGACTCATGATCTTAGTAGTGTTTTGCAGCTGGATTCTATTTGCTACAATACACTTATTGATGGTCTTTGTAAGGATGGACTTATAGATAGAGCAATGGAATTGTTTCTAGAAATGAAGAAGAAGGAAATAAGTCCTGACGTCATTACGTACAATATAGTAATTGGCGGTTTGTGCAGAGCTGGTAAGTGGGAGGAGGCCCAAGCTATATTTCATGAGATGTTCGACCAAGGTCTTTCACCCAGCATAGTTACATATGGAGTTTTGCTCAAGGGATTGTGCTCGAGTGGTAATTCCAAAATCGCCTTAAACTTGCACCAGCAGATAGCTGATGGGACTCATGATCTTAAAGGTGGTTTGCAGCGGAATTCCATATGCTACAAGTACAATACACTTATTGATGGTCTTTGTAAGGATGGACTTATAGATAAGGCAAAGGAATTGTTTCTAGAAATGAAGAAAAAGGACATAAGTCCTAACGTCATTACTTACAATATAGTAATTGGCGGTCTGTGCAGAGCTGGTAAGTGGGAGGAGGCTCAAGCTATGTCTCATACCATGTTGGACCAAGGTCTTAAACCCAGTGTAGTTACGTTCAACGTGTTGATTAATGCTTTAGCAAAGATGGGAAAAGGTAAAGAAGCAAGGGAGCTGTTTTTACTAATGATTCAAACCGGTCAAATGCCCAATGTGGTTACATACAACACGTTGATGGACTGCATCTATAACGAAGGAAATATTGAGGAATTGAAGGAATTTTTCGTTTCAATGGACAAAAAGGGTATAATGCCTAATGTTGTCAGCTACACTATATTGATTAAAGCGTATTGCAAGCATGGTATGATACATGAAGCTAATGAAGAATATCGGCGAATGATCCAAAAGGGAGTCAAACCTGACATCATTACTGTTAATACTTTATCAGAGGGCATGTTCATGAAGGGTATGGAGAGCGAAGCAATTGAACTGAAAAGTGATTTCCTCGCTAAGAATGAAGACATTGATGATTGTCTCGTCAGAGGCGCTTCCCTGAAGGTAAAATTTACAACATTCGCAGAAATTGTTACTTGTGTTATTGACTTGGTTTGAGATGTCTTTTTAAAATATGTTCTGAAAACTATCATTCGTGATGCAGTGCCCTGAGTTTCCAACAATCGCCAACTCTGTAACTGCTAAGAAAGTTGACGCTTGATGAAATCAAAGGATTGCAAACAGAAAACGTATAAGAACCTTGTCTTTGAGGTTTTTGGTTATCGCAAAGTTCTGGTCGGTTTTCTGTAAGACAAAAGTTTCGTTCCTTGTAAAGTCTCAGGCACTTTCTTCCAGTTATTTTTGTTCTGTTGTCACAGGTCTTGCTTGTGTTTTATTTGCTTGTTGTCTTAGCTTTTAGTAGATGTAAGTTGTAATTTTCCATCAAAAGAAAAGTTGTTGAAAACGAATTGTAGCTTGCATTTGACTGCCTCTACCCCGATTGCTGTGGCTCTGCCCCACTGCTCCAGAAAAAAAACTCCTAGAAATTTGAATTAAGGTCGGTCGATTTATCGGTAACTCGTTCGTTGATTTTTGATCGCATTGAGAATCTTCACCAGCCATGACTTTCTTCTTCAAGAAGACAACTGCAAAAGGTAGCCCTAGAATTTAATTCCATTTTTTATAATTGTTGTGATTTTGAAGGTTTGAATGTCGTTAGCTGGATCGCATTTCTGCATAATCTGGTAGAGATTTTTGTCGATTCTTGGGTATGTTTAGCCTTAAAATGATTGACCATGCTGTTTGTGGAATTATGGTTGTTAAAGAAGTGAGAAAATGAGCTAAACCAAGTTCTTATTCTATCAATTGAATAATTACTCACTAAAGCTTTGAAATAGCTCGCCTTATGTTCTTTCTAACAGGATTGCTTTGATTTTTGTAACACATTAGCTAATTGACGTGCATTTGTAGGCAGCTACCAAAATCTTAGCTCGTCAACTAATCATGCTCAGAAAACAGATAACCAACTTACAATGATGCCGCTTTTGGAGCTTGACAAGTTGCGGCGTGATGGCATCAATACTATGAATAATATTGGTATCTCTTTTCTCATGCATGCTTTGTGCAATGAGCTCAGTATCAATGATGCCGCTTTGCTGTTTTAGAAAATGAAGACTCATTTGGGTTGCACACCTAACATAGTTTTTTTTTGTTGATAGTCACACCAAACATAGTTACATATGGAGTTTTGCTCAAGGGATTGTGCTCGACTGGTAATTCCAGAATCGCTTTAAACTTGCACGGGCAGATAGCTGATGGGACTCATGATCTTAGCTGTGTTTTGCAGATGAATTTCATATGCTACAGTACACTTATTGATGGTCTTTGTAAGGATGGACTTATACTTACTAGGAAATGTTGTTTTGCATCTCTATTTCAAAATGATGAGCAAGATATGGGAAATGTTGTTTTGCAGCTGATGGAAAACAGTAATTTCTCTTATTCAGCTCGATTTATCAACAACGGTCAGCGAACCCTAGTTGGTAAATTCATGCAAATTTTTGATTCGCTTTGATATCATTCATCACTAAATTGGAGCTATATTGAGAGCAAATTTCCGATTGATATCCCGGATTTGACGAGAATGGGATTAGAGTTGTATTGTATATGATATTTTTTGGCCTAATTTGTCCTTTATCACTAATTAATCTTGATATAATTACGCATTTAAAACAAAATCAGCTTTTAATCTTGATCCTTGATGAATTAAGATGGATGGATAAGATAGTTTCTCATTTCTTACCAAAAAGACGTTCTCATGAGATCTCAAGACAATAGACATCGTTTATTGAAAAAGCGTTGTATATAGTCTAATTTAAGACAGTGTTTAACACTAAAGCGTTGTCTATAGTGTAACTTAAGACAGCGTTTTCGTTTTAAGCGATGTCTTAAGTATACCTTAGACAGCGCTTTACTCTAAAGTGCTGGCAAAAGTTGAACTATAGACAGCGCTTTTGCCAGGAATCGATGTCTATAAGTTGAAAAAAATGGCAGATTGGATTGATTCAATCAATTCTCCATGCACGATACATTTCAAACAAAACTCCTATTGCAAAAACACGAATTTGCAATTATATTCATTTGCTCAATATTATACAACATGTTTGCATTTATACAAATGTCCAAATGTATCAATACTTGACACGTTTGTCTTACAAACAACATTCGAGCAATAATACATCAGATAACGACTTCATGTTTATACCGGATGATCATTGTCAGTTTTAAGTCTGATCATTATCTGTTTTAAGTCTGATCATTATCTGTTTTAAGTCTGATCATTATCTATTTTTTAAGTCTTATCATTATCTGTTTTTTAAGTCTGATCATTATCTGTTTTAAGTCTGATCATTATCTGTTTTAAGTCTGATCATTATCTATTTTTTAAGTATGATCATTATCTGTTTTAAGTCTGATCATTATCTGTTTTAAGTTTGATCATTATCTGTTTTAAGTCTGATCATTATCTGTTTAAGTCTGATCATTGTTTTTAAGTCTGATCATTATCTGTTTTATGTATGATCATTGTTTTTTAAGTCTGATCATTACTGGTTTAAGTCTGATCATTGTTTTTTAAGTCTGATAATTAATGGTTTAAGTCTGATCATTACTGATTTAAGTCTGATCATTACTGGTTTAAGTCTGATCATTGATGTTTTTAAGTCTGATCATTTCCAAGTTTAAGTCTGATCATTAACAACTCGAGGACTAAATTGAAAATAAAATTATTAAGATATGTGGAATGACTATAATACCCATACGTGTGTTTGTTCTGTATTTCGACTAAATAGGACACGTATCGACTCGAAATGTGATTTATAATTTTTATATATAAATCGATTTGTACCTGAACCGCACTCATGATTTTATTACTCTAAATTTATTAGTAAATTATGGTTTTAGACAACTTTCTCATGAAAATAACCTCTTTCCCTTCGAACGATGTCGTTTTTGCAGTTAGGCAGCTGCAGTAAACTGCAATGCATCAAAAAGGTCAGGCTCAGAGACGACCTCAAAATTAGGGCTTTTTTCTTTTGACAAGTCGAATCGAACGACCAACATTTTCGAGCAAATGCGGTGGTTGTCTCTTTCCCCGATTCGCATGTGGAAGAATCTGAAGATGCTTCAGCATCCTCCAATTATTGGCGGCAGCAGCAGCGGTAACCATAACGAAATGTGCTTTTCCTTACACTTAATATCGAGTTTTAGCATAGGCAGGGCTACTGTGTCCGATCAGCCGTATATTGAGGATATTAAATCTCATAAAAGGAACAGTTGTAGAGGATTTTTGCCTGATTTCATCGGTTTGAGTAGGTTAATGAGGAGCTATAGCAAGATTGGGTGTACAGGTTATGGTTTTGGTGTTCTAGGGCTGACTTTGAAATGGGGTTATACTGCACATGTCATTGGTATCTCTTTTCTCATGCGTGCTTTGTGCAATGATCTCAGGATCAATGAGGCTGCTTTGCTCTTTCAAAAAATGAAAAGTCATTTGGGTTGCACACCTAACATAGTTACATATGGGATTTTGCTCAAGGGATTGTGTTCCACTGGTAATTCCAGAATAGCTTTAAATTTGCATGAGCAGATTGCTGATGGGACTCATGAACTTAGCGGTGATTTTCAGCTGGATCTCATATGCTACAATACACTTATTGATGGTCTTTGTAAGGATGGACTTATAGATAAGGCAAAGGAATTGTTTCTAGAAATGAAGAAAAAGGACATAAGTCCTGATGTCATTACTTACAATATAGTAATTGGCGGTCTGTGCAGAGCTGGTAAGTGGGAGGAGGCCCAAGCTATGTCTCATACCATGTTAGACCAAGGTCTTTCACCTGATGTTGTTACATTCACCGTTTTGATAAATGCCCTGACAAAGACGGGAAAAAGTAAAGAAGCAAAGCAGCTGTTTTTACTAATGATACAAACCGGTCAAATGCCCGATGTGGTTACTTACAACTCGTTGATGGACTGCATGTACAGAGAAGGAAATATTGAGGAACTGAAAGAAATTTTTGTTTCCATGGACAGATTTGGTATAACGCCTAGTGTTGTCAGCTACAGTATATTGATTAAAGGGTATTGCAAGCATGGAATGATACATGAAGCTATTGAAGAATATCGGCGAATGATTCGTAAGGGAGTCAAACCTAACATCATTACTATTAATACTTTATTAGAGGGCATGCTCTTGAAGAGCATGGTGAGGGAAGCGATTGAACTGAAAAGTGAAATAACAGTTCACAATCTCACTCCTAATACCTGTACTTATAACATTTTGGTTGATGGGCTCTGCAAGAACGGTTACATTCAGGAGGCAGAGAAGTTATTTGTTATGATGAGTGGTAGCAAGCTGAAACCAGATGTCATAACATATAATAGTTTGATCGACGGACTTTGTAAAGTTGGGAAATTAGAAAAGGCACTGTTATTGTTTGATAGGATGTCCAGCGACAGTGTGGTACCAGATTGTAGGACTTGTAGTATTCTCATCGATGGACTGTGTAAAGCAGAAAAAATTGTCGATGCGGAAAAGTTATTTGATATGATGAGTGATTGCAAGCTGAAACCAGATGTCGTTACATATAACAGTTTGATTGACGGACTTTGTAAAGCTGGGAAATTAGAAAAGGCACTATTGTTGTTCGATAGGATGTCCAGTGATGGTGTGGTACCAAATGTTACAACATATAATATTCTCATCGATGGACTGTGCAAAGCAGAAAAACTTATTGAGGCAGAGAAGTTGTTTGTTGATATGGAAAAAAACGGTATTCTGCCAGATGTGTACACATTTGGTGCACTTATTCATGGCTTTTGCCAGATCGGCGACACAAACAAAGTAATTGAACTCCTTCAAATGATGGCACACAGACAAATCAAATTAGATGATGCAATTGACTACATGGTCATAACCCGATTGTTGAAGGAAGAGAAATATCATGAATATCTCAACCTTCTTCCAACTTTGCCTCAAAGGGGGGCACCAACAGTTCACTAACCCGTGTTGGAAGGTACGAGAAAATGGATTGTTAGATATCAAACCCAATTCATAATCATACAACAAAGAATCGACCGGGATTTAGCAAAGAGCCATATGGTGCCTTAAAAATAATAACCACATTAAATCACTACTATATGCTTACTAAGTACTAACTTTCCGATACTTTTTCATAAGGGTGGTGTGCCCTTCAGTTTATGTATATGGTAAAAAAAATTATTTTTGATTCAATTATCATACTGAGACCTGTTATTTGCTTTGCATAGGAACTTCCCATTTTTACTGATATGTCATATTCTTGACGGCACTAGTTTTGCTACATTGTGACGAGTGCTGTAGCTTTGGACTAAGATTGCTAATATCTTGTCATGATTTGAGCATTCAGTTTGTAGAGGGCTGTTGCCGATCAGATTTTTCCATAAATTTTTATGGGTTTTGTGTCAATTGAATGCAGTCACCAGTCTGTATAAGGTCACCCTCTCAAATCAAAAGCAGCTCATGATCACGGTCGCTTGGAGCAAAACTCAGATGGGCATAGACTTCAGGGACATCATCAAGCTCTCATCGTTCAAGTTCAACGTTAATTCTCAATTATTCAGGAAATCTAAAGGGTCCAAGACTATTGAGTCGGAGAATTGGAAAATTGAAGTTTGTTGGGATCTTTCTGCAGCCTGATACTTATCTGGTCCACAGAGCCTGTTGATGGGTATCATATTGTGGTCATGGTTGATTCAGAACTTGGCCTAGTCCTGGGAGACCTAGCAGCTAAGGCAGCCGATAAGAAAATGAATAACCATAACTTCTCCTCCAATCATGTTGCCAAAGTGTCATTAGTGGCGCGCTAGTGTTTTAAGAGCTCTCTAACTGACTGAGTTGAGGTTGCTGCTCAGAATCCATGAGTTGAGCATATACCGGCGAAATCAGGTACATTGCGACTCTGAGGCTGTGCAAGTGTTTGCTGCAGTAGCTGAAGCCGGAATTCATCTCAAATTTCCAAGAAAGTTGCGTCTTCCATATCGTTGGTTATCTCAAAGTTATCGACTTTTTATTTTTCATAAGATCAAATGTCGGTCTTTGTAAGATCTCTGTCGCTTTATTTTAGTAGATTCATTCAGACAAATTATTATGAATAAATAATTATTAGTAAATTATGGTTTTGGACTATTATGAACAAAAAAAAGTTGTCTTTACAAAAATGTTTAAAGCTTATTAGTAAATTATGGTTTTAGATAAAACTTTCTGAGTTGGGATCATATGAGAAATAACATCTTTCGTGAGAAATAAGAAAATATAAAAATCGTACGATTTTGCATATAACGGACACGATTGAACTAATACATTTACATTTTATTCTTAATAAATTCGAGATTAAGGGTGTTTTTGTCATTTGATTAATCTTTTTTTAATTTTTCCCTATTATGTCGCACACGTTCGTACGGTTTTTCGATATTCGATGCAGCTTATTTTGGAAAGTTGTTGTTCGTCGATGAGGCAAAACCCATATTCTTCAGTCGCCTTTGTTTCCGTTCGTCCTTGCGTGAAGAATGAGCGCATCCGGTGAAATGATTCCAGGTAATTCGTTGATTTTTCGGGTTACGATTGTAGTAACCGTTTGATTAGAACGGTATGATTCCATAATACGAATAGTTGTTGTGAAATTGTGCAGTATCGGCACTCAAATATCGCGCAACTCGTAATTCATGTTCGCCGGATGCGTAATTACGTTGTCAGATTCGCAATTCCTGTTCGCCAAATTCACTATTCCGCTTCATCGATTTCCAGTCGGCATTTCGAAACCAATTATTTGCATCTGATTAATTCATTATTTCTCATGCATTTACTATTAAATCTTTCGCAGTTAAATATGTAATTATCACGCACGTACTATTTAAACTTACGCATTTAGTTTTTGTATATATGTATGAGATGATAAGCATTTTGAGCAATTTTGATACACTGAAGGCTACGCATTTATTATAAAATGTGACGCACTTAATTCGTACCCATAATACATAAATGTTTACAGAGTGTTAGCTTGTATGTAAGACATTTTATGTATAGTGAGTAAAATATTTTTTAATTTTTATACCTATGTGTAACAGTTTATGTTGTTTGAAACAGGTCTCTCTAATCTTGATGCTGACCTATGTGAAGTTTATTCTAGTTCGTTTGTATCTGATTCTGGCATTACACATTGGATTCTTAAGTGTCGAGATGAATTTAAACCTCGTATTGGGATGGTATTTCAACATGTTAATGATGCTATCAAGTATTACAAAGATTATGCATACATTGCTGGGTTTTCTGTGCGTTTATCGACCACTGGCACAAGGTCAGATGGTGTACTAACCCACAAGTATTTGGTGTGTTCAAAGGAAGGTTTTAAAGGAAAGCATACAGTTGTTGACTCATCTAATTCTTTAGAACAAAGTGAGAGGCATAGAAGGGATAGTAGGTGTGTTTTGCCAGAATGTGTTTGAATATAAGTGATGGTGGCATATATCGTGTTTACTCTTTTGAAGAAGCTCATAATCATTGGTTGGTTGATGA
The DNA here is from genome assembly GCA_033675215.1 of Rhodiola kirilowii. Taxonomy (NCBI): domain Eukaryota; kingdom Viridiplantae; phylum Streptophyta; class Magnoliopsida; order Saxifragales; family Crassulaceae; genus Rhodiola; species Rhodiola kirilowii. Next base: position 3,717,352 of record CM066193.1, on the reverse strand, counting down.
TATTGGTAAACAATATTTGAATCAAAATAGGCAGTTGTCGCTTGTCGGTTGTTCATCAAAATATTATTATGCATTGTGGTAAATACCGAATAGGGGCTACCAAAGCGCATCATCTTGTAAAGGATTTATGTGGGAGATTCAGTAATGTTGGGGCTACTGTTACCGATTTCAAGAATTTCAAAAGGGATTTGAAGTTATACATTGGGCTTAATGATGCGCAGATGATAGTGGACAACTTAATGAATAAGAAAAATACTTGTAAGGGTTATTCTTTTGAGTACTATGTAGATGAGAATGGTTCTCTCTCCAGATTGTTTTGGGTTGATCACGTAGCAAGGGGTGATTGCATCATATTTGGTGATGTTGTGTCATTTGATGCTACATATAGAACGAACAAGTAAGCTACTGATTTTTATATTTATCGGCTCAATTCTTCTATCATTTTTTATTTAATTAATTTATTCTACAGGTATAATCTTGTTTTTGTACCATTCACTGGTGTTGACAACCATCACAGAAGGGGACCTTGGCTGCTGGGTTGATATCAAAGGAGGATATTGAGTCGCACACTTGGTTGCTTACATGTTTCAAGAATTTTATTGTTTGTGATCCTAATGTTATAGTTACTGACCAAGATGCTGCAATGAAGGTGGCTATTACCCGTGTATTTCCCACAAGTCGACACAAGTTTTGCATGTGGCACATCACTGAAAAGTTACAATCTTAGGTATCTGTAGGCACTAAAAGTTTAAGGACCAAATAAAGATTATTTAAAGTATAAATGGGCCGGCCCACAAGGAATTTTTGGGTCAAAGCTACAAGCCCAGTCCATGAGTTAAACTCAGCCCAAAGCTCGGGCCCAATCTCAAGCCCACTAGTGAACTCTATAAATAGAGTATTTCACTTCACAAATCAAACACTCGGAAATTTGAGAAGAAAGCACATAGAAGAGTGCTCTCGAAAGAAGTGTCAGCCGCCAGCAACCGACAAGTACGTGCCGTCTGCCCAAGCATCCCAACGCCGTCTGCTAGAGCATCCAACCGCGACGCAGACACGTGAGACCAAGTCCCCGCGACCCTCACTCTGCAACGCAGACACGTGAGACCAAGTCCCCGCGACCCTCACTCCGCAACGCAGACACGTGAGACCAAGTCCCCGCGACCCTCACTCCGCAACGCAGACACGTGAGAGCAAGTCCCCGCGACCCTCACTCCGCAACGTAGACACGTGAGACCAAGTCCCCGCGACCCTCACTCCGCAACGCAGACACGTGAGACCAAGTCCCCGCGACCCTCACTCCGCAACGCAGACACGTGAGACCAAGTCCCCGCGACCCTCACTCCGCTACGCACGTGAGATCAAGTCATCAAGACCCTCACTACACAAGACACGTTGCGCTACGCCTTCATCCACACACATCAAGCTGAGTAGACCAAAGCAAGCAATACAGTAGAATCAGAGGAGCATTTGAGATTACGAACACAACTTCCGCTCTCAAGCATTAAATCATTTGTAAAACATTATTTTGTATTCAATACGAAATATTGTGACGTTACAAATTTTGATGAACCCGACGTGAAAATCTCTACCTCTCATCCCTACGCTAAAGCTAAGATGTCTGCTCAGCCTACCAGTCTACAAACTCCCAAGAAGACTTACGCCGCAACTATAGCTCAACCAACCAGCATCTGCACAAGAGGAATGACTCAGAGGATGGCTGTCAATGCCGTTGCTGCAAGCCTACGAGCTTCTCAAGTGCCAAGGAGGGAACGCACATATACCGTTGCTTCCATCATGGCTGCAGCTACGGCAGTGATTGCCTCCAACTCCGCACGACACAAGGGAAGTGTGAAAGCTGACGAAACACCCTCACCAAAAGCGAAGGTGGCTCTGCCAAAACAAGCCGAGACACCCAAACCATGTGTAGCTTCTGTCATGACCATAGGCACCAAGACCATGGAGGAGCAGATGCAAGAACTAAGAGAGATGCTCGAGCTAGTCCTGAAAGACAACCAGGAGAAAAACAAAAAGCTTGAAGAACTCCAGAAAGAGGTGGCTGGGCTCGGGAAACGAAAGGTTGAAGAAGCCAATCTGACGGCAGAAGTTGATGACACTAATAATATGATCCCTGTAGAAACCAACAGGAACAGAGGTGTTGCGTGCAACGAAGACCAACTTCAAGTGCTGATAACCAACGCAGTCAAGAGCCAGCTAAGTGGAGATTCTTCTGGTGGTGCACGCTGTGCCAAACCCTACAGCAAGAGGATAGATGGTCTGCGCATGCCACAGGGATATCAGCCCCCCAAACTCCAACAGTTTGACGGAAAAGGAAGTCCAAAGCAACATGTTGCCCACTTCATAGAAACGTGTAACAACGCAGGAACTGAAGGGGATCTGCTGGTCAAACAATTTGTGCGGTCTCTAAAGGGCATTGCTTTCGATTGGTACACTAACTTGGAGGCAGAGTCTATTGACAGCTGGAGTCAGATGGAGGACGAGTTCTTCAACCGATTCTATAGCACCAGAAGGGTTGTCAGTATGAGTGAACTGATGAATACAAAACAATGGGAAGAGGAACCTGTGGTTGACTATATCAACCGCTGGCGTTCATTGTGCCTTGAATGCAAAGATTGCATCAGCGAGACGTCAGCTATAGAGATGTGCATCGGTGGAATGAACTGGGATTTGCTATACATCCTTAAAGGTATCAAACCTAGGACTTTTCAAGAGTTAGCCACACGCGCACACGACATGGAAATCACCGTGAAAGGACATGGAAGGAATCACGTATCCTCGTCAAAGGCATCATCAACTTACCAGAACCAAATCACTGCAGATGAAATCAAAAACAATAACGAGGAAGATATAACGGAGTATGATATAACAACATCCTACCACGTAACAGCCGAAGAAGTTCCAAATGAAGTCGAAAAAGTAGAGGCTGATCAAGCTCCGGAGGTACTCGAAGACGGCGGACAATCAACTGTTGATGACTTGAAAGAGGTGAATCTCGGAACCACCGAAAATCCACGTCCAATATACGTTAGCACCCTACTAACCGAAGAAGAAGAAGAACAGTACCTCAAATTATTGGCAGAATACAAAGACATTTTCACTTGGAAATACACAGAAATGTCGGGGCTTAATCCAAAGATAGCTTTGCACCGTCTAGCGATCAAAAGGGGGGTCGGACCAAAGAAGCAGTCCCAACGGCGATTTAGGCCAGAGTTGGTTCCTGAAATTAAGAAAGAAGTTAATAAGCTCATCGACGCAGATTTCATTCATGAAGTTAAATATCCGACGTGGATAGCCAACATTGTTCCAGTGAGGAAGAAGAATGGGCAGCTGCGAGTGTGCGTGGACTTTCGAGATCTCAACGAAGCATGTCCAAAGGATGACTTCCCCATACCAGCTACGGAGCTCATGATAAATGCAACAACTGGACATGAAGCTCTCTCCTTCATGGATTCCACGACTGAGCACAACCAGATACACATGGCGCCTGAAGACCAAGATGCTACAGCATTCCGAACTCTGAAGGGGATCTTCTGCTACAAAGTCATGCCTTTTGGCCTAAAAAATGCGGGAGCCACATATCAGCGTGCGATACAAAAGATTTTCGAGGACATGATGCATAAAACAATAAAATGTTACGTCGATGATGTGGTGGTCAAGTCAAAAGCTAGGAGTGGCCATGTCCAAGATCTTCGTACGGTTTTCGAAAGACTCCGAAAGTGCCAGCTCAAAATGAATCCACTCAAATGTGCGCATGCCGTCACATCGGGCAAATTCCTTGGCTTCGTAGTCACACACAGGGGCATCGAAATAGACCAGACAAAAATCAAAGTTATTCAAGAAATGCCCGAGCCAAAAAGCTTGAAAGATCTACGCGGATTGCAAGCACAACAAAGTTTACAATGCTACCAGGCCAGACTTTCACGTGCATTCAATAAGAAAGTGCATCCCCGCCCCTTTCAAAAAGGAGACTTGGTTCTAGCGGTAAGAAGGTCAATCATCACCTCGCACAAGACGGGAAGCAAGTTTAAAGAGAAGTGGGACGGTCCTTATGTGGTGCAAGAAGCTTACACGAATGGGGCATACAAGATCGTGGATCAAGAAGGATTACGCGTCGGACCAATCAATGGAAAGTTCTTAAAGCGCTACTACTCCTAAAGCTACAGATCGACACTCCTGGCCCGCAAGAGTATAAACTGTGAACGGCTAAAAAAAAAAAAAAAAGATCGACACTCCTGGCCCGCAAGAGTATAAACTGTGAACGGCCAAAACAAAAACAAAAACAAAAAATGAACTACGTTGACTTGATCTTGCAAAGTGTCACGCACGTGACTTTGTAAGTACGTAGGTAGCTTGAGTACAAAAAAAAAAGTGTTCAAGTGCAGTCTCAAAAAAAAAAGACAAAGTAGTCTGGCAGTTCTAATGCATAACTGCATGGATGGCTTTCTTGCATTGATCCAACTCCCGCTTCACCTGCACCAGGTCGTCAGAGCTCGCTCGAAAAGTTCTCAATTCATCTAACTTCTGTTGAAGTGCACCAACGTTCAACTCGGCCGTAGCAATTACGTCCACTTGTCGGCTTTGCTGGTGTCTTATGCTCTCTGCCTCATCGTGCAAAGCTTGTAATTTGGCTTCAACTCCCTCTATTGCCAGCGCCGCTACTTCTCCATGTCTCTCCAAACTCTTGCTAGTTTGGAGAGCACCCTTGTAAGTCACTTGAGCAGAACATAGACTACCCTCAGCCGAAGAAATCTCACAGGCATGACGGGCGGAGTTCTAAGTCGCTCGAGCAGAACACAGACTGCCCTCAGCCGAAGAAATCTCACAGGCATGACGGGCGGAGTTGCTAACAACACCCTGTTGGACTACAAAGAGTTTGGCAACGCTCTTTACATATGCATCAACGGCCGACTGAAGAATGGAGGTGTCATCGCCAACATTTCGAAGGCTAGCAAGGAAGTGGGTAACACGCGCAGCTACATCGCTGACTTCTGCGTAAGGAGCTTCCGTAAGATTTTGAAGGAGAACCCTCACGAGCTGGCCAGTCATCTTAACAGTTTGGCATGAAGAAGGTGGAGCGGTGACAGCCCCAACGCTTGGTACTTTGTTGCCCTGCGGTCGCCCGGAGGAAGATGAAGCATCGGAGACTTGTTGGCTATGTCGTACCGACCGTATAGAGCTCTGTCCTCCATTATCGACAAGTGTCTCATTCGCGGCATCACCAATTGGCACTAGGACAACGACCCTCTGAAGCTCTTCAGCGGCAGAACCAGAATCTTCACCCTAAAAAGCAGACCTTTCTCCTCTGAGTCTGAGAAAAGCACCATTGCGCCTGCCTTCTTTTGGTAGAGACTTGTATCGCAACGTGAGTTCGTCACACAATGAAACGACTATGCCCAAGAAATTAAGACAAGTAAGGAATTCCCAGGAAATTGGAGGAGTCACATACGGTCTCACTTAAAAACCAATTTCCTTAGACTCGTAAGTCTTGGTGACAGAATCCTCAAAAACTTATTTTTCTTGACACAATGAATTCAAAGTGTGAAACTACCCCCGATGGATAGCAGTCTTACGCAAAGAAGGATAGCGGTTTAGTCTCTCAGCAACAAGCCAAAGCACTGTCAACAACTGCGCATCAACGTCGGAGCAGTAAAATCAGAAACTGTAGAGAGAAAGGGACCTGGGCATGAACAGAGAACAGAAAACCAATTAGTGAGACAAGATGTAGTCACATTGCAAAAAAAAAAAAAATGCTGGAGGATGAGTTCGTATGTGTATTCCGCACGCATGTTAAAAAGAATGAAAATCCATGATGAAAAGAATGAAGTTGGCTAGTTTGCTTATTCCACAAGCTGTCACGAGGGAACATTGGCTCAAATTTATTGACTGCAGTGACGGCGCTGTTTCAACAATCGAAGCTAAGCAAGTATCTGTCAATCGACATGCAGACTTCAGAGACAGGATAGCAAGTGAAGGCATGCAGTTCTTCATCTAAGGGTGGAAACGTGTACGCTGGATAGATATTCTCATATGGAAATTAAGGCCATGGAATATGATGGAACTTTCAGAGTCATGTAAACACGTGTACCACACCAGGCGTTGATGGCTCCGTGTTGAACAAACACAAAGAGAGGGTCTTTTAAAATAAAATAAAAGAACAAAAGAAAAAGAAAAACATGATGAAGTCGATGCTTACCGGTCTTTACTTTCAGGAGCTAATACAGGAAGATGATCAGAGGAGTGAGGCTCTCGATTTTGGGATGGCTTGAACTCTTGACTTGAGGCTCTATTTATAGAAGGGATTAGGGCTGGCCAATTCCTGAAGATTATCAAATCAAGCAGATTTAGGAAAGATTTCCTAATCTCATCTAACCGACTTGGCTTTATCTTTAAGCTAACTTAGTTGGCAAGTCATTCTAGAAGACTCCAGAACCGCCACGCACGGAATTTACTGTTCATCCTCGAAATTACTATTCATCCCGAAATTACTATTCACGGCCCGAGCAACAACCACCAATGCGTAGGCTTCTTCCAGATGGATCACCCACACCATTTCAACTCGTAAAAAGAAGGGATCAATAGAAGATAGAACTTTTCATTTGAAGCTCGAAAAGATGTCATTCGCCAAGTTGGAAAACGACAAATGACAAACTAAAAAAAATTACGTGGAAGCTCTTACGACAAGTTCGACATTCACGAAAATCTCAAGTCAACCGTCAAGTTGGAAAACGACAAATGACAAACTAAAAAAAATTACGTGGAAGCTCTTACGACAAGTTCGACATTCACGAAAATCTCAAGTCAACCGTCAAGTTGGAGAACGACATGGTGACTCAAAAAAATTATGTGGAAGCTCTTACGACAAGTTCGACATTCACAAAAATCTCAAGTCAACCGTCAAATTGGAGAACAACATGGTGACTCAAAAAAAAATTACGTGGAAGCTCTTACGACAAGTTCGACATCCACAAGACTCTCAAGTCAATCACTCACGATCACGTCGCGCTAAGACACTCAAAATTGTGTCGCACAACATAATCATGAGGGGGCAATTTGTAGGCACTAAAAGTTTAAGGACCAAATCAAAATTATTTAAAGTATAAATGGGCCGGCCCACAAGGAATTTTTGGGTCAAAGCTACAAGCCCAGTCCATGAGTTAAACTCAGCCCAAAGCTCGGGCCCAATCTCAAGCCCACTAGTGAACTCTATAAATAGAGTATTTCACTTCACAAATCAAACACTCGGAAATTTGAGAAGAAAGCACATAGAAGAGTGCTCTCGAAAGAAGTGTCAGCCGCCAGCAACCGACAAGTACGTGCCGTCTGCCCAAGCATCCCAACGCCGTCTGCTAGAGCATCCAACCGCGACGCAGACACGTGAGACCAAGTCCCCGCGACCCTCACTCCGCAACGCAGACACGTGAGACCAAGTCCCCGCGACCCTCACTCCGCAACGCAGACACGTGAGACCAAGTCCCCGCGACCCTCACTCCGCAACGCAGACACGTGAGACCAAGTCCCCGCGACCCTCACTCCGCAACGTAGACACGTGAGACCAAGTCCCCGCGACCCTCACTCCGCAACGCAGACACGTGAGACCAAGTCCCCGCGACCCTCACTCCGCAACGCAGACACGTGAGACCAAGTCCCCGCGACCCTCACTCTGCTACGCACGTGAGATCAAGTCATCAAGACCCTCACTACACAAGACACGTTGCGCTACGCCTTCATCCACACACATCAAGCTGAGTAGACCAAAGCAAGCAATACAGTAGAATCAGAGGAGCATTTGAGATTACGAACACAACTTCCGCTCTCAAGCATTAAATCATTTGTAAAACATTATTTTGTATTCAATACGAAATATTGTGACGTTACAGTATCATCACGTCAAAATGCGTAAGATTTTGTTTATCATGCGTAATACTGTAAACTTTCATATTAATTTGTTTATTACGGTTCCTGCCTAGGTGGGTATTTCCAAATACAGAGAACCAGGATTTTTAAATTATATTAAAGGAGTTATATGGGATGATTATAGTGATCCTAAAGAACTTGAAGAACGATGGTCGGAGATGATTATTAAATATGATTTGCAATGTAATTCATGGCTAGCTGACATGTATAAACTAAGAGGTTCGTGGATTCCTATATATTTCCATGATGTTATAATGGGAGGCCTTTTGAGGACCACTTCATGTTCAGAAAGCGAGAACTCCTTTTTTGGTAGGTATATTTACGTGTGTATGACTCTTGTTGAATTTTTCACGGGTTTCAATAATGTCATGGACCTTCAAAGAAATATTAGGGTGCAACTTTACATTGAGTCAAGAAGCTCTAGTCCATTTATTCAATCCAAGCATATATTGGAGAAGCATGCATCGGAAATATTCACAAAATCCGTTTTCAAGAAAATTCAGTTAGAGATTTCTTCTGCTTCTCATATTTGTGGAATTCAGACGATGACGGATAATGAAGATGGTAAAATTTACACTATATATGATACTGAAATAAGTCACAAAACTTTCAAGGTAAGGATTTGCACTTACCAGTTTAGCCAATTTTATGTTTACTATAGTCTTTATTCCTTTAAAAATGTGTATTAGTACTTGATGAGCCGTATTTATACGACTCATCGAGTCAACAAGACCCACCAAATTGGACATTTGGTCATACGAACATTTCCTTGTTAATGTCGTTTTGCATTTCAGGCATTTTTGGAGTCTAAAGAAGAATCGGGCTTAAAAAGGGCATTTTATGCCAACATCACCACAAGGCATTATTGGGCCACACTTGAGTTCCAAGCCAAAACTAGCCCACTTGCAAAATCTTGATGATTCTAGAAGCATCTCATCATTTGGCTCCTGCCAATCCATTTTGACTACTTCTAGAGCAAGAGTGCCTTGATGATTCTAGAGGCATCTCATCATTGGCTCATGCCAATCCATTTTGACTACTTCCAGAGCAAGAGTGGTGGCCAAGTTAGAGAAAACCCTAATCCATTTCCTATAAATGAGACCCTTGTGTGCTTCATTTGGGGGTGCCTCATTGAGGGTTCCCAACCCCACAAATCTCTCTTGTAAACGGATCACTTGGAGCTTCTCTCTCTTGTTCTTTATTTTTAATAGAAAGCAATCCTTTACTTTTCTTGTCTTTACTTTCTTGTATTACTTTCCTTGTCTTTACTTTCTTATATTACTTTCTTGTATTAATTACTTTCAAGCATTTCCCTTTCTCTCATGGTTATTTTATTCTTCATCATGAATACTAGTAGCTAAACCCTCACATTTGGTTTGGGGATTCATACAACGTGGCAAAGTTTTGAGACCCTTTACTTAATGTTATCTTGTGTTCTTGTGGTGCAAGTGCTTGAAATAGCCCTTACTTCGGGTCATATCTCGAAATGGAGTGACCACACTTATGATCACAAGGTAGATCATTAGATATCCATGATGAATGTGTAACAATAAATCCCTAGACCGAATACTTCTTTTGTTTACCTTTCGCTCATTTACTTTTTGCACTTACTTGCAACCCCCCATTGTCTTTTCTTTCTTCATTGTTTTTGCAAGAACAACAAGTAACCATTACAACTCCTCTGGGTTCGACCCCTACTTGCCGCTTTACTAACCCATAGTAAGCCAAGAGTAGTGAACACTTATAAATTGTAAATTTGCAAGGCACGACGCCTGTCTTATCAAATTTTGGCGCCGTTGCCGGGGAGTTGTGCATTGGTGAAGTTGTTCTTTGTTTTATTTTCTGTTCATTATCTTATTACGTTGTCGTGCTTGCTTCTTGTGGTTCGCCATGACTACTTATTATAGTAGAGAGCCTTGGAACGATGAAGACGGTGGGGAAGAGGAATACAAGGGCATCAAGATGTTGCTTTGGATGATGCGGATTCTTCCCCAATTTGGAGGTGCAGTTGGAGAAGACCCCGTAAGACATGTGCGAACATTTCACTCCATCTGCAGCCAAGTCAAGCCTAAGGACGAGTCATTAGAGAGCTTTAAGCTCAAATGCTTTAAGTTTTCTCTAACTGAGCCCGCAATATCTTGGTACCACTCATGTGCATCTTATGAAGGCTATTACAAGGATCTTCGGGCCGAATTCATAAAGAAGTTTTACTCGCCATTCCTTCGACTTGAAGCCCGCGAGAAGATTATCACCCTTGAGCAATCCCCGGACAAAACATTGGACGAGTACTATTCGTACTTTGATTACATTGTGACGAGCTGTCCGCGCCATGGATTCACGGACTTGTTTCTTCTTCAAAGGTTTCTTGGTGGAATGATGCCATGGGAGTATTCTATGCTTAACGATGCAGCGGGAGGTTTGGTAATGAACTTACCCATGTCTAAAATATGGGGCTTGATAAATGATATGGCAGAAAGCTCGAAACGAGGCCCGATGCCCCAAACATATGATAAGATGGTGGAAGTAAGTTCAGTGCAGAACAAGCCCGGAAGCACATCCCAAACTGAGGTGGAAGGCGGCGAGGAAGAGCCTAGATATGAGCCACGGTGCCAACAAAGGATGAGGACCCACTGATGGCTGAAGAAGAACCGGCCGAGACATGCCCAGAGCTCAGTGTCGGGCTGGCCGAGACAGATCAGGACCTCACCGCCGAGATGTCCGAGGTAGGCCCAGTGCTCAATGCTGAAATGGCCAAGACATGCCCGGTCCTCACGGACGAGCTGGCTGAGACAGGCCCTATCCTCATTATCGAAGAAATTCAGCTTGACCCTTCTCCCTTGTCTTGTATGCGGATCACACCTCCTAAAAATCCACTCGTTCTGAGACGACCATTCTTAGTTGCTACAAAGAAGAAGATAAACAAGGGCACATGCTTGAGGACGCATGTGTTTGATGGAAAAATACCGAACTTCCAAAATTGCAAGGATGCCAACCGTTCATACATAAAGAAGCGACCGAGGCATGGAATGTTTGCATGGAAACCGGGATGGAGAAACAAGAGGGCTCGGCTCAATGGACCAGCAGCTATGGTCAAGGGGTCCTCGCCTACTCGGAGGGATGTAAAGGCAAAACCACCCGACCAATGGAGAGGAGAAACGAGCCCGCTGCCACATAAGTTCTTTGGGCAGATTGTAAGAGCAGTTGTGACAAAATTTGACCTCACACGCCCATGGGATCCTCACTTGTGATCCCTAAAGAGGTACCGTCGAGCCAACGACGTTAAACAAAGGCGCTCGCCGGGTGGCAGCCCGGCACATTTACTTTCTTCTTCATTTTTCAGTTTTTACTTATGCCATTTCCCTTCCTTTGTTTGCATGCCTTATGTGTCTTGAATTTAAGTCGTTCCGAGAGGACACGGCTTGGTTCAAAAGTGTGGGGTGGGTGAGTTGTTTGTTGTGTCAGCACGTTTACTTCTAGCACTTGCATAAAGTCAGCACGTTTCCTTTGAAATTTTAAATTTTTGAAAATAAGGATTTCTTTCTATTTCCTAGACTTGCGGTATTTAATGATCATGATGTGAAATAGATAGAGCCGATTACATGCATTCTCTTGTGAAACTTGAATTGTGCAATTTCATGTGAACTTAACCGTCTACATGTCTTTGTGGGTTGGGATAAAAGGGGATGTGGATTTGATAGAAATGTCCTAGAAAGGCTTGACGAAGCACTCAAGGGACCGGGGTTCGAACTATATGGTTATATGGATTTAGTGGAGGCTAGCACTTTGAAGCTCATTGGTTTAGAGTTGACTCCGCCACTGCAGCGTTTATGCAGAAGGCGGGACGGGAAAACAAACCGTCCTATCTCTAGTCCGATGTAGCCGGGAAAAGAGGTGAGCGTCCCTCATCTTGACCCGCGCCGAAAAGGACAAGGATGAGAAAGAGCGGGGAGGTATTTCCATATGCTCGTGGGCGATGATTGGACCTCTCAAAGGAAAAGGGAAAATGGACAAGCAATTCACATCAAAGGAGCAAAGCTCAAAGAAAAGAAAAAAATCAGCCAAGTTGTGAAATTCTACCCGCAACAAAAAGTGAAGTTCACCACTGTCATATCAAAGGCCGAAGGCCAAACTCACTACAAAAGCTGTCCAACCAAGCAACAACAAAAAGAAGAACTCAACCCTTGAAGCTCGAATAAATCACGTGCAAGAGAAAGCAATGAAGTATAACCATATAATAAGAATTCGGAACCGAGAGTGTAGATCATGGGTCTAAGAGGACTATCTCCCACTCATCCGAATTGGTTTGCATCTCGGCTCAAAGGTACACGTATCAAGTTACTTCCATGATTGAGCATGATACTTTTAGTAACGGTTGAGTTATGCATGGAAAGGCGAAGTCTAGATTAGCGGGTCATATTCATGTAGCAATGTCTAGGAGGCCGAAAGACTTGTGGTGTTTCATTTATCTTCCTCTTATGACCTAGACCTTGTTCGGCATGAACAAGTATAAGTGTGGAGTGGTTTGATGAGCCGTATTTATACGACTCATCGAGTCAACAAAACCCACCAAATTGGACATTTGGTCATACAAACATTTACTTGTTAATGTCATTTTGCATTTCAGGCATTTTTGGAGTCTAAAGAAGAATCGGGCTTAAAAATGGCATTTTATGCCAAAATCACCACAAGGCATTATTGGGCCACACTTGAGTTCCAAGCCAAAACTAGCCCACTTGCAAAATCTTGATGATTCTAGAAGCATCTCATCATTTGGCTCCTGCCAATCCATTTTGACTACTTCCAGAGCAAGAGTGCCATGATGATTCTAGAAGCATCTCATCATTGGCTCACGCCAATCCATTTTGACTACTTCCAAAGCAAGAGTGGTGTCCAAGTTAGAGAAAACCCTAATCCATTTCCTATAAATGAGACCCTTGTGTGCTTCACAAATCTCTCTTGTAAACGGATCACTTGGAGTTTCTCTCTCTTGTTCTTCAGTTTCAATAGAAAGCAATCCTTTACTTTTCTTGTCTTTACTTTCTTGTATTACTTTCCTTGTCTTTACTTTCTTGTATTTACTTTCTTGTATTACTTTAAAGCATTTCCCTTTCTCTCATGGTTATTGTATTCTTCATCATGAATACTAGTAGCTAAACCCTCACATTCTGTTTGGGGATTCATACAATGTGGCAAAGTTTTGAGACCCTTTACTTAATGCTATCTTGTGTTCTTGTGGTGTAATTGCTTGAAATGGCTTTACTTGGGTGATCTCTTGGAATGGAGTAACCACACTTATGGACACAAGATTAGATCATTAGAAATCGATGATGAACAAGCCACAATAAAATTGTCAACACATTTTAAGATTCTTCTCTTAATGCTACCTTGTGTTTACTAGTTCTTGTGCCATTATTTGGATTGAACGAGCAAGGCTAAGTGGATGCTTGAAAGGGCAAAGCTTGGCCGAGTAGTTCAATCTCGATTAAACAATGAAACCAAGTGGTGCTTGAAAAGGCAAAGCTTGGCCGAATAGTTTAATCTTTCTATTAGTTGCTTGTTTGATATTGAAACATGAGAACAAGTGGCTGCACTTAGCCTAATACATCTTGAAAGAGAGTATTAGTCTTGCTAGAACTAGAAATCTATGTTTTAAAAGGGAATAGATTGTGGTGTAAGTGCATGAAATAGCCCTTACTTCGGGTCATATCTCGAAATGGAGTGACCACACTTATGATCACAAGGTAAATCATTAGATATCCATGATGAATGTGTAACAATAAATCCCTAGACCGAATACTTCTTTTGTTTACCTTTCGCTCATTTTTTTTGCACTTACTTGCCACCCCCTATTGTCTTTTCTTTCTTCATTGTTTTTGCAAGAACAACAAGTAACCATTACAACTCCTCTGGGTTCGACCCCTACTTGCGCTTTACTAAGCTATAGTAAGCCAAGAGTAGTGGACACTTATAAATTGTAAATTTGCAAGGCACGACGACTGTCTTATCAAATTTTACCCGTAAGACATGTGCGAACATTTCACTCCATCTGCAGCCAAGTCAAGCCTAAGGACGAGTCATTAGAGAGCTTTAAGCTCAAATGCTTTAATTTTTCTCTAACTGAGCCCATAATATCTTGGTACCACTCATGTGCATCTTATGAAGGCTATTACAAGGATCTTCGGGCCGAATTCATAAAGAAGTTTTACTCGCCATTCCTTCGACTTGAAGCCCGCGATAAGATTATCACCCTTGAGCAATCCCCAGAGGAAACATTGGACGAGTACTATTCGTACTTTGATTACATTGTGATGAGCTGTCCGCGCCATGGATTCACGGACTTGTTTCTTCTTCAAAGGTTTCCTGGTGGAATGATGCCATGTGAGTATTCTATGCTTAACGATGCAGCGGGAGGTTTGGTAATGAACTTACCCATGTCTAAAATCTGGGGCTTGATAAATGATATGGCAGAAAGCTTGAAACGAGGCCCGATGCCCCAAACAGATGATAAGATTGTGGAAGTAAGTTCAGTGCAGAACAAGCTCGGACGCACATCCCAAACTGAGGTGGAAGGCGGCGAGGAAGAGCCTATATATGAGCCCACGGAGCCAACAGAGGATGAGGACCCACTGATGGCCGAAGAAGAACCGGTCGAGACATGTCCGGACCTCAGTGTCGAGATGGCCGAGACAGATCAGGATCTCACTACCGAGCTGTCATTTGTTGTGTCAGAACGTTTACTTCTTGCTTCATTGTTTTTGCAAGAACAACAAGTAACCATTACAACTCCTCTGGGTTCGACCCCTACTTTCCGCTTTACTAACCCATAGTAAGCCAAGAGTAGTGGACACTTATAAATTGTAAATTTGCAAGGCACGACGACTGTCTTATCAAATTTTGAGGAGTTGTAATGGTTACTTGTTGTTCTTGCAATGGGGGGGTTGCAAGTAACTGCAAAAAGTAAATGAGCGAAAGGTAAACAAAAGAAGTATTCGGTCTAGGGATTTATTGTTACACATTCATCATGGATATCTAATGATCTACCTTGTGATCATAAGTGTGGTCACTCCATTTCAAGATATGACCCGAAGTATGGGCTATTTCAAGCACTTACACCACAATATATTCCCTTTTAAGACATAGATTTCTTGTTTTAGCAAGACTAATACTCTCTTTCAAGATGTATTAGGCTAAGTGCAGCCACTTGTTCTCATGTTTCAATATCAAACAAGAAACTAATAGAAAGATTAAACTATTCGGCTAAGCTTTGCCCTTTCGAGCATCCACTTGGTTTCATTGTTTAATCGAGATTTAACTACTCAGCCAAGCTTTGCCCTTTTCAAGCATCCACTTAGCCTTGCTCGTTCAATCCAAATAATGGCACAAGAACTAGTAAACACAAGTTAGCATTAAGAGAAGAATCTCAAAATGTGTTGACAATACTATTGTGGCTTGTTCATCATCAACTTCTAATGATCTAATCGTGTTTCCATAAGTGTGGTTACTCCATTCCAAGAGATCACCCAAGTAAGGCCATTTCAAGCACTTACACCACAAGAACACAGGATAGCATTAAGTAAAAGATCTCAAAACTTTGCCACATTGTATGAATCCCCAAACCGAATGTGAGGGTTTAGCTACTAGTATTCATGATGAAGAATACAATAACCATGAGAGAAAGGGAAATGCTTGAAAGTAATACAAGAAATAAATACAAGAAAGTAAAGACAAGGAAAGTAATACAAGAAAGTAAAGACAAGAAAAGTAAAGTATTGCTTTCAATTGAAAATGAAGAACAAGAGAGAGAAGCTCCAAGTGATCCGTTTACAAGAGAGATTTGTGGGGTTGGGAACCCCCAATGAGGCACACCCAAATGAAGCACACAAGGGTCTCATTTATAGGAAATGGATTAGGGTTTTCTCTAACTTGGACACCACTCTTGCTCTGGAAGTAGTCAAAATGGATTGGCGTGAGCCAATGATGAGATGCTTCTAGAATCATCATGGCACTCTTGCTCTGGAAGTAGTCAAAATGGATTGGCAGGAGCCAAATGATGAGATGCTTCTAGAATCATCAAGATTTTGCAAGTGGGCTAGTTTTGGCTTGGAACTCAAGTGTGGCCCAATAATGCCTTGTGGTGATTTTGGCATAAAATGCCATTTTTAAGCCCGATTCTTCTTTAGACTCCAAAAATGCCGGAAATGCAAAACGACATTAACAAGTAAATGTTTGTATGACCAAATGTCCAATTTGGTGGGTTTTGTTGACTTGATGAGTCGTATAAATATGCTCATCAAACCACTCCACACTTATACTTGTTCGTGCCAAACAAGGTCTAGGTCATAAGAGGAAGATAAATGAAACACCACAAGTCTTTCGGCCTCCTAGACATTGCTACATGAATATGACCCGCTAATCTAGACTTCGCCTTTCCATGCATAACTCAACCGTTACTAAAAGTATCATGCTCAATCATGGAAGTAACTTGACACGTGTACCTTTGAGCCGAGATGCAAACCAATTCAGATGAGTGGGAGATAGTCCTCTTAGACCCATGATCTACACTCTCGGTTCCGAATTCTTATTATATGGTTATACTTCATTGCTTTCTCTTGCACGTGATTTATTCGAGCTTCAAGGGTTGAGTTCTTCTTTTTGTTGTTGCTTGGTTGGACAGCTTTTGTAGTGAGTTTGGCCTTCAGCCTTTGATATGACAGTGGTGAACTTCACTTTTTGTTGCGGGTAGAATTTCACAACTTGGCTGATTTTTTTTCTTTTCTTTGAGCTTTGCTCCTTTGATGTGAATTGCTTGTCCATTTTCCCTTTTCCTTTGAGAGGTCCAATCATCGTCCACGAGCATATGGAAATACCTCCCCGCTCTTTCCCATCCTTGTCCTTTTCGGCGCGGGTCAAGATGAGGGTCGCTCACCTCTTTTCCCGGCTACATCGGACTAGAGATAGGACGGTTTGTTTTCCCGTCCCGCCTTCTGCATAAACGCTGCAGTGGCGGAGTCAACTCTAAACCAATGAGCTTCAAAGTGCTAGCCTCCACTAAATTCATATAACCATATAGTTTGAACCCCGGTCCCTTGAGTGCTTCGTCAAGCCTTTCTAGGACATTTCTATCAAATCCACATCCCCTTTTATCCCAACCCACAAAGACATGTAGACGGTTAAGTTCACATGAAATTGCACAATTCAAGTTTCATAAGAGAATGCATGTAATCGGCTCTATCTATTTCACATCATGATCATTAAATACCGCAAGTCTAGGAAATAGAAAGAAATCCTTATTTTCAAAAATTTAAAATTTCAAAGGAAACGTGCTGACTCTATGCAAGTGCAAGAAGTAAACGTGCTGACACAACAAACAACTCACCCACCCCACACTTTTGAACAAAACCGTGTCCTCTCGGAACGACTTAAATTCAAGACACATAAGGCATGCAAACAAAGGAAGGGAAATGGCATAAGTAAAAACTGAAAAATGAAGAAGAAAGTAAATGTGCCGGGCTGCCACCCGGCGAGCGCCTTTGTTTAATGTCGTTGGCTCGACGGTACCTCTTTAGGGATCACAATTTAGGATCCCATGGGCGTGTGAGGTCAAATTTTGCCACAACTGCTCTTACAATCTGCCCAAAGAACTTATATGGCAGCGGGCTCGTTTCTCCTCTCCATTGGTCGGGTGGTTTTGCCTTTACATCCCTCCGAGTAGGCGAGGACCCCTTGACCATAGCTGCTGGTCCATTGAGCCGAGCCCTCTTGTTTCTCCATCCCGGTTTCCATGCAAACATTCCATGCCTCGGTCGCTTCTTTATGTATGAACGGTTGGCATCCTTGCAATTTTGGAAGTTGTTCTTGTGCCATTATTTGTGGCACTTTTATGATTTTGGTGTGGCCCAATAATGCATTGTGGTGATTTTGGCATAAAATGCCCTTTTTAAGTCCGATTCTTCTTTAGACTCCAAAAATGCCTGAAATGCAAAACGACATTAACAAGTAAATGTTCGTATGACCAAATGTCCAATTTGGTGGGTTTTGTTGACTCGATGAGTCGTATAAATACGGCTCATCAGTACTATTCACTTGGGTAGTTTACAATAAGAGTTATTGATCAGTTTGTTTAGATCAGCTTGTTTATTGATCACATCTGCAATGTAAATCATATTGTCAAGTTCTTTTTTTAGGTGAACTTCATAAAATCTGATGGTAAACTGAAGTGCAGCTGCTATAACTTGGCATCCCGTGGGTATATTTGTCGACATTTGTTTTGTGTTATGTTCTTTATGAGACTTGAAAGGATACCTGATTATATGGTGATACCGAGATGGCATAAGGAGGCATCTAGGAAGTTCAATCCCGACTTGTATGTTGTAAAGTCTGATTTCTCTAAAAAAAATTGGCAAACAAATAATGTTATCTTCGTCTATATGGTCCCATGTAAACCTTGGCATACGCAGTTTTGGAAGTAATGTTGGCATCTTGCAACGATTTCACGATATTATATTTCAATTTGTTCAGGAGAATGCGCCGGACGATGTTGCTACCAACAATACTTCCAAATCTGATTTTTTCCAAACTGTTTTGGACATGCCTCAGCCCACTGAAGTACTAGTTAACAACCCTGGAATATCTAAAAACAAAGCGGTAAGCGGGTCAAGGGTCCAAGAGAGATTGCCTTGGATAAATTGAAGAAACCACAAAGGTTATGTGGATATTGCAATGATATGGGTACTCATGACAAGCGCACGTGTCCGAAGAGATTGTTTGATGAACCAAGATTACATGGACCTACCTCTGAACCTGCCAGTGAGTATGATGTAGCTATCTCTGACATTGAACACACCCCATTTGATTTTAGCCATAATTCTGAACTGAGTAGGTTGTGTTATTTTGCACATTGTTTTTATGTCTAATTGCGTAGAAATTCAATAAGAATGCGTATTACATTTTTTATTGCGAAATGTTTGCCAACTATGATTTAGGCGACCATGTTCTGCATTGGTAATTTTGTAAAATATTATGAGAAATATTTCTGTACTTTAGCTTTGAAGTGGTAGTATCCATTAATTTATTATACTTGATGAGCACTTCGGAAATTTATATAACATTATGTTCTCTTGTTCGATGTACGCATTTTGGTATGAATTGTACGCATTTTAATGTAAATTATACGCATGTACAATTACTTTATACGCATTTTATGAAGTTGAACTCCTGTACATACTTTCCAAGACTCATTATATGATTACATTACAATGTTCAAATATAAACCCTCCTGTTTTTTGTTTGCTACTAAACGAAATGATTAATCTACCAAATCCTGGCACATGAGGAGTATTCGTAGATGGTACAACCCGATAAATTTGTTTGAAGCAATTAATAACACAAAATGAACTCCATCAAAAGATTGTGCATCATCTAAATAAATAATAATCTATTCTAACTGATCTTTAAGTTTCCACCAAGCAGTTGCGCGCTAAGCGCAAAGTCTTTTTTAGCATTCAGATGTGACCTGATCATTACATTCAAGTAAGTGTCACGAAGGGCCATCAGTTGATCTGTTTGATGCACTGTAAATTTATTAAAAATCAGCGTTCTACCACATTTGTAAATTACTGTATAGTATGGAAATTGCCTTATGTATCAAAAGGGTCCAGATTACAATACGGAAAAAGGGCCCCGGCAGAATTTGACACTCACCTGTTCTCCTTCGACAACCAAGCCACATTTCCAATGTAAACTTCCCCCGCCCATATAAGTCTCCATATGACGCATTGCAAAAACCCCGCAATCGTCAAAATTTAATTTCGTTTGCCAATTGAATTCCATTCGACTATATTTTTTCGCGTCAAACAAATGTAACTTCCTATGCTTCACATGCTTTAGATAAGCTAAGAAGTTATATATCTGTAAAAGGTTTATAAACTTGATGAAATATTTATCAAAATATAGGTAGGAGGGTGTGTTTGAAGTTCCATCCTTGGACAAAATACGCATTTAATGTAGAAACTTACTCATTTTAATGCAGCTAATACGCAGATATAGAAAAAATGAATTTAATTTGTACCATATTGCTTATTGTGTATCCATATCTGTTATTTGGCCCATTCTCCATATTGTCAATTAGTTCTATTTTGCACTCGGCCATGTCGAAACTCAATATATATTTATGTTCTCGGTAACATATCGGGAAGAAGAACTGCAATTAACAGACTTGAATTGGTTAGAACAGCTAATACCATGCAGCTAGTTTGATGTTTCTAAAATAAAGGCTTACCATGCTTACTCCATGTACATTTACTTTCGGAAACTTTTTTAATTCTTGTTCAAATAGCCTTATGAACTGGGTGGCTCTACTATCTTTTGTCCCTCCCTTTACTGTTGTCCCAATCTGCAGGGCAAAGTTGTGTCAGATACAGAACATCTATAACATAAGCCTGAAGTAGGTACATGCATAAATAATTTCACACTCACTGCAATCCTTGTAGTGGCAAAAAATCTGAGCAAGATGGGGTTGGATCTAAATTTCTCATTTTCGTTAAGAAATACTGTCCACAAATCAATGATTGGAGAGAAAATATATGTTCCTGGATGTAGCGTAGAAAAATCCCTCCTTTCACACCATTCAGTTTCATGCTCAAATAATATATAACTGTAACGAAATAAATCAGGTCAATTCATATTTGAATTTCTCTCCACAACACCATTTTTTAATCCTTATATAACAATTGTAATCTAACCATTCGGATCCGCTATACGCATGTTGGTGCTATTTTAAAAATAGTTTAAATAGAGTACAATAATATCACAAACTTACCTATCCTGGCAGTCGCCTTCATACACCCACTCACAAATTTTTGATAAACTTTTGGTGCTGGTACTGTCAGTGGTATAATTCTTTCCAGAAAAGGCGATTTTAGTTGCGGTCCCGGTTGTAATTCTCTCTTAGATCTCCTTAATGGCTCAGGACAGGCAATTGGATTATGTTCACGCACTTTAGCGCATTTCTTGTCACTCAATCTGCACGCCTCTTCAATAACTTGAGTAGGAAATTCCATGAACTCGTCCATATTCAGTTGTTGTTGTGGCAGATCAGGGAAATTGAGGTCTTTGGCATGTTCTCCTATGCTCACTATTTGCAGTCTAGAATGTGATTTGTCTTCTTCTGTTGGAAATTTGGTTGAAATGGTAGTCGGCGTTTTAAACAAATCTTGGAATGGTTCGATCACTGGCTTGCTTTGTTCGACAGCCTTGTGTGCTTTCAAGATGGTCGGTTTTGTGGCGATATCCCCTGATGTCTGTCCACTATCATTGTTCTGTCCTTTTTTCCCTTTGCAAGTTCCAATACATCTCCATACCTCTTCATTTTTTTTATTAATTCTGTCCATGAAATTGGCTTGTAATGTAGCTTCTGTATAAGCAATATTGTACTTCTCAATTGCTGCTATTAAGACATCTGAAGCCTTCTCAAAGTTTGTCACAATGTTTTGCTAAGTTGAGGAGATATAAGTTAGATAACATAGGGAATGTATTAGAATATTAATCACCACACATGCATTAATCGTTGCAAACTGCTATTTACACATTTACATGAAATTAATAGAATATAATAATATATCTAGTGGATATCAGTTGTAATATAACTTACAAATGGTGTATGTCTAGCTTCTTCATTCGATTTTCTTTCGTTGCCGGTAGGGGGAACCATCATTGTGTCTTATCTGCACCTTCCTGCTATTTTAATAGGAAATTATAACAGTGATTACGATACAAAATTGTACTTGGAAATACAAATGTAATAAAAATGCGTGTAATAATCAATATAATGTTATACGCATTTTAGTATTGAGGTTAAACTGCGACAGGATCTGAGTACTGGCTTTAAAAAGTATTAAGAAATTAATTACATATAAGCAAGTTAGGGCGGAACATCCAAAATTTATACCCATTATGTAAAATAGTATATTTTAACTTATAATAGTTGCCTTTATTTGCGCATCATCCTCTTGTGCTGCACTCTTTTGGTTATGAATTACTTCAGGTGTACATGTATTATCCACTGTATTTTGGTCAACTTCCACCTGTAATGTTATGGGCAGACATGAAGAGAATCGTGTTTCAGCAGTTAATAAAATTAAATAGCACACTTGGCATAATAAACGTACAGTAGGTTTTTTCTTTCCAACAATCCCTTCTTGTGTGTTTCACTTATTTTTAACAACAGTGTCCAGCTGCGGTGTAGTACTAGTAGTCTCGTCACGACATAATAATGTGGTTCCTCTACTGAATCCCCCCCCTTTTCATCTCAAGTTTCATTCACTTTGCAATGATTACGTCAGTTATTCCCTTGATAGCAGGTTTTTGTCTTTCGAATTTACATTGTCAAAGTTCAAACATAATGATGTAAAGAGCCTGGAAAACAAGATTGTTTAGTTAACATCAGATATTGTAATACAAAAATAATAAAATATTACATAGCAGGACACACTTATAATTAGGAATGTTATTGGGCCGGTGTACGGACTTCTTCTGTTTCCTTCCCATTCATCCTTTGTGTCTCGTAAGCAAGTGTATATGAACTCGCACCAGTTCAGGGCGCGTATGTCATCGGTCCCCTCAATCCCATTCAAGATCCTTTGGTTCGATACCTCTGATTTAGTGCTTTCAACCATGGTTGAGAAGAATAACACGAGGAAATTTATCTTGAATGTGTCATCTGCAGCATCAGATTGTCTAATCTTTTCCACGATGGTTTTACAGGTCACAGTTGAGTCTTTAATACCCCCATATTGAATTCTAAATTGCTGAACAATCGGACTATCTGCTTCCGTTCTATTTGGCAGAATTATGTTGCGGCCGCCTAAAGATAGTCCAAGGATATAATGGACATCCTTTGGTACAATGTACACGTCTCCTCTGCTTGTGATGAGTGTGCTGGTTTTAGAGGTGTGCGAATCCAGAAGCCACTCTGCTAATTCTGCACGCACCATGTTCACATTCAAATGCAGCATGGCTTCCAAACCCATTGAAGCCACATATAACCTTTGTTCTTTATTAAGTGTCTTAACGCAGTCAGTCAATGGTTTAGGTGTGGATCTTGTCTCGAACCCTGAATATTTTGGTTTTTTGGGTTGTGGTATATGTTTACTGTCTTTGGGAACTCCATTTGACAACACAATCTGCAAATTGTTGTCTTCAAAATCATCATCGTTGTCCGCATTTTGCAGGTCAACGTCGGGTGCTTGTTGTTTTTCCCTTGCTGGTACAGAAGTAAATTATGCATAATAATTCACATCTTCTTAGTTATATATATATATGCATTTGAATGGGAAATGATCAAACACCATTACCTGGTTTTTCATTTAGTGTAGCTCTTCCACCAGATGCATTTGCTCCTTTTTTATGGTTTGTTGATGCACAACCACCAACTTCGCCACATGGAATAAATTACACTATGTTATCTACATTATTTATGCAATTGCGTAATTTAATTATACAAGTATACCATACCTTTAAAAGTTTGTGTGCTGGTATGATATGTAACCACTTTTGGTTTCTTTGTAGTTGGTCCTTTGTTTGGCATGTTTTTATCCGAAGATTCAACGTTCGGAGAGTTCATCGATTGTACAGTTCAATTAAACCAAGCGTATCTTCTCCGCTAAGCTTTTTGGCTTTCCTCTGCAAAACCGAAATCTGCTACAATGTTGCTGTTCGTTGCTCTCTTCGTAGCCATGGCGTCCGCTCAGATGGAGGCTCCAGCTCCAAGCCCTGATTCTCCGGTATCCGCCGTCGTGCCGTCAGCTGTGGCGGTGGTGGCTGCTGCTTTCAGCGCCTTCGTGTTTGGATCTGCGTGGTGGATGGCGTTCTGGATTCGATTCGATTCGATTGTGGTATGTAGTGTGGTGGATGAGATGTTTTAGGGACGGATGGTTTGATTAGAGTTTTAATTACTTGTGTTGATTTTAATTTTTCTATCATCTTCATTCTTCATATTGTTATGCTGCTAATCGTGTTGATATATAAAATAGATTTTCTGTTAAAAAAAAGAAAAAGAAGAAGAGAGTTCATCGATTGCAATTGAACTGGTAGAATTTCGAACCGACCTAATCGAAGACTGGTCTTAGTTAAACTGGTCTGGTTTAATTAACCGAGCCTGTGGTTCAATTGATCGACTAACTCATTTCAAAACAGCCAAATAACAATTAATAACATAACTTTCGCTTGAATCAAATAAAATAAAAACAACACAACTTAGCTGAGTAACAAGAAGCCAGCAACAACACATACACAATCACCATTTTCTGATATAAAACATGACACAGAAAGTTGCAGGAGAGTCTTTGATTTCCAGAAATGTTAGAAAGACGGATCAGGCTTAACGAGTAACGTCGCGAGATATTGAGACCTTCAGCTGCAAAGTTTTGGGCTTTATGAGCTCGAAAACACAAGTGTCGCCCACTTGCAATTTGTTTCCCTTCGCAAATGCAGTCCATCCATAACCGATAGACCAAGTTTTATTGCTTATGCTTTTAGTGTAACGGAACTTAATTGGCCATGTTATTTTCTTGGGATCAAGAACAGTGCCCGGAGCTGTGAACTTTTTCAGATGCTTACTGGCAAAGCTCTTAGGAACATACTGCAAACAAATACAAAACAAAGAGCAGTCAAATAATTTCTATAAATGTTATCATGGTTAAAAATTTCAGACGAATTGTGAACAAAAAAAGACTTTGAGGAATAACCACCAGAAAACGTGAGGGATAAGATGGAGACACATTTCGCTCCTTCATAACCGCGACGAAAAAAGGATTCTTTGGGTTAATTAGTACAAATGTGTTGTCTATCAACTCCTGTGGATGTTGTTTAGCTGTTATAAGTCCAGAGGGTTTTTTTCGTCCGTAAGTATCTGCACATAAAGCCTCGTAAGAACGAGAAGTCCACTAGTCATATATAGGCAAAACGATGAAATGAAACAATTTTTTAATATACACATTAGCTTATAAGATCAGATGGAGTTAGAAGAGTTACTTGTACATGTGATACCTCTCTTACGATGGTAATTTATGATGTTCTTCGTGTTGGTTGGATTTGCATAGGTGGTCATTCTGAGATCAGCAGTACAATCATCAGAATCATACCCATCAACACCATCATCCTCCTCTTCTTCAACACCTTCATCCTCGTCATATTCTTCATCAACACCATAATCCTCATCCTCATCCTCTTCAACACCTTCATCCGCATCTTCATCCTGATCTTTTTCAACACCATAATCCTCGTCCTCGTCCTCATCCTCATCCTCATCTTCTTCACCATTATCATCAACAACAACATTATTAGAACCACCTTCAACCTCAATTCCCTTATCCTCCTGAATGTCATCCTCGCACATGTACTTCTCACAGCTAGAGTGGTCAAAAATCTTAACATCAAACCCATTATGCCCATCAAAGCGGAACACTAAGATGAACCCCATCTCCAATCCATTCTCCGCTACAAATTCCGTCCAGCCTGCATCAAAATAAACTCCGCTGTTCTCCACAGACACCTCAACGCAAAAAGCCTTGTTTAGACTATTTCTTAGTGTAACCCTCTCCGGAATCAAATCATCATCACTTAATGTAGCCAGAAAAGCATCACAAACACGCTGCACCAAACCAATAAAAATCAAATATTTTCATCAACAACTTCTACATGCAACATCTCCAGAATCACAGTTAATAAAAAACACTTTTTGTTGGGTAAACTTTCACTAAAAATCACCAAAAACAAAACCATAAGAAACAAATATTTTCGTCAACAACTTCAGTTGATTCTACGTGCAGCAAAATCGTTATAAACAAAAATGTACTTGTTTTAACCCTAGAAAGGAGAACATAGGTTAAAAATCAAATCTTTTTTATTTATGTAAATTTTCAAATATACTGAAAGCATACCATCCTCGTGGAGTTAACGTGCGGCATAAAAACGCGGAAGAACTCCGGCTTGGCTTCCATTTCGTCGCCCAAAACAAAACCTTAATACAGATCCGGGGAGCTCAAACGAACGAGATTCGAAGATCTGAAGGCAAAATCTCTAAGTCACAATGAGAGGCAAGTGGAAGAAGAAACGTATGAGGAGATTGAAGAGGAAACGCCGAAAGATGAGGCAGAGATCCAAGTAGAGTGCTCGGCGTCTTATCTTTGCATCGTCGTCGGAATTTTGTACTGGAAGTTTTCCGGATTAATGTTATGTAGTTTTTCTGAAGTAAAAGATCATTCTGGAGCGTATCTGTTTTAGTTTATTAAATACAGTTGGCTGAAGAAAAAAAAACGAGCTTCAAAAAAGTAGCTTTTTATCTGTTGATTTGAAATAAGTAGCTTGAAATCCGAAGCATTCAACACGAAATTTAAATTTCTTCATATTTTTTTGAATCAAAATGCCAAAATTGTTGTACAGCAGATTGTTGCAGAGGAAAAAAGAGCAGATGCAGAGTTTCTTTTTTTGGTGTAGGATGCAGACGTCGAGAATCGAAAGTGACAGGATTTTCGCGCTTTATCCTTAACGGGCCGATATATGATGAGGCCCAGTTATAAAATTAACAGGCCCGCTCGAAATGAACTTCAATTATCCAGCTGCCAGTCAACCTCTGCCCAATGAAATTTCCATTTTGCTTAAATTGGAAATTTTTTCCAATAAAAAAAAAACAAGTGGAAATTTTCTCCTGGTTTGGCATGTGAGATTCATAGACAATGGTAACTTGGTTCAAGTACATTTGAAGCCAGTCTTGCAAAAGCCAGCTTGCAAAAATGTATTATAACACAGGCCAAGCACGGGCTATAAAGCCACGTAAATACAACAAACCACAACAAAACAACCTTGGAGACTCGATAGAATCAAAAAATGAAAGAAAACAAAAACCAGAGTACCAAACAGATTAAACCATATCTGCCAATGAGAAGAGGGGAAACCGATTCGATAGAAGCTGCGCTTAACTATCTGGAGGGTAAAATATGTAAAACCAGGAATATGTAGCTGTATAAGGCTTGAGATAGTTTAGGCTCCTGAGTGTGAAACGGGAGTAGTTACAAACTGGCCATCCTGGTAGACGTGGATGTATTGCTGCGGCAATGCATGCTCACCCTGTTGACAGAAAAGAAAACGAAATATATATAAGTGCTGATATTTGTTTCCAGTTTTCAAACGTATTTGGAAATGAGCTCCACATCACCATTGCCCCATGCTCTATCAAACTATTATATATCTACATCATGATGTTCAGGAGGTTCTACATGCTATTTTAATCATATTTTTAATTCAATTTGGCCTATATATATATGGGAGCACAATCCTCGTCCCTTCAAGGTTACAAGTATGAATATGAACGCTACCCAATAATTGGGTTAAAAGTAGTGTTTACTAGTATAGTATGGATGCCACCACCTTGCCCTCAGTAACCTTAATCATAAACCATTTAAACCTTAACCCATCTCATAGTGCTATTTAGTTAGAAGTAGAAGTAAAGCATGCCTCATAGCTTCCACCCACATTTAGGGCATGCATAAAGGACCAGGAGGAACATTCATGATATTAACTAACACAAACAAAGCCAGAAACCTTACCCAATCACTATCAGACTCAGAGGCAGGCACAAGTACATTTATCTCACTGGACTTAGCAGTAGTTATAGATGTGCCCATCGATTCTTTGCTCAAATACAGCTGGCAGCCAGACGTGTTGTCCACTGATATTGTTGGAGAAGAGAGAGCCCTGACATAATGAGGAAAAGGTTCCAATTCTCTCAGATGGAAAAATGCAGTAGCACTCCAAACAGGGCCCAAAGGATAAAATGCCTTGACATAATCCCTCAAGCCAGGCAAATATAGTTCCTTCAGAGCCTTGGCCAGCCTTGGCCCACTCCACATGATTAGGGTCTTTCCCTCTTTATTCCACAAGTATCTGTGTACCATATTACACCATGCCAGTGTATTAGGTTCATTTTCCATGAAATTGAACATTAAGAAAGGAGATAATCTTATTATCACACAGAAAACAATAGGCTTCACAAACCTACTCGGCTAAGAAAAAAGAAACTATTGCCCCAGACACAGCAAGGAATATGCATGGTGATATATTTCATTAAATGAATCAACAATGGATTAGGTAGGATTACAACCAAATAAAGTAATCACAAAACAGTCCATCCTGTACTAGCTTCAATGCCTCATCATATACATCAGAGATAATGAAAATTTTACAGAACAGCAAGTAGCCGAAAATACTCCTCAAAACAATAACTTACCTTGTTGTTGTAGAATTCAGCCGATTGCCAACTTTCCTCCACATGAGCAATAGGCATGCTCATACCTTGCACATACAGCAAGCTATAAGATACACAATCTCACAACTACAATCATCAGCTTCAATGTATCAAATAATCATCTTACCACAATCTTTCCCGGTATATGCAATCCATGCCAAAGCTGATAAACTGTCAGAAGCTGCCTTCAAATGGTTGAAGAAATCAGTCCTCCTTCCCTCCGCCAATGCACTCGCTTTCATGATCACCTCATTAAGCGGCTTCAGAAACTCAGCTAGACCAGCGATATCAGGTTTCTACATCAATATATACAATCAGCTCAACTATGGGCCTGTTCTATAGAGATTAATTCAATCCGACCCAATCTCACCCAACACAATCCAATCCCACCCAATCTCACTCAACACACTCCAATCTCACCCAATCTCATCCAATCTCACACAACACAACCAAATCTAATCTAATCTCCACTCACCTAATCTACTCTCCACTCACATATATCTAATATTTTTATAATATTATTTATAAACTAGGACCCACTGACCTAAACTACCCTCCACTCACATAATCTAAATATCTAACATTTTTATAATATTATTTTTAATGTAGGACCCACTCACTTAATCTACTCTCCACTCACCTAATCTAATACAATCTAATCCAATCTCACCCAACACACCCCAATCTCACCCAACACACCCCAATCTCTTCCAATACACCCCAATCTCACCCAACACAATCTAATCTAATCTAATCTCCCAACACCCCAAATCCAATCCCTATAGAACGGGCCCTATGTCAACACTTTCAATCAAACACAACCGAATTTCAAACAATCACAAACCTGAGACTGCTTGATCTTCACAAGCAACTCCTGAACCGAAAACGCCTCCGCCAGAACCTTCGTCACCTCCAAAACCTTCCCTCCAATCTTCTCCGCCGCGCCCAAAATCCTCCCCAAAAACTGCGCCGAGAGATCCGCCAAATAGAGCGGAAAAATAAGCAGGCAACTCACATATTGTCAGAATTGACATCATCATCGCTGGACGGTTCATATATTTGATATTCTTCGTCGCTTGCATCTATAAGTGGTACTTTGCTGCTTCCTGGTTCATCAGATGGGAACGTGCCGAATATGTTTCGCAAGTAGCTGGCGGAAATGTTCTCGTAAGTACCAGGCTGCAGTGGGATCTCATCTTCTTCGCCAGATATACCGATCGCCTCCCCGTATTCCTCATCATCTTCGTCATCATCCAGCTCATCGTCATCAGCTTCTTCATCTGGCAGAACATCTTTGGTAGCTTGTTGATTATCTTCAGTTTCTTCATCTACCATAATTTCTTTATGGGCCTGTTTATCCAAAGATTTGTCAGGGCGCAAGTCACCCTCGATGAGATTCATCTTCGTCTTTTCAAACATATTTCGACAGGTTTTCAGCAAATTTTCAGCTTCTGGGTCTGGACATACAGAAAGGAACCTTACTTTAATTTTTCGTCTCAGGTTACTAATCATAGGGACGGAGAACCACCCTGCTGCTCGGCTGCAAGTTGACTCTTTCACTGGTTTCCTTATCTCTTGCTGGATGTAATCATCGTCAAGTTCACAAAGTTGCAATGAAATTTGACAGCCATAGGGGAAACACTTAAAGGCACACAGATCCGCCCATTTCTGTTCGTATTTCATCTCAGCATTAGCATCACAATAACCTCTTAAAGATGGTGGCACCCGAAAATCAATTCTTTGATATATGCAAGTACCAGGATCTTTCCGAGGATCATATCCTCTACGAATCCAGAACCTCCGGAATGGTCCATTTAAAAAGTAATATGCAGCATTGAATAAGAGTCTTCGCAGCAAATTGTGTTGGATCTTAAAACCATCATCTCGCAAGCATTCGGCTACAGAAAGCTTAGGCCATACAGGCCGCTCATCAAACAACTTACAAAGAGCCATCTGACACTCCCTTTGATATGAGTTTCGAGCGGTGAACTTCTCCCATTCTATTACTTTAGGAACATCTTCAACACTGAAATCGACAAAAAAAATTCGCTGCTGAATGTCTAAAAAATTCGGATGGGAAAAGTGTTGCACTAACTCAGCTGGCTTCTTTCCCTTCGATGATGATTTTAGTACCACTTGTTCGGGTGTATCCTTGGCTGAAAAACATGGGGGTAGAAGCATTATCAAATCATCTTGATCCAAGTCAAATATACCACTTTTCTGAAGCTGAGGTTCCATATCAGCCCATTTCCTCTTCTTTCTCTGGGCAGCATCCGCATGAACAGCAAGCACATGTTGGTAGTCTGCCATGCCATCAAAGCAGTAAGCCTCTGAAATGTGGGCAACAATATCTGCACATATTTCTGTTTTTATTTCATCATCTCCCCGATCTTGATAATTTCCAATTATTTCAGTTTGACCTACTTGAGGACCAGAAGAAGATGCTTTATCCCACTGGACTGAATCAGTTGACGGGGATCCACCAAAAGCATCAACAGTATTTCGAACGGAACAAGTCTTTTTGGAAAGTTTCAACAGGAAATTACTGCAACTTTGAAGCCTCCCAATAACTGGATGTGAATATGGATCTTCAGGACGGAAACGGAGTTCTAATGTCTGCGAGCTGCGAGCGTTAACAATGCCTTCAATTCCACCAAGAGTCTCATATGCACGTGATGTGGTTGAAGGGTAGCCTGGATAGTGAACAGCAAACGCCTCTGAAGTAGGCAGTAGTCCTGACACAGTTCCGTCTTTTACAACTCCCATTTGAGTATCTATAACATGCCAAATCCAACAGATAATTCAGTACAAAATAAAAACACAAGCTTCAAATATGCAAATTTACAACGTCAAGGTAATCGATCCTCAATGAACAATTGAAAATTTCCTGCAGTAATCCATAGTTGTGTTACTAAGGCTGCAGATAAGAGAGAACAAAACAACTGATGCAAATAACTATCACAACAATGTATATACTACTGCCAGGACAGTAAATCAGTAATGCTCATGGAATTGAATAACCTTCACAACACCGTTACCTTCGAGCTCGCGTCGCGGCTGATCCTCCGCGATTGCTGCAATCGGTCAGCGCTCGAATTTGAAATTTAGGGTTTAACGGAGATCGGAGTGTTCATCGATTGTACAGTTCAATTAAACCAAGCGCATCTTCTCCGCTAAGCTTTTTGGCTTTACTCTGCAATGGCGAAATCTGCTACAATGTTGCTGTT
Source organism: Rhodiola kirilowii (assembly GCA_033675215.1). NCBI lineage: Eukaryota > Viridiplantae > Streptophyta > Magnoliopsida > Saxifragales > Crassulaceae > Rhodiola > Rhodiola kirilowii. The sequence continues at coordinate 3,685,894 of CM066193.1, read as the reverse complement.
CGTTGCTCTCTTCGTAGCCATGGTGTCCGCTCAGACGGAAGCTCCAGCTCCAAGCCCTGATTCTCCGGCATCCGCCGTCGTGCCGTCAGCTGTGGCGGTGGTGGCTGCTGCTTTCGGCGCCTTCGTGTTTGAATCTGCGGCTAGGATGTGATTTGGCGGAGGATGGCGTTCTGGATTCGATTCGATTCGATTGTTGTATGTAGTGTGGTGGATGAGATGTTTTGGGGAATGGGGACGGATGGTTTGGTTAGGGTTTTAATTAATTGTGTTGATTTTAATTTTTCTATCATCTTCATATTGTTATGCTGCTAATCGTCTTGATATAGTATAAATTAGATTTTCTGTTAAAAAAAGAAAAAAAAAGAGAGAGTTCATCGATTGCAATTGAACTGGTAGAATTTCGAACCGACCTAATCGAAGACTGGTCTTAGTTAAATCGGTCTGGTTTACTTAATCAAGCCTGTGGTTCAATTGATCGACTAACTCATTCCAAAACAGCATAACAAATAACAATTAACATATTTCTTTATCCAAAAAAAAAATAACAATTAACATAACTTCGCTTGAATCAAATAAAATAAAAACAACACAACTTAGCTGAGTAATAAGAAGCCACCAATAGATACACCATCACCATTTTCTGATAAAAAACATGATACAGAAAACTGTTGGAGAGTCTTATATATCTAGAAACATTAGAAATACGAATTTGCCTTAGGCTTAGCGAGTAACGGCACGAAATATTGAGACCTTCAACCGCAGAGGTTTGGACTCTATGAGCTTGAAAACACAAGTGTCGCCCACTTGCAATTTGTTTCCCTTCACAAATGCAGTCCATCCATAACCGAGAGACCAAGTTTTATTGCTTTTAGTGTATCGGACCTTAATTGGCCATGTTATTTTATTGGGATCAAGAAGAGTGCATGGAGCTGTGAACTTTTTAAGATGCTTATTGGCAAAGCGCATAGGAACATACTGCAAATAAATACAAAATAAAGAGCAGTTAAACAAATTCTATAAATGTTATCGTGGCTAAAAATTTCAGACGAGCTCAAGGGCACCACGCCTAAAAAGGACACAGTAAACAAGCTGGCCGGTCGACTGCAGTGACCGACACTACATAAACAACTGAAGCACCGTCGTGCCCTTCGATAAAACATGAGTCTAGCCCCTGAGACCTAAAAAACGACAAAACGACATCAATTCAGACCTAAGCAGCTGAGGGTATATTTCGATTTTGCTTGAATTGGAAATTTTTTTCCTGGTTTGACTTGTGAGTTTTGACAATGAGGTTCATAGACAATGGTAACTTTGGTTCAAGTACATTTGAAGCCAGTCTTGCAAAAATGTATTATAACACGGATCGGGATTCTCTCCTTGTGCATAGTAACATCTCATATTTCCTCACGCATAGTAATGTACACATGTCAACTTGTGATTGGTTTATGAATAGTGATGAATGTCACATTTTGATTGGTTGGAGATTATTAATTGAAACTATATATTTAAAAATATGATAAATCATAAAATATAAAATGAAAAAATTTATAAAATATATCAATATTTTTAATTTTTCGAACTCTATTTATAGAGACCCATATTGCATAAATATAATATCATATAATATATTGGTAAATTAAACCATAAGTAAAAAAGATTGAAAAAAGATACTACAAATTTCTAGTGAAACTTGCGATAAATATCCGTATTGTGGATGAATGTGATAATTTTACGATAAAATGTATTGTTATCGTAAAATCGCGCGATTTTACGATAACAATACATTTTATTGTAAAATTATCGCATTCATCCACAATACGATAACTCTGAAATAAATATTGGCGATAACTTTGCGATAAAATGTATTGTTATCGTAAAATCGCGCGATTTTACGATAACAATACATTTTATCGTAAAATTATCGCATTCATCCACAATACGATAACTCTGAAATAAATATTGGCGATAACTTTGCGATAAAATGTATTGTTATCGTAAAATCGCGCGATTTTACGATAACAATACATTTTATCGTAAAATTATCGCATTCATCCACAATACGATAACTCTGAAATAAATATTGGCGATAACTTTGCGATAAAATGTATTGTTATCGTAAAATCGCGCGATTTTACGATAACAATACATTTTATCGTAAAATTATCACATTCATCCACAATACGGATATTTATCGCAAGTTTCACTAGAAATTCGTAGTATCTTTTTTCAATCTTTTTTACTTATGGTTTAATTTACCAATATATTATATGATATTATATTTATGCAATATGGGTCTCTATAAATAGAGTTCGAAAAATTAAAAATATTGATATATTTTATAAATTTTTTCATTTTATATTTTATGATTTATCATATTTTTAAATATATAGTTTCAATTAATAATCTCCAACCAATCAAAATGTGACATTTGTCATCACTATTCATAAACCAATCACAAGTGGACATGTGTACATTACTATGCGTGAGGAAATATGAGATGTTACTATGCACAAGGAGAGAATCCCGATCCTTATAACACATGCCAAGCAAGGCAATACATACACACGCATGTCTGCTTCTTTTCGCCTTGTTCCCCATGGTTTTGCCTTTCAATTTTACAATTTAAGAGCTCTCTCTAACTGACTGAGTTTAGGTTGCTGCTCAAAATTCATGAGTTGAGCATTTATCGGCGAAATCAGGTACATTGCGACTCTGAGATTGTACAAGTGTTTGCTGCAGTAGCGGAATCGTTCATCTCAAATTTCCAAGAAAGTTGCGGCTTGATGGATGGCATCAAACAATGACAAATGTATTAGAGCTTCTCTAGTTGTCTTCCAGATCGTTGGTTTATCGACTTTTTATTTTTCATAAGACCAAATGTCGGTCTTTGTAAGATCTCTGTCGCTTTAATTGAGTAGATTCATTCAGACAAATTATTATGAACAAAAACGTTTATAGCTTATGGTTTTATTACTCTAAATTTATTAGTAAATTATGGTTTTAGACAACTTTCTCATGAAAATAACCTTTTTCCCTTCGAACGATGTCGTTTTTGCAGTTAGGCAGCTGCAGTAAACTGCAATGCATCAAAAAGTTCAGGCTCAGAGACGACCTCAAAATTAGGGCTTTTTTTCTTTTGACAAGTCGGATCGAACGACCAACATTTTCGAGCAAATGCGGTGGTTGTCGCTTTCTTCGATTCGCAGGTGGAAGAATCTGAAGAAGCTTCAGCATCCTCCAATTATTGGCGGTAGCAGCAGCAGCGGTAACCATAACGAAATGTGCTTTTACTTATACTTGTTATCGAATTTTAGCGTAGCTAGGGCTACTGTGTCCGATAAGCCGAAATCGAACTTTACTGAAGGTTATATTGAGAATATCAAATCTCATAAGGTACTTCTTATGAGAGGGCTGTTGCCGGATTTGTTCAGTTTGAGTAGATTGATGAAGAGCTATAGCAAGATTGGGGGTACTGCTTATGGTTTTGGTGTTCTAGGGCTGGTTTTGAAATTGGGTTATACTATGAATAATATTGGTATCTCTTCTCTCATGCATGCTTTGTGCAATGAGCTCAGGATCAATGATGCTGCTTTGTTGTTTCAAAAAATGAAAACTCATTTGGGTTGCACACCTAACATAGTTACATATGGAGTTTTGCTTAAGGGATTGTGCTCGACTGGTAATTCCAGAATCGCCTTAAACTTTCACGAGCAGATAGCTGATGGGACTCATGATCTTAGCGGTGTTTTGCAGATGAATTTCATATGCTACAGTACACTTATTGATGGTCTTTGTAAGGATGGACTTATAGATAAAGCAAAAGAATTGTTCCTTGAAATGAAGAAAAAGGACATAAGGCCCAACGTCATTACTTACACTATGGTAATTGACGGTTTGTGCAGAGCTGATAAGTGGGAGGAGGCCCAAGCTATGTTTCATGAGATGTTGGATCAAGGTCTTTCGCCCGATGTTTTTACATTCAACGTGTTGATTAATGCACTAGCAAAGATGGGAAAATGTAAAGAAGCAATGGAGCTGTTGATATTCATGATACAAGGTGGTCAAATGCCAGATGTGGTTACATACAACTCGTTGATGGACTGCATCTATAACGAAGGAAAGATTGAGGAATTGAAGGAATTTTTCGTTTCAATGGACAAAAAGGGTATAATGCCTAATGTTGTCAGCTACACTATATTGATTAAAGCGTATTGCAAGCATGGTATGATACATGAAGCTAATGAAGAATATCGGCGAATGATTCAAAAGGGAGTCAAACCTGACATCGTAACTGTTAATACTTTATCAGAGGGCATGCTTCTGAAGGGTATGGAGAGCGAAGCAATTGAACTGAAAAGTGATTTTCTTGCTAAGAAATAAGACATTGATGATTGTCTCGTTAGAGGCGATTTCCTGAAGGTAAAAGTTACAACATTCACAAAAATTGTTACTTGTGTTATTGACTTGGTTTGAGATGTCTTTTAAAAATATGTTCTGAAAACTATCATTCGTGATCAAAATCAAAAAAAAAAACTATCATTCGTGATGCAGTGCCCTGAGTTTGCAACAATTGTCAACTCTGTAACTGCTAAGAAAGTTGACGCTTGATGAAATCAAACGATTGCAAACAGAAAACGAATAAGAACCTTGTCTCTGAGGTTTTTGGTTATCGCAAAGTTCTCGTCGGTTTTCGTTCCTTGTGAAGTCTCTGTCACTTTCTTCCAGTTATTTTCGTTCTGTTGTCACAGGTCTTGCTTGTGTTGTATTTGCTTGTTGTCTTAGCTTTTAGTAGTTGAAAGTTGTAATTTTCCATCAAAAAAAAAGTTGCTGAAAAAGAATTGTAGCTTGCATTTGAGCCGAATTTGATTCTTTGGATTTTCAGTTACTTTACTTGCAAGTCAAGTCATCTATCAGGGATATGGGCACACAAATAACTTATTCTAAAGTCCATCAGTGCCTTAAAATTGACCTCTTCATAGAATCTCATTTTCTGTAAACGCAGCCTGCAACTGAACTTCAACATAAATCAGAACGACATGGACTGGCTTTACACCGATCGCGGTGGCTCAGCCCCACCGCTCCAACTAGTCACCGTTTTCGGCATAGTCCTTTTCTTGTTCTCATTCTCGGCATAGTCCTTTTCTTGTTCTCATTCTCTCATTACACCTGTTACAAGGCTCAGTTGGAGTAGAACATGTTCAGCTTTTAGCTACTACTATTCCCATGGTTCCTCATTTTTGCCATGACATTTTTGTCCACCACCAAAGTCCGACTCTCAACAGCCTCAGCCGCCGTGAGAGTCGTCCATCGCCTCCCTCGTCGGCCCAACAGAGGTGCCTTGCAATTTGCTAGTTAGTAGTCTCGACATAGATTTCTCTTTCCTTCAAAAAAAAGAAAAGAAAATGGACAGGACAACTCCGTATTGAATCGTTTTATTCGAATCCCTTATTTATAGAATTGGTTAATCTTGTGATGCAATATTAGTAAAGTGTGGGAAACTCTGAATGAGTGATTCAAGTAAGGCTTGAGTTTTTGACCTTGCTTAACAAATACACATCATACAACCACCCCCAACATATCCTTAAACTGCAATCTTTACCTAATAACAATGTTTTTTTACTTCAGTAGATTAAGGGCTAAGTTACTATCAAGAACATAATAATTCATGTATGTTTCTAGCCCTTTATCCCAAAAAAAAATTGTATGTTTCTAGCCCTTTCCACAATTAATGAGCCACTACTTCTTGGAGTTGCTCCTTCATTTTAGGTGGTAGCTCCAAAATGGAGAACATGTTTGTACAAAAATCTCCGTTAGTTTCAATTGGGATTCTTATTTTTATGTTGAATTTTCACTATTTAAGTTGACCTTTAGATTAGACCTATCTTGACTTAAAATTATACATCTTCTCTTGATCGTTTTTACATCTCTTGTATTCACTGAGATCGCATCATTAGCTTCACTAGTGAGATTTTACAATTTAGAAATGAGATTCGGTCCAATCAAACGAACAATATTCATTTAATAATATGACACTGATATGTATGTTTTTAAGTCAAAATTATATAATTTTGAAAATATTTTAGTTTTCAGCCTAGAGGTCATACTATTGAAACAAAGTGATTTTGATATTGTTTTATCTAAACTATGTCATTTTCAAGTGAATGTTTTTTCGTTTGGCTGCATAAGATATGAATCTGACAATTTACGATTGAAATTTATATTTCCAACATTGAATATAAATTAGTAAATATTTTCAGTGGGATATAAAATGATTTCAACTGGGGAAAACAATCTCTTACACATCAATTTTTTTAACAAGTTCCTAATGAATCAAATGTTTTGAATTAACCAAACCAAGCATCGTGGAAACTAGAATGAAACTGAACCAATACAAGCACCACCAAAATGGCAGCACCCACAGCCCAAGGCGAGGTTCCCCAATCACCACCACCATCCACTCTACCATGGCTCCTTAACCTCCGCTCTAACGGTGTCCCAAAAAGCCACTCCTCCGGATCGTCAACGCTCGAAGCCAAACGCGCTAAGAAGATCAGTGCAACCGGGGTGGCCAAGAGGAGCCAGTTGAGGTGCTCCCCTGCGCTCTCTCGGGCTGAGTCGAACGACGAATACCATGATACACCGAGAAAGACGGAGAGGATTGTGAGGATGATCAAGACCGGGTGGGGCGGAGGGTTGAGGGAGAAGGAGTTGGAGTTGGAAATTGATGGGGTGTTCTTGTTGGGAGCCATGAAATGGAGGTTTTTGGGACAAAGTTTAATTTGTATTGCTTGGGAACATAGTAACTAGTATTTGTACCAACTCAGAGGTGATGAGGACTTACGTCCGAAATCATAGTCATGCATATAAGATGGTCTCCACATTTTGAGTCATTATATTATTAAAAAAAATCAGTATGAACATCATTTCAACTTTTAATTTGGTTCGCTTTATTGATTAAGAGTATTTATAGCGTGAAGTACTGGATCAATACTTTTCCATCGAAAAATTGTTGTTAATAAATTCGAGGGTATTTTATTAAATTTATATTTAAATTTAATTTTATCAACGACAGTTAAATCAACGGATCATCTGTTGATAATAAAGCTAGGGGTATATCTAGAAATTCATTAAAAAATTATTTTATTGACGAACATTAAAATCAACTGATTATGTGTCGTTTTTGTATTTTTTTCTCTCTCTTGTTTTTACTCAATATAATCAACGGAATATCCGTTGGAAATATACTTTTTTCAACGGATTGTTAAAATCCGCGCCAATATAACCAACAGCGTTCCAACGAATTTTTCCTTTGATTTTATATGTAAATTCAACGGAAATAGCTTAAATTCAACGAAAACATGCGTTAATAGTAAAGTTTTTTCTTGTAGTGGACTTACTAAAATTCAAAGCTTTAAGATGTACACGTTCTAAGCAGTTGGTATCAATTAACATACAAAATGAGAATTATAATCGTATATGATTCCCCATAAATTCGAGTGTCTTCGTATTATCATCAAAACCACCTTATTGATCAAGACTTATAGTAAACATTATTTACAAGAGTGATTTTGAAGCATGGCAGACAAGTCTCAATCAACATCATATACAAGACAACATTGAAGAAGATACTTGTTAACTATTACAGCCTAATTATAGTACACTTCAACTCAAATGAAAATAGTAGGAAAAGTTAGGGTTGAGCATTGTTCAGTAAATTCTGAATTTATCGATTTAATTTATCGAACCGATTCAATTCGGTTCGGTAAAATCAGTAATTGGTGAAATCGATAAATTAACGATCGGTAAAATTTGGTCGGTAATCGGAATGAAATTTTTGGTTTGGTAATTTAGCACTTAGGACCTTTGTCATCATTCTAATTGATGGTGACCAATTCACTATACTTAAAGGCCAGCCAATGAACACAACACAATCATTTGCATTTGCACCACATTCCAAAAGATTGATTACAACTTGGATTATATAATTTGAGTTTATGGCCATGTTAGTACCCTTTACTAGGACTAGGGAGTCAATTTTCAAATGCCAAGTTGGTTTGAAATACATCAAAATAAAACAACTTTCCGCATAAGTGGCCCATTCCTTTGGTTTATATACCATGTCACATCATCAATATATCATTTTTTTTAAGTCTCATTTCCCATTTGACTCTACAATGTTAAGTAGTACGGAGTATTGTTTATGGGGCGTGATCAGGCACTGAATTCCAGGGGACGAAATCAATTACATGCGCCACCTTTAACTTTTTTTGTTGTAAAATTGTTTTTTATATAATAAAATGATATATTATTTTATATATCACAATAACAGTTATGTAATATTGATATGAGGAGCGTTCAAATGAGACATCCAAATTAGAATGAGGCAGTGAGATACGGTCTGAGCCACACATCTATCCCGTGCTTTGTGGACGCGCCACGTGTCCCACTACAAAAAATCCATAAAAAAGCAAACAACTATTCCCTGCCACATCATCTAAATGAGTGGCTCACAACGTGCCTCACGTGCCTTATTCTACCAACTCTGTCTCAACCGAGCCCATATTGATATAATTTAATTCTTTTAAATTTAAGTTATATTTCGGTTAACTATTTCTCCATCCTTATTGTCATCCCCTCTCCTTCATTCAGATTAATTTTTTATTTTTTGAGTATATGAGATTTTCTAACGAATTGGTCTCTAGTGAAACCATTTAGAGTGGCAGTTGGGATTATTTGTATTTTTTTGATAGATTAGGAGTATTTGTGGTGATTTAACTTTTGGTGGAATATATGTGGGTTGGAATTGGAGAATTAGGATATGCTAGCTTGTGTTGTTTTGACTTTGTAATAGGCTAAACTACGTTCAAATTGAAAGTTTATATTATCACTTTGAGCTTAGTTTTGATTTTTTTTAAAATGAAAACGCCAAATGTAGATTCATTCTTCAAGATAAAAACTACTAAAATTTATGAGCAAAACATTCATTTACAAAATGAAGACCATCATGTTCCAAAGTTATAAATCCTTAAAATTGATGATGCATGATTTCGAGATTAGCAAATTAGAATGTGGTAGTATCTCAATGGTAAGTGTGATGAGATTCAAAGATCTTAGTTTGAATCGAAACATGGTGAAAGATAATTTCTTATCGAAATGTTTGGTTGTCAACATTGGAAAAAAAAGTTAAATATTTACTACAAATTCAATTATAAATAATTTTTTGTGATATGAATGCAACACTTTTTTTTAATGTAATATAATTTTTTGAAATAATGTTAAATTATTTTTCAATGCCACAATTTGTTTTTAATTGTCACTCTTATTTCAATTTTTGGGTTCGTCCCTGATTTAAGCAGTAATCATTATTGTTCAAGTCACGATTTGAATTCAGATGGGACCGTGTGAATTTCCTATGATGGGTAAAGTTAGAGTGATAAAGTAGTTTTAAAGATTGAGGGCCGAATTGTATGATCTTTTTAGTTTTTATTTTTTATTTTTAAAATTATCAATACATTTTTAATTTATCGCAATAGGAAAAAGATCACATGAGAAGTGTAATCTTCCATGAGAAATGAGAACTGTTTACATCCATTAGATTATAATCTAATGGCTGTTATTAAACCTAACTTATTCGCACAATCGTCATTTTTAAATAGAATTAAGGGTAAATTAGTAATTAGCTTAAACTTAATCGTTAATCAATCGGCGTTCGGCTGGCCACGATCGGGATGAAAACCTTCATCATCGCCCATGAAAATCACATCCCATTGCTCGGAATCACATCGCCTATGTAAATCAGTCGACATCAGTCGATGTTTTGAGTTTTTTGGGAAGATGAACAGTAACCGGACTTGCCGCGCGTCCAACCTTTACATTAGGCCCGCGCCCAACGTTTATATTAACTTGTTAATGTCTACGATGGGCGCGGCTAACTTAATGTAAGCGTGGAACGCACGGATGATTGTGTAAATGGTACGAATAATCCTTTGAAAAGCAACGAATTATGTATATAATTACTACAAATTATCCTTTGAAAAAGTACGAATTATCATTTAATCTGATCAAAATATGATTGCTACGAATTATCCTTTGAAAATGTACCAAATAGAATACTACGAATTTTGTATGCAATTACTACGAATTATAAATTATAATTCGTAGTTTTTCGAAGGATAATTCGTAGCATTTCAATTGAGCGCGCTCAATCAAGACATTAACGTCGCGCTCAAAGAAGACATTAACAAGTTAATGTCTTCTTTGGACTCGGAGACCTTAATGTCAGCGTGGGACGCGCGACACCTTCAGCTTCCCTAGGGGAAATCGGATCGGACTGGTTTCAGACGGCGGATAATATTGGTTGATCGGACAGTGTTGGTCGATCGATCGAGAGTGTCGGAGGTTGACGACGTCTCTATTCATCGGCATCGCAACGTCGGACAACGAGTTGCCGGAGATCGACGGATCGGAGAAATCTAATTATTGGACTAAACTACCCCTAATTCGTATATTAATCTACTAATTAGTTCGTGATTTGATTTATTTAGATTTAATCTGAGTCATTAGTTAAATAAAATGAAAGGATGAGATTAGTTCTCATTTCTTACTAAAATGACACTTCTCACCGGAATCGAACCCTACCGCAATAATGTAATTTCATTTCACATTTCCTGATTTATTTATTTTTTAAAAGACATAAAAGTGAATATAAATTTTGAGATGTGATGGATCGTACTCGTACAACTACAAGGACTGAGAGGTCATCGTACACGTGCAGAAACGGACACAATCGTCCTGCGAAAAAATCGAAACAATTTTAAAAAAGAAACCCTACTTCACCTACCACCCTTCGCCTGTGATTGATTGCATTATTAATCTTTTATTGGTAATGATGACGCCATCGCTCACAGGCATAGCTTGGCTGTATATCAGCGAAAGCGACCGACTCCCAATGCCCTTATTCCAACTCCAATCTCATGACCCACCTCACATTTTTCATCACTCTCTAACCCTGATCAGCAAATTTTCGTCTCCGATTCGAAGTGGGTGCGTGAAAGATTGTTGCTTGGAGCGTCAATCGAGCAGTTAGGGATCGGAGACTGAAGAGAGGATCTGGTGTTTTGAGCATTTGAGGTGCATTTCGAGTGGTTTCATTGGTTTTTTCTTCAATTTTTGGTTGTAAAATTGCCCCTTTTTTTACTGTTAGGTGAGAATTGAGATTTGGTTCCTGCGCGCCATCTGTTTGCTAAATTGCTCAAGTGAAATTTTTTGAGGTTTCTTTGGCTTTGCTGGTTAGATTTTGATGGTGAGATTTCATTGTGTTTACCTAGGGCTTCTGGCTTCAGTCTGAAGCGATTGTGACTGATTGATTAGGGTTTTTGTTCTTTTGTGCCATGATCAGTAGATTCTTGTTGATAAATGATTCCCTTGTTTATGAAATCTTGTGGAGATATTTTTCTTCAAGGTGAATGAGTCAAGTGTTGATTGTACAATATTCTGCATAGCCATTTTCAACCATGATGCATCTGTATCGGTCTTTAACATTATTGGAACTTGACCTTCATACGCTTGTCAGATTTGGCAAGTTGGATGGTATTGATGTGATTGAATTTTCTGTATACCAATCAGTTGATTATTTTGTGCGGTTAGCAATTTTCATACGTTTTTTAAATGCAGGTATCTGAACTAGCAATCTCCAGTAACCCTTTGTTGGTAACTTTCTCCTCGGTAAGAAATGTCTGCTCCCCCGGTAGAGCAGAATGGAAATGCAAACGGTGATGTGCTGCATTCAGTGTTCGAGATCGACGATGGTGATTTCTCAAGATTGTTAGACAGACCCCACAGGCCTTTAAATGTGGACAGAGAGAGACAGAGATCATTCGATGAAAGGTCTTTCAGTGAATTGTCCATTGGCTTCTCGCCTCGTCATGCCCTGAGGACTTCCGATCATCACTTTCGGATGGTGGACCACCTTGAACCTGTTTATTCTCCAGGCAGAAGGTCTGGCTTTAGTACTCCGCGGTCGCAAACTGGGTATGAACCTCATCCCATGATTGGTGAGGCTTGGGAGGCCTTGAGAAGATCGTTGGTTTATTTTCGTGGTCAACCTGTTGGAACAATCGCAGCCTTAGATAACTCTGATGAAGAGCTTAATTATGATCAGGTGAACTCCTTACTTATTGGTTATCATGCATTATCAGAATCAAAATATTTGCTGTATGCTGTTATTCCGTACTCATAGATTGTGCTCCCAACGAAAGCTATCTATTGCTATGTTAGTAAGCGTCATCCCTATATAACCTAGAATGGGAGTGTTTGATTTATTGCGGAGCTTTACTGCTTTAGTATCATACGAAAGTTGGTTAGCCTTTTGATCTTATACTCGAGCGGAGAACAACCTAAACTACTGATTAGGCTAACGTTTTCCTTATGTTCAAATAGGTGTTTGTGAGAGATTTTGTACCAAGCGCACTAGCCTTTTTGATGAATGGAGAGCCTGAAATAGTCAAGAATTTCTTATTGAAGACTCTACGTCTTCAATCATGGGAGAAAAAAATTGATCAATTTAAATTAGGAGAAGGAGTGATGCCCGCTAGCTTCAAAGTGCTTCATGATCCAGTGAGGAATACTGAAACTCTGATTGCCGATTTTGGTGAAAGTGCAATAGGAAGAGTCGCTCCTGTTGATTCTGGATTTTGGTGGATCATATTACTTCGTGCATATACAAAATCCACCGGAGACGCCACCCTGGCAGAAAAGCCTGAATGTCAAAAGGGTATGCGCCTTATTCTCAGTCTATGTCTCTCTGAAGGGTTCGATACATTCCCGACACTTCTATGTGCTGACGGCTGCTGTATGATTGATAGGAGGATGGTGAGTATTTCTAAGCCTATTGCTGCTCCCTTATAATGGATACTAATGGTTAAGATTTAGAATCTCTCTCTTCGCGTGTTCTGATTTCAATATCCTTTTTTATAGGGTGTGTACGGATATCCGATTGAGATTCAGGCACTTTTCTTCATGGCTTTGCGTTGCGCTTTAACTTTGCTTAAGCATGACATCGAAGGGAAAGAATTTGTGGAACGAATTGTGAAGCGCCTTCATGCTTTGAGCTTTCACATGAGAAGTTATTTTTGGCTAGATAAGAAACAACTCAATGACATATATCGATACAAAACGGAGGAATACTCGCACACTGCAGTTAACAAGTTCAATGTAATTCCTGATTCTCTCCCTGACTGGGTCTTCGACTTCATGCCCAACCATGGAGGCTATTTCATTGGAAATGTTAGCCCAGCCAGAATGGATTTCCGTTGGTTTGCCTTGGGTAATTGTATCGCGATTCTGTCATCTTTGGCTACTCCCGAACAGTCTACTGCAATCATGGATCTTATAGAGTCGAGATGGGAAGAATTGGTCGGTGAAATGCCAATTAAAGCCTGCTATCCTGCCATTGAAAGCCACGAATGGAGGATTGTCACCGGATGTGATCCTAAGAATACTAGATGGAGTTATCACAATGGAGGCTCTTGGCCAGGTATCTTATCTTCGTAAATCTGTCACTTTTCATTTCTACATCAATGCAAATCAAATAAAGTCTACAATTTCCCACTGTTTGTTGATTAAAAATTTGCTGTGCGTCTGAAAGCCGAGCTCTCTGAATTGGCTTATTACAAAATTTGGCTATTCAACTCTCGTATTGTATATCGTTGGTAATAATTTTCTGAGCTGCAAAGCTGATTCTGTAATACTAACCTGAAAAGTTTCACCTTGATGACAACGCAGTGCTGCTGTGGCTACTCACAGCCGCTTGCATTAAGACAGGAAGACCCCAGATAGCCAGAAAAGCCATCGAGCTCGCAGAATCCAGACTATCAAAAGACAGCTGGCCTGAATACTACGACGGGAAGCTCGGCCGCTACGTTGGCAAGCAGGCACGCAAGTCCCAAACCTGGTCAATCGCCGGATACCTAGTCGCCAAAATGATGCTTGAGGACCCGTCCCATCTCGGCATGGTTTCCCTGGAGGAAGACAAGCAGATGAAACCTGTGATGAAGAGATCAGCCTCATGGACATGCTAAGGTGGAACTTTGCTGCTCTTGCCTTCTTCTCCAGGATCACTCAGATTCATTTTCAGTACATTTTCATCATCAGTTGAGAGAGACTTGCAAAATTATGATTCTTGAACCTCCTCCAGTAATAAAAGTGGTATGTAGACTTCTGTAATTTTTCTCAGTGTCATGTTTTTTAAGAACTTTATATTTTTTAAATAAATTAAAATTAGATAAATTTTGAGGCAAAATTTTCATTAATTTTTATTTTCTTCTCCTCAAAAGTGTCTGAAAAATGATTCTTTGTATTTTTTTCTATATATATTTTGAACAAAAATGTTCGGATTAGAAAATTCGTTTGAATTGGAAATGAATAACTGATAGTGTCAATAGCAGAAAGTGGAGTGGCGGTGTCAAATTTCATTTTATCAGATTTTTTTTAAAAATTAAATAATTTTCAACAACAAGCGAAAAGCCGACGACGCTTTTCTCACTTGCCGATCCCCCAAACTCTTCGAGCCGATCCGAATCTCGATTCGACTTTTTTTACGGAAATTTTGCGACCATGCGAGCGCCGAAGAGACCGATCCACACGGTGACGACATGGGTCAGAAGGCAGCCGCCGAAGGTCAAGGCGTTTTTGGCTGTGGTGTCAGGCATGGCTGCTTTGGTTTTGCTGCGGTTTGTGGTTCATGATCATGACAACTTGTTTGTGGCTGCCGAGGCTGTTCATTCGATTGGGATTGGCGTGCTTATTTATAAGCTGATGAAGGAGAAGACTTGTGCTGGTGTGTTGATTTGCAAGCTTGGTTTTTTTATTTACTTTTTAGGGTTTTGATTTTTAGTAGCTTTTAGCTGTTGGGGATGGTTAGGGTTTCGGATTTGAATTGGGGGTTTTGGGTACTTGATTGTAGTGTTGTGTATAGAGCAGGAGAGTTGTTGGATTGTGCAGAAACATGAGTGTTATACTGTTATCTTTGGTAAATTTGTTTCCTTTGTTAGTTTTGGATTACCAGTAGCATGAAAATGATTGATTATTTGATGCAATGGTGCTTGCGAGATGCTGAAGTGGAGAGTCAATGTTTAGAGAATGCTTAAAACAGATTGCTTTGTGAATAGAATCAAAACTACTCAATAATTTGAGAAATGGTTATAATTATGTGCCGGTCTTGTTTATTGGTTAGTAGAGGTAGCCAAACTTGTTGATTCGAGTTATCAATTTTATTGGCACATTTGTGCATGTGTTTTGATTCTTAGGACCTTGTATTTCATAAATGGCAAAAGTGTTTCAAACTTAAGTTTCTAATTTGAGAGTGTCTTAGATGGAGAAAATGTTATCTTTGTGCGCTGAAGGCTAATGTTATCTTCCAAATATGCTTTTTTTCAGGACTTTCGCTCAAAACCCAAGAATTAACTGCTATATTTTTAGCAGTGAGGCTGTACTGCAGCTTTGTTATGGAGTATGATATACACACGCTGCTTGATATGGCTACATTATGTGCGACCCTGTGGGTTATCTATATGATCAGATTTAACTTAAGATCTAGTTACATGGAAGAGAAGGACAACTTTGCATTATATCATGTGGTCAGTGCCCTTGTCTGTAACATTTAGATTTTTCTTTGGTTTGGGTACTGCAATGAGTCAATTGGTGTTGCAAAACTACATTTCCAGAGCTGTGAAAGTTTTACATGTTCTATTAAATGTGACTGTCATATCTATGCTGTATGCTCTTCAGCGTTCCTTCGTCAACTGAGCATGTGTTTTTGCTATCAGTCCTTCCTACTTAGTTGCCACGACTACGGTGTTGGTTTGTAGTTAAGGCTGTCTATCACGTATTCTCCATAACAAGAAGGTGACAGCTTAAAATATTGAAGTGTGTCATCTCTTTTGTTTTTGTTGTTGCCCATATTCAGTTAAGGCCGTCATTTGAGCATACTGCATTAACTGGTTACCTGGTTTATTCCAATGAATAGGAGATTCTACAACTCACTGCAATTGATCCTTACCTAAGGCTGTCCATTATTTCAATCATGCAACAAAGTGTTGCATAACACATGCATATAGCGCTCTATAGTTTTGCACAATCATGTGTTGATGATGAAGCCTCATACATGTATATAACTTCCTTTTTTTTGCAGTTGGGACCTTGTTTGGGTTTGGCTTTGTTGATCCATCCATCAACCTCACATCACATTGTAAACAGAATATCATGGGCGTTTTGTGTTTATCTAGAAGCTGTCTCAGTGCTGCCTCAGTTGCGAGTCATGCAGAATACAAAGGTTATTTCTAAAGAGAGACAATAACAACTCGCAGCTTGATTTTTTTACAACATCTCCGGTCACTAACTAATCTTGTTCCCTTTTGTTTAATCTATGCAGATAGTTGAACCATTCACAGCTCATTATGTCTTCGCTTTGGGAGTTGCAAGGTTCTTAAGCTGTGCTCACTGGGTCCTTCAGGTGTTACTCACCATAATTACCTGAGAAGTTTGGTTTCGGTGTCATGTGTCTTCAGTCTTCACATTTATAAACTTGATGTTGATTATTTGTTATCTATATCGGTCCAGGTTTTGGACACCAGGGGACACTTACTGGTAGCTCTTGGCTATGGTTTGTGGCCTTCAATGGTTCTGATATCTGAAATCGTCCAGACATTCATCTTAGCCGACTTCTGCTACTATTATGTCAAAAGGTCGGATATCGATCCCACAGCTGAAAATTCTTTGTTGTCATAATATCTCGATATTTAAACTTTTTGTACTATATTGATGATGTGCAGTGTGTTTGGAGGACAACTCGTGTTGCGACTCCCCTCTGGGGTGGTTTAAACTTATGGAAGACAACACCTGAAGGCAAAACTGGTTAATCAGACATATGCTGGCAGGTGACAACGCTGCTGGACACGAACACTTACCAGTACCGTCAACGATGAATTACCCACCTAATGCTCTGTAATCTTTTTTCTCTTTTTTACACTTGAATTGCATAGGACTGGATGTAAAGGGTGGTGGTGGAGAATGAATATATTTCTTCTATAACATCTGAACTAGTACTTGAGCAGATTTAACATGCCTGCATTTATCCACATCCTAAACTAGGTACATTTCAAGCTTGGTCTTTCCTTTGGAAATTGTGTTACAGAGAACTTTGATTCATCTTTTTAAACAAGATGGTTTTTTTTCCTCCATCTCTTGCATGAGTTTGAGTCACACAAGTACACAACTCAACTAAAGTCCCTTACTGTCCCCCAAACCCATACCCCTCTTAAGCTCAAAATATTGATGACAATCCAACCACTTGAACCACAACTAGTGTAATCAATTCCACCACTACTTAGGGCGTTGGGAGTTGCAACGGTGGTGTGGCTCTCCCCCGGGCATGTGGCGGCCCGGGTTCAAGTCTCTTCAAGCGCAAGAACAGATGCTAACAAATGAGTCCCTTCAAGCGCAAGAACAGATGCTAAAAAATGAGAAAAATCTGCGCTATCAAAAAAAAAATTCCACCACTACTTCGGCGCAAAGGTGAGGTCTGGTGGTAGGCGCACCCACCCAACACAAGGGATGCTTGGTTTAAAATCCTCTAACAACACTAACCCCTAACACCCCATAAAAAAATATAAAAAAATTCCACCACTACTTCAACCTCTCTAATCCAACTTTGAATGCCATTCAATATGTAGGACTGATCTGACTCTCTCTGGGCATTTCTATAAATCAGTCTTGAACCAGTCAGATTGATCAAGTCCAAAAACAACATTGAAATGGGGTTGACTTTGAACCATGATGAATTCTGGCTGGCTGCTTATCTGGTTATGAGTTGAATATTTATCTCAATGGGCAGTTGGTATGTAATTTCTGTCTGCTAATGAGAACTGAAGATACTCGTCACTGCATTTATATGTGTGTAGCACTTGAGCCATTTCTGCTTCAAGAAGCTTGATCAGTGTAGTAGAGATGAATGCTGGATTTGGGGATGAAGAAGCTCAACATGGTGCCAATGGAGTACATCATGTTGCACCAATGTGAGTAACTTGAATTCCAAGTAATCTATATGTAGAAGAAAAGAGTGTCACCAGGTAACTGTTATTGTCAATTTGCAGGTCTGAGAAGAGACTAATTGACGCGCCGGCCAAGCCGAGGAGTCATGCTAGTCTGGGGCAGAAACTGGGATTTGAAGAACTCTTCTCCTTGAAGGTAATCAGTTTCTTGAATTTGGGTTTTTTTTTTCCTTTTCAAAAATGGATATGAACTGAACTGTTTGAGTGATTCAGTTATGGAGAGCTTCATTTGGGGAACTAATTGGGACAGCAGGTCTGGTCTTCATGCTAGACACAATCGTCATATCGATTTTCCAGATCGAAACTCAGCACCCAACTCTTCTAATGTCGGTTCTGATAGCTGTATCTGTGGCAGCTTTGGTCCTATGCATCATGCCGATCTCCGGTGGCCACATTAGTCCAGTGGTCTCACTCTCAGCAGCACTCATAGGCCTAATGTCCTTCACAAGAGCCTTTGTTTACATTCTGGCTCAATGCGTTGGCGCCACTTTAGGCGCACTTGCAGTTAAATCCGTGATCAGCTCAGCCACGGAGGACTTGTTTTCGCTCTGTGGCTGCACAGTTACAGTCCTTGTTCCCACCCCCAACGGCCCTTTACCCGTAGGACTGGACACAACACGAGCCTTATGGCTCGAAATCTTTTGCACTTTTCTTTTCCTTGTTGTATCCATCTGGACAGCCTTTGACCTCCGCCGCGACAAGAGGCTCAGCCCCTTGATCATATGCTCGATCATTGGCGCGGTGGTTGGGATCTTGCTGTTTGTGTCGACTACGTTGACTGGAAAGAGAGGGTATTCAGGTGTTGGGATGAATCCGGCAAGGTGCTTAGGCCCCGCCCTCGTCCGAGGAGGCCATCTGTGGACCGGACACTGGGTCTTTTGGGTTGGTCCTGGCATAGCTACTGCTGCATTTTACCTGTATATGAAAATCATTCCCAAAGAGCATTGTCATCCAGTTGACTACAGATATGCTCTTCTGTAACACTATGTAATCCTCTCTTCATTAAATAAAAAACAAAAAATTCAAATATTGAGATAAATTTTGTTTTTATATTATAGAAGACAGGTAAAGTAAAAAAAAAGAATTAATGAGAGTAAATAAGTTAATCTAGTAAAGTAAATTAATTGGCGTCCTTGAATGGAAAAATATCCGGTGCAGTGCAGCAAAATGCCATGAGTGTCAAAAACGACGTAAATATTGTAAAAGACAACATACCTGCATTGTTTTCATTTGGCTCCTGAGCTGACTTTACATAAGTTTTCGAACAGCAGAATCTCGGTCCTGTCATCAAACTGTTCTTGTTGCGCAATGCTGATTTGTCCTCACATTGCATAATTCAGCTCTTTGAATAAAACCACCACTGAGTCACAGATTTGTTACTCAACCATCGAATTCCGTTATTCCCAAGCCCCAATTCATCACTTGTCGCAACAAGGAACTAAGCGTCGAACTTGTCCATTTCAGTAACTCCATTCTGCAGTCCTTGTTTTTCTCACTAACTGTATTTCCCCCGAAATTAGTCCAAGTCTTCGTCAAAACTCTATAAATACTTAATCTGCAACGCAATTCTTCCAAACTCGTATTACTTTATTTTCTACCAGGAGATAAGAGAGTAATGGGTATCTTGCCGTTGAAGAATGTCCTTGCGAAGCAGAATGTACGTCGGGTTCTTTCAGCATCAGACACCACAAAAGTACCAAAAGGGCACTTAGTGGTCTATGTTGGAGAAATGGACAGAAAGCGGTTTGTTATTCCCATCACATTCTTGAAACATACTTCGTTTTTGAACATGTTGAGACGGTCTGAAGAGGAGTTCGGGTATGATCATCCGACTGGAGGGCTCACGGTTCGCTGCAGTGAAGAAGTTTTCGTTAGCCTTGTTGCGAAAATATATGGATTAGTCTGAAAAAGTTAGATAAAGCCTAAAGGCACTTTTCTTACTCCAAGTGTAGACTTTTGTAAATGAAAATTTTTTGCTTGAAAAATTCCGAAGTTTGAATTTTACCTGCTAAAAATGCGCGAACCAGGTCCTGATGAATCATGACTGAAAACCTGTCCTGATAAATCTGCTGGCCATTACCTCAGTTTTGCATCCAAATAAAGAAAAGCACAAGGCCATTTGCCAAGTTCTACTCGCAACACTTCACGCTGCAAACTAAGTTCCAATGAAAAGTGTCTAAATGCTACTCAGCAGTCTCCCACAGCCAGACTCGATTAAGAATCCTTTAGGACTTAACACCACCGGGGATTTAGAAATAATTTTCAACCACCAATTAGTGCGCCTCGAGTAAAACCCGTCTAGCTGCGACATTTGTGTCACGTACTTAACCCAGCCAAAATTCCAAACCTTGCTGCAAAAAAAACTTCTCCATTTTTTATGAGAACAAAAAATTTCTCTAGACGGGAAGTTTGACATGAACAAGCTAATAGTGCTAGTAATATGAGAGTACGGATTATTAAAATAAAATGAGCCCATGTAAAAAACAAAAAGTAATGTAATTTTGACTTCATAAAATAAATAAATAAATCTGAATATCGGATATAAGACTAAAACTTATTTGGTGAAAAACTAATGTCACTTTAAATGTATTTCTAGTTCAGAAAATGGCAATAAAATTTGACGAGTATACCTGGACAATATAATCACTTAGAGACTTGTCAGGAGACTGTATCTGTAAATACAGACAGCATTTCAGGCTCAAATCCTGGACTCAAAAACATAAATTCATCCAGGAAGATATTCGCTATCGATGCGCAGAAAGTCAGATAATACTTTCTTGGGCTCAGATTCGAGTATCTCACAGTTTAGTCTGTTGCCATCAGCTTGTCCAGCTCAGAAAACAAACAGTTTCGAACATTTTGTAGAAGCCAAGAAATCTGCATTGCTGACTTTACGTGAGATAACGAAGTGCAGAATCTTGGTCAGGTTACCCAACTGTTCTTGTCGCGCAATGCCAATATTGTCCCGATACTTTCCTCATTGCATAAATCAGCTTTTCTGTTATCTTCCGAATAAAACTACCTCTGAGTCACAGATTTGTTACACAACCGTCAAATTCCGTGTCACTTCTGGTAACAAGGAACTAAGCATGAAATTTGTCCATTTCAGTAACTCCACGCTACATTCCTTGTATTTCCCCCTAACTGTTTTTTCCCGAGATTGAGTCCAAGTCTTTCTCTAAACTCTATTTAAACTTAATCCACAATGCAATTCTTCCCAACTCGCATTACTTTATTTTCTACAAACTACACGAAATAAGAGACTAAATGGGTATTTTCTCGTTGAAGAATGTCCTGGCCAAGCAGAATGTACGTCGGGTTCTTTCAGCATCTGACGCCACCAAAGTACCTAAAGGTCACTTAGTGGTATACGTTGGAGAAACGGAAAGAAAGCGCTTTGTTGTTCCCATCACATTCTTGAAACATCCTTCGTTTCTGAACATGCTGAGACTGTCTGAAGAGGAGTTCAGGTATGATCATCCGACTGGAGGGCTTACTGTCCACTGCAGAGAAGAAGCTTTTGTCAGTCTCGTATCAAAAATATACGGCTTGGTCTGAAAAAATTCGATAAGCCTCAAACCTGTAGTTACTCCAAATCTAGACTTTGTACAGCAGAACGAGAGTTTAATGGTTGAAAATTTTCGAAGTCGTACTCGCAGCATTCTGGCCTAAATATCGTTCAGGCCAGAACGACTAAAAAACAAAATCAAGAAAGTTATATAACATTCGTAGCCTTGTACTCGACTAAAGCTACGCATAAACCTTTGGGAAATAAATGGATCTTCCGAAAGAAGATGAAGGTAAATGGTACCATTGATAAATTTAAAGCAAGATTGGTAATCCAAGGCTTTAAATAGAAATATGGTATGGACTACTTTGACACTTATGCACCAGTTGCAAGAATTTAAACAATTGGATTGTTGATAGCCTTAGCATCTATTCATAAGTTGCTAGTACATCAAATGGATGTAAATACTGCTTTCCTCAATGGAGATTTGGAGGAAGAGATTTACATGAAGCAACCGGAAGGTTTCGTAATCCGGGGAAGAGCATAAGGTATGCAAACTTGTTAAGTCATTATATGGTCTTAAACAAGCACCTGTGCAATGGCATCAAAAATTTGATGAGGTGGTACTATCTGATGGATTCATTTTGAATCAGTCGGATAAAACGTATATAACAAGTAACTCGGGAAATGGAGTTATCATTTGCCTATATGTAGATGACATGTTGATTTTTGGCACTAATTTAAAGTGCTTAAATCAAAAAAAAAAAGAATTTCTGTCATCTAAGTTCTCTATGAAGGACATGGGAGAGGCGGAAGTTATTCTTGGGATAAGAATAAAGAGAGTTGAAGGAGGTCTTGCCTTAACACAATCTCATTACATTGAGAATGTGTTAAAGAAGTTCAATTATATGGATTGTTATCCAGTAAGTACTCCTTATGATTCCTCTACTCACCTATATCCTAATACGGGAAAGCCTAAGTTCCAATTGGAGTATGCTAAGGTCATAGGCAGTTTGATGTACGCCATGACTAGTACAAGGTTAGATATCGCATTTGCGGTAGGGAAGCTTAGTCGATATACTAGTAACCCTAGTATGCAACATTGGCAAGCAATTCATAGGGTCCTTAGGTACCTTAAGGGGACTATGAACTTTGGTCTTGTATATTCATATTTTCCTTCAGTCATAGAAGAATTTTCGGATGCAAGTTGGATCACAAATGAGGAAGATCATTCTTCCACAAGTGGATGAGTATTTCTACTTGGGGGAGGTGCCATTTCATGGGCATCTATGAAACAAACTTGCATAAGTAGTTCTACAATGGAATCTGAATTTGTTGCTTTAGCCGCGGCTTCAAAGGAAGCAGAATGACTAAAGAACTTAATACATGAAATTCCATTGTGGGAGATACCGATATCGCCCATATCGATTCATTGTGATAGCGCTGCAACATTTGCTAAAGTATATAGCCATGGGTGAGTTGGACCAATCAGATTGAGTTAATAGATTAACACTCTAAGAAGTGGTTAAAATTTGAGCGCTCCTCTTTATTCTATAATATTTAATATTGATTTAATATAAGGTAAACTCGGCGATTTTACGAGTCGAGTTTACGTTTCGATTCCACCTAGGGGTCGACAATAGGCAGGGCAGGGCCGGCCCAGCCCTTAATGAAATGGCTTAGGGCCGAACATATGACATTTTGGAAGGGCTTTCGAAAAAATTAGGGCCGAGCAGGGCAGAGCTTGCTTCAAAATGTCTGCCCTAGGGCCGGCCTTAGGGCCGAGTAGTGAAAAGGCTTTTAGGGCCGAACCGAACGGCCCTATTATTAGGGCCAAACTTAGGGTTGGGCTTATAAAATCATTTATTTACCATATCAATAAAAATTGTATTATTTTAATTAAACACATCAATAAAAAAATTACAAAGTCGCAAAAACATACATATTTTAATAATATTAATATAAGGTGAATAGATTATTATAATTAATTGCAAAAACATACATACTATAAAATTAATACATATGTTGAATTATATTATTTGAAATTATACATAAAAAAGTACTTAATTGACTATTATATTATAATTTGATTTATTGAAAGTAAAATATGAAAGGGCTTATCGACTTTTTAAGGTCGGGTCGAGTAGAGCATTGTTAGGTCGGACTTTTTAGGGCGGACAGGGCCGGGCTTTTTTAGGTCATAGTTAGGTCGGGCTCGAGAGCCGGCCCTAGGGCTCATAGGTTGTAGGGCTTTGTTTAGTGCTTTTGAGCCCTAGCGCCAAATGTTGACTCCTAATTCCACCTATGCAAAACGAATCAAGGTAAAAACTCGATTCTAACAACCTTCGGTGTTAATGCAATTAGGTTTTTTACAAATACTTTAGCCTCAATTCTTCCTTGATGGGCCGACTAGAACTTTTTAATGGGCCCACAATGGAATCTCGTACTGACATCACGCGTGACGCCATGTTTCACGTGCGTATCGGAGCAGAAGATGCTCGAGTCTGAGTTTGCATGTGGTGCGGAGTGGGAACGCAAGAAAAGCCAATGTTCCCCCAAAATGTACTAAAATGTGACAAGTTTAGAAAGCCAAAAAAAAAGTGAGTGAGTGATTAAAATATTCTCATGCATTAATTTGTTGTTGCCGACATATATTTGCCTCTTTTCACCGTACATTAAACGGCATGAGAACTAAGCCGTTTTCATAATAAACTCAATTTTAATCTAAGTATGAATCATGGTTAAACATGGTGGGGTGTACCTCATGTGAAAATTTGAGCGAAGTGTGAAACTATGACAGAACAAAGGTCCTCTGTTTTCAAACTTGTACGCTGATTGTGATGGAATATCGGCAGCAGCCATTAGGTGGTAAAGTAGTCGCTTTGAGGGTGTCGTGTATTCATTGGTTTAGGTTGGCTATAAAAAGGTAGTGAGACTGATCAAGTGAAGCAAACACTCAGTACTCCACATTTCAACAATGTATTCCATGATCAGACCTTACTTGTTACTAGTGTTGCTACTTGGAGTAGTGGCTTCTGAACACTCTCATGAAGACTTGCTCCATAAGCATCGCCCATTTCTCAAACATAAACCACCTCACCATCCTCCTGAGAAGAAGCTTCTAGAAGAAGCAGAAGGATTATCTGGTGGGAAGCCCTTCCCACAACCAGAGCCTAAACCATTCCCCGAGCCAAAGCACAAACCATTCCCTAAAGACAAGCCCCCACACCACCCTCCGGAGAAGAACCTTCTAGAAGAACATAAACAAGTTGGGAAGCCCTTCCCTGAGCCCAGGCCATTCCCACAACCAGTCCCAGAGCACAAGCCATTCCCACACCCAGAGCCCAAACCAGTCCCAGAGCACAAGCCATTTCCGGACCCAAAGCATGAACCATTCCCCAAACACAAGCCCCCACACCACCCTCCGGAGAAGAAACTTCTAGAAGAACATAAACAAGTTGGGAAGCCCTTCCCTGAGCCCAAGCCATTCCCACAACCAGTCCCAGAGCACAAGCCATTTCCGAAGCCATTCCCACACCCAGAGCCCAAACCAGTCCCAGAGCACAAGCCGTTTCCGGACCCAAAGCATGAACCATTCCCCAAAGACAAGCCCCCACACCACCCTCCGGAGAAGAAACTTCTAGAAGAACATAAACCAGTTGGGAAGCCCTTCCCTGAGCCCAAGCCATTCCCACAACCAGAGCCCAAACCAGTTCCAGAGCACAAGCCGTTTCCGGACCCAAAGCATGAACCATTCCCTAAAGACAAGCCCCCACACCACCCTCCGGAGAAGAAACTTCTAGAAGAACATAAACCAGTTGGGAAGCCCTTCCCTGAGCCCAAGCCATTCCCACAACCAGTCCCAGAGCACAAGCCATTTCCGAAGCCATTCCCACACCCAGAGCCCAAACCAGTCCCAGAGCACAAGCCATTTCCGGACCCAAAGCATGAACCATTCCCCAAAGACAAGCCCCCACACCACCCTCCGGAGAAGAAACTTCTAGAAGAAGCTGCTGACGTAGAAAGCAAAGGACGACAAAGTGGCACTGTGAAACCTCTTCCAAAAGTTGGGAAGCCTTTCCCAGTCCCGGAACACAAGCCTATTCGTAAGCCAGGTGGTCCCAAGGTGGAGAAGGCATTCCCAAATTTGAAGCCACCACACTACCCTCCAAGGAATTAGCCACTCCATGCTGATCATTTGTGTTACATGTCATGTGAGCATTTAGAGAATAAGAGCCACTATAGAGGCTAGAGACTCATATATATGTTGCTATGCTCATCAGTCCCACTCTACGTGACGCATCTTGTATCAGTTACTCCTTTCATTACTTTCGATAATAATAACAAATATATCACTACACCGGCTTGATTATAGAATAAATGAGTTTGAGTCATTCACATAAGGATCGGTCATAGGGCAGAGCATTGTTCGGTAATTACTGATTTACCGAATTAATTTACGGTTCCCGAATTAATTTACCGTTCCCGAATTAATTCGGTTCGGTAATTTACCGATCGGTAAAACGGTAAAAATAATTCGGTAATCGGAATGATTTTTCTTATTCGGTAATTTACCGATTACCGAACAAGATGTTTTTTAATAATATTTTTTTTATAAATATAAAAAAATTAAATATTTTAATTAGGTTATTTCTCATCTATTTGAATAACTTTTGTGATGAAATTTTGTTGATCAATCCTTTTGTTGTTGAATTGTTCAATTTCTTTTATTTTTTGTCACTAGATGATTAGTCGATCTTTTTATTATTAATTGGTTTAATAGATTAATGGATTATTAATGGATTAATGGATCAAACCATGTCATCCGTTTAGTAATGGATTCTTAATGGATTTGGATTAGTTCAATCCATTAACTAAATGAATGGATAATGAATAAATTTAGTGAATGATTAATGAATGATTAATGGATAATGGATAATTTTGACACCCCACTTGTACTCGACTAAAGCTACGCATTAATGTTTACTCATACTCGATGAATTTTCCAGTTCACTGGTAATCGTTAAAAAACGCGCGAACCAGCTCCTGATGAATTGTTACAGACAACTTGTCGTGTAAAATCTGCTGAGCTTACCTCAGTTTCCCATCCAAATCAAAAACAACAAAAGATCCTTCGCCAAGTTCCAACCACAAAGGCCTAGATTCTACTCAGAAGCGAAAAGGTCATCCTTTAGGACTGAAGATTCAGAAATAGTTTTCAACCAGCAATCGACGCGCCTCGAATAATACCTCGCTACGAAAATTCAAAACCTTGCTACAAAATAAGTTCTCCATTTTAGCACATAAATATTGAACAAGCTGAAATTGAATTGCTGGTAATAAGAGACTCAATGTCAAAAAGCACTCATCTTTCTGAAACCCTAACTTCAGATTCTGTAATCAAATTCTTGAGCAAGTGTTGCAAATCCAAAGATGTTAAACGCATTAAGAATCTCCACAGCCGCTTGATCACTACTGGACTGATGTACTTATCTCAAAATGTAGCATCAAAGCTTGCGCAGTCATACGCGATCTGCATCCGCGAAAACGGCTTCCAAGCACTTTCGCGGCTGTTCAAAACGATGAACCCGACCAACCCGATCCCGTTCAACGCGATCGTGTCTGATTTCTGTCGGAAAGGGATGTCGTTGTTTGCGTTGAAGACGTTCTGTTTTATGCATGGAAATGGCGTTCCGTTGGACACATATGCTTTGTGTAGTTCGGTGAAAGCTTCGTGCTTTACGGATGGGATTGTGTTTGGGGAGCAGATGCATTGTCTGGTGTTGAAGTCAGGTTGGTTGTGTAGTGTTTTTCTGGGGAGTGGATTGGTTGATTTGTATGGGAAGAAGGGCAGAGTTTTTTATGCACAGAACGTGTTTGATGAAATTCCTGTGAAGAATATTGTGTGTGTCAATGCGCTTTTATCTGCCTACGGTGAGGTTAGATTGTGGTTTGAAGTACTTGAACTGGTGAAATCTGTTCCTATGTTGGATTTGGTGTATGATAACTTCACGCTGGCTGCCAGTTTACGGGCATGTACTGGGCTCTCCGCTGTTAGATTAGGTACAGAGGTTCATGGATATGTGTTACGGAGTTCTTTTCAGATGGAAACTGATGTGTATTTGAAGAGTTCTCTTATCGAAATGTATGGAAAGTGTGGCTTAGTGGAATCAGCGAAACATGTCTTCAATCTAGCTGGGATCGCGGAAGGTAAAAACAGCCGCATAGATTTGGTATTGTGGACGTCGATGCTTGGAGTATACGGAAAAAATGGTTGTCACAAAGAAGTGATTTCTTCATACAACTGGATGCTACGAGAAGGAATCATACCAGATGATATTGTATTTCTCACTGTAATCTCAGCTTGCGGCCACACAGGGCAAGTGGAAAGAGGTCTAAAATATTTCAACTCCATGTCAACTGACTTTGGACTGCAGCCTAAACCGGAGCATTACAGTTGTCTAGTTGATTTGTTATGCAGGGCTGGTGAGCTGGACAAGGCATGGAAGCTGGTGTCTGAGATGCCTAATGAAGGAACAAATAATAACTGCAGCATGCAACTCTGGGGAGCTCTCCTTAGTGCCTGTTTAGAACACAGAAATCTGGATCTCGGTATACTAGCTGCTCAAAAAGCTATAGAACTCAATCCAGAAAACTTTGGATTGTATCTCAAGCTATCAAACTTGTATGGCATGTTTGAAATGTGGGACGAGATTAACCGTCTGAGGAAGTTTATCCAAGCGAAGGAGTTGGTTAAAGGCACTGGATACAGCCAAATAAAGTGTTGAGCAGAGATGCAATGAAGATGGAGATAGTGATTTCTTTTGGAGTTGTCTCAGGCTTGTCCGAGCTCCATCTGCAGAACCAAAACATGAAAATTACAGGGGTGAGGGACCATAAGTGATTGTTTTCGGTGCCTCATTCGATCTATCTAGCTTGTATACAATCTCAACATAGTGTGATTGTTCCACGACTGCCTCCTGGATTCACTTTTCCTCCTGGTATCATTGGAACCCTATCCTATTTTTATCACTGAGCTTCATTTTTTGGTCTACACATCATTTGTGCTTAATGATAATTTTGGGTGTGCACTTATTGTAGCTCTAGCAGAAGATCAAAACAACAGCAGGGAATACAAAAGACCATCCACTCAGCCAATGGTTTTCACCTCTCTCTGAGTCGGATAAGCTTTTATAACTTGCTGCCTGACGTCAGCAGTTCGCAGTCAGCAGGTGTGTTTAGTTGTTTTCCTATTTTATGCTTTGCAAATTATGAAAGTTATAAAGAGATAAGGGAAAATGTTGCTTTGCTCCTTCTCGTTAGGAATGTATATATATATATATATAGTGTGCATGGGTTACTTCAAGGTCCTAAATAAGGCTGGAATGAATCAAGAAATCAGAAATCACGTGTTTACAATATATAGATATATATATACACTATCAAATGCGCTAATACTATCAAATATACGCTAATACAAAATAAAAGGCTCTTCGGAATGATTCTTGAGTTTGCTGATTGTTGTTTTTGTCAACTTACAAATCAAAACAAAAGTGTATTGAGAAATGATGTATAGGAATCAGTTAATGAATATTGAATATGCAGGTTGAAGCTCATACAGTCAAACTCAGCAGACAAACTATTGCTTTAGGGGGGGCAGAATCAACCATTTGAACCAACAGGGCATCAATAGCATAATATCACATGGCAATAGCATAATATCACATGGCACGCATAAGGTTGTTTATTGTTTAGTCCAGCATTCATCAGTGTTATCTGTTGTAATTGTAACGCCTCGAATTCTGAATTGACTATTTTTTTTTTGATTCACAAGTGGATTTTAACCACCGAAACTACACCTAACACAGCTTACAATTAGACATTGCTCTGGATACAAAAAACAACTGGATTCGAACTTCTCAACATTAGCACTACTCTGCCAGTTAGGGCACATCTGAATTGACTATTATCCCACATCGAGTGGGAGTAGTGCTTGTGCTAGCTTGATAAGCTAGCCTACTAGCTAACATGTCACCAATCTACCATGGTCTTTTGTGATAGACTCTAGTTTGTGGTGACCTAGGGGAGAGGGCGGTGGCATGAAGTCTAGGACAGACTATGGCTTGTATCAGTTAACAATAAAATAAACCATATAAAGATGTTTTTTAATTTTTTTTCTCCAGGGAATAATCCCAGCTCTAACTTCACTCCGTCTTTATATTCTTCACCATCATAGTGAACCTTTTTTACAGTATGCTGATTGAAATCATATTCAATAAATGCTGATGGAACGATGTATCTCCTCTCTTACAGTCTAGGATTCTAGTAGATGGTGCCTTATTTTTATTATAGTTCTTTGTGCACTTGGTTCCATGAAAACCAAAATCGGTACTCTGTTCGTCCTGATTTTGTTTGCATATTGATGGGATATTGTATTTGTATATTGGTGAAGAGAAATATTTTTTGTGGCTTAGAGGAAACCCTATTATAGAAACTGGCAGGCTTTATCAATGGAATTAGAAGATTTAGATTGCTATTAGTAGCGCTATCTTGCACCATTAGCTACATAATGTTTTGTTTAGAATCATGCTGTTTGGTTCTTCTTACAGGAACCTATCTTCAGAGGACTATAAATGGCACTTTTATTTGGCTAGTCTGGTTCTTTAAGGATGCATCTATAAAACTACTACCAAACTGTCCTTCAACATTTTTGTTTATTCCGATTTCAGATTTTGTTTTTATGCCACCTATTGCTGATTGCATATCCCGTGAGCTTTACATTAGTCACCTGTAACTTGTGTTTGTACCATGGGGCCTCTTATTTTTGTTTGTTTGTTTGTTTTAGGACATGGCAGCTGCTATCTTAACAAAAATGGCATGTGCTATCATTTCAATTCTGTACAATCGTGTTCCATGGAAGTGGTATGTCAAATTTCTCAATTATAAGATGTGCCCTTAATTACAATGGGTCTTGGCTCTCGATAAACATTGTTCCTTTTTTTTATATCTCCGTTATTCGTTTGCATTGAGTCACTCTACTTGCTGTAGCATGTAAGCCTGTCATGCATGAATAATGCTATGCCTATTTCATCTATCAAAATGTAGTTAGAAAGTCAGGTGTTTGTATGCCTCA
Organism: Rhodiola kirilowii; assembly: GCA_033675215.1. Taxonomy (NCBI): domain Eukaryota; kingdom Viridiplantae; phylum Streptophyta; class Magnoliopsida; order Saxifragales; family Crassulaceae; genus Rhodiola; species Rhodiola kirilowii. The sequence continues at coordinate 3,655,146 of CM066193.1, read as the reverse complement.
AGTGCTGCCTTGGGAGGCTATATATCCTTCTTTTTTTTTACAGTAAGACTTAGGTCTGAATTTAGCTGCAAAGCACCTTAACTGCTTAACGATTGTTTATCATGTACATTGTCAAAGGGACAGTTTGAACTTCCTTCGAAAAATCATATAATTACAAAATTAATGTTGCTTGAAATTACTTGGACTTCTGGGGTGAAAACGCAAAAGTCTCACGCTTACAGAGATCTTGTATCGTGTTAATTTCAGGCCAATCTGTGCCCTCATTCTGCAGCTGGATAATGGGTAAGCTAGCTTTCTGACGACTGGCATATCAATCCATAACATGCCTGGTTTTCTTTATTCTCTTTTACATATTATTGGCTTTTTCTCTTGTAGTATTTGAAACCATCCCTTCAAAACTACAGGCGCGAGGAAAGGATTGAAGGCAGGCTGATGGGCGATGACAGTTACAGTTACTCCCGAAGTTTCGCTGAAGGATCCTCACCGGGTATTACCTTCTCCAGGTTCTGTACACAGACAAAAGTAACATGCCTTGCATGTGCCAAATCAAGGTCGGTGTCTGCATCACAACTAATCTAAATAGAAAAGAAAATTCCTTCTGTAAATCACTGGTAAGGATGGTGTCCTCTCTCATGCTTTTCTCTCAACCATTCTCATTCACAGAACATGCACTGTTCTTACCAGAGACAAAGACCTGCAGCCATTCACTGTCCTGTTCTTTTCATTACAAGCTGTTAGATTTATTCCCTTGTTATATAAAATTCCAGTAATGTTAGCATCTTCTCTTACTGATGGCTCCTTAGATTGCTTTAATGAGACCTGTCCAAGTTTAATGGGATTAAGCACAGTAAGCAGTAAGATATGTGGATATCAGCTCTCAATAGTTGGCATTACAGATACATGTGAGCATCTGTAGGCTTAAGTCGTTGACAGTACTGTAGTGAAGGATGTAGCGTATCTGCGCATTTAACCCTTTTTCAGCTTTTTTGCCACCGGATCTTTTGAGTCCTGGACCATGGAGGAATAACAGCTGATGCTATGGACCAAAACTATAACGGATATTGATGACTATTTTTCAGTGGTTGGCATTCTGATTATGGGTTTTCTCTAATCTGGTGGTGGTGGTTTTTTCATCTCTGTGTGCTTATTGCTGCAGGACCACCAGGACAAGGAAAGCCCATGTAACTGAATTTATAACAACGTGCTAGGAGATTTTTTACACAACTGACGGTGAAATCGAGTAAGTAAATAATAAGAAATAAAATCGATTCGTTCTGGTTTCATTTCATTTCTGTGCAAAATATCTGTACAACTTGTGGTCTGTCTGCAATCTGCATTGTGAAACATGTTTGCTGGTTCTTTTTTGCCAAGGCATGTTCTTGCAGCGCTGATATAAATAAAAGAGCCATTAAAACTCAGTTTAACGCCTCGTTTATATCCATATCAAAAACAGCTTAACATGTATGGATCTTGTCTGGTGGCTAATTACAGTAATAACTAACAGGGTCCCCATTTTGTTCTCAGGTGCATCCCAGCCACTCGATTTTCAAGTCAGTCTACCTCATGAACACCTCAACATGATCTTAAAATTAGAATTACCTGGGCCGAGGTTTCTGACTTGATACTATTGTTTAGATTATCCTGATTCCTGACTGACCAGGCATTAGCGTTACAAAATATACAAATGCAGATGTATCAAGAAATTTCAGACATGCGTGGATATAATATTAGCATCAAGCGCAAGTGTGCCAGACACAGGTAAATGTGCTTTAAAATCTTTAATTAAGCATGTAAACGTGATACTCTCTTATTTCCATGTCTTCGTACTGACTGTTGATTTGAGCGTACCTGTGTTTAACATTTAAGTACTAGCGTTAACAAAACCTTTTGTCGTATTGCTGGAAGTATTTTTCAATGTCTATGTACTTGCAATACGGCTTACTGAAATTACTGTCATTGTTTTTTCCAGGACACTTGAATATGACAGAACTACGCGAGGGAAGGCTAGACATGTGGAGTTAGAGCACAAAGGACACACCACCCTGTGGTGTCCAGTGATATGAGTTAGCAACAGACAAAGTGGGATCTAAAGGCACCACTGGCAGCTGGTCTCCTACTCACTTGCTGGCCCTCTTATTGACATTAAGGTCCCAAAACTGTCCCCTTTCCACCGCATCCTTAAATACCCTTATCATACCCTCTTCCAAATCTCACCAATCACCACTACCTCACCTCACCTCACCTCCTCTACTCCTCCCAGCTTCCTCATACTCTCCTCAAGTTAGAAAGAAAAGATTATGGCGCAGAAAAGATCAAACAGGCTCTCGCAATCTGCTGTAATCAAACAGATACTCAAAAGATGTTCCAGCCTCGGAAGGAAAAGTAACTACAATGATGAAAATGGGCTACCACTAGACGTGCCCAAAGGGCACTTTGTGGTGTATGTGGGCGAAAAGAGATCAAGATACATAGTCCCGATTTCCTTCTTGGGTCATTACGAGTTCCAGTGCTTGCTCAGACAAGCTGAGGAGGAGTTTGGCTTTGATCACGACATGGGTCTCACTATTCCTTGCGACGAGATGGTCTTCCTCTCCTTAACATCATCCATAATGCTAAGATGCTGATGGATCAAAAAGCCTAAAAAAAACATCATTTGCCTTCTTTTCTTCACCTTTTTTTTAAAATTTTGAAGAAGATGTGTACATAAGTTGGAGCATTTAAGGTGCTCTGCTTGTTTTTTTCGCATCTTTTCGCTCCTAAGTTTTTTGAGGTCTTGATCGATAAGTCCGTCGACCCAAGACCAGGTAGCCAGCCAGCCAGCCAGCCATGCAGCAAGCAAATGATGAAGAAGAAGATTGTGAATTTATTGGTGTATGATTTTTAGATCTGTAAAAATATTTCAGCAGATTTGATCCCTTCCTGACAGTGTCTTGTAATGTTATGTTATGTTTTTTTGGTGCATCCTATGAGATGAACTCATGTTTAATGAAGCCACTTCTTTTCTCTACATTCATCTCTGTTCAAAGAAAAACTGACATTATAGATTATACTCATAACAATTGGTTTTATTTTTTGCTATAAAAAATATATTTTATCATTATAGTATTATTTATTTTTACTGGATATGATTGTGTGATAGATCTTTTTGGTAGATTTTGCAGTTGAAAAATGGAATAATGGGGTTGATGGGAGTTAGCTCATCCTACTTTTCTATGGCTCAGTTATGTTGTTAGAAACAAATAGATGAAAAAAGCCATAATTCAAGGTAATGGTGGTTGGACTTGGACATGAATATCATGGAAGTAGTGTACACATTTTCACAATCTTTTGACTCTTGTTGTGCTATCTTTTGACCCATCTTTACTTCATCATCTATCCAAATCATCACCTGTAGGCTGGAGGAGCGTTCAAATGATAACTTCTTATTTTTTTGAAAATTTGAGATTTTAATCTTTATCTTCCAAGATAAGATGCAATAAGCATTTTCTAAGATGCATTTTGGTGGTGAGACGTGTCCCATATGCATTTTCCAACATGCATTTAATGCAAAGTCAAAATCACTTTTTTTTACTTTTCTTTTTGGACATGTGTCACGTGCAGATTCAAAGATGCATCATGATATAATGATGAGATTTGAATTCTCAAAATTTTAAGGATTCTTAACCGAGCGCTTCCCTCATCACCTGAATATCAAATATTGTTATATAAATCAAATCCACGTATTTTTACACTTTCAAAATAAGTTTTGCACTTTTGAAAGTGTATTTGCCATTTAAGCAAAAATTCACTTGAAAGTATATTAAGGTTATAAAAAAAGTGTATTTAGTTAAAATTCAGCTCAAAAGTACATGACAGTTTGCAAATTAATGAATCAAATTAAATGGATGATGGGAGTGAGATTTCAGATTCTCATTACATTTATTTAGAGTTATATTTTTATATATTTATAAAACAATTATTACGTGAAAAAAGGTTCTAGAAGCATTTTTTTACTTTTGGAATTTATTAAATAAGGCAAGCATATGTTGTTACCAAACAAAACAAGACATGTAGATAACCCTATATGTATTTTTAGTGTTGCGGAAATGGGACACTTGTAAGATGATAACTTGGAGTCTTCTATGTCAAAAAACTCCGACTACCAGACAAATTTCCTCCATACAACATATTCTTACGATTACTTATAAAAGACAATTAACCAAAGCCAAATCAAAAAATAAATAAAAGGAATGAACATCACCACATCATCAAGAAATCAAGGAAATTGTATTTTTAAGGGCGAAGAGAGTGATTCAGTGGTTGAGCACTCCCCCGGTAACTTTGTTCTTCCTGATTCAATTCCATATCTAACAGATTCTAACCACTAACCATTAAGTACCTATCAATAAAAAAGTAAATTGTGTTTTTATAGTGACATTCAAAATTGTGAAATATCATTGGACCAAGTATATATACCAAATGGCAAGTTATGAGTGGCTTGTTATGCTTCCCTATTTGCTCTTGTCTTGTTTGAATAATTTAAGACTTATTAAAATTTTCATGTTTGGCATTTTTATGGGTGTTTTTAAAGATTCTTCTTTTTTATACTAACGTTCTAATTTCATCTGGTCTAACACTTCTCACCATAAGAAGTCATTTCGACCCTCTCAGGATTTGAACTTTTGACTTCAACAATAATAATCACTACTCTTACCAGTTGACCACGCCTAGAAGACCTGCGATAACTTTTCACCTATTTTCCTTTTCTACAAAGGCCAAGCTACCGTCTTGGAAGAAATAAAATGGGTTTGGTCCCCTAGCCAAAATCATGCACGAGACGAACTCTTATCTTTAATTTATTTTTGGCCAATGGAGACATTCTAAATGAATATATCTCAATATATCTCGGTTCACTTATGAGTATTGATGAAAGTAATAATGTTCTAATTATGTCAATTGTAGGTCTTATGAGAGTGACCTCTAATTAAGGGGCTCTTTATCAAAATTTTCAATATATTTGGAGACAAAAGTAACATGTAAGTGTACAACTTGGTACCAATACAATAATCAAACAATTAATGATATGTGAAACACACATTGATAATACGTTAGCCGTTAGTTAGTCAATATCAATTAAACTATAGACCCTAAGTTATATTATATATATAAATCCTAATCTTATCCCTAGTTAGTACCCCGCGCCACGAGCTTATGCTTGTATATTATTATTATTAATTGTACATTACGCACATTATTATTTATTGTCTGAGTAAGATTGATTATCCATCCGACGGTGTATGTGGTATCGTGTATGCATCAACCGTATATCAAAATGATAGCTTGTATGCACATTTTTGTATTTAAAAATATACATACATGAACTAAATATATATTGTGTATTTTATTGATTAAATAACCGAAATAGATGGCGTACAATGCAATCAAATGCGATGAGTGTCAAAACGGCGTCGTTTCAGTAAAGACGACGTCGATTCAACTGATATAATTATTTTTAAATTTAACGAAATGATATCGTTTTGATACTCACCGTATCCGAATTCTTCGAAGAATTGTATAATTATTGATTGCCCCATGATGATGATGATGATACATTCCATTGGTGTCAATGTGTATGTGTTGAAATTTTATGTTAGATAGTTATTAGGCTTGGAAAAAGTAAAGAAGCACATTTTGCAGAGTTTTTATTAGAAATGACTCAAAATGAGTTTGACATATTAGAAAGGACCTACGCGAGTTTCACATTTCAAAAATGACCCATTTTTTATGAAACCGAATTCCCAGGAATCGGCTTTCTGTATTTTTTACAAAACCGGATCCCCAGAATTTAGTGTTATGTGCAAATCAACACGTAGAGTTCTCTCATTTGAACGTGCACATAACACCGGATCCTGAGGATTCGGTTTTGTAAAAAATACAGAAAATCGAATCCTATGGATCCGATATTTTGAAAAACACAGAAAATCGATTCCTGGAAATCCGATTTCATTAAAATGGATCATTTTTAAAATATGAAACTCGCGTGAGCCATTTCTAATATTTTAAACCGATTTGGGTCATTTGTGAGAAAAACTCTATTTTGCGTTTGGTGCGGAGTTGAGGACCTTGCTTGCCCTAGTTTGGTAGGGAATGCCACGTTTAATTGTCCATAAAGGCACATTCAAATCAAATGATTACTTAAATAAATAAATCAAATGAATACTCATCATATGTCACTTCTAATCTTCTATGCTATTCATGTCATGACCAGACCAATTAAGAAAAGCTAAGCTAATGTATAATGCCACCGCCACTGCAAATAAGTTGCATACAATATTGAAAATATGCCAAAATATTTAAGGTAAGTCGCCAATATGATCTTCGACTTGTGAAATTTAACTGTCTCGATAGACGATAATTACTAAGTGAAAGTTTAATAATTTATCATGAACAATATTCGTGGCTTAATTAAATGGACAATGTTCACAACTTATGATTTTGAGGTAAAAAAAATTAACATGATAAATGATTTTGTAATTTATTATCCACATTCACATTACCACGTACAGGTATATAGCTATGCCCACTTTTTTATTTTTTTTGATAGGGTGTTAATGTAGTTGCTGAGTCGTCTTTGTATTTACTTCGCAGCAACAAGTTGTATAGGGTCTTCAACGGTTGTGAGAGTATCGTCACTTTGTAGCCTTCTTCTTATAGTTGTGTGATAATGAATAGTGCTTGGATAGCAATTTGAACCACGTAATCGCTGTCCGAATTCAATATTTCCACCCTATTCTATGCCTTGGGTTGCAGGAAATTTGAATATGAGATACAATCCAAATTGTTGAAAACACTTTGTTTCTAGGCAAAGATAACAAAGCACAACTTAGGGTTTGGGTGTGTTGTAAATCAAGAGAAAGGATTTTGATGTTTCTAGCAATTGCACAGCACAATTTCGTGTGTTATGAATGAGAAAACAATCTCAATTTATAGAGAAACAATCGGGTATGAACAGTAGATGCGACTGTAGACTGAACAGGCACACCTGTTGCAGTTGTGCGGTCGCACAGTCCTGGTGTGCGCTCGCACGCCAGTGAAACGTTGCAACTTTTTGCCTTGTTTTGCAGCCTTGTGCGGTCGCACAGTACTGGTGTGCGCTCGCACAAACTTGACCAGACGCACAGAAATCTTGTGCGTTCGCACAGTCTTGTGTGCGCTCGCACAAACTTGACCAGACGCACAGAAATCTTGTGCGTTCGCACAGTCTTGTGTGCGCTCGCACAATCTTGACCAGACGCACAGAAATCTTGTGCGTTCGCACAGTCTTGTGTGGTAGCACAGTCTTGTGCGGTCGCACACTTTCCCTGTGCGCTCGCACACATGCGTCCGTACTGATCTAAACCCTAAAATCACTAACAATCCTCCCCCATTTTTGGGTTTCCCTTTTGATTCAAAAAATACCTTGTTTTAAGCAAGACACGCATAAGCAGAAATGTCACTACGGATTGAATTTCCGCATAGTGTAATCACGCATACAATATACCCGAATTGAAATGGTGTCACTAAGGATTGAACCAATCAATTCATTTGGGTACTTGACGGCGACACACGCATGTGTTACTTCACAAACCGTTAAGTTTACTTGACTCTTGATGGCCCTTGAGTCCCTATCCATTCATAAACGTATTGAGATTAAACCCGATCTCTCATGAAGCGACCAGAAACTTCACGTTTACATAGGTAGATTCCTTTGTGGGTCACACAGCCCAATCGTGCTCCTACACCTAGCACTTTGTCAAGCAATCTATTAAGAAGAGTTCATCTTCAACCTAGACCTTTGTAGGTACTGAACACACACTTGGGGATGCATATTTGTGTTCATCAATCTTCTTAGGAATGGGCTTTCCGCATTGAATTCAGCTCTAACGCTAGTTAGATGTGAATTGGGTGTCCCATGACTAGATGATTATATGGGTTTCAATCCCATCCCCTTCACAGACTTAGTGATCACTTCCCTAACCAATCCCTTTGTTAAATGATCGGCTAGATTCTGCTGTGACTTTACAAAATTCACAGATATTACCCCATGCGTAATGAGCTCTCTTACCGCACTATGTCTAACACCCAAGTGTCTAGACTTCCCATTGTATACATGGCTATACACCTTAGCCAACGCTGCAGCGCTATCACAATGAATTAATATGGGTGATATCGGTCTCTCCCACAATGGTATTTCATGAATCATGTTCTTTAGCCATTCCGCTTCTTTCGAAGCTGCGGCTAGAGCAACAAATTCAGATTCCATTATTGAGCTACTGATGCAAGTTTGTTTCTTGGATGCCCACGAAATCGCACCTCCCCCAAGCAGAAATACCCATCCACTTGTGGAAGAATGATCCTCTTCGTTAGAAATCCAACTTGCATCCGAATATCCTTCAATGACCGAAGGAAATTCTGAATATACAAGACCTAGGTTCATTGTTCCCTTAAGATACCGAAGTACCCTATGAACTGCTCGCCAGTGATCCTCGCTAGGATTACTTGTATATCGACTTAGCTTGCCCACCGCAAAAGCTATGTCAGGTCTTGTACTTGTCATCGCATACATCAAACTTCCGATGATCCTTGAATACTCAAGCTGTGACACTGGGGCTCCCTTATTTGGAAAAAGGTGTTTGGAAGATTCAAAAGGAGTATTCACTGGATGACAATCCAAATACTTGTACTTCTTTAATACTTTCTCAATATAATGAGATTGTGTTAAAGCTAAACCCCCTTTTACTCTTTCTATTCTTATACCAAGAATAACTTCCGCCTCCCCCATGTCCTTCATGGAAAACTTAGATGATAAAAATTCCTTTGTTTGATTTATGCACTTTATGTTAGTGCCAAAAATCAACATATCATCTACATATAAACAAATGATGACTCCATTTCCAGAATCGTCAAACTTGCTATATACGCATTTATCCGATTGATTTAAGATAAATCCATCGGAAAGCACCACTTCATCAAATTTTTGATGCCATTGCATAGGTGCTTGTTTAAGTCCATATAACGACTTAACAAGCTTGCATACCTTGTGTTCTTGTCCCGTTACAACGAAGCCTTCCGGTTGTTTCATGTATATTTCTTCCTCTAAATCGCCGTTTAGGAAAGCAGTCTTTACATCCATTTGATGTACTAGCAACTTATGGATAGATGCTAAAGCAATCAACAATCTGATTGTTGATATTCTTGCAACCGGTGCATAGGTATCAAAGTAGTCCAAACCAAATTTTTGTCTAAAGCCTTGAATAACCAACCTTGCTTTAAATTTATCAATGGTTCCATCCACTTTCATCTTCTTTCTGAAGATCCATTTATTTCCCAATGCTTTATGACCTTGTGGTAAATCTACCAAAATCCAAGTGTTATTTCCCACTATTGAGTCCATTTCATCATTAATGGCTTCTTTCCAAAATGATACATCTTGGGATTTCATGGCTTCATCAAATGTCTTAGGATCATCCTCAATGATATGGCAATATACATATTGCAAGCCAATGTCTTCCCGAGTTCCTTCTACTAGGTACATTTGAAAATCATCACCAAATGATTTTTCTTTCCTAGCCCTCTTACTCCTTCTATTTTCTGAAATTTGAGGTTCATTTGATTCTTCAACTATACTAGGTGCAAGAGTCAAATCTCTAGGCATGCTAATTGATGAAAATCTCTTTTCATCAAATATGGCATCTCTCGATTCAATGATAGTATGAACCGGAACTTGCTTATTAGGTTCTATAACGTAGAATCTATAAGCCAAAGAGTGTTGGGCATATCCTATGAATATGCATTCAACTCCCTTTTCTCCTAAAGTTTTTATCTTAGGTAGAGGTAGTCTTACCACTGCCCTACATCCCCAAACTCTAACATGTGCCAAGCTTGGCTTCTTCCCATGCCAAATTTCATAAGGAGTAAGGTTGCTAATATTATTAGGAACCCTATTCAGTAAGTAACAAGCCGTTAACATGGCTTCACCCCAAAATCCGTCGTTTAGACCCGAGTAAGAAAGCATGGCATTAACCATTTCTTTCAAAACTCTGTTTTTCCTTTCCGACACACCATTTTGTTGAGGTGTGTAAGGAGCTGTGGTTTCATGAATGATACCAACACTTTGGAAATAACTAGGATTAAAGTATTCCCCACCTCTATCGGTGCGCAACTTCTTAATAGAAATTCCCTTTTGAAGTTCAACTTCACTCTTATAAATCTGAAATTTATCAAGAGCTTCATCCTTGGAATGCAATAAGTATACATAACAAAATCTAGAACAATCATCAATGTATGTTACTACATATTTTTTGTTTCCTAGAGATGGCGATGCATGGAAATCACATAAATCACTATGTATCAAGTCTAGTTTATTGCTTTCTCTAGTAACCTTATAAAATGGTTGTCTAGTAATTTTGGTAAGCATGCAGGTTCTACATCTATCAATGTTCATGTCAAATGAGGGAATTAAATTATGCTTTGACATTTTAAGTAATCTCTTGTAATGAACGTGTCCTAAACGTGCATGCCATAGTGTGGATATGTCAACATGTGAACTTATTGAATGAGTAGGTATTTCATGCTCATAATTCATGTAAATAGAACAAATACTTTCATTAATACTTAACTTGAACATTCCATTACACAAATATCCTTTGCCAACAAATATACCACCCTTTGACAACACATAGTTATCGGCTTCATACACTTGCCGATAACCTTGTTTGTTTAGAACAGTACCAGACACAATATTTTTCCTAATATTAGGTACAAACAGAACATTACACAGAACAACAGTTTTTCCACTAGAGAACTCTAGTTCTACACGGCCTAGTCCAAGGATTGGGGCAGTTGACTCGTCTCCCATGTGAAGAACTCTTCCTTCACTTGTAGCGGCAAATGACTTGAATAATCTTTTGTCTCTACACACATGTGCCGTAGCACCGGAGTCAACCCACCATGAAGTCTCATCATCCTGCAAAGCAAAGATTTCAGAAAAATTAGAAACATAATCCATATTAGAATATGTATCTACATTAGTTTCCAAATCTGAAACTAACAAATTCTGACCTTGAGATTTCTGCTCTTGGTTTTTATTACCAAAAGCCTTGTCTTGAGCCTTCTCGCTCTTCCCCTTTCCTACGCGGCAGTCACGCTTAAAGTGCCCCGCTTTCCCGCAAGTCCAGCATACGTTTTCTTTAGACGGTTGCTTCTTTTTGTTAGGACCTTTACTAACATACTCATTTGGCCTCTTCTTGCCTTTGTTCTTGTTCATCTTTTGAGAGCTTGTCTCCAATACATTAACCTTAGGCAAGGTTGTATCCACTTCCATCACGTCATTTTCACGCACACGAAGTTCCTCCTCCATTTGCAATTCCTTTGCGAGTTCCACAAGAGAAATGTCTTCCTTCTTGTGCTTCAAAGTACGGCGGAAGTCTTTCCATGCCGGTGGTAATTTGTCAATGATACTTGACACCGAGATGGCTTCATCCATCTTTAGATTTCTTTGAGCAAATTGCCCCAAGATACGTTGTATCTCATGGAACTGTTCCATTACAGGACGAGAGTCCACCATCTTGTAGTTATTAAAATTACTAACAAGAAATTTCACGCTCGAGGCGTCCTCAGCCATATACTTGGCTTCAAGAGTGTCCCATAACTCTTTTGCAGACTCTACGTTTTGATACAAATCGAAAAGAGGATCGGACATACCGTTGAGGATATGTCCTCTTGCGATGTAGTCGTCGTTCTCCCATTTGTTTCGTTCACGGAATGCTCCCACTGGTGCGTTATCTCCAACTTCTGGGCATGGTGTGGACAGCACGTACACCACTTTGAGATTTGTCAATAGGAAGTGCATCTTCCTCCTCCAACGCCTAAAGTCGGTTCCTTCAAACTTGTCCAATTTCTGGAATTGGTGCATCATATCCCTCACGCTCGCCATTGAATTGCAGAAAACTATTGAATTCGTTTGTAGTTGCTGAGTCGTCTTTGTATTTACTTCGTAGCAACAAGTTGTATAGGGTCTTCAACGGTTGTGAGAGTATCGTCACTTTGTAGCCTTCTTCTTATAGTTGTGTGATAATGAATAGTGCTTGGATAGCAATTTGAACCACGTAATCGCTGTCCGAATTCAATATTTCCACCCTATTCTATGCCTTGGGTTGCAGGAAATTTGAATATGAGATACAATCCAAATTGTTGAAAACACTTTGTTTCTAGGCAAAGATAACAAAGCACAACTTAGGGTTTGGGTGTGTTGTAAATCAAGAGAAAGGATTTTGATGTTTCTAGCAATTGCACAGCACAATTTCGTGTGTTATGAATGAGAAAACAATCTCAATTTATAGAGAAACAATCGGGTATGAACAGTAGATGCGACTGTAGACTGAACAGGCACACCTGTTGCAGTTGTGCGGTCGCACAGTCCTGGTGTGCGCTCGCACGCCAGTGAAACGTTGCAACTTTTTGCCTTGTTTTGCAGCCTTGTGCGGTCGCACAGTACTGGTGTGCGCTCGCACAAACTTGACCAGACGCACAGAAATCTTGTGCGTTCGCACAGTCTTGTGTGCGCTCGCACAAACTTGACCAGACGCACAGAAATCTTGTGTGGTAGCACAGTCTTGTGCGGTCGCACACTTTCCCTGTGCGCTCGCACACATGCGTCCGTACTGATCTAAACCCTAAAATCACTAACAGTTAATTGTTAGAATTAGTATTTGTTCGTTAGTGTAGGGACTTGAACCCGGGTCGCTTTGGACACCGGAGAAGTGCCCAACCACTGGGGTCACTCACTTCGCCATATAGCTATGCCCATTGAAGTCATTAACTTAATTAAACTCGATATAGCCTGCAACGAGTCATTAAATATCTTCTTTATTTTTTTTAATAAGGAAGTCATTAAATATCTATTTAAGCACTTAGTTTTAAACAACTAAGCTCCAGTAATACCACCTACATTCATTTGGATGTGGTACTGCGCAATCGAATGGCGTGATCACAAAAATGGTTCATTTCAATATCGTTTTAACATGATTTTAAAAAGAAAAAAAATTCAAAAGAAAAATAACGATGTTTTGATTTAATCAAGATATCGCTGATGGATCGTTAGGTTAGCCAACTATATGAGGGAGATCCCAGAGTGATATCCCTCAGACAGATGGCAGCGGAAATTAACTCTCGTACAGGAAATATGAAACCAAAAGTAAATACTCACGATTTATAGTGGAAACCTTACTGCAACCTTTGCAGCAGGCTGAAAACCACTTGCCTTCTGGACAGCTCCAGAAGGGCTTCAAGATCCGTATTATTGACAAAGGAATATACTTGTAGTTCGTTACACTTGTCTCACACAGTGACAACTAACAGAACTACTCAATTCGAAAGGTCAACTAATACGATCTACTCGTCTGCACACAGCAGTACCTCGTCAGCTCACGGAAGTTGATAACTCTGCAGTCTCCGAATGCTATCTCCAAAAGCCGCACCTTCACTTGAATGCTCTTCCTTCTTTTATAATGTCTTCAAGTCGGCCACACAGATCTTCATCGCAGATCTGATTGATATCTCACAGCTGTGATATCACATATATACTTGCCAAAGTTGGCGTCGATATTCCTGTCGTATATACTTAAGTCTCCTCATGTATATATTTGAATTAATGATCTTAATCAAATATCACATGCATATATTCTTGTATCTTCAGTGCATATCTCCGTGTATCTTTTCCCAGATCCGATCTGGTCATAAGTCGGTTTGTCTCTCACATGGAACACACCTCTCTCGCGGCTTTGCTCTCTCTCAGAGATGTCCAGTGAGCTTACCTGTCAGACAGTGATTTCTGCATACTCAAGTGGATTATTAGTTAAGTGTTTGTTATCATCAAAACACAAGGGTCCAACAAATTCCCCCTTTTTGATGATGACAAACACTTCTTCACATATAAGAAATCACATACAGCAATGATACCGGAACCACATCTACATTTCCTTTGGACAGCTAGCAACCTCAGAGTTTATATTCACTAGATATTTATTTAAAGTCTAGCTAGCACAGTTCCCCCTCAGATAGACATCCGCTGAAATTTTTGGTACTGATTTTTCCCCCTTAGTGTATGCACATATAGTTCTTCCCCCTTTTGGCATCATCAAAAAGATATGCAAATAAGAACACAGAGTGATGGAAAGAAAAACATTTCATTCATGCAGGCAAGAGGTAAGTGTGTCATACAGACACCACACATGCTGCAAGGAATTCAAAAAACATAGAGAGTTTAAACATGAAATTAAAAAAAATCCAAAATGAGGGGGGGGGGGTTCATGTGGGTGGGGATAGCAAGGAGGGGGGGATCCATGAGACAGTGCGGACTAAGGCACAATCGTGAACGAGTCCTTCATCTGGTTCACAATCTCTGTGGCAAGGTCTTTCATCTGTCCTGAGAAATCCTGGACGGCCACGGACATTGCCCCCGAGTCAACAGTTATTGCCAGCTCCAGATCAACCACCTTCTGCTTCACAAGCTGCAGTTCCGACTTCACCTCAACCAGTTCAGTTTTTGCCTCCATCACCTCAGATTTTACCTCCTTCAGCTCACCCCTGAGCTCCTTCATCTCTGCACGAATCACTGTCAGCAATGCCAGCACCTCACTTAATCCCTCAGAGGGGTTTGCCTCAGCACCACTGACGGGTGCAGCAACATTGATAGGCGTCACATCCTGGACATCCTCATCCTCATCTTCATCCACATCGACAACAGCAGGAACAGTCCAACCGACTCCGGCAGAGAACTCCAAGCCCAGTTTGGCAATGTGATCTTCACATAGTGCATACGAAAGCACTCTCTCGGCCTCAGGGTGGTAAGCTTCCCAATACCTCAGTATCTCCTTCACAAATCCAGGAAAGGGCAGTCCATTTGATGGATTGTTGCTATTGTTCTCCATGTGTTTCATGACCTGAAAGGCCAGGTTCACTTGCTTCCTTTGCACGATTTGATCAATCAACAGCATATCCTGGAAGGTTACTTGACTGTGTTTGTGCTTTCTGGGGGAGATGTTCGAGACAAGGATTCTGTGCAGAATTCTAGGGAGTACGTCCATGTGAGTGTTCTCCCGCTGGCCCTTTGCGGTGACATCCAACCCGAGTCTTTGAAATACTTCTGCCTTTGCTACAGTGCCTGGCCAGGCGCCTTTTGAGTAGGTGGCATACCCTCCTTTGGGCACTCCCAGGACTGTGGCCAACTCCCTTATGCTCACTGAGTACGTTTCACCGCCGACAACGGCCGAGAGTTCCCAGTTACTCTTTCCCTGCTCCTTCTCTGCAACCTTTAGTTGAGAGTAAAACTCTCTCACCGACTTCACATCCACCACAACAGTTTTTCGGAACAGCGCGCCCCAACCTTGGGCCTCCAGTAGGTCAATAATTTCTCCCAGCTTGTGTGTCACCATCCACTCAGTATCCAGCACCAACTCCATTGCAAACCCCTTCACCACCTCCTCAGATTCTTCGATGATACCGTCCGACTCGGCTTCCTCGTCAGTAATCGGAACGGAGGATGTGGCAGTTCTCTGACTTTTCCTGGCAGAAGGAGGAGCCGTCTTCCTTGCTCGTTTGCCTGCTGACCTAGCGGCAACCGAGGTTTCCTTTTTGATAGGGCGTTGAGAAGAGGAGTCTGCGCGCAGGGAATCGAGTCGCTCCTCAAATCTGACGACTTCTCTAGCCACTGTAGAGCCGGTTGGACCAGAATCAGACGGCGTAACCGACTGCAGGATGGTGTCCAGATTTTCGGGGTCTACACCACTTGCGATCAGCTTTGAAGCCATCTTAGCGGCAGAGGCGGGAGAGAGCTTTGATTTAGGGTTTGAAGACGCCATGGATTTAGGGTTTTGAGAATTCTGAACTTTCGTGAGAGAGAAGACAAAGTCTGAGAGTGGTGTGGGAACAGTACGCTCTCCTTTCTCTTCTTATACTGCAACAAACCCTAGCGTTCAAATGACACTGTCCTTTGTTCGAAACGTCGCCTCCTCTCAATAAGTAAACCGCCTTCAATTTTGCAATTTCCACCTTTTCTTCCCTTCCAAAAACGGTTCAGCAATAACTCCTTGCCAAAAACAAATCCGACTGAACAGGCATGCTCCAACAGACAGGGGAACGACACGTGTCATCTGAATATAAACGTGTCTCCTCATAAAGGCAACCGACGCGACAATACCCTGCTGCAGAAAACTGTTCACCTTTCAATTCAACTTTACGTCTTCCCGACGCCAAGACATCTTTACCGAAGGATGATTAACTGCCCAGCTTCACACCTGTCACAGAGATTGTTTCCCAGTCGTAGGGATCTATCCACGGTGATACCTCAGTCTTACTGTCTCATGGGTACACAAGGTTTTGGTATGATGTGCTGATTTACCCAAATGGTACAAATAACATCACACCCAATCAAGAAGAAAATAATATCATCCAAACAAATCATATTGGTTTCATACCTCATGTGGAGTGACTCCAGAAAAGGTAGTGCATCAACGGGCTCATAGGAGCGTTCCACACGAGGATAGGCTAAGGTTGGTCTAGAGTACCTCCTTGGTTTATATTGTGGGATCAAATATGGAGGTCTCTTTTGGGCAGAAAGGAATCATAATTTCATGCTTTTTGGTCCCTAATGCAGTCATCAATCTCATAGCAAGCATGCATGAGTGCATTATGAACACAGCCTACTTTTTCACTAGCACAGAACATCCATGTTAGACTCTCCATCAGACGTGACTTATATGCATCTAGTCTAGCCAATCACTGAGGGAGTAACAATTTAGCATAGCATTAAGGGAGAGAAACCATACCTAGTTCCAGCCTCAGCTTCTCGTAGGGTTCTCTGTGCAAAGCTTTTGTGAATATGTCTGCAATCTGTTCCTCAGTTCTGCAATATTCCATCTCAATTGTTCCCTTTTCTACGCAGTCACGCAGAAAGTGATATCGAATTTCTATATGTTTGGTACGAGAGAACTGCACTGGATTTTTAGAGATGTTAATAGCACTAGTGTTATCACACAAAATCTTAGCACAATTTGTAATAACACCATAGTCACTTAGCTGTTGCCTGATCCACAGCAGCTGCGCGCAGCATGCAACAGCGGCGATGTATTCCGCCTCAGCGGTGGACAGCGCAATTGAGGATTGCTTCTTTGAAGCCCAGGAGATGAGACATGGGCCGAGATATTGAGCCATCCCAGATGTGGACTTCCTGTCTGTCTTGCACCCAGCATAGTCTGCATCCGTGTATGCTTCCAGGCGCAATTCACCTCCCTTTGGATAGAACAGGCATAAATCATCTGTTCCTTTCAGATATCTCAATATCCTCTTCACCGCTTTCACGTGGGTTTCCCTAGGATCAGCCTGAAACCTTGCACACAGACAAACACTGAATAAGATATCAGGTCTGCTAGCAGTGAGATATAGCAGCGAACCAATCATTCCCCGGTAGAGAGTTTGATCCACCCGAGGTGAGGACTCATCCTTTGACAGGGTGTCATTTGGAGACATCGGAGTGGCACATGTCTTGGCAGATTCCATGCCGAACTTCCTTAGAATCTCCTTGACATACTTCTGCTGATGAATGCGGGTACCATCCTCTCTTTGACCAAATTGAAGTCCAAGAAAGTATTTGAGCTCTCCTACCATGCTCATCTCGAACTCGCTTGACATCAAGTCTGTAAACTTCTTGACAAGTTTAGGGTTAGTTGAACCGAAAATGATATCATCCACATATACCTGAACAACCAGAGTGTCTTGCCCTTCCTTCAGAAGGAAAAGAGTCTTATCCACCTCTCCTCTGACATATCTGTGGGATAGCAAAAACTGAGACAGTCTCTCATACCAAGCACGGGGTGCTTGCTTAAGTCCATACAGTGCCTTGTCAAGGATGTGGACGTGATCAGGGTGAGAGTGATCCTCGAACCCTGGTGTCTGACTGACATATACTTCTTCCTTCAGAACTCCGTTCAAGAAGGCCGTTTTCACATCCATCTGCTGTAGAGTGAAGCCATGGTAAGTCGAATAAGCAATTAATAATCTGATTGCTTCTAACCTTGCCACTGGAGCGAATGTCTCATCGTAGTCAATTCCCTCTTGCTGGTTGTACCCCTTGACCACCAGGCGTGCTTTGTTTCTCACGACGACTCCCTTGTCGTCCATCTTGTTTCTGAAGACCCACTTTGTTCCTATCACATTCTTGTCTTCAGGCCTGGGAACCAGTCGCCACACTTTGTTTCTTTCGAACTGATGCAGTTCCTCTTGCATGGCATTGACCCATTCCGGATCCTTCAACGCATCGGCAACCGTCTTTGGTTCTGCATGAGAGACAAAAGAGGCGAATCCACAGAAATGACATAGCTCATCTAAATTTAACTGGTTCTGCGATGAGTAACATTGGTAGTCCCTTGTCCAGGAAGGGGGCTGAGTAACTCTCCCACTCCTTGTGGTTCTGGGTTCTTCTGCGGTCCCTGCCGGAGGAGTATTATTCGCAGTCACTTCCTCATTGGGGGGGTCTGCATTAACCTCTATTACTTGTGCGTCTGGACCCTGCTCTTCAGCTAGTATCTCTGTTTGTGGAGCTTCGGCTGGTTCAGCAGGTTCTTGAGCAACAGTCTGAACGACCTCTGGAGCTGGTTCTTCAGTCTCGTTTTGGGCAGGTACCCAGTCGGGATCAGACCTGTCAGTAAGCTGAAGTTCTCCATCATCCTGTGAGGAGGGATCTTTCACAAGGTGTCCAGTCATAGCGCGCTCATCAAAGGTTACGTGAATGCTTTCTTCCACCCGTTCCAACCTCAGGTTGTAGACCTTGTATGCTCTGCTATGGCTTGGGTATCCTACGAACACGCCTTCATCGCTCCTTGGATCAAACTTTCCCAGATTTTCCTTTCCGTTGTTGTGTACGTAGCACCTGCAACCAAACACTTTCAGATGAGCGATGTTAGGCTTTCTTCCTCGCAGCAGCTCGTAAGGTGTTTTTCCTATCAGAAAGCGTAGTGATGCCCGGTTCAGTATGTAGCTGGCGGCATGTACTGCCTCGGTCCAGAATCCCTTGGGAACACCACTGGCAATCAGCATTGTCCTTGACATGTCTTCCAGTGTCCTGTTCTTTCTCTCTACCACACCATTCTGCTGAGGCGTCCGTGGTGCTGAGAAATTGTGATCTATCCCAGCTGTCCTGCACAGGGAGATAAACTGGGAGTTTCGAAACTCGGTTCCGTTGTCAGTTCGAATAGATACTAATTTCTTACTCAACTTGTTTTCAATTAGCTTCAGCCATGACACAAACTCAGAGAAAGTTTCATCTTTAGAGCTCAGAAAGATGGTCCATGTATATCTGGAATAGTCATCCACGATGACTAAAATGTACCTGTTGCCTCCACGGCTAACGACGTTGACTGGACCGCATAGATCCATGTGAATCATGTCCAGAGGAGCTGAGGTACTCACCGATTGTTTTGTCTTGAACGAAGTACGTACCTGCTTACCTGTGGCACAGGCGCTGCATATCTGATCAAACGAGCTTTCCACTTTTGGTAGACCAACCACTAATTCATTTTGATGGAGTTTATGAATCAGCCTCGTGCTTGCATGTCCAAATCTCTTGTGCCACAGCAATGTATCATCAGTGATGCTTGACAGACACAGCTCCCCGTCTGGGACGAATTCTGGGTCCACTGTATATATCTGATTCTCCCGGACACCTCGAAGAATTATTTTTCCTGTCTCAATGCACTTCACAACACAGTCGTTAGAATTAAATATCACTTGGTTTCTTCCATGTTGACACAATTGTGATATGCTCAATAAGTTGTATCTCAAATTTTCAACCAGACTTACTTGTCGAATTCTAATGGTTTCTGAAATTCTTACCTCTCCAGTAGCTACTACCTTACCTGAGCTCTTGTTTCCGAAGATAATGTTGTCTCCGGAGTAGGCTTGGAGTGAGATGAACCATCCTGGATCCCCCGTCATGTGTTTGGAGCATCCACTGTCCAGATACCATGGCTTGCTCCTCACTCCACCCTGCAAAAAGAGAGGTCAGTTTTTACGAACCCAGACAAGCTTGGGCTTACTGGGCTTTGGGACAGTTTTGGCAGCAGAAGGGAGCTTCGAGGGACGAGAATCATTGTCATCCATGAGGTTGATTTTCATCCTGGGGGTTCTTCTGGGTCGTCCGTGGATGGCTGTGTCATGGTGAGAACGAACCCATTCCGGTCTGTTGTCCCCCTTTTTAAGAGAAGCCTTTCTCCTAGGAGTAGGGGCGGTGCCGGCCTGTCTCTGATGGCTGTGATTCTTTTCGTTTACTTCTTTCCATTTCTCACAGCTGGCTCTGTAATGACCGGAGTGTCCGCAGTGCCAGCAGACACGGTAGTAGAGTGTACCAGTTTTCTTATGTTTCTTTACGTGTGCTGGTATCCTTCTCTGTGCCTGAGGGTCGATGGAGAAGGATTGACGATTGGAGCTCATCTTTTTCCATATTTCAAATGCCTTCCCAGCTTGGAAAGGATCAGAGTCTCTGTCGTGGAGATAACTGTCCTGAGGAGATGAGGCTGCTCTTCCCGACTGTCTTGTGGGTTCCATCTTTCTCTGCTGATGGGATCCCTCTCCGACTTCAGTCATTGGTTCCTTTCCTTTGGCACTCCTTCTGTTTTCTCCCTCCTTATTGGTTTCTTCCATATACCCAAGTCCGGGTCTGGCAAACCTTCTGTTGTAATCTTGTTTTACCTCCTCGACCTTTTTGGCTTCTAGTTCTCTAAGCCAGATCTTCTTTCTCTCCGATTCCTTTTGTCTGAGATCTGCAACAGCCTGACGGAGCTCCTCGTTGTCCAACTGGAATCTGTCGGATTCTGCAATTGACCGTACCTTCCTGGTATCGTCAATTCTTAAGCTGCTCAGTCTGTCACTTAGATCACTGATCTGTGTGTCCCTTTTGTCACAGGTGGGGCATTTGCAGATGTGCTCCTCCATTTGTCTCTCGAGTTTCATAGCTTTGGTTGACCAGAGACGATTGTTCTCCATGTCATCGTCATGTTCCTCTTTCATGACCTCAATCTGTTCCTTGAGGCTAGTGATCTTCTTTAACAATTCGGCGATAGTTTCTGCAAAGTCAGATTCACTGAATACTTGATCTATGAAAGAGTCAGATTCATTTACCTCATCGTTTGCGGAATTCGCCATCAGACAAGGCTCCTTGACGAGCTTTCTATCACTTTGTTCCTCATCAGAGTCACTCCATGCTGCAAACATGGCATGGGCTTCCTTTGGGGCAGGTGGTTCCCCCTTTTTCTTGCTGTAGCAGTCTTTAGCGAGATGTCCCTTTTTCTGGCAGTGATAGCAGATTCTTTCTTCCTTTGCTCCAGCCTTTGTCTTGCCTTCCTCTGAGGAGGATCCCTTGTTCCACCTTTGACTGTTTCGTCCTCCGCCAGAGTTGCCTCTGTTCTGCGTTCTGCCTGTGTTTGCCATCTTGAAAGCCCTAGAGAGAAGAGCTATCTCCTCATCCTCTCCTTTAGATGGCAGGCTTACTTGAGCTATGTCTAAGGCCTTCTCAACTTTAAGCGCTATAGCCTGAGATTTTCCAGCTTGTCTCCGGGCCATTTTCCTCTCGGCTATTCCAGCTTGGCTTTGCAGATTCGCCACGAGCTCTTCCAGAGTGACATCTTTGATCCCCTTCTGAGCTTGGAGAGCAGTAGTCACTGTGTCCCATCTGGAGCAGAGAGCTTGCATGAACTGATGAGTTACTTTCCACTGAGGGAGTACCTCATCCAGGGAGTTCAGCTGCGCGACGATGACTTGAAATCTGGTGTAGAAGTCATCCAGAGATTCGTCCTTGCGCTGTTCGACAGATTCGTAATCCTTTGTGGCAGCTAGGATTCTGTTCCTTTTGATGTCCTCGTTTCCCTCGTACAGTCGAGCAAGTCCATCCCACTGCTCCTTTGCAGTCTTGTACACAGCCATCTTTACTTGGTCTCCTGGGGAGAGGGCCATGTTAAGAACCTTTTTGGCCCTGGCATTCTGCTGAAGAGCTTTGTAGTCATCATCAGTGTACTCGTCTTTCTCCTTCTCTTTTGGTTTGTTAGGATCTGTCATATCCAGAATAGGGAAGTTACCCTTTTCAAACACTCGCCACAGCTTCCCATCCAGGGAACAGACATGGGCTTCAAACTGGTCCTTCCACCAGTCATACTCTCCCGGACTGAGCACCGGCGGCTTCTAGAACGAATCGCTTCCGTTAGACATGATTTCCTGCAAAGGCTAACACACAATCTAGAGCTTCCCGGCTCTGATACCAATTGATGGATCGTTAGGTTAGCCAACTATATGAGGGAGATCCCAGAGTGATATCCCTCAGACAGATGGCAGCGGAAATTAACTCTCGTACAGGAAATATGAAACCAAAAGTAAATACTCACGATTTATAGTGAAAACCTTACTGCAACCTTTGCAGCAGGCTGAAAACCACTTGCCTTCTGGACAGCTCCAGAAGGGCTTCAAGATCCGTATTATTGACAAAGGAATATACTTGTAGTTCGTTACACTTGTCTCACACAGTGACAACTAACAGAACTACTCAATTCGAAAGGTCAACTAATACGATCTACTCGTCTGCACACAGCAGTACCTCGTCAGCTCACGGAAGTTGATAACTCTGCAGTCTCCGAATGCTATCTCCAAAAGCCGCACCTTCACTTGAATGCTCTTCCTTCTTTTATAATGTCTTCAAGTCGGCCACACAGATCTTCATCGCAGATATGATTGATATCTCACAGCTGTGATATCACATATATACTTGCCAAAGTTGGCGTCGATATTCCTGTCATATATACTTAAGTCTCCTCATGTATATATTTGAATTAATGATCTTAATCAAATATCACATGCATATATTCTTGTATCTTCAGTGCATATCTCCGTGTATCTTTTCCCAGATCCGATCTGGTCATAAGTCGGTTTGTCTCTCACATGGAACACACCTCTCTCGCGGCTTTGCTCTCTCTCAGAGATGTCCAGTGAGCTTACCTGTCAGACAGTGATTTCTGCATACTCAAGTGGATTATTAGTTAAGTGTTTGTTATCATCAAAACACAAGGGTCCAACAATCGCTATCGTTCTAATTGCGCAACATCAAATGTTTTCCCCTAAACATTAGAGAAATATTGTATCCATTTAGTTGGGAAAAAACAAACGTATTAAAAACTACTTTTTTTTTTCGATACAAAAACTACTTTTTTAATGGATAGATTTGAAACAAACTTTACAGACGATTATACTTTAACTTTATTATAAATTATGCGTGTCGAAACATGTTTCCTAATTATTTACATGCTGATGAATCTCATTTGATTTTTCAAATCAGAAAAATTGACATTTTTGTCTTTTATTTCTTCTTATGTGATCCAAGAGAATTTCAGAAGCCAAAAATCCCCCCAACAAAAGAAAAAAAAAGATGAGATAAATGGTAGCTAGTGGGAGAAGGGAGGACCATAAAATTGTAGGTGAAAAAAGTCTCATTCTTGGAGGGTACAAATATATGTGTACTAGAGGGTACCCCATATGTGCACTTTGTAGTCCAATTTTTCATATTTACGCAATAGCTGGAATTCATATAAATGCACTATGCGTACAAAAGTATCCTATTTAATGTTCCTATTGACGACACATGTAAAAGAGCGTTCAAATGAGACAGGTCTCATTAGAGTGAGGCACGATCTCAGTCATCCATCAATCCCGTGCATTTGTGGCGCGTCACGTGACAACAGTAAAACCCACTACCAACAGTAGTGTGAACGCAAACGGTGACTGTGCCACGTGGATTCGCCACGTGCGTCCGATCAAGTCGATCAACGACTCGGATCGTGTCTCACTACCTTATTCTATCAACCCTGCCTCAACCGAATGCTCCCCAACACATGCATGATGCTTATAATCACTTTGATCATCTGGACTACGCAGTCTCATTGTGTGAATTATCCTTGGAAAGGGCACTCAACCCTACAAAAGAAATCCACCCAAATGCCCTAAAATAGCCCTGCTCTTTCTTAATATTCAGCCCAACTCATGAGGGACTATGTGATGAGAAATTTCATACCATTCCCTCAAATCTTTAACAAAAAGGATACAAAGCATAAATACTGATTATCTTCCCATTTTAACACCGAAACTATATATTCTTACGAACCTCACTGCTAAGGCGACTTAGCTAAATCTACAGAAGGTTTACAAATTTGTTTTCAGATTTAACAAGTTATCTTCTTATCGAGAATCATATCGGACAGCTTAACATTGAAGCAACCAACTATTCTCCTAAACCCAATTCCCAATCCGAAATCGTCAAAGTCATTAATGCCACAATTTCCAAGTAAGGCACACAAATTTATCATCCACCACGTAGGGATGCACAATCGGTCCGGACAGGACTGTACCAAAATTTACAGTCCGGGTCAGACCGGTGAACCGGAATTTTTCAAAACCTTGAACTGTGAACCGAACCAGACCGGGGTATTTATGGACCGGGACCGGACCGTGGACCGGATTTTTGAAAAGTAGATCAGACCGGACTGAATACCCTTAAGTTTACGGTCCGGACCGAACCGGACCAGTGGACCAGAAATTATATATGAAAATTATGGACCGTAGACCGGACCGAAACGAATTTTTTACGGTCCGGTCTTGAACTGACCTGTAAAATTCGGTCCGATCTTGGACCGACCCGTAAAATTCAGTCCGATCCGGTTCCAATATGAGTATTCCTATCCACCAGAACAAAAATTTGTCTCCACCAAATGCACTTCATTTTCAACAATAGAAGACTCATATCGGTTCAATCAGTAGCAAATAGTTTGAATTTCACATCCCATTTCTAGTGACACAGGGAATCGTGTCTTGACTCCATTGGATCACCCCATCAATTAATACTCCTAAGCTCTAATTTAGGCCATCAGTTTCAACAACAATAATGTTAGTGCAAGTAGTATCTTTTCCCCATACAAAGAATTTTTTAGCTATAAGTGAATCGCCAGATATGAAACCAACCCAAAAAAAATCCAACGTACCAATCATAATGTGAATTACACTACCAATAAATATAATATCAAATTCATAACCAACATCAAAATGTGGCCCAAAATAAGTATAACATTATATCAACTAAGCAATACGTGACTCCTTTCAGTTTCACATTAAAAAAAAAACTAAGCAAAACCCGTGACTGGAAATTTCAATATTCTTATCAGAATGTGATAAGCATGACCTGTATTTATCTTACACTAAGGGTGTGTTGGGTGTTCAATTCCCACCACCAACAACTGACAATGATCTCCAATTAATTTAATTGGATAAATGGGTCTTGAGTGGGTTGGGGGCATGCCTGCATGCTTTGTTGGGTATGTTCGTTTGATAACAAAAAGGCCCAACGGCATACCAAAAAATATATATTTCAACACGTACATATTTCTTCTACCTGCAAAACTAGTTTTTTTGTGACAAAGAACCAATGGGAAAAAGAATGTACATAAATCAATCACTGAAAAGGAATGTACATTTCACAGCTTCATTTCCCTTTATTACGAGCTAAACGGTTCTGATTTCCACAATCCAGCATCCAAGAATATCTGATCAGCTTCAGTATCTCCGCAGTTCTATAATATGGAAGGAAGTACAAGTTCCATCATATATAAATAAATTGAGACAGTCCAGAATAGTTACTGATAAATTAAAGTTAGTTTCCACATACATCGATCTGCAAGGTCATTCTTGAGCAAATAAATTTTCCTTTTCGTCAGTGCCTAAGCTGGATTTACAGTCAGGACTCAGTCGAGCTTCAGCATTAAAGTGGGGAACTACTGATGCATTGTATTTCAAAAACCGAATTTCATATTTCTTGATGGCAGGGTCTTTTATAGGTCCACGTCGCTTGAACACAAACTTTGGTTCTTGCAAAGTACAACAGTATGCATAAACTTTAACACCAGAAAGCATGAACTAATTTACATGTAGTTTCAGACTAATTAGTGTATTACGCGTAGTAAAAAAATCAGTTTTGAAAGAAAGCATGAACTAAGAGCTACAACAAGTAGTTTCAGACTAATTTACGTAGTAAAAAAACCATGAATTATTCAGCATTTTCAAACATCATTGGAAACTGACAAAACCCATCCCATTTCAATGCCCCAAAATAGCTACGAATTATGCATCTTATACTACAAATTTTAAGAATTCAGTTTTGAATGACCCGCTATATCATGTGTATTACGAATTACACATATTATGCTACGAATCATCCACTACGAATTATGCATAAGAGATACAAATAATAGATAAAAAATATGTGGCGAGACCTACAAAACCTTACAAATTTTATGCTTCCAAAACAGTAATTTGAATATAGTTTTGTCATATGTGAGTCCAGTTACGAATTATGCATAGTATACTACAAATGATTACAAAACCAGGTACAAATTATGCAACTTACACTACGAATATCTAAGAATTCAGTTTTGAATGAACTCTTATACCAAGTGTATTACAAATTATGCATATTATACACCGAATCATCTACTACGAATTTCGCATCATTATCTACCAATTTTAGCTACCCATTCAAAGCATATGTAACCGCAT
Source organism: Rhodiola kirilowii (assembly GCA_033675215.1). Taxonomy (NCBI): domain Eukaryota; kingdom Viridiplantae; phylum Streptophyta; class Magnoliopsida; order Saxifragales; family Crassulaceae; genus Rhodiola; species Rhodiola kirilowii. Next base: position 3,628,494 of record CM066193.1, on the reverse strand, counting down.
TAGTCTATAGTTAACGAAACACACATTGTAACCATCCAACGATCACTCGACGAATGTCTCAACAGGGGTACAATTATATTCGTACTCGAGAATCGTACCATAAAACTCTTCGATGGTTCCGGCGCTGGTTCCTGCTGATTCATGTCGTCGTACATGGCCCTGAAAACTAAACCAAATTGTATATGAATTATTTAATAATTACAATTTAAATAAGGATAAATTAGACCACACAATTAAAAACCCAAATCACTGAATTTTTGCTACGTAACCAAATGATTTGGAAAGAAGAATGCTTGATTTCGATTTGGTAAAAATCCAACGTAAAACTGATCTAGATTTGGCAAAATCAAACCCAAAAAATCAGCAAAATCCAATGTAAAATTGATCTAGATTCTTCAAAATCAAACTTACCACCTCATGCGTATTACTTTCACCATTTTCCATGCCATCCTAAACTCTATTAGGTACTCTACAACTCCGGGATATCTATCGCAACCTAATCTCTATGTCCTTGCATTTTTTTTGATGAAGAGGTACAACGATTGATGACATTACAATTCATATCGCGATAACCTTTATCAATCTAGTACATATATATTGATCTTTTGAAGCTCTATCAAGGCATCTCGATAGGATCCTGAAATCAGTAGTGCATATATCTGCATCTTGAAGCACAGACCAGGTTCGACACCTTTACCATGGATCCACACACATTTTACCCCTGAAATTATTGGTACATTCTTTGACATTTGGAGCACAAGCCTCATCGGGCATATTTACCATTGCATGACATAGCACCTCCACAAGAGACAGCAACGCATCGACGAGAGATGTAGGAAGTATCCACGCGCGAGACGGGACGAAGGAAGCATCCACGCGCGAGACGGGACGAAGAAAGCATCCACGAGGGATGTAAGAAGAGAGACAGAGAAAGGAAAATGAAGAAGAAAATCTCACTAAATTGTGAGTAAATTGATGGTCCCAGGATTTGAACCCGGATTTTAAGAAATCTTGTCAGACTCCTTAATCAATAGACCACCACCATGTTGGTCTATGTGCTTGCATATTGAATTTCATTAATGGAGTCCAAACAGTATAGTTAGTACGAGTAAGCATTGGTTAGACGTCATCGTGAGCCTGTTCTTTAGAGATTGACTCAAATTCCAATAAGGTAAACTAAACTCACCTAAGCTTAACAAAGTTCATCCAAGTTTAAGTTTAACTAAATTAAACTAAACTCCTCTAAGCCCATTCAAACTAAACTAAACTAGAGTTAGGATCAGGTGCAAAATGATAATTATTGTAAAAAATACAAACTTATCTCAACCATTCATTTAAATCTTTGGATGGCTCTGATTAATTGAAAACAAATATATTTAATTTCGTTTTTAATACGTGGAGGGCAAATATGGAAACCATCTTTATTTCTCTCTCTTTCTCTCCATTAAAAAACTCTTTTCTCTCTCATCTCCTCCATGAAACAAAATCTCAGATCTCAATCTCAACACCCCTGCAATGGTCCACCCCTGCAATCTCAACACTCTTTTCGTCACCATTCCAGTGACTCTTCCTCCCTTCACGAGCAGATACTTAGCCGCAACCGCCGTGGAGAGCAGATACTCAGCCGCAACCGCCGTGGAGAGCAGATACTCAACCGCAACCGCCTCCCTTCGTAACGAATTATAGTCCAATTCGGACGAATTATGTCATAGTTCGTCCAAATTGGACTATAATTTGTCCATATTTCGATGAATTATAGGGCACTGTCGACGAATTATGACATAATTCATCACAATAGGTCTATAATTTGTCAACATTTGGCAGTATCATTGTATATATAGTCATGATAATTTATAATTCGTCACGGCCAATTTATAGTTCGTCATGTTCAGTTTCAAATTTTTCTTTATGAAAACTGTTGATTTGATTTTGGGTTGAGTTCCATTGATGTCGAAGATGATCCAGAGTGTGAAAAATTGAGTTCAACGAAGTTTTACTCCTTCAATTTGATCGAATTTAGTCCGATTTTTTATAATTCGTCACGACCATTTTATAGTTCGTCATGTTTAGTTTCGATTTTTTCTTAATGAAAACTGTTGATTTGAGTTTGGGTTGAGTTCCATTGATGTCGAAGATGATCCAGAGTGTGAAAAATTGAGTTCAACGAAGTTTTAATCCTTCAATTTGATCGAATTAAGTCCGATTTTTTATAATTCGTCACGACCATTTTATAGTTCGTCATGTTCAGTTTCGATTTTTTCTTAATGAAAACTGTTGATTTGAATTTGGGTTGAGTTCCATTGATGTCTAAGATGATCCAGAGTGTGAAAAATTGAGTTCAACGAAGTTTTACTCCTTCAATTTGATCGAATTAAGTCCGATTTTTTTATAATTCGTCACGACCATTTTATAGTTCGTCATGTTCAGTTTCGATTTTTTCTTAATAAAACTGTTGATTTGAGTTTGGGTTGAGTTCCATTGATGTCGAAGATGATCCAGAGTGTGAAAAATTGAGTTCAACGAAGTTTTACTCCTTCAATTTGATCGATTTAAGTCCGATTTTTGATTTTGTAGAGATGATGGAGTTGGGAGAAGGGAGGAGAGAGGGGTTGCTGGAGATTTAGATCTGGTAATGTTCATCGGAGGAGGAGAGAGAGAGTTGAATTTTTGTTTTTGTGTGTGGTCAATTATACCCTTTGACTGAGTAATAGACACTCAAAATACATTTATTTATTATTTTAATCTCATTAATTTACATCCACAGGATTATGCAAATGGATGGATAGGATTGTTTTGTATTTTGTACCAGATCTGGACTTTGCACCAGATCTAGCCTCAACTAAACTAATCTAAACTAAACTCATCTAAGCTAAACTAATCTAAATAAATAATTTTTATTTCATAAATAAAATAATCTAAACTAAACACACCTCTTACCCAAATTCAACTAAACTAAACTAAGCTCATCCAAACTAAATTAATCTAAACTACACTCACCTAAGCTAAATTAATCTAAATAAATAATTTTTATTTAATAAATAGTTATAAAAATGTTTGAATAAAATTTAATTAAACAAAACAAATATATTTTATAATTACTGATAAAAAATAAAATTATTTTTATAAATAAAAGTTTATATGAATGATTTTCTTATAACTGAAACGGACCATTACAAATGAAATAAATAAATAGCATCATCTAGCCATTTCGTAACAAAAATCCATCCGCCAAAGCCTTCTGCGAGACAAAAGATATATTGTAAAATTTTAAGAACTATATTTATAGATAAAATATGTATTTTATTTATATCTTTATAAAAAATATTAATATTTTTTTATCAATAGACTGTATTATTTTCATTATATTAATTATAAAATATTTACAGTTTTGTAAATATAATTTTTTATTAATAATTATATAAATATATTTTCTTCTTATAATTAAGTGTTTTTCTTTTTATAATTAAGTGTTATTCAAACTTTTGAATAACACTTAATCAGCTAGCTTTTTTATGTTTCATTTGGGTCATGTATTTGATTATATTATTATAGATTTTAGCTAGAGGATTTGCCGGATGGCTAATGTAATTTAATTTTGTAATTCAGTGTTAACCGCTTTGATGTTGTAAAAAAATTAATAAGTTACCTTTCTTCTTTATAATTGATTTGTTAGTCTTGTACTCTTGTGTTCTTTACTGATTTTGTTCTTTTAATTTGCTAGTATGGATGAGTCTACAATGGAGTTATCATCATCAGATTATAATTTGAAAATTCGAGGGGATCAAGTCATTCTAGATATTCAATGTACTTCTAAAGGAAAAAGGCTGAAATCAAATGTGTGGGACAATATGACTAGAATCAATACGGAAGATAACAATGTCGGCGCTGAATGCAATCATTGTAAGAAATGCTTCAAAGCTGATCCGACAAATGGTACGTCTCATCTTAAAAGGCATATTGAGAAGTGTCCAGCGCGTAAATATCACGAAATGAGAAATCTTTGCATTACTGGTTCTGGGTCTAATATTGCTTCGGATTCTAACACTGCTAATCTTGCACCTAGTTTAAATGCAATCTGTGAGGTAGTTGGTGCTTATTTCATAGCTTGTGCACTCTCTTTCAGCCAAGTTGAGTCTGCTGGTTTTAAATATTTTATGAGTATGATTGCACCACAGTGGAAACCATTGAGTAGAGTGACAATTTAAAGAGATGCTATGCAGTATTATAATACTCTAAAGCTTGATGTTGCAAAAGAATTGCAAGATGCGCCTGGTTGTATTTGTTTCACCACTGATAATTGGAGAAATGAACACAATATAGATGAATATATGTGTGACAGCCCTTTGGATTGATAAAAAATAGAAATTGCAAAAGAGAATTATCAAATTTGCCGCTTTGACGTCTCAACTTGATGGAGCTTTTCTTGCTGATGAAATATTATTGTGTTTGATTGAATGGAAGATCAGTGAAAAGTTGTTTAGTTTCACTCTTGATAATGTAGCGGGTTGGCCCGATAGGTTTCCGGTGCATAGGGCGGGCTTGGACAATAGTTTGAGCCTGAATTGATCGGGCGGGTTTAACCCGGCCCGACTTTATGGGTTGAAAAATATAAAATAGTCCAGTCCAAATCCGGCCCGAGCCCGAATTTGTACATGGCTAAAATAAAACTAAACTAAATACCTAAGCTACAAATCCAACCTCTAAAGAATAGCCCCTTAACTCATTTTTACAAAAAAAAAGGGTCTGATACTAATTGTTAGCTTTGTTTAAAGCAAAAAATGAAACAGATCGCAATGAATATGATTATTGTTATGTGTTGTGCAATTTCTCACATCTTTTCTGGGTTTTTCTTTCCATTTAAACTATCTGAAAAACAAATGCGATTATATGTAACTCATCAACTTAGCCACTAAATGAGACACTAAATCACTAACCAATGATTCCACTTAACTACCATGTATAAACTGCGTTCTGTGGTGAAGATACTCAACAAGCAGGGAAAAATGAAGAAGGTGAACATCAGCTAAAGCTAATTGGAGATGGCTCCTGAGCCCTCTCCCCCTCCCGATCCGCCTTCAGGCTCACCCACTCCGAACGCCTGGCCACCGTAGCGGCCTAATCTCGGCCAGTCTTTCGCTGCAGTGGCAAGGTCCTCCCCAACCAGCCGTTTTCCGCCCCTCCACCTCGCTCCTCGCCAGGCTACTGCAAAGGATATGGTATCCCCGTCATCTCCTTCACCAAGGCCGAGGTCCAGGGTAGTAGAGATAGGCTACAACATGCCCTCGCAGCAAAGTTTTCCTTCGGTCGGCCATATGTTGATGAGGTATGTTCGGCCTTGACTGGTGCCTGGAACCTCCCCTCTGCCCCTTCCATCGGTGCCTTGGATGCCAGACATATCCTCGTCATCTTGTGCGCGCCTGAAGAGGCTGCCCTCATCCTTGCCCATCCTGTCCGCAAGATCAGCCAGTCATTGTTCAGACTTTTCAGGTGGACCCTTGATTACCACACCCAGAAGGAACCAACCACGATCTCCACCTGGGTCCGGCTTCCCAGTCTTCTCCCAAAACTCTATGATGAAGGCTTTATAGCCTCCATTTTCTCAACCTTCGGTTGGTTTCTCACTATTGATGCTCGTACTCGATCCGTCACCAACTCCAATTTTGCCAGAGCCTGCGTCGAGCTTGACATCCCAAAGGAACTGACTTCGGAACTCCTGGTGAATCTTGGAGGCGACGTCTTCCACAAGCAAGAAATAGTGTTTGAAAAGAACCTTCACTATTGCACTCGATGTATGCAGCATGGCCACCTCCTAGCCACATGTCGGAAAACTCAACAATCAGGGACGGTGGCGCGTGTTGTTACGTCATCCAAGCATATAGATCCGAGTTTCGCGGATCCTATCCCCAAAGATCAGACAGATGCCAATCTAAATCCCCAGATCACAGCTCCCAAGGCCAAACAAAATGATGTTCAGTCTCTATCGTCATTGCCTAGTGAAGATCAAACTCTACAAGCAGATAGCAATGAGACAGGATGAAAGGTAGTTCAAAAGAGGAAAGGAAACAAAATCAATCGACAGACGGAACAACGTCCCCTGCAACACAAGTATCATACCCCTACTACTATTAATGAGATAGAGCCCAATGAGAGAGCCTCAGAGCATGTGAACAATGCTAGCCCAAAAGTTGCTTTAGATAAGATGGAAGAGGGGCTTGCTTCGCTAGGAGCGCATACAAACTTTGACTCTAAGAGCCTAGAGATATGCCTAAAAAATATCAGCAATACTACCATTGACCTAGAGGCCACCTCAGGAGTCTCGAACTTGCAAACTGAGTCACCTACTTCTTATGCCTGCCTTCCCAAGGATAGCATCCCTCTCTCTTTGACTCAAGGAAATCACTCTTTAGGCGATCATTATGATCTTGTGTACGATTCCTCCCCGATGCCAACTATAGCTATTCTCCAAAGACCTCATCACCGTAAAAACTCTTTCAATGAGTCTCAAAGGGTGACTCGATCTTCAGCTCGATCGTGTCCTAAAAAGAAAGATGTATCATCTTCTTATAGTCTTGATCTCTTGTACTCTGCTCTACTATTTACTTTTTTATCGAATAAAATTATCTTTAAAAAAAAACTGCATTCTGTAGGCCTATCGGGAAAAAAAAACTACATGTATAGCTAACATTTGACTATATATGTCTGAGCAAAAATAAACGTGTGCAACAAGTTTACGCCATCAAAAAACTTAAAAGCATATCATAAAATTACAATCAATCCCGAGTACCACAAAAATGCAAAAAATAAATCAATGGCAATTAAATTTGAGGAAAGTACGTACTTGGAACTGGTGGAAAAGCTTGAAGTCTCGAGTCAACTGAGATTGCAATGACTGATAAAATAAATGAAGGAGAAAATAATGGTGATGGTTAATGTGACTGGCGAATGCTTTAAAACAAGATGTTACAGCTTGCGAAGAAAAGTCAAAAGAATTCGAGTGGGCTATGTGCATGTGTACGCGCTTGTCGATGAAGTCAAACTTGGCATCAATGAGACATGTTTTATATTATTGGAAGTTAATGTTAGGGGTTAGAGGGTTAACATGAGATTTGAACTCTGCCCACTTGAACGCAGGAGGAAGCTCCTTCATTGGAACACTTCACTTCATTAAAAGATGCATGATGATGATAGTTGATATTAGTTTGTCTTTTGAATAAGCGGATCATATTCAGATGATATTGATGACTTTCCTGTCTTACAAATTCCGAAAAGAAAACTATAATGAATGTTGAGAAGATTTGAGCATGTCATCATCGAGGTTCCATTTCAGTTATCGAAACCTCATTCTTTGAGAAGTTGCTGAATATGCATTTGGAATTGTTGGATCCTTCCATCATGGGTTGTTCAGCTTCCATGTGCATGTAAAATGCAGGTTCAGATGGGGGTGGACGAGCGACTAAAAAGCTATTGAGCATCATCACAACTGAAGCCATTGTCGGCCGAGCAGTGACACTGTCTTGGACGCAAAGTAATCCAATGTGAATGCATCTCATAATTTCATTTCTCGGACCATTGATGATGACTGGATCAATCATATTTGCAGCACTTCCTGCCCTCCAACTATCCCATGCCTAGACAGAATAGAAAATAACAAAGTATGTCAGAGATCGAGTAGCAACTGAACATTTGAATTGAAATAAAAAATACTTACAAAGTTTAAAAGATACTCCTCAGTTTCTCCAACTCGGAAACAACTATTCTTTTGCCCGCTCACAAGTTCCAACAGTAGCACACCAAAACTATATACATCTGACTTCACTGAAAATTTACCATGCATAGCATACACCGGCGCCATATATCCACTGTTAATAAAAATGGCATTAAGATCAATGATGAAACATACCAATCCCAACCAAGTAAGAAACTCGAGTACTTTGTTGAAATTAAAACTTACTAGGTTCCAACGATTTTGTTGGTGTTGCCTTGTGTTTGATCCATTATGCACAATCTAGCCATTCCAAAGTCTGCTATCTTGGGGTGCATTTCTTCATCTAACAAAACATTACTAGCCTTAAGATCCCTGTGTATGATGCGAAGTCTAGAGTCTTCATGCAGATAAAGAAGCCCTCTCGCAACACCCCCAATGATTTTGTTGCGCCGCTCCCAGTCCAAATATGAGCGCCTAGAAGGATCTGTTGATAAATCATTACAAATTTATGAGCACATTGTGCTCATTCAAATAAAAAGCCACAAAATAGTGATTTTAATGATTCACAAATAAGATGTACGAGCACAGTTTGCCCATTCAAATTTATAGCCACAAAATTAGTGATTTCACAAATACGATGGCGTTGATGCGATTGCGATAATTTACCAAAGAGGAACTGATCAAGGCTCGCATTGGCCACAAACTTGTAGATGAGGAGTCTTTCTTGTCCTATTGAACAAAAGCCAAGAAGTCTAACCAAATTTCTATGCTGAAGCTTTGCCACCAATACCACTTCGTTCTTAAATTCAAGGTCCCCCTTGTCCAGATCCAATGGCTAGTTTTTTCACTGCTATTTCTTGTCCATCAGCAAGTTTTCCCTGTAATATATTTACAATCAGATGAAGAGTAAGATTCATGGTGACAGCAAAATAAATAAGTATTCCCAAACAAAGGTTGGACGGTGACATATATCATCTTTGTGTGTATAGTCAGTCACCTTGTAAACAGAACCAAAGCCACCTTGCCCAAGTTTATTATCATCGGAAAAGTTATTAGTAGCAGCTCTAACCGTTCCAAAATCTAATTGTAAGGTGTCTGCGTTGCCTATTTCATCCACACCTGTAAAGAACAAGAAATATTTATTTAAAAAAAAGCAAATTGCATAAGAGATACTATAAGTAATGAGTTAAGATTTTGAGCAACTCGCATCAAGTTTTAGGTTGCCTCATGTCGCAAAAAGTCCACACCTTTAGTAAAATAATGGCAACATCAAATGCATAATTTATGAGAATTGATCTGATACTTACAATCAAGCTTCTCTTCTCGCTTCATTGGTCTTAAATAGATAAACGTGGAAATGATCAGTATCACAAAGCAAACTGTCGAGACAACAATGATAATGATGTTCCAAACTTTGTTGCTCCCTCCTTTAGTACCAGGAACTTTGTTACCACAAACAACAGATGAAAGTTACATTCCGATTGTCAAGATGGTGCATTTATCTGCTCTACCATGTTGCAACTGGGGATGCTTTTTGGGTTGGGCACATTCGAGGGAGAAAAGTAGTCGAGAAATAAATGCATCTGCGGCATGCAGTCAGACTAATGTCGCCCCTGCAAAGTGCAATGGCGTTGACTCTGTCAATACCTTGACCCTCTGAGAAGTTGTAGAATCCATAATCGATATCATTGTTTGACTTTGACGACAGAGAAGAAAGCAAGGTGTACAAATTGTTCTGGTAAATGCTATCGCTTTTGTAGTTATCCCCTGAACATTTATGATACACATAACTTGGATCATCATACTGGGCACTTGCAAGACAAACAAGGATTGAAGCAAGATAAGCCACAACAAATAGCAGGCGAGAAAACTTCATCCTCACTTATGTAATAGTATAGTTCCACTTCCATAAAGGATGATAAATATAAAAAACTGTAGCTTTGCAATTATTCCCAATCTTCTCAATTTGAGACGTCAAAATTGTTGTAATTCAGGACTAACTTCTTAATCCAATTCCTCAGTTGTGATTCAATTAACAAACCCTAAGATTGATTAAACTTGAAAGAAAATGCGGAAATTAAATGACACAAGGATTTTTATAGTGGTTCACCTCTAGGTGAGAGGCTAATCCACTTGAGCTCACTAGCTCGCCGATTTCACTAAGAAAAGATCTCGGAACCGACCGAAAAGTCGCCGTAGTACAGAGTATGGGATTACAAGCTTCGACTGACAGACACGAACTGCGATCTCTCTGTGGACCGATTCACTTGCTCCAATCGAACGCCAAACTGTACGGAATCCCCTTACGATCAAAAGCCCTCACTCGATTGCACGAACGAATCTCTCCTGGACGTCGAACATAATCGAATTGTGTTTCTCGCTTTTTGGATAAACCCTAACAGCTCGAAAGAGACGCTTATATATGGAAACGCCAGATTTAATCTCGTTCGCTCGTTTCGTCTAATCTCGTGCGTCCATTTCGAACAAACTCGCGCCACGGATTCGACCGACGTGGCATTCTCTGATTCGCTGGTCTTCAACGGCTTGTAACGACTCCAGCTCATCAGCAACGGTCTTTTGATCTTTAGCAACGGAACCTTTAGCAACGCACTGCCTTTGTTTTGAACTCCAGGAGCAACAGCAACGAGGCTTCAGTCTTTAGCGACGACTTGCCAATAGCTCGGACGTGCGATCGGCTGGAGCTCGGCTGTGCGCTCGGACATGCGGTCGGCTGGCCGCTCGGGCACGCGGTCGGTTGGCCGCTCGGGCATGCGGTCGGCTGCCTGGACCGTGCGCTCGCACGCTGCTTTTGTGCGCTCGCACGCTGCTTTAAAACCTTCAATCCTCCACCTAAAGCAGCTATTCCATTAAACCACTTTAGGCCTTCAACTTGATCCCAAAAAAACCGTTTCATAGTGAAATCAAACAAGCCCTTTCATTGCTCAATCCTGCAAAACAATTACTCAACATACAAAAGTCTCAAGCAAAGCTTGAACTTGGTGTTAGTAACAGTTTTAGTCCCCATATCTGCAGGGTTATCCTCAGTTCCAACTTTATCCACAATAACCTCACCATTTTCTATCTTGTCTCTAACAAAATGATACTTAATATCAATGTGCTTTGAACGTTCATGGTATACAGGATTTTTACTCAAGCATATAGCAGATTGGCTATCACACTTAATCACAGCAGTTCCACTAAACAATTTAGCTTCACTCAACATACCCTGCAACCACATAGCTTCTTTCACAGCATCACACAAAGCAATATATTCAAACTCAGTAGATGAAATAGTGACTATGGATTGAAGTTGTGACTTCCATGAAATACAGCAAGCACCAAGGGTAAAATATAAGGCAGTTGTAGATTTCCTAGTGTCTCTATCACCACCAAAATCAGCATCAACATACCCAATCAGTTTTAAATCATCATGTCTCTTTTTATAACACAAACCAACATCCAGAGTGCTTCTTATATATGCAAAAACATGTTTTAATGCCAACCAATGCTCATGTCCTGGATTTGACATAAATCTACTTAGCAATGATATAGCATATGACAAGTCAGGTCTAGAACTAATCATGGCATACATGACAGATCCAATAGCATTAGCATAAGGCACATTTTCCATCTTAGCAAACTCAACATCAGATTTAGGACTTTGTGACTTGGACAGAATAAAATGAGGAGCTAATGGCACTTGTACAGGTTTACAGTCAAGACTACTGAACTTAGATACTATTTTCTCTAAGTAAGGTCTTTGATGCAGTTTTAGAAAACATTTGCTCCTATCTCTATCAATAACCATGCCCAATATTTTCTTAGCCTTTCCTAAATCTTTCATGTCAAACTCTGAGCTTAACTGAGATTTCAGCACCTTAATTTTATCAACTGACTTGGATATCAATAGGATATCATCCACATATAAAAGCATATAAACAGGACAATTTTCAACAGATGCATAGTAGAAACATGGATCATAATTACTCCTTACAAATCCCAGTTTCAACACATATGAATCAAATCTTTTATACCACAACCTTGGGCTTTGCTTCAAACCATACAATGATTTTTTCAAATAACAAGCATGTTCAGGATATTTCTTATCAACAAAACCAGGAGGTTGCTTCATATAAATTTGCTCATCTAACTCTCCATGAAGGAAAGCAGTCTTAACATCAAGTTGTTCAAGTTCTAAGTCATTAATAGCAACCAATGCAAGCATGATTCTAATAGTCTTAAACTTAACAACTGGAGCAAAAATCTCATGGTAATCAATACCTTCTTTTTGGGTAAATCCCTTAGCAACCAACCTTGCCTTGTACCTTGGTGGATCCTCATCCTTAATCCTGAACAGCCACCTGCAATCAACCAGCTTATGGTGTACTGGTTTTTTGACCAGCACCCAAGTTTGGTCAGTCTTATGGGACTCCATCTCATCAAGCATAGCAGCCTTCCATTTCTCACTGTCCCTACCCTCAATGGCTTCTTGGTAAGTTTCAGGTTCATTTTTAGTTTCACTAGCAGCTATTAGGGCAGTGGACACTAGATCAGCTTGGGAATATCTAGGGGGAACTCTAGGCACTCTTCTAGGCCTATCTCTGGCAAGCTGTCAATTAGCTAACACATCTTGGGTAGCATTCTCATATTCCTCCACCTGATCTACATTCTCAGCATGTTCATTAGGTTCATTCTGGTCATTGCCTGGTTCTGGTTGGGGGATATCTGGCTCTATCTGTGGTTCTACCTGATCAGGGTGCTCAACATTTTCAGGGGGGTCTATATCAAACAAGGATCTATCAGATGGTGGTTCAGGGGAGGCATCATTATTAGCATTACTGTTATTCTTATATGGGAAGGCATTCTCATCAAAAATAACATCTCTACTAATTAAAATTTTAATTCCCCTAGCATTCATATCCCACAACCTATAGCCCTTAGTACCCATTGATCTTTGATAACCTAAGAAGACACACTTAGTTGATCTAGGATCTAATTTTCCCTCCCTAGTATGAGCATAAGCAGCACACCCAAAGATTTTCAATTCTTTCAAATCAGGTTTCTTACCATTCCACAATTCCATAGGACATTTAAAATCAAGCATCCTATTAGGACTTCTATTCACAAGATATGCAGCAGTATATAATGCTTCACCCCAAAAAGACTTAGGTAAACCAGAAGTGAACAACAAACATCTCAGTTTTTCAAGTAAAGTTCTGTTCATTCTCTCAGCCACTCCATTTTGTTGGGGAGTTAATCTCACAGTTTTGTGTCTCAAAATACCATGTTCAATGCAGAAATTATCAAACTCAGCATTGCAGAATTCCAATCCATTATCAGTCCTTAAGGCCTTAACCTTTTTACCAGTCTGGTTTTCTTCTAACAGTTTCCAATCTTTAAACTTAGCAAAGGCTTCATCTTTTGTTTTTAACAGGAAGGTCCACACTCTCCTAGAGTAGTCGTCTACAATGCTCAGAAAATACCTATTCCCACCATGAGTTTCATTAGACTCAGGTCCCCACAAATCAGCATGCAAATACTCTAGAATTGCCTTACTTGAGTGAACTCCACTAGTGAACTTCAGCCTGTGCTGTTTGGCCAGGACACAAGGTTCACAAAAGGGCAGTTGGGTAACCTTTTCAGCAAGGATACCTTGCTTATTCAGGCACTCAAGTCCCTTTTGACTCATGTGTCCTAATCTAAGATGCCACTTTACAGTTGCATCTTCACAAACAGCAGGGCAGGCTTCCTTAGTTGCACTATGGTGTGAACCATCAAGTATATAAACACTGCCAGCCTTATTTCCAGTTAATACTTGTCTCTCATTCTTAAACACAGTAATAACACCATTCATAGCAGTATAGGAACATCCAGAATCATCAAGAGAACCAAGGGAAATAAGATTTCTTCTAAGGCCAGGTACATATCTAACTTTGGATAAAGTAACCAGTTTTCCATTGTTTAATTTCAGGTTTATGTTACCTATCCCCATGACCTTACACACATTATTATTTCCCATGTATACATTCTCGCCGGCAGTGGGAGCTAGGCCATCAAACCAGTGTTTGTTTGGGCACATATGAAAAGAACAACCCAAATCTAACACCCACTCACCACCTGAGTCCCCACTGGTGACAGTTAGAACTTCTGGTGATGAGTTAGCTTTATCAGATGTTAGGGCCAAGTTGGTTTCAGAGTTTCCAGGGTTCTTTGGCCTAGCTAACCACTTATGGCAATTCCTCCTAAAGTGACCCACCTTCCCACAATGATAACATTTTACTTGAGATGATTGGCCTTGTTTAGAACTGTTATCATTTTCATTTTGATTTCTATCAGACTTGGACTTATGTTGGAACTTATTTCTATTAGACTGAAATGAGGACTTCCCAGACTTAACAAACAAACCAGAGGCAGACTTAGCTTTTTGGTTTTTAAGCTCTAGTTCTCTAGTTTTCAAGGCAGCACAGAATCTATCAAAAGTAGGCACATCACCAGTATACTGAAATGCATCCTTAACAACATGATAAGAATCAGGAATAGAGTTCATCAATATCATCACAAGACTAATATCATCAAGTGCATGTGTAGTATCCCTAAGCATTAGAGACATTTTCAAGAACTCATCAAGATTTTCATCAACAGTCTTAGCAGCATTCATTTTGAAGGCAAACAAGGATGCTTTCAAGTATGATAGATTAGGAGCTACTTGATTGGCATGCAAAGACTCAAGTTTCTTCCACATAGCAAGGGGAGTTTTGCAGTCACATACCTTCCTGATTATATTGTCCCCAAGGCTCAATATAATCAGATTGTAAGCCTCCACCTCAATCTCAGCCTTTCTCTTCTTTTCCTCATCAGTCCATTTCGTGGCTTCCTCCTCAAGCGCCACCAACACCTTGTGCTGGGACAGGACAACCTTCATTTTGAGACACCAAACTTGGAAATCTCCTTTGCCATCATATGGAGCAATCTCAACTCTTGCTTGAACCATTTTTCACCTCAAAAGCAAAAACAGTCAAGTATGAGAATCAATTCAATCAAATAGGGCAGAATCAACAACAAAGCAAGCCAAGAATCGGTCAAATCGGCTCTGATACCACTGTTGTAATTCAGGACTAACTTCTTAATCCAATTCCTCAGTTGTGATTCAATTAACAAACCCTAAGATTGATTAAACTTGAAAGAAAATGCGGAAATTAAATGACACAAGGATTTTTATAGTGGTTCACCTCTAGGTGAGAGGCTAATCCACTTGAGCTCACTAGCTCGCCGATTTCATTATGAAAAGATCTCGGAACCGACCGAAAAGTCGCCGGAGTACAGAGTATGGGATTACAAGATTCGACTGACAGACACGAACTGCGATCTCTCTGTGGACCGATTCACTTGCTCCAATTGAACGCCAAACTGTGCGGAATCCCCTTACGATCAAAAGCCCTCACTCGATTGCACGAACGAATCTCTCCTGGACGTCGAACGTAATCGAATTGTGTTTCTCGCTTTTTGGATAAACCCTAACAGCACGAAAGAGACGCTTATATATGGAAACGCCAGATTTAATCTCGTTCGCTCGTTTCGTCTAATCTCGTGCGTCCATTTCGAATAAACTCGCGCCACGGATTCGACCGACGTGGCATTCTCTGATTCGCTGGTCTTCAACGGCTTGTAACGACTCCAGCTCATCAGCAACGGTCTTCTGATCTTTAGCAACGGAACCTTTAGCAACGCACTGCCTTTGTTTTGAACTCCAGGAGCAACAGCAACGAGGCTTCAGTCTTTAGCGACGACTTGCCAATAGCTCGGACGTGCGATCGGCTGGAGCTCGGCTGTGCGCTCGGACACGCGGTCGGCTGGCCGCTCGGGCACGCGGTCGGTTGGCCGCTCGGGCATGCGGTCGGCTGCCTGGACCGTGCGCTCGCACGCTGCTTTTGTGCGCTCGCACGCTGCTTTAAAACCTTCAAAAATCATTGGATCAGTAATTCAACTTCTTTTAGTAATTGGTCGGTCGTCTTATCAACCAAAAGAGAGTAGGAGGACTTGACTGTATGATTGTTGTAATTACGTGGAATAATCTTGTGAAGATAAGCTTGAAAAACAAACAATGCACAAGGAATTTATATTATATTATTGGTTCGGCTCGGCTCGGCAGTCTGAGTGTGACTGCCTACATGGCTACCTGATATATGACATAGAAGACTTGAGAAATGAGAAGTCAATGATCTAGACACTAGCGGAGCCGACGATCCCACCAAAACATTACGTATTGACATGGAAGACTTCAGATATTAATGTTCAAGACTTGAGCAAGTTTGTAATTCTAACTTGTGGCGTGGAAGAGGGTGTGAACCGACCTAGTAGTTACTCAGGTATCCAAAATTTCCACAATGCCCTATCAAAGATGTATGTCACTCTGACAATTCATCCTTAAGCTTAATATTAGGGGTGAGCAGGACTCGTCTCAATCCGCTCGAAAATTGGACGACTTTGAATTTGGCTCGGTACTAATTAATAAGTCGGGTTCGGGTTGCTCCTCGGATTATCCGTCCCTGTAACCATATTAATATCGAATAAAATAATTTAATTTTTTAAGAAAAGTGTATCAGCCGGCCCGGTAATTACTTGAACAACTTTTATAAATGTCTTTTAAACATAGACATTTCTTTTATATTTGCAGATGTTGCAGCAAAGATTCAAGGAGGAAAAACAAATGATGAAAACAATTTGTCTTCAATTTTGTTTCAATGTGTGAGCTTCACATCATTTTGTTACAACAATGTTGGGCGGTTAACATATTTAAGCTCAGTTTCCTCCGGCCGGCCACACGTTGATGAGGTCTGTTCGACCTTGACTAGTGCCTGGAACCTCCCCTCTGCCCCTACCATCGGTGCCTTGGATGCCAGACATATCCTCATCATCCCGTGCTCGCCTGAAGACGCTACCCTCATCCTTGCACATCCTGTCCGTAAGATTGGCCAGTCATTGTTCAGACTTTTCAGGTGGACCCTTGATTACCACACCCAGAAGGAACCAACCACGATCTCCACTTGGGTCCGGCTTCCCGGTCTTCCCCCAGAACTCTATGATCAACGCTTTATAGCCTCCATTGTCTCAACCTTCGGTCGGTTTCTCACTATTGATGCTCATACTCGATCCCTCACCAACTCCAGTTTTGCCAGAGACTGCGTCGAGCTTGACATCACAAAGGAACTGCCTTCGGAACTCCTGGTGAATCTTGGAGGCGACGTCTTCCACAAGCAAGAAATAGTGTTTGAAAAGAACCTTCACTATTGCACTCGATGTACGCTGCATGGCCACCTCCTAGCCACATGTCGGAAAACTAAAAAACCAGGGGCGGTGACTCGTGTTGTTACGTCCGCCAAGCATATAGATCCGAATTTTGCGGATCCTATCCCCAAAGATCAGACAGATGCCAATTTAAATCCCCAGATCACAGCTCCCAAGGCCAAACAAAATGATGTCAAGTCTCTATCATTGTCTAATGAAGATCAAACTCTACAAGGAGATAGCAATGAGACAGGATGGAAGGTTGTTCAAAAGAGGAAAGGAAACGAAATCAATCGGCAGACGGAACAGTGTCCCCTGCAACACAAGTATCATACCCCTACTACTGTTAATGAGATAGAGCCCTATGAGAGAGCCTCAGAGCATGTGAACATGCTAGCCCAAAAGTTTCTTTAGATGAGATGGAAGAAGGGCCTGCTTCGCTAGGAGCGCAGACAAACTTTGACTCTAAGATCCTAGAGATAGGCCTAAAAAATATCAACAATACACCATTGACCTAGACGCCACCTCAGGAGTCTCGAACTTGCAGACTGAGTCACCTACTTATTATGCCTGCCCTCCCGAGGATAGCATCCCTCTCTCTTTGACTCAAGGAAATCACTCCTTAGGCGATCATATTGATCTTGTGTACAATTCCTCCCCGATGTCAACTATAGCTATTCTCCAAAGTACTCGTCATCGCAAAAACTCTTTCAATGAGTCTCAAAGGGTGACTCAATTTTCAGCTCGATCGTGTCCAAAAAAGAAAGATATGATCTTCTTTTGGTCTTGATCCCTTGTACTCTGCTCTGCTATTTACTTTTTTTATCGAATAAAATTATCTTTAAAAAAAACTGCCTTCTATAGGCCCTATCGGGGAAAAAGAAAAAAAAACTACATGTATAGCTAACATTTGTTTGACTATATGTCTGAGCAAAAATAAACGTGTGCAACAAGTTTACGCCATCATAAAAGCATATCATAAAATTACAATCAATCCCGAGTACCACAAAAATGCAAAAAATAAATGAATGGAAATTTGAGGAAAGTACGTACTTGGAACTGGTGGAAAAGCTTGAAGTCTCGAGTCAACTGAGATTGCAATGACTGATAAAATAAATGAAGGAGAAAATAATGGTGATGGTGAATGTGACTGACGAATGCTTTAAATTAAAACAAGTTGTTACAGCTTTAGCTTGCGAAGAAAAGTCAAAAGAATTGGAGTGGGCCATGTGCTTGTGTACGCGCTTGTTGATGAAGTCAAACTTGGCATCAATGAGGCATGTTTTTTTGTTTTTTTGATTGGAAGTTAATATTAGGGGTTAGAGGGTTAGCGTGAGTACTTGAACCCTGCTCACTTAGGACGCAGGAAGAAGCACCTGCATTAGGACACTTCACTTGGCCTCTCAATGAGACATGTTAGTTTGTCTTCTTTTTTTTTCTTTTGAATAAGCGGATCATATTCAGATGATATTGATGACTTTCTTGTCTTACAAATTCGGAAAAGAAAACTATAATGAATGTTGAGAAGATTTGAGCATGTCATCATCGACACTTGTACATCCAGTCGCGCTACAAAACACTAGTCAATTTATTTTGGCACTACCTGAAGACTTGAGAAGTCAATGATCTAGCTAGACACGAGCGGAGCGGGGAGGATCCCACCAAAACAAACAACCACATTGTATATTGACATAGAAGACTTCGGATGTCAATTTTCAAGACATGAGCAAGTTTGTAATTCTAATTAACTTTAGTCAATGTGACGTGGTCTTTGGATCATTTAATATTGTTTCGTCAATGTGACGTGGAAGAGGGTGTGAACTGACATAGTCGTTACCGAGGCTGCTTCTAAAATTTCCACAATGCCCCATCAAAGATGCATGAGGCCTTGTTACAGTTCATCCTTCAACTTACTATGCAAATGAATTTTAGAATAGAATTTACAGATACATTAGTATAGTTTTAAGTTTTTAACTGTCAGGTATATAACCCGACTCTAGTCAAAAGTCTCCAACTATTGCTTTCATGACTGATTCAAAGCATTGAAGCACTGATACATACATGTCACTAGCTAGCTTACACAAATCCTACTTGATTTGAGATGATCTGTGGCATAAAATTCAAAGCATCAGATACAGAAACCGCGTGTTGAGATACACGATTTGATAAATTAAAGGCCATTATATAAAATGGCAATTCGGGGTCAGAAGCCCTTTCACCGCATCGACGACGAGTATTGATTATTCATATGGATATCCTCTTGGTCTCATCAGGAGAAGTCTTCTGAGACATAACCCCAAATGCAGATCATCACACACTTCGTAACTTCTTGGCTAATCATTATTTTCATCACTTTCATATGATGAAGCCCCATTGATTTACAAATCTATAAGTACATTCAATGACGAGCTGCATTTTTCGTGGGCCAGTGACGTTGCAATATTTGCTGACTTCAATCGATGTGATTGAGAATGTAAATACTAGCCAAAAAATAATTTATAAATCGATAAGTACCGGGTCGTCCAATGAACAAGTTTAAACTTATGATCACTATTCGATTTTGTTCCAATTTGTCTATTCTAGTTGCGAGAGGTTGGGTTGATGTGGTTACTAAAGCTAATGTATATAAACAATCTAAGGAATCTAGAGAAAATGTCACTACCAAGGCTAAATGTGTGTACTCTATGGAACAACTTCACTCATATGTGTTTATAGACTCCAAAGAGTTCAATTTCATGCAAGATACTTGTCTTAGATGAAAAGATTAAAGTTCGTATATCTATCAAGTCAAATTCTACCTCTCGGTTACTGATAAGTCGAGTTTTCGACTTATTAATACCCGTCTCTCACTATAGATTGAGTTCGTTTCCGGCGAAAATTTGATGTCATTTGATCTCTTTTTGTACGTTTCAGGTACAAATCAAGATATCCCAGTGTCAAAATCCAAATACGAAAACTCGGGGAGAAATTGGAGATTTGAGCAAGATTTGGGCAGAAAAGAGCTCCAGTCGGTCGAATGGGAATTTCCCCTGCGCTAGTCGATCGACTGGATGAACAAACAGGAGAGGAGCTCAACTCGTCCATCGAGTCGATCGACTGGGACCTCCAGTCGGTCGACTGAAAAGAAGCTTAGTCCACTCAAACAACAAGTCGGCCGACTGAGAAGAAGCTTCAGGAGGCCCTCCAAGCACGTCAATCGAGTCGGTCGACTGGACCTCCAGTCGGTCGACTGGGAGATCTCTTCAACATGCAGCTTTTATACAGCCAGTCGATCGACTGGGCAGCAAGCATCCGCCAGTCGATCGACTGGGACTGCTACAGTACGAAATTTCTGCCGAGACTATAAATAGAAAAAGGGGTTTTTGACCTAAAGACTTGACAACTTTGGGAGATTTTTCCAGCAAAAGAGATCAAATCAAGGGCATTCATCATCATCCAACCAAGGAGGATTGAAGATCAAGGGAGATAACTAGGATTAATCATCCTATTCTATTCCTCTTCTCTTCTCTTTTGATTGTGTAAAAAACCCTACTCACATCATGTTGTCTTACATGATGTGTGAGTAGTCCCCTTGTGTTTTGAGGGTGTTATTACCCTCTTTGGTACTCAATGATCATGTATACACATTCATTATGCAAATTTATGGAGTTGATTTCATTTTACTATGCTCCTCATTTTAGACATGTTGCTAAGTGTTTGATAAAATGCCTAAGTGACATGTTTGTGTTCGAATTATGATCTAAGTATCGAGAGAGCTTAGTGATGGTTTGGATATAGTAAAAATGAACTCATCAAACATTTATGAGAGTAAATGCATGAGAGTGAGGTTAACTAAAACTTAATGCCTATAACATTTATTACCTTGGGAGATGTTCCAAGGATAATAGTGTGACGGAGCCCACCGCACTGTCGTTAAGGTGCGATGTTCTCTGTGCAAAAATAAATTTATATCTCCGATACTCGCGACTTAACTATTTTTGGTAGTCAGTGGTAAGTACGGGTCGAACCCAAGGGAATTAGTGGATTAATTGTTCTTTCAAATGGGGGGATTAATTAAAACAGTTGGGGGGTTGGTTTTGGTTTTCGTACTGAAAAGTAAAGTAACAGTTGATATTACAATTAAAGGAAAGTATTCGGTTTTAGGGGCCTTGTATCATAGTCTGTTTATCATTGACCTCTAATGATCATACTAAGTGTTCAAAAGTGTATCAAGGCCATTTCAAGCACTTGATTTGCCACACTGTCTAGCCCATTTCAAGGTATACTAGCCTATGTGCATCCATTTGATCAATCATTTCCGATCAATCCAAATGGTGTTTTAAAGAGGTCGAACTCCTCAGATAAGCTTTGCCATTTCAAGCATCCACTTACCCGAGTATGTTCACGAACCCCACGGAAGAGTTTTGCCATTTCAAGCATCCACTCAACCTTGGAAGTTCTAACCTAATATGTGGCACATAGAACAAGTTTTGAACACAAAGAAGAGTTTAAGAGATGGGTTTAAAACATTGTATGATACAAGCACACCCCTTCAACCGAATGAAGGGTTTAGCTACGAATATTCATGGAACAGGACATCATAGCTAAGTGCGTTGAAAAGTAAAGGTTTTTGAAAGACAATAAAGTAAAGATTTCAAAAGTAAAGACAGGAAAGTAAAGAAAAGAGTACTTACAAAAACTGTTGAAAGTGCTAAAGCTTCGATTCCAAAGTAAAGTGCTTACATGATTGTGGTCTAAATCTAGAGAGATAAGTGATTTGTGATTTTGGAATGAATTTTACAAAGGAGAAGGCATGGTATTTATAGGCTAAGGGAGGTGTGGTTTGTGGAGGAGGATGAAGACACTTGGCATGGAATCCATGGAGGAGGAGAAAGCCATCGGAGGTGACTCATCACTCCAAAAGCCGTCGGCCACATGGAGGAAGGGGAGAGGTGATGAGCTTAGCCGCCGGCTAGGTGGAGGAGGGTGAGTGGTGGAGTGTGTTTTGTGAGCTTATCCCAAAAAGCCATAGGTCCTTTCAGCTCCGGTCTGACTCTGGTTGCCCTTCGGTTGGACTTGTTTTGAGTGATTCCACGTCCGGTTCTTGAAAGTCAGAATTTGGTCGTGACCTGGAATGACTCGTAATTCATTTTCAGCTTTAAAACTCCTCCTTAGCCTGTATTCTCTCTAGACTTCAAAATACCCTGTAGATAAATATCGGAACTAACAAGCAAAAGTTAAATAGACAAAGCGTCTAATTTGGTGGGTTTAACTGTGTTTATGATTCATACAATTATGGTCCATCATAGTGCTATAGAGTGAGTCAATATCTTTAATATGTGAGATTCTAATTAAGAGGGCTTGACTAGGATTAGACTTGCATGATAGTTTGTCTATTTTTAGCCTAAGCTAGGTTTTAAACCTATCAACCCCTAAAATGATTAAATTCTTGTATACATGATCGTTGGGAAATTGCCAAGGAGGGGAGTAACCCCTCAAAACTCTCTTTAATCGAATTAAAATCCCCTAGAAACCATTTCGTTACTTGTTTCTTGATTGATAATCATTCCCATAATTGAATTGAAGGAATAGCCAAGTAGAAAATTTGATCCACCTAGCGTATAATCCAATTGCTCCCTTGGGTTCGACACCGGTCTTACCGGTCATTTAGAAATTCTTTTTACTAAAATGAAAATATTTACACGTTAGTTACCTCTCCGACTTGAGGAATATATACCTTATACACACGAGTCTCAATCTCTCGATGTTGTTGACTCACGTCTTACTCATATCTCTCGATTATCAACTCTCGTTGCATGATCGATCCTTATGAAGAGGTTAAGTTCTAGCCTATCTCAATGCTACGAAGGGTCATGCTAGTGAACACCACCTAACAAGGGTGATTTACTTGCTTTTTAGAACCTTTGGCGTCCACATCTCGGTTACTTAGCCTAGGATTCCTTAATGATTCACTATCTAGATACTTTGGCGTCCACGTCTCGGTTACTTGACCAAAGAACCATAGAAATTAATCATCTATGCATTTTCTCAAACACCTGGAGTGCTTAACTTAAGCCATTTTCTCAAACACAAGTTGTATTGAGTACAAAGAAGATGAGAATACAAGGAAAGAATGAACCAATCTAGTGTAGATGATCTTCTTCCACCCTCGGTATCTTCAATCTTCAATGGATGATCCTCACTTTGAAGCCTTTGTCCTTTTCTCTCTGGAACCCTTCATGCCACTCTTGATAGAACCCCTCCTTGGCTATTTATACCCTTATGCTAAAATCCAATATTTCAGACGGGGATCGGGCGCGCTTGGAGAGGCTTGGTTGAGCTTGTAGGACTAAGCGTGATGCCTGCTTGAGGCTTGGACGAGCTTAGTGAAGCTCGGGAGAGCTCGGAGGGTTCTGTGTGATTCATGCGCGAGGCCTGGGCGGGCTTCCTGGAGCTCGGACAAATGTCCGACGGCTTTTTTGCAATCTTAATGTCTGAATTTGGTCTTGGCGTAAACTAGATAGTTGTAGCCCTTTGAGTAAACTTTCCAACAAGCTATAAATCAACATGTTTGGTCACCGTATGCGATCTGGGTATGCAAAATAAGTCGGAAAGGTCGGTCTGCCCGATTTTGCCCAAAACCCCATATGTTGCTCCGAAACTTTAACTTTTTGCCGAAATTTTGATCTTTGAGGCTCTCACCAAGGTCGATGCAATTATTCACCTACAAGTCCAAAAAGAAGATTAAATGGCAACAAAGATGTCAAAGAACAAATCAAATCGTCTAATAAAAGTAGAAGAATATTAGTCAAGAATTTGACTTGTCATCCAAGTGAAGTCGCTTATCTCTGAATCCGAAATTAGGGAACTGGATTTTTGTGATCCAAATGTTCTTTTTCAAATAAGAAAGGTTGACTGACAGCAAGAGTAACGGACATTCAAAAAATGGCGCGAACGAAGTGGAACTTTTAAGTAAATTATTTAAAATGAAACTTGAAAGGACCATAAATGCATTTTGATTAAAGCAGCACTAATGGCTCAAAACTACTATAAATATTTCAGTAGGGACGCATAACAACTTCATTAAATTACAAATTGCACCCCATAACATGGCCTTACTCCGTTCCCCTCCGTCTTCCTCAGTTCAATCCCAGTCCCAGCAACCGTTCATTGCGGCAGCTTCAACTATTCGTTGGTTTTGACTGAATGTCAGCTGATAAAATGGAACGGAAGGCATCTCATTTCGATTCAAGTATATTGATTTTAATTTTTACTCCTTATCGCGTTGTTGCAAATTCGAGCGACTTCGGTAGGTTTTTGATCTGTATATGTGTCTTTGTATTCAAGCAGAAGTTTGTGTAGGATTCAAACAACACTTGACAATCTTAATCGGCTTTTCAATTAGTTCAATTTGCAATTCACTTCAAGAACCCTAAAATTGAGAATGAATGAAATCAAAATTGTACACACATATTTAAAGCCCGTGGTTCAGCACAAGTGCCTGATCCACGTTGAGCTACTCTGGCTCGATATGTACTATCTTCACTTGCTGAAATTGTTGAAATCGCCTGAATCGCTCGGTTACACACTCTTGGCTGGTAATTCTCACACTCCCGAGTACGCAATCCTCACAGTCACATCAGCGAATACAGTCGACAGTATCACAGAACGAAAGCCCTAAGCTATCACGATCGGAGATTACACAGAATGAGAGAATTTAAGCGAGGAGAAAGCGAACGAATGAACCCTAACGACTAACAACTCGAGCTTATAATAGATCGAACTCGTGCAGCAAGAACCGTTCGATGAGACTTGATCGATTCGATTCGTTCTGTTCGATCCTCGCCATTCCGCACCACCCCGAGCTTCAAAATGATTGGTCCATTTAAACCTTTAGCGACAACCCAAATCTTGCGCCTCCCTTCCTCTGGGCAAAACAACGTAGTACAACTTGATGTACCAACAGCAACGAGCCAGCTTATCTTCAGCAACGACGACTCAAGACTTTTAGCAATGCTCCTCTGCACCAAATGTTATGCTTCAAATCCATCAAATTTCCACCTGAAGCACAACATCTTGCAGCCTTCCAAGATCCCAGTAGCCTCCCACCAGCTATGAAGCTTCAACGGCGCCAGGACTCAGTACATATCGAAAGTAGAGTATCAGCTCGTGTACCTGCAACCACAAGCGAACATCCTAACCCATAAACAGTAAGTTCAAGCAGTGCTTGAACTTGGTGCTCGAGATTACTTTAGTTCCCATGTCAGCATGATTATCACTGGTATCTACTTTCAGCAGTTTAATCACACCCGTTTCAACATGTTGTCTTAAGAAATGATATTTGATATCAATGTGCTTTGATCTTTCATGGTATAAGTGATTTTTAGCAAGGCATAATGCAGATTGTGAACCAGAAAATATGACGGGACTATCATGAAATAGTTTACATTCAGATAACAACCCTTTAACCACATGGCTTCCTTAACAAATTCACTCAATGCAATATACTCAGACTTAGTGGTAAACAAGGCAACAATAGATTGCATTTGAGACTTCTAGCTAATACAATTCATGCCAAATGTAAAATAGAAAGCAATTGTAGATTTCCTACAATCCCTATCTCCACCAAAATCTGCATTAACAAATCCAACCAGTTCTTGCACAATTTTCCTCTTAGAATAGCATAAATCAACATCCAGAGTTGATCTAATATAAGCCACAACATGTTTCTAAGCTAGCCAATGGTCCATACCTGGCTTTGACATGAATCTACTTAACAAAGAGATAGCATAGGACAGGTCTGGCCTAGTACTAATCATGACATACATCAAAGAACCAACAACATCTGCATAAGGCACACTTTCCATCCTAACAATTTCAGAATCAGTCTTTGGGACTGACTCTTACTAAACAGAAAATGTGGGGCAAGAGGAACCTTAACCATTTTACTGTTCATATTCCCATATTTAGCAATTACCTTTTCAAGGTATGATTTTTGATGCAATTTTAAGAAGCAGTCACTCCTATTTCTTTCAATAATCATGTCAAGTATCTTCCTAGCCTTACCTAGGTCATTCATGTCAAATTCCCTACTCAAGTCCTTTTTCAGTTTTACTATCTTGTTAATGGACTTAGATATCAATACTATGTCATCAACATAGAGTAAAAGGTACACTGGATCATTTTCAAGGTCAGCAAAGTAGAAGTATGCATCAAATTCACTTCTAATAAATCTCAAACTCAGCACATAAGTGTCAAACCTAATGTACCACAGTCTTGGACTTTGTTTAAGTCAATATATAGATTTATTTAAGTAAAAAACATGTTCCGGGTACCTTTTATCCTCAAACCCAACTGACTGCTCCATGTAGATCTCCTCATCCAGCTCACCATGGAGAAATGCAGACTTGGCATCCATCTGCTCCAGCTCAAGGTCATACACTACAACCAAAGCAAGCATTATTCTTATAATTTTAAACTTAACCATAGGGAAAAGATTTCGGTATAGTCAACTCCCTCATTTTGTGTGAACCCCTTGGCAACTAACCTTGCCTTAGGGCCATATAGAGTCAAGTTAGCTTAACGATTTGTGAAGCAACTCATGCGTGTGTCACTGTCAAGTACCCAAATGGATTGATTGGTTCAAACATTTACGAGCACCATGATTTTCAGGTATCTTGTCTGCATGGCTATATTACGTGGAAATTCAATCGTTTTCGACATTTCCGCTTATGCGTGTTTTGCTTTAAAACAAAGGTGCTTTGTGGATCAAAGGGAAACCCAAAAATGGGGAGGATTGTTGATGATTTTAGGATTCAAGGACCTTTCATCTTGTTCCGAACCGCCCGGTTGAGAAGACGAGATGGGGCTTTACTGCTCGGTTCAGTAAAAGCTCACATATAGTACGACTCTGAGCAGGGGAACCGGCCGGCTGGGGAAATAAGGAATTAGCTCAACCGCCCGGCTCGATGGATCGTGTCCATAATAGACATTAAGTCTTGGTGCGTCCAATGAAGACATTAAGTTAATGTCCTCACTGGGCGCGCGGCACGCAGCTGTTCAGCCGGAAGTCGCCACCCATGTTCGTGTCCGAATGCCCTGTTATAAATACCGGTCGTTTTCATTTGTGATTAATATTGAAAAAATTCTGCAAAACAATTGGAATGCTGATTTTGCGGGACTTGCTAACACATACAGCATCTGATTGTATTATTTTTACATTACGTTACATTTTTCTTATAAAAAATTGGTTATTGTTCTTTTTGTTTTTGTATCACCTTATTTTGGAAAAACATGTTTCCATTACTACGGATTATGCGTACAATACTACGGATTATGCGTTCATTGCTACGGATTATGCGTACATTGCTACGGATTATGCGTACATTGCTACGGATTATGCGTACATTGCTACGGATTATGCGTACATTGCTACGTATTATACTTACAAATCATAGTATAATGCTTACAATGATACGGATTATGATTATGTTGCTACGGATTTTGCAACGAATTCTTTGAATTATACTTACAATGCTACGGATTATGATCTCATACCGATTATATACCTCAGCTACGGATTATGCTTACAATGCTACGGATTATAATTACATCATACGGATAAAAAAACCCTGTGTGATACACATGCGCAAAATACAGTGCCCAGTATCTGAGTATCATATTAAAAACATGAGCAACATTAAATTGGAACATACTGATCCTACCATACTAGCCAAAATACGTTGTACATAACATAAATGGAACTAACTTAAAATTTGTTATATGTTGGATTATAATCCTACAAATCAGCATCAGTGCTTTTATTCGTCTTCCCATCATAATATTCATCTGGATTCTTTTTCAACCATGCATTGGCGCGTTTCAACACTTTATCTCGAATTTGGTTGAGTGGTGACCGAATGAACGTCCTGCATTATCAATTACGGATATTAACTGTTATAACTTAATGCTTTTAAACAAATAAATACTGATACCTAATTAGTACTACGTGCAACCTCCAATACTAATAACACAATAACTAATTAGACACACATGACTAGTCCATCTGAACATCTCAGTTATTACTTATTAGGAACACTCCCAAACCTCAGCAGAAACTACCTTAACTCTTCGACATATTTTCAACACTATTTCAACACTATTTCGACATATTTTAAACTGACCACATAAACTAACCTGAAGTATTAATCTCCAGATCTCATAACAAACTGAAGTACAAAAAAGACATAAAAAAAGAAAGGAAAATAAAAATCAATGCTAGATTGTACCAGCCCCTTCACTTTCAGATTGATGTGCTGTTCCATCGGCTTCTTCTCATCCTCCGTAGCAGCTCCGGAACCAGGCGTCGCAGAGCTCTTTTGTATTCGCACTAGTAATGAATTGAAAAACATAATGCTTCAACACTCACCAAGAAAATATAACACGAGACTCAAAATCTCAAATTTCAACCAACAACTACGTAACTGGTGAATTGAATATCAATGTGAAACATAACTAAATAAGCCCAAACTACTACGTAACATGTGTGTCTACAACCCAAACTATACCAGTCACATTGCGATTGTACGCTACGAATCATAATACACAACCAACCAACAGGGCAATGTACCAATCTCCTTCCAAAACCCGTTATACGCTACGTTTTTTGCTGAGTTACGCTACGGATTATGATAGGCAGTTATTCAAGACAAATTGAATTGAAATTAGCAAACCCTAAAACTCGACTAATTCTGAACAACATCAAACCCTGAAGGAGAAAGTAAATCACATTGTTAGAAAACTCACCCGATGTTCGAATCGGCTTCTTAGTCGGAGGTGGCGAATGGTCGTGTTCGGTCGCCTTTTTTCGAGCCATGGCCGTCGTCGTCGGTATCGTTGTGTTCCGTCTTCAGATTGTCAAGCGGAGGTGGAGGATTCGGTGCGGCGGAATCGACTGATCGTCCGTAGGATTAAGGTTAGGGTTCTGTTCGCAAAAGAACGGGATTTGCGTTTTTGGAAATTGTTTGTCGGACGATAATAACCCTGTAACCGTAGATTAGGTTTATTTTAGTAAATAATATCACAAAATCGTGGCTATTGATTAACTAAAATGAATGGACAGGATTAATTCCTATTTCTCACCTTAATGTCACTTCTCACCAGATCTCAACCCACATTTTATAACATATATTAAATAAATTTTATTTATTTAGATTACTTTAGTTTAATTGAGTTTAGATTAGTTTAGTTTGGATGAACTTAGTTTAGTTTAGATTAGTTTGGATGATCTTGCGTGAGCTTAGTTTAATTTATTGGAGGTTGAGCCAATCTTTAAAGAATAGACTAGCTCATCTGAGCTCACCTAAACTAAAAGACCTGTACAAATCCGGGCCAGTCCGATCGGCTCGACCCGCTTATTAAAATAGCTTGAACAAACATATTAGCCCGACGGTCCAGCCCGGCCCGGTCCGTATTTATATTAGGGTCGGGCTTGAACTCATATCTAAACCCGACCGGACTTAAAAGTCCGCCCATTAGACCATGACAAATTTAAACCCTAAATTTATTGTTTCAATTTTATCTTGATTCGTTCAATTAAAAAAGACAGTAAAGTCTGTCTACGACTATGACTCTTCGGTCTTCGCTATCTCCCTTGCGACCTCCTGACCTTACGATTGCGAGCTCTCTCCCTACTGCTTTCATAACCCACCTCGTCCGCCAATTTCAGTTCGCAGTCACAGGATATCACTTGTTGATATCAAGTAGTTTAGCAAGCAGTCGGCTGTTAGGATTATACCAAATCTCAGTTGTTTTAATTCCTTTTTTATGTTTCATTTGGGTCATTTATTTGATTATATTATTATAGATTTTAGCTAGAGACTTTGCGGGTGTGATGCTAATGATTCAGATCTTGGGGCTCAATTCAAGATGTTGTAGTGTTACCTTGTTTTCTGCCCTGCTATGCTACATCCGGCTAATGTAATTTAATTTTATAATTCAGTGTTAACCGCTTTGATGTTGTAAAAAAATAATAAGTTACCTTTCTTCTTTATAATTGATTTGTTAGTCTTGTACTCTTGTGTTCTTTACTGATTTTGTTCTTTTAATTTGCTAGTATGGTTGAGTTTATCATCGTCAGATTATAATTTGAAGACTCGAGGGGGATCTAGTCATTCTAGATATTCAATGTACTTCTAAAGGAAAAAAGGCTGAAATCAAATGTGTGGGACAATATGACTAGAATCAATACAGAAGATAACAATGTCGGCGCTGAATGCAATCATTGTAAGAAACGCTTCAAAGCTGATCCGACAAATGGTACGTCTCATCTTAAAAGGCATATTGAGAAGTGTCCAGCGCGTAAATATCATGAAATGAGAAATCTTTGCATTACTGGTCTGGGTCTAATATTGATTCGGATTCTAACACTGCTAATCTTATGACAATGCATAAGCTTGCACCTAGTTTAGATGCAATCCTGTGAGGCAGTCTGAGCTTATTTCATAGCTTGTGCACTCCCTTTCAGCCAAGTTGAGTCTGCTGGTTTTAAATATTTTATGAGTGTGATTGCACCACAGTGGAAACCATTGAGTAGAGTGACAATTCAAAGAGATGCTATGCAGTATTATAATACTCTAAAGCTTGATGTTGCTAAAGAATTGCAAGATGTGTCTGGTCGTATTTGTTTCACCACTGATAATTGGAGAAGTGAACACAATATAGATGAATATATTTGTGACAGCCCATTGGATTGATAAAAATGGAAATTGCAAAAGAGAATTATCAAATTTGCCGCTTTGACATCTCAACTTGATGGAGCTTCTCTTGCTGATGAAATATTATTGTGTTTGGTTGAATGGAAGATCAGTGAAAAGGTGTTTAGTTTCACTCTTGATAATGTAGCGGGTTGGCATGAAAGGTTTCCGGTGCATAGGGCGGGCTTGGACAATAGTTTGAGCCCGAATTGATCGAACGGGTTTAACCCGGCCCGAATTTATGGGTTGAAAAATATAAAATAGTCCGGTCCGAACCCGGCCCGAGCCCGAATTTATACATGGCTAAAACTAACTAAATACCTAAGCTACAAATCCAACCTTTAAAGAATAGCCCCTTAAGTCATTTTTACAACAACAAAAAAAAAGGTCTGATACTAATTGTTAGCTTTGTTTAAATCAAAAAATGAAACAGATCACAATGAATAGGATTATTGTTATGTGTTGTGTTGTGCAATTTCTCACATCTTAACTGGGTTTTTCTTTCCATTGAAACTATCTGAAAAACAAATGCCATTATATGTAATTCATCAACTTAGCCACTAAATGAGACACTAAATCACTAACCAATGATTCCACTTAACTACCATGTATAACTGCCTTCTGTGGTGAAGATACTCAACAAGCTGGGAAAAATGACGAAGGTGAACATCAGCTAAAGCTGATTGGAGATGGCTCGTGAGCCCTCTCCCCCCCCTCTCGAGCCGCCTCCAGGCTCACCCACTCCGAACGCCTGGCCACCGCAGTGGCCTAATCTCGGCCAGTCTTTCGCTGCAGTGGCAAGGTCCTCCTTAGCCAGTCGTTTTCCGCCCCTCCATCTCGCTCCTCGCCAGGCTACTGCAAAGGATGGTATTCCGGTCATCTCTTTCACCAAGGTCGAGGTCCAGGCTGGTAGAGATAGGCTGCAGCATGCCCTCGTAGCAAAGTTTTCCTCCAGCCGGCCACACGTTAATGAGGTCAGTTCGGCCTTGATTGGTGCCTGGAACCTCCCCTCTGCCCCTACCATCGGTGCCTTGGATGCCAGACATATCCTCGTCATCCCGTGCTCGCTTGAAGACGCTACCTTCATCCTTGCACATCATGTCCGCAAGTTCAGACTTTTCAGGTGGACCCTTGATTACCACACCCAGAAGGAACCAACCACGATCTCCACTTGGGTCTCGCTTTCCGGTCTTCCCTCAGAACTCTACGATAAAGGCTTTATAGCCTCCATTGTCTCAACCTTCGGTCGGTTTCTCACTATTGATGCTCGTACTCGATCCCTCACCAACTCCAATTTTTCCAGAGCCTGCGTCGAGCTAGACATCACAAAGGAACTGCCTTCAGAACTCCTGGTGAATCTTGGAGGTGACGTCTTCCACAAGCAAGAAATAGTGTTTGAAAAGAACCTTCACTATTGCACTCGATGTAAGCTGCATGGCCACCTCCTAGGCACATGTCGAAAAACTCAATAACTAGGAACAGTGGCGTGTGTTGTTACGTCCACCAAGCATATTGATCCATGTTTTACGGATCCTATCCCTAAAGATAAGACAGATGCCAATCTAAATCCCAAGATCACAGCTCCCAAGGCCAAACAAAATGATGTCCAGTCTCTATCATTGCCTAATGAAGATTAAACTCTACAAGCAGATAGCAATGAGACGGGATGGAAAGTTGTTCAAAAGAGGAAAGGAAACAAAATCAATCGGCAGACGGAACATTGTCCCCTGCAACACAAGTACATACCCCTACTACTGTTAATGAGATAGAGCCCTGTGAGAGAGCCTAAGAGCATGTGAACAATGCCAGCCCAAAAGTTACTTTAGATAAGATAGAAGAGGGGCCTGCTTCACTAGGAGCGCAGACAAACTTTGACTCTAAGAGCCTAGAGATAGAACTAAAAAATATCAGCAATACTATCATTGACCTAGATGCCACCTCAGGAGTCTCGAACTTGCAGACTGAGTCACCTACTTCTTATGCCTGCCCTCCCGAGGATATCATCCCTCTCTCTTTGGCTCAAGGAAATCACCCCTTAGGCGATCATATTGATCTTGTGTACGATTCCTCCCCGATGCCAACCATAGCTATTCTCCAAAGAACTCATCACCGTAAAAACTCTTTCAATGAGTCTCAAAGGGTGACTCGATCTTCAGCTCGATCGTGTCCTAAAAAGAAAGATATCATCTTCTTTTGGTCTTGATCCCTTGTACTCTGCTCTACTGTTTACTTTTTATCGAATAAAATATTCTTTAAAAAAATTGCCTTTTGTAGGCCTATCGGGGAAAAAGAAGAAAAAAAAACTACAAGTATAGCTAACATTTGACTGTATGTCTAAGCAAAAATAAACGTGTGCAACAAACTCGCCAGAAGCCGCTCGAACTCCGGAAACTCGCCTTCGTTTCTTCGTCATCTCGGCTCTCCCCTTCGTCTTCTCTCCATTTCCTTGTCCCCGGCAGCTGGCGTTGCACCTCCGGCATCCTACCAAGTCGCCTCTTACCGGCATCCGTCACCGGCTTGGCGTTTAGTGGCTTCTCTTTGTTTCGGTCGCTGGCCGGACAAACGGGTCGCTCCGGCGTCGCTGTTCAGCGGTGGATGATCCGGTTGGAGGTCGCTGGGTCGTTGGCGGTGCTTCGGCAGATGTTAGTGGACGATGGGAGCCGTTTGACCGGGAGGGGTGGAGCCGGTTAGGTTTTTGTTTTGATGTGTTGTGTATACGTAGTTTTAGTAGTGTGGGTTCTCTTGTTAGGACCTACTGCACATATGTACCTATGATAGGTTCTTATTTTTTTGTTACCGATGTATCCTTTTGGGTTTACTCTGGCTAGTATCTTGGTCGGCTTAGTCCGGCTTGTTTATATGTACCTAGAAATAGGTTTCTTCCTGTCGTAATACGCTGTTGGTGGACTAATTCCAGCTGGAGTGGCAGGCTCCTACTTTGCTGGAATTCTTTGAAGAAATGTGGTCGGCGCCTTATTATTAATTTTATGTTGGTTTTGACTTGCTTCGACTATTTGGCCACTTTGGCGTACACTGTTTCATGAGGCATTTCTATTGTGAAGATTCAACAGTTGCTGACGATGATCACGCTTTCCACAAATTACCTTCCCAAGTTTTCTGTGTTTGATAGCTTCATGTTCAGTCTTGTTGTCTCTTTTATTTGTGGACTTGTTTCCTGGACTTTGTATGCCTTCTTTGTATCAAAAGAATAAAATAAAAGCATATCATAAAATTACAATCAATCCCGAGTATCACAAAAATGCAAAAAATAAATGAATGGAAATTAAATTTGAGGAAAGTACGTACTTGGAACTGGTGGAAAAGCTTGAAGTCTCGAGACAACTGAGATTGCAATTACTGATAAAATAAAGGGATAATTACAAAAAGATTATCTGGACTATCACAGTATTTCAAATCGTGGTATGAACTATTTAAATTTTCAATTTAGTGTTTTTGGACTAAATTGAACACAATAAACTACCACTTTTTTGGACTAAATTGCACACAATAAACTAACGATGTTAATGAATACCGTTTACAATGATTATTCTTTAATTAAAATTATTTAATCTTACTGTGAACACACTGTCTAATGTAATATAAACTTTACCTTCACGATTCAATCAAATTACAATCACACCATAGTTCGCTTCTTCTCATGACTCTTGATGAAAGCATGCTCGCTCGATCAAATCTTGCCCATCACTCCACTTCCGATTTCAAATCGATTTGATTTTGGCGATGGTGGCTTTGGGAGAATCTGTACCCACTGATCATTTCGTTCAGTAGGCAAAATATTGGTTAGATTTGTTTGGAACATGAGTGAGGAGGAAATTCGTATTGTAATGCGATTGAATCGTGAATATAATTTTTTTTATTACATTAGGACAGTGTGTTTTTAGTTATATTAAATAATTTTGATTAAATAATAATAATAATCGATTAAATTTGTGTAATTTAGTGTCCAAAAACACTGAATTGAAAATTGAAATAGTACATGCCGCAATTTGAAATGGTGTGATAGTCCAGATAGTCTTTTTGTAATTTTCCCTAAAATAAATGAAGGAGAAAATAATGGTGATGGTTAATGTGATGGCGAATGCTTTAAAACAAGATGTTACAGCTTGCGAAGAAAAGTCAAAAGAATTCGAGTGGGCCATGTGCATGTGTACGCGCTTGTCGATGAAGTCAAACTTGGCATCAATGAGGCATGTTAAAAGATGCATGATGATAGGGCGAGGAGTTGGCTCACTGGTGAGCGCTCCTTGGTGCCAAAAATTGTCCAGGATCGAAGTCCCTCTAACATAATTAACCCCCACTTACTAACCCCAATCAACAAAAAATGCATGATGATGATAGTTGATATTAGTTTGTCTTTTTTTATTGGAAGTTAATGTTAGAGGTTAAAGGGTTAGCGTGAGGACTTGAACCCTGTCCACTTAGGACGCAGTGCAGCTCCTCCATTGGGACACTTCACTTGGCCTCTCAATGAGGCATGTAAAAAGATGCATGATGATGATAGTTGATATTAGTTTGTCTTGTTTTTTCTTTTGAATAAGCGGATCATATTCAGATGATATTGATGACTTTATTGTCTTATAAATTCGGAAAAGAAAACTATAATGAATGTTGAGAAGATTTGAGCATGTCATCATCGAGGTTCCATTTCAGTTATCGAAACCTCATTCTTTGAGAAGTTGCTGAATATGCATTTGGAATTGCTGGATCCTGCCAGCATGGGTTGTTCAGCTTCCATGTACATGTAAAATGCAGGTTCAGATGGGGGTGGAAGAGCGACTAAAAAGCTATTGAGCATCATCACAACTGAAGCCATTGTCGGCCGAGCAATGACACTCTCTTGGACGCAAAGTAATCCAATGTGAATGCATCTCATAATTTCATTTCTCGGACCATTGATGATGACTGGATCAATCATATTTGCAGCACTTCCTGCCCTCCAACTATCCCATGCCTAGACAGAAAAGAAAATCACAAAGTATGTCAGAGATCGAGTAGCAACTGAACATTTGAATTGAAAAAAATAATACTTACAAAGCTTATAAGATACTCCACAGTTTCTCCAACTCGGAAACAACTATTCTTTTGCCCGCTCACAAGTTCCAACAATAGCACACCAAAACTATATACATCTGACTTCACTGAAAATTGACCATGCATAGCATACTCCGGCGCCATATACCCACTGTTAATAAAAAATGCATTAAGATCAATGATGAAACATACCAATCCCAACCAAGTAAGAGACTCGAGTACTTTGTTGAAATTAAAACTTACTAGGTTCCAACGATTCTGTTGGTGTTGCCTTGTGTTTGATCCATTATGCACAATCTAGCCATTCCAAAGTCTGCTATCTTGGGAAGCATTTCTTCATCTAACAAAATATTGCTAGCCTTAAGATCCCTGTGTATGATGCGAAGTCTAGAGTCTTCATGCAGATAAAGAAGCCCTCTCGCAACACCCCCAATGATTTTGTTGCGCCGCTCCCAATCCAAATATGAGCGCCTTGAAGGATCTGTTGATAAATCATTACAAATTTATGAGCACATTGTGCTCATTCAAATAAAAAGCCACAAAAATAGTGATTTAAATGATTCACAAATAAGATGTACAAGCACAGTTTGCCCATTCAAATTTATAGCCACAAAATTAGTGATTTCACAAATACGATGGCATTGATGCGATTGAGATAATTTACCAAAGAGGAACTGATCAAGGCTCGCATTGGCCACAAACTTGTAGATGAGGAGTCTTTCTTGTCCTATTGAACAAAAGCCAAGAAGTCTAACCAAATTTCTATGCTGAAGCTTTGCCACCAATACTACTTCGTTCTTAAATTCAAGGTCCCCTTGTCCAGATCCAGTGTTCAGTCTTTTCACTGCTATTTCTTGTCCATCAGCAAGTTTTCCCTGTAATATATTTACAATCAGACGAAGAGTAAGATTCATGGTGACAGCAAAATAAATTAGTATTCCCAAACAAAGGTTGGAAGGTGACATATTTCATCTTTGTGTGTATAGTCAGTCACCTTGTAAACAGAACCAAAGCCACCTTGCCCAAGTTTATTATCATCGGAAAAGTTATTAGTAGCAGCTCTAACCGTTCCAAAATCTAATTGTAAGGTGTCTGCGCTGCCTATTTCATCCACACCTGTAAAGAACAAGAAATATTTATTTAAAAAAAGCAATTTGCATAAGAGAAATACTATAAGTAATGAGTTAAGATTTTGAGCAACTCGCATCAAGTTTTAGTTTGCCTCATGTCGCAAAAAGTCCACACCTGTAGTAACTGTTCCAAAATCTAATTGTAAGGTGTCTGCGCTGCCTATTTCATCCACACCTGTAAAGAACAAGAAATATTTATTTAAAAAAAAGCAATTTGCATAAGAGAAATACTACAAGTAATGAGTTAAAATTTTGAGCAACTCGCATCAAGTTTTAGTTTGCCTCATGTCGCAAAAAGTCCACACCTGTAGTAACCATTCCAAAATCTAATTGTAAGTAGGTGTCTGCGCTGCCTATTTCATCCACACCTGTAAAGAACAAGAAATATTTATTTTAAAAAAAAGCAATTTGCATAAGAGAAATACTATAAGTAATGAGTTAAGATTTTGAGCAACTCGCATCAAGTTTTAGTTTGCCTCATGTCGCAAAAAGTCCACACCTTTAGTAAAATAATGGCAACATCAAATGCATAATTTATGAGAATTGATCTGATACTTACAATCAAGCGTCTCTTCTCGCTTCCTTAGTCTTAAATAGATAAATGTGAAAATGATCAGTATCACAAAGCAAACTGTCGAGACAACAATGATAATGATGTTCCGAACTTTGTTGCTCCCTCCTTTAGTACCAGGAATTTTGTTACCACAAAAAATAGATGAAAGTTACATTCCGATTGTCAAGATGGTGCAACTGGGATGCTTTACAAGAATGATATAAGGTGTGCAATGATTTTAAATGTGCTTATTCTGCAGCGAACACAATACATCTCTATACCACATTCTCAGTTTAAGTATGATGCCTTTTATGGGATAGTGGAGTGTGATCAACGTGTTTGAAAATTGTCCAGGTAAAATCGCCAACATGGAATCAAAGCAGATTATGAATCCTCTGCCTAAGGGGAAAACACAGTGATCATTATCAGAAAGAAAACATTCACTACGCCATTATTACCATTTTGTCACACCGGACACGCTCAGTACCTAAAAATTTAAACTTATGAGGCAATAAATTTAAATGGAACAATTTCAGTTGCAGTAGGTGTGGGTGGAGCAATACCTGGTGGTGGAGATGCTGGCAACGAAGGAGGTGATGGGATTTCATAAAATGGATAGATCTCGTATCTGACATTACAGCTGGGACCCAAAACTCTTCCGCCCTGCTTCCCTTGAAATACATCTGTAATATTTCTAAATGAGATATCAAGGCAATTACTACACTGTTGTTCAGTTAAGCTAGGAATGCATTGCACAAGCCCGTAAATCGCATCCGTTGTATTCCTCATAGCAAATTTTACACGAGAACCGCCCGAAGCGGCCTGCTCCCGTAGAATAGATAACAAACCACCAAGTGATAGAAGGAACTGGTTCGCATTAGAGACATTGTATGGATTCCCAATATAAATAGCAAGTCCCTCTTCCAAAGGGTGAAATATCGACATGCTTGAATAATATCTGAGCATACATTTGTTATACCAAACAATAGCCTCTTTTTGGGTTGGGCACATTTGTGGGAGATCAATAGTCGAGAAATTAACGCATGTGCGGCAATCAGTCTGATTAATGTCGCCCCTGCAAAGTGCAATGGCGTTGACTCTGTCAATACCTTGACCCTCTGAGAAGTTGTAGAATCCATAATCGATATCATTGTTTGACTTTGACGACAGAGAAGAAAGCAAGGTGTTCAAATTGTTCTGGTAAATGCTATTGCTTGTGTAGTTAGCCCCTGAACACATATGATACTGATAATCTACATCATAGTGCTGGGCACTTGCAAGACAAACAAGGATTAAACCAAGATAAGCCACAACAAATAGCAGGCGAGAAAACTTCATCCTCACTTATGTAATAGTATAGTTCCACTTCCATAAAGGATGATAAATATAAAAACTGTAGCTTAGCAATTATTCCCAGTCTTCTCAATTTGAGACGTCAAAATCATTAGAGTAATTGGTCGGTTCGGCGTCTTATCAAACCTCAATAAATACAAAGAACACGTAAAAGAGAGTAGGAGGACTTGACTGCTGTATGATTGTTGTAATTACGTGGAATAATCTTGTGAAGATAAGCTTGAAAAACAAACAATGCACAAGGAATTTATATTATATTATTGGTTCGGCTCGGCTCGGCTCGGCAGTCTGAGTGTGACTGCCTACATGGCTACCTGATATGACATAGAAGACTTGAGAATTGAGAAGTCAATGATATCTAGACACGAGCGGAGCCGACGATCCCACCAAAACATTACGCATTGACTTGGAAGACTTCAGATATTAATGTTCAAGTCAAGACGTGAGCAAGTTTGTGGATCAGTTAATCTTTAATGTGGCGTGGAAGAGGGTGTGAACCGACCTAGTAGTTACTCAAAGATGTATGTCATTCTCACAATTCATCCTTAAGCTTAATATTAGGGGTGAGCAGGACCCGTCCCAATCCGCTCGAAAATTGGACGACTTTGAATTCGGCTCGATACTAAATAAGTCGGGTTCGGACTTGGGTGCAACATTAAGCCAGCCAGGCCTATGCCAAGAGTTCAAGGCCCCAGCCGAATTCCCACGATTATCTAGCCTCATGCCATGTCGTTCACTGTTTGAGGACAGAGAAGAAAGCAAGGTGTTCAAATTGTTCTGGTAAACGCTATTGCTTGTGTAGTTAGCCCCTGAACAAATATGATACAGATAACTTGATTCATAGTATAACTGGGCACTTGCAAGACAAACAAGGATTGAAACAAGATAAGCCACAACAAATAGCAGGCGAGAAAACTTCATCCTCACTTAATTATCGACATGAGCAGTATAACAAGACAGCACGAAATTGCAGCTATATATAATACAGTAATAGTATAGTTCCACAGTTCCACTTCCATGTAGCTTAGCAATTATTCCCAGTCTTCTCAATTTGAGAGACGTCAAAATCATTGGATCAGTAATTCTAACTTGTTATAGTAATTGGTCGGTCGTCTTATCAACCTCAATAAATACAAAAAGAACACGTAAAACAGAGTAGGACGACTTGACTGTATGATGTTGTAATTACGTGGAATAATCTTGTGAAGTAGATAAGCTTGAAAAACAAACAATGCACAAGGAATTTATGTTATATTATTGGCTCGGCTCGGCAGTCTGAGTGACTGCCTACATGGCTACGTACATCCAGTCGAAGGGCAAGCTAGCTCTTATCGATGAAATTGAATATTGATGAGATTGTACAATAATGAGAGAAATAATTACAGGAATATGTGTTCGAGCCCGGCTCATTTAATTTTCATGAGTTCGATTCGAGCTCGAGGTTTGTACGAGTATTTTAATTAAATTAATTTAGTATAATTATTTATAGTTCACGAGCTTTAACCGAGTTTTTTACGAGTTTTAACGATCTTCAATAAAACTTTCACTAAAAATATTCTAAAATATATAAAACTTTCACTAAAATTATGAGTATTTAACGAGCTTCTAAAATATGAAAGAAATAATTACAGGAACTCAAGCTTCAATTTCACTCACAACAATAGTGAATTTATGTGACTGAGATTTCAATGACTGATAAAATAAATGAAGGAGAAAATAATGGTGATGGTTAATGTGACTGGCAAATGCTTTAAAACAAGATGTTTTAGCTTGCGAAGAAAAGTCAAAAGAATTCGAGTGGAGCATGCGCATGTGTACACGCTTGTCGATGAAGTCAAACTTGGCATCAATGAGAAATTTCATACCATTCCCTCAAATCTTTAACAAAAAGGATACAAAGCATAAATACTGTTCATCTTCTCATTTTAACACCGAAACTATATATTCTTATGAACCTCACACTGCTAAGGCGACATAGCTTCTTTTTTTTTTTGATAATAGCTAAATTTCACACCATTCCCACACTGCTAAATTTCATACCATTCCCACACTGCTAAGGCGACTTAGCTAAATCTACAGAAGGTTTACAAATTTGTTTTCAGATTTAACAAGTTATATTCTTATCGAGAATCATATCCGACAGCTTAACATTGAAGCAACCAACTATTCTCCTAAACCCAATTCCCAATCCGAAATCGTTAAAGTCATTAATGCCACAATTTCCCCGCAAGGCATAGAAATTTATCATCCACGTAGGGATGCACAATCGGTCCGGACATGACTGTACCAAAATTTACAGTCCGGGTCAGACCGGTGAACCGGAATTTTTCAAAACCTTGAACTGTGAACCGGACCAGACCGGGGTATTTATGGACCGGGACCGGACCGTGGACCGGATTTTTGAAAAGTGGACCAGACCGGACTGAATACCCTTAATTTTACAGTCCGGACCGAACCGGACCGGTGGACCAGAAATTATATATGAAAATTATGGACCGTAGACCGGACCGAAACGGATTTTTTACGGTCCGGTCTTGAACTGACCATAAAATTTGGTACGGTCCGGCCCGTAAAATTTGGTCCGATCCGGTTCCAATATGAGCATTCCTATCCACCAGAACAAAAATTTGTCTCCACCAAATGCACTTCATTTTCAACAATAGAAGACTCATATCGGTTCAATCAGTAGCAAATAGTTTGAATTTCACATCCCATTTCTAGTGACACAGGGAATCGTGTCTTGACTCCATTGGATCACCCCATCAATTATTACTCCTAAGGTCTAATTTAGGCCATCAGTTTCAACAACAATAATGTTAGTGCAAGTAGTATCTTTTCCCCCATACAATTTTTTTTATAGCTATACGTGAATCACCAGATATGAAACCAACCCAAATAAGAATGAGATTAACGTTCTTTAATATATTGACATCCATAAAAATCCATGACTGGAAAATCCAACGTACCAATCATAATGTGAATTACACTATCAATAAATATCATATCAAATTCACAACCAACATCAAAATCTGGCCCAAAATAAGTACAACATTATATCAACTAAGCAATCCGTGACTGGAAATTTCAACATGCTTATCAGATACCTGTATTTATCTTATAAAATGTATATTCCAAGCCAAAAAATAGCTATATGCATTGAATTCAATTTATCAATGTCATAAGTGTTTTAAGCTCTGATTTTTGAGATAATTTGACACTGAAATCCATGGATGATTAAAGAAATAAACTCAAAACCAATGAAATAAATTCCAAAGCTTGAAAATTCATATGTAAATCTCATTGATTGATGGCATCCATTTCATCCAGCAATTTCAGAGAATCTGTAACTAATAAATACAATTATCAACCAAGATGAATACAAAGACATGAGAAATTCCTAGAACTCACCCAAACTGTAAAAATATGAATTTAAGGAGCACTGAGGAATTCTAATAAGCATAAACAAATTCAAAAGAAACTTACCTGTAAAAGAACCCTAATTTCGAACGCGGACAACGACTCACTGTTGGCTGATCCGGAGCATCCGAGATTATCCGAAACACCCGAATTTCAGTAAATAGACTTATCGTGCGCCAGCAGCAGCGGATCGGAGAAAAAATCGGATCCGCTGTAGCATCGTTTTTCAAGCAGTTCAAGATTCGCTGCTCTATGCGACGAAACGGAGCGTAACGCTTCCTCGAACTCTGATTCGTCGCAGGGGATGACGAGCGGGCCTTGGTTGACGAATCCGAACTCTTCTTCGACCTGGGCGAGGAGGTGCTTGAAAAGCGGATGGTTCAGGTAGGAGGCGCGGACGACAAAGCGTTTGAATCCAGCGCCGACGTAGACGGCGATGTGGCCCGACGGGACATAGGAAGGGACGCGACCGGAGGCGACCGCGGTGTTGCGCCACCGCTTTAAGGCACGCTTCAGTTTGACAATGCGGCGGACGACGTTGGTTTTCATCGGCACCGGTGACATTCTTGGCAGTGGTTGAGTCGGGGCTTTTGTGCTTGGAAAGATGCCGTTGGGAAAAGTAGTGAATTGAATTGTATTTATATGGCGGTTTGGGCCGAGATTGACCTTCGTCTTTGAAGCTAATTACGAAAATACCACTACGTTGGGATTCTGATTTTAGGGTAGAATGGTCATTTAATGGGCCTTCGTTAAACAATTCTATGGTTTAAGCTGTTGAAATTTTGCAGAGTAGAATTCCTGAGCAAGAACTTGGAAGAAAAATAAATGTGCCAGCAACAAGGAAAACTACTGAAATTAAGAAATTTTGTCCTATGGAATTAACAACATTGGATGACGACAGTAAGAAAAGCTGGCAATTGGTCTTTGGGCAAGAATGGGCGGCAAAAAATGCGTTATTTGTCAGGTGGCATGGCCTTCCTTGAACAGAATGCTGAGGTAAGCTTCAGTGATGCTTGGGAGATTTGGCTGTTGCCTGACGAAACAAATGGCAGAATTGGAGTGAATTTGTGTCATTATCTTGTATTTATGAGCTTTGTCATAAATATGAGTAGAAACAATTATACAGATTGAATTGCAACTACAAGGTAAGAAATTAACACCAATGAATTTAGAGGGATTTTGATCCTTTGAAGTAATCCAGTACAAGAATGATTGGCAGAAAGAAAAAGAGTTATCAGATGCTAAACTACTGCCGTTCAAAAACTCAGATGATATGCGACACATTCGGTAAAGATGATCAATCCTAAGTTGTTGGACAAATAAAGATGATCAATCCTATGTTACTCTACCACAATCAAAGCAAGGCATCTTACTTTTACTGTCAAAATTAGTGTTGACATGCTACACACATTCAGACAGTGTAAAAATTCATA
Source organism: Rhodiola kirilowii (assembly GCA_033675215.1). Taxonomy (NCBI): domain Eukaryota; kingdom Viridiplantae; phylum Streptophyta; class Magnoliopsida; order Saxifragales; family Crassulaceae; genus Rhodiola; species Rhodiola kirilowii. Next base: position 3,584,833 of record CM066193.1, on the reverse strand, counting down.
ATAAATAGGTTACATTGGTACCGATATTTCCAGCAAATGTTTTACAATTATAATAGCAGAACTTCTGAAATAAACTCACCTTCATCTAGAAACTCCCTTTCTGAGATAGAAGGCGCCTAAAGCTATTCCAAGTTATATTAATAACATTCACTTCACATATGATTGTGATCTCAAGAAGAGATGCTTTCTTTCTTTTGTTAAAAAACATGCACCAAAACTGACTGTGATGTCTATCCATGCAGATATGTTCCACTCATCAATATAACCAAGACACGTAAAAAAAAAGGGTGTCCTTGCGGCTTGAAAACAGAGTCAGGAAAATTAAACTGAAGACTGAACCTAACTCGACTATGAATTTGAACAATTATCAAATAAGGGGAAGCATGCCAATTGAACACAATCGCTATCCTACACTAACTTGACTTACAAATCCTAATGTAACTGAAATATGGTAAGGCTTTACCAAACCCTAATGCACAATTTGAGATACTACAACACGCAGAAACTGAACAACAGCAAGTTATTCAATGTTAAAGTACCTTAAGATACTTGAGCTTCATGTTTCCATAAACAAGTCCGAATGCAACTGAAGATACACGATACACCTGATAATTCATGAATCGGCATACAACGTCAATCAATCAGCACAACAACGCCTACTGTCGATTAAGCTAGAAATCGAAACGTTTCACATGCAACTGAATAGACTAACAAGAAAGTAAACGTACCAGAGCGAGTGTGTTCTTGCCGGAATAAGGCCCGGGAGGCGGCGTCATTTTGATGAATCGAGTGCGCTAGAGCGGATGATGAAGACGACAAAACCCTAGATCAGCGATTGCAGGCAGAATTCGATTGTGAAAGTCAACGAAGTTACAGCAGTCAAATAACCAAACGATGGCGTTTGAAGCCAAAGGAAACCACAATGGTTCGACCAACCAATAGAATCCAGAACCAAAGGGCGGACGCTGAGTCACCATACAAATCAGCAAAAATATGAACGACGGCGTTTCGTGGCAACATCAATACCACACAACTAGACACGTGTCGACGTTTAAAGGCAGCAATGAGCATTTTATCTCACCAACCGTGACTCTATCTCTATCAAACACTTTCTCTTTCTGGAACAAAAAACCTAAACTTTGCTAAATCCGATATATTCAACTCGAACTCGTTGACTAGCTTTTGTTCTACAACGCAACCACTGTTGTTTTTCTTCGGAGAATTTCTGATAGCTTCAATGGCGGCCACACGCCTCGCCACATTCTCAACCATGACCGAAAAATCATTCATTTCGACACCAACCCCATCACAAACACTAATTTACCTAAACCCTAAAACCCTCTCAAAACCCTCAATCGGTAAATTCCCAATCCCATCAATCTCCCACCACAGCCGCAAAACACATGTTCGAATTTGGTCCCAAAACCCCATCTCTGACGTGATTCGATCAGACCCAGATGGAAATTTTGCCGATTCGGCGTACGAGGATGATGACGACAAACCTAGGGAAGAGTGCGGCGTTGTCGGGATTTACGGAGATCCAGAAGCTTCACGTCTGTGTTACTTAGCGCTCCACGCTTTGCAGCATCGAGGGCAGGAAGGAGCCGGGATAGTGTCGGTGGAGAATCGCGTTTTGAAGTCGGTGACAGGGATGGGATTGGTGTCTGAAGTGTTTGATGAATCGAAGCTGAAACAGCTTCCGGGTAGCTGCGCGATCGGTCACGTTAGATATTCTACCGCTGGCTCGTCTATGTTGAAAAATGTTCAGCCTTTTGTTGCTGGTTATAAATTTGGATCAGTTGGAGTTGCGCATAACGGCAATTTAGTGAATTATAGAGCTTTGAGAGCTGAGTTAGAAGGCAATGGTTCGATTTTTAATACTACTTCGGATACCGAAGTTGTGTTGCATTTGATGGCGATTTCCAAGCAAAGGCCGTTGTTTTTAAGGATAGTGGAGGCTTGTGAGAAGATTCAAGGTGCGTATTCGATGGTGTTTGCGACGGAGGATAAGTTAGTTGCGGTGAGGGATCCGCATGGATTTAGGCCGTTGGTGATGGGGAGGAAGAAGAATGGGGCAGTGGTGTTTGCGTCCGAGACATGTGCGTTGGATTTGATTGAAGCGGAGTATGAGAGGGAGGTGGCGCCGGGGGAGCTGTTGGTTGTGGATGGTGAAGGTGTTCAGTCGTTTTGTTTAATGGAACATCATCCGCAGCCAAAGTCGTGCATATTTGAGCATATTTACTTCGCATTGCCGAGTTCGGTGGTGTTCGGGAGATCAGTTTACGAGTCGAGAAGGGTGATTGGGGAGATATTGGCGACTGAGTCGCCTGTGGAGTGTGATGTGGTGATAGCTGTGCCTGATTCGGGGGTCGTGGCTGCAATTGGGTATGCTGCGAAAGCTGGTGTCCCGTTCCAGCAGGGGCTGATTAGGTCGCATTATGTGGGAAGGACTTTTATCGAGCCATCGCAGAAAATTCGAGACTTTGGCGTCAAGCTCAAGCTTGCACCCGTGAAGGCAGTGTTAGAAGGTAAAAGAGTGGTGGTCGTGGACGACTCAATTGTGAGAGGAACAACTTCGACCAAGATAGTTAGGCTATTGCGTGATGCTGGAGCCAAAGAAGTTCACATGAGGATCGCAAGCCCTCCAATCATCGGATCATGCTACTACGGCGTGGACACACCTAGTAAAAAAGAGCTGATATCTTCTAGTAAGCAAGTGGATGAAGTTTGCAAGTACATTGGCGCTGATTCGCTTGCTTTCTTGCACTTGGAAAGTTTACACAAGATGTTGGGTAAAGACGCTCCGAACTTCTGTTACGCTTGCTTCTCGGGGAATTACCCAGTTATTCCAGTAGATGAAACTGAGAAAATCAAAACTATTGGAGATTTTGTGGATGATGGAGTTAGCGGTGACTTGGATAGCATCAATGGTGGCTGGGTTAGCACTGGAAAAGAATTCTTGGCAGATCTCGGCAAACCCTTTTAGTCTCGATTTTGGTCCAGAAAGCATCGCGACGCAGATGGTGAGAGTTTTGATTAATGCGAAAGTTTCTTGCCAGAGCCGAGTTATTTACTTATTATTATTATTGTAATGCAAAACATCTTCTGGTTGTTTTAAGCTATTTCAAATGGCATTTTGTTTCTGTGAAATGAGTCCATGATTTGTTAGGCAACCTAAGTTGTGGACCTTGTTTTTTTTTTTTTTAGAGAAAACAACAGCAAGACAAACGATCAATAATTACAGGGACAACACATTTATACAAGAAAAGTATTCCGTGCAACGGTTATCGATCCATCAGCTGTTATTACCATGAAAGCTTGACATCCCCCAAGTCAATCCATGCAAATCGGCCAAATAGAAAAAGTGACTCGTCAGCCAATTTCAAAGTGACAATAAATCCCGACCGGATTTCCACTGAAAAAACTGAATAAGACTACACTTGTGTCCGTCCCAGCTCGATTTTCTGTCAAAGGTAGCACGCCACCGGAAACGCATAAATGGCAACAGAGAAGACTTCAAAGCTAGGAGTTGTGGACCTTGTTTTGATGTTTCTAAATTTGCAGTGTGAAGTGCAAAATAATCATAAATTGGTAAATCTTTAAATAATAAAATGAAAAATTATTTTGTCAGAAGTGGGGTTTGAACCCACGCCCACGTTAGTGGACCAGAACTTGAGTCTGGCGCCTTAGACCACTCGGCCATCCTGACTTTTTGTTCTTTTATAATTTTTCTTAATAACACTATTATTCCTAAACAAATACTAACCACTACAATCATCACCTTCACCAACATGTAACAACAAATGGACAAATAATGAGGCTAAGCAACCATTTTCAACTAGACAGTTTTACTTTAATCAAAAAAAAAAAAACTAGACAGTTTTACAAAGACAAACAATTCCTGTATAGCATCACTCCATCAAATGAAAAACATATCCTGTGTAGCATCACCCCAAGGCAAAACCAAACATATCATGATCATACGACGGGATCCGCTGAGTAAAAAGATTATTGCTGGTATGTAAAGTACTATAAACACTTCATTGCTCCTTTGGGATTAGGCTGTTTCTTGTTTTGGGTCTGCCATTTGGTGAATTTGAGAATCGGCCATGCTTTTTGAGGAATGAGAGATTAATCCTAGCTGATGTGTAGTTAGCTTCAAAGTTTGAACCTCGCCATGTAACGTTTCATTTAGAGCTGGAACAGTAATAACAGAAAAATGAGAGCATGATATGCAAATAACGTGAATAAAGTACAGGCCTATATACAGAATAAAGAAGGAACAAACAGGTCGCACTCGAACCCAACTTAAAATCATATTCTTAAGAAATATATTCACTTTAGTGTCAACAAAAACAATGCTTGATAATGTGTGTAATAGGACATAAATACGGTTAAAAAATCACGCATGAGATACGGGTAGTACCATTGCGGAGTTGAGCTTGCTGCTCCATAGCTTGGAGACGAAACCTTAACTCATTATTTTGGTTGGTCAGTGCAGTAGAATCTCGCTGAAGGACATAAAAAACTAAAATATGACCATTTTGGGGATTGAACTTGCGGGGTAGTGGTGGAAAACGATACCAATTAGAAAACTTACTTGTAGGCGCGTAACTTGGGCAGACAAAGTAGTAACTTCTGATTGGAGCGTCTGAACCTTATGTTCTAACTCGGAAATATAACGCATCTTTCGTTCTTTGGATCGGGCTGCTGACTGGCGATTAGCTAAAATCCTGTAGATGTCGGAGCCTTAGAATAGACATTTGATAGCTCATAGTCAAATATTAACCTAGACAGCTTTTAAAACATACCTCTTGACGCGCTTGGGATCCACTAAAGCCATCTCAGCAAGCTTGTCATTAGCCATGATTTTCTTCAGTTCCTCCGGGCTAAACTCTCCATTTCCAAATTCCAAGCTGAAAGAATTTGAGTTCTTATCAACCGATGTATTAGGTGAAAGTTTCAGAGGCCGAGGGCAAGGTGGGGGTTGAAGCTTTAGCGAGTCTTCACCAAAATCCATACTTCCCATGAAACTATCCATCGAAATACTTCTATAGTGACGAGTAGCAGGGGTGATATCTTGTGTTGCACTTCGTTTCATACCCTCCTTTTTTACGACGACCTCGCTTGCATTATGGGTTGCCATTCCATTACGACTTTCATTAATACTTCCCTCGGTTTCATTATCGCTGGTGTCACTTTTACGACCGTTCTCAATATGACCATTTCCATGTCTATCATTATTCTCGGAAGAATTCATTGCCTCAACGCTGTCCAAGTTCATATAGGCAGAGAATAACTCGTCGATTACTTCACCCTCCAACTTCCTCTCGCCTATCCCATCTCCATTTTTACGACTGTCACCATTGCATTCCCTATTGACAGACTCCGAATTCGTGATGCCAACATTTTCTTTGTGCTGCGCAGGTATCAAACTATTGTGTGGGGACGTAGAGAGTGACCTCTCCATCAACGCAGAAAATCCAAAAGCACTGTCACTAACAGAGCGACGATGAGTTTTGCGAGGAGGTAAGCCCTCCTCACAATGGAATCCATAGTTCCCGACCATAAAACTCGGTTGGGCTAACATTTTCCCAGCGCTACTTTCCTTATCCCCCATTGTCACTTCCCTGGAACCCTGATCAGACAAATTTGAGGACGAATTGGGATAAGAATATCGGCTCAAAGGTGAAAGTGAATCAAGGTTGGTAAACGAAGGCTGGGACGATGACCGAGAGAAGGACGAAACTTGACCAAAGTTCTGAAAACTTGATGCTTGATAAGACTGGCGTGAATTAGGAATCTGTGAATAAGGCGAGATAGGTGGAATCTGGCTGGGGTGAGATGGCGGCATGCCAACTCTTTTAGCACAATCAATGCCATAACTCTGTGCAAAATGCCGCCCAGGTGCATTACCGTGAGAATTACTGGAATAGCTCGCATCAAGCTGCTGAGTTGAAGCTAAAGACTGCTGCTTCACAGCCGAACAAGGTGAAGCCCCAAATGAGGACTGGAGTCTCTGCATCGCATCATTGCTTGCTCTCTGTGTGTCTCCCATTCAAACCCCTTTAAAAACCAAGCTTCTAAAATCTTCAATCGACAAGCCCTAAATCCAAAACCTCAAAAATATTCGAAATCAAGCCCCGGCCAACCCTAATTCCCCAAATAAAACAAAATCTTTAAAATCAACAATTGGGCATCAAAATGCAGCACAATCGGCAATGCGATGAATATCCGAATCTCTACTTAAAAAGCAACGATACCTTGTCAGCGAAATCGGCCTCTTGTCGGCAATGGCCGTCCTCTGCACACGTTGTCGAAAAACCAGCTGGACGAGATCTTCACCGAATCGTGACGCAGCCGACTTTTGCGAGAGTGGATGACCATGAAGACGGCGACTACTGCTTGTTGTACTGATCCTTAGCCAAATCAATCACGATATGATTTCGTATGCCTTTCCGCGTCGATTCAATCGGATCGTTCATTTCGATTGCATTTGCATTTGAAAAGAATTTCGGTTGAGTTCAAGTTGAATTTGGTCAACTTTGAAGAGTAATTGACCAAATTTGTCCTCCAAATCAAAATAAAAGGCAACCGCTTACCGCTCTATAAGAAAAATAAAAAATAAAAGGCAACCAAGAAACTATTGATTTATTACTTTAACAATCCGAGTTTTATTTTTTTACTTAATTAAATCATTTTGTCGATCCAATTGATTTTTTTTGATAGGGATTACAAGTTGTTCGGAACAATTAAATCTTCAACATATCCTGCGAAAAGAGAAAAACACTTCACCCACCTATTACTAAGTATGGGAGAAAATTCCTCATCTAAATTAGGTGGGAATGGTGCATTGTGAAAGTTGAACCCCTCCTCTTGATTACAAAACCAAGAATTGAGTCAACTCAATTACAACCCCACATACAATCCAGTTGAATTCATCTCATAAAAATTTAAGTTTGACATAAATCATTTACAATTCAATTCAACAGACAACATTTGAAACAATGGACAGATTACGGATGCAGTTTCAAACCATGAAATCAATTCTAAGTTTGGAAGTTGTGCAATTCACTTTTGGAAAGAAATAAAATGTTAATGCACAAGATCTGGAACTAAGCAGCAGGAAAAGAGCAACTTGTTCTTAACAGCATATAGCTGAGTTCTATGCGTAGAGATCAATGCCCCAGAACTTGGCGGGTTGGTTGGTTCTGTAGTTCCTGTCAAGGGCCTGAATCAAGTCCATGTCCTCTTTTTTCAGCTCGAAATCAAATATTTTGAAATTCTCTTGCAGTCTTTCGAGCTTTGATGTCTTGGGGATGACAACAGTGCCTCTTTGAACACCCCACCTTAGGACGATCTGAGCTGGAGTTCTTTTATACTCCTCACTCAATTTCTGCCCAAGAAAAAACAAGATGACTTTTTTTTACAACAATAGCAACATTCATTTGGCAAAGCTATAAGAAGCCGCTTACTTTGAAAAGGGGATGATCCAAGCATGACAATGTTCCAAACCATTCAGTGTTTGCTTCAGCACCCCCGAGAGGAGTGTGGGCTGTGACACACATATTGTGTTTCTGACAGAATTTAACTAGCGAGTCACGCTGGAAAAAGGGGTGAGTTTCGATTTGATTTACTGCAGGCTTCACCTTGGAGTAGGCTAAACAATCTCTTGTAAGAAAGATGTCGCAGTTACTGCAAAGAGCGAATATTGTTTCATGAATAGGTGGTTAGTAATAAACCTGATTCAGAAGCAGAGCAACCAATTTACAAGCACAACTTCCGATACTATCTATAATCAGTTGGATACCACAAGTAGCGAAAGGGACCTTTGTTCCATTTTTATTTTCTAATGTATCAGTTATGAAATAAAAATTAGTACACAGAAATCGACGAAAACTTCCACTTCAGTAGTGCACCACCAACAACGACTACATCACACGAGTGTACTGCTGGAACACTTGTTATTGGTTTGACATTCATCTTAAAAATTACCTGATACCAATGCTGCGAGCTAAACCCAAGGAAACTAGATCTTCCATGGCATGCCAGGTAGTCTCCAAAGATATGGTTGTGTCTATCTCAAGTACCCCATCCTCATCCAGAGCACTACCAGTTGAACCCACCCCTATAAAATACAGTATAACAAGACGCATAACATCGTAGTCCGTAGTCGGCAAGCAATCGGACTTCAACTAGAAGTGGTCGATAACAGTCCTATGATCCTATCTTGTAAGTATCATTAGGTCACACTTATTTGCATATATGTTGTTCGATGCTGAACCCCTTGCAATAATAATTATTGACCTAACTATACTCAAGCTTCAACTTCTAAATACCAAATTAAAAAAAATCTAATGAGTGCATATATGTTATAAATTCAAAAGGTGAGAACTAAAACTACATATACCAGTGTGCTTTGTGGCGACAGGAAAGTGAACAAGGTAAAGATCCAAATAATCCAGCTGTAGCTTCTTCAAGCTGTCTTTACAAGCCTCAACGACATGCCCATGGTCTGAATTCCATAACTGCAGCGCACATCCAAGCATCATATCACTACAAAACTTTCTATAATAAAAAAATCATTAACACTGAAAAAAATCCAAAAAGCAGCTACTAAACACTAATAAGGCAAATCAGCTAGCCTTAGTGGTGATAAATAGATCCTCTCTCTTGACTAGCCCTGTATCAAATGCTTCAGCGAGTGCCGAACCAACCTCCTCTTCATTCTTATAGTCAGCTGCACACATAATAAATTGATCAAATCAGAATCTTCATACCACATCTGTCAAGCACAACTCAATCTCTCCCAAAATCAGAATCTTCATACCACATCTGTCAAGCACAACTCAATCTCTCCCAAAATCAGAAACTCTACTTAAAAAGAACAACTATACACACTTCCTCAGTCTCTAAAAATCATCTAATAAACATCAGATAATCTCAATTCGAAGATAATAAAAAAAATGAAACTAGGTCACTAATCAGTGAGCAGTGGGTAATAGCGAGATGCAGATTTTACCGGCACAGTCGAAGTGACGGTAGCCGATTTTGATGGCGTTGATGATGAGATCTCGAATAAGCTCCGGCTCCATCCTCCACACTCCAAGTCCGACGATCGGCATCTTGTAGCCATTGTTCAGAGTTATCTCCATCGTCGTCTGATCTTCTTTCGCTTCACCTTCAGCTAGTTGACTGTAATGAGACGCTACCGTATCTGAACGGCACCGTTTCATCGCCGTTGAATATCACATGCATTGCGCGTGCTTGCGCTCTCTTATCATCAAATTCTCTTCAATTGAGATACTCTGTCCGTTGAAACGACATCGTTACATTGCGTGTGACGATCACTTTCTTGCGCTTTGGGTCATAACCATCATCAAGTTCTCTCCATAAACTTTCGGACTCGTACCACTAGAAAATTAGTCAAAATAAAACTTAAGTGGACCACTAAAAATTATTCCAATCCCACTAAACCTCCAAACAAATAAAAACAATAAAAGTCACCCCAAATACTTCGAGTCAACAGTAAATGGGGGCTTCATCAATATTAGTTAACATTACGCTACTCATTTTATAATTGGATAAAAAAAATCACATTTAAATATTAAAATTATAAATCATCTAAGAATTCGACACGTGATACTCCCACCAATTATAAGTATTTTTTATAAATAAAAAAATTAAAAAAGACTTATTTAAAATACATAACAGATGCGAATATAATAAATCCTAAAAAAGTTCAGACTTAACTTTTGTCAAATTCAAATTTAACTTGGACAAAGTTAAGACTAAATTTGACTAACTCCGGTAAAATATCTATGGTGCGAATGACAAAATAGACGCCATTTTCGGAAAGAACGACGTCGCTACTACAAGTCACTAGAACACAGACAGCCGCACCCTCCCAACCTCAGCCCGCCTCTCCTCTTCGCCCCTCTCGCCGCTTCCCCTCTCCCCGCCTCTCTTCCTTTATTTCCCCGCCCGCTTCTCCCCGCCTCACCCGGCTGTCTCTCTCCTCTCCTCCACCGATGCTTGCGGATTCGGTTAGTCTTGTTGGATCCGAGGAATGTGGCGCTGCTGAAAGTCTGGTAGGTTGTTGGTATTTGACGGTGGGTGGTTGGTTTGCCGGGTGTGAGGGATCAGTGGGAGGCCTGCAGCTGGTTGGAGTTTTGGAATTGTGTCTTTTGGGTAAATATTGGGCGGGTTGGGGTGTAAGTGCTGGCGGCGGGGTATTTTGTGTATATATTATTCTGCAAAATCCTGATCTTGCCGTAGTTTTCCTTTTTAGTTGATTTAGTTTTGTTTTGTTTTTTCGGATTTCATCTTTAGGTTTCAGTTATAGTCCCTTCAGTTTATATTTGACCAGCGCCTAATCGTTTCTTGGAAGTTGGCTGATGTGCCAATTTGCCTTGTTCCAAGCCTTGATGCTTGGTCTTTATATGCCATATTGTTTCAATCAAAAAAAATGTCTCCTTAACATATTGGGCCGACCAGGACGAAGCCCGTGATCTAAACGAGCCTTGCGAATTTCGATCGGCGAGGCAGACGATGACGTGGCAGTTTGCGTGACGTGAATACACTAACAAGCGCATCTTAGCAGCTCCATTTCGTATTGGTTTCTAGATTCGCATCATCTTCTTCGTCATCGCAGTTCGCGAGGTTGGTTTGATCCTTCACAATCTCGCATCCGCAACTCCTTCGATTGTACGTGCCCTAATACTATTTCTGTTAATCTTATCGCGATTCCAGATCTAGTAGCTGCGGCTCGTTGTTGATTTAATTTGGTATTTTTATTACCAATCGAGTTCGTAGAGTTTGAATTCAACTATGTGTAACTAATAGGGCTCCTTGTATGTAATCTATTGAAACATCTGAGCTCTGTCTGAGAGGATGTGAGTTCTTTTTTGTTCTTTTGCTGATAGGGTTTGTTTCTGATATTTTATTAAATTGAGTCACATAGTAAAATATTGATTCTTTTAATCTTTCTACGTGTTGGAGTGCTGATTGACTCCTGTGGTTATGGACAATTGCAGGAAGCCTGGCGTTTTGAGATTCCAATTTGATAGCTTTGGGATTGTAAAGAATGGTTAGTTTCTGTATTGTTGCCTTGTTTTTCGTTTAGTGCTTTATTCTAATAGAGGTTATAATGTTTGGGAACTAAGAGTAATGGTCTTTGTACGCTGTTGCCTTATATTTGGGTAGAGGGCTGGAGGCAGCCACTAGGCAGTTAGCCATGGACCTTAGAATGTTTTCATTGAATTGCTTGTTGCAGTTTTTCGATAGATATGCGTTCCGTGGGACATCATTTGAGCAGACATATAGATGTTACCCAGCTTCCTTCATTGAAAAGGTATGCACTTGCCTTGTTGATGTTATAATGTTGCAAGTAATATGCTTTCGCAATTGTGGGATCTCGAAGTACTTTCAAAAATAAGCTTAGTTGTACGAGTTATCTGTTATCACATTACTGTATACCGAAGCTAATTGTGTTTCATGCATTTTGTCTTTCAGCCACAACTTGAGAGTGGTGACAAAAGTAAGCCAATGCACATAATGTTTTATATTGTTCTAGAATAGAGGCTTTGTTCCTGTTTAACCCTCCTGATTGTGTTCTTTATTTTTGCAGTCATTATGCCGCCATCAGCTCTGGACCGCCTAGGTTAGTTGTCTTGTCTTGATATTTGTTGGTTCGTTTTTTATTTCATGGCATTTTATTGTAGGGTGGGAGTAGTGATTACTTACTAAGATAGGTTATTACACAGTAGTACTACTTGTCATCAAGGATACTGATAGAACATTGTTTTTCAGCCTCCCTGCATATTGATTATCCAATGTTGTTTGAGCTTACAAATGTTGCTGCGGAGCGAGTATCTCATTGTGGAGTGCTGGAGTTCATTGCTGAAGAAGGCATGATTTATATGCCCTATTGGGTAGGCCTTCTGAGCTTGTCTTAACCATTATTCCCGTCTTGGGTAATTGTCTAATTGTCATGTGAAAGTATACGAACGATTATGAATTGTTTTAAAAATTATTTTTGTATAGATGATGGAAAACATGCTCCTGCAAGAGGGTGACATAGTGAGAGTGAAGAATGCAACCCTGCCAAAGGGCACATATGTAAAGTTGCAGCCTCATACAATGGACTTTTTGGACATCTCTAATCCTAAAGCTATGTAAGTTGTGTCAACTATATCTTCTTTGACGTAACAACATAATTCTTTGTTCTCTATTTGATGTGTGTGGCTGTATTAAAGTAAAGCATGTGAGTGAGTTGCAATCTGAAAGCAATGACCATAATTTTGTTATTGATCTAGTTTGTCCTTCAATTACTCTATGCAGATTGGAGACAACACTGAGAAACTTTTCTTGCTTGACGACTGGTGATAGTATCATGGTCGCCTACAACAATAAGAAGTATTATATTGATATTGTAGAAACAAAGCCCTCACATGCTATCAGTATCATTGAAACTGATTGTGAAGTCGACTTTGCACCTCCATTGGATTACAAGGAACCAGAGAGACCTCAAGCACCTGTTACTGCTAGCAAGGCCCCAGCTAAAGGTGATATTCCTAACCTTTCTATACGAATGTGCAAAAGACACATTCATTTGATTTCTTTAGAAAACTGGAATGGTGAATGAATAGAAGTTTTCAAGAGTTAGACACATTTTATTGCTTTCAAGAATGGTGCCATAATGATGATGTTAAAATAAGGCAATTTTCTTATCATTCCATGTATCGTAATATTTTAAGTCCAACATTGTTCGATAATTTAGCTAAATTTGCAAACTATTCAAAACTTGTTTGGCCAAATTTTCTAAACTGGATGGCAATAGCTTATATGGTATTGTTGTAATTGCCTGTTTTATTTTCACTCTCAAGTGTGACTGATTCTTTTTATGTTTGCAGTTGAAGAGACTCCAGTTGAAGAGCCAAAGTTTAATGTCTTCGCCGGAGTAGGCAGAAGGTTAGATGGGAAACCAATGAAGAGTGAGCCTCAACAAAGTTCTTCATCTGGTTCTAAAGACAAGCAACCTTTTGTGAGCAATGGAGGTGCGCAGGCTTCAGCAACGGCACCCCAAAGTGGCAATCGTCAGACACAAGGAAAACTTGTTTTTGGCTCTAATTCCAGCCGTGCTGCTCCGAAAGATAAAGTAACAAAAGTAATGAACTTGCAAATTCTGGATTTTCATTGTCTATTGTTAAATCTAAATCAACGCTAACAGTTTTACTTCTGTCTAGGAACCTGAAAGCAAGCCAAAGCCAGAACCTGAGAAGAAAGAAGAACCCAAGTTCCAGCCATTCTCTGGAAAAAAGTACTCATTGAAAGGCTAACAGGACTTTCAAATCATGCAAATTGTATATTTTATTTCGTTGGGTGACTCAAATCAAAGACTCAAGTTCTTGATGTTATTAAATATCATAGATACTACTCTTGTTTCAATGAACAAAAAAAGAAAAGAAAAAGCACAGGTCTATTGCTTCAGATGCTTGAAGTGTGTTTTCAAGGGTTTCAACTCATTTTGTCTTTGTGGTTCATCCATTTCGTGGCAGCTATTTGAGAATGGACATCAATGCTTCCCTCACATGAGGGTACTTGAATTTGAAACCCAGCTCTTTTGCTCTAGCTGGAATAACCTTCTGCCCCTCCAACACCTGCAAACCCACCTCCAGCCAATTAAACATTTGACATCAAACAATTCCACCCAGTCCAAAAAGAATCAGTCTGTCTCACCACAGAAGCACCTTCTCCTAGAACAGCCTTTAGAGCAAAATCTGGAACAGGTAGCCATGAGGGTCTGCCCATGACCTTGCCTAAATGATCACACATCTCTCCCAGGCGCACCGGGTTGGGGGCTGTACCATTGATCACACCTGACAGTTATACAGAACAAGTTAATCAACACACACCGAGGTTATCAACTGAACCGAATGACTAAATTAACTTAGCTTTAAATAGGAGAAATGAATTGAAGACTTGACAAAAAAAAGTACTTGATATGTTACTGGACTTTAAAACTAAAAAAAGTCCGACATTTAACTTGAATTTCATGCTTAATGAAAGGGAAAGGTCCTAAATGTTGAACTTAACTACTGAAATGTTAAGTGCAAAAGAACAGACCAAGCCTTATAGCAGACATGATCTACCTTCATATGATGGGTTGCGGATAGCCTCATATATCAAGTTAACGATGTCATCCACATGGATCCATGAGAACCTGATCCATCATCATAGATTTGACATAAATCTTCCCAGTTCAAATTCAAACCAGTTTCCAGTCCGCATAACAACTAAATTCTTACCATTGTTCTCCAGAGCCCAAAGGCCCACCCGCAAACATCATAAACAGAGGTATCATTTTAGCTGCAGCAGGCCAACACAAGTTCAGTCTAAAAGTCTGCCTAAGCTCAAACTAGAAGTAAACCGATAAGTAAGTTCAAAGCGATCCTCAAAAATATATCATTTCATTAGTCCAAAGCGTGTTTGGACGAGAAAACTCTGACATACTTGGTCTCCTTGTTAAATTAAAATGGAAAAAGTTATTACCTAAAGCACCGCCTTCTTTCCCAAGAACGACACCGATTCGAATAAGTGCTAACCTGACATCCTTATTTACTTTCAGAGCTTCCCCTTCCCATTCTCTGCAAACCTGGAAAGTGAACGAATCCGATTAATACTTGATTAAAGCATGATTTAGAACTGGCATAGCTTATCTGAGTTGGATTACATAAACAACCTGCACTATTACCACAGATTTTAAACACGGGGTTCTGACTCGACACAGTAATGGTGGAATATCGAACAAATGTTCCAATATATCTATCAAACAGATAACGTTCAAACATAATTGAGTACCTCGGCCAAGTAGTCATTTCCTGACGGGCTTCGCTCATCAAAGACCTGAGTTTCACTAGTGCCTGATGAGTAGTAAGATGAAAGGTATTACTGAGTTACAGATTCTTTTTTGATTCATCAGAGGCCAAAACTGGCTTACTGAGTTACAGATGTACATCATTGTGCATCAGTCAAGCAAACCACAACAGTTAGTTGGATTTCACTACGGTATCTCTGAAAGAACTAAATGCGTGAATCGAGCTATTCCCTAAAAAAAATCACATTACATTAGAAAGAAAGAGAAAAAAGGGACCGCACAACCAAGTAAAGGCACCCTTTTCATCAGTTCAATGCGCAAAAGCATGACGCTAGCCTGACTCATCAGAAAACCAGGTCTAAAATATATGGGGAAAAATTTATAGTCCAACACTGTAGATCAGAACTAAGAAATCTACCATAATAACCAACAGCTGTTGCGCTGACCAAAACTGAAGGGCGGACAGCTTCTGGCGAACTGTTAATTAGATCTACAACCTGAGCGATCAACATTTAAAATTAATAAGCCTAAAATAGATCGCTCACTGCTGTCATATAATATTGGAGTAACAATAGTAAAGAAAAATCATGTTCTCGCAACAGAATTTAAAAGAGCAAGATACTAAGTTACTGACCTTTGACGTGACGCGAAGTCTGCTTTGCTTAATTTCCTTTTTAATCTGCAATGTCAAGAACACGTTATATGTTTATAGAAAAACTGCAACTGTATGGATGATAGAGCGACGGCGCAGTGCTTACCTCAGAAGACCATCTTGTACTTATAGGTAATCCAGCCAAGTTGACAACGGCATTTGAAGCTTGTATACAGTCTTTCCATTCCTTTTCCTCTGCAACTATGACTCCGGGGTATTCTTTGGCTGAATGAAAACAGTCGTATCAACAAATTTGCATAGTCATACCCATGGGAATCAAGTGTCGGAACTCTAATATATGCAGTGTCAAGGCTCCCGCAGCGATTGGGAATTATGTAACATCAATGAAATGACTACATGTACATACCTTCTTACCCGGAAATATGACTAGGGCCTTGGATCTCGTGCGAGTCAATACTCGAACCTGGTGATCATCTGCAAATAGAGATTGGAGTAAACAAAAAAAACTAATTATGTCAACAAGTTCAATCGCGAATAAAAGAAGAACATCTTATTTCAAAGCACATTATCATTCATTGAACCTGCTTGTAGCTTCTTAACAAGATGCTGACCAATAAAGCCAGTTGCTCCTGTTACCGACACAGTCAGCTGACACCCCAAAACAACAAAACAGAAATCAGTAAACTTGTATAAATAGCAAAGAAAAACCCCCAAAATAAATGCGGCAAATAAGCATCGCATAACCAGCGTTGCATGAAGCTACTCAACTAAAATTGAAAACACGAGGTGTTATCATATTACCTCGTTATTGCAAACGAGACATCATAAAAACACTCTCTACCAGATAATACTGATTCAAAATGAGCCAGTTAAATTCAGCAAACCTCACCTTATCGGGACTGCTCGCTTTGCACACAACCAGCACCCTAAGTCTCTTGCTCTCACACACCTAAACACCAATTACACAATCCAATAATAAGCTCAAACACTAATCTAGCCTAAAAATACATTAGTACCAAATTCAACATTGAAAGCCCTAAAATTTCATTTGGTACCAAAATTAATTCAATTCATTCTAACCTGCATCTGCTGATTACCACGAAGAGACGTTGAAATGGCGTTCGTCCACGCAAATGCAGTCCCTCTGCACAACTCCATTCTCCCTATCTTCAAAATCAGAATTTCAAAAAAATCAATCTTCAGGCCAAAAAAATTTCAAACTAAGTTTCTGCACTGAAACAAATTGAAGATGAGGCAGCCATCACATTCACAACCTCCTCTCTTCTGTTATGCCAGCTCATCTAATCGTGTTCCATTTACCGCCACAAAAAACAAACTCTCAAGCCCGGCCCAATAAAGCCCATTTAATAATCGGTCCACTTGAGACCCATCTATATAATCGGCCCATTGTCAAACTTAGGCCATAGAAAGAACAGGCCCAAAGTCCTCTTTTGTTTCGGCCTAGTTATTAAAGTTTGAATTAATATGGCCAGCCCAATTCAGAACCGGTCCAATTGGAGAATGTTCTCGGCCCAATAAGAGATGGGAGGGTTTAGGTGGATCAGTGGGACGTAGACGAGTAGGAGCTGAGCTCGGAGATGGCGACAATGATGACGATGAAGCAGATTTGCGGCGCGGCGGCGAAGAGGATGATGAAGGTATCTCCGTCGTCGACTCCGACGATTTCGGTAGCGGTGGATTCGGCGCCGGTGATGTGCGGTAGAGGTGATAAGAGGACGAAAAAGGGGAAGAGGTTCAAGGGATCATACGGTAATTCGAGGCCTAAGAAGGACAAGATGATTGAGAGAATCAAGGATAGGGTTGAGGTACCGAGGTCTACTCCGTGGCCTCTTCCTTTCAAGCTCATTTGATTCCTTTTGGATTTTTGTTGTTGCTGGATTTTTGGTTTATCGGAAAATTAGGTTTTTTGACTTATGGTGTATTTGATTGTATGTACATTTTGATGATGAATTCGAACGCCATGTTTCTGAATGAGGCTTGAATAATAATACATTATGATACTATTCTCAAAGGTTGCTGCTTTAAGCTAGATCATTGGTGTTACATCAGCTGCAGAATTATGCTGTAAGTTAATATATGTTATCAGCAGTTGGTCAGTTTGTTGGTTATTGCTTCTTATTTATATCCTTTTGTTAATTATTAGCTGCAGCACTCTATGATGTCTTGGCAGACCAACTGATTTTGGCTGTTGAGATGGCTATGTTAGATTTCAACCTCTTTCATGGTTCTTAGTTTCCTATTTGATCAATCGGCTGACGCTGAATACCGTGTTTATAGTAGCGTTTAAAATGCTGCGGATGGGCTACGAGAGTGCCATGGATCAGTTCAGAGACCTGATTTATACCTCTATTTTGCTATTTAATTATTTGGCATGATATCATAGCACAATTAGTAAGGAACGGGGTAAAGTTATTTATACATTTTATGTTGGAGCTATGGTATGGTTTTTGTTGAGCTAATACAGGATTCGCTATTGATAGAAAGTTGGTACTAGAACTACTTTAACAAATAGTCTCACTTCCATTTTTATCGGTCTCTCCTTAGCTGGAGCAACCTAATCCTAGAACACTGATGATATCCAGAGCAATGATTAGGAAAGATTAGTCGGGTATTTGACTGCTCTACAAGTGACCTTAGCAATGTGTCAACTGTCAAGTGTCAGGATGGGAGAAGGTACAAGAGAATAGAGATGTAGAAGTAGTGGCTATGGCTCAGATATCTCTGTCATGTTTCTTTGTGCTGATGATGGTTGTTGTGATAGGCTGTCGGCAAAGGGCCTCAGCCATATTTTGAAAGATTAACCTGTGTTATTGAGCTATGGTAAAGTTATTAAGGTATGCATAGCCTCCGTCAATTTTACCCTTCGTGTTGTGGATTACATGTTTTCTTCTATATTTTTGGATTGCTTGTGAGCCAAGTGTGGTCTTTTTAGTGTCGGCCACTGCGGTCGGTCCGACCAGAACTGTATGTTCGGTCGTGCTCTTTTTAGAAGTGGTGCCCCTTCGGGGGCAGCTTACTCGTTCTTTTGTAACACCTTGCCAAGTGTGGTCTTAGTTGCTTTAAAAATAAGTGTTGAAGATCATTACATTCGTTTCTTCCAGTAATGGTAATACATTACAACTAATGATATTGTGTTGTCATTTAAGCTTTAAAGCCTGCTAATTGCTGCCTAGAATGTTTATCAGCTCCAAAGTCTGCTAGATGCGTCAGAGTTGATAGCTCTTGTGATAATTCTTTGGCTATGATGATCCCATTGAGGAGCAAGGTAATGCCAAATGCCATAGTGATGATCCCAACTATTAAATCTACATTTTCTTCTTCACTCTCTCTTGGCTTATTGACAAGCTTGTATCCCATATAAACAGTCCAGAGTAGAATTGGAAGTGTTACAGACATCACAAAAATGCGGATGATGATTCTGCATATTGTTCTATTTCTTGGTGTGCCTCTTTTGGTCACACAGAAAGGATCTGTAAGCACACAAGAATCAGATTGTTAATGATCTGGCAGCTTATATATAAAGATACCTTTGAATCCAGGGAGTTTACCTCTAGGACTATCAGCCTCCTCGTCGTCGTCCTCTTCTAGCGTTTCATCAGGCGCCCCGAGTGCAAAATCTATAACCATGGCTAGGGCAAGAAATTGAAGGAAAATGGGGCAAACCGCCATGGTAGTAACACCTGGAGCAGGAAATAGGCATAACATCTGGTAAAGCACAAAAGGTGGATCAACACCTGAAAATTGGTGGCACTCTTGAGCCTTTGCTATTTAAAAATGGTTAAGGCTCATTTGTTTGGTGTTGATAGAGACTGATAGATAGGTCACAATATTTCTGTGCAGGTTGGTGGGAGGGGGGAAAACACCAACTCTGAAAGCTAAACAAGCTCTGCTTAGCCTTGTATCTTCCTGTGAAATTAACTTAATGATCAACAATTTGTTTGGTTATTTGGGAATGCAATCCAGCAATTGTGTGCAATACTAACGTACTTGGCAACAAGGAACATATTAGATTAACATTTTGATGTAGATCGAGATACATAACACAGGCAGCCAAGGCCCAAGGGCATACATTTGTTCCAAGATGCCAATTATTTGACAGCTTGTTAACTGAATTGCTCACTGCTTTCCTGCTTTCTTCACTATGCAACGCATCATGCATGAAAGACTGATATGTACTCTGAGGTTGAAACGTTAGTCGTTATCTTCCTTTCCATAATCATACACTATTTCAATCTGCAAGTAACAGTGGATGTGGGAGCGTCCAAAATCAAGATAGAATGGATAGAAATAGAACATAATTACTCACAACTGTCACACAAAATAGCATGGCAGTAAAGAAATCTCATTCTCAGCAAAACGTTGGAATTGTGGTTCTTAGCTTAGAGACGGTAAATCGTGTGTACAAACATAATGACTAAATGAGATGTTTCCCCAACCTCAGTATGTTTAGGATAGACAGAAGGAAAATAGTGTGTCATCTAACTTTCTGAATAGAAT
Source organism: Rhodiola kirilowii (assembly GCA_033675215.1). NCBI lineage: Eukaryota > Viridiplantae > Streptophyta > Magnoliopsida > Saxifragales > Crassulaceae > Rhodiola > Rhodiola kirilowii. Next base: position 3,564,824 of record CM066193.1, on the reverse strand, counting down.
AGTATGATAGTCTTCTTCATCCTTAAATCAAAGAGATGCCACAGAAGGCAACCAAAAAGTTTCACAATCCTCTTTGCATTCCATGGTGTGCAGGATTATCACACAAGGGTCTTAAATTAGCATATTTAGGCCGAAACTCATAATGCACAAACAGGGATGCAAAGGATTGAATGGAAAAAAATGGAAGCTCATCATAATAGAATAATATGATAGTCAAATCATAAACACTTACCCCTTGAGGAGGTGCTGGGTTCCGAGTAAATTTGGAACCTCCAGGCGCCCATGGAACTGCAATTAGAAAACAAATAAGTCAGTCATTGCAGTAGCATAGAATCTAATTAAGAGAATTTATGTTGTGACACAATCTACAGATCTTTGTCCAGCTACACTATATGCACAATGCGAAAAGTATAAGATGACCATCTCAACATAGATACAATATTATAGGGAGACTCTAGAAAATACTGACCAATATAAGGATTAGGGTGTCGGAAATTATTGTATGTTGCTTCAGCTTGATCAATCAATCTATCAATTTCAATTGTGTCAAGATCTTCCTGCATTTTGGGGAAACTTCTTATATCAGATAATTTAGCAAAGTTTCACTATGACCACTGTTATCTACATGGTAGCATCTACTAAACAAAAATATCATCATCATCATTGACTACAGAACAAGAACAGATACATACAAAATGATCATTCAGAAATGATATGCTAAAGCAAGAACATTTTTCTTAGAAGCCTAAACTAATCAATGCTGAAACCCGCGACACTAAACAAAGTAAAGTCGGAGTTTTTGCATGGTGAACAAAGGCTATCTCTTCAGCTTCCTAAAGAGATAACTACCACTACCTGCTGAAATTGATAAAAAATTCTGCTCAAGAGGACATTGATGCCAAAATCATAAATATAAAGTGTCGTTACGAAGCAACCAACATGACATGCGGCAATGAAAAACATCAATTTTGCTCCCTTATTTGGTAGACAGTGAAGCAATATATACATAAAAAACCAGTGACTGTATTCCACTCCACCATTTCAATTTGATGCCCACTTGACATTGCAAGTCTGTCACAACTCACAAGCATATATTAAGTGCATTAAGGAATTTCTCCATATCAAGAAACGACTTGAAGTTAGTCCTATATATTTTACCAGACACATTATCAAATCACGAAGTCTCAATCCAAAATCTCAATTGTTAAAGAGGAAGGCAAATTTTAAACATTAAACCAGAAAGATCAATGAGCAATTATTGAGTATAGCACCAAGCACCATACCACATGTCTGTTAGCCTCGAACTTCTCGCGCAGGTCCGAAGCCTGATAACACCACCAACCATAAACACATCAAATCCATAAAATCACAAATACAGATTACAGAAAAAATCAACATAACCAATCAGTAAATAGAAGAATCAGATGAGAATGCGAATTAAGGTTTGTACATCCTGGTAGAAGATATGCCGATGCACAGCCCAGTTAAGCGTGTCCTTGAGTGCTCAAATTAAGGTTTTTTTTTTTTTGAAGGAACTCATCTGGGACATAGCTTCATCTCCAACAGTATACATACATATGAAACAAATTTAACTGCACAAATCACAATGACTGTAAAGATATTAAATCTGAAACTGTGGGCCACATCAAGGCCGGCCATTGACTACTATACAGTTGCTATTGCTACTCCAAACTGCAACTTTTATGGTTTGACTATTACCGAGCCCTTGAAACAAGTTCGTCTACAGGATATTCCAGTTCAAACCCAAGGTAGCAGTCTGAGACGACCATCAATTTCACTCCCTGTACCAGACCAGACAAAAAGAAATACAATTACTTTGCACGAACCAAACAAGAATCTACGCACAATGTGAAGAAGTTACCTGGAGTGTGGTTGAAGTAGGAGGTAACTCCATGCGAGTAACTAAGCGGTCAGCGAATGATACTCTCTTCATTGCATATAATTCAGATGTGGAAGTATTACAAAGGACAAGCCACCAGGCTTCATCTTTCAGCTTTGGGAATCTTGGGGTGAAAGCCCTCATCAAACTCTTTCGCTGGAGGTTAGTGTTTTCCAGTCTTATAGACAACAACCTAGGTTTCCCAGAACTAATGTCGTCCTGTCTCTGTATGTTTAATCTTACTTGAACACGGGGAAAACGTTGCAAATCCTGATTCAATTTGTGCACAGGAAAGTTCCCAATCAAACTATGTAAACTTGATCTTGGAATGACCTGAAGTTGGTGTACATTTGAAATTCCATTTTTGCTCAAGGAGGCACTAAGATCAGCAGTCATGCAGGGCAACATCCATAGAGCAGAGTCTTTATCAGACCATGAACCCTGCATGATCATTTGTAGAAGACGCATACAGGTAAGTGTACTGGTAAGCCATCCACTGTTTGCACATATATCTATCATAGCCTGGATAATACGTATACTTTGATCCAGAACTGACTTCAAATCTGTGATGTAATCACTGATTGGCATTTCCAACTGAGAAAAGTGTGCCTGTAAAAGCAAATTTGTTTTCACATGCGGATCATCCAGTCGATTCTTATCCACTGTTAAACGCACGTTTGCTGATAGAGCTGCATTGTAATTCTCCTCGTTATGTCTGACAGGAAGCTCATCATACTCAGAAGCACCAGAAAGTATATGCAGGAAGACCTCAAGTGATGTATCCAGCGATATGTTTGAACCAAACATAGAGACAGTAGTGTAACTGAGGTAATACTGAGATGCTATTGAACCGAGCATTGTAGGGTCCACACGGTTATCATCAACCTTGATACATCCACTGTCTTCCAAATCATTAAATGTATCCTCCACCAATCTTGACAAATAGGAACTAACAATCTCAGAGCCCTTATGATCTAAGCCGTAATATGCTGGATTGACCATCAATCTACGAAACAAATAAGTCCAGGTGAGATAATACACTGCATCCTCCTTATGACATATGGTCCCTGAAACAATCTCCGCATTAAGATGATCATGCAACTGCTCTCGTAAACTACTTTCCACAGGAAACGGTTCATAAAGAAACTTTTTGTAGAAGCTTTTCTTGGGTTCATGAACAAGAATAACTGCTTTCCCGTGTTGGTCATACTGGGGCCGGCCTGCGCGACCCATCATCTGCAAGATATCTGTGATGGGAAAATCAACATACCTTTTGGCCTTTCCATCATAATATTCAGTACCCTTTATTATTACCAGATGAGCTGGAAGGTTAACACCCCACGCAAGTGTGCTAGTACAAACCAATACCTGAATCTTGTTATTTGCAAAAAGCTCCTCAACCAGAGATCTGTCTTTATCATTCAATCCGGCATGATGAAGCCCAATGCCAAACTGCAAGGTGTGCCTTAGATTCGGATCAGTGATTTGTGAGAGAACCATTTGCAGAGCTTCGTCAGTCATGTTAAGAAACTGTATTGGATGTTCATCAGATGCTGCAAACTGAATCAAATCCAAGGCAGTAAGCCTTGTTTGTCTACGTGACGATACAAATACAAGAACTGGTTTTGTAGGTGAATGAGTGCATATGGCGGCATATGAAGGTTTATTCATGCTATTCATCCTTGGGCAGTAAAACTTCCCTGGATACCCCTGGATATGCACTTCAAGAGGTACAGGCCTCACACTGGGCTTAAAATTGAACAACCCAATTTCTTCAACTCCTAACCAATCACCCAAATCGCAAGCATTCGCTAAAGCCGTTGAAAGGCCTACGAACCGTACAGCACGAGATGTCTGCGAAGATATGTATCTCATCCGTGAGACTATAACCTCAAGAATTGGTCCTCGATCAGCACCGAGTAAGTGAATCTCGTCCAAAATGACAAGACCAACCTTTGTAACATAGCCACGACTATGCCAATTGCGACTAATACCATCCCATTTCTCAGGAGTAGATATTATAATATCTGCTGATAAAAGTGCCACGAGATCTGGGGTGTAATCTCCAGTCATTTCAACCATATGTTTTCCAAGCTTCTGAACAAAAATTTTCCTCCAATCATTCATTCTTTCGCGAACAATGGCTTTCAAAGGTGCTATATACACAACCTTCATGTCAGGCTGAGTGTTGAAAAGATGAAGCATCGCAAGCTCAGCAGATATGGTTTTCCCACTGCCAGTTGGCGCTCCTAAAAGAACATTGTGATCTGTGTGATATAGGACATGAAATGCCTGGCTTTGGATAGGGTTGAAATGCGAGAACGTGTACAACGATTCATATGTTCCATTTCCAAGTGCACTAATGGGCAAAGGTTTCAAATCTAAAAGTTCCGTGTGGGTTGTGTGAGACTCTGGCAATGCAAGATTTTGAAACGATATGGTGTATATAAATTCAGAATGAAGCCATGAATCGGAAATTGCCCTTATAAAGTACTGAGGTGGATGTGGTTCAAATATAGGAACTGTGAAGGAGATCTTTTGAGATTCTCCTGTTGCCAATTTTTTTGTCAGAGAGAACAACTCAGAGTGATAAATGTGGTCGTTCTCTGAATCCTCGACAAAAATCCACCAGCGCTGTGCAGCACCATGGAACCGATCCTTCCAGATAAATTCTGGCGAGACTACCAAATCGACCTTCAGAACAGTTCTTGTAATTGGACTGACAGTAGCAGATAACTGGATCCAAGGAAAATAACCTAGATATTGCTTAACCAACTTTCCTCCAGGTGCATACCGAATAAGGACTCCTATATCTTTCTCTGGCAAATCCTGCAGACGGTCCAAGTCTGCCTCACGTTCTTCCAGCTTCCTCAGTATTTCTAGTGATATATCCTTGTCGAATTGTCGAAGAGGATGCTGGTGAGGCCAAATTTGTCGGTCCACAGCTTTGCAATAGTCAAGCATAAAAGATGTCATTTCACACCATCCTCTCCGCAAACAAATTTCAAATAGAGCCCTCATGATACGGGCCAAGCTTGCACTAATATATGCAGCATCAGAAACTAGAGAAAAAGAATCGATTGGACTCCGAGAAATGAACGCCTGAATTAGAATAGAGATCTTTCCATATTTGTTTGAAGGACCACCCTTAACTTCTAGAGGGCAAGACTTGCGTGCCATAGCTTCTAGCTCACTTTGCTCCTCATCTCGGACAACAATATTTTCAAACTCTGATGAATGAGCCACCATGTCAATCACCTCGCTGTCATTCATATGGCGCCTCAACATTTCATTGTAGGTTTCGACACTAGAATATTGGATGTAAAAGTGGCTTGCTATGCGACCAAGCTCTGTACAATAGAAATTTCCACTTTTCTCATCAAATCTCATCATTTTGGCTTTGTCGAGTGCTCTGGCAGCATCGGTCACAAATGATCTTTGTTTCAAACTCAAAGACGGATCTGCAACAACCTCATCCCATCCAATACCATATGCCAAAGGGTTCAACCTCATCCGTATAAACAAATAGGTATAACCCAACCACGTGCATGCTTCTTTAACATTTGTCACGGTTCCCAAAGCTACCTCTGCGTTCAGGTTATCTTTTAAAGAGCTGATAAACTGACTTTCAATAGGAAGTTGACTTGTTAGCAGTCGAAGATAGTAGGCAAGCTTATCATGAGTTGTAATTATTATTCCTTCACCACTTTTGTCAAACTGAGGACGTCCAGCACGTCCAAAGATCTGCATAACATCGAGCATACCCAAGTCTCGCCACCCTCCGGCTTTTGGATCATATAATTGGGTCCCCTTGATCACAACGGTGTGAGCGGGTAAATTGACACCCCATGCTAACGTTGCAGTGCAAACAAGTACCTTTAACAACCCCCCAGAGAAATTTCGCTCTGTTAGTCCTCTGTCAACGCGAAGCATACCAGCATGGTGAATACCAATCCCAAATTCATAAAACTCAGAAACATTCTTATTTCTGGATTTCAGAACTTCTTTCTTGATCAATGCATATTGGGGATGCTCCTGATTTGAGAAAAGTTCAACATCATTCCGCAGTTGTGCAAGCTCCATCAGTTTCTCAGCTGTCTTTGCTGTGTCCTTGCGTGAATGAACAAAAACCATTGCTTGATGCCCTTGCCTCAATGAATCAACTATCTTGTTATAGCATATCTCATTTAGAAGCTCATTTCGGGCCGCAAAGTTCTGCTCACTAATTCCTATGTACTGCTGTGCAAGAGGGACAGGACGGTAGCTAGAATCGAAGAAGAAAAGTCCTGCATCAGGATTCACTCTCAGAAACTGTGCAACCTCCAAGTAATTGGGCAAAGTGGCTGAAAGGCCTACGATGCGTATCATGGATTGACTTGATTCTACCTGCCGAAGCGTACGAGCAACCAATGCCTCTATCACAGGTCCTCTATCATCATTCAAGAGATGAACTTCATCTATAATCAACAGCTTCACCAACATAGAGAGTGACATGTCGCTACTTTTCCGAGTAATAACGTCCCATTTCTCAGGTGTTGTCACAATCATCTGAGTCTGCTCGAGTTCACTCTTTGACAGTTGCATGTCACCAGTAAGTTCCTTTACTGTCATGTTCAGAGGAGCTAATCTATGGCCAAAGGTAGATGTAACCTCAGCAGCTAGGGCCTTCATTGGGGCAACATAAACTATTTTGAATTCATCTTTATGCAAATAACCGTCCCGGAAGTGCTGCCCGATCTGTCACGATTTTAAACACTTTAGTCAGTCAGTTCCAAATCTGTAATTGATCAGTATGTGTAAAAGCATAACATTTTGCTAGAAAAATATGACAAGAAATAATGGTGGCTTCGCCAATGACTATATTTTTTATAAAACACAGGGCTGCATTGTCCACAACCATCAGGCAATATGAGGTACCACTATCTCACACACCGTAGGAGGGAGCTGACTTCATCCGTGGAAGAAGTGTCTCCAATAAAAAAAATGGTTTAGTAAAGGATGGCCGAGAGCGAACAAGTAGAACAATGGTTTTCAGTTAACTGAAAAAGACCATAATTACAAACGCCAAGTTGAAAACTGGAGACTTCCAACAAAAATGCCCCAAGACATAGTACACATAATGATATATGGCTTATCCAATTGAGTCAGGAGCACAAGAAAGACACTCCCTCTTGAAGTATGATGAGCCCATATCCAACAATGTGAATAACTAATATTTGGTCCTGACTACAAGAATATTATTATCAGCCAGCCAGGTCATTCTTTTGATACCAACACGTAGGGCACATACATTAGTCCATTCTAAGGTTGGAGAGAAGTAGCTCTGTATTCATGAACATCAGCTCATCACAGTTATTGGTGACTTCAGGCCTGTTCTTTGGCACTTCCATTTTTCTTCATTCTCCAATTTTTTATTCATAAAACTTATGCTGGCTCATAATACTTTTATCGTCTACTATTATTTTAATTAAATTATCCAACGACAAAAGATAAGAAAAACATCAAGTGATTTATCATCATTAAAACACTGTCTAAAATTTCATAGTATACAAAGGTTGATATTTTCTATGGTCATTTCAAATTCAATAGTAACATGAATTAAGCTGCTATGTATTAGATAAGTTTATTTGACTTTTAAGTTAAGTTGAGTTATATAACTTATAATCTTGGATAAGAGACCCTTATTTACCTAATTTTGGAGTGGCTACTAAAAGGTAACATCAAACACTATGTACAAGAATCATTTTTGCAGTCGCAAAAGGTTCCGACAAATACTAAAACATACCTCATGAAGAATGGCTATCATAGCTATGTTTGTTTTACCGGCTCCGGTGGGTGCACAAACTAATATATTTTCATTTGTATGGTAAGTCGTGTGGTATATCCTGCTCTGTATACGGTTCAGAGATTTATAGCCACGGAAAGCAGCTTGCGCAAAGTCATCTAGCTCTTTTATCTCAATCAGCTTCTCCCCAGGTTTCATTTCTGTTGCCGGAGTTGGGGGTATTATAACTTCTTCATATCCTTTGTGATGTTTCCGAAGGGTTCCTTGAGGAAGGGCAGTAACCGAAAAGGCATTGGGGCCATTTCCAGTACCAATGACATCATCTAAGTGATTTTTCCTCAAACTAGCATTAACTAATGAAGAGAAACTTGCAGCTGTTAAATCACTGTCAAACCCAACTTCCATTCCTCGTCTTTGTTTCCTTTCTTCCTTACGACGCAGTTTATCAATTTGTCGTTCAGATTCCGTTTGAACTGTGACCTGAGTTCCATAACTTGGCATGCGTGGTTGATTGTTTGATGCCATTTTGTCAGACTTCAATACCGCTAACCCATGCCGATAAGATTCAACAAGTTGCTTTCGATGCTGTAAGAGGTGTTGCACAGTCTCAAATGCATTATCACCAACAAGATCCAACAAATCCCCAGCAATCTCATCCCCAGGTTTGTGAGAGTCAAGCACTCGACAAATGGCCATAGCTAGCTCATCACAAGGAAGCTGTGATGTACTTTTTTTGATGATTGAATCACATGCATCATGTAACCAATTCAGGTCTACAGACGCTTTATCAACAATAGTGTTAAATTGTTGCTCACTAACATAATTAGAATCATTTCTGGGTGCAGCCTCCTCCAGTAACTGATTCACATCCACCAAAGACATGTCAACTAAAAACCGTCCTGGTTCACGGAAAGGAATATCCCAGCCAAACTCTATATTTTCATCACTTTCTGTAGCATATACGTCAACTCCAAGTGAAGTCCTTTGATCATCAGGTTGCAACTTGAATACATTATGGGCTACGGTTGCCACTTTCTTCAGATTTGAATCGGAAATTGGAACACCAAGAACCTTTTGCAAAAGAAGTTTCTTTTCAGAAATTTTTTTATCTGCTTCAAACTTTTCTTCAGGTACACCAAAGAGATGATAAACTGTGACGGCCAACTCATGGAACTCTTCTGTTGGAACTCCACCGCCGACCAACTCCCCTACAGCCTCGACAAATTTTTTGTATGCTTGACGCAAATCAACAGAAGCTTTATCCCATTGAGGAACTATCCTCCTAGCAAGCTCCGAACCATCAAGTAAATTTGTAGAATTGCGGGGCTTGACATAGGTCTGGAGAATGGACTTGCGCTGAAGATACGCGTGATCGATGTCAAAAGGTTCTCGGAGAGAACTCGAGAGTCTTGGAAGTTGAATCAACATAGAACCGAAGTTTTCTAGAGATTCGCTAATGAATTTTATGGAACCCTAGATCGGAGAATGCTGCGGCAGTTTTTATCACCAATTTCGTCGTCTCGTGCAGTCTTGTGTGCGAATGATGATAGTTGAATGAGTTTTTTTTTTTACCCTGTTTTGCAAATTTAATATCACTTTTGCTCTACCTCACACTCAAATCGCATTTTGACTTATTTTTAAAGGAACCGATTTGGATAAAATCGGTTTCAGTCATTTTTGAGTGAAACCGATTTCGCCCCAAATCAATTTGACATCAAAAATCAGTCTGAAAAGCATGCCTGCTTAGTGCTTTGTCTGAAAAAGTCTGACATGTTTGAAATTTCCTTGAAACCGATTCACCGCGAATCGGTTTCAATAATTTTTTTACATGTAGGCGATTCACCCCACTTGAAACCGGCTCACCGAAAATCGGTTTCAATAATTTTTTCATGAAACCGATTTTCGCCGAATCGGTTTGCCACGTGTCAACACTAATGAATTTTCTTCGGGTCCACGTAGGACCAAGTTGTGCCACTCAAAAATGACTGAAACCGGTTTTGCCCAAATCAGTTCCTTTAAAAACAGAGCATAAATAAGATTTGAGTGGCATGCAGGGCAAAAGTGATATTAAGTTTGCAAAACAGGGCGCAACAAAAAAAAACTCTACTTGAATTGGTATAAAAGGACTGGGAAGTTTGAAAATTAATAGTTGAATTTTAATGTATTTAATCAAAATTGACCAAATTAATAAGGCAAAATACAGAGCGTATATTTACTTAGGGTCAAGATCAAGTACAAAGTTAAATTTTGGTACAAAATACAAAATTTGTCGCAATTATTTTATAATTCATCAGTTTATTTTATAGTTCGTCACTTTTCAAGCCGAAAAATGAAAAAGACGAACCGAAAGATGACATAATTCGTCAGTTTCGTTTTATAATTCGTCACCAATAAAAATATCAAAAAATCAAAATTTAATTTCATCCATTCAAATAATAAGATCAAGAAATATGATTAATTTATATTTTTTACCAAAAAATTAATTTTCCACCGACCTATTTACTAATACAAATAGATAAATAGAGAGTGTACAAACGAAATCTTCTATATTAAATAAGGGTTTTAGTAAAATTTCACACAGCTATGGAGCTACTTCCATATAATTAAGGTTTCTAGCTAAAATCAGCTGTTTGAATTACAAAACAATCACACTGGACTAGATGCCTAACCCAACGAGGAGGCTCTGCTATTTTTCCAGCCGAGAGATCTTCGTCTAGGCCGAGGGGAGGAGAAGCTGAGGCCGAACGTGGCTTTGACGGCTTGGCCTTGCTCGGAGAATTTGATGAGCCTTGCGACTATTTCAGCGCTTTCGGTGATGTGGTGAGAGTCATTGGTATTAGTCCATATGGAGTTCACTAGTTGAAGCCTCCTTTTCTTTGAGTCTAGGCCGATGCCCCATTTCTGGAAGAGTGCTTTTCTTTCTTGGTCAGAGTACCTTTTTCGCATCAGCTTGCTTAGCATTTTCCTCTCTCTTCGAAGAGCCTTGGCGCTGGATCGAAACATTAAATCATGTTATGTACAGTTCGAGGATATGAGGAGAATTTGCATTGTATTTACGTGGTTAAGACTTAAGAGAGTACCTTGAAGCAATGGAGTGAGAACGATCATCTTCTAGAAGTTGATTTACGCTAGAGTATGTCTGCTTGAGGAATGTAAGTCTCCTTAGCTCAACTTCCATGTATACTGAATCGGAAGGATCACCTTTGAACAGGAGGAAGAAATAGGTTCGGTGCACTAGGGAGACGTTACAGCTTTGCCAAAGACCGATAATGGCCCTATGCAGCCTCTCAAACTCTTGAGACCAATTTGAAGGAGTGTCGGAGTACTCCGATTGAAAATCATTGGAATCCCTAGCAAGCTTCTCATGCAAAGGGGTCTCCTGAATATAATCAGCCTTTTCACGGTTACTCAAATTTCATTTTAGTCGGAAACTGATAAGCATAATAAGTGATTGTATACCTGGCTGTCCAGTTGTTTTTCAAACTGAAGCTGAGCCTCCTTTAGCCCTTTAACAAAATTCTGTATGCTGGGAATACCATCTTCTTGTGAAGCCCTCAAATTCTGGTCCTGTGGCTTTACAAATGCGCTTTCAGTTGAAGACTGGGAATTATTTCTTGAAAGCGAAGGAGAATGGCCTTTGGAATGTAATGGCATAAGCTTCCTTTGTAAAGGTTCCGGTCTTCCTTTCTCAAGGGTGGTTGATGGGTGGCTACCGACGTTTTGCTCTGCTTTCTCTACGCAGGATGTTGACGAGGCTGTCACAAATGTCCTGCAACTCCGGCCTTTCCCTGGCTTTATGGGTCTTTGACTCAACGTCTCTTCGGTCGAGCTCACCAGAGCTGACTCATTTTGGCTCTCTGTAACAAGATAATCAATTGTCCTCCGCATGCCGTGCATTCTCTGGCCCAATGTACTGTTTGTATAATAATTTTCAGCATAGCTGCCTGTGTTACTTGCATTTGGAAGGATTTCCATACTGATTGAAGTTGTGGTATCAGTGTCCTGATGACCATTCCCGTGTGAAGGATCCTCAACATCATTTAAAGCAGCACTATCCTCGTGGCTGGAATCATATGGTTCCACGCATCTAACAACCTTGCAGCTGCCATTACTGTCATTTTCGGAGTTCTTTAGAGAACCAACATTAGGTGCTGCAGACAGACTGCGACAGCTATCGCCATCGCCTTCCCATTCTTGATCATGTTCGTCCTACGGACAGGTCAAAATAAGCATTTCACTTAGTTTATGAGATAGTATAACAAAAACCTGTGCACTTGCAGACATGCTCACCATTTTCTCTGATGATTGAAGATTTTTAATAACCAGTAGCAAATTTTCAACTCGAGATTCAGCAAGATCCCGTTGCCTAGAAATTTCTCGAATATCCTTCTCCATCTACAGGATAGAGAAATCGCATACATGTTAGGAGAGAGACATGCTTCAAATTTCTATATACGTAAACCGTTTTTGCTCTGTGGGTTGAATTGTAATGAAACCTTTTCAATTTGGAGATCCTTTTTCCTTAGTAGTGCCGCATAGTCGTGATTGGCATTGGTTGTAGCAGGAGTTCTCAGTTCACTTTCCAGTCTAGCTAGCTCTTTCTGCAAATGTTTAACCAAAGCCTTATCTGACATAACAACATTGACCCTTGCATTGGTAGAGACTTCCTTCGCACAACTAGCAAACAATAGTGTATTCCTGGATTGTTCCACATGACTTCTTGCAGGACTCAAAGTGCAGATGATGGCAGTCCGCGCATTGCCTCCAAGCGAAGATAGTAGAATGCGTGTCAATTTGGAGTCTCTATAATTGATGTGTCCTTGCTTACCCTTACTGCATACAAAAACACCAGGCATGCTATATTTGTCAGTCAATATCTCTTATCAAACAAGTGATGAAAGAAAGAGTGAGCAGAACAGCTTACCTGAGCTTGCGGATGACTGTTCCCAAAGTCAGAAGACTACGGTTAATATGGCAACCCTCTTTCAACCTTGACCCAGCTGACATTGCTTGAGAAGCCCGCTCACTGCCAGCCAAGTCCACAAAATTCTATCCAGGATTTGAAACGAATTAACAAAGTTATTAGTTAGTAGCGATGAACTGATGATGAAGTGTTCACTTTTCCTTGGACAAGATACCTAAGCAACAAAAATCAAGTGGTATCAAAATGAGGCAACGAAAATTTACTCACCACGCTAGCAGAGAGCTTCGTTGATTTGTCCTTGCCAATAAACTCCCGAGCAGAACTCTCTATTGTCTGCAGTATATAATTTTTTGAAGAGACTCAACAAATTTAACGCATAACACAGATGAGAATTATTAGAGAAAGCCATACCAATCTCAGGATCTGATGTGACCTCGAGCTAGTTTCATTCAAAGACGTCTCTCCAGTTCGTCGAAGTGCTGAAAAGATCTCATAAATGAGCATTTGTCACTGTTTATTTCAATTATTCATGAAACTTTGGTGAAATGAAACTACCTTCGCATATTGACAGAAGCTGTTTAAGATGATTCCAATCCCTTAAAATTTCCTCTGTGAGCTTCTCAACAATCGTGCCTTTCTGGTTAAGAATGAGATGTACAATACGTGAGTATTTTCATCAGTGAAATGCAAAATTAAGGTGAGTATAAGGATTTACCTCTGGATCATCCAAAATCCGGAGAGGTAGACCGTCTGTGCTGAGAAGATCCCTGACAGCTTCATTATAAATTTCAATGGCGGAGAACTTAAGAACAAAAGCCCTTTCTTCATGCTAAAACGGTATACACAGCTTGAGATTGTCTTAAATTAATGAAGGCCATTGCCCAAATAAATGATAATATGTTGTGTTATATGCTCTTACTCTGCGCATGTAGTCGTAAATATCTGCAACTGTATATTCTGTTATTCCATTCATAGTATACGTCTTTCCGCTGCTTGTTTGCCCATACGCAAAAATGGTAGCTGACAAATATGTTCACTTGACATCAGCAACAATCAGATATCAATATACCCAATACCCATGATATCTTGTCAATATCTCATAAACCCATAGATATCCTAATATAAACTTACAGTTGATGCCGCTAACAACTGACAAAGCTATTTCTTTGGCTCCTTTCTCATAAACTTCCCTTGTGCTATTGTCTCCTCGAAATACTCTATCTACGCCAAAGAAATCCAAATCATAAACAAAGAAATAATGTCACAAAATATTAGTTATTAATTAAGCATGAACCCAAGAGAAAGTAATTATACACTTTCAAACAATGCCTAGAGCAGAGACTCTACAGTGGCGTAATCAATAAACAGGGAATTTATTGAGATGGTGCATTCGTTAAGAAGTTTTCTACTGGTAGTCTGTTAACAAAGTATTGATAAACAGTTTAACGGAATTCCCAAAGTACATTCAGCTACCTACCACACAAATTGGATGATGTGTCGGAAACATTTAACAAGCCTAATTTGCTGAAAACTTCGAAGGAGAGAATTTTCAAGAAAACAGACTAACAAAACGGTGATGCATTGCACTGAACAATGAACCAATATACACCTAAACTTGATGCACTAGTAATATTTATGCAAACACACAAAATAGTATCTCATGGACAAGAATCTGCAGATAGTTAAAAGACATTTGAACGGCTGCATACCATATGTATATGCTGTTGGAAATCCAGAGCGCTCTTGCAGGCTGTTCCTATACAAGATAGTGGTATCATTGATGCATTCCCAATCTGCAACTTCATTTTTCGCAGCCTCCTTGTCACTCAAAGGCCTCAGTCTAACTAAAACAAGAATCTTCTCCTCCTGAGCATCCATATTCGCTTGTGACTTCTCCCAGATTGTAAGCTCGTCTCCACTTATTGCTCCCATTTCTTTAAACTTCTATTCCCTTCATCACGACCCCACAACATTATAACAACAAATAAGATACAACCACAAATATAAATCCCTTTTAGATACAATCTGGAGGGCAAGAGCTGGGATCAGCTTTTCACGTTTGACAATTTGGGAGACGGAATGAATGTTGTCCGGGCATTGTTGTGGAGCTTACCAGGCGAAATAAGGCCAGAACTATTGAAACTTCATTTTCTGCAACAACAAGCTGACCCACGTCATTATTTATGCAATAAACAACTAATAGCAATCATACCAAGTGAAGTCATGATTTAAAAGTAGTTGCTTCAATTTCACTATATAAACTATGACGAAACCAACAGACCAGTCACCAGCATGCTTCTGACTCGCAACTTTAACTCTAATCACTTTACAGATAGCTTTCCTTAATGGCAACCTGGCTCCGCCTATACTCACCTTAGAGCCGAAGCAACTATTGCCCAATCCCCTTTTTCTAATCCATCATCTCAATTACATTAATTGACGGAAAAGGGTTCATTACATGGTCCCAGCACTAGTTTAATCTAGAAACTGATTAAAAAGTAACATCAACAAGTCAAGCCCCACTTCCCAAAACCCCATCCTCCATCCACACTACAAATTTCAACCTAGATCAGACTACACAATTAATCCTATTTCAAGCTCTGTAACGAAACGAAATAGTTATTGTCAATCACATAGCTGCAAATTCTCAGACGAAACCATCAGAATTGGCATAGATCCATGATTACAGGAGTCTGAACCTCGTGATGTGAAAATGCTACAACTGGAAAAACTCAAGAAGAGAAACCCTAATCAATCCTCTCAGCAAAACAAGTTGAACTCAAGCCACTGCTTCAAACTCCTTAACATTTAAACCACTACCAACACCAAAACCGATTAAACCACAGCGCAACCTCCCACCGCACTCCTCCGATCTACCCTAAAAGACACGAAATGGCGGCCGGAAGCTACTCAAAGCTCCATCAAGACCCAAATAAGTGCAGCAAACACTCCATTCACGTCCTCCGCATCTGCCGGAACGAAATCAAAGCAAAACAACAACACTCGGAAACAGAAGTCTCAGCTTTTGGACAACAAAGTTGCGCAAGTTTTGACCAACACTCACCGTTCGAAGCTCGTCGCTTCCGCTGTCGCCATTGATGCGTTTCTCACCTTCTTCAAGTAAAAGCTTCGTCTTCTCCCTGACGACGTTTCACCTTTGTCCGCTTTGTTGAAGACCGAGATCATCAATGACGTAATTATCCTCCGGAGTAATCCAATTTACGAAATTGCCCTGAGCGCGTGGGTGGTCTGGAGAGCGGATGGATGTCACGTGACTGGTGGTTGTTGTTTTTTAATTTTTATCATCTACCGCGACACGTGGCGACTCGCGGTTTCAGATCTAGGGACCATGTGAGTTTTGATGTTTTTAACTTTTGATCTGGACCGTTGGATTGAATCGCAGTTTAACTCGCTCCAACGGTCAGAATCATGTTGCTCATTAACTTAATTTAGCTTCAAAAGTTCAAAATTAAGGTAGTTAAGTTGAGATTGTCAAACTTAAAATAAAGTTTTATTGTGTCTACTTTTTATTTTGTTTTTGGTTAGGTACCTACAACCTACCTAATGCGCGCATTTTTCTATTTAAAAAAAAGAAAAAGAAGAAAGGCACTGTTTAAGATTGATATTCCCAATTTAAAAAAAGAAAGATTGATAATCAAATTTACTACTATAATTAATCTGTGTCCGGAGATTTTGTTAAGTAGGATTTTTTTTGATTAATTGTTAAGTAGGATATAACATATACATTACATTATCGATTAATGAGATTGTTTACTGAATATAAATGATACTGACTTTTCAAAAATAGATATTCATTTAACAAGATTCATATCCCCAAACAAAAAAAGCTATTTGTAATAGTTTAAATAAAATAATATCAAATTTATGTCGTTTCATTCATATAATCCTTAAATTGAAAACTAACCCCTTTTTAAAACTACGCATTTTTATTTTAAAACCTACAAAACTGCATCGTTTTTGTTTTGGCATCAAATAACTGTGCTGCTTATGATTTTATTCCCATTTAACAATAAAGTATTACTGCAGTTGTTACAGTTACATATTTATTTATTGCACTTAATGCCATCATATACTAAATATTAAAAAACTTATAACTTACAATTCAGTATAACCACCAAAAAAACATTCAATATAAAGGACTTTCTCATTTATTTTTCATTCTATTTATTTTCCACTAATTTTACACCACATTTTCTTTATCTTAAGTGATGCAAGATGCTTTAAAAATTAATTTCACCATATTGAATGGAAGCTTAATGAGCACCTTTTTCAGTTTTGAATTTTAATACCAGAGACAGGTTTTTCTCTGCAAGCACATCAACAGACAACAACAAGTTCCTTCAAACAGGGTAACTCAGGAGAGATGCGTCAACCAAGGCCGGGGAGGCTGGCAATTAACTCCGGCGTATTCTAATCCAACAGAAGGAAGAAGCTTCCTGAATTTAGCATTTGATTAATCCACACGAGAACAAATAAGAAAATCTACAAGAACATCCAATGTTGCTGAAGCTCGTCAGCCACTATGGTACTTCATTATATGCACTTACATTGGCAAAGTGCCTGTAACAGTAAGACAGAAACACCAGATCAGGGCCTCCAAAAAGTCACCTAATAACTTAGCGTCTGATAAACGACAAACCTGAAATTAAAATTGAAAACCTCTAGAGCTTCAATATGCATCAAATAAGATCCTCGCCTCGCCCTGTAGCTGTACCAACTAAACACCAAAAACGCGAATATATATGGTAATGGTATACTACTACAAAATAGTGCTAAAACAGCAGTGATATGTGGCTTTCATATATAGACCAAAAAGCTCTAATTCCAGAAAATTACACGCTGTCAACCACTTATGTATTAACATGTGATAAAAGAAAAGAACGAAAAAGTTGTTCAGCTATTAAACTGACTCAGGGACAAATCTGCAATGCCAGCAATAAGATTGTCCAGGGATTCATCTTTGATATCTTCCCATTTAGCCATAGCCACATCATCAACACTTAAAGGAAATGTTTCATAAGAAGTTCCAAACGGATTTGATGACTTGAACCCAACGGATTTAAGCGCCTTGTTTAACTGGGTGACAAAATCGCTTTCTTCCGAAGGTAATTCCAGTTCCCATACTTTGAATATCTCATCAACTGATAGCTCGGTCTCGTCTTCATCAAGAACAAATCCCAAGTTGTCTTCATCTTCAACAGTCCTACTTTCATTCACACCTTCTTTGTAAGTTGGCAGAAAAGCATTTCCAAATTGAAGCTCTTTCACAAGATCACCAATTTCATCAGTCTTTTCCTCCAACTCCGCTTCAAATAGTCCATTAGTCTCTTCATCTACATGTTGCACTGGTTCGACAGGAGACAGAGGTATCCCGGAATCAGAAGAGTCGAAATTAGTAACAGTCTGTGAACTAAGAACATCCAGCAAGGCATCTCTCACCAAGTCCCAGCTACCCACAGACGGCACATCAGAATCCGGAACAAGGCAAGAATCCACCCAAGCCAAGTCTTCAGATGAAAGAGCTTGTTCCCTCTCACGGACATCTAATGAGCTAAAAAGCGCAGAAGATACAACTCCGTCCATCACAACATCATCCCCGTCTGCATCCATTTTTTACTACCCTAACAGAAACAGAAATAGTGTCTTAGCAACCAAGTGAACAAAAAAAGAAACACAAATGCAAAAACAAGCATTAACAACAACAACAACACTGAAATCCATACAAACACACATTAAAATATGCAATATTGGAATTCATAAAATCTGAATTAGTTGATCCTGGCCGCTTGACAACAGGTTGCAACCAGGAAATATTTCGGAAACCCTCGTCGTATTGGGAATTTTAATTTTTACAAAACTCTTGCTAGCGACTTAGGGTTTCATATAATCAGCAATTAAAGGTATCCGAAATTAAAGGTAAGGGATGCGAAGAAGACGAAGCAAAAAAAAAACCCTAAGTAAAGTGTACCTTGTTCGGTTCGCGTCGTCTCTGATTATTGGTTTCCAGAATACGGTGGTGAGTATTTCTGGAGTCAAAAAGGTCGAAGCGGCGATTGGATTCGTTGGAAACGCAAATACGATGTCGTTTAAGACAGAAGAAACAGCAAAAAATTAATAATTCCGTTGCCGGGACTTGAACCCGGGTCTCTCGGGTGAGAGCCGAGTATCCTAACCAACTAGACTACAACGGATTAGTGATACCTGTTCTGAATTAAGTTTAAAATAATAAAGTCAAACCTGTCAAGATTCGGAAAAAACCAGAAGCATTTGATCAATCAAAACCCTAATTCGGAAGCGGAGACGAAGAAGGAATTCGAAAATGGGAGGAGCGTCGTCGTCGTCGTCTGTAGCAGCAGCTTCAACTATTGCGACAGATACGCAGTTTCGGCGAGGAAAGCTGGCCTGCCGGTTCCTTATGATCTCCAATTGCGCTCTAGCAGG
The DNA here is from genome assembly GCA_033675215.1 of Rhodiola kirilowii. Lineage (NCBI taxonomy): Eukaryota > Viridiplantae > Streptophyta > Magnoliopsida > Saxifragales > Crassulaceae > Rhodiola > Rhodiola kirilowii. The sequence goes on along the minus strand of CM066193.1, from coordinate 3,545,753 downwards.
TTCGATGTAAATCTCTCAGCCCTTTAATCAATCAATCGATCGATCGATTGATTGATTTCTGCAAATAGATGAAGCGCTGGCGATGCTGATGTTTGTTTCTATGATGGATTTTTGCAGTTTACATTATCACAAGGCCGAGGAAGAGGGAGCGGAACAAGGCAGGGAGTGGAAGCGCTCCAGCTCCAGCGCCAGATGAAGATCCTCGTGAAGCGCCACAGCCGCAGCAGCAGATATCTGATTTAGCTGCAGCTGAAGTTCGCATCGAAGAGCACTGATCAGATACTCATATTACCATTCGTACAAAGACTGATAGATTTGGACAAGTCACAAGAGATACTAAAATTGTAAGCCTCCTTGCTGGTTGATTTGGACATCAAATGAATTGAGTTGGATTTTTTTTTCCCTCGTCTCTGTGAACACCTTTTACTTGATGAAGCTCCAAACTGGTCAGAAGCTGCCTGTTTTATTCGTGGATGGTTATAAGTATGTTGAAACGTCAACTAGTGTTCGTTCTTTGCTGTCTTCCAAACGATAACAGTGCCTATCAGAATTGGACGAGGCTTAGCAAGTTTTCACCTGGTTCCAAGCTGTCACTGTGGTCCTGCAGAGAGCAAAATGTTGACTGGATTAGGAACTAAAATAAATGGAGGTTCTGTGAAAGGACAATATGGTATGTTTTATTGAAGAAGGAAATGGAACTTTTCGGGACCTGAAGATTGTTCACACATGTATGTTTTGGTCGAGCTAGATCGTAGAAGCAAACATTTCCATCTTCACTCCACAATTATTACAAGAAACAGCATGTTGATGCATATTTCCTATGCGCATGGTTTATCTTTTACTAGATAGTTTATCAGGAAGGATCGCTACATGCTTGTCTAGGATTTTTACTGGCATATGGAACCATGGAAATAAATTCCAGTTCAATTGACTGACCTACGTATTCTCCTTTCTCCAAAGATACCAAGGGACAGAAATTTCGATTCTGATATATACCGGTATGTGTAGTCTAGAGATAGTGTATCCATTGAGGTGACTTGGCCATCTAGCTTCTAGCATGAGTTATGTGTAACTTGTACAATGGTAAAGATAAAAAGAAAAAGAACCTGCAAAAATGAGAAAAAGGAAACAGAGAAAATATTAACTTTTCAGAAGTAGAAAATTGTGGGAAGCAATAGTTACTGTTAGTTTTTGTTTGCATAATTCCCAGATGACTTAAAAGTTGTTATTGACCTGCACTGCACTATATAATAAAACATTGGGTGCGGTTCAGGTACAAACCAAATTATAAATAAAAACTACAAACCGATTATAAAGCCGACACGTGTCCCAGTTTAGTCGAAATCCCGAAGAAAACACGGAGGGGTATAATAGTCATTCCACACTAATGAGTATAAAACCTAATAATGTTATTTTCAATTTAGTCCAAAAATTGTTAGTGTTCAGACTTAAAATACTGATGTTCAGACTTAAAAATACTTAATAATCAGACTTAAATGGTAATGTTCAGACTTAAATGGTAGTGTTCAGACTTAAAAAGGTAGTGTTCAGACTTAAATGGTAGTGTTCAGACTTAAATGGTAGTGTTCAGACTTAAAAATACTTAATAATCAGACTTAAATGGTAGTGTTCAGACTTAAAAAAAGTAGTGTTCAGACTTAAAAATACTTAATAATCAGACTTAAATGGTAGTGTTCAGACTTAAAAAAGGTAGTGTTCAGACTTAAATGGTAGTGTTCAGACTTAAATGATAGTGTTCAGACTTAAAAATACTTAATAATCAGACTTAAATGGTAGTGTTCAGACTTAAATGGTAGTGTTCAGACTTAAATGGTAGTGTTCAGACTTAAAAATACTTAATAATCAGACTTAAATGGTAGTGTTCAGACTTAAATGGTAGTGTTCAGACTTAAAAAAGGTAGTGTTCAGACTTAAAAATACTTAATAATCAGACTTAAATGGTAGTGTTCAGACTTAACTGGTAGTGTTCAGACTTAAAAAAGGTAGTGTTCAGACTTAAATGGTAGTGTTCAGACTTAAATGGTAGTGTTCAGACTTAAAAATACTTAATAATCAGACTTAAATGGTAGTGTTCAGACTTAAAAAAAGTAGTGTTCAGACTTAAGATTGTATTGTTCAGACTTAAAAATACTTAATAATCAGACTTAAATGGTATTGTTCAGACTTAAAAAGGTAGTGTTCAGACTTAAATGGTAGTGTTCAGACTTAAAAATACTTAATAATCAGACTTAAATGGTAGTGTTCAGACTTAAAATACTAATGTTCAGACTTAAAAATACTTAATAATCAGACTTAAATGGTAGTGTTCAGACTTAAAAAGGTAGTGTTCAGACTTAAATGGTAGTGTTCAGACTTAAAAATGTAGTGTTCAGACTTAAAATACTAATGTTCAGACTTAAAAATACTTAATAATCAGACTTAAATGGTAGTGTTCAGACTTAAGATGGTACTGTTCAGACTTAAAAATACTTAATAATCAGTTTAAATGGTAGTGTTCAGACTTTAGATGGTATTGTTCAGACTTAAAAATACTTAATAATCAGACTTAAATGGTAGTGTTCAGACTTCAAATACTAATGTTCAGACTTAAAAATACTTAATAATCAGACTTAGAAATGATAATGTTCAGACTTAAAAAGAAGCAATGATCAGACTTAAAAACTTAATGATCAGACTTAAAAATAGGCAATGATCAGACTAAAAATTCTTAATGATCAGACTTAAAATGGTAATGATCATACTTAAAAAGAATTCTATGATCAGACTTAAAACTAAAGAAGATTAAAACATGAATTTTTTTATATTATTTTTTTTGATTAAAACACGAATTTGACCCTCCAGATGATCGAATTTGCCCTAAAAACACCGAGCTCACCGCATAGCTGTGATCTTTCTCAGAATGACGTTTCTACCCAAAAAACACTAGGTTTTCATCAAATTCTGACACAGGCGCATAAACATCAAATTTTGCGTAGAATTCTTCAGATGTTCCAATTTCGGCATGTAAGTCTGCTCATTACCATATTAAAGTCTGATCATTATCAATTTTAAGTTTGATCATAACCATTTTAAGACTTAAATGGTAGTGTTCAGACTTAAAAATACTTAATAATCAGACTTAAATGGTAGTGTTCAGACTTAAATGGTAGTGTTCAGACTTAAAAATACTTAATAATCAGACTTAAATGGTAGTGTTCAGACTTAAATGGTAGTGTTCAGACTTAAAAATACTTAATAATCAGACTTAAATGGTAGTGTTCAGACTTAAAAAATGTAGTGTTCAGACTTAAGTTGTAGTGTTCAGACTTAAATGGTAGTGTTCAGACTTAAAAATACTTAATAATCAGACTTAAATGGTAGTGTTCAGACTTAAATTGTAGTGTTCATACTTAAAAAAGGTAGTGTTCAGACTTAAATTGTAGTGTTCAGACTTAAATGGTAGTGTTCAGACTTAAAAATACTTAATAATCATACTTAAATGGTAGTGTTCAGACTTAACTGGTAGTGTTCAGACTTAAAACATTGTTTTTTTTTAGTCTGAACACTATCATTTTTAAGTCTGAACTATGTTTTTTAAGTCTGAACAATGTTTTCATAAGTCTGAACATTGTTTTTTCAATTTAAGTGTGAACTATGTGTTTTTAAGTCTGAACAATGTTTTCATAAGTCTGAACATTGGTTTTTCAAGTATTGTCAATACTAGTTTAAGTCTGAACAATGTTTTTTTTAAGTCTGAACAATGTTTTTTAAGTCTGATTGTTAATGGTTTAACTCTCATTATTATTTTTTTAAGTCTGAACAATGTTTTTTTAAGTCTGAACAATGTTTTTTCAAGTATTGTTATTACTGGGTTAAGTCTGAACAATGTTTTTTTAAGTCTGAACATTACTGTAGCAAATTTTGGACGTTTATACCCCTCCTATTGTTTATATATTTTTAAATAAGTCCACATGTATTTTTTTTATTTACAAAAAGAACCCCGACGGTTTTTGATTGGTTCATTTTGACACGTGTCGAATTTTTTATGGGTTTGTAGTTTTTATTTATAAGATTGGTTTGTATTTGATCCAAACCCTAAAACAAAAGCATTAATGTTATGAAGCAAGTAATATTAAGTAAATAACAAGATGTTTGAATCAGATGCGTTTCTGCTGGATCTCAAGTATTCCATATCAAGAAACAGGGAGACCAACAATGCTGTAATTCACCTCCTCATCTTGAGTCGTAATGATGACTAGCTCCTCCATCAGCAAACCCTCTGATGGATCCCTCAGCAGACTGATCTTTCAAATTTCAACAACTTCCCACAGCAACGTACAGTATGAATAATCACCTCCGATTCCAACAAGCTTCCGTGACAGCATATCGCTATCGGGGTCGAAACTTGAAATATTCCTTATCCCTTTGGCATGGATCTAGGAAATTGTGATACAAAAAAAAAAGACGAAATGAAAAAATAAATTGAAAAATTATTGTTCGAAACAAGTTATTTAGTAAGACATAAAATTCATGGAAGGTAATTTGGTGTTCCATGAAAAGAGTAACCATAAAATGTTCAATGTAATTAGATGTTCAGGTCAGTTCCTGAAACCTCATTATTTCTAAGTCATGAAGAAAGGACTCAACATTTATATATGCAACAGTACGAACTAACTATTAAATGTCATTGTAGTTGTCACGTTTCCCCGGTTCTGGCTAGGGGATGGTAGTGGCATTGATGAGCTTATGACGAGAATGGGTTGGCCGCTGGAGGCATATGCTTCAATTTGTGTTTATGTACTGATTTGTGTCATTGTGTAGTCAGTGTCCAAGTCTGTACAACTTTACCCATCAAAAAAAAAAACTATTAAATGTCATTGTATTGAATCTGAATGGAAGCGATAGCGCCACAGAGACACCCCATGTGAACTCCGATCTGAAAACGATTTAATTCATTCAAAGCAAGCACACAACCACAATATAAAACGACTAAAAATCCACACATGCATGTTTATCCAGATTACACCTTTTTGCCTAGGGGTCTCCATATGGCCCGATGGGCTCAAAAGCCTATTGGGGGCCTAGTGGCCTGCAGGCTCAAAGCCCAGCCTAGCCTATACCAAAGCCCATGGGCAGTGTAGCCTTAATATCATGGGTCGGGTAAGGGCTTTGTGTTTTAAGCCCATTACGGCCTTAAAGCCCGGCCTATCTATGGCCCAAGTCCGAAAGCCCAACAGCCTAGCCCATACAGCCTTAACCCTAATAATCCATATAAAACATATTGTTACTCTACTGTGCCGCTCATCTTCATCTACATGACTACATCTACTCATCTTCATCTACTGTTTCCTCCTTCTCTCTAATTTTTTTTGTCTACTACACCAATCAGTTTGTTGTTTCATCTGATAGTTCCAAAAACTCTTCAATGTAATTATGTTCATCTTCTAAGAAGCCGTGAGCCAGTCGGATCTGCTCTTATGAGCATGTATCCGCTTGTTTAAGCGTAGATCTGTATTATTTACCATCCATTTTTCATATCGACATGCTATTATGAGTATGTGTTTGTATATATGCTTGTGTTTTAATCGATTATACCGTTTTTGATAAGCAACCTTAAACAAAACAGATCTGCTCTTGTGAGTATGTGTCTGTTTGTTTAGCAATAGATCTGCAATTTTTAGTTTTATTTACCATCTACTCTTCTTATATCGACATCATTAAAGCGAATCTGCTCTTATGAGTATGTGTTGGCTTATTTAAGCATAGATCTGGATTTTAATTTTTCATTTATCTCCTGTTTTTCTTATATTTACTTGCACAAAGCATATATGTTTTTCATATATCTATGTAAGCATAGTATGTGTTCGCTTGTATAAGCATGTATCTACTTTTATTTTTTTGTTTAGAGTGGAATCAGTAATTTTATCTGTTTGTATTACATTATTGTGTAACTTTTTTTAATTTACTGATTCTAAGTTTTATGTGTGCAGGAGCCAGGAACTCTGCGGGCGGTTAGGAGTTCAGCATGTTACTTGTAGTTTTGTGTTTCGTTAATGTGTATTATTCATGCATGCTAGTTTAAGTGTGTTTAACTTGACAAGCATGGAACCTATATTATCTGGGCATGATGAAACACCAGTGATTAATAATGTTTCTCCATCTCCAAGTGTAACCTTTGTAATGTAACACTTATTTGTTCAGAAACTTCAGGAACTTCACATTTGTCACGACATGTTAAGACACACCATACTGCTTCTGATTTAAGATCTCGAATGTTGTTACTCTTTTGGCAGACCTTGTATTATATGAAAAAGAAAAATCCTAATAAAAAAAATTGTTGTTTTTGGTTTTATTGTAAACAACACTCAAGCCCGGCCTGGTTATTGTCGGCCCAGCCTGGCCCAGCCCGCCGGCCTGTTCAAAATATGGGCTATGGGTCATGATGAGGCTTCACAATACTACTTGGGCTTAGCCCGGCCTAGCCTATTACTTATTAAAGTGTGGGCTCAGGCTTAAAGGTACCCGGCCCAAGCCTATTTTTTTTGGGCTAGGCCGGCCCGACCCGGCCTATTGGAGACCCCTAAATTTTTGCCTCGCAATACAATATTTAATCTCCAAAGATGCTCCTCCAAGAAGATCTCCCCCACTAACCCCATTACTCAACCACTCCCTGCAAAAAAGTGTTATTTTGTCCTCTAGTGTCCCCCCTTTTAGACCTAATCTAACTTCATTTTTACACTAATAATCCACTATTTGAACACGGCTTAAAAACAAACACATCTGTCAATGCCAATAAGATATTGAATTATTCTCATCCGCTTGCTTTTGAATATTATCAAAATCAGACAAACACAATCCCACCGTCCATCCATCTTGAAATTCTACAAGTCAGTATGGTGTATGGGACAATAGTATCTTTCACCTTATTCTTTTTTTTTTGAATTTTAATTTAAATATTATAGCCATTCTCTCCATAAAAAAAACTGAACAATCAATTGTGATATTAAATAAAATTCAAAAGTCCACTTAATAGGGAAAATGATAAAGAAGAATATGAACTAACACTCATTGACAAATCATGGACTGAACTATGAGAAGTGGCAATTAAGAGCAATTTTCAAACATTTTAATCCTCATATAACACTTAATTGAAGGAATATCACTCCGTCAATTCACAAAGTTAACTAAACGAATAAATTGAAAAAACATTATTGCCCTTAATTGTGAAATTGGGGATTTTTTTCAAATATTTTGAAATTATCCTTAATTATCAATTTTTGTATTTCGGACAGTAATTTGTTTTAATAGATGGTAGTTCATATTCTTTTTTTGTCATTTTCCCTATAAAAAAATACTATTAAAAATCACTTAAAGAAACAAGTATTTATTTTCATGTACATTTTTCAAATGTAAAATTTATTCTGCTGTACAATCATGTTCATTAAAAACCAGGTAAACAATCATAAATGAGCAAGAGGATTAGATTTGTTGAAAAGTTCATTTTTGCTGTATATTACGTATGTAGCAACAGAATAAAATAATGAAGCAAACATTATTATACTGAATTAGTTGAAGTTCAAAAGCGTGCATAAATAAAATATGAGTCGCGAGTTGCTTACCACACTACAAATTTTGATCAAATATGCGAAAAGATTATGCCACGTAAATTAAGTCGTCGCAAAAAGTTGCGACGATTTTGCCACACATATGTGCCAAATAACTGAATATGCGACCATTTTGCAACGCAAATGCGACGGTTTTTTGTGACGCAAATAACCGTCGCAAAACGGTCGTAAAATGCGACGGTATTACCACAAATTTGAGACGAATGTTTTTGCGACGAAGCTTATTTGCGGCAAAACCGTGGTATTTTGCGACGGTTTTGCCACAAATTTGCGACTAATGTTTTTTCCATTATACGACGCAAATAAGTGCGAGAAAACCATGGCATTTTGCGACGGTTTTGCCACAAATTTGCGACGAATGTTTTTTTCCATTATACGACGCCAATAAGTGTGAGAAAACAGTGGCATTTTGCGACGATTTTGCCACAAATTTGCGACAAATGTTTTTTCTTATACGACGCAAATAAGTGCGAGAAAACCGTGACATTTTGCGACAATTTTGCCACAAATTTGCGACTGCAAATTTTCCTTTAACAAAAATCAACAAATGTGAGTCACCCATTTTCATTTTTTCCCCCTCTTTTATCAAAATTTCAGATCCGAGAAACACCGATTCGAAAAATCGATTTCTCAAAACCCTAACCTGTACATAAACACCGCAGTTGTAGCACTTCTCAAAAAGCTTCTCCTCCTTTTTCTTCCCGCTCGCCTTCTCCTCCGTACACGGAGACGGCGCCGAGACCTGTAAAATCGCCTTACTTTCCGGCTGACAGACTCTCATCGCCTTCCCTCTCGGCCGCGCGTCGCAGCATGATCTGGAGCTCTCTGGCGCGGTGGATGACTCGGCCAGAAGGTTTGAGCCTCCCCGTCGATGCAAAGTTATACAACTCTTCCTGGGTCGCCTGAGGTCCAAAGATCCTAACTTTTTGTAATTTGGTGGATGGATTCGATGTGGGTTTGGGTGGACATGGTGGAGAATATGGTGGATATGAACTAGGGCTTGATCTGTTGATGTGGCTTTTTGGATTTCGATTTTTAGGGGTTTTTTTCTTATAACTGTCGTTGAAATGGGACTGAGACAAACAAGCATTTCCTCAGCTCTTTTTGGATTGGGAATGGCCGTGGCAAACATGTCTAGGATTGCCCTAAATTATACAGGCAGCTACATCGCTTGATGATTTTTTCTTACATCTTGGTTTGTGAAAAGATGTGGCCTTTGAGTTGATCTGGCCACTGGTGGCCATGGAGTTGCGCATTGTGGGTGGCGGGTCTGATGATGGTGGAGAAGTGGATTAGGGGTGGGAAGGTGAGGGTTTGGAATTTTACTATTTTTATTGAATGGAAGTTGATTTGTTGGATGATTTAGTGTCTGAGCGGCTTCTTTGATTCATATTGTGGACATTGTTTGATTTGAAGCTTCAAAATTATTATGCATGATTGTATGTTTGGTGGATGCTATGCTGCAGTTGGTGTTTCATTAAGTGTAAGCCTCATGTGTTCATCAGCCCAGTAGAATGTGAGCGAAGATGAATGCTTGCTAAATGTCGATGATAATATGTGCCTTTTGTTGCCATATGACCTTAGTCAATTTGCTTTTCTTTGCAATGCTTTTAGAAATTTTTCGTAGCTCGCTCAAAGTTGTCCCCAGTCTATCTCATTGTATGATTTTAGCCTCTGGTGCTTTCTATGAATTTGATGTCTCAGTTGTCATATGTAATCGATCTGAAACATTGGTCGATTAATTCCTCTTGTTGTTTATTTGCCAGTATGATCGCAAGCAGCCGTGCTGGAGATTACCATAGAGATACTGCCCCTTTCTGATATTGTTACCTGAGCAAACACCTCAGTTTTGAGGTAACATTGAAACTTAAAAGTTTCGGGTTAGTTTAGCATATGGATTTGGGAATGAAGCTATTGGTCCGTGTAATGTAGTGTAGTGTAGCGATGCTTACTTCGTATTTAAATTCATTGCAAAGAATTTTGCTCTTTCGTTTCTGCATTTTGTGCACAATGCCCCTGAGTTTATTATTAAATCTTGTTTTTTGGACCAAAAAATAGAAGAAGCTACATCGCTTGATTCTGTTGATTGTTTGTGCAGGTGACGTGCTAAGTATGGGACATGATGGAAGGGCATTGGCCATGTCAGTGATGTCACTGATGATGGAAGGTTGCAAGAAGAATTTGAATGCAAATTGTAACTTGCCGTTGAGAGAAGCAGAGCGATGTAGAGCAACCGATGGAGGAAGCAGCAGTGTCGATCATCAGATACATTTTGGCTGTTGTAGTATTTTTATTATTGTAATTTGAATTACAATTAAAAGTAGTTTTTTTAGTATGTTTGTTTGTAATAATATTCTTTCGAATTATTAATTTCGAAATATTTTTATTGTATTAATTTCGAAATTTAATATATAAATTATAATTTCTTATATTCAATTTCAGAGAATTATTAATTTTATAAAAGTACAAATTTTTTAATAAAAAAAAACAAATTTTTGTTGTCATAAAACAGTGGCATTATTGTGGGAAAGTGGTGGTAAAATTATACCACGAATATGTGACAGTTTGGCAACTATTTATATTTCTGTGGTAAATTCGTTATAAAACTGTGGTAATATTTATACCACCATTATGCGACGGTTATTTGACTGTTTTTTTTCTCGTGGCATAATCGTCGCATAGTTGTGGCATATATCGTCGCAAATCCGTCGCAAAATCGTGGTAAAGCTACAGTAATATTTATGTGACGGTGGTTTTTGCGGCTAGTGGTAAATGGTCGCAAAAGTCGTCGCAAATTCTGTTATGCGACGACTATGCGACGGTTTTCTCACACAATTTTATCCGTGGCATAATTGGCCAAAATTTGTAGTGCCAGTTGAGTAGCAACATTTCCATTTCCATCTTGAGCTTTTGATATGTCGTTGACTTTGACTCGACGAGAATTCGAGAGATGAAGATCCGATGCGATTTCTGCGATCAGGAAGATGCGGTGATGTTCTGCTCGGCTGATGAAGCGGCATTGTGCAATACATGCGACGAAAGAGTGCACCGGGTTAACAAGGTGGCTCAGAGGCACGACCGCTTCTCCCTCGTCGTCCTATCTCCCTCTTCCGCCGCCGCGTCTGCTCTCTGCGACGTTTGCCAGGTTTGTTCACGATTCCGATGTCAATCGATCAATCGTGTATCGAGATGAATAGTGGGAATTGAATTGTGCAGGAGCGGCGCGCGTTGCTGTTCTGCCAACAGGACCGAGCGATCCTCTGTCGAGAGTGCGATTACCCGATCCACATGGCGAACGAGCAGACGAAGAAGCACTGTAGGTTTCTGTTGACTGGAGTGAAGCTCACGCCGCTCTCGTCGTCGGATCAGATCTCGTGCGACCAGGAGCGGGAGCAGTCTGGTACGAAAAGAAGAAGGCAAACGGATGGTGAAACGGCGTCGTTGGCGAGTAGTGTGAGCTCTGTGTCGGCGAGTGGTAGTAGTATATCGGAGTATTTGGAGACGCTGCCTGGGTGGCATATTGAGGAGTTTTTTGACCACTTGCAGGATCCTAATGAAAGTTATTTTTATCACATAGCATAGACGACTAGTTGCTTCATAGCGAATTTCAAATTGAAATGATTTTGTATCATTTGTTTACAATATGTTGCTCATTTCCTGAAGTAAAAGTTTGTAATGTGTTCCTTGAAGTTTATTTTGTGCATCACTGTATGACAACTTCCTGATGACTGAGAAGAGTATTGTATATTGTGGTCAGGAATTGGGCAAGTAAAGCAACAGCAAGCTGCCGCTTACTTGGGAAACTAGAACCGTCGAGATTCCAGTAGTTTGAAATAATATATATGTATTCATCTTACATTCCTCTTTTTCCCCAAATTTTACTTTTAGCAGTATTATTTTACAGAAGCGAGGGGGCAGAGAGGAGTGTTTCTACACATCAATTTACCTTTAAGAAAAGACTATACTTGCACAAGCAATTAAAGAATTCTGCCGGATTGTTTTGCAGTAAATAGTAATTATCCGCCGCCGCCAACAACAACAAGAACCCTGCAAGGATGTAAAATACAGAAAATGAGATGCTTGATAAGTTGGCACACTGTGAATTAAGTGACCAGTCTGTTCGACTTACCTTGCTTTTAAGGGTACATGGATTGCTGTCTTCAAGAGAAAGCAAAGAGTCTGTCTGAAATTTTTGAGCGACATATGGGACACTCGGAGCATGCTAGAGAACATGATTTACACACTGCACAGTTTTGGAAACAAGGATGTCAGGAAATTGTATATGTACAAGTAAAGATTAAGGAGAGTAGGGGAACCAACTTACAACAAAAATGACGGCAAGGGAGAAGAATTGCAGCTGTTGGGGACTCGAAGCATACTTTACATAGATGGGAGTTCATGTCCCCATTTCCATATGTTTTGAGCTCCTTGTCTTTTGTATCACTCATTGGATTGCTTTTCACCTCTTTCTCCTTCATGTCTGTACTTCCTATGCTTTTTACCTCTTTATCTTTGATATCTACATTTGCTTGGGCTTTGAGCTCCTTTGCCTTCATCTCCTGCATTCGAGCCTGAGAAAATAGAGATGCTTAGACCTTGATTATGCACATATCATGACATGTGCCTACTCATGATGCTTACGAGCACAGGGCGCCATAGTATCATACTGATATCCAGCATTTAATTTATGGACCTCAAAGACAAAATGATACAAAATACAAGCAACAAGGAACAAATCTTACCTTTAGACGATCAATCAGAGATTCTTCCTTGGGCTCATCTGGGATATGATTGTGAACAGGTTTTGGTACCACCATGATCTCTTTTTCCCTCAAAGAAGAATCCATGATGTCATTTGATTTTGAAACAGTCAACTGGCTTGATCCATCAGGATGCCTGACATCATTATTTTTTGGTGGCATAACCACTGCTGCCTCTTTTTTCAACTTAGCAACGAGCACCCACATATTGGCTAAGTCACCCTCCAAAGTTTTTTCTCTTTTCTTCAAGTCTTCAACCTTTTTCCTGTATTCATTTTCTAAGAGTTCTTTCTCTGCTATGGTAGCTTGCATATTCTTCTCTTTCTGTTTTCTTGCCTGTAGTTCCATAATCAGATCATCTTGATCAAGATTCCATAAGTCAAAGTCATCAGATTCATTGTCAGGAACGTCAGAAGCTCGGTTGGAGAGCCGTCCTCTTGCACCAGGTTTTGAGTTCTCGTTGTGCCGCCTGTTAAATCCATTGGTTGATTGTATGTTGGCAGCTCTGGAAGCAACTAATTCCTTTTCTAGCTTTGCATTTTGTAATGAAAGCTTTGTGACTTCACCAGCTAGATTCTTCAGTTCAACAGCGGCAGCAGAAGCCAACTCCTTTGCGTACGATGCTTCTTCAGCTAATTTCTGGTTCTGGACACGCAAACCACTGTTTTCTTCTACATACTGAATGCGTTCTAGTCTCATTTTCTCATTTTCATTGACCTATTATCATTCAAATGAAATTGCATCACTAAATAATTATGAATACCTCAGCGCGCATGTAATTGGTCAACCATTTAAAATTCAAAACTTTTGCTGATATGTTACACTCGAGAAAAACAGAGTAATAGGTACCTTGAGTTGCAGTTTCCGTTTCACCTCATTTAGTTCTCGAACAGGCACCAAATCTTCTGATTGTGATTTAAGCTTGTCTACAACAGAAACTAGCTGCTGCTGCAGGGCATTCACTTTCTCTCGCAACTCTTTATTTTCTGAATTCTGTCATGGACAACAGACAGAAAAACAAAAACTATGTATAAGGGGTACGTAACTTATATTCAGCAAGATAGTAATGTCAGATGAGTAACTGACTGCATATAAACAAAATAAGTACTGCTATATACTCCGAAAGTCGGGGTGTACTAATGCCTAAAAGACAAAAATTCCCTGCCTTTTTAATTTTAAAAGCATGCGTAACCACGTATTTGTACCCCTACTTTACACATGTCATCTTCTTAGTGGCATGCATACATCCCAAAAATTGAAAATTCAACCTCACAACAAAAGTATGGCAGAAAACAAAACAAATAGAGTACATGTCATGTGTCTTAACCTTGTTATGTAGTTGTTCTTGGAGAATATAATTGTCTGCTGTCCTCAGCTGTATAGATGAAGCCATTATAATTAGTTCACAGTAAAATTAAAGCATGGAAAATGGCATCTTGAATTCAAGAATATACAAGATAATGCTATGCAGAAAGTATGCTACATTTTAACTCGTAGTATTCAATGGACAAGCTAAGAATTTCCTGTAATCAAAGCAATTTTCCAGAACTACAACCTCTAGCTCAAAGCTCTTTTCATCACACTGCGCCGTCAGTCTTGTAATCGTCTGCAGAGAAAAAAAGATCAGTTAGTAACAGGGGAAATATACTCTATGTTTGCAAAATAATAGCAATTGTACTATAACCTAAGTGGTGAAGTACAAGTACACGACTTGGTATTTCAATGATCTTGTCATGAAAGAGATACTTCTTTTTTCCGTTTAATTGGAACAATAATGAACTAGAAAAAGTAAAAGTGTAATATACTTGTTGCATTTCAACCAGTGACGCCTTCACCACAGAAGCTTCACCACTCTCATTAATAAGCTGTTCTAAGGTTTGCACACGCCCTTTCTTTTCTTCTATTTCAGCTTCCAAATTCTGAATCTGCAAGCAAGATCAAAAATTAAGATGTAATGCTTTGATGGTTATCACTTAATCCTGAGCTTTTGGAAGCAGAAAAGAGTAATAACTGGAGGAACAGTTCAAGCCAATCACAAGGAATTCCAAAATAAAAAGGAGAGCGTAAAAACTAGAATAGCAATCCGTAGTTTAGTTATAGAGAGATTCGATCAAAAACAGAAAAACTAGGCTTAACCAAAGAACATGAGTGTTAATTGATAGAAAACTCTAGAGTGACAATAAATCAAATCTATTCTCAGAGGACGCCCATGGAAGATGAAGTAATGCTCCTAGAATCATACATAAGTGACAGAAAGTGATTAACCAACACTTCGAAGATAGCTGATGTCTGAGGTATATATCTTCACAAGTGAAATGGGGCAAACAGCAAACTTATATTCTCGAGAAATATTAATACTATCCTAGAATCATACACAAGTGAAATGGGGCACATCAAGTGATTAACCAACACTTCGGAGATAACTGATGTCTGAAGTATATATCATCACAAAAAAAGAAATATCAATACTATTGTATTATATAAAACAGCAAAGTGATGATTGTGGACAAACAATTATTGGAACAAAAGAACATACTTGAACTTTTAAGCTATCGGGATCATTTACAGATTGCTCCACCATACGCTTTAAGGTACTGCTGCTCATAGCAATATCTTCTGTGAGCAGTTTCACTTGCTCAACATAGAGGTCCACCTTGTCAGCCATGGTCACCTCACCCTACAGATTCAATAACTGTTATAATGCTCTGTTCTTCAACTCAAATTAGGAATGTTACATTTTTGCATTAAGCCATCGATTCATAGCTGAGTTTTGCCAAATAGTGTACTTCATTGTTGCAAATTTATAAAGGCCGTCTGGCTCTGAGTATCAATGCTTTTTTCTAACCTTGCTCTCTTTTCTCCCAATTTTCAGTCGAGTTTGATAATTAGTTCTTTCACTCACTAACCCTTCTAGATGATAGATGGATTAAGAAAAACTCCCACAGGGAAAACAGGTTTTCTGATACCTATTAAAACATGTCAAATAAAATTATACCTCGGACAAATCCAGACCACTAATAAGTTCATCTGTTGGAACTGATTCTGTGACTGTGTCACTGGATGGTGATGTCTCTCCATTGCAGTCACCGGAAGAATCAGTCTGTGAAGGATTTGATATCACATCACTGAGAGGGGATGAATTCTCTCCCTTGTCATTTCCTATAAGCAAAGAACCCTGTACAGAGATCAACATAAGAAAACTGGATGAAACAATTAACATTATACAGACCGACATACTAATACATTCATAAGTCAGTCTGCCCTCTGCATGGAAAAAGTCTCCTTTATTATGGGTTCTCATCATGCGTACATGTCAGTTACTGCATAACAGTTCAACTAGCAGCTTCTTGTGTGAAGTAACTTACACCATCCTCACTAACAGAACGACTTTGGCAACGAGTAGGCGCATCATTCGAGCGTGCTGGAATTATGCTTTTTGAAGAAATAAGTATTAGCTTAGTTAGCCTCTGGATTCTACTCATTAGAGCAGCCTTGGCATCCTCCTCCTCCTCCAATCTTGACTGCATTTTCACTTGACCTTGTTCCAGCTGTAAAATGTATGTTATGTCAGCAAAAAATGGAAGAAAAAGAAGTGGCTCTTACACCTATCAAAACCAAATTTATTAGAAGTGAATAACCTGTTGCTTTAATGTTAGCAGTTGTTCATGATTGACGCCAACAAGCATTCCCCTCTTCAGTTGCTCCATTTCTTGTTTAAGGCTTGCAATTTCTCTTTGATATTTTTTAATAAGCGATTTTTCATCAAGTATCTGAAAATAAGTTTTGTAGATGAAACCAAAAAATGTTAGGTGACAACTTCACATAAATAGCTTTGTGTAAGCTCAGTCATGATAAGTTGTTAACTGAAATATAACCCACCACATTCCGGGAGGCAAAGATTTCGATACGTTTTGCCCTGCTAGCAAACTTCAATGTGTTGTGGGTTTCCTCCATATTACTAGAGGCTGGAGTAATTGTGCAAATCAGCTGCAAGAAAATTACAGAGTTTGAAACCAACATGACATACACATACATACATATAAAGTTCATCAAGTGCTGCAAAAATAAATAACAGGAAGATAATAATTCAATTTAAGTGCAACTACGATATTACAATATTTGAAAAGTAAAAAAATGCTTGATCAACCCACTAATGATTATGTTAGTAGTTGTGGGTCCCTTTCCCTTACTTACCGAGACATGTCCATGTCCACTCAATGAAGATTGCAAAAGACGAGTAAGCTTTGAATCTCGATAAGGGACATGTGTTGCCCTTCCTTCACTTAATTTTCCTATTACCTGCGTACAGAACAATGGTGCATGAGTTAATGGCTAGAAAATGATTTCTCTCTTACCCAGTGATTATTTATTAGTTATTCAAAAGTAGTATCTTTTATCAACAAAATCCAATGAGTAAATCAGGAAAAGCATTCTATGTTGACAGTATAAATGAACATTAGGCATAAAAAGGAATTTCATATTCATATTTGAGAGACTAAAACAACTGCATTTAATTTATCTGTCATGTGCAAAAACAAAAACCAATAATGAAAGCTGTTGTGCTCACGAACGAAGAGAGCAAGACTTAAAACATTTCCATAAAAACGTTCAACAAATTTATCTTATATTAACACAGAAAACTTACAGTTCCAAGAGTTAGAAGACTCTTATTAATGTATGATCCTTCCTTTCTCCTTAGTCCTGTAGTTTCTGTTTTTGAGCTCTCAGATCCAGCCAAGTCAATTAAATTCTATTGAGAGTAGAGGAAAACAATGAGAATGAATAATACTATAAAACAGACAAAATTAGCTAATGGTGCATAACTAGATAGCAAATAAGATCTTTTGAGTAAAATGTAAGGCAGAGAAATGAAAATCAGACATACAAGTTGGGAGAAGACTACTCCATCATACTCCTCCCCAGTAGCGCTACTTTCAATCATCTGGAGAAGTAACAATAGATTTCAATCAACGCAAATTATGAGACAGCTGACGATGACTTAAAGGAATCATAAACGAACATACATCAAGCAAATAGGTTATTGATGGTGTGTTTGAACCAATACTATTGTACGAAATGATTTATATAGACAACAAGTACGTAGCACTGAGATACCTCTACTTCTCAATTGCATGTTCTATAAATAAGTCACTTAGTTTAGGCTGATGTTGCTTTTTGAAAATCAGAAAATGTAACCATAATCAGAAAAGTGCAAGGAAAGTATTGTATAGCATCTTTGTTACCGTCAACAACTATATTCACAGGGACCTGATGGAGAAATGAAAACAAGCAGTGAACTATCATTACAGAAACTTACAAGTGTAAATATTGTGTGGCTTCTGCTACTTAAAAGGTTAAAATTATTTGAGCCCACATGACGGTGCTCTGCCAATAGGAAGGGGGGAAAGAGAAAAAAAACCAAGTTAGAGATGCAATTATAACAGATTGAGTACGCAATCCAAAATACTGGATATACCTTCCCCAGCAGCAATAAAAGAAAGAGCATGTCCAGGCGATAAAACCACCTCTTCTTTTATACCCTCAACATATGTACCCTGATCATCGTCACAATAAACAGATTTATAATATTTCAATTTTATATATGGAATTTAGTCAGTTAATAAAAGAAAAACGGATAATAATCTTGAATTGTTGGTTCAAGAACTAATTAAGAACTTCAAAATAAAATTATAACAAAAGTAATAATGACACCTTTAAGCCTGAAAAACAAACCTGTGCATCTTCTCGGACACGTAGATTCTGACCAGTTGGATCAAGCAAGTCATTTATCACCTGTTATATAAAAATAAGCACAATTTCAACCCACATTAATGTAGAAAAAGTTCATTTTTTATTTGTCACGACTTCAAAACAAAAAACTTAAGAACCAAATTAACTAAACACACTAACTCATTACTCATAATGTTACTTACCTCGTTATAGATCTCAAGATATGACACACGGAGTAGAAATTCTCTTCCCGGAGTCTGATAAGGAAATGTTAAAATGATTGAAAATATGGCATATCACATGGATGACCATCCTTGAAAGTATTAGCAAAAAAATTACAGGACATTAAAGTGAAATTAAGTACAAAGACAACTGCAAGAAAAACTAAACACGACGAATCAAGTCATGATCTGGTGAAGCTAGATCCATGTGTTTCGGAGACCAATAATTAATGATTCGATTGCATTACACAATTGAAAGATCATTGTTAAATAGTGGACCAGAAAAGGAACTACTAAAAATACTAATCAGAGGCACAAGAGTTTTGACAAATAGTGAAGTCACTGATTGATACTTTTGTTATCAGAAAAGCTACAGCTAATTGCATCTGACATACCTCTTGAATAATGCTGAAAACATCCTTTATGGCCAGAGGTATGATACCTGGAGAATAATGATCTCCCTGATTGAATAGCCATGAAAACAGATTAATTCAAAATTTTGAAAAAAATAATATTGCAGTCGTACCAAATGGTGAATTCAGCTAAAACATGTGTTCAATATACAGCAACGAGAAAAGAACTCTTGTAAAGTATGCTTAAATATGCACCAAGAATGTAAATTTTTTGTTAAACTCAAATGCGAGCTCATATGAAGAGCTAAGGAGTAACGACCCTCTATCTCTATTCTCTACACAGTATAGCCAAAGGGATTTTAAATATGGACTCGAGTCTGTCCCATATGTCAAATGAACAACTTCCGAAGTAGAAGCAGAGAAAGTTGGTTCTTTATGTTTTAATATATGCATACGGTTTAACAAGTAGTCGACCCAAGTTCTAAATGAAAATATCAGTGCACTATGAGCATACAAAGATGAACAAAATATACATGCAATTCAGTAGCTGAAGGTGTCGAAGCTCAACTAAGTAACTTTATGATCAAAATATGTGAATTGGCAGGGACTGCATGACATCTAAAAGTTAACAACGCATAAAGGGAAAGGGAAAACACATTAAACATACATGCATTGTGTGTGTTTTACCACTACTTGTGACCCCATAAGCAAAAACAGTTCCTGCATTGGCACGAAAAGAAAAAAAACAGTTTAAGATGCTATTCAATCAGAATGACAGCATTGCATAGTAAACAGCATAGTCCCTTAGGCCTTAAGTAAAAAACATCACCACATATACATACTAAACAGGGGTGTTCCTGTATTTGCAATAATTTATGAATGTACATGTGCTTTTAGAACTAACCTGTAACACCATCCATGGCAGCCTTAATCACGGGCTTAGCTGCTACTTCATAAACTTCAGGGGTGTTGGTATCGGGTCCAAAAACTTTATCTGGAGTAGAGAGAAAATGACATGTTAATCAAACCAATCGGCAATGCCAGCAGTATTATGAGGGTTGCCACTGCTCAAAGATAACAAGTCATATGATACCACCATGACATGTAAACATATCCCATTTTGATAATAAATGATATGTTATCATCAATGCTGAAAACAGTTCAAGAAAATGTCAACCTAAAAGTCTACGTCAGGATATGACAAGTATTTAGCGATTGTGATACTTTACCGGTGGATCACAGTACTACTGATTCAATTATTTCAGACATGAACTGCACTCACGATTCAACTCGTGCACATTATCACTATCATTGTACGATATATGGTACAATCTTCTTACCAAATGCGTAGGCAGTAGCTGGATTGTACTCATTCCGAACAGTCTTATCCCCATCAGGATACCAGCAGACTTCATCCCCTCTTTGGAACTCCCTATCACTGCAAAATCCCAAATCACCAGACTATCAGCATTCACCAACACTAACACATACGATTGACCACCAACCATAACTATTTAGATCTGATTACAGCAACATCACACCTCAATGGCCTAAACCGAATCGTAACCGAGATACTATCCCCAGCCCTAGGCACATCAATCGACTCCGAAAGCAGCTCGCCCGATCCGAACCCGTTCTGAATCTGCGCTCCATATCTCGCACCAATGTCAATCGAATCCGACTGACTCCGGCTCAAACTCATGGATCTGGACTCTAATCCCCCACCAAGATTCTGAATCGACGACGCCGAAGACGACGACGGCCGCACCGCGTTCAATCCAGTGATCACCGACGAAGTCGAAGACGATGCCGACGAGTGCGGGCTCGCTGGCCTACCTGTCGGCGAGCTGCTCCTTTCTCGCGTTGACGACGACTCCATCGAATGACTGACGAGTTCCCAAACACCGCCGATTCGGAGAATAAACGTGAAGAACAATACAGCCAAGTAATCGGAAGGTTGAAGTAGAGAATGTGTCAGAGCTCACATGCTCTGCCTACAGCACCACAAGTACAAAAATAATTCAAACAAAATATTTATAAAATCAGAAAAAAATTCTCAACACTCCACCGCCATTTCCGATGCTTTAACAAAGCTTTGCATTCACTCCACACGCACCTGCGCCTGATTTCAGCACATGAATCTAGAGAGAGAAAGCTCAGTCGTAGTCGTCTTCGTCGTCTTCCTCGACTGAGTGAGTTACAGAGAGAGCACCGAGAACGAAACGATATTTCGATTTCAAATTTTGATTTTTGATTTAATTATTTCAAAATCGGAATATGTAATAATAAATAAATGTAAGGACGAGGGAATAGTTATTAATTAGCTGTCCGGAGTGGTGGTGATGACGTGGAGTGATCTGATTAGTGGGACGGTTGTGCTGTAGTGAAGTCCGTGCGGTTTAAAACTAGGAAAGTTGATAATGTTTGAAAAATGGGGCATTGAGCGGGAATTACAGCGATCCGGTTCGAGAGTTGGGACGGTGAAAAGTGAAAAGTGAAAAGTAATTAAATACTCAGATTTATTTAATTTTATTGCATGTTACGAATTACGATACACTTTGGTTAAAAAAGAAATTCAAATTTGAAATTGAGATGCTGTCTTTATTTACTGTGGAAATTAAATAAGTGTATCAGCATAATTATTTAAGTTTTATTTTAGCACACATTTCATATCTAGTTACATGTAGTGATTTTTTTTTAATTTTGAGTACAGTTACACTTAGTGACTTGACCAAGTGATCTCCGAACCAAGATACCGGGGCGATCATCTTTCACGAGGTGACATAAGAGCATATACACCGGTAGGTGTTTTGAGAACGTGTTATGGGGATTTGAGGACGTGCTGGAAAAAAAATAAACAGCGGTTGAAAGAGGACGTTCCATGCAGTGTCGGCCCATCCCCTTGGCAAAGTGTGCAACGGCACAGGGCCACCAACGGCACATGGGCCACAATTTTTTTTTTGAAATTTTTTGATTAAACATCTATCTTCGATTGCTATTTTTCTGAGCTTAACATTTTAATTTCATCTCGGAGTAAACATAAGATATAGAACATTTATTGAGCTTTCTATCCATATATAGATCATCTTCAATAGACACTACATGATGCCTCTATGAGATTTCGAAAGTTGGCTCGGACCCCCTTGGCCCTTGATTTCGACAAAATCAAACATCTATTTTTGGTCGCTGTTTTTATCAGCTTAACCTCCAAATTTCATCTTTAAGTAAACATGAAAGTTATAGAACATTCTATTAGCTTTCTATACATATATGGATCATCTTCAACGAACACCAGATGACGCCTCTATGAGCTTCAAAAGATTGACTCGAATCCCCTCAATTTTGGCAAATTTCAACTAATCATCTATCTTTGATCGTTGTTTTTATCAGCTTAACCTCCGAAATTTATCTTGCATTAAACATGAAAGTTATAGAACATTCAATTAGCTTTCTATCAATACATAGATCATCTTCAACGGACACCGAATGATGTCTCTATGAGCTTCAAAAGGTTGGCTAATCATTAGCGGGCTTCAAACATATATCTTGTTTCGACTTAGTTTTCAGTCACCTTAACATTAGACTTGTGTCTAGATGTTAGCACTTAGCATAGTAGTTGTAGCCCTTATCGTCAGTTTCATGAGCAAGGTGATTGATTTCTCAAGTGGTGCTCACTCTACCTGTTATATGTTAGCAAGTTGTTAAGGTTACATGTGATTGACTATGTACACTTGTTATGCGTTCTTACTTTACGTATATTTTTGGTTGCTTAAACGTCTGATTGATATTTTGATATCAATTGAAGAGTCGTAGGCCGTCAAATTATCTCTCCAATGATATATATCTCGACCTTATAGGGTAATCACTGTGTCTTCTATGACCTCTCAAAGTTAGATCATCAATAAACATTATATGAATTTAAACTTTGATATTTTACTAAAAAATACCTTATATCATCAAATATAAGGAATATATATACAGAAATTTTTTTTGCCGAATCCAACCTATACCCTTATTCATCAAAAAAAATTCGGGACCCCTCACACGAAGCTCTGGATCCGCTAGGGGGCCACATTTTATATCTCGCACAAGGCCTCCAAAGACAACGGGCCGGCCCTGGTTCCATGGTGAGGACGTTCGGGAGGACGTGGCTCGAGCACGTTGGAGCGGACGTTCTCCAAAAATCAATTCGTCATCTTAATCCCATTAAATCCAAACATCACTCGTCATCCTCACCCCATTACACCCCAAATTCGACAACGATTCGCGTCGATATGAACCCTAAAACCATATCCAGATCGACTGTGCAGGTTGAAGATGATGATAAACAGTAGCGAGTCATCGCGCGTTTTGCTACAACATTACTATCGCGTCTCACGTTGACATTATCCAATAAAGTGTAAACAAAACGCGGTGCTGCCTTAACGTGTACATGGGACGCGGAGGGGAAGTGCCGCGCATTCTAACTAAACGTTAGCACCGCGTTTACAGTAGACATTAGTAAGTATATGTCTTAACAGGGCGCGGCATATAATGTTGATGTGGGACGCGGTAAGCTCAAGTAGTTTCAAGTTATGCAGTTTCCATTTCAAGTAGTTTCAATTTCAAGTAATTTCAATTTCAATTATTGAATAGTAATAAGAGGTCCTGCATGTTCAACGGCTGTACAAATAGCGAGAATATGACTTCTTATTATCATAAATAGTAACAAGAAGTGCTATTTGATGAGGTCCTCAAAACAGAGAACTTCCTCAACGGATGTATGTGCTCTAAGAGATCTAAGTTACACAAAATTTATACTTTTTAAATAATGTGTTTAGCAGAAATCAAACAGAATTTATGTACGATTTGGTTTCAACGAAAATAGTGCCAAATAAATCGATTTAAGTAAAAACTTTAAAATAATAAATTTTTATTATGTAAAAATAGACATCATTCTTGTGTGTTCTATTTTAATCCTCACTCTTTGGAGTCTTTACGAATCCAATTCAGTACGTTCATATTAAATTTTAGGGAAAACTACAAAAAAGGGTATCGCATTACTACGATTTTGTAATGTTTTGTCTGAACTATTAGAATTTTCAAAATGAGTGCGAACTATGTATAATTTTTCTAAATAAGATAAAAGCTATGAAATCTAAAGGAGATAAAAGTTTCATTAACTCTGTTAATCTCCGATTACGAATTAAAACACGCACAGCCTTACTCTCTCGTTATTGTTGACATTAAAATAAAATAATTTTTTCAAACAAAACAAAAGTATGCTTGGCAAAAATGATGATGAAGTCGAGAAAATGATTGTCATACTTTTGTTTTATTTAAATAACTTCACTTTATTTTGATTTTTCTGTCAATAATAACATAGAGGCATGGCATGTTTAATTCGTAATCGGAGATTATCAGAGTTAATAAAATTGTTATCTCCGTTTAATTTTTTAGCTTTTACCTCATTTTTGAAAAAATTATAAATAGTTCGTACCAATTTTAGAAATTTGAATAGTCGGACAAGAAGTTGGAAACACGTAGTAGTATTGCGGTAGTTTTTTTTTTGTATTTTTCCCTAAATATTATTAATGCTCCATTTTTTGTTGGTTGACTTTCAAAATGAGGGTAACTTGACCAATTCTCAGAAGGTTAACCTATCAATTATCATAGTAATACTACTCCAGGCACAGTAACAATATGGAGAGATATCGAACGCAAAGAGACAAAATTTATTACCCGATTCTCAATAATGTAATTACGTATAACCAAAGCCATATATTACAATAGGTAACGTGAATATAAATATTTAAAAATAACTACAAGTAATCATTTTGCGTGTGTGATTACAAAGCGTTTAACTATTATTTGCATCATCTCGTCAGCCAATTTTCCGATTTACCAACATAATTCAAAGTTTTTGTTTAAATAACAATTAGGCGCATAACCCAAAATGTTCAACAATACACCCTTTTCGATGTTTGAAAGACTAATATTATTTCGAAGTAAAGCACGTTAGTAGTCATGGGAAAAGATCATATGAAAAATAATAAATTTAGTGAGAAATGAGAAGTAATCAAAATTCGTTGCTTAAAGAACAAAATTCGTAATGTAAATAAAACTTAAATAATCAAAATTCTTAGACTTAAAAACAAAATTCGTAATGTACAAATAGTAAAACTTAAAGATCAAAATTCGTAGACTTAAAGAACAAAATTTGTAACACCGGTAAATACATGTACACAAATTTACAATAAAGCTCTAACGAATATATAATATAGATAATTAAGATTATAAAATCCAAAAAATAAGAATTGTTTAACTAAAAATTGAATGATTGTGATTAATTCTCATCAAATTTGTTACTTCTCATGGGATCTCAACCCGCCATACCATTTGAGATCTTGTGAAAAAAGACAAGCATCAAACATCATCATGCCTTTGATGTGCTGTTGTCATGATTCTTGTAGGACAATGATCGAAAAGAAAGAGACACAATTTTTTCAATAAGCTAGCCGGACTATGCTTTCTACCATCATTTTCAAATGAATGGGAAATATTCGATAACCGTTCATAATAGTTTTTTATAAAGTTGGTCACATGTCAATCTACAAATGTGTGGTTGTTTACTGTTTTGTGTTTGTTAGCTCCATTTTCAGTGTGAAATTTTCATTTGTGGAGTTGTTTTCATGATCTTTGTACGGTTTTGTTCTATCAAAAAAAATCTACAAATGTGAATAAAAATATCCTAACTTGACCGGGTCGGGCCGCGCTGGGCCGAGTTATCGGGACTGGCAGATCCTACTTAAAATTTTCACATTTAATTTTATTTTTTATTTGTTAAAATAAGTTCACATTCACGTCATTTGGTGCATTTCCATACTCTCACTAACAAAAACTCTGCTGCGTTTTCTTCGATCCAATCTCCGATCGCATTTCTACGATCCGCGCCGAGCTCCGTCGTAATCGAATTTCGTCAGATAATTTCGTTTGAGTAATTTGAGTCGAAAAAATGGGGAGTTTGGGAGCGATTTTGAAGCATCCGGACGATTTCATCCCGCTGTTGAAGCTCAAGGTAGCGTCGAAGCGAGCCGAGAAGCAGATCCCGGCGGAGCCGCACTGGGCGTTTTGCTACACCATGTTGCACAAGGTTTCCAGGAGCTTTGCGCTCGTCATTCAACAGCTCGGACCGGAGCTTCGGGATGCTGTGAGTTTAGGTTTAGGCGGTTGTTGTTACATTGTTTGGAGGTTTCTGATTTTGGAAATTGGAATTTGGTCGATGCATTTGACTTTGAAAATTGAAATTTGAATTGAATTGATTTGGTTGGTTGGTTGTTGTGGTTGATTGAATTCTGATTTGACAGACTGGTGGTAGATAAGATATTAAGATATGGACAGAGGACAGGCCTTTACACTATTCCATTATTGAGATGTTTATTACGCATTACAATAACTAATAACATGTTTATTTATTTTTTTTTCCTGATTTAATTTTGCAGGTTTGCATCTTTTATCTGGTGCTCAGAGCCTTGGACACAGTCGGTTAGCTTTTCTTCAGTTAGCATATTGATATAAAAGTTGAAATATGTGCCTTGTATGAACTTCTAGAAAACTTGGATGCATTAATGTTTGAGAGTTTACTGTAACAATCCCATATCTGACATTTTTTATTAGTATATTAATTACTTTCAGATTAGATCATATAAGGGTATGTTTGAAGCTAACAATAATGCATGTTGAAATTCGTAAAAGATAGTCTGCGTGACATTGATTGTGCCGGTATTCAAATTTTTGTGTTTACTGCAGAGGACGATACAAGTATACCAACAGATGTCAAGGTGCCTATCTTGATAGCTTTTCACCAACATGTGTATGATCGTGACTGGCATTTTGCATGTAAGATTGATCATTTATCTTTGCTCTATAAGTACGTGACTTGTCTACAGTATATTAGTTGCTCTTTATATGTCACGGCATCATAAAGTAGTTTTTGACTTCATGTAGTTACTGGTTAGTTGCTGAGCTATTCTTTACCATTTGACTAGGTGGTACAAATCATTACAAAGTTCTCATGGATGAATTTCATCAAGTTTCAACTGCTTTCTCGGAGCTTGGAAGGGGGTTAGTTTTCTACTGCAATAAACTCAGACTATAGATCTCGCTAAAAGTAGACTGGTTCACTTTGTCATGAAGTTTTGCTTCCTACACGCCTATGATTATTTTCGTGTAAGAATAACTATCTCTGATCTGCAGGTATCAGCAAGCAATAGAGGATATCACGATGAGGATGGGTGCAGGAATGGCAAAGTTTATCTGCAAAGAGGTTGGGCTTCATGTTTGGTGTAATAGACATAGAAAGGGTGTTATAGTTTCTATGTAGATTTGGACAGGAAGATGGTCACTTAGAGTAGGATCGCACCACTTAAAATAGTGCCATGTGAATATGATATGATATGAATGATACTCTCCATATTTGCAGGTAGAGACTATCGATGATTATGATGAATACTGCCACTATGTGGCAGGACTTGTTGGACTTGGTTTATCTAAGCTATTTCACGCTGCTAAGTTGGAAGAATTGGCTTCAGACTCTCTATCTAATTCAATGGGTTTATTTCTTCAGGTATTATACAGCTGAGTTTTCTGATGTCATGTTCATCCCCAATAAGAATATCTTATAATCACCACTCCACATTTTCCTTTCTGGTGATATCAGAAAACAAATATAATTCGGGACTATCTGGAGGATATAAATGAAATACCCAAGTCACGCATGTTTTGGCCACGTGAGATTTGGAGCAAATATGTCAACAAGCTTGAGGTTTGCTACTTAAACAGCGGTTCTTCATTATTACTGATATTGTTGATGGTTTGTCACATTTATTGTATATTCATTATTACTCATGTTGCATGTGATTTATAACTAAATTCATACTTTATTAGTTGTTGTTCTCCATGTATATGATGTCTTGCATTACTCTATTAAAGTTTTATGCGTTGTTCATTTTGTGTTGTCACCCTTAGGTTTTGTGTGGTTTCACAGGATTTGAAAGAAGAAGAAAACTCAGCTAGGGCTGTGGAGTGCTTAAATGACATGGTCACTAATGCTTTGTTACACGCTAAAGATTGCCTGCAATACATGTCTAATCTGCGAGATTCGGCCACATTTCGTTTTTGTGCTATCCCTCAGGTATGCAATATCAGTTTGCATATGGCTTATGTAATTCATTGATGCTATGACGTGTAGCTTGTTCTGTCAGTACTGGTTTGTCATGCATCTACGTTGTCCATTATTGGTGTTGTGTGGTACACTATTCTTACGTGCCAGGATGGTTGTATCAGATAATGGCAATTGGAACACTTGCTTTATGTTACAACAACATCCAAGTTTTCAGAGGTGTTGTGAAAATGAGACGTGGTAAGATATGCTTAATTGTAATCATTAAAATTCGTATTAAGCCAAAAGGTTTTGAATTATGGTGGCAAGAAGACAACCACAAACCGTTTCTGCTTTTGTATGCATATTGTTTTGACATTAGTTTCACATTTTAAATTACAATTAATTTGACGAACCCTTTTCTACCGTTATAATTAGGTCTCACTGCCAAGGTTATTGACAGAACAAAGTCAATGGCAGATGTTTATGGCGCTTTCTTTGATTTCTCCTGCATGCTGAAGGCCAAGGTAAAATAGAAAGGGCATCACAGTGTAGTTCATAAATCTATATCTGATGATTATAAGTGAAATACTGGTTGTAGTATAGAACCATCAGTAAAAACAAATACTAGTAAAAAATAGGTTTGCAGGGATAATATCTGATGATTATAAGCTGGATTACAAAAGTTAAGTTTATCTGACTGGTTATTTTAGGTGGACAAAAGTGATCCCAATGCCACTAACACATTGAGCCGGATAGAAGCAATACAGAAGGTTTGCAGGGATTCAGGAACCCTGAACAGACGGTATGCAGATGGGTCAGTTGTTATTCAGTGTCATTATTTTAAAGTGTTTTTCATCCTAATACCCACTTCTTGAATTGCACCAGGAGATCTTACATAGTTGATGGTTCCAAATCAAATTCCGCATTGGTAAGTCATTATCTTGACCATTGGACATTGTTTGATTGAACTGATACTAAAGTAACCATAACCTTTGCTTCAGATATTCATACTGCTCATCATACTGTCAGTCATAATAGCTTATCTTTTGGCCAGCCGCAACACGAGTTTCTGTAAGTGCACCATTAATCAACTTCTAATGAAATGACTTCTATCTATCATTGACTTGTTCAGTTTTAAGCAAATATTTTTTTTACTGCATGCAGAGATGGGTCGGATTGCGAAATCAGCTTCCTAAGCTGGTACTATCCTCAAGCAATGTTCTCCTTTCAAGTGTGATATAATCAAATGCCGCGAACAGGCTGTGTATCAATCAAATTTTATACTCGGTAATTTTTACCTGATTGACTCTGTTCAACTTCAAATATTCGGCAGCATATAACAGTGATTTTCACTAGAGTTTTGCGGATTTGAAATTCTTTGGTTTTGGACAAGAAGCTACCAACTTATTTTGTTACCAAAAGGGCGCATGTAAATACTGTACCTCTTGAATTCCAAACTGTTTATAGGACTCTGAAAAAGACGCACATAAAACAGTTTATCTTGAAAGCACACTTTTGAACAAGTGTCATCAAAAGATTGAAATAATTTGTAGCAGTACCAACCAATAGGTAACACAAGGAACCAAAACTTTACATTACATGCCTCTCTCTCTCTTACACCATTCAAGAATATGGTCTCATCGCTATCAAAATATATAAATAGTGCCTGTTTCTTGATATATGAAGCTGATACAAACATGCCGATACAGGTAAGGATCATTCCTGTGCATCAAAATCAGGAAAAGAGTGCGGCTGGCTGTCGAGAGATATGTAACACAAACCAACACAGTTATTGCCTTACTAACAGATTATCTATTACTCTTGTTCAGAAGTTACTCAAACTCAAGATGACCACAAACCTGTGAAAAGGGTTGACAAGCATTTAAAATACTTCAGCTATTTTGCTTGCTAAGACTCGATCTCGTCTTTCGATGTACCCGTATGGAAACCAACCTGCTTTCCCTTTGCATTCACCTTCAGCCCACCCACCATTAGACACCTGTTCAAGTTATAAGTGGGATCACATTACTCAGAAGTAATATCCCGGTGGAACATTGTATTTACTCATTGCAATGCTCATGCGATTAATCATAGACACAAATTACTTGCCTTTCGGACTACAATATAATCACCAACGTTCAAATTCAGCTCTACGTCAGATACAGCTTGATACTGATACATAGCCTGGTCCAAAATATTTTGTAAACAGCCTGAGAAACAGAAAAATCCGACAGAATGTGTACATTAGATGGATTACGGTTTAAGATTAAAGTACCTCTCCTAAGAAGTATCCCATGGCATCTGTCAATCCATTGTTTGATTGAGGAGACAATAGACCATTAACTTGTTCATAAGAGGGAGGCGGAGGCATTGAAGTTTCAATAATTGGAGAAGGAGGTGCTTCAATCCTCTGGCGTTCGGATACCATCTGAGGATGACAATGCCAACAAACATTAAATGTGTCTACAGTAAGGCTAGGTTCTAAGAGCATGATAATTAGAGGAAAGTAAAAGAAGAAGAAAACTAATTAAAAGATAACATAATGCCAGCTAATGCATGTATGATGTATGTCCAGTGACACCTCTTGCAGCTCTTGGTGAACATACAAAAAATTGGTGTTGTTGGTCTGAAGTCTGAACACGCAGGTGCAATCATTCTCCCTCAATTTAGGCTGACGACAATCAAGGAACAGAAAACGATAGATTACTTAGATGAATTACCTCGCCTTCAAGCTGTTCAAGTATTTGGAGGACCTTCTGATGATATGCCCGTTCTGACTCAACCTTAATTGCGAAACGAGAGTAGGTAAAACACTATTATATAAAATTCACATTATAATATTCATTGAAAGGCCCTAGTGGCTTTGCAAGACAAATGGTCTCACCATAGTTATTAGTCTATGAAGTGTAAGCCTCTGTTGTTGGGCTTCAACAGCTGCCATCGCAGCAGCTGCCTCCTTACCCAGAGTTGTTGTATTGGACTTCAAATCATGAAGTTTTGCTTCAGCGGCTTCCAGTTTCATTACCAGCTCAGGGTTATCTGAGAGTTCCCTCATTCTTGTCCGGCGTTTGGCAACTTCAGACGCCTGAACAAAGCACACAGGACGAGCTATTTATGAATTATGAACTCAACCCAAAACAGCACTATAAACACCATTTTGCATCCAGCATAAATTTTAGTAAATGATAGGAAGCACAAAAGATCGAGAATTCCGTTTAAGCAAGGTAAAGGGTACCTGTGCTTCGGCTTCTTGCCTCATTCTGTCATATCGTTGAGCAAGATGTCGAGCATCTTCTAATGGCGCTCCAAGGACCATTGATTTCAAAGGTTCTGCAACCTGGTATTTTATTGGAAGCAACCCATTGAGCACAAGCTTGATTATATATATAAAATCAGAAAATATCCTAGATGAATGTGAGATATTATCCAACTCTGAACTCACCTGTGTGCCAAGTGCTTTCAAAAGATTTGTACGTTCCTTTTCCATTTGAGCGCGAGCTTGACTAAATTTTGTGGCAGCTTTTGATAATGTACTACCACTAGTACAAGTATTTTCAACACCATATTTCCTACTATCTTCATACAATTTTGTTCCTGTTACACACATTGTAACTCTTAATATTAAATACTACCAATAACTAAATCATTTAAAACTGAATCACCAACACATTTAGCGCATCACCTATTTCAGCTTGTTTGGTGCCAGCCATGATGTACCCTTCAACCCCACGAACAATGTCCCTTTGAAAATGCTGAGAATCACAATAAACTTCAATGAGAAAAAAGCATCAAAGTACAACAACGACAGAATCATTAACAGGCTATCTAACCTTGGCAGTACGGGTCGATATGTACAGCTTTTCAAGTCTTTGATGCAGCTGATATTCAGCCTCATCGGCAACTGAGCCTCCATGTCCACCAGCTCCAAATTGTTTAAACACGGTCTGGAAAAAACCATACACATTCAGTATCAACAAAAATGATTCTCATGTCCCAATAAACTAACTAGCTAACAAAAACCGTTGTAACATTAAGAACATATTTCTCCACTGACATAGTATTGCTTGAAAATGTAGATTCTAGCTTGGATCAAACAGGTCAACATCCAAATCTCTCAATCACACTACTGCACATTCCCACAGATGAGTCCTTACATAAAATATACAACGCAATCAAATCAATTAACTGTCATTTCCAGCACCCATCAATCTTCCTAATCCTAACCTCCAAAATTCCCTATGGAAAAACAACCTTACGATCCAATTACAAACACCTGAGCTGGAATCCCTAGCTTCATTTCACCAAACTACGAATCAATCATCAATTTCTACCAGCTAGCGTCAGAAACCGATCTACGAAATTTACACAGCTACACAAGGAAAAATTCGATTAGGGTTTAATTGACCTAAAACGATCGATACCTTGTTCGAGACTTGATCTCGAAGCTTCGACGCCTGCTTCCGTAATGCATCCATTCAAATACACGTCAGCAAATCCTTAGCTAGAGTGGAATCGATCGAATCCTCCTTTGTCTCAAGTTTGACCCTCCTCCGACCCAATCGAGAAAATTCAACTGTCTTCCGGCAGATGAGAAATTAAGAGAGAGAAACTAATTTCTTCGTTCGAAAATTAATGAATATATATATTTTTTGAATATTATTACGCAAAAAAAAAAATCAAGTGAAAATCACAATATGCCTTTGGTTAAGCACATATATAAGACAAGAACGAGAAGAAACGACGCCGTTTAAGTGGAATAACTCTCTCGTAAAAGGTTATATTTTGGGTTCAATCACTTTTAAAGAAAATTCATTGGGCTCAAAGCAATACCGTTTTGTTCTGATTTTGAAAACAAAGACGATGTCGTACTGCTCAAAGTTATGATGGGCCTTAAAGTGGGCCCAATAAGAGGATAATCCAGTGGACCTGACGATGTCAGTACTGACGTCATAATAAATGAGTCCTCACCTCATCCATCTGCTCTACACACTAACACACACCCCATTTCTCTACCGCTCCGAATTTTAATTAATTAACGCCGTCAATTTTGCCCTAACAATGAGTAAAACACCAATCACAGAACGATACCTGTCATTTATTTTTGAAATTATTAAATTAAAATTAAGTGCAATTTAATCGTCCAGCAACAACTGAATGTCTCGCGAAAGGGGTCTTGGTCGAGCGGTTTGATCCTTGATAAATTGTCAAGGGTTCCCCACCTCGACGGCGGACATGCTATTCCTCCCTCGCGTCCCTTGTGGACGTGTTGTGTGTTGAAGGTGCATGTTGCTGTCTTGCCTATTCATTCAATGTGCGTGTGGAGGTGCTGTATTTCTTGTAAATACTCGTGGGTTTCAAGTTAAAGATGTTCTTCAATAGACGCAATTCAAGTACCTATTCCGGGTTGGTGCCATGTGTGGCTCGTGCTCCAAGAGTCTACGTTCACATGTATCCGATGAAGTTCTCATGCAATATGATTGAAATGTAGTAATGTGATAATTGAGATGTATGAATTGTATTAGATGTAAAAACACACCATCAAAATAACAACTGAATGGCATGTGGGGTTCTAGTTGAGTTGGCTCAACCCTTGGCTTTGTAACCAAGTGGTCATGAGTTCACCCCACAAATGCACTATTCCAACCAATATTTGGTGAGGAATTTCCTCCATTCACAAGGAGGTGTTCTTCCTCCCTTCTTTTTTTCGCAATGAGGTGTTCTTCCTCCTTTCACAAGAGGTGCTTTCCTCTCTTCGCAGGAGGTGCTTGAGATGGCTTCGCCTTCGCCACGATGCTAGAGAAGGCTTCGACCGTGATCAGGTCAATTACTCAAAGATTTGTTTCAAAAGTGGATGAATCCAGACGCCAGATGACTTGTGCTTCAATAGATATAAATATATTAAATAATTTATTTAAAAATACATTGGTCTTATACAAGTACAATATGTAAAAAAATCCCCATAAAAAATAATAACAACTGACTGTCTCAATTTGGATTTGATGAATTTTACTACCAAACGTACTTCCCAATACTAGATTTTCGCATTTCGCTCATTTCACGGATCCCCAGGTTTCTTGCATAATCGTCAACCTGTTATCCAATCAAATATCAACACGTCAAGTGTCTGTCATCTTCAGAACCCTGCTCTGAATACAGCTTTCGTTTATTTCAAGGTGAGTCCTCGTACTTTCTCCTAAGACCACACGTCATCCGTCGCTTACGCAAAGCCTGTCTTCCTTCACCTCTTGACTCTTGTGTACTATTCAAATTGGTACTACGTATGTTTTTGTACTTTTTTTACTTGTATAATTATTAGGTACGTATGTTTTTTCAAAAATATATTTTATATAGTAATAAAGGAAAATGATCAGGTATAAAGTTGATATTTTAATACAAAATACAAACTATCATAGTCTTTGATCTTGTGATTTGAATGGATAAGATTAAATCTTGATTTTTTGGTTTTTTGTTGTGACGAACTATGTCGTCTTTTCATTTTTTGGCTCGAATGTTGATGAACTATAAAATAAACTGACGAACTATAAAATGATTTTGACAAATTTTATATTTTGTACCAAAAATTAACTGTGTACACGATCTTAACCCTCATGGTTTCTTTAAAAAAAATGACCGGACAACCTCAGACTCAATACATATACCTAGCATATCCCTCAAACTATATCCACTAGAAAAAAACTTAGTCTCACCTGCTTCCAGCTAGTTAACTTGGTCTAGCTCTTAAGTTCTCGTTACTGCCTTTCTGGAGTTCTGGTGATATGCTACCTTTGGCAGGAAGCTGGTTTATAACGTTCACTTGTGCAGCTTTTCCAGTGTTTCAAGGAAATCTGGCCGACACCTCCTTGTTACCTTGAAGTCGACTGTGGAGTCACTTCTTCTATTTTACCAGTTTTGGCGTGCTTTGGATTTGAAGTATGTTCGAGGCGAAGATGGCTACGCGGCGGATGATCGACAAATTTTAGCTTGGTTTGCTGTTCATAGATCTATATTATGTTCCAGTCTTAGTTGGTCAATTGTATTACTGTTGTTATTTTCCACCTTGTCTTCAGGCCTTTGTACGCCTTTTTGTCTCTTATCAAAAAAAAAAACTTAGTCTCACCAGGATCGAAGTTGTGACTTGAGTCTGTAATTATCCAGTCGTTACTAATTTTTTTATTTTTTTAAAACAAATTCATCATGAAAAATATAATCTTTTCATCACATGTTGATTAAATACAATTCCAAAAAAGAACACAGGCACCACAACAAATGGGATTGCTTTATTTTCATGTTTGGACGTTTGGTGGTCCATGAGGCCACCTTCTTACACATAAAAATCAACCAAAAGAGATAGAAAATGACCCATTTGGCCATTCAAAACGAAAATAAAATTAAAACATCATCAGATAAAAAAAAACAACAACATCTGCAATCGCAGCTACTAGGAGAATAATAAGTAGAGGAGCCCAGATAACATGAGCATTGATTGATTGAATACAAAATGTTGAATGCTTAATAGTTTTTAGCTAAGAAAAGTTAAGCAGGGCTTAAATTTATCTTACTTTTTCACAAACATTGTGTTTGGAAATAATTGCTTTTTGTGGAAAATGTACTGCAGTTTCATCATACACCCTTTTTTGTGAATTGCTGTAGAAATGAAGCCATGTGTACTGCTGCAATTCCCAAACCTCAAAGCTTTTTTGAACCTCATTTTGACTTAAAAAATTACGTTATTCAGTATAGGTCAAGATCAGGTACACAGTTAAATTTTGGTACAAAATATAAAATTCGTCAAAATCATTTTATAATTCGTCATTTTATTTTATAGTTCGTCACTTTTCGAGCGAAAAATGAAAAAAACGAGCCGAAGAACGAAAGACGACATAGGTCGTCATTTTCATTTTATAATTCATCACCAAGAAAAATACCAAAAAATCAAGATTTAATCTCATCCATTCAAATCATAAGATCAAAGGCTATGATTAGTTTGTATTTTGTATCAAAAAATTAACTTTGCAATGTATCCTTTTCCTATTCAGTACAACTTTTTAAGTAACATTTAATTTTTTTGGATTAGCTTTCACTTTAGTTAAATTGTGAAAACTCTATTTAATAAATCTCCCAGGAGGAACTGGAGTCAAGAAAAGGACAAGAATAGTGATTTGGGCAACCAAATAGTGCGCCTTTAACAAATAAATAAATAAAGAAAAAGAAAAGATAAACAGTGTTTTGTGTTAATGTTTAAAACACACACACAAAAAAAAGAAAAGAAAAAAACAAGGACTTGTGTCAATGTGTCTACAGTAAGAAAAAAGGTATGGTGGAAATCGCAGGACAAAGAGAGACCATAAGAGGAGAGAGAGAGAGAGACAACAAGTCCACCAAGCTTGTATAGAGGAAGTTGAGAAGAGGGTTTAAGCTTCTGCTGCTGCTGCTGCTGCTGCTGAATTATGCTCAAGGTTTTGGTTTGTTCAAGATTAGGTTTGTTTACCAACTGGTAGTTGCTGTTGCTATTGTTGTTGATGATGGTGTTGTCTTTGTTGTTGTTGTTGTTTGTTGTTAGTATGAAGTTGATGTCTGATTGAATGATGAGCCTGAACAGCACCACAACACAAAGCAGCTGCAAACAAGAACAAGATGAGATGATTATGAGGCTAAAAATGATTGAGGAAAAAAGTGGATTTTGGGGTTGATTATTATTAGCTTTGGATTTGTGTGTTTATTGGATCAGCAATTTTCTAGGGCTGTGTTGATTCATTTTGCTGTTCCCCAAAACACACACACAATTAAGGTAAATTATTGGGATTGTTTATTCAATTATTGACTTTGTCTGTGGACTGTGGTTGATTTTACTTCTGTCTGGTAATTTGATTAGTTTATCTTCTTGATGATTGCAATAATTGAGGAGTTATACTGGTAGCTTAATTTTTAGGTCAGTGATCAAGAGCAGTAAGCATATTCTGCATGTTGCGTCTTTGCATCTTATTCTTCCATTGATGATGTTTTTGGGACTCTCATCGTCTCTCTTGTTTGGTTCATGTTAACTGAAATGTGTCTAGATCTTTCCGGGTCTGCGGTTAGCTTCATTCGAATGACTGCTTCAGTTGATTGATAGTTACTGTTGTTGAGTTTTGATGGTGTTTGATGTGGAACTAGGTTGTTGTTTGAGGCTGTGACTGTGAGGCTCGGAGTATTTGGTACAGAATGGCTACTCATTACTCGAATACGGGTGCACAAAGAGATGTTGCGACGATGCTTTACTTGAAGGAGAATTATCCGGGATCGTATCAGGAAGCTCAGGGAAATATGATGATCATGAATTATCCACCGTCTTATGGGACTTATGTAGACACATCGGGTTCGAATGCTCAGACGCAGCGTGATAATGAGATTCAGTCTCTTGGTGGGTCAGAATCAAGCCAGCAGCATCCTCAGCAGGAGATTTTGACGAATTTGGTGGAGTGGAGAGATGAGAGGAATGAGATGATGCTTATGCATTCGGTTGGATCAAATTCGCATGGCCAGGGATTGTCTCTCAGCCTCGGGACGCAAATTCCGCTTGGAATCCAGGTTCCACGGATTCAATTCAGAAGTCTAAACCCTGGATTTACTTCATTTTTGGGGCCTAACGCATCAGGTGATGGTGGATCAATTAGAGAAGACGAGAACTCGTTGGATAAAGTGGGCAACAAGCAATCGACTTTTGGTATGTCTAGTATCTCTAGACCCATTTCGAATTCTAGGTACTTAAAAGTTGCGCAAGAATTGCTTGACGAGGTGGTCAATGTCAAGAAGGCTCTGAAGCAGCCAGATTTGGAGAAGAATCGAGACAAACATGATCATAAAGGGAAGGGTTCGAAAGATGATGACGAAGGGTTGAAAGAAATTTCAGCTGGAGAGCCATCGGATGCTCAAGAATCGTCAGGAAAGAATGTAAATGAGCTCTCTCCAGCCGAAAGAAATGATTTCCAGAACAAGTTGACTAAACTGCTGTCCATGTTAGATGAGGTAACACCTTAAGCTCGCAATTTCTATCTGATTTCATTTTTGGCGTTGTAAACTTCATTTTTGACTTTTTCGTGGTTCCAGGTCGACAGAAGGTACAAGCAATACTACCATCAGATGCAAATTGTTGTTTCTTCATTCGACACAGTGGCGGGAAACGGAGCCTCAAAACCATACACAGCTCTTGCGCTGCAGACAATCTCTCGACACTTTCGCTGTTTGCGTGATGCAATAACAAATCAAATCCAAGCCACAAGGGAAAGCCTTGGGGATCAAGATGTTGTAGGTAGCAGCAAAGGCGTTGGGATTTCGCGGCTCAGATTTGTTGACCAGCAGCTTAGGCAGCAAAGAGCACTCCAACAGCTTGGTATGATGCAACAGCACACTTGGAGGCCGCAAAGAGGACTTCCTGAAAGCTCTGTCTCGGTTCTCCGTGCTTGGTTGTTTGAGCATTTTCTTCATCCGTAAGTCAGAACGTTTACTAAACAGATGTCTTGCTTCATCTTTGAAGTACATTTAGCCGGTGAACTATGTTGATAGTAACTAAGCTTTTGTCTTGTTCACCAGCTACCCGAAGGACTCTGATAAAATTATGCTTGCCAGGCAAACGGGGTTGACTAGAAGCCAGGTAAACATTACATTTGCTTCCCGTATACATCTGTTGTCGAGGTGTGCATTTTGATACGCGATGATAACAATGTTGATGGATTGTTTGATCTTGGATTTTTTTTGGATCAGGTATCCAACTGGTTTATAAATGCACGTGTGAGACTATGGAAGCCCATGGTGGAAGAGATGTACAAAGAAGAGGCCGGAGAAGCTGAAATAGATACAAACTCATCTTCGGACCAAGCTCAAAAGGGAACAAATAAAGACGAGGCCAGGAACTCAGAGAGCAGAGCAGATGACGATTTCCCCCAACAATCTGCTGCAACTTCTAACCTTCCTATCCCTCCTGTCGGCATGATTGGGTCTTCTCAAGGCGCTGTGTTCCAAAATGCGTCTCAGGCAGAATCTCCCAACAATTTCAGGCTAATTCAATCTCAGGCTGCTGCTTACCATATGTCTGAAGTCAGGAGATTTGCGAATAGCAATGGGGTGTCACTGACCTTAGGGCTGCAAAACTATGAAGGTGGTGGGGTGATGCCCATGTCTAGTGAATCTCAGCGGAACTTCATTGCAATGAGAAACAGCGATATATATAACTCGTCGGCGGCGACGAATTCCTTGCTGCCAGATCCAACAGATTGTGATCAGCACAGATTTAGCTCTTCCCATCTGTTGCATGATTTTGTAGCCTGAAACTGTATATGTACCCAGACCAGACCAGACCTTCGGCATTGGCTAATTTTGACCCAATCCTCCTGGCAGGATTAAGGCAAGTGGAAGTTGCTGGAAAGCTGCTGCATTATTGAAGTTGGGGTATAAAGGGTTAGCATGTCCTTAGTATATACTGAATATTTTGGAGTATGTGAACTTGAATTGAACCACATTTGTAATATAATGGACAAAGATGCTTCTAGTTAGTTGTCTTTAATTACAAGATAACATTTTGAAATCATTGAACAGAGTAGAGTACAAGCGAAAATACAACCCTTCTTTAGTTAGTACTTGAATCGATTTTACACGCAAATAGCCAGCCATCAGCCATGCTTGGTCCGTCCTCCTGTAGAAAATGGAACATGATAGGACTATGACAAAGTCCAAACTCATGCCTGTGCATCCGAGGGAATTCGAACCAGAAGGTGGACGGCTGCCTCAATCGATAAGCCTGTGCAAGCTCATGAGCTGCGACATGCTCAGATAAATTACCTGATACAACATAGCAGCAACTCAGGGCAATTGAGAAGCTGAAGAAATGCAGTCTTTTGGAATAAACATGGAAGCAGGAGATGGATAAAAAATTTTTAAAAAAAGAGAGAGGCTAAGATACCAACCTCTTGTACAGAGCCTTGACAACACCATGGATGTGTGGGCTCTCTAGAATATAGTCTCCGCAGTTTTCCATATCCACCTGTTTCAGTTCAAAATCCTTCAGTTTGCTGTACTCGTTCCATTCGAACCACATTTTTGAAACGAGCTCTTTTCTGAAGCAAGTGT
This sequence comes from Rhodiola kirilowii, assembly GCA_033675215.1. Taxonomy (NCBI): domain Eukaryota; kingdom Viridiplantae; phylum Streptophyta; class Magnoliopsida; order Saxifragales; family Crassulaceae; genus Rhodiola; species Rhodiola kirilowii. The sequence continues at coordinate 3,505,820 of CM066193.1, read as the reverse complement.
TATGGTCTTTTTCTTCCGGTGATTCTGCAGCAATTAATCTGTACACATATACCTTCTTCTCCTGGCCTGGTCTAAATGCACGGCCTATTGCTTGTCGGCTGACAGATGGGTTGAGGTGAACATCCAGTATAATTATGCGCGATGCACCCACTAATGAGATGCCCTCTCCACAAGCTTTGATGGACCCAAAGAAAACTTTAGCATTTGCTGAGTTATTGAACTGTTTCATTGACATCTCCCGCATCTCAGCACTTGAATCACCAGTGATCGTAAAAATTTCGCGACCAAGGCTCCAGTTCATTACGTTACATGTTAATCTCTCTAAGAACTTTAGAGGCAAGAGGTATTGGCTAAAAACTAACAACTTTTCATCCGTGATCTGACACAGTTTGAGAACATTAAGGAAGAACGTAGCTTTCACCCCTTCCTTTATGTCAACTTCTTTAATCAGTCCATCAATTGTTGTGTCATCGAAAGATGCTTGTTTTGTTCCATTACGTTGAACATGTTCCAAATATTGTTTTAAATCTGGATGTACATAGATTGCACTCCCTACTGAACTTCTCTTGAAACCCGAAGTAAATCTTTTCAGCTTTTTGGTCTTGTTTTTCTGCCTCACATTTAAATTGAGTTTCACTGTAAAATCTTCAAGTCCCGGTAAATCATCCAAAAAATCACCTTTATAATAATGAAGAATGTTATTTGTCATCTCCCGTAAATCATTGATCACATGAAGTTTAATATTCAAGTCTTCGCTTTGCAGGGTTTGCTCAACCAAATTGTAAAAGGAAGAATTCCCGTTATTAATTCCCTTCCCACCAACTTTGCTCATGATTCGCTTAGCTATTGCTTTGGGGATATCTGATTGAAGGAACTTCGGATGAACAAGGTCCAAGATATTAAACACCTCCTCCACGTGGTTTTGATAAAGAGTCCCTGAAAGAACAACCTTCCGAACAGTTTGTACTCTTGATATAGAGTTAACAACTTCTGTGTCCTTATTTCTGGGAGTATGCCCTTCATCGAGTATAAGAAGTGATGGTACTTTAGACAATATATCTTGACACAAACTTGTAGTTTCACTGTTTCCAACTCCGCTCACAATAGAAGAGAATTGCATATATCCCAGAAAGAGGATACTCCTTTGCTTCACCCACTTTCTTAACACTTCCAATTGCTGACTTCTACCGTCAGCCCCCGCAGAGTAAAGATCATAAAGAGGAATATCTTCAACTTGCCATTTCAAAAACTCGTTTTTCCAGGTAGCCAAGATACCCTTTGGGAGAACAATAAGAGGCCTCGCATCATGATATGTTGCCATAAAACTCTGGATGAAACTGATTATCATAAAGGTTTTTCCTGATCCTGGTGCATGAGCCAAGATGCACCCACTTGGTTGATCAGAAATCAGATTCTTAGCTAAGAAATTGAAACCCTGAACTTGGTGCGATCTCATTTGTTTTGCATGGCGAGGGTGAGCAGAGAAACCAGATACAACCTTGTTTCCAAGCAACTCCATAGAATCTGAAATGAATTCTAAAGGTCCCTTGTCTCCTTTCGATCGTGACTCATATTTGTAGGTTCGCGTAGACCTTGAAATCTGAAGAGGAATAAACAAAAGAATTTTTTTTAGGCTATAACTTAAGTTAAAAAAACATCAGGGTAAAAAAAAGATTCATGATATTTTATATGCTTCTGTTAGATTCAATATAAGGCAGTTCATATTCATGAAATACACCCAACAAACCTTTAGCCTGAATGTAAACTTCCTTTGCTAGAGGTCTCTATAGGGTCTAAATAGTGAGCTGCTAGCATTCACCACTTTCCACTAACAGTAGACTTTTTTTTTTTTTTTGAAAGGTCCACTAACAGTAGACTGACAACCCCAGAAATGGATGTTTTCGGTAATGCATCTTGGTCAGTAAGATATTAAGTTTATTTGTAGAAACCCTGCTAAGGATATCTAACGAGGCAAGATTTTTACAACAGCAAGTAACATCCATTTCATCAAGCACTTTAAAAGCACTTTTAGTAGCGTAATATCATGCCAAGATGGTTATAGATTCTTGCATTAAAATGAGTCCACCAAGAGTTCAGAACTTCCATGATAGCACTAACAAGGAGATATAAACTAACTCCACATCCATTCTGATTTTATATATAAGTGCAATCAAGCATAGGAAGAAAAAAAATCGACCGAGCTTGTAAAACATTTATCATAAAGAAGAACATAAACCCTTACCTTGTACTGAAATTCAAATATGTCTTGAATGCCCTTCTGAATGATTCCGCATATACGACATACATAACCAATATCATCTCTTAGGATGAGTGAATGCTCACAGTCTTCAGTTGGTTCTTTACTTGAGTTATTATGTGCAGAGTCATCAAAATCAGCAGGTTCCTGGCAAAGATCAAGAGTAACGCCTTGTAAATAAATTATTAATTAGAATGTAAATAAAATGACCAAGTCCCTGATAAAAGGGTGTCATTGCAGTAAAGCATTTATGTAGTAGCATCCTGAACTTTAAGATAACTTTTGTATATGGAATAACTTCACAAGTTCAATCATATAAAACAAGCTATTCCTTGCAAACATTCTCTAAAGTCAACAACTAGAACCTGGATTATCTTTACACTGGTAAAAGCATTAAAATTCTACGAAGACATTTATTTCTCACAAACTATCATGAAAATGTTGTAGCTAAAGTAATACTAAAGATTTAATAACATATATATGGCCTCACATTATTAATGTTTATGCAACATACTAATAATACATATACCTTATCTTTTGTTCTCCAGACCTTTAAATCAGATAGTATATGCGCTTTAGGTTAAGCAGAAGCGACGAGACTTATGTTATGCATAGATAACAGCTACCAAATATTAGTTCCGAGCTAAGACTTCCACTAAAGAAAACAAATGCATGAAAATGGTCAGACCTTGCTATTCTCTATTGCCAGTCCCCACTCCTTCCACATGTCATCCAGTCCATTTTCCGACATTTCTTCATCATCAGATGCAATGTTAGAGCCTTCTCCGAGAAACGATTTTCTTTGCGATTCATCTTCCACTTCATTCTTCACATAACATTGTGTTTTTTCATTATCATCAGATGCAATGTTCTCATCAGATTTAGAGCCTTCTCCGAGAAACGAGTTTCTTTGCGATTCATCTTCCACTTCATTCTTCACATAACATTGTGTTTTTTCATTATCATCACCATCATCTCCATGATCGCTGTTTCCAATTGTCTCGTCGTCACTGTGAAGACCAGAATCTGCATTTTGTTTCAGAGGGCAGCGGCAGCCACCATTTATGATTTCAACCTAGCAATTAGATAACAAGTTAAGAGTGTAGTTTTGCTCAACAATTAATAGTCAATCCAAGGTCAATCTGAAAGATAAAAGTATGCAGTGAATACTTTCCTACAGAAGCACTGTAAGTGTTGATTCTGTTACAGACTTACAGTCAATTATGAAAATGATGCTCATTATGTTGAAAATTCTAATTGATAATAAGCTAATTCATTATATTCATACCATGCATAAATGCCCTTGAATAAGATTGAACTTCTGGAATGAACATAAGTCGTAAACCATGCAACCCAATTCAAAACCTAGAGAATGAATACTTCTATTGCCATTCCTAAACAGTTATATCACATATGAAGGAAGTTATGATCTGATAGCTGCTCAGTAAACCAACAAAAACACACTCGGCCATATAATCAACAAGACAGTAAGATATATTTGAATATGTATAGTACTAAAGGATTCTCAATAGTGTGTAGTAATGGGCATATAATGGCACACAGAGAAAAGAGATTTACTTCACTCAAAACTAGCTGCTCAGCGGGCTCCAGAACTGGGTTCTGATGGGCATTGGTTTGACTTTGTGGTGTGACATCCTCATCATCTGAATCTAAGATTATTATAGGAACATATGTTGTGACCGAATCATTGTTTGCTTTGGATTCTGAGACAAATGTACTGTTGTTGGCATTAGATTTTTCAACTGGCATGTCTTCCGACTCTGCATTGGTTGTATGTTGCTTCATCTTGTCTACTGCAGCATCGTGAACAGAAGGAACTACATTCATTATTTCCATTCTGCGCAAGTTAATTTTTTTAATCTCTTCCGCGACGCTTCCGTATCTACTGTAATCCGTTTCTTCAAATTGTCCCCAAGATTTATTTTGAAGAAAGAGCATCCTTTTCTTGTTATTTTCCACCTCCTCCGTCTTCTGGTCTGCAAATATGATTCACATGAAGAAAAAAACACAAAAATGTAAAGTCCACAACTTGACCACATCGAGAAGGAATTCATAAAACAGGATGACTAATTTACTTACTAGAGTCTTTGAATATATAAAAATGAATCACTGATTCTAAACCAAAGCAGGCTATGCTAACAGAAATGGCATATAAAAGCCAAACAGAACTCATTTGTAAAGTGGTTTTAAGGGAGCGAAATAAACCAATCATTACAGAAGATACGAAAGTTTTCAAGTTGTTATTTCCGTTAAAATATTGAGAAATGTGATCAAATAACAGACAATACGCAGGAGTGGATGTCTAACAATCCAACCTTTTATCGTCAATACCATGATTAGAAAAACTTCTTTACTTCAAACGATAGCCTCCGCATCCTTAATAACGGATTCAACAAATGAAGAAAAGCATCTTACACAAATCACCATCCATCTCAAACCACCACTAGTTTCAGCCAGTACAAGTAGACAACACCAAGCCCATGTACCTCCAAATCAAACCAGTTCCCACCTCAAATCACCCATATACAAAAAACTCCAACACGACTCATCAATTTCTTATAAAGTATCTACTCAACAAACCAACAACAACCAAGTACAAATAAACAGTACACCTACACAGAAAAGTGTTAAAAAAACCTTCTAAAGCAGCACCTTTTCAAAACCCATTAACAGCAAATCAAATCAATGATTTTCAAAAGCAGAGAATAAAGATCATCATACCTGAAGAACTCCCAGTCCCCGTCCTACTCGGAGACTCGTCCCCAACACGCTTCATCTGCTCACTACAAATCCACCAAACCAAGTCAACTCAAAATCAATAAAAAAAAAAGTACACAAAACCAACACAACCTCAAACACTATCTCAAAACGAAAACCACGTCGCACAAAATCAATGAAACGAATCAACAGAGAAAAGCTAGGGCACAGTGAGAGTAAAGCACACGCTCCAACGAGCACCATTTTCATAAATATATAAAAAAATCCAAACCAGAATCGTCACCTCGGGACCGTGAACAAAAATCCGCTGCGTCGATTTTCGCGGCGAGGGCAACAAAAGCAAGAGCAGCTCAGCGACTCGGCGGCTCTGTTTTTTGCTGTCCGAACCAAAACGCGAGCTTTCTATTTACACTTTACAGACACAATGCAGAATCAAACGAAGAAACGTTTCGCGTTTTCCATATCGCGCTACTACACTCAATGCGATGCCGCCACGTGTCCTTTTTTTTTGACGCCCTCGTTGAAGTACGTTTGCTTTTTTTTTTTTTTGTTGTTGTTGATAATAAGTGCGTTTGCTTTGTGTTGATTTGTTTTGAATGAAGCCAGAGTTAATTTCGTCGGATTGAACTATCCTCGTAACCAAACATTATGCCACGCGAGCTGGATATCAGTATATCGCGCTGATTAACCAATCATGTACTGCCACGTGTCCATCATTGACGGCTGCGTTTGCGGGTTTTACGTTGTTTGGGGTTTATGTTATCATCGCAGCCAAACGCGGCACTACGTGAGAAGAATGCGCGGTGGACGCGTCAGGTGGCGATTGAGCTTCGCCGACTGGATTTCTGGAATCGTTTGCGCCTGTTTCGTCGGCGATGTTTTCTGGCTTAGGATTTGGTGTGGTGAGCTTCGATTTGATGTAACAGGTGAGCTGAAGCTGTGTGGGGATTTTTTTTTTTGTATTTTAATTTTATCCTGATTTTTGAACTGTTGTGATTTTGTGCAGATTGAGTTTTGATTGAAGCTAGATGTTCAGCTCTGAAATCTGTAAGTACAGCTGTTCTTAGATTTTACTGTGAATGTGCTGGTAAGAGATTTTGTGTTGAATTGATGAAAGATGGATTGTTGCAGATGGTGGTACTTGAAGCATTAGAGAATAAAATTTTGATTCTTCATTAAAAGAAGCTGTACATTGTCTGAGCTATACATGAAAAAACTGCTTGGCTATACACATGGAACTTTTAGCTATGTATGGGTTGATGTATCTAATATGGGATTTTTTTTTGATTTTCGGTAAGATTGTTGTGTTGGTACAGATAAGTAATAATGGCTGAAATGGTTTTGAGTTTTCGTAAAGTCACTGATGGAATGGGAGAGGAAATTGCTGAGTTTCTTGTGTTCTTTAGCGTTTCCCATGAATCTGATGAGGTGATTTTTGTTGAAAATCGGGTGTGCTACGAGGTAAATTTACTACAGACTGGGAAATATTTGAGAACAGAAGAAATCCTGCTACGGTAGTTTTCATTTATTTTTATTTTTCATGATTAAGCGCCAACTGCTGCACATTGGTCGGTGCTTGCGACACGTCGACATGGGTAAGATGGAATGTCTAGCCTCTGTGAATACTTCTTCCTCTTCTCTGGATTTTGTTTCTTTAAATCTTCAACGCATTGAGCATCAGATAAACATGTAAACGATCTTGCTTTTCCAGAATAGTACCTTGAAAGTCCCCTCCTGCTGAAATAAAATTTGTTAGGCTCGGTGACCATTGTATAATGCTTATACAGGTTAGGGGGAACATTTTCTTACTTCTGAGGAAGATTGTTTCTGAGTGAATCCATGTTGAATGCCCTTGCCAACTCACTGTAGTCCTCCATGTTCAATCGAATGACTAAAAAGTTGGTCGTTTTCTGTTACTGATGTTTAAGTTTTAAATAACGGTATGAGGAGTTCGTTATATAGGTAGAAAAAGAATAGCGTGGGGCTCAATGGGGCTAGCTAAGATTGTAACGAGTGCATCATCCATGTGTTTTTGTTGGTTATATATGGATAAAAATGAGCTTTTGGAGGGCATCCACCCCCTTGTCTATTATTTCTCGTGTTCGCTCACTATTTTCAGCTTATTTCGTACTTTGGGTTCCCCTGTTTGATCTACTAGAATGCTCATATACCATCCATATTTCTCAGAACACATTGCTAAATAAAGTTGGGTTTGATAAATTCCAATACATCAAAATTTGCTGGTAATAATCTATGCTAGATGGCATATCTAAGATAGATCTTTGAAAGTATTATTTCATCTGGTAAAATGATATGCATAGAACTTGGGGTCAGAATTTGGAAAAATAGACAAAGAATGACATAATTTTCTGATTTTGAAATGCAAAACAACCTCATTAACTTTAAATAAGGCTTCACCTCATATCCACTTTTTCTAAAAATGATAAATGCTATGTTAAGTAGGTCATATCATCTTCAAGTTTTATTTGTAAAAGTATCATATTTGATAAAGATGTTGTGGTATTATATGTGTCTCCTTTCATTGTGACCATAATAGATACATGGGATAGTATCTTTTTTTCCCCTTCTATATCAGACATTGCGTACTTATTAGCATTAGTTGGAAACTGAGAAGCTTGTCACACACTCTCTGCATGGAATGAGCTGATGAAGGGTTAAAGTCTCATGTAATTTAGTTCGTAAATCAGCTTGAAATATTTATTGTTTGCTATGATCGTGAACATCTGCTTATTAAGCTACATAAGAACTGATTTCTACTTTTCCTTATGCAGGAAAGTGAGCAGCAGCAAGCCCGAGCCAACAATATTATTACATAATTAATAGCCAGTAGTAAATTAATGACCATTGTAAGCTTTGACTTTTACACCCATAAATATGTAGCAATACAACAATCATACTGATAAAACATCCATTAACAAAATCCTTGTTTTACTGTAGTGTAGCAGCTCCAATGGGATACAGAAGCTTGATTGAGTACTTTCAACTGAAGGACTTGTGTTTATTAGCTTACCTTCCATTTAGATCAGCAAATTGAGCGAACATGGCTGTTCCTGAGTGACCTTCAAGGGCCTGAGTTTCAGCTGGAGACTTGTTATCCTCTGGTAGAGGGACAGCAGAAGCAGTTTCCTTGGGCGGGGAAGCAGCAGCTGCAGGAGTAGCAGTTGGTGTTGGAATGGTGGCAACTGATGACTCCTCCTCAGCTGCTTTGCCATGAGATGAAGCTTCTTGAAGCTGCAAAGCGTACTCCAAGTTCCACAGCACATCACCCATGGTAGGCCTGTCCACACCATATTCAGCCAGACACTTCTCTGCTGCTTCAGCGAACTTCTTCATTGACTCAGGATTAATTGCACCCACAAGGTGAGGATCAATGATCTTCTCAAGCAAACCCTTGCGCTTCCACTGCATTGCCCACTCAGCCAAATTAACCTGCTCTCTTGGAAGTGCAGGGTTTATGGCAGGTCGAGCACAAAGAGCCTCAAGCAACACAACCCCGAATGAGTAAACGTCAGATTTGTCTGTCAGTTGCTGCCTCCTAAAATATTCAGGATCAAGATACCCAAAGCTACCCTTCACGGCTGTGCTGACATGGGTTTGTTCCATTGTGGGTCCACATTTAGACAGACCAAAGTCAGCCACCTTAGCAACAAACTGATCATCAAGAAGAATGTTGGTAGTCTTGACATCTCTATGGATAATTCCTTGAGCAGCACCAGTGTGAAGGTAGTGAAGTCCACGAGCAGAACCAATGCAGATCTCCAACCTTTGCTTCCAGGAAATTGGCGGCAAGTTCTTGCCATACAAATGATCTCTGAATGGCCCATTTGACATGAACTCATACACCAGGATCATCTCATCATTCTCATCACAGTACCCAATAAGAGACACCAAATGTCTGTGCCTAAGTTTTGACAGGAGCTGTATCTCGGTCTGGAACTCTGTGATACCTTGCTCGGATTGTGGGTTTCCTCTCTTAACGGCAACCTTTATCCCATCATCAATCTCTCCGATGTACACGTTTCCAAAGCCTCCAACGCCGATAATGGCATTAGAATCAAAGTTCTTGGTTGCCTCCTGCAACTCTGCAAAGGAGAAGTACCTACCTAACATGGTAGATGAGTAGAGTCCACTCTTGTGAGACATTGATGTCTTGCTAGCCATAAAGCTCGTGTCGCCTGCGTGCAATGGCAGCAACCATGAAGAGAAGCTGTTCCTCTTCTGCCAGTCTTGTGGTCTTTTCTGCCACTTGATCACCATAGCTCCAAGACCCACGAAGGCTCCAAACATCATAGCAAAACCCACAGCTGCAACAGTGTTCCTCGTAGAGCCACTGCCACTTGCGGCAGCTTTAGTCCCATCAACACCATACTGTCCTCCTAAGCTGTTCACCGAGTTGCTCAGCTTCATCACCTCAACTCCGTTGATCAAGGCATTCTTTGTCCCAGCATTATCTGGAGTTGGTCCTATTTGGACAGTGATCTTGGCACCAGAAATAGCCTCATCGATTACAATGTCTTTATAATATGGAGTGGCCAAAGCATTGTTGATGCTGGACAGGTCAAGGCCAGAGATTGCCATTTTGCCATTGACGTACACATTGAAGTACAAATCGTTGAGCGATTTGCTGACTATGTCGCAGAAATGTAACCTGACCAAGTAGCTGAATCCTGAATCCACACTGAAATCCCAGGTGACATTGAAGTTGGGTGTGTTTACTTCTGCATCTGCCATCTGCTGAGCGGTGGCATAGACCCACTGCGGCGCAATCAAAGCAGTAACAGTGTCACCATCTGGATACTTCACAGCAGTTGGAGCGACAGAAGCGTTCTTGGCAAGGTTGGCAGAGCGCAAATACTGCGCGTCAGGGATCCATGTCCTGCCCAAGGTGTCATTTTGCGTTGAGACCAATGGACCACCCATGTTGACTCGGTGACTCACTTGATATGTAAAATTATGCAAACCCTTAAAGCTTCCAACGGGAAACAGAGCTGAGCCAGTGTCGGAGATCAATGCGTCAGGTGCTGAGACAACTTCAATGGCATTGATGAATGCAACAGATCCGCTCTTCGGAGTAAATTTCAGGATGAACTCCTCATTCTTCACGTTGATAAGATACTCTTCAAGGAACCATCCGCTCTTGTTCTGCATGGTGAAATCATCTAACAGCACATAATCTGCGGTCTGCACGTCAAATTTTGCATCCTTCTTTAAATTAAACTGGGAATTCTCCAACGGGTAGAAGTGAAGTCTGACCCAGTGCCACCCCGCGCTACCCATTTTAAAAGTATAAGTAGCTTCTTCTTTGAAAACTCGAGCTGAGAGGTAGATGGCCAGAGGAACATCAGCAGAGGGGACAGAGATTGAAATATCATCTTTGGCTTTGAGCATGGACTTGCTTTGCTCATTGGTCAAGAAAATGCGTCCATCAGGAAGAGTGGCAAAACTAGTTGAACCGCAATCTATAAGGAAACTGTCTTTTGGGGTAAAGGTGGCTGAAGATGCGGCATGAGCAGTGGAGATGAGAAAGAGGAAGGCCAGGAGGGTGGTGGACATGGTGATTGATGAGGAAGATATCATCCTCCTTTTTCCCATTCCCTCCTGGGTCAAAAGGAGATCTTGTTAAAGATCAGAAGAAAGCGAATTCAGGAAACTTGAGGCTGTTGTTAATTTATCGGGTTGGGGATTTTCTGAGCTTCTCGTTATTTTTGTTAACTACCTCCCCATGGCAGGTTTGAATGGTGATCTTGGCTGGATGATGAATGTGAATGAAAGATGGAGAAGCCGAGGCCATAGAAATTTGTGGGGTTGTGTCTTTGAGCTATTTTTGGTTAATAGCGAATTGCGGGGAGGATTTGAAGAGGTCATTGGAATCCAGGTGAGCTCCATGTCTGGTTTCTAAGTATAGATTATGAGAATAAGACTGCCCCATATTTAGAAAATATTCACCATTGGCCATATTTGGGAAATGCATCATCACCTGACAATGCTGGATTGTGTTGAGGGCTTGCTTGAGGAGGCTCTTGTCTCCCAGCTGCTAGCTACTACACTGAAACCAGAATGATATGAAAATGATGTGTCAACTGGTAATGTTTTGACGAGCTGCTCTTTACAATTTTTCTGAGATTTGATCGATTGAATTCATTCCAGTTCTGGCTCATAAATCCGAACTTGTAATCATTTCTTCATTCTTGCTAATTAGTGAATATATTTTCAATATTTTTTTAGCTTTACTGTAACATATCTTAATTTTACAGAGTGGGTTAAGATCATGTATAAAATTAATTTTTGGTACAAAATACAAAATTCTTCAAAATCATTTTATAGTTCGTCAGTTTATTTTATAGTTCGTCAAAATTCGAGCCAAAAAATGAAAAAGACGCGCCAAAATTCGTCACAAAAAATACCAAAAAATCAAGATTTAATCTCATCCATTCAAATCACAAGATCAATGGCTATGATTAATTTGTATTTTGTACCAAAATATCAACTTTGTACCTGATCCTTTTTCTTTACAGAGTTACATGTGTTTTCACTTTTTCAGTTATAAATGTATTCATGATTCATAATGGAGCTCATCTAGTACTATTATCAAGTTAAAATATACAAAATAGTTTAGTACTCATAATTTTGCACAATGTACTATTTATTAAAGCAAATCAAATTTTATGCTACAATTTGTATTTCGCTTATTTAATTTAACTCCTACAAAATGACTTTGTTAATAACAATTTTTCATTTCATTACAACAATCCCAGAAGCACATGAGAACACAGATGCTCAAAAATACACAAATTTAAACAACAACAACAACAAAAAATGTTGAGTTTATGTTCAATACAAAGACACTGGAATGAGATTTTGCAACACAAACAATTGAACAAATAGTTACAGCAGTATGCTGAAATACTGTGAAGCCGGAAAATCATTAGCGTCACAAAGATCTTCTCTCTTAACCGCCAGCTTACGGTGGTGGTCAATCACCAGAACTGGAAGACACGAGAAGCAGAATATTTAGATCAGAGATGAAATATTTCCCCGAAGGGTAAAGAGGTAAGAAATTTGAAGTGATTTGATGACTTACCAGCTTCTTCTTCTTCTTCTTCTTTTTCTCTATATATGCTAAGAGCTCGCCCTGACGCGAAACGGTGTCCTCCAAAGTCTGTTACTCAAAAATATCAGTAGCCAAATTAGGGTCAAATCGGGTACAAAGTTAAATTTTGGTACAGAATACAAAATTCGTCAAAATTATTTTATAATTCGTCAGTTTATTTTATAGTTCGTCAAAATTATTTTATAGTTCGTCACTTTTCGAGCCGAAAAATGAAAAGACGACATAGTTCGTCAGTTTCATTTTATAATTCGTCACCAAGAATCCATTCAAATCACAAGATCAAGGGCTATGATTAGTTTGTATTTTGTAACAAAAAATTAACTTTGCACCGGATCCTTACTCGCCAAATTAATTATAATGATTATAAAACTGTGTAATTGTAATCATAAAATGATTTTAGATTTCATTCCCATCTGAATTTAAATTTTTTTAAAACTACTTTTGTATTGTTAAATTAGAATTTGAAAGGCGAGGGAATTTATTACCTTGTTTGTGGCAGAAAGCTCCAGCTCAAGAGCCTCGATGCGACTAATGGCAGCATTGAGCAGCTCTTCTTTTTCCGGGGGCATTATGACTGGCTTAGCGGAGAAAGAGCACATTTTGGCTTCCAGCTCTGCCATTCTTTTCAGCAATGCCATGTGTTCGTCGCTGGAGATCGTGGTAGGGGCTGGGAGTTGATGCATTTGGCTTTTCATGTCAATGCCGTAGTCTGAACTGGAATACAAGGTTGCATCAGCCATCTTTCTTGGTATGTTGCGAGTCAGACGGACCATGGTCACTATGCCAATGAGGAATGCGATAACTCCGTGAACGATTTGGTTGCTGATTCCTTGCGGAGCTTGCTTGTATGCAGCCTGCGCCGAGTAATAATCTGCAGAAATATTTTTATGAGCAGATCCAAATAGGGCTGGGCGTGCAGACCCGAAAAGACCGAACCCGATCCGAACCGAACCGAACAGGCGTCTTTTCGTACCAAAAACCGGACCGAAAAAAGACCGAACCGAATGGTGATAAACAGTTCGGTCTCGGTTTTGCTTTTTTCTCGGACCGAAAGCCCGACCTCGAACCGAAAATATGTGTTTTCTGTCAATTTACAGAAAAATATCGAAAGAAGACCGAAAAATCGTGAAAACCCAAAAAAAACCGAAAAATCGCCAAAAAAAACCCAAAAAAGACCGACCCGAAACCCGAAAAATTGGGTTTTGGTCGGTTTTCACTTTCAAAAAGACCGAACCTGACCCGGACCGAATTTTCTGGTTTCGGGTCGGTTTTCACCAAATTTAGGACCGAACCAAACCGAGCCCAGGCCTAGATCCAAATGCATTTTAAACTTTAAAACATGAAAATATTTTATGAGCAGATCCAAATGCTAATAAACTTGACAATATATTTTTGTGACATTTTCCAAACTCCACAATTATCCAATAAAATCATCGAAAAGATGCATACCTTTAGAAAGCGCGTAGTTGTTGTTCTGCGTTTGTGTGCTCCACGGCGCAGCCTTGTCAGCAGAAGGATACGTAGCCAACTCATTTTTTGTTTGAGCCTAAATTACAGAAGTAATACGCATAGGAACAATTTAGTGAAACAAATTACAACGATAAAATAAGAGGGTAAAATTACAATTAGTTGTGCAAGACTTACTGCTTCACTGACTGGGAACGAAGCGGGTTTTTTATACTCATCGGTACTGAAAGCAGCTTCTGACATGAAGGAGTTGCGTTTCTTCGTGTTCTGCAAAATGTTCAAGTAGGGAATTTAATTAGCAAGACTTTAAAAGGGAATCATGGAGACGATCCAAATTAAAGATAGTTTGTACCTTAACGGGTGAACCCGATTCCTCGGCAGTTGGTTTTTCCTCGATGCCGGTCAGAACTCTGCTTGTGCAGCATTTCGCTTCACCATTGTGAACCATCTGTAATTCGATCAATAAATCTCTTATTCACAGTGTAGAGCTTTATGTAAACTTTATGGCATAATTTTCACGCAATATATTCAGTGAGAACATATAGCGACAATTTTACTGTAGATTACTTACCAGCAAAATATCCGGGTCATTCCAAGGGCCCTTGTCAGAGCGCATGCAGCCACCTTTATCCGCACAAGTACAGCTACCACCCAAAAACTCAGGCAGCTCACTGTTTCAACACCATCGTAGAGTTTCAGTAATACGATAGTTATGGGATTTCAAAAATTATATTTCTGTCTACACTTCTTAAACTCATCTCCGATACTAAAAACTAATGGGGAGTAAGCCTCACCTAGCGTCAATTATTTCAAGTAGCTTGCTCTGGTACTTGTTACCCAGCACCTGAATGAAAATCAAAACTGACTTTAGTATGAACAATTTGATTTGAAAATTAAAAGAGCACGAGTTAACGCGAATAGTACTTACATGGATCTTTGCAGTGGTCTTAGGGTCAAGGAATGATTTAACACCGTTCCACAAAAGCCTAAATCCAGAACCGGCATTGATAATGAACATACGGTTCAAGGACTGCAAACAATTTGCTATTCACGTAAGATGATGTGACCAGATAAGTTTCCTCCCAAAAAACACGGGCACGAAAGTTTAAACATTACCTCTGGATAATTGTCTCCGTCAATCTTCTGAAGGCGCTGAACAAGGTCCCTAGCGGCCTTATTAAAATTTTTGAGTCCCTGCAGAACCAATTATACCAATTTCTTACTCTCTTGTACTGATTTAAATTATATTAGATGACTCGAGATTCACGCGAAAAAATTTTAAGGGCAAAGTTTGGCATACCACGCCTTGGACATCCAAGATAGTTGTGCTCTGGTCAATGTGTTTCTTTGCAGCAATGGAACAAGCAGGGAACTTCACATCGAAGGTTCTCTCAAACTCCCGAACATGGTACTTGATATATCGGTCGATGGTTGTAACTTCCATAAGCTTGTTGGCATCGACTTGACCCAGTCTCTCGATGTAAACAGGACGACCTTCCTTGTCAACTCCGTGATGACCTTGTGGATAGTATTTAAGGACTTCATCAACTTCCTTGAAATCATAATCCTTCAAAAACACGAAAAGATAACAAACAAAAAAGGAAATCAGGCTCAGTTGCGCTAAAATCAGACACAAATTTGAATTCATTGTGTCTCGATCATAGTTACCGCCAGAACTGTGTCTGCCCCGAATTCCTTTCTCCAATGTAACATATCTGCCCACATTTGCTTTGTTTTCTCGATGTCAAACTTTCTGGCCTTCAAGAATCTGTACCATTCAAAATTAATTTTTAACCACTGAAATCAACGCTTTTAGCAGCAGATAAAAAAAAAACAATGAACGCAGCGCAACCTGAGCATCATGTGATAATCATCATGCTTCTTGGGAAGTAATTCTTCCAAGATAAGTGCTTGTCGTAATGCATCCACTGCCTTGAGCTCCTCCGCATCATGCTCATCGACAATCGAAACACTCATGATTCTACTATTTCTCCTACCCCTCCTCGACCTCGACAGAGAATTCCTGAACTTGTTAGAGGCATTGATCGCCTTTTGCTTAAGTGACAACCTCGTCTTCCTCTCATCCTCAGATGCATCTACGTCGGATGATCCTGATCATACACACATCCAAATATCAAGCTAAAAGCATAAGACAACCGAAACAATCAATATGCAGACGAGTAATTCTGAAAATAAACCAATCACCTCGCCTCATATGCCCATGCCCCTCCGTCAAACCAGCTATCGTCTCGCAACCCGCCATTGTTCAGAATCTTTTTACAATCTTCGTCTCAAAATTTTACAGAAAGGGCAGGACAATTATACAATCATGCACGGCAAAGTCCCAACCCTCAACCAACTCCCACACCTTCATTTCATCCAAAAAAAAAACATTAAGCCCACTTCAAAACGATTGAATCGATAAATTTCCTTCATCTAAACCAGCACAAGACTCGAATTCAACAGCTTAAGTACGCCTAAACCTAACAATGAAGCTACAGATTGACCTAAATTCACAAAGTATTTACCAAAATTTTATCAGGCGCAGAAACATTCAAAATACCAGAAACCAAGAAATCCAAACAAAAAACAACAAACATAAGAAATATATATATATACACAGCCATCAGCAGCTAATCAATAAAAAAAGTTATAGCAGCCAAAGAAGGGAACAATTCACAAATTCCCAACAGCAATACCTTAAAAGCCCTAATTTTTATCCACAAAAAAACCAATCCAACAAACCCCAAATCAATTTCAACCCCAAAATATCAAACCCTAAAACAAAAAATCAGCAACAAAGGATAATGGTGATGATGATCTACCTGAGAGAAACGGAAAAAAAAAATTGTTTATGGGGGAGGGCTGAGAACCAAAAATCTCAAAACTTCATATATAGCAAAAAACCAAAACGGACCAGCTAAAGAAAAAATCAAATCTCTAAAATTGCGGCACTGAGTGGTCGGGAGGACCGAATCAGATGACAGAAGGACAACCAGATCAACTCCTTCCCAAAAATTAATAATTTAAAAAAGTTATAAAAAATTTACAAAATCCAATGTAATGGTTTTGATCAAATAATAAATAAATTGGGTTTTAGGGATTTGGGTGAAGAGGTCGCTTTGACGATCATGTGAGGATGAATGTAGAGAGAGAGAGAGGATGAAATGGATGCCACTCCGAGATTTTGGAAAATCGGATTTGGTGGGAAATTGTTCGGTTGGTTGGTTGACTACTATTTATGTTTCCTGGGAAAATATTTGCAGAAAAAAATATATATTTTGTGAGTATATGAAAATTGATATGAAAAAATGTTTAAATGTAAAATAAAAGTGTCTTTATTGATAAATTAAAGTGTTCAAATTACTAAATGTATACATTTATGGGATTTTTTAGTATTGAAACAAAAATCAATACAAGTAATTTATTTAAAACTGCATGTATTTTTTAAATAACTAGATAAGTATATCCAATTAAAACATTGAACTTAGTTGAGTCCATGAATGATAATCAATAAGAAAATTAAGTATGATAAGATAGGTACAGAGTTATGATAAAATATAATAATTTTATTTATATTTATGATTGAATTAATTAACCAAGAATGAGTTTTTTTTAGTAGATGACTATTAAAAAATTGACATATAATTTTCTTACCATTTATCATGGAAATTGAGATTTCTTGAAGGAGTGGAAAACGATTTTAATATTGTGAATTGTGTTTATAGATAATATGATTAATTTTATTTGTAATCCATCAATGCTTGCTAGCTGGTCGATAATCTTCTCGAGTGATTCCATTTGATCATATTTTTATCCCCAGCCTGATGTGTAAAATTATTATTTTTCTTAACAAGAAAAAGATATTTCACATTTCTAACTTTATTAATAAGAAGAAATCTGTTTTAGTTGTATTAGGATTCGAATCAGTAACTTGAGCAATAGTAATTCATCAAATAGTTCCGAATCTTCAAAAATTACTTAAATCAGATCTCTCACATTGTCAAAATATAATACATTATTAATCCTATTATAACTATAACATCCACCACAAATGGCTTCATTAAAATCATGTTGATGGAAGCATTTAGCATTTTATAGTTCCATAATTTATCTTACACTTACATGTCACTCAGAATTAATATGAGCAATTTTTGTTTGATTGTGGGTTTACATCTCACACAAATCAAGTGCTACACGAATACATCATAAGATACATATAAATTACTAAACTCTGAATCATGAGCCACGCACAACACCAATCCGGAATTCCGTATCGATACTTGATACTCAATGGAATCAAACTTTTGATCTCTTGAAATTTATATCAAGAGTACAAGCCCTCGACTAAACCCTTTTCATAAAATTAATATATGCAAAATTAAAGTTGTAGTCTTTTTCATTATTTTCTAAAGTTGTAGTCTTGTAGACAAAAGTTTCCAATAAAATCAAGGGAAAATTACAAAAAGACTACGTGGACTACCACACCATTTCAAATCGCAGCCTGGATTATTTTAATTTTCAATTTAGTGTTTTTAGACATTAAATTGCACACAATCGATTAACAATGTTAATCCATTATTATTATTATTTAATCAAAATTATTTAAGTTAACTGTAAACACACTGCCCTAATGTAATAAACAAATTTATATTCACGATTCAATCAAATTACAATACGAATTTCCTCCCCACTCCTGTTCCAAAAAAATTTAATCGCTATTTTGCCTATCGAGCGAAATAATCCGTGGGTACAGATCGTCATTGTCACTCGTCGATCCTTGAAACTATTTCTTCATTTTCCCAGGAAGACAAGGAGCATCATCAGCGGAAGAAGAGACGCATCAAGGCAAAGACACGGGAGAAGAAAAGATAGAAAGAGCTAGATTGGATACGAACGAATTGAATCTTTCCTAGCATTGCTTCGAGTAGGGAAGTTATGCTTGCGGGATTTGTGAAGCTCGTACTTATAGTTGCGGTGGTACGGCCTCTAGTCGATCACGTCGTCGCAGCCAGTAAGACATCCGTCCATCAGATATCTGCAGAATTCTCCCAAGGCCGCCATCACCAGAATCATATCGATTTGAAATCGGAAGTGGAGTGATGATGAATATCTGATCGAGCGAGCATGCTTTCATGAAGAGTCTTGAGAAGAAGCAAGCTACGGTATGATTGTAATTTGATTGAATCGTGAAGGAAAATTTTATATTACCTTCGGGCAGTGTGGTCACAGTTAGATTAAACTACCACCAATTGACAAATCACGGTCGGAACTATCACAATTGACAAATCACGGTCCGAACTATGAAAATTGACAATTAAGGGCAATTTCAAAATATTTTAATTCTCAATTTCATAATTAAGGGTAAGATGATTTTTTCAATCATTCGTTTAGTTAACTTTGTTAATTGACGAAGTGATATTTCATCAATTAAGTGTTATATGTGGATCAAAATATTTTGAAATTGCCTTTAATTGTCAATTTTCATAGTTCGGACCGTGATTTGTGAATTGGTGGTAGTTCATACCCCCTCTTTGTCATTTTCCCTAATTTTATTAAAGAATAATAATTGTAAACTGTATTCATTAATATCGTTAGTTTATTGTGTGCAATTTAATCTAAAAATGCGATAGTTTATTACGTTCAATTTAATCCAAAAACACTAAATTAAAAATTGAAATAGTAGAGACCGCGATTTGAAATACTGTGATAGTGCAGTACGCAGGTATTCTTTTTGTAATTATCCTTTCGATGTTATGTTAACCATACAAACTGCGTCGTTTTGAATTCCGGAAGCTGGAAGTCACGCTTCTGTTTCACATTCTTCGGAAACTGCAACGCATCGATCCCAACCCAACAATTTGGAAGAAATGCGGTGGTTGTCGCTGTCTTCGATTCGCAGCTGGAAGAAGCTGAAACTTCAGCATCCGTCGATTCTAAGCAGCTGTAATCCCGGTAACCATTACGACACCTCGTCATGCTTGTTATCGACCTCCGCAGCAGCTAGGGCTACAGCGTCCGATTATCGGAAATCAAACCATGTAGAAGGTTATATTCAGACCATCCGATCTCAAAAATGGAAGAGTTGCAGAGGTTTTTTGCCTGATTTCATCGATTTGAGTCGATTAATGAAGAGCTATAGCAAGATTGGGTGTACAGAATATGGTTCTGGGGTTTTAGGGCTGATTTTGAAATTAGGTTATACTCCAAGTGTCATTGATATTAATATTTTCATGAATGCTTTGTGTCAGCAGCTTAGAATCAATGAGGCTGCTTTGTTGTTTCAAAAAATGAAAACTCACTTAGGTTGCACACCTAGCATAGTTACATATGGGACTTTGCTTAAGGGATTATGCTCGACTGGTAATTCCAGAATCGCCTTAAATTTGCATGAGCGGATTGCTGAGGGGACTCATGTTTTTAGCGGTGATTTGCAGCTCGATCTCATATGTTACAATACTCTGATAGATGGTCTTTGTAAGGATGGACTTATTGATAAGGCAAAGGAATTATTTATAGAAATGAATAAAAAGGACATAAGTCCTGACATCATTACTTACAATATAGTTATTGGCGGTATGTGCAGAGCTGGTAAGTGGGAGGAGGCCCAAGCTATGTTTCATGTGATGCTGGACCAAGGTCTTTCACCCAGTGTTGTTACATTCAATGTTTTGATTAATGCTTTAGCAAAGATGGGAAAAGGTAAAGAAGCAAATGAGCTGTTTTTACTCATGATACAAAGCGGTCAAATGCCCTCTGTGGTTACATACAACTCGTTGATGGACTGCATGTACAGGGAAGGGAATATTGAGGAACTTAAGGAAGTTTTCATTTCCATGGACAGAAGAGGTATTACACCTGATGTTGTCAGCTACAGTATATTGATTAAAGGGTATTGTAAGCATGGTATGATACATGAAGCTAATGAAGTATATCGGCGAATGATTCATAAGGGAGCCAAACCTGACATCATTACTATTAATGCTTTATTAGAGGGCATGCTCTTGAAGGGTATGGTGAGCGAAGCGATTGAACTGAAAAGTGAAATAACAGTTCACAATCTCACTCCTAATATCTGTACTTACAACATTTTGGTTGATGGGTTCTGCAAGAATGGTTACATTCAGGAGGCAGTGAAGCTTTTTGATAAGATGAGTGACAGCAAGCTGAAACTAGATGTCGTTACTTATAATAGTTTGATTGACGGACTTTGTAAAGATGGAAAATTAGAAAAGGCGCTGTTATTGTTTGATAGGATGTCTAGCGACGGTGTGTTAACAGATGTTACGACATATAGTATTCTCATCAATGGACTGTGTAAATCCGAAAAAATAATTGAGGCAGAGAAGTTGTTTGTTGATATGGAAAAAAATGGTATTCCTCCAAATGTGTACACATTTGGTGCACTTATTCATGGTTTTTGCCAGATCAGTGACACAAACAAAGTAATTGAACTCCTTCAAATGATGGCACACCGACAAGTTAAGTTGGATGATGCAATTGACGACATGGTCATTACCCAACTGTTGAAGGAAGAGAAATATCATGAGTATCTTAACTTGCTTCCAACTTTCCCTCAAAGGGTACCGGCCACTGTTCAATAACCTGTGGTTTAAGGTACATTACTCCTTTCAATAACCTGTGTTACTTGTCTTCTGGATGTCTGTCTGGTTCCTGTTTAAATGATTCGCCCTTGTTTTCCATTAAACTGAAGTCCCCACTCCCTACCACCCCAAGAGCGAATGGGATAAAGATGGTGGACATATGCATCATCGTTTATTTATGACAGGAAGTTGAAGCCTACTTGAAGTTGTGTCTTTACCACACCTTTCCTTTAGCACTGGGTCCTTCTCCTGTATCCTTTTCAAAAGCCGGTCTCTTTTGGTTATCAGGAACAATCTCAGCTTCCAATTTCAAATTCAAAACAGTTTTTTTTAATCAAAGACGATTGAAGAATATTGCAGAGACGCTGCTTTGATGATCTTTGCCCGAAACCGATTGGAGAAGTTCCTACCGGTAACGTGATCGGGATATGATGGGAGGACGCATTTTGGAACAAAATTAGTTGGGAGATCATTACGTTTATCACTCGTCGAAATGTAATTGTGCTCGTCGTCGTATCATTCCTCATCATCTTTGGTTTATCCGTGTCTCAGCAGGTAAAGAGTAAGCTTGGTGATTTGTGTGTGGTTTCGGTTTCTGAAATTATTTATGAAGTTCAAATTGTGTTACAATTTTAGTCATCTTCGATCTGAAATATTAGGGTTTCAGTGTGTTGATCATTTTTAGATGTGCACTTGGAGCAGCTAGTTACAGGATGCATTATTGAATTTTGATTTACTGTAGCCAAATGTGCTGGCATTGTAGCTGAATGACTGTTTTTGAGTAATACTCAACATTGTAGTTGTAATTTGGTTCAATAAGGTCGTTGTTGGAAGAAATTAGCTTCTGTTTCGATATCATGTCTTCTTCTCTCTTTTTTTTTTGCAGTATTGCTGACTTATATTATTGCAATGTTTTAATCTTAACGATTTCAGGGCTTTATTCACAGATACAAATATATCCCAAGGAAAAGTCATTCGAGGCATGGATACTGTATACATACGCAATAGAAGGGAGGAACTGGAACTTACAGTGGAAAACCAAGGGAAAAGGTCATAATTGCTGATTGTGGAGAAATACACAAGAGTGAATGGGATGGAGATACTTAAGATTTATACAATCGTATACAGTAAGTCAAAGCCTATGTGAAGTTCTCTTGTTACGCCGTAAACCCAAGCTTTGCTCCGTTCCACAGAATCCCGACCATGTTGTGTTAGACGTACGTCGATGATCACCTCATGTGCGAAATCGAAGGCAACTATCTAACCTCGGCCTCGACCGCAGCGTCTGGGCTCAGAGCCATATTTTCTCTTGCCCCGACTGGTTTTGTTCCTTGGTGCATGGTGATAGCAGGAGAGCCGGGAGTTGTTATCCGTGGAAAGAAGGGCTCTGGTGGAGTTAAAGTGAAGAAGACTGGCTTGGCATTGATCTCTGGTATGGTATCTATGACAAACCAATTGACCCCAGGCGACTATCTCCTGGAACAACGTTTCTAAACACTCTGGGGGTCATGGGCTATGCTTTATTACTGAATTGACATTCTTTATCTGTTTAGGTTTTTCCTTTGAGTTTTTCGATAAGCTGTTCAGAGACAATTAAGAGTTAAGGTGCTGCCCAGAACATATTTTTATCAAATTCACCACTCTGAATTAGTGAGCATAATAAAGTTGTAGAACACGGAAATAGCTGATGCTGGAAGTGGAGTTGCATTGATGCTATTCCCATGTTCTTAGCTAATGCGCTCTGTAGCGATGTATCTGTTTTGGAGTTTTTTTCTAAAATGACAAATTTTGAGTTTCAACTTCAGAAATGATCTATCCGAGTTTGTTCTTTAAAAAATGACTCATTTTTAATAAAACGAATCCCCAAAATTCGGTTTTCTGTATTTTTCATAACACCGGATTCTCAGGATTCAGTTTTCTGTTGTTTTTACAAAATCAGATCTCAAGGATCTGGTGTTATGTGCGCGTTCGAATGAGAGAACTCCACGTGTTCTCGTTTGCACATAACATCGGATCCCCAGGATCCGATTTCGTAAAAAACACAAAAAATCGAATTTCCAGAATCCACTTTTATAGTGGTCATTTTTGATAGAGCAAACTCGCGTGGGTCATTTCTAATATTTGAATCCTAAAGTGGGTCATTTTCAAAAAAAAAACTCTCTCAAGCTCCAGAACTCTCGATTTGCTACAGTACTAGGCGACTTCTCAGGCAATTAGCTCTACTCCGGTCGGCCGTCTCCCCTTTTCTTCCTTTGGTGCTGCTCTCTCCATCTCCGGGGTGTCCGACAGTCCTTCCATGAGTCTGTCTTCAGTGGAGGACGTTGGACTCCGTCTGGTTGGAGTTTCTCGGGGGCAGCCGGTGATGGGGGTGGAGGCGGCTCGGGGTTGTTCTTTTGGGTTCTTCTGGTGGGGCGCTTGCGGGATCTTGGTCGGGTCGGATCTTCGGCGGCGTCGAGTGGGCTGCGTTTTTTGGTGTATATAAGTGCTATTCGATGGCGGCTTCGGGCGGAGGCTGGGGGGCTGTCGGCGGATGCATGTTGTGTTTGGGTGGCCGGCTTGTCGTAGATAGTTTTAGTTAGTTGTGTATAGTTTCGTCTCACTAAGTTGTTGACTTATGAGGGTTGTTCTCTCAGTCGTTTTCGGTCTGAGCTATACCTCTAAGTTGTAAACTTAGTTTTAGTTTTAGTTTGTAAGCTCGAGGAGTTTAGGCTCCTGCTTTAGTCGAAGGGCACGACCGTGCTTATTAATTGGTTATCTAGTGTCGACCACTGCGATCGATCGGCCAATTTATTTGTTTTGTTATGTCCTTTTTAGGCGGGGTGCCTTCGTGGGCAGCTTGTCTTCTTTGTAGCCGACTTGTGTTTCTAATATAAAAAAAAAGTTTTCCATCAAAAAAATAAAATAAAAAATAGCATTTGTCATGCAACGCGTCGTTTGCACTCAGTGCAGCCTGCAAGTGGGAGTAGGTTTTTTTTTTGGGTTGATCTTCTCACAAGCGGAGGTCGAACGACAAACTTTTTTGAAGAAATGCGGTGGTTGTCGCTGTCTTCGATTGGCAGCGTTAAGAGGCTGAAGCTTCCGCATCCTCCAATTATTGGCAGCAGCAGCAGCGGTAAACATAACGAAATGTGCTTTTCCTTACACATGTTATCGAGCTTTAGCGTAGCTAGGGTTACTGCGTCCGATCAGCCGAAATCAAACTATATTGAAGGTTATATTGAGAATATCAAATCTCATAAAAGGAAGAGTCGTAGAGGGATGTTGACGGATTTGTTCAGTTTGAGTAGGTTGATGAAGAGCTATAGCAAGATTGGGGTAACTGCTTATGGTTTTGGTGTTCTAGGGCTGGTTTTGAAATTGGGTTATACTATGAATAATATTGGTATCTCTTCTCTCATGCATGCTTTGTGCAATGAGCTCAGGATCAATGATGCCGCTTTGCTGTTTCAGAAAATGAAGACTAATTTGGGTTGCACACCTGACATAGTTACATATGGAGTTTTGCTTAAGGGATTGTGCTCGACTGGTAATTCCAGAATCGCCTTTAACTTGCACGAGCAGATAGCTGATGGGACTCATGATCTTAGTGGTGTTTTGCAGATGAATTTCATATGCTACAGTACACTTATTGATGGTCTTTGTAAGGATGGATTTATAGATAAAGCAAAGGAATTGTTTCTTGAAATGAAGAAAAAGGACATAAGTCCTAATGTCATTACTTACAATATAGTAATTGGCGGTCTGTGCAGAGCTGGTAAGTGGGAGGAGGCCCAAGCTATGTCTCATACCATGTTGGACCAAGGTCTTGAACCCAGTGTAGTTACTTTCAACGTGTTGATTAATGCTCTAGCAAAGATGGGAAAAAGTAAAGAAGCAAAGCAGCTGTTTTTACTAATGATACAAAGCGGTAAAATGCCCAATGTGGTTACATTCAACTCGTTGATGGACTGTTTTTACGGGGAAGGAAATATCGAGGAACTGAAAGAAGTTTTCGTTTCCATGGAAAGAAAGGGTATAACGCCTGATGTTGTCAGCTATAGTATATTGATTAAAGGGTATTGCAAGCATGGTATGATGCATGAAGCTAGTGAAGAATATCAGCGAATGATTCAAAAGGGAGTCAAACCTAGCATCATTACTATTAATGCTTTATTAGAGGGCATGCTGCTGAAGGGTATGGTGAACGAAGCGATTGCACTGAAAAGTGAAATAAGAGTTTACAATCTCACTCCTAATATCTGTACTTATAACATTTTGGTTGATGGGTTCTGCAAGAATGGTTTCATTCAGGAGGCAGTGAAGCTTTTTGATATGGTTAGTGATAGCAAGCTGAAACCAAATGTCATTACATATAGTAGTTTGATTGACGGACTTTGTAAAGCTGGGAAATTAGAAAAGGCACTGTTATTGTTTGATAGGATGTCTAGCGACAGTGTGGTGCCAAATGTCATTACATATAATAGTTTGATTGATGGACTTTGTAAAGCTGGGAAATTAGACAAGGCACTGTTATTGTTTGATAGGATGTCTAGCGACAGTGTGGTACCGAATGGTACGACATATAATATTCTCATCAGTGGACTGTGTGTAGCAGAAAAATTTATGGATGCGGAGAAGTTTTTTGTTGATATGGAAAAAAGTGGTATTCCTCCAGATCTGTACACATTTGGTGCACTTATTCATGGATATTGCAAAATCAGTGACACGCACAAAGTAATGGAACTTCTTCAAATGATGGCACACCGACAACTCAAGCTGAATGATGTGATTGACGACATGGTCATAACCCAGCTGTTGAAGGAAGAGAAATATCATGAATTTCTTAACTTGCTTCCAACTTTTCCTCAAAGGATACCACCAACAGTTCACTAACCCATGGTTTAAGGTGCGTGACAGTGGATTTTCAGGTACTAAACCAAATGTAGACCGAGGTAAAAATTAGTGAACATCTTTAGCAGAGCCACATGGTGCCGACAGCGCAAGTTTTTTAGGCCTCTGCCATTGGAGTTGTCTGCCCCCTTTTTTCTTCTTCTTCAGTTTATGCCTATAGTAATTATTCTTTCTGATCCAACTATGACAACGGAACATATTGTTTGATTTGTAAAGGCACTTGTCTTTTCACTGATATGTCATATTCATCACAACACTAACATATTGTTAACCATGGATTTATGCATATGTAGTCTTCTCTGTTCTTTTGTTAATTGTTCTTGGCTCTTGTAGGATAGATCTGGCAGGTTTTGTTTTTCTGAGAGAAGCAGAAAATACTTTTATCCTTACATTGTTATATTTTTTTTAATACAAAATAACTTGTGCTCCATGGTTCTCCATCATCTGGTCGGCAGCTTATCCTCATCGTATAACTTTATTGATAGATGTAGCCATTCAGGTAATATGTCAAATATTGGGTGTTTATTTCGTGCTATTCACTTCGTGATTTTGGTTTGTCTAGTCATCTTGTAACTTTTGGCTCCATGGTTGATTGCTGCAGAGTGTGTGCTCACTACCTTTCCAGCCCGTAACAAAATGCAAACCAAGAATCGGGCATGGCCACCTGCACACGAAACTAAACTCCACATCGACCCCAGCTTAGTTTAACCGACAAAAAATACATTAGAAAACAGTAGAGGTGAGCATTGTATCACAAATCTACCTCTTCACATTGCTCCGTTTCTTACTAGTCTTGATGATCTCTATCTTATGCCTTCACGTTCTCCTGATAACAATTTTATTGTGTGTAGGCTCAGCAGTCTCCCTCATCAAAGATAAGCTTTTTTCAATACTTCCATGGCTCGTATACTGAATATCTCTGTGTGTTTAACTCTTTCATACCATGCTATCCGTCCAGCCAAGAAGATCTGACCACGTTTTCCATTGAACTGAAGTCCCTTACCGCCTCTAGTGACATATCCATTCTAGGCGGATATCTGAAGCCTGCTGAAGTTCTGTCTTTACATCGCCTTGCATGAACCTGTTATATACCTAGCACTATGAGAACCTTTTTTATTTTATTTATCAGGAAATCAAACAAGAATTGCTGACTATTTGGGTCGCTTCATGCTTCAAAGCTCATCAAACGGCACCGTTCCATGTATTTCAAAATGTCAACATTATATTAGTTGTAAACAGAAGTTTCATATATCAAATTATGTAGCAATTCACCTAACGCTTTCTAAACGGTGTCGCTTTGAGCCGCTGTTTCACACCTTTCAGGCGCAGCAGCCAGCAGTTCGTCAGGGACGATCTCTAAATTAGGGTTTTCTTCCCACAAATTGAAATGGTCAGATCGACATTCTGAACAAATGCGGTGGTTTTCGTCGTCGTCGATTCACACCTGGAGTAAGCAGCAACTTCTAATCACTTCAATTCTTATCAGCTATAATCGCGGCAACCTTAACGAAACCCCGTCACGCATGTTATCGAGCTCGGGCGCAGCTAGGAGTACAGCGGCCGTTTATCGGAAATCAAATTCTGTCGAAGATTATATTGAGAACATCAAATCTCAAAAAAGGAAGAGTTGCATAGGGCTTTTGCCGGATTTCCTAAGTTTGAGTACGTTAGTGAAAAGCTATAGCAAGATTGGGTGTACAGGATATGGTTTTGGGGTTTTAGGGCTCATTTTGAAACGGGGTTATACACCACATGTCATTGTTATTAATTGTCTCATGAATGGTTTGTGTCAGCAGCTCAGGATCAATGAGGCTGCTTTGCTGTTTCTGAAAATGAAGACTCATTTGGGTTGCACACCTAACATAGTTACATTTGGGACTTTGCTTAAGGGATTGTGCTCAACCGGTAATTCCAGAATCGCCTTAAATTTGCACGAGCAGATTGCTGATGGGACTCATGTCTTTTGTAATGATTTGCAGCTCGATCTCATATGCTACAATACTCTTATAGATGGTCTTTCTAAGGATGGACTTATAGATAAAGCAAAGGAATTGTTTCTAGAAATTAAGAAAAAGGACATAAGTCCTGACGTCATTACTTACAATATAGTTATTGGCGGTCTGTGCAGAGCTGGTAAGTGGGAAGAGGCCAAAGCTATGTCTCGTGATATGTTGGACCATGGTCTTGAACCCAGTGTAGTTACATTCAACGTGTTGATTAATGCTATAGCCAAAATAGGAAAAAGTAAAGAAGCAAAGGAGCTGTTTTTACTAATGATACAAAGTGGTCAAATGCCCGATGTGGTTACATACAACTCGTTGATGGACTGTTTCTACAGGGAAGGGAATATTGAGGAACTAAAGGAATTTTTCATTTCCATGGACAAAAAGGGTATAACGCCTGATGTTGTCACCTACAATATATTGATTAAAGGGTATTGCAAGCATGGTATGATACATGAAGCTAATGAAGAATATCGGCGAATGATTCAAAATAGAGTCAAACCTACAATCATCACCATTAATGCTTTATTAGAGGGCATGCTCCTTAATGGTATGGTGAGCGAAGCGACTGCACTGAAAAGTGAAATAACAGCTCACAACCTCACTCTTGATTTGTGTACGTATAGCATTCTAATTGATGGGCTCTGCAAGAACGGTTACATTCAGGAGGCAGTGAAGATTTTTGATATGATGACTGATAGCAAGTTGAAACCAGATGTCATTACATATAATAGTTTGATTGACGGACTTTGTAAAGCTGAGAAATTAGAAAAGGCACTGTTATTGTTTGATAGGATGCCTAGCGACAGTGTGGTACCAGATGTCATTACATATAGTAGTTTGATTGACGGACTTTGTAAAGCTGGGAAATTAGAAAAGGCACTGTTATTGTTTGATAGGATGTCTAGCAACGGCTTGGTACCGGATGTTACGACATATAATATTCTCATCAATGGATTAGCTAAGGAAGAGAAATTTGTTGATGCAGAAAAGTTGTTTGTTGATATGGAAAAAAGTGGTATTCATCCAGATCTGTATACATTCAGTGCACTTATTCGTGGTTATTGCAAAATCAGTGACACGCACAAAGTAATGGAACTTCTTCAAATGATGGCACACCGGCAACTCAAGCTGAATGATGTGATTGACCAGATGGTCATAACCCAGCTGTTGAAGGAAGAAAAATATCATGAATTTCTTAACTTGCTTCCAACTTTTCCTCAAAGGGTACCACCAATGCTTCATTAACCCGTGGTTTAAGGAGTGTGACAGTGGATTTTGAGGTACTAAACCAAATGTAGACTAAGGCAATAGATATTGAAGTTGAACATCTTTAACAGAGCCACTTGGTGTCTCAAGGAATATTACTATGGTGAATACTACCAACTTGCCGATAATGGCTCTACGCAGAAGGAATCTTGAAGAGGTCGCTCAATAGGTAACTTTTGAGTTCCCTCTCAATGTTTTTTAGGCCTCTGCCGTTGGAGTAGTGTGCCCTTGTTTTTCAGTTTATGCCCACTGCCCATAGTAATAATTCTTTCTGATCCAACTGTGGACTGTGAGATTTTATGTTTGTTTGGCAAAATTGATTATTTGCTGGTTCTAACACGCCTTTTCGATTTCAGGAGAGAAAGGAATTTGAGTCAAGGGAAAAACACTTCATTACAAGGGAATGCGCCTTCCATAGAAATGTATCTGGTTCTGTGATTCGAGGAGATATTGTTAACAATGATGGTACATGTTGAGAATTTAAAGATAAAACATTCACATAATGCAGGTCTGGTTTCGTATTTTATTTTTCCTTAATGTTTTTTATCCATTTTTTTTGCTTGTTTTTCCCCTATTTATATCATTACATGTGCCCCTCGAATTATTTCATAACCATTTCAGTGGTAGCATTTTCGGTATATTTACGAGTGTGATACGCAGCACATAGGTGAAGACTATTTTAAGCATTCGTTATCATCATTACATGTATAATAGGATTTACATTTATTAGTATTTGAAGGCGTCAATGGTAGCCTTAGAACTACGGATCATCTAAGAATGGTGCATTAAATCAAATCAATTATCTTCAATTAATGAGCTAAATAGAATTCACTAAGTTTTGATTTTATTTATGGGTTCAAAAGTTGTATACATCATTGAAACTTACAACTGGAAACATATTATTAAGTACGTGTATATTACATTGAAACGCAGGTCATATTGGACATTTCTACCATCAAAAGATATTAACGACAAAAGAACAAGTGAATTCATACAAGAACAGGCACGACAACCGTCACGAGAACGCAAACAAGCATCTTCTGAAGGATGAACAACGAGTATTTTCAGACCGGAATTAGAAATACTTCGAAGACATTCTATTTGTGATATAAAAAATGCCTCCAAGGTCCAAAGACATTTTCACTGCATCTCTTTTGTAAGATGAAGGGCTTAGTCATTCAAAAACGTACACAGATTTAAATTCTATAAATTTAAATGTACTTATTATTTTAACCTGTTAATATAAGAAGGAGATGAAGAAAAAAAAAAATCAAATTCAGAAACAAAATTAAAATGATATAATTAGGACGCTTACTTGTGCAGCCGGTTATCAGTGGAAATATTTTCAAGGAAATTCGGTTGGCGATTTATTGAAGGAGTGAAGTGAGCTGCTAAGTCGCTTCAACAGTTTGGCCGATTTGGCATAGATAGACTTTGGTGTGCTTCAAGACGTGGCGGCCATATTCAGTGATTGCTCTGCTTAACTCGGCTTGAAATGCGGTTTCTCGACTTTCATTTTATGTCAATGTTGTTGTTAGCTTGTGCGTTGCTGTGTTTGTCGGATCATCTTTTCTGAGTTTTTGTATGTTTTTTTATTTATCCAAAAAAAAGACTGTAGCATAAATCACATCAAAAATAAATAAATCCGACCTACCGGATTCGAACCAGTGACCTAAGGATTAACTGTGAATCACACACTACAGTCCTCCGCTCTACCAACTGAGCTAAGGTCGGATGTTATTCAGCAGCAATACTTTTACTTTAAAGACATTCATGAAGGATGTTTAATAGATATTGGACGGGTAAATCACTAGGGTTTTAAATCATCGCCTTCTTCATCTAACCGCTGCTGCTTCGCTGTCTACCGATCGCTCCAGCTGAACCAGAATCAACATGGTAAGCATCTCCTCGACCCACCCCTCGGTTATCAACAAAGGTGCCTGATGAACTGTTTGTCTGGTGTTTGCAGGCACCGAAGAAGGAAAAGGCTCCTCCGCCATCTTCCAAGCCGGCCAAATCTGGCGGTGGCAAGCAGAAGAAGAAGGTTTGTTTGACATGATCTCTCGCTCAGTTTGATCAAATTGATTTCTTAGAGTTGCATAATGATAGAAATTTGATTGCTTTACTTATGCATTTAATATACTAAATTAGGGTTCATATGATCTTGTTGAGTGATCTTTGTTAGCCTCACAAATCTCAAAAAGTTGTTATGTTATGTTTTATGTTTCGTTTGAGACCGCAGAAGATTGTTAGAAATGCAGTTAAGTGTATTTGTGATGCTGTGGTTGTGAAATTTGCGGATTTTGGTTAATGTGTCGTAATTTGAGGGGTTTTAGATAGTGTCGGGAGTTTGTGAATGAATAATGATGCAGTTAGTAAGTTTGGTATATTGTGGTTTTGAAATTTGCAGAAGTGGAGCAAGGGAAAGCAGAAGGAGAAGGTGAACAACATGGTGATGTTTGACCAGGCAACTTACGATAAGCTGCTCACTGAAGCTCCGAAGTTCAAGCTCATTACTCCCTCCATTCTGTCTGATCGTATGAGGGTATGTCTTCTTTTCTGTAGACTATGCGTCTCTTTTGAACTTGTTTGATTATCAATGATTGCAGTAACGGCTGAATTATTGACAGTTGTGTTATTACATGTGTTGAAGTACATCATGCTGATTATTCAATTACAATTCGTTAAATATGTGCTTTTGTTGTGTTGGTTCGAAGAGGCTAGTGGTCTAGTTTAAGGTACTATTTATGTGATATGTGATATGTGAGAGTAGCTAAGCATACTCTTTCCACTTCGTCTCTCAATTTTTATTCATCTGCGGCGCCTTTTGAATAGTATATATGAAAGGTTATGTAGCTGTCGCAATGTGATAGCCATTGCTTGTCGGTTTCACTTTAATAATCCACTTATTTGTAACTGGTTTTACTTCTCATATAGTTTGGTTGCTCTAGAGGCGACAAGTTTTCCCACAGGCTTGTAGATTTAAGAACTTATACCCAATGTCAATTACTCGGCTTTCTCCCAACAGGTATTCTGTGCATTTGTTGACAATGTGTAACATTTTCACAATTGTCTTCATGTCCCAGATCAACGGATCACTTGCTAGAAGGGCAATCAAGGACTTGACGGCCAGAGGCGCAATCAGGATGGTGTCTGCCCACTCAAGCCAGCAGATCTACACCCGGGCAACCAACACCTGAGAAAGCAACATCAAATCTCTTTAGATTTCTATCAAACCTGGCTCCTTTCTTTCCTCAGTTTTCACAGAATTTTTCGACATGGTCCCTGATCTTTTGAGCAATATTTATATTTTATATTTTGGCTTATGGAAATCGAAATCAGTTTACAAGAAGCTGAACCAATTTTAAAATTTTGGTCCCCATCAAAAAAAAACTTAAAATTTTGGTAAGATTTTTTTAATGCGAAAAATGTATGTCTGTTATTACATTTTTACTCTCTGATAATTTCATCTTCAATATTGTACATTACTGATAAATTGACTTTCAAATTTCAATGACTCCATATGACATGGACTTTAATGTCATAGATTGTAGCCAGAAATTCATCGCATAATGATATAATTTTGGTTGTAAACTAAAATATTTATTTGTTGTCTTATTTATTTATTTAATTTAAGCAAAATATCGCTTCTCTTAAATGTGGCACATGCCTTGTTGTTTCTGTGTTGTTGCTAGGTTGTTCTTCCTGCCTTGGCGTGTCGTCCCATGAATGTTTTCAGCTGAAATGGCAGGTTTCATTTTTGCTGGATTTCTTTGTAGAAACGTGGCCGGAGCTCGATTGGTGCTTTGAAGTTAGCAGCTGAGCCGATTCTTCTGTTTGGCCACATTTGGCCCATCTTGGACCTTCGTGCCTCGTGTTTGTGATGATTCTACAGCCGCTGATTGTTGTATTGGCATCGCTATACACGAATTTTGTTACCATATTTTCTGTGTTTGTTGACTACATGTTCGTTATTGTAGATTTTTTCATATGTGTGGCTGTATCCTGGTCTGTACGTTGTATCAAAAAAAATGTGGCACATGCTTTAGATTTGAGCTTCCAGCCACACGATTCCTTCTCACGCCTAAGCAGCAAATTTAGAGTTTTTTTTTCTTCTTAAAATAAATAAATAAATAAGACAACAATAAATTATTTGCGCTTCTCTCTCTCTATTCTCAATTTCGCTGCCAATTCTCCTCGCCATCAAATCTCTCCGGTCGGTAGCTTCACAGTCGCACGAGGTCAGATTCCGTCAACGCCCCCGCCTTATTCCGCTCTTACATTTCTCCGGCATTTACAATTGCTCCTGTTATATCTGCTGCTCGTTTTCTTGGTTCAACCGTAGCGTTCTGGTGTTTCCAGTTTCAGATCCCTAATTCTTGTTCGAATTTTTTTGATTTTGGTGTAATGAGATTGTGTAGTTTGTGAATTTGGTATTGTGTATCTGAAATATAGCTGAATTCTCCGATGATTTTCTGTATTTTCATGTTGATTTTAGATTTGGTGACGAAACCCTAGATTTGAGCATTTGGGGGATTGTTTTATGAATTTATGTTGGTGATTTTGAAGAGGTGGAGTTGAATGAGATTGATTGAATTTATGCGTTCTGAATTTTGAAGGTTGTGAAGCTTGATTTAAATGGAGGGAGTTGGCGGAAGCTCGGCCACAGCTTCTGTGTCCCAATGGCAGCATGAGATGTGGAAGGTTTATCAGTTTTATTTGGACAAAACAACACCTCATCCAGTGTTTAGATGGATTGCGTCCTCAATTCTAGTAGCGCTTTATTTCTTGCGAGTCTTTTATCTTGATGGGTTTTATGTGGTTACTTATGGCCTGGGGATATATTTGCTGAATTTGTTGATCGGGTTTTTGTCACCATTGGTTGACCCGGAGACCGAACCATCTGATGGACCCCTGCTTCCGACCAAGGGATCTGATGAGTTCAAACCGTTTATCCGGCGCCTCCCAGAGTTTAAATTTTGGTAATTTCAGTCATTTTCATGTAGTGCATTCGGGTTTTTCTTTTCCTTATCGGTTCTTTTACATTTATTTTGGTAGGTGTAGTTGGTTAGCCGAGATGTCTTGCATTGTTTCGTGTTTCTAATTCTAGCCCTTGTTACTCTCAGTCTCAGTTGCATATCAAATTAGATGAAATATTCATTGGTTACTCAAACCCTGCCCGTTGGTGCATTTACTGTGTTGCATTTTTTCATCAGTTTGATGGTAAGATTACCATATTTGCCTTCTTTTGCTCGGTAACTACTTACTCCTTTAGCTACTAATTATATGATACGCTAGTTACTAATTATATGATATGTATCTTATCTATCGAGATTGTGACTGAAAAAACGGTCCCGCTTCTCTTTCACGGATATATATTTACGGGCAAATGCTGTATTTTTTAAGTTCGACAATTACTCGGTTGATGAAGACTGATTTTTAGCCTTTCAATCATTGTTTTCAGGCATGCCCTCACTAAGGCTTTCTATATTGCATTTGCCATGACCTTCTTTTCCATGTTTGATGTCCCCGTCTTCTGGCCAATACTGCTGATCTACTGGCTTGTTCTGTTCATTATGACCATGAAGCGCCAAATCCTCCACATGGTCAAATACAGATATGTCCCATTCAGCATTGGCAAACAGGTAACCGTCCAAAAGCTTCGCTACCATCTATTTTTTTTCATTTAAATCCTATATTCAATATTGATGTCATTTATTTATTTGTCAACAGAAATATGGTGGTAAGAAGTCTTATGGCAGCAGCGGGAATTCCCAGAAGGACTGAAGCATGGACACTTATCACAGGATCAAAACTGAGATATTAACGATAGTATTATTCAGATTCATGTGTTCAAATTATAGCGCCAAACTACAACACAGGCATTTCAAAGCTGAAGTGTTCTTCAGTCTATTGTAATAGCTTTATGAACTTTGTTCCTTCTTTATAAAAAATCTGCTAGATTGAGGCAATAAGATGTATGGTCAGAGAGTTCGATTGTATAATTTTGACTTAAAGTTTTGAGCTTATCGGTGTCGAAACAGTGACATCAGATCGAGTCTTGAAATGTTTCGGGGCTGGCCTCAGCCATCCTCGACCCCCAATCAGGTTCGTAGTCAAGAAAGGCGTAACCTCTTCGCTATTCAGTTCCTGAGACCATGCTACCCTTTTCGCTCTTTTAGCCCCCGGACCATAACACTTGTGCTCACCATAGTAAACAGTCCTGTGAAACAAGGTCACAAGTTGAGTCTTCTTACACTTCATTTTATTCTCAGAATAGAATTTAGAGAAAAATAAAATTGTATTTTAAATACAATATTTTCCTTCCAAATTTCTATGAAGTATTCCTCTCTTCTTTTTTTCTACTTAATTTACCAAAATATAAATCAAAGTATTGTAAGTATTTTTGGTGGAAATGTTGTATGTTAATTCAGTGATACCTCTCTTTGTTGGGTTCATCCCAGTTGTCCCATCCCTGGGGCGTAACGACTCGAGACATGTATGTGTATGCGAATACCACCCTCGAGTACGCACCCCAAGGCCGCCCGAGGAACACAGAGCCCGTGCCTGTGATCCTGCCGCCCAGGAAAACAAAGGCGCTGTTCTCCGACTCCGACTTTCTGTTTTGTGCTGTGATTGTGCCTGTAAATCCCTCAGCAACCGAATGCAGGTGGCATTTCTGCAGTACAACATTCCATCAAAATAATATCAACAAATTTGAAAATGAAAAAAAAAAGAGATGAAAGATTTATCAAGTGACTTCAGCTTGCTCACTTCGAAAAAGGAAGTAGCACTGCCACAAATGAAATCAATGGCTCCTTCAATGTAACAATTTTTGTAATAATGCCTTCCAGTATCATCCAGGAGAGTATCTTGGTAAGATTGGATTCTGCACCCATAAAACGCAGCTCGATCCGCAGACACTCTTAGCGCCACCGCCTTGGTATGCGCCCTGCTGCCATATGCATTCTGAAAAAAAAATGTAAAACCAGGATTAAAAATATACAGGCTGTGATAAAAAAAACTGCACATTTCATTCAAAATATCAGAATGACATGGAGATTTGCTCAAGTACCCACCCGGATGCTAAGATAGCGGCAGACGAAGTCTGACGCTAAGACAGAAAGCGTCGGGGACTCAAAAATCTCCCCATTTCCACCATACGTTACCACAGTTGTAGCCTTGCGCGTGCCACTTAATGTTAAATAAGGCTTATTAGCCGGCACAACAATCTTCTCCCTGCCCAAACCAAAATTTATGCGTAAAGAAAATTAACTTTCCCAATAAATTTTTACTTTTTTTCCAAGAAAACCGAGCTAAAGGAATTTCTTCGATTTTTTTTTTCATCCCTGAAAATTATCGTGTAGTCGTAAATTTGACTTGAAGAGTGAAATTGGGACATACTTGTAAATTCCAGGCTTGACCCAGATGAAATAAAGCTCGGAGCTATGAGAAGGAACAGAGTTGATAGCGTCTTGGATCTTCTTGTAATGGCCTTTACCCGATTGATCGACACGAATGAGTATGGCTGTGGATAAATCCCTTGGAGCAGCCGGATTACTGGAACTTGTAGCCATTGCGGATTTACATTCACATAAGATTGTAAAGTCTCATTTAAATAGATGAATTGTAAAGCTTTGGCTTTAATTGCTTGCACTCAAAGCTCAGATTTGGCGGCAAAAAGTTAGAAGCAAGACCCATTTTGCCAGCAGATTTTGAGATTTCTTGAGTTTTTTTAAAGTAAGTGTTTGTTACTTTCAAGGCTTGCACTATGCCAAAGAATTCAGAGTTTTTTTTTAAAATGATGAAATGAGTTTTAAAATATTAGAAATGATTCATGTGAATTTGCATTTTCAAAAATGACATGTTTTTAATAACATCGGATCCTGATCCGGTTTTCTGTGTTTTTTACAACACCGGTTCTCCATGATCCGGTGTTATGTGCGCGTTCGAATGAGAGAACTCCACGTGTTCTCGTTTGCACATAACACCGGATCCTGGAGAATTGGTTCTATAAAAAACACAGAAAACAGTATCCCAGAATCCTATTATTAAAAACAGGCAATTTTTGAAAGTTCAAATCACATGTATCATTTCTAATAATTTGAAACTTAAAACAGTTCATTTTTTAAAAAAACTAAAGAATTCATTCAAAAAAAAATTGTAATATAATGTAACTATTAAAACTAACGGCATCTAATTGTAATTAATACAACATTACGGGGGTTTATCTAAATACCAAAAAATCGAAATCTGGGTGCTACTGCTATATATTCAACTCCAAGGCAGAGCTGTAAAACCCTAACAACTCTTGCCGCTTTTGTTTTAAGATACGCATTTTTCGATATCGATTTTCTAGGGTTTTTTTCTGCATTTTCCGGTGCGATGATGATCGAATTTCAATCTCGTTAATCTTACGAGGCATGCGTTGCTTGTCTCTCTGAGGAAGATAAATTCATCCATTCATATTTCTGAGCACTTCGGGTTTCGTATCTCATTGTATTCGATTTGTTCTTTTACTTAAATATGAAATCAGTTTCTGGTAATCTGTAATCTGTTTTGGTTGACTTTTATGTAAATCGTCAATGTTTTCTATAATTGAGTTGTGGACGGAAACGTCAGATTTCGGCACTGGCGATTATTATGCCCCGTTTTTATATCATTGACTATTTACCGTTGACCGATTGGTGGGTGTGAAGAGTGAAGACAACCCTTGAGGCCTAACTTCGCCTAATAATGACCTAGACCGCTTCGCAGTGTGTTAGATTAGGGATTGGGCCTGTAGATTTAGAGACTGAAGTGTGAACGATCCCTGGACAAAGAGTTGAATAAGATTTCAAAATTTTTATGTATCAGATCAAATATTCATCAATTTTACATTTTGAAAATTTCTGAAATTAACAAAAAAAAAATTGAACTTCATCGGCACCCTTCATCAACCCGGATTTGAAACCCACATGTCTCTTTTTATGAGCTTTTTGTATCTGTGTAGCGGTTGAGTTTGAGTAATGGTGCTGCTATAGTTTTTGCTCTAGGATGGGCTCTGTTTTGCTGTCTTTAGTATTTGTTTGCATTCGGACATGAAGTGTACTATAATCTATCCCTTTTCCAAACTCAAATAGCCAAAATACATCGGGGAATTTGATTTTTTATAATCTCGGTTTCACAGGAATCACGAAGAAAAAAATTGCTTATGTGGCTCTGTTTGTGGCCTACGTGAACCAACCGATAAAAAAGGAGTATTCTAAATATTTGAGTATTAGACGATGTATTTTGGATATTTGAGTTTGGAAAAAGGGTGGATTATAGAGAAACTCCATCAAGTGTGATGCTCTTTATGTCAATGGAAATTTCTAGGTTACAAGGTTTAGGGTGTATAAGTGGGTGGAGGAGTGGCATCATTTCTGTGTCTGTACAATAATTCGGATTGTTGTTGTTGTTGTTATGAAGCATCTTTCACTTTAAGCAACCATAATAGAATCAATCATGCATATCTTCGGTGAAGCTGAACCCCCCCCCCCACTGGTTTATCTTTTGTGGCCTGAAAATGGTGTGGGATTCCGACATTAAATTGACATTGTAAGCTGTGTTTGGAGCTAACTGGTTGATAGTTCCTGCATAATAAAACTTGAACAGGATGATTTTTGTGATTGTCATTTCTTGGTCCCTTTAAGATCAGTAGTAGAATTTATCTTTGGTGTAAATTATTTAATCACAATCCATCATTCAACTGTTGTCGTGTTTTGCTTTGTTTTTTGTATTTGGCTGGGATTGTTATCGCGCATTGTGTGACTGTCAAGCTTCTCAATCGTATGACTGAGATACCAACTGGCCCTTATCACTATCAAATCACCAGTATATGGCAATATGATTACTGAAAACTGAAAAGTGGGCTATCATTTAGTTGTATTTTGCATCTGGCTTAAAGATTGGGTGTGATGGCTGGCCTGATCGAGAGTTACATTTTATCTTTGATGGTAATTTGTTTATCATCGGGGGATGAAGAGCTTGAAAACATTGGTGGAAATGAAAGATAAGTCATCAGATACATAGTTCTAATTTCGTACATTTTGAACAATCTTGATATGGTTCTGTGTTTTAAAACTTCTGCATATATCATCAAAACATAGTAAATTGATTAGACACACTGGTGCCGTCACCTTCAATTGGCAGTAATGGGAAGTTTGTAGATCTTCCTTGATGAAATTCTAAGCCAGGAATTGCTTGGTAGTCATCATCCCATGTCGGAAGAGGCTGCATTGGTTATATATGTCAGTTAGATACTGTTTCCATTTCTAGGAAGCTTGTGGTTAGATGAACTTACTGTAAAGCTGGCTGTTTCTGGGTAATTGTCTTGAACCAACCCAGGAGCGTTTATTGTACTGCATTGTACAGTGCTATAGGGTTTAAGTACAGATTCCAACGTGGTTGAAGCTTGTATTTGATTCGAAGGAAAATTGACATGACTATGTGCATCTGGTTTTATGGTTCTAGGATATATGGGTGCTTTCTCCACAAGAACCTGTTGTCATATTACATGCATAACATCATAAAATTTACTATGCAGATTGCAGAAATATTTATCAAAATTTGTTTGTTCTTTTACTTTTTACTGTACCTCGGCAAAGATAATGTTTCCATTGTTGAAATCCAGTGCTGTGGTGGCTGTAGCCAGTTTCATTGAGAGGAACTATTGCAAAAGAAGATAAAGTTGTGATTAAATGATGAAAGATATCATTGAAGCTTGAGTTTGTGCAAATTAAGTTTGGTCGTCTACCTCGACCTGACACTGCAGAGATTGAACATACTTGATTATTTCATCGAGCATTCCTGTTTTTCCTGTAACCTTGTCACATCCAGGTACTAAGTCTTGCAGAAATCTCATTTTCTGACTTAATTTTTCTCTTCGTACCTGCATGAAGGAACAATTTACAACTTGATATTATATTTTGTACTTCTCTTTGTAGTGAAACATTTGGTATGTGAATGAAAATAGTTGCCAAGTTATTGAAAATGTATTAGAAAAGGTTATTCTTACTCTCTCAGCTAGGCTATGGCTATCTGTTGCTTGACCTCGACGTGCTCTAACATGTATATAGTCAGGCTTTGTAACCTCAGACATCCTTGAATTTTCCCTTGACGCGTCAGCAGACACTCTGCTAATGGTTGTTCCAAAGCTGGAGTTGTCATCTGCTAAGCATCTTTTGATTCTTTTGTCATCTGTGTCAAACTGATCAGCGAAAAGTACTAGGATGTCATTGCCTTTCATATATGCTCTAGAATTAATTGTATAGTTAATATCATCCCTTTTTTACAATTTTACTTATAATATTTCCATTGCTGGAAAGTATTGAAGGTACCTTTGGCTGCGGAAACTGATCCATTTTTCTCTTCCTCAGGCTTTCATTGCCCAAGTTAGACTTTGGAGTTACAAATGAACTATCACCTTCCTTCTCTGGTGGGGCTTTCTTGCAAGGTACTCCCGTTGAAAGGGCTGTGGTAAGACTGCTAGCGTCGAATGCGTACATATTTGCACAATCAGATGAAGAGTGAAGCATTTCTTTTGGCATAGATATGTGCCCGAATTCTGGCCACCTCAGGCAATGATCTAACATCAATACTTGGTTCTGCAGCGAGGCTTGAATTTTCTGAAGGTTGTCATGGTTCGTATTGTACTGACTATCATTGGCAGAACTTTGATGTTGTTCTTTTAGGAACTTCAGTTGAGTCTGCTGCCGCTCAAAAACAGTCATCTCCGAGACGTTCTTGTTCAGGTTCCTGGATGAACCAACGCTGTTAGACGTCATGTCTGCTGTTTATCTTTTCACCAAGGTAAATTGACTTCAATGCTCCACTTCAGGCTCAATAGTACTTCTTTCTGTAGTTTGATTTTACTCCAAAAATAGCCAAGTATTAGCCGAGTAACCTTTCTTTGGTGTCTTTGGGATGTTTTATGACTTCAGATGCTAGAGTTGGAGATATGAGTGAAGTATATATATTAGAATTTTGAATTAGAACCAGTTGGCTGGAGCAAATAGCTCAGGAGCAAATGAAAAGAGGATAGATGAGAGAGGGTAGCCAAGCATAGTGTATCCATGACCAGAGGATGTGGGTGATGGTCCCCACTGACATGCCTTCAGGTGGACATGTCTTGTGAGTTCATGAATGATCCCA
Organism: Rhodiola kirilowii; assembly: GCA_033675215.1. Lineage (NCBI taxonomy): Eukaryota > Viridiplantae > Streptophyta > Magnoliopsida > Saxifragales > Crassulaceae > Rhodiola > Rhodiola kirilowii. Next base: position 3,464,285 of record CM066193.1, on the reverse strand, counting down.
TTCCCAAGAGCCAATTAATTTTTGCATAATGAAAAAGACTTTACAAAAAAAGATATTTACTATTCTCTTGGCATAATATATAGAGACTCTGAACCATTTAAGTTGCAGCAACTCCTGATGGGCATCTTGCTGGCATTGATGCTTAATCTCAAATCATTAGTTCCTCTGTACTAGGATAGAACCACTAGAACTGGTCGTAAAGGTTATACATAAATTAGAATTACGAGAATTTAGAGTCGTAAATGTTGTGCATAAATTAGAACCATATGAGTTGATCCAATAATGGTGGAGTGGTGATGAGTAAATGGTATATTTTCATGATTTCCTCTTTACAGTTATCACAGTGTACTATCTGTTATTTCTCAAATCCGTCGAAGTTTTGATTAGGAAAAATGCGTATTTCTCAAAATGCCTTTTCTTTTTCTACGTACATTTGCCTTCCCCGTCACCTGAAAATTAACTTCAAAGGAGATGGCACAACTTGTTTAGTCTTTCGGTATAAGATCAATGTAAAAAGCACATACTGTGAGTTTACACTCTTATGCTTCCTTTTCTTTTATTTTTAACATTTATTTTGTTTTTTTAGCTTGGCATAATCTTGCAAAGCCAAACGCGCGTTACTCTTGTATTAGTTCTGGTGCAGTTTTACTACACTATACTGTCTTCTTAAACTGTGGGATAGTAGTACAGCAAACATTGATGCAATCAAATCTTTTTGACAGAATAACTTAAGCATAATATCATTTATCTATTTGCTGGACAAGATCAGGCTAATATGCCAATGTTGGTTCTCTTTATCCATCAATCCTCCAACTGTAAAGATGGTGGAAAATAAGCCTGTGGATGGTGTTTTAGTTGAGAAAGTCAAGATAAACCTCAAAAAAAAAATCCAGCTGTGAGTTATTATTGCATAGCTTGATTTGTAATTCAAATTATGAGTATACTTTCTTTGAACCCACATAAGTGATTCAAGGCTCTGAATGTCTGCCACTGTTATTGCAGGTCCACGGGGAGCCTACCTCCGGCATCTGTACCTCATCCACGCTTAAGGTAAATGTGTTACCTTCTGAAGTAGAAGCCGGGCTGTATAAATTATAACACACACCATATCTGGTGCCAAGGTTTTTTGTGATTGAAGTCTGCTGTTAAGAAATTTTTTTGTGAAAATTTATTTTAAACTGGTCTTGTAGAAATTTTATTCAAGATAAATTTGGAATTGAAAGTCAAGAAGGAAAATTCTTCTTAATTTGCAGCTCTGGGGTCTTTCAGGGACTTCAGTATGTTGCGAAGATGATGATTGAAGTTGCAGGGGCGTTCAAGGAGAGCTGCATGACCTGCTTTCTCTATGCGCCGCATTATGGTCCCTTCATCTCCCATTTGCCTGGCGAAAACGAGGTACATTTTTTTTTTTACATATGAGAATTTCTTAACAGAATCTGAACATTGAAAACTACAAATGTTACATGCATCCTCCTATCACTGTATGTAGTTTACCTTAGCAAATTCTGAGCAATGTCCATGTTAAATATCTTGTCATTTTCGCCCCATAACAAATGAATCCTCTGCAAATGTTAAACATAATAACATATTATTAGCTGATTTCCTTCTACTTAAAGAATATATATCAGTGTTTTTTTTTGAAGAGAAAGTGATTCTATTCGAAAAAGGAATATACAAACATGACACTAAAGGACCACCCCACCAACAAAAAACCTGTAATGCCAAATAAAAAGACCAACATCTGCGCCTCAGAGGCTCAGACCAACCTGAGGAAATTTAGGAATAGTGAACTCGTCGCTGGTCACTAATGCCTTTATCAGTTCAGCTTTCTGTTGCCTGTTCTCATACATTACCTGCCATTCATTTTAAGTAATATATGCATTAGTTCGTGCTGACAACTTTCCATAGCTCGAAGATAATGTCAAACGGTAGATCACCTTCTCGTTAAATCTATTTATACTTCAAGCGGCAAAATTCAAAATTATATTTAAATTCATCCTTTTTTTTGCAGGTTAAGATAATGAGGATTGACAGTGACATGATTTCGCAATACTGGTGAAGGGGAGATTTTAAGATATTTTTGTGTACCTCAAAGAAGTCCTTGAAGAAGAAATTCGGGAGCCAACTAGGAAGCTTGTACGATGCGATTTTTAAAGTCACCTTCATGGCCTCTACTGTTATAGGAAGCAAAAAATCATCCCATCTATCAAGCCCAATCCTCTTCAAACAATCAGCAGTTATGGACTCTGTGAGTCTCAAGACGGAGTTGTTCACCACGAATGACTCAACAAGTTCAGGATACAACTCAGCGAGCTTAAACCCGACCATCCCACCATAACTAAACCCCACCACCACACACTTCTCTACTCCAAGCTTCCTCAGCCCGTTCGCAACGCAATGAGCCTGAAAATCAGTAGTCCTTTCGTCGCTGTCAGTGTAAGAACCACCAAAAAACAGAAAATCTGGTGCGTAAACATTGTACTCAGACGTTAAAGAAATGATCTGAAACTGCCACGTGAAAATCGCATTGGCTTGAAAACCATGCAGCAATAAGATGGATGGTTTTTCAGACTTGGGATCAGTTGGACCCCAGAAATTCATGACGGTGCCTGGCTCGATTTGAACCAGTTGGGACTTCATCCCCGCTAGTCTCATCGTTCCGTGAAGCAGCGACTTGTATGCTGAAATGATGTTCACCATGTCTGAATCTATTTCAGGTCTGTCTTTGGAGATGTTGAAAGCAGGTATGTGATTTTATACTAGTATATGCAGAAGGAGATCAAACAAAAGAGTCAACAAATCTCTGTTGCATAAAATACAAAAATGTTTTGAAAGCCAACAATAACTTGCCAAATTGGAAATGAATGCAACATGATTTTCATTGTCAACTTATTTGGGGAATTTTAATCCCAAAATAGTATGACTTTCTTATAGAAAATACCCAAATATATATGTTTAAATGTATTTAGCATGCTTGTATTTATTTTTTACTATGATTTTTATAGAAATATAGATACATATTGTTCTCTTTTTTTTTAATCCGTGAAGCAAATAGTTCTCTGAGTCGGAGTAATTTTATAAATGAATTTCTCAACTGGGTAAAAGTGTGAGTCTCCGCCAATATGAAATGTGAAAATTAGCAAAAATGTTTTGTATGCTGAAACAATGTTTACCATATCTGATTATTTTTGTTTTCAGGTATTTTGTGGATCTAATATATTATAATATAATCCATTCAGATCACAAGATCAATGACTATGATTAATTTGTATTTTGTACCAAAAAATCTAATATTGTACTTGATTATTTTCCATACTACTAGTATAAAAAATGCAGAAAATCAAACAAAAGAGTCAAAAAAAAAAAATCAATGTTGTATTTCATTCTTGATTGGGGAGCAGCTTACCGGAATTGAAATTTCTACTACAACGAGTCGTTGGCAACTCACTTAGCATTTTTAAAAAAAATCGTTCTTGGTATGTCTGTCTTATAGAATATACCCAATATGTTCTACTTTTTTTTAAAAATTTAGTACTACAATTTTTATTCTTATATAGAGTGTTTTTTTTGTCTGAGGCAAATCATTATCTGGATGATACAAAGTGGAGTTTTTGCAAGTTTCCATTCTTTGCATATAAATCTGAATCGGGTATGGTTGAAATTCAGGCCAGCAGGCTTAAATAGCCAACATTAGTCAATATAATACGTATTTCATCTAGAAGACACAAAGTAGTATGAACAGGATTAGGTAGTAATTGTACGCAAAGACTATCAGAAGAGGACACTGAAATATGAAAATGGAGTAACACGAACTTACTAATTTCTTATCACATTGATCATGACATTTTTGTGTTTTTCGGATAACAATGAGTAGACTTATTAGATGAAGTGAAGCGAAATATAATAATTCATACCTGCTACTGCTAATACACCTATGTATACTCACTCCATCCATCCATCCTATGAAGATGCTAATGCAGCACTTGATAGACATGGAACTGAGAACAATTGCAGTTGCAATAGATGTCAAGAACAACATTGTGTTGAGAGCTATGCAACTACCTCCACTGGGTACTTGTCAATGCAGTCTTCCCATGGACCATTAACAGAAGGCTTCACATTGCGTAGAGCCAGCCAAACAGCACTGTTACATTTGAATCCACTCCCAAAAGCTATCTGCCAGACACGGTTCCCTCTCCCCATCCTCCCTTTCGCTTCAATGTAGGCTAGCTCATACCATATGGAGCTCGATGATGTGTTTCCAAATCGATGTAGAGTCATCCTAGAGGCCTCAACATGATCAGGCAAAAGCTGCAGATTCTTCTCAAGTTCATCAATCACAGCTCTCCCACCAGCATGAATGCAGAAATGCTCAAACGCAAGTTTGAAATCCGGTATGTAAGGCTTCACCTTCGAATTGAACAGTTTCTTTGACACCAGAGTTGCAAAGAAGAGAAGCTGCTCGCTGATGGGAAGCACAATCGGACCTAATGTTGTAATATTAGTCTTCAACGCCCCGCCAGCAATAGCCATGAGATCTTTCGATAACGAAACTCCAGTTTTCCCTTTGTCATCCTGCTCTTGATACACACACCTAAACGCCTTATCATCAGCTCCCTTATGAGTCCTCACAACATGAACAAGCTGGTACTTAGCCCTTTTCCTATCCTTGGATTTATTCGACAGTAACACCGCAGCTCCACCCACTCGAAACAAACAATTGGGTATCAGCATTGACTTCTTATTCCCAAAGTACCAGTTCTGCGTAATGTTTTCGGTACTAACCACAACTGCATAAGTATTCCTATGAACTTGCAACATATCCTTTGCCAAATCAATCGCGATAACCCCAGCACTGCAACCCATTCCTCCAAGATTATAGCTTCTAATATTACCTCTCAATTTGTACTTGTTAACAATCATTGCAGAAAGTGAAGGTGTCGGATTAAACAGACTACAATTTACTACGAGAATTCCGATATCCTTAGGCTTCACACCAGTGTTGCTAAACAGATTATCCAAAGCACCGAACATTACCTGCTCAGCTTCTTCCCTAGCAGCAGCCATGGATGGCTGCGGCGGGACATGGTGCATAGCTTCAGGCACATACGTCTCCTCCCCAAGCCCAGACCTTTCCAAAATCTTGCGCTGAAACTCCAACGAGGATTCATCAAAGTCTCCAATAAGCTTTGAGTGCTCCATGAACTGATGAAACTTCACTTGCAGACTGCTCGGCGGACGGTAGCAGGCGTAGTCGACTAGGAGCACCGATGTAGGTCTGGTCATGAAGTAGGCCGTGAATCCGAAGACGAGGAAGGCCGAGCAGGTGATGACGACGACGAGATTGTACTGCAGATGGAGCCATAGCTGATGAATGTCGTCAGGATTCATTCGAGAAGCTTCCACCATAATTACCACCATTAGCGGAATCAAACAGAGAGTCAGCAGATGCTTGATTAGGTAGTGATAGCCTAGCTTCACGTACTTGAGATTCACGCTCTGGAGGAAATCCGGCAGCCTCCTGCTCTGGTGGATCCGAACGCCGCCATTCACGGCGGCGTTCACACCGCTTGCTCCGTCTCTTTCGTCGGCGGTGCTCATGACTGTCTAGGGTTTTCGATGCCTTGAATCAAACCAAAAATCATAAAAATCAAATCGGAAAATTCGATTTCAAAATGCAACCAACGCCGGAAGCGACAACAACTGTATCGAACTCACCAAAACGGATGCAACGAGATAAAGATCCGATCAAGAAAAACTTCCAAACCTTCTCGTCCGTCGTCTCCCTATCCGTCTCTCGTTCAAATCTCTACATAGGAGTGGGAAGACGACGGAATGTGAGAGACTAACCTCGTAGCCGATGCGATGCGTTTACTGGATTCGGTACCGATTCGGAGATGTATCGGAACCGGAGGCTGGGAGGTATTCACGGAACCGGAGCCGGAGATTCCGCCGTAGAGAGATGAAGACAATCCGAGAGTCAACGGGAGGAACTGAAGCATCGCTGAGCTTCGCTGTGTGGAGACTTTTTATAGTGACAATTTAAGACCAACGCTCCGTCAAGCTTTTCTTACGTCGTCGTTTTAGGAGTGAAAATGGAAAACTATAAGTTGCTGTCACATACGTGAGTCTATTTCTTTCATACAATGTAAATGTATTCTTTTGATTGATCTGTACCATTAATACAGTAAGATATTTCATTTTAAGTAAAGAGGAATCAGTCAATAAGGTGGTGCTTGAGTTAGTTGATTATTTACATTATAATTGACAAGGTCAAGGATTCAAATCCCACCATAACACTTTTCCTTCCATAGTTTTGTAGATTTTCCTAGTCTCACATATGGTGTGGATCATTCCTATATCCTTTATGAATGTTTTCCTCTTCTCATTTCTCTTCCTCGTCTCTTGTGGACGCTTGCAGGTGTTACGAATCTACCCTATGGAGAGGTGTATCGACTCATGGTGGCATGTGCTTTAAAGAATGATCCAAGTTCAAGTTCGGGGTGGTGTCCTATGTGTGACCTGTGCTTTAAACGATATCTATAATTAAATAAAAATATATATATATATATATATATACATGTGCCCGAAATATACAATGTGTGTGATGTATTCCTTGTGTGGTATGGAAACCCATAATCAACAATAAAAAAAGAAGTAAAGAGGAACCAACTCAATTAGGGATTCACATCTCGTGAGGCCAAAATCAAAAATAATTATTTGAAAACGAAATAGTTTAGAGAAAACAATTATAAAACTATGTGGGTCGAATTAATATAACACCAAAATTAAAAATCGAAACTTTTTTAGAACTTGCATTTTTCACTTAAAGCTCTCACAATTACCCCGTTTTATTAAATGCTTGTTTTTCACTTTACTACGCCAAACCTTGTTTTTTGTTCGGTGTTTTATTTCAATAATTGACAAAATTAGAAATGAGAACGAATCAAATTCCTTGCAATCATGTTTTACAATTAATAATAGCGGAAATGAAAAGAAACATATTTCTATAAATTCAATGGTTTTAATGATACATCAATTAAAATGGACAAAAGCTACTCACTTGACTATATTTTATGCCGTCCACACCACAGATACTAATTATAGGAATATGTGATTTGAGGTGAATGAAATGATCTCTTACTTAAACTAAGCATACGTTAATCGTTAATTAAATATTCTTATTTTTATGAGGGGGGTATAACGATATAATACATTTCAATACATATCATATGTTACATATATATTGTAACTCGTCTAGATCCCGTAGTCGCTCGTACATTTCTCGACGCATCTACCCGCGAGGCGAGACGAGAAAAATGGAAAGGAAGAAAATTTGAAATAATTAGTGACCCCAGAATTCGAACCCAATGTATAAGGATACAATCATCTTTGGATAAACTCCTTAACCAACAGGTCATCACTCATATTGGCTTAATTGAATATTCCTTTCAACTAAAACACATAATAATTTAAAATGAATTCAATCATGAACCAATCGGGGCTCGAAATGAAATAAAAAGTTATGGGGCGAAATGAAATTAAATACGAAGCACATGATTGCATTGTAATCAACAATCCTTGTAATAAACGAAGTTTGATGTGAGAGATCGCATATCAAAATTCAAAGGTGTGTCTAGTGGCAGTGGCAGCGGCAGCATATTTGATTCTCCATGTCTCCTCTGCGCTCATCCCCACCCCATTGGCCATTATTGTTCACATATTTTGTATGGTGTACATCCACCCTGACCCTGCTGTCATTACTTAATCTTTATTTTTCGTATAATACAAATTGGATGCAATCAATCACTGCTGGAGACTCAATCATACAGTCCGTCCATGAATTGGTTTTTTTTTTTGATAAGGTCCATCAATTGTTAAATCACATTAGTTATCGGGCCGCGTAATCCACACGATCATTTCTCTTTGGGCCGGCTTTAAAATCCAAGGCCCGTTATGCTTAGCCAACGATTAATTTTCCGATTTTTCTTAATTAAAATTCAAAATTCTGACCAATATGTTTTTTAAAGGCAAATTGTTTCATTTTTTTCAGATGTTGGGGGGTACAAACGAAGCCCAGTGAACACAGAAACATCGATCAAAAAAGAGTTAACCGAAAAACCAGAAGTAGCGCACCAGAACACATAACAGAAGGATAGGGCATAGAGCCATGATAGAGATAGAGATCAGAACAATGTCTAATGGATAAATCTATTCATCTAATTTCTCCAGTCTCCATCGGAATTCCCTCCGCCGCCCCGAGAGTATCTAGCACCACCATCACCACCGCCATATCCTCCACCACCGTAACCACCTCCACCACGACCTCCATAACCACCTCCACCACCGCCTGCTCCGTATCCACCTCCACCTCCACCATATCCGCCGCCACCACGGCTGAAACCACCTCCACCTTCACGACGACCACCTCCGTAACCACCACCACCACCACCGCTGCGGAATCCTCCGCCTCCTCCACCGCTGCCGCGTGACTGAGCCTCGTTGACGGTTATGTTACGGCCGTCAAGATCCTGGCCATTCATCCCTTCGATCGCATCTTTCATCGCTTGCTCGCTTCCGAAAGTCACGAATCCGAATCCTCTCGATCTTCCAGTCTCGCGGTCGTTGATGATCTGGACAAGAAACAACCACAAAGCGAAAAATCGACGTCAGATTCTGCAGATCAGAAAAACGACAAATCGGATGAATCTGAAACTGAAAACGGCCGATCCTCATCTCTACTAAATCGAGATTGATTGAAGAGTGAACGTACCGATTCAGAGATCGAATAGTAACAGTAAACAAGAGTAACATAGTAACAGAGAACAATAACATAGTAACAAACAGAGATCAGAGAAAGCAGCCATTTCCAGCCGTATCGACCTTCGATTCGAGAACATCGCCGAACTGACTGAATGCTTTCTCCAAGGCTTGATCGTCGGTGGCCCATGCCAGACCTCCAACGAAACAACGGTACTCAACATCAGCAGAAGCCATTAGAAAATTCTCACACAGAAGCGCACAGAGAGACAAATTGAGGAAAACGAGATGCTTTGGGGACGGCTCTGAAGCGATACATTTATAGTTCGGAGACGTTAACCAGGGTTAGATCTTGACCCAGTCTCCGGGTCGAAGATATTTTTAGGTCTAGTTAAGGTCTGTTTGGTTCTGAGTTTATAGTGAACGGCCGTGAGTGTCGTGTGCGGTTTGACTTTTGAACTGCGTTTGACGGTGACGGTAAATGCTATATGGATAGAGTTATTTGCGTTACCAAACAAGTTTTAGGCGAAGGTTGGTGGGTGTATAATTGATTGGATGGTGGGGCCGGTTTTCACGTGATATTTTATTGGACGAGGGGATAAGCGCGGACAGCGGAGAAGATATTTTATCCTGAAAATACTTTAGCAATAAAATATCCGCAACAAATAATTTACTAGTATATTACTCTCTATATTTTTCTAGCTCACGTTTTGTCGGGTCGAGTTTTCGATAATGACCCACAATTTTCCTGCTTTTTGTTGAAGCCCAAGCGATGTAAAGTACGGAGTATTGTTTATTGGTCAAAAGTCGTACACAAATAATTCAATCAATTTTGCATGAACTAAATTCATAAAATGATTTTCAAACATATTTGCTTCAAATAGTATTTTACTGCCAAAAATTTGAACGATCCAATTTGAGGCTTGAGCCTATTTGATAACGAATGACTTGCAAATATGTCCGATCAGTGCAAGAGTGCTGAGAGCATTGTGCCGATACGACTTGGGTGATATAATTTACTGAAGCCCGATACGGCAAATGGGGTTTTTCTTGATCAGAGTGAGATCCGTCTGGAGAGGGAAAAAAGACACGATTATAAGATTCAAGTTGCTGATTGGAAGCTTCAGAGTATACAACTAATCATACCTTATGACCGAACAGATCACGTATATTATCGATGCCGTATAAAATCATAGTAGGCCTGATTCAGAGAAGACGAGAGAAGATGTTAAACATGTGCACGTTATGTTAGTAGCAAGTAGTGGTGAAGTGGTGATTTGTCTTTTACTAGCGGTTTCTAGAAATGTCTTACCTTTCCAGGGAAAGTCCCCATGCAATAACACGTACATCATCTGGAAGTCCCATGGGCAGCAACATTTCAGGGCGGAACATGCCAGAATTCCCAATTTCTACCCATTTTTTGAATCCTTCATGATAACTGATGACAGCAAAGCAAACAAATTAATATTCATTCAATCTAACACAATTATCTTTTTTGTGTCGTTGACTACCTACCTGAATATTTCCATACTGGGTTCTGTATATGGATTGTAAGCAGGCTTGAAACGCAATTTAGACATCCCTGCAATTCAAATATGATTATTGAGATCTTTAAACAAAGAATAGAGTCTAAAAGGAGAGATATCAGCCAGCTTCATGGTTCACTGCAAGAGCATTATGATCAATGGACCATGATAAGACAAATGAAGGACGGTATCATGATACATTCCATTTGATGCACCATCTGACACTTAAAAAATAATTGTTATCAAATTTAAATAGTGAAACTTTCAGCGGTTAAAATTACCTAGACGTGAGAAGAAGTCCTGCAAAACACCAATAAGGTCACCAAGAGTGAGCCCCCTATCACATATAAGACCTGAAACCACAAAAAGAGATCCTTAACATACTAGTAATACATAAAATAGAATGCACTACACTAAAGAGTACAACTGAGGTTTCATGAATTTTGTCTCTTTCTATTTGTGCAAGGTTGCACAAAAGATAACAAAACTCCAGTAGATCATTGTTCAATATCCCTATTCTTGCTAAAGCTGAAAATGAAACAGCTGTTGCAGTTGCAGTTGCAGTTGCAGTTGCAGTTGCACCCAGGAAGTATATCAAACTTATAGATCGTCTGGCTGCTACCAAATTTACGCGAGTCACTGAAGACTTGAGTAGAAATCAATTTGCAAACAAACAAATTATTCATTTTATTCAAAATGATAAACGATTGTTTCACCCTTTTTTATAAAAAGTTTAAACTTGGGTGAATGAAGAGGTAATTGAACAAGTGAACAACACTGAAGTCAAGATGCTTAGTTGCAACTTGCAATCCATGCATATGTACCTTCGATCTGGTGGAACTCTGCAAGATGTGTCCTATCTACAGCTTCGTTTCTGAAGACACGGTCTATAGAGAAGTATTTCTTTGGAGCAAAAGGTTTCTGCAATTATAACGTAGTCAGTGATATCCACTAATACAGATAACTTGCCTAGGCCTGATAAGGAGAACTTAATATAGCTACAACACAGTGCAACGTTGATGTCCTACGATCAATATCTAATCTAAGCGTACTGCGGGATATGACCCTGTGACGTCAGTCATATTTTAACTTTTTTTAAATGTAGACCCACCTGTGCAAGCTGATATAGCATCCTTGAGGACACAGCTGTAGTGTGGGTTCGCAGAAGGTTTTTATTTGCTTCTTCTCTTTTCCAATCATATGCATATCTACATGATGAACACAGTTGAAAACGTGTTTGTGTCAGGCTGCAGTGTGCAGAGTAACAGTTATTGTCAAAAATTTAAAGTCATACCCACGGGATCCATAGCCGCCAACCTCATGAACTTGCTTCACATGTTCAACGTAATCTTCAGGCAGCATTTTTGTTGTCGACGGAGCTTTACAGATGGGGAGTTTTTAGAATCAGAAAGACCAAACATCCAAATACACAATGCATAACAAATATCGAGTAGCACCTACTATGCAAGAAGAATGTGTCATGTGAATCACGTGCAGGATGTTGTTGCGGTTGGAACAAAGCATCAAAGTTCCAGAAGCTAGATAATTGAAGAAACACTATTAGTTTGCAAACACAATCGTGCAAACTGCAATTCCATAACCAAGTTCTGAAATGCTACCTGCTTTCGACATAGTTATTTGTAGGCATTTCCTCGAAACTGAAATTATTAACCAACTAATTCCAGTCAACACGGCATATTGTTATGCGATTTTGGTATAACAAGCAGTCTATAATTCTTACCCCATCATTCGAAAAATAGTTGTCAATCGATCCCGCACCTGAAACAAAGAAAATGTCATACCACGTCTCAATCTCATATGCATCAAGCACGTCCAATATAGAAACATATTGTATTACGGACATATAGAACTCGAAGTTATGTTCTCACCTTTAGCAAAGGATGGAGATAGCCGCCTTCACTAGGTTGCCCTTTGGCAGCAAAGTTGTACTCCTTAAACTCTAAGTCTTTCCAGTCACCTCTATCACAAAGAATTAACATCCATTACAAACATAAGCCAGAAAGATGACCTGATACACAACTACTTTAGATAGATTCTCAGTAATTAAAATAGTAGTGAAGTCACAAATCAAATGGGAAACAAACACATGGTGCACGTAAATAAGCACAGGGGAGTGGTCGGAGTTTTTTCTAGCACCCATGACCCACTCACCCACCAATGACATGAATATGAATTTGTTGAAGAGTCCTAATAGACTCTTGCTATTTGAACCATTCATTAATAAAGGCGCTGGCCGAGACCAGCTTTAATTAAAAAAAATAGACTCTTGCTAATAAAAATCGACTGATGTGATACTTTTATGCAAAAGTGAACGGACAATTTGATAATTACTCTGCTCTATGATAGGCATATTTTGGCTAGTTGTGCACCTCTGTAAGTTCTCTCGAGTGAGACCAGTAGCGGCTTTCCTTCTTTTCGGAGCAAAGTTGATTCCTTTGACTACAGAGTAACCCTTAAGCTTCCTAAATACGATGGAACAAATTAAAAACATCTAACAAGACAATTTTAGTCTATACACAATCACCAAATGAAAATCAGATAAGGAGGTTGCATATTTACTGCTCAGCGATAAGCTTTCTTTTCTTCAGTTCATCAATGTCGACTTGATCAACTGACTGGGATAATGTGTTAAACAATTTTGTAAACATTAGTGCCGCAACAACAATGAGATTAAGATATATAAGCCTAAAAGACGCAAGAGGGATTTGCATTAAAAAAATAGACATAAAAAGTGACATTAAAGTACACATACTTTCTCTGTCTTGATATATAAGAGGACGGGCGATAACCATCATCAGGGCTACAAATAACGATATAAACTAGGAACTTAGATGTGCACCTCTTTGTTTTGGATCTTGATCAAAAGATCTTTGACTCTGTCCTCCACGTGCTCCACCTACAATGAGAAAATTCAATTAAATTAATACAAAAACTGCTACTTGAACTTGCTGATAATTCAGCATGCCATCTTGTCAAGTCTTCTGATAAGGACATTTGTCGCTTGACATCTTTTGTCCGAAGACAAACTGAGACCAGTTATCGTTCCATAATCCATACTTATATAGATAAATTACTATTCACAACTTGTATAAGTAAAACATAAATCAAGAAAAATATCAGAACATCTTCTTCCATGCAGGATCACATGATAGTAACAAAGGACACAACCTACCTTTCTAGATACTAGCTGCTTTCCCATTACCAGCCATTTGCTCTTCATAGCATTTGTGCGGCCATTCTTAAAAACTGCTGGCCCTACCTTATCCTGCATCCATTCAAAACTTCAATAACCCATCGAAAAATGGTAAATCACGAAACTTTCTCACAAGTGAGAACCTTGGAACAAACTATACAACTATTGACTCCCAGGGGCCAGGAGACGATACACAAATGCAGCTAAAACATTTTTACTCACCTCCACACAAAAGGCTAGAAAATTGAAAGTATAAAGCCGCATTTCAATCTGCACAAAACAATCATTTATAAGTCCAACTACTCATGATATACTAACCTCCAACTCTTTAGGCGAAATCCCTTCTGCTGGTATTGCTGAGAAGAGTCTAAACTCAGGAGATCCTTCAGCAGCATACTCATTTCCTTCATCAGTCAAGATCCAATTCTTCTCCTCATATTCCTAAATAACAATTTAACTCATCAGTTCAATAACTTAAAATATGTAACACTAACACAACACATATCACATACACCCAAAAAAAACTCCTCAGATCTCCCAATTCGGTGGCGAAAACTGAAATTGAAAATGAAAATGAAAATTCACTTGCAAAGATTACGATCTGAATTGCAATGCTTACCGTCGCTATCACGTATTGAAAGCCATTAAGACTTTTGATTACGTTGACAACTTCGTCGTGCTCAAAGCCGTGATCGTGGGCGAACTTACGGGAGTCCGAAACGTCGGCGTTTTGGTCCAGGTAGCCGAGAATAGCATCCTCCGCCATTGTTGCGACCTCTGTTTCGTCGACTGAGAAGGCGACTGCAAATTAGGGTTTACGTGAGAAAATTAAAATTTCGTACCATGGACATTACGACACAATTTAAAAACCGACGTCATTTTTATATTAACTCGAAATAAAAAGCAAATATTATCTGATGTCCCCGAAGGGAATAAATGAAATAAAGTGAATAATTGAAAAAGCAAATAATCTGGGCCAATAAAAAATAAAAATAAAATAAAAAGCAAATAAATCTATATAAAATTGGAAGAGTCAGTAAAATACATAATCTGGGCCAATAAAATAAAGTGAATAAATGAAATAAATTTTTTTAGTTATTAAGTATATTTTTTGAAAAATACGTTTCTTTCCTTCTGAGAACTGACAGTCGGACACTATTGTTCTGATACAGATAGTCAAGTATTAAAACGACGTCGTCGTTTTGTTTTGTTTCGTTATAAATGATTGAAACACTGCCGAATTCGCAGCAACCCTACAAGCATTGCTTGTGGTGCAAGAATTCAGATATTTGCGACATAAAAATTTCCTGCTCAATGGCACATCAGGATATGTTTTTACTAAATGATGCTGAAGTGAAAATTTGTCCTCAATTCATAGCACAAGCGGATGCGAAAGGAGGTGACGATTTTCCATTTGAGGATTAATTTATTAACCAAAGTCGGGCTTTGGAGATGGACAAACAAGAGGAGCTTCATTCAACGGTAAAGGCTTTCAGATCTGAGGTTCTCGGCAATCTCAGTTTCCCATCTGTCTCCGTTCTCAAGCAACTTCTCTTTATCGTACAAAAGTTCCTGCAGAAAGAAAAAAAGTTGAAGGCCCACACAAGACCGAAGCAGATAATTGCTGGTTTATGAAAGGATGGGAATATCAAATTTACCTCGTGAGTCTCAGTTGCAAACTCGAAATTTGGTCCTTCGACAATGGCATCAACGGGGCAAGCCTCTTGGCAAAATCCACAGTAGATACACTTGGTCATGTCAATATCATACCTGTGGATACAGACAGTTGAGTGTGGGAAGTTATGTGCAGCAGTGCTACGGAGAAAGGCCTAAAGACCAATCTGGTTCTATTTACCTGGTAGTCCTACGACTTCCGTCTTCCCTCTCCTCAGCTTCGATCGTAATTGCCTGAGCGGGGCAGATCTGGTGGCCACCAAAGTTATATACATCAACAAGTCATTCTACAGAATCAATGATCTGGTGGAAGCAAATAAAATGCAGCTACAAATGCGGGAACAAAGAAACTTGCACGCTATAGGCGCATAAAATGTCACTTGCTATGTACTACATATCAGTTTGAAGTTTGAACGACAAAAAATAGTTAATGTACAGAAACTCAGATTTGTCATTAACAGTGATACTCCACGGACCGCAATTACTTCAAAATTCCACATTGATCTTTGTAGGAAAAACATTTAGGTGTTTCCAATGTCTGCACTACAATTGTAGTGACTGCAAACACAAGTCAGCCACCCAGCTAATGATGAAGGTAAAAAGACTCCATTCAACAATCTATTTTAAAAGAACTATAAATAAAAGCAAAGTTGAGACGACAGTCAATGTAAAATATTACAAAACACAATTGAGCTAATTCTTACAGCTTCGCAAAGTTTACAAGCAATACATCGCTCTTCTCCAGTTGGATAACGCCGAAGTGCATGTTCTCCACGAAACCGAGGGCTCAAGGGACCCTTTTCAAATGGATAATTGATCTGCAGACTAGTACTCATTAGGTCAAATGACTCAAATCCAACTAAGATACAAGAGCTAAATCCTCAAGTACAGAGACACTTACCGTGACTTTTGGTTCAAAGAAGTACTTCAGGGTCAACATCAGTCCTCGAACCATTTCGGTGAGGAACAGAGTGTTGATACTTCTCTCAAACACTGCACCAAGAAAAATATCATCAGTGCTGATAATTAGCAAAAAATTAAACAGATCAAAATCACAGTGATATGCGAACACACAAGATCATTTTGAACAACAGATGGATTACCAGTGCTCCAATCTTTTGAAATTTCTTTGGCTAGCACCTCTCTCTCTTCATCCTCTGAGCTCAATATAGAAGACAAATCAACAGTTATAAAAGCATAGTTTACGACAATTACACGACTACGATGCCCCTGAAGTCCAGTATTTGTAGGACTTGCTGAAAGGCATTGTCTAACTATTAATATTAACTTCTCAACTATTTTTCTCTATTAATAGATCATTTGTATAGAACAGGAAATCTGTTTGCACTCTTTAATATCCAAGGTATCAAAGTTCAAAATTCAGTTTTAAGCTATTATAGTCCGCTTTACCCACACCTCTTGATGCTCATATTACTTTCTGTTACAAACAAAAATGAATGTCAATTATAAGGAAAGAAAAGACTCCATGACAAGGCATGAATACACATATAAAAAAACTTATTCAACACAGACTCAAACTGTTATTGCAGTGCCACACACTTTAAACGGATAGGAAGGCTTTTAGACAAGAAATAGGCTAACCTTGCTTAGAGGAAAAAGGATGAGCATTGAATCGCATTGCATACTGACTTGAACCAGATAAAACCTTGCAGAAGTGTTTATAAAATCAAAACATAGGAACTATTTAGGTCGAATATTGAGCATCATAGCTAACAGTTTACCATTGACATGAACAACTGCCCAAGTGTGTTGAGGTCAGTCAAAATAAGGGACAAAACCTTTGCTACTCCCAAATGATTAACAAATCAATGCAACCAATTTTTCAATCCCACCTCATATATGAATTACTAACTCCCAACTCCAAGCTCAACCATTCCAAAGTCGAAATGAATCATATTGCACCATACACTCCCTATTAATGAGCTGTAATGTTATACAATCAATTATCGACTATTTAACAACTATAAGCTGTCGGAATCCCTTAACGTCAATCAATTAGGAAAATTAAGTTTTACTAGCTCCAAAATTCTATTAACAGTTAAACACTAAATAAGCAAAACATACATCTTTCTAATGCCAAATCAATGGAAGAAAAAAATTCAATCCATTACTCCCTATAATTAAACATACTTGATTCATTTCAAGACGTAATTCATATAACTCTCACTTAATTGAACTCATGAGTATCACCACAGGAAACCCTAATCATATCCAAACCTAAAGGCCAAACCTTTGCATCCAAAACAGTATGAAGAAATTCAATACAACGTCAACAGCATCAAATCAAGATGGGTGGCGTGGCCGACCCTAATCCATAAAATTGGACGAAAACAAGAGGGTATAAATTAGTCACTCACGATCTGCCGAGCGCGAATTGCTGACATGGACCTGCGAGCTAAAATAGCGGCCATTGTTAATCGACGACGATGTCTTCACCAGCTGACTGACACTTTCTCCCACCGGCCACCTCAGAATCGCTCGCCTGAGATTCGATCGTGCACGAAATGAAGCGAGCGATGCGGGGAGGTCGAGATGTCCAGACGTAGACCGACGTTCAAAACGCGGCGTTTAGTTCGAGAGTCATTTGTAATCGCCAACAACATGTACCTACCATTTGTAATTTCATATACTATTGT
Source organism: Rhodiola kirilowii (assembly GCA_033675215.1). NCBI lineage: Eukaryota > Viridiplantae > Streptophyta > Magnoliopsida > Saxifragales > Crassulaceae > Rhodiola > Rhodiola kirilowii. Next base: position 3,446,454 of record CM066193.1, on the reverse strand, counting down.
TCAAGATACATCATGTATAAAAGTATTGGGATCGACATGTAGTAGAATATACTTTTGGGGCCGAAGTGTGAATATTAATTTAAGCAGAGGACCGCCTTGGTGGTGTTTGAGTTGTTCAGCAATGTCGTCGTTGTGTAGATCAGCTGCGATTTCGAGTTCGAAGTCGTTGACGCTTCGAGGTTGAGTTGATTACATTTTGATTTCGTCATTTTACTTCAAGTTTCCAGGATTCAGTGTATTTGTTGATTTTGACTTTTTTTTTTTTAAATTAAATTCCACTATGATAATCAAGGAATGTACAAGTATCAAACTCATGTCGGTGCATCGAAGGGGGTTCGAACCGTCGTGTTAGATTTTGACCGTCTCGTGTTAGATTCCACTACGAACCGTCGTGTTAGATTTTGACCGTCTATGACTGCTAGACCACTACCCATGGTGCGTATTTATTGATTTTGACCGTCTCGTGTTAGATTAGGTTTTGGTTATTGAGATTGTTGAGTCGATAATGCTGCATTTTTGTGGAGCTGGATGGCTCACGGTGATATGACAGATTGACAACAATTCTTTTGTTCAGATTTTCAATTTGAGTCAATATTGGATTTTGTATATATTTTTGGTTTTGTTGTTTCTGTAAAGGGATGTGTTAATCGCACCCCTCACAAGACAAAAAAATTTGTGGGCCCCATGCCCATTTGACAATTTAACCCCTCTTTACAATTATATTTACATGTTATGCCATTTAATTTTGTATATGTTTTAAAGTTTAATTAAATGCTAATTTAAATTCAATTAAATAATGATTAATATTATAAATTAATTGTACCTAATATAAGTTATTTGTATCATATTTATTTATATTATTATAAATCAAAAAAATTAAAATTAAAATACAACATGTGCCAACTTTTTAAAAATTATTGTACTTGATTTTTTAAATTTTAATTGAACTTATAATTAGGAGTGAGTGAGTAACTAATTTTATTTTATTTAGGGCGAATAATAATTTATTTCGTTTAGTTTGGATTTAGGACGAATAATAATTGATTGGATAGCTCAACATTAAATTAGATTCAACAACATGCAACGGTGCTAAAAATAAATACATAAACAAGTAGACATATTTAATCAATATTTCCTCCAAATTGTGCTCCTGGAGGCCCCATGCTTGTGATTTCGCGCCATAAATCAGCTCGTACTTGATATGAGGATGCCCATCCTTTAGCTTCGTACGATGAATGATTCCACCACCATGTTGGTATAGGTGGCACCGGATGATAAGGGTGCAAAAAAAGTTGTACGAAGTGATTGCCAACGTGTCCGATAACTATTTCCATGCGCTCATTGTCTCTAATCGGAGGGGATCTTAATGGCAAAATAGACAACACACTGATACATTACGACAAAATAGACAACTCACTGACAAGGTCCATAATTTATTTTTTTGAATTAACAGTAATATCTCATTAATTAATATATATTACATATATTAACTTCTAAATACATGTAAGTTAAAATTATTAACTATAATATATGTAATATATTAATACTAATTTTTAAATATTTTTAAATCATCATTTATAGTATATAATATATATTATATTAATACTAAATTTTAAATATTTTAAAATCACTTGTATATATTAATACGAAATTTTAAATATTTTAAAATCATTTTTTAGAAATTTTAAATATTTTAAAATCATTTTTTATAATATATATAATATATATAATACATATAATAAGTAGAAGGGCAGAATGGGAAATATACCTGAGCCCCACATGGGGGGTGTGGGGGGGGGGGGGTGCGATTAACACTGGCCTAAGCTATTTTTGAATAATCAAGTGATTATTAAAAAGATACTCTATAAAACTATGAAATTACGGATTTAATTTGAAGTTGGTAGTGATTGGAGTAGTGGGAGATTTGGAAATGCTGTTTTCATTGTGTTTGATGATTGCTTTGTGGCTGAGGTGTTATATTTTTAGTACTGTATATTGCTGTTATTACATAGCTTTAGAGCATCCTCCGTCATGATAAAAAAAATCATATCATCCATCTCTCATCTTTTTTCTTTCTCATCTAATCAACCCTCATGATTTTTTCAATCACATGCACCCCACTCATAATCCAAAAAAAAGTTTATCATCAATCTCTCTCACCACTACATAAATTATAGCTCATAAATGTTAAGATTAATAAAAATATATCAAAGTGTATCTCGTTTTATAGAGTTCAAAAAATTATGAATATTGGTATTTATTTTGATTTTTTTAATTTGTAATTTAGAAGATATATTCGTTGCAAGATCAAAATAAAAACTGTACTGTTTCTTTTAGATGATCAAAAAAATCATGGTGGCCGTGCATAATTGTTTTGAACATCTCCCATGCTTGCTTTCTATGCTCCAAAAAAGCATGGTGGGGATGCTCTTATGCTACGGATAGTAAGTTGGAGCCTTGGAGGCTCTGGTTGTTTTGATACACTATCGTGGCGCGATGGGATAATAGAAAGTTGCATCAGTTTGATCTCATATATACTTTGCAAGAGTTCGTCTAATCTAATGCTCGTAATTCTTTAATTTCGAGCACTGGAAGATTTTATCCTCCTTGGCTTTGCCCTCGATAACTGAAACAGAATATGTCCTTCATTGTAGGCTTCATCCCGCGGCTGATGTAGTGAGGGTAATTTGAGTGGATAAAAATCATAAAATAGATCCCTGAATGAGGTTAAGATTCGGTTTCTTGAATTATGTTTATTAGAGATATGATTAGATAGCCAAAGATATCCTATTATAAGATATACATCAGAAGGGGACGGATCTGGTACAAAGTACTTTTAAAGTACAAAGTACAAAGTAATAATAATCGTTGATTGAATTAGATTAATGGTTTAGATTAATCATCCAAATTAGACGGATGTTAAACGGCTGTTATCTTTTAAAGTTATGTAGGGGTAATTATGAGATTTCCTTTTACTTTCCATATCACAGTAGACGAGATTTTCTTTACCAAGCCGATCGTTTTTACGAAGCTTTCCAGTACACCAGAATCTCTCAACGAAATCGATCGTATTCACCAGGTAATCTCTCGCCTTGACTACTTCCGGACGATTAGCTATGGCGACTACTTCGATTTTGCAATTTTGACACCTTCGATTTTTCATTCTAGGGCTATTCCGCACTTCGACTGACCTAGAGCGAAAATATGGATAAAAGCAACTCGATTTGTTCCCAGGCAAGTTGTTCGTAATTCGTACTAGGTGAACTCGAGTAGTGAACTGATTTGTTCATGATGTGTGATGAAATATTGTTTCAAAAACTGAATTTGTGATATTATACAGCTTTTTCAATTGCATTAGATTCAATCGTATGAACCGAATTTTTTTTTACCAACGTTACCTGTTAATAATGCAATCGATGGATGGTTGATGTCGTGGTACAGGTAGAAAGGTTTGTTGGTATTATGTGAATGGAAAATTGATTTGTGAATGCTGCATTTAAAAGTTCCTAATTATGCCATTACTCTCCTTAGATCCTCTTCTTTCCCTGATCTGATATACTCGCCTATAAATTAGAAGCAGCCTTCCCTACTCTAGAGAAACATTTCGACTGCTGACATTAGATCCTCTTCAGGACCGGTCTTTAGTGATACACTGACTGTTCCTTGTTTCACTCCTCCATGTGAATGAAATTTAGGACTATGTCTTCATCAACATCATCACCTTCATAAGCCGCCTCTGATTCTATCCTTTGGATTTCCTTAAAGAATAAATAGCTTCATCAATCATCATCTATTTCATTTACATTTCCCTGCATAATTCTGGTCTTTTGATTGTTTTTTCTCGTTTCCCTCTGCTGCCTTTTTTGATCTCCTTAAATACTTATCTCTTTTCCTCCTGTTTATTCTGTCTGTTGGAGTTCCATCTTTTACGACTTACAGTTGACAAGTGCATTTTGTGGACACTCACTAAATTGCAGGTCAAAGAATTAACTAGCAAAATCACAATTATAAAGGAAGCTATTCAGGACTCAACTGTTGTTGAAGTGAAGGTAAGCAATGACTTTGCTGCGTTTTCAATGTTGTTGTTCATGATACATTCGTTCTTGATGTGCCATTAACTCGATTAAATTGTTTGAATGCCTTTGCCGCGTTTACAGCTTGCCAAACTGTCATTCATGATTAGAGGATGGTTAATTTTGAGGATAGCTTTCCATGGCTCATTGTTTTCTTATCGTTGGAACATGTCATACTTCTGAGTAGGATAGCTTAGGATAATGTGAGCGAATTGCCAAAAATCACCTTTTTTTGTTTATCCTTATTAGAACAGTTTATGCATACATGTAGAGGCCATCGGACCACCTAAACACACGTTTTAAATAATGTTGAATATAGTATGTGTTCGAGTCATTCATTCACTTTTGTAGACAGTAGATATTCTTTTTTCAGAATCATGAAGTCTGATGCACAGCCAAACTTATATTATATAGTTCCTGGGTTGTGTATGTTGTTGTCTGTTCCATGTTTTTCACACCCTTTGTGTACAAATTCAAGTGAGTTCTTGATATCATCTATGCTTGGCTATGTGTTTTGATAATGTTAGTTTATTGGGTGTTGGTTGAGAACGTGTTTTGATTGATGTAGGACTTAGGAGCACCATTTATTCACTAAACTGTACCTGTGTTCATTAAATTGTTACTGTGTTCATTAAATGGTTTCTGTGTTCATCAAATAATCGATGGCTTATTTTTGGGTTTTGCATTGTTCACTAAACTGTAGCTGCATTCATTAATTAGATATTGCGTTCACCAAATAATGATGCCATTGTGCAATTAATCGTAATGTAGTTTTAAGTATTTAGGTATGACATTCTTTTGAATAAAGCTTTAGACTTGTTGGTTGATTTATTTACTGCAATTCTGAATTTGTTCCTAAATGCTGAACATACAAGCTTTAGTAAAAGAGGAAGGTTTGTGACTTAATATGCTTGCATTTACAGGAAATCTATTGATGGCTCCCACTGTAGGAACACTTTGCAGAGAACTTTGATGTCTCCTCATCTATAAAAATTTAGAAGAACTTTTCAGTATGGACGTCGCGTACGGCTGGAATCCGGCAGCATACTTCAGTGAAAAAATGCAACACTAAAATACCCAAAGCACAAATCAACAAGTAGTTCTTTTAATATTATGTCCACTACCCATATGTAAATGTATGGAATACAGGGTTATGTGTAAACACATCTGGCAAACACTATCACAACTATGTAGTGAATACAGATTTATGTTGTGAACACAATTACTAATTGGTGAATACAACACTTATTTTGCGAATACAGTTTTTATTATATGAACATTTGGAATAAAAGAAGTTCTTCTATCCCCTAAGTGTCTGAAGCTATCGTGTCGGTTTTGACTGTTGTAGTGTACCAACATTATTCATATGTTCTGTTAATGTTATTGCCTATAGATGTCAACATGCTAATGCATAACATTTATATGTTTGAATTTGGAAACTTATCCGTTTCTGGTTGCTATAATTACAGAATGTCGAATGCACTTTGTTTATTTCAGGTGATTATTGATTAGTTTTTATTGAAATTATGCTTGGTGTCAAATATGAGTTTTGGTGATTAGATCTTGTGGTCATTTAATTTGTTGGTAGCAGGTCAAAACAGAGTAAATAAGCACTGAGTTCACAAAATAAATGTTTGTGTTCACAAAATAATGTTTGTGTTCACAAAACTAAATTGTGATTTTATTTTATTTTATTTCGAGCAGCAGCAGCAACCATGATTTTTGCAGTCAATCCGCAAATTCATTTCTTTGTTCAATACAGCTGCCTTGATATCCAAAACGTACAAGGTTTCAGCAACAATACATATACTCAAAGAGACGGAAAAGCCCTGGTACAGATAGGCGATCATGGTATTCATCTTCTTTAAATTGTTCAATATTTGTACATGAGCTATCGAGTTGATCCACATACTGACTAATCATCTGCTCCAAAATACTTGAAGCTTTTATAGCCGAGCTAGCGTTAGACATGATATTTTCTGTATATACAACAAAGAAGACAAACATATCATTGAGTTATGTGATGGAGAAGTAGCTAGATGTAGTGAAAAAAAAATGTAGCAAGACATTGTTAATTAGGACTATCAAAATCACACAGGCAACAAACACCCAAGAGACTGACAGCCCTCTCTTGATAAAAGTCCACGCCTTTAGGTAAATTTCTCCTCAAACCAAACACGATCAATCCTCCAGCACGGACCACTCGTACTCGAGCAATTCACACCAATACTAATGCAAAAATAGAAAAAAGCTCAGATACGTAGAGAAGTGAAACAATTGAACGCTGAGTCGTACATAAGTGAAACAATTCAAATTCTGTAGTTTTACTAAAAAAATAAATCTCACTGAATCTACAACATAAATTGAACCATACTCAATGACCATCAAATTCCAAAATCAGCAGGGAGAGAACTAATGATGACACCATCAATTAAAACAATACCAAAATCAGCACCTTCAATGCAGTAAATTCAAACAATAAAAAAATTCTTACCAATTGGAAAAAGCAGCAACTCACCAGGTAATTTCTCGAAATTCTATTCATGTCTAGTGCTTTCTCAGATGACTTTTTCTTCAAATGCCAAGCCTTGTTGCTGTCCATGGCTAACTCTTATCGGGCCAAAGAGAAGAAGGATGAAGTTTCTGCGGAAAATTAAAGTGTCAGAACAAAACTCATCAGAGAAAGATCATATAGCCGACAAACATAAATCACTAGCACTGCAATCCAACGCCATAATCAACAACATCATCAAACATCAGTGGCTTAGTTCCTCAAGTGCTTGCGGAATCGCCCCAAATCCTTTCCAAGTAAATTGATTACTTCTCATCTAAATCAAGCATTCACTAAATCAACATACCACCGGACTGAAGATTGAAGAAAAGAAAAGCAAAAAACAGGGAATGCAAATCAACATCAGTCAATTTAACAAAACTGCAATTCCAATAACCCATTGGACCTAATTTTTAGGACAGAACAAAATCCAGATCCAACTGACCTTCCTGCCAGATTCTGAGTGCACCGAATCCATCACCCACCAACTCAAGCTCTCCCTACAACCCAGATATCAAAACCAAAGTTCAAATTTCAGATCGAAAACAAAATCTAATCAACCTAATACAAAAACCTAGTTTAGAAATTACCGTATTTGAGCATCTTGAGAAACGCATCTGATATTATGTGCATAAAATCAATCAAACCCTCTTCCCGACCTCCTCCATATACTGGCCTGACTCCGTCACCACCACCCAAGACTTCGTCCCCGCCGTTGCTTTTCGCCTCGTCTGCGAGAATACCGTCGCCTTGCTCATCGGATGTTTCGAGAGCCGATTCGAAGGATCGAGGAGAGAGAGGAATAGAAGATCTGAAAATTAATTGTTTTGATTTTGATTAACGACCCTAACTCCGTTTATTTTAAGATAAGATTACGTTTATGCCCTTATTTAATCGATTAATTTGAAAATTAACAATTAATTCATGGATAAATATTGACCATAAGATATCTAATCCAACGGTTTTAATTACCTTGTACTGTGTACTTTAAAAATCACTTTGTACGTGATCCAAATCCTACATCTCAGAATATATGATTGTTATGTGATGTATATATTTGATATTATCTGTATCTCTATGTTCTGTATATAACGACTGTTTATCAATAACATCATTCGTTCTTCTATCTGAATAATGTTTACATCGAGAGTTCAAACTTGTCTGTATAACTTATAATCTTATATTGCGCTTTGACTGAGAAGCTCCTTTATTGATCCATCTTTTGTTTCTTCATGGCTTATTCTTAGACTTTGCTGTCCATCGATGACTAAGAAGACCTGCCCATTCGACACCTACATCGCATGAGGACACAATTCATTGTTGAACCTCAGCCGTACACTAAGAACCAGGTTAACTTCACCACCCCATTTCATCCCAAAATTATTACTGAGAGCTCAGTGATTGAAAACCACTCTTTAGGACTACACCTACACCAGTCCAACAAACTGAGCATATATATATATACATGTTCCTTTTTCTCTGCAGACTCATCAGAATTAGGGAAATACAAAACTTGTACTTTCAATTTGAGAAGGACAAGTGTACGATTTATAATGGAATGTACCCCAGCTCATGCTCCAATTTATTGGACCCCTGAATTTTATGCTGCTCTACCATTCTTGGATTCATGTTAAATCAACACGTGAAGGCATTGCCCACATCCATCCCCTCCGCATGCTCCCAGCTCCCCAATGTCCTCTTCCTCTTCCCAATAACCATATTACCATAGCACAAAAAACCAGGAGATAAGATCACAGCATGACACCAGAATGGTCCTACTACTCAGATCCATATATGTTCCATGAGAGCCTCCCAAAGTAGGTGAATTTGGATTTTCATTGCAATAACTTCATCCATGGTTTCTTGGTCAATGCAATGTTTGCATGACAGCACTTAATAGGAATCTTAATTTACAGCATCCGTGTGGAACCTGCTTTTTGTCCCATTGCAGGATTGTTTACAGGTAATGAAATGATCACATCAATTTAGAGTCTTCAAACCCGAGTTTTGCCAGCAGTTTTGTTCGTCTCTGTGGATTATTGGAGCAAGTTGCGTTGCCAGATTCACCCACTTTCTTGAATTATTTCCTGGGTTTAGACAACATTTTAAAATTTATATATTAGAATATAGGGGCGTGCTCCGTTGAGGACACGTGAATAGTGTGAGGACAACCTACCACAACGTGCCACTTGTCCCACTATTCACCCTATTCACCTGACATCTCACAAAGCACGGGCTCATTGGATGGTGAGTGGATGAGTGGGGTGAATAGTGAAACACGTGGCGCATTATGATTGATTGTTCTCACATTATTCACGTCCTCACACTATTCGTCCTCATTTGATCGCTCCTTTTAGAATATATATTTTTATTTCTCCTTTTTACAGTTGTTACCAGTATAAACTTCGGTTCTACAGTAATTTGCAGCTCTTTAGTATATGCTTGAATATATGCTTGATTCTTCTTCCCCACCAGGACCCGTGTGCTTAAAAGTCAAGTAAGCATTAAAATCACCATCAGAGGTCAGAATCAAGCAAACTTATTATTCAACACAGGGTTCAGCCGTTCAGGTCTTTCAGTACTCAGAATCTAAGTATTTATCTTTGGTTTTTCGGCACCTACTTTTGTTTGTTTCAATGTTTGGATTTTTTCTTCTTCTAATGGGTAATGTAATAAGTAGTATAATAATGCCAAAACAATGCACAAAAAAAAATAATGATTATTCTTTTGAATGAAATCACCTTTCTTTCAAAAAAAAAAATAGTATAATAATGATGTCTGCATTTTTCTTATCTCTTATTTGTCTTCTTCCTCTGAGTTTTCTATCTCGGCTACACTGTCGTCACCTTTGTCTGTTTCTGGGAAAAAAATCAGAAGAGTTGTCAAGAGATTTAATTTAAGCTCTAGTTATGTTCAACAGACTGTCTCACTTGATAGTTGATATTTAGCTTCTTTTCTTGGATACTGACTTTCTAATCTCAGTTCAATTCTCTTGGTTTTGAGTTAAAGTTGGAATTTCTCTCAGTTCACTGCTTAATTCATTTTTCAGGCAGCTTTGTAGTATTTGAGAGATTCTACCTGTGAATCAGTTTCAGCAAGAAATGGAGAGTTCTTGCGTAATATTGAATCAATCAGGTATGAATGGGTTCAAGATCAAGTCACCACCACCTTCAGCATACCACCACCAACCCTGCATCAAGAGTACAGCATCACTACCTTGGCTCGATTTGAGAGTATTTTATATCAGAATCTGTAAATGTGAGACTAATGCTTCAACTCCTGAGCTTCTCACACTCAATCACATACCACTAAATCGAGACACACTCTTAGAAGTTAATGGTGCTAGGGCAAGCATTTACTCAGATGGAGTCACAACACTTCTCAGAAGGGACAGAATAGATAAAAGATCCGAGGAAGCCACTTATGTCAGCACAGACAGTGTTAGAGTGACGGGAAGTGTCAAGTTTGAGGTTTTTGATAAGGATGTTTTAGTCCTGTCAGGAGTTTTGGAGATGATGTGCGACGACGTTAATGGGATGAGTGTTTATAAGAAGTCAGATTTCTGCAATGCTAAATGGAGGATGGATTGTGAATCAGATATGTTTTCAGGCTCAGGTTTCTTGAAGGGAATAAGTCACCATGCATGTCCTCCTAAAGTCGAGGTTTATGTGGCTGGTTGCTTTGCAGGCAGTCCAATAATTTTAACCAAGATGTTGCAGCTTGGTCCATTGAAAAAGTTGAGGAGGAAGAGTATGCTGGATACTATACCGGAATATGAGGCAACTGAATGCCTGAAAGACCCACCTCCTGCTGCTAATCTCTCCCTCCAGGTAGTTTTACTCATCATTTGATTATTGATTCTACTTCTTGATACTATATCACTTTCTTTGCGATTAATGCGTACAAAAATCAATAAATATCTTATCTTGCCTGTAACTAGGGATGCACAATTTGAGCCGGATCGTAAAAATTCCGGTCAGGTCCACGATCCATAATTTTCATAATTTTCTCTCATTCGAACGCGCACATAACACCGGTTTCTGGGGATCCGATTTTGTAAAAAACACAGAAAACCAGATCCCTATGATCCGGTTTTATTAAAAATGGGTCAGTTTTGTTAGAGCAAACTCAGATGGGTCATTTCTAATATTTGAAACTCAAAACGGGTTATTTTTGATAAACACTCGACAATGACCGAAAGTGGATAATGGGATAGAGGCACATGCCTGTCGATTTCGTGATTTAGTACCCAAATGGGTCTGCTTAATATTGTTTTCTTTCAGTCTTTTTTTGCCTTATTTGACTGATTGTTGGAGTTGCTGTGATTGACATTTCTCAGTATTGATGTGGAATTTCTGCTGAACATTCTAAATGTCTGATTTGAATAGAAATGGGAGAATCTTGGTAAAATTTTTGAAAAGGGAGAATATGGGCACTCTTGTTACATGGCAGACTATATGGAAGGCGAAGACGGAGAGCTCTCGTGGTTCAACGCTGGAGTGCGAGTAGGAGTGGGAATCGGGCTCAGCGTCTGCCTTGGAATAGGAGTTGGGGTAGGATTGCTTGCAAGGACTTACCAAGGAACCACTCGACGATTGGGAAGGAGATTGCTGTAAGCCTCAACCTGGTGTCTGGTCACAACTATGGATCAACCCACACATCAACTTCTGCATGCAATCAAAACACAAAGCTTCGCAGTGTCTTTTATGACCCGAGTACCTGACTTTTGAGTCATGTCACTTTTTCCTGTGTTTCTAGGCAGTTTTGGTTTAGGAACTTCTGTAAATGCTAACCAAGTTTTGACGATGCTAATAAATGCGAGTTTTCGTTCAGTGGCAATGGCTTGCTGGCTTTTAAATTCCTAGCGTTATTTCACAGGCCAAGTGCTCAGATCTGAGTCAATAAGATAATAAAACTGGCCTAAATATGAAATCAGGGAAACACACAGCCGTTGCAGCCAGACGAGGAAACAAGAAACACTTAGCTTTTCAGTTTCACAAGCATTATTACTGTTAACTGATATATACAGGACTCTGAATGTCAAACAGGCGACGACTTCATGTCACTGACGATATTTACAGTCTGGTACTGGCTGAGATTGTCAATCAAGCAGCCGACTGGCTCGGGAGAACCAAGTGTTGAAGGCTGAGACTAGGTGAGGGCAATCATCAACATTCCGAGTGGAGAAGCTCAGGCATTGCTTCAACATCTCTCGTGAATCTGACATTGGTAGAGTAGAGATGATTTTGAGAAATGTTTCCTCCAGCTCCACGGCTACTGTTTTAGGAGCAAGCATCATCTGCGAAGAAATATCCTTGCAGGCATTCAACACTGGAAGCCACTCTTTCACAAGCTTCATGCGAACCTAGATGAAAATATGTTGATAGTAATTACGTAACCAATCAATGTGGTGCAAAGCATAACAGTAAATAAAAATGAACAACAACAACCCTCAAAACAATGCCTCTTTTATGAAGGACCCTAACACATAAAAATGCTAATAGATCAGAACAACACAATAAAAGATAAAATCATTTACCCCGCATAACTGAGTCAAATACTGATTGAACATTATCTTGCTCTGCTATGTTATAATTTCATTTTTATTACAGGAAATCACAGTATGCCTCTTACTAACAGAACCAATGATTTAAAGACCTTTATTATTAATCGTAACCGTGTCATTTCCATCATCGAATTCACTTGAGCAGTACTAAGGCTGAGGAGGGCCTCATATTTATTGTCAATGTCACCACAATCATTACCTTTAGTATACATCTAACTTAAGTGTAACTCTTCATGGAAGCACCAAGGTATTACCTTTCCAATTTCAAGGCATAATTCTTAGCAACTACTCAAACAATTGACTTAAAAACAAGCTAAAGACCTCAGCAATCAAAAGAACAACAATGATGCTAAAGGAACAATATTTGAGGATGCAAGTAGTGACTGCTAACAAGTAACAACAGTCAACAGGACCAGGTGACACATCAGTCGCCTAATCAAATTTTCAAACAACCACGGTAATAATAACGCAATAGAGAAAAGAAGTAGAAAAAAGACTACCGATCTAGAAGCCACAATTGATCCAGAGGCAACTGCACTTGCAAGCCTGGAAATACACCTAAGCATAATATTTGCGAACCCGGGTACCATTTGCCTCGATGCTTCATCACGGAAGACCCTCAACAGTTCTGCAGACAAAGACTCCTGCTCACTCCACACTTTCACAGCAAAGTCAGCAACTTTCATGTCAATCATTCTCTCAATCACCCAAAACAAGTGCCTCGCACTCGTCATAGCTGTATGCAAATTCAGCCTCTGGATTGCCTCAGTCTCATTATTATTCCCCGCTCTAAACTCCGGACTAGAGTACTGCTCCAACGACTCCCTAACTATCTTCAAACACTCCCCAAATACAATCTCTAACACCCTTTTTGCCGAGTCCCTGGATGAAAAATCCCTCAATAGCTTCGCAACAAAAGCTTTCACAAAGGCCCCATTCGGATGGTTATACAAAGCTGACATAATAAGTCCTTGAAGCATTTCCTCCCTAGCTTTCTCATCCTGAGGGGTCAGTCTAGCCATCAACTCATTCGATTCCTCTTCATTCAACAATGGCACCAAAGCCAACACCTTTTTCTCCTCCTCTTCCGTCCATGGCACCGCTTCAAGAAATGAAACACAAGCCCTCACACACTCCTCAAACAACAACTCCAGGGCAACAGGCAACAGCGCCAGCGCATTAGCAACACTACTCATAGCATTAACCAAATCATAACTGTAAAGAAGCTTCAACACAGTCAAATAAACATCAAACGAACCAGTAGCAAGCGTAACTCCAAAACTCAGCTTCAGCGGCTTCTTCTCCGACTCACTCACCGCCACCTCCCTCTCCTCCACCTGCCACCGATCCGACAACGAAGCAGCGAAGTACTTCGACCTCGCCAACACCTTCGAGTGCAAATAGACCTGAATATCACTCTTCTCCTCCATCGAACTCGATCCATCCTGAAACGGCCCCGGAGCGACAAACAGTCGAAGAATCACATCAGCGGTTGTCGGATCGTTGAATCCGCCGGGGTCGGCGGTTACAGATAATAAATTTGCGTTCAACGAGGAGGAGGAGGAAGATCGGCGGACGCCTCGGCGGTGCGTGGCGTCCTCTAGGGCTCCGTCTGGGAGGCAGTTTTCGATCACCGCGTAGGTGGAAGACGCCGAGGCTGAGCGTTGATACGCTCCGCTGCTTCCTCCGACCGTCCGATGGCGCTTCTTCGAAGAGCCTCCGCCGCTTGCGGCTGCCGGCGCTTCCCTCGTCATCTTTCCGAAAATGAAATCTCCAGAAAACTCTTCGATTCCAGTCGAAGATAAAATGAGATCGAACGACGATGATCTATGTCGTTTCAGTAGTGCGTACAGCATGCGTTGCACTTATATACGAAAAATTTTCTATTTTGCTCAAAATTCGAAATTTGATTCCCTTTTTACTCAACTTCCAAATTACATTCCCAATTTACTCACGTTTTTTAAGGCGCCGTTGACAACGGTGCCTTAGAGCTAAGGCGCTCTTGTGGACGGCGGTTTATGCCTAGTGTCATGTTTTAACAATAAAAATAAAGCTGACTGGACAAATTATGCCAAATAAACTTAAAACGCTGTTCTCTAGAGCGTCTAATGCTAAGTCGCTGTTGGGAACAGCGGCTTAACAATGATAGTGAAAATTTATCCAAAGGAAGTTTGCCCTAAGCCGCTGTTCCCAACAGCGGCTTAAATCAAAATGCCATGTCACTAATATCACTCAACATTATTTTAAATATATGCAATGTGGCTTAAACCGCCGTCCACAAGAGCGTCTTAGCTCTAAGGCGCCGTTGTCAACGGCGCCTTAGAAAACGTGAGTAAATTGGGAATGTAATTTGGAAGTTGAGTAAAAAGGGAATCAAATTTCGAATTTTGAGCAAAATAGGAAATTTTTCGTTATATACCCTATCCTCCAATAAAATCACGCCACGTGTAATTGCGTTTATTAAAGAGGGAGAGAAGACGAAAGGAGCACAGATTTCACCAGATCTGATAAGCAATGGATGAGAAGCTGATAAAGAGATTGGAGTCGGCGGTGGCGCGGCTGGAGGCGCTGGCGGTTGGAGGCGGAGGTGGTGATGGTGATGTGTCAGAGTCTGATCCGGCGATTTTGGCGTATGGAGATCTCTCGGCGCAGTTTTTGGGGAGGATTCTGGGCGCGGCGGAGAAGATTGGAGGGAAGGTTTTGGAGGTGACGAAGGTTCTGGCGGAGGCGTTTTCGGTTCAGAAGGAGTTGCTTGTGAAGATCAAGCAGTCTCAGGTTTGTGATTGTTTGAAATTGAAATTCGGTTGTGTTTGATTGAAAGTGTTGACATTGTTATGCTGATTGTATATATTGATGTAGAAACCTGATATCGCTGGTCTAGCTGAGTTTCTGAAGCCGCTTAATGAGGTGATCATGAAAGCGAGTGCATTGGCGGAGGGAAGGAGGACTGATTTCTTCAACCATTTGAAGGCAGCTTCTGATAGTTTATCAGCTTTGGCATGGATTGCATATACCGGGAAAGATTGTGGTAAGATGATTATTTGATACATTGAAGCTGATGGTTGTAGTTGTGAGATTGTGTATCTTATAGCTTGCTGTATGTGCAAGGTATGAGCATGCCCATTGCTCATGTGGAGGAAAGTTGGCAATCGGCTGAATTCTACAACAACAAGGTAAGTTATTTTTTGAGGAGTATTTTCGGCTACTGGCTGTTCTGTAAAATTTTCAGTATCTCTGATGGATATGATGAGGCATTGAAGCTAGTACATGATGGGCTGTTTTGTGATTACTTTATTTGGTTGTAATCCTACCTAATCCATTGTTGATTCATTTAATGAAATATATCACCATGCATATTCCTTACTGTGTCTTGGGGCAATAGTTTCTTTTTCTCTACCGAGTAGGTTTGTGAAGCCTATTGTTTTTTGTGTGATAATAAGATTATCTCCTTTCTTAATGTTCATTTTCATGGAAAATGAAGCTAATTCACTGGCATGGTGTAATATGGTACACAGATACTTGTGGAATATAGAGGGAAAGACCCTAATCATGTGGAGTGGGCCAAGGCTCTGAAGGAACTATATTTGCCTGGCTTGAGGGATTATGTCAAGGCATTTTATCCTCTGGGCCCTGTTTGGAGTGCTACTGGTAAGGCTTCTGTTTCTGCTCCATCGAAACCTCCACCCACTTCAAAACCTTCAGCACTGGGCGGCCCTGCACCTCCACCTCCTCCTCCAGCTTCCCTTTTCGCTTCTGACTCTTCTCCAGCTGAATCGTCGCGTCCCAAGGCTGGAATGGCAGCCGTTTTTCAGGAAATTGGTTCTAAACCAGTAACAGCAGGTAAGCTGCCTACCCAACGATGCTTTTTTCTTTCTGTTGTCTTCGTTTTTGCAGTTGTGTGCTAGCATTCACTCTCCATTACCTGGTTCTCAGGTCTTAGAAAGGTGAGTGATGATATGAAGACCAAGAACCGGGCTGATAGGAGTGGTGTGGTTCCTACGGTTGAAAAAGGAAGCAAGTCAAGTACACCTTCATTTTCTAAAACTGGACCTCCAAAGCTGGAACTTCAAATGGGTCGCAAGTATGTATAATTATTCTGTGAAATGTGTGTTTCTCTTGGGAAGTAGAGTAGGTATCTTCATGCCAATATTATCTTGTGTGGCAGGTGGGCGGTTGAGAATCAGATTGGCAAAAAGAATTTAGTTATTGATGACTGTGATTCGAAACAATCTGTGTATATCTATGGATGCAAAGACTCGGTCCTTCAAGTTCAAGGTATCTAACTTATCTAATAAACAAACAAATTGAAGAAGTACAACTGCAAGATTTGCAAGATCATTAACTGGTGATAAATTTTGCAGGAAAGGTCAACAATATCACAGTTGACAAATGCACTAAGATGGGAATTGTGTTCACGGTCAGTACGATACTCGTGCAAAAGAGTTTATATTTTAATGGCCAATCTAATAAGTGCTCGATGTCTGAGTGCAGGATGTAGTTGCTGCTTTTGAGGTTGTAAATTGCAACGGCGTTGAAGTGCAATGTCAGGTATCTTGAACACTTTGCAAGTTTATTAAGCTTGAATAAAACAATGTACCTGCATTTTTACATCTGAGGATTGGAACCTTTTCCGCGTTATGTCAGGGCTCTGCTCCAACAATATCAGTGGACAACACGTCTGGCTGCCAGCTGTATTTGAGCAAAGAATCTTTGGGCACATCTATAACTACTGCTAAGTCCAGTGAGATAAATGTACTTGTGCCTGCCTCTGAGTCTGATGGTGATTGGGTAAGGTTTCCGGCTTTGTTTGTGTTAGTTAATATCATGAATGTTCCTCCTGGTCCTTTATGCATGCTCTAAATGTGGGTGGAAAATATGATGCATGCTTTACTTCCTAGTTCTAACTAAATAGCACTATGAGATGGGGTAAGGTTTATGATTAAGGTTAAGGTTACTGAGGGCAAGGTGGTGGCATCCATACTATACTACGTAGTAAACACTACTTTTAACCCAATTATTGGGTAGCGTTTATATTCGTACTTGTAACCCTGAAGGGACGAGGATTTTGCTCGGAATTAAAAAATATGATTAAAATAGCATGTAGAACCTCCTGAACAGCATGTGGTAGATATTTATTAGTTTGATAGAGCATGGGGCAATGGTTATGTGGGGCTCATTCCAAATACTTTTGAAGAATACTTTGGGACTGGAAACAAATATCAGCACTTATATTTCGTTTTCTTTTCTGTCAACAGGGTGAGCATGCATTGCCGCAGCAATACATCCATGTCTACCAGGATGGCCAGTTTGTAACTACTCCCGTTTCACACTCAGGAGCCTAAACTACCTCAAGCTTATACAGCTACATATTGTGGCCTGTCCTTGTTTTACATATTTTACCCTCCAGATAGTTAAGCTCAGCTTCTATCGAATCAGTTTCCCCTCTTCTCCTTCGTAGATGGCGTTTAATCTGTTTGGTACTCTGGGTTTTTTTTCCTTTCATTCTTTGATTCTGTCGAGTCTCCAAGGTTGTTTTGTTGTGGTTTGTTGTATTCCTGTGGCTTTATAGCCCTTGCTTGGCCTGTGTTATAATACATGTACAACATTTTTGCAAGCTGGCTTCAAATGTACTTGAACCAAGTTACCATTTGCAGCTGGGTTATTAATCCAAATGCCTCTCTTTCAAACTCAAAACACTCGAATGCTTCTTTTGAAACTCAAATAATCAGAATGTTTTTTTTTATGTTTCCGATTTCTTCAAAATTGAGAATGTGAATTTTTTAATATTCCCGGTTTCCCTCATATCTGGAACATAAATAAGGAATACGTGGCTGGGTTTGGGGCATGCGTGGACGAATATAGGGGCATGTTTTAATACATTCCCGGTTTGAGGGAAACCGGGAATATTGAAAATTGATATTCTCGGTTTTGGGGAAACCGACTATTACAAATTGACATTTCCGGTTTTGGGAACTTAGAATATAAAAAAAGAGCATTCTAATTATTTGAGTTTTAAAATGAGCAAATGAGTGTTTTGAGTTTGAAAGAAGAGCATTTGGGTTAATAACCTTCGCAGCTGGATAATGAAGTTCATTTCGAGCGGGCCTGTTAATCTTATAATTGGGCCTCATCATATATCGGCCCGTTAAGGATAAAGCGCGAAAATCCCGTCACTTTCGATTCTCGACGTCTGCATCCTACACCCAAAAAAGAAACTCTGCATCTGCTCTTTTTTCGTCTGCAACAATCTGCTGTACAACAATTTTGGCATATTCAAAAAAATATGAATAAATTTAAATTTCGTGTTGAATGCTTCGGATTTCAAGCTACTTATTTCAAATCAACAGATAAAAAGCTACTTTTTTGAAGCTCGTTTTTTTTCTTCAGCCAACTGTATTTAATAAACTAAAACAGATACGCTCAAGAATGATCTTTTACTTCAGAAAACTACAAAACATTAATCCGGAAAACTTCCAGTACAAAATTCCGACGACGATGCAAAGATAAGACGCCGAGCACTCTACTTGGATCTCTGCCTCATCTTTCGGCGTTTCCTCTTCAATCTCCTCATACGTTTCTTCTTCCACTTGCCTCTCATTGTGACTTAGAGATTTTGCCTTCAGATCTTCGAATCTCGTTCGTTTGAGCTCCCCGGATCTGTATTAAGGTTTTGTTTTGGGCGACGAAATGGAAGCCAAGCCGGAGTTCTTCCGCGTTTTTATGCCGCACGTTAACTCCACGAGGATGGTATGCTTTCAGTATATTTGAAAATTTACATAAATAAAAAAGATTTGATTTTTAACCTATGTTCTCCTTTCTAGGGTTAAAACAAGTACATTTTTGTTTATAACGATTTTGCTGCACGTAGAATCAACTGAAGTTGTTGACGAAAATATTTGTTTCTTATGGTTTTGTTTTTGGTGATTTTTAGTGAAAGTTTACCCAACAAAAAGTGTTTTTTATTAACTGTGATTCTGGAGATGTTGCATGTAGAAGTTGTTGATGAAAATATTTGATTTTTATTGGTTTGGTGCAGCGTGTTTGTGATGCTTTTCTGGCTACATTAAGTGATGATGATTTGATTCCGGAGAGGGTTACACTAAGAAATAGTCTAAACAAGGCTTTTTGCGTGGAGGTATCTGTGGAGAACAGCGGAGTTTATTTTGATGCAGGCTGGACGGAATTTGTAGCGGAGAATGGATTGGAGATGGGGTTCATCTTAGTGTTCCGCTTTGATGGGCATAATGGGTTTGATGTTAAGATTTTTGACCACTCTAGCTGTGAGAAGTACATGTGCGAGGATGACATTGAGGAGGATAAGGGAATTGAGGTTGAAGATGGTTCTAATAATGTTGTTGTTGTTGATGATAATGGTAAAGAAGATGAGGATGAGGACAAGGACGAGGATTATGATGTTGAAAATGATCAGGATGAAGATGCGGATGAAGGTGTTGAAGAAGATGAGGATGAGGATGAGGATTATGGTGTTGATGAAGAATATGACGAGGATGAATGTGTTGAAGAAGAGGAGGAGGATGGTGTTGACGGGTCTGATTCTGATGATTGTACTGCTGATCTCAGAATGACCACCTATGCAAATCCAACCAACACGAAGAACATCATAAATTACCATCGTAAGAGAGGTATCACATGTACAAGTAACTCTTCTAACTCCATCTGATCTTATAAGCTAATGTGTATATTAACAAATTGTTTCATTTCATCGTTTTGCCTATATATGATATGACTAGTGGACTTCTCGTTCTTACGAGGCTTTATGTGCAGATACTCACGGACGAAAAAAACCCTCTGGACTTATAACAGCTAAACAACATCCACAGGAGTTGATAGACAACACATTTGTACTAATTAACCCAAAGAATCCTTTTTTCGTCGCGGTTATGAAGGAGCGAAATGTGTCTCCATCTTATCCCTCACGTTTTCTGGTGGTTATTCCTCAAAGTCTTTTTTTGTTCACAATTCGTCTGAAATTTTTAACCATGATAACATTTATAGAAATTATTTGACTGCTCTTTGTTTTGTATTTGTTTGCAGTATGTTCCTATGAGCTTTGCCAATCAGCATCTGAAAAATTTCACAGCTCCGGGCACTCTTCTTGTTACCAAGAAAATGACATGGCCAATTAAGGTCCGTTACAATAAAAGCAATAAAACTTGGTCTCTCGGTTATGGATGGACTGCATTTGCAAAGGGAAACGATTTGCAAGTGGGCGACACTTGTGTTTTCGAGCTGATAGAGCCCAAACCTCTGCTGCTGAAGGTCTCAATATCTCGCGGCGTTACTCGTTAAGCTGAGACGAACTCATCTTTCTAATATTTCTAGAAATCTAAGACTCTCGTGCAACTTTCTGTGTCATGATTTATATCAGAATATGGTGATTGTGTAACTGTTGCTGGCTTCTTGTTACTCAGCTAAGTTGTGTTGTTTTTATTTTATTTGATTCAAGCGAAAGTTATGTTATTAATTGTTATTTGGCTGTTTTGAAATGAGTTAGTCGATCAATTGAACCACAGGCTCGGTTAATTAAACCAGACCAGTTTAACTAAGACCAGTCTTCGATTAGGTCGGTTCGAAATTCTACCAGTTCAATTGCAATCGATGAACTCTCTTCTTCTTTTTCTTTTTTTAACAGAAAATCTATTTTATATATCAACACGATTAGCAGCATAACAATATGAAGAATGAAGATGATAGAAAAATTAAAATCAACACAAGTAATTAAAACTCTAATCAAACCATCCGTCCCTAAAACATCTCATCCACCACACTACATACCACAATCGAATCGAATCCAGAACGCCATCCACCACGCAGATCCAAACACGAAGGCGCTGAAAGCAGCAGCCACCACCGCCACAGCTGACGGCACGACGGCGGATACCGGAGAATCAGGGCTTGGAGCTGGAGCCTCCATCTGAGCGGACGCCATGGCTACGAAGAGAGCAACGAACAGCGACATTGTCGCAGATTTCGCCATTGCAGAGGAAAGCCAAAAAGCTTAGCGGAGAAGATACGCTTGGTTTAATTGAACTGTACAATCGATGAACTCTCCGATCTCCGTAAAACCCTAAATTTCAAATTCGAGCGCTGACCGATTGCAGCAATGGAGGTTGGATTCGCGGAACATCAGCCGCGACGCGAGCTTCAAGGACCAAGGTAACCGTAATGTGAAGGTTATTCAATTCCATGAGCATTACTGTCCTGGCAGTAGTATTAGTATTGTTGTGATAGTTCTTTGCATCAGTTGTTTTGTTCTCTCTTATCTGCAGCTTTACTAGTTGAGTTCTTATTGACTCAAACATATATTTTTGCCTTAGTAACACAACTATGGATTACTGCAGGAAATTTTCAATTGTTCATTGAGGATTATTCTAAGCTTGTGTTTTTGTTTTGTACTGAATCATCTCTTGGATTTGGCATGTTATAGATACTCAAATGGGAGTTGTAAAAGACGGAACCGTGTCAGGACTACTGCCTGCTTCAGAGGCTTTTGCTGTTCACTATCCAGGCTACCCTTCAACCACATCACGTGCCTGTGAGACTCTTGGTGGAATTGAAGGCATTGTTAACGCTAGCAGCTCGCAGACATTAGAACTCTGTTTCCGTCCCGAAGATCCATATTCACATCCAGTTATTGGGAGGCTTCAAAGTTGCAGTAATTTCCTGTTGAAGCTTTCCAAAAAGACTTGTTCCGATCAAAATACTGTTGATGCTTTTGGTGGCAGATGACTTGGCTTGCATATCCTATTATCCTGGCAGATGACTTGGCTTGCAAGTAAAGTAACTGAACGTCCCAAGAATCAAATTAGGCTCAAATGCATGCTACAATTCTTTCAGCAACTTTTTTTTTATGGAAAATTACAACTTTCAACTACTAAAGCTACAACACAAGCAAGACCTGTGACAACAGAATGAAAATAACTGGAAGAAAATGACAGACTTCGCAAGGAACGAAACTTTTGTCACACAGAAAACCGACGAGAACTTTGCGATAACCAAGAATCTCAAAGACAAGGTTCTTATACTTTTGCCATCGTTTGATTTCATCAAGTGTCAACTTTCTTGCCAGTTACAGAGTTGACAATTGTTGCAAACTCAGGGCACTGCATCACGAATGATAGTTTTCAGAACATATTTTTAAAAGACAACTCAAACCAAGTCAATAACACAAGTAACAATTTCCGTGAATGTTGTAAATTTTACCTTCAGGGAAGCGCCTCTGACGGGACAATCATCAAGGTCTTCTTTATTAGCGAGAAAATCACTTTTCAGTTCAATTGCTTCGCTCTCCATACCCTTCAGGAGCATGGCCTCTGACAAAGTATTAACAGTTCTGATGTTAGGTTTGACTCCCTTTTGAATCATTCGCCGATACTCTTCATTAGCTTCATGTATCATACCATGCTTGCAATACGCTTTAATCAATATAGTGTAGGCGACAACATCAGGCACTATACCCTTTTTGTCCATGGAAACGAAAAATTCCTTTAAATCCTCAATTTTCCCTTCCCTGTACATGCAGTCCATCAATGAGCTGTAGGTAACAACATTGGGCATTTTACCAGTTTGTATCATGAATAACAACAGCTCCATTGCTTCTTTACTTTTTCCCATCTTTGCTAGAGCATTTATCAAAACATTGTATGTAACAACACTGGGTGAAAGACCTTGGTCCAACATCTCATGAAACATAGTTTGGGCCTCCTCCCACTTACCAGCTCTGCACAAACCGCCAATTAATATAGTGTAAGTAATGATGTCAGGACTTATGTCCTTTTTCTTCATTTCACGGAACAATTCTTTTGCTTTATCTATAAGTCCATCCTTACAAAGACCATCAATAAGTGTACTGTAGCATATGAGATTGAGCTGCAAAACACCACTAAGATCATGAGTCCCATCAGCTATCTGCTTGTGCAAGTTAAAGGCGATTATGGAATTACCAGTCGAGCACAAACCCTTGAGCAAAACTCCATATGTGACTATGTCAGGGGAAAGACCTTGGTCCACCATCTCATGAAACATAGCTTGGGCCTCCTCCCACTTACCAGCTCTGCACAAACGGCCAATTACCATAGTGTAAGTAATGACGTCAGGACTGATGTCCTTTTTCTTCATTTCAAGGAACAATTCTTTTGCTTTGTCTAAAAGTCCATCCTTACAAAGACCATCAATAAGTGTACTGTAACATAAGAGATTCAGCTGCAAAACACCACTAAGATCATGAGTCCCATCAGCTATCTGCTCGTGCAAGTTTAAAGCGATTCTGGAATTACCAGTCGAGCACAATCCCTTAAGCAAAACTCCATATGTAACTATGTCAGGTGTGCAACCCAAATTAGTCTTCATTTTCTGAAACAGCAAAGCGGCATCATTGATCCTGAGCTCATTGCACAAAGCATGCATTAGAGAAGAGATACCAATGACATGTGGAGTATAACCCCATTTCAAAACCAGCCCCAGAACCCCAAAACCATAAGCAGTAGCCCCAATGTTGCTATAGCTCTTCATCAACCTACTCAAATTGAACAAATCCGGCAACAGGCCTCTAAAACTCTTCCTTTTATGAGATTTGATGTTCTCAATATAACCTTCAATATAGTTCGATTTCGGCTTATCGGACACAGTAGACCTAGCTACGCTAAAATTCGATAACAAGTATAATGAAAAACACATTTCGTTATGGTTACCGCTGCTGCTGCTAGCGCCAAGAATCGGAGGATGCTGAAGCTTCTTCAGATTCTTCCACCTGCGAATCGAAGTAAGCGACAACCACCGCATTTGCTCGAAAATATAGGTCTTCGATTCTGACTTGTCAAAAAGATAAAAAGCCCTAATTTTGAGGTCGTTCTGAGGCTGATTGAATGCGATTTTGGCCTTAAAAAGGTTTGAAATTTGGTGCAAATTTTAGTCTGTGTTGATAAAATCCTTTTAGTGAAGGTTTTACAAATTTTGGAGCAACGTGAATTAGGTGTAATTTTTTTTATTTTAGTCTATCATTTTGGCGTTTGTAAACTGTTTGATGAAATGCTTCAATGAAGTTTTTCGGAATTTGGAGCATCATGAAGTCCTACCAGATTTGTCAACTCTACAGTTTCGTCTTCAGCCTCCTCATCATCAATAACATCATTTCAGTCTATATATATGAAAGAAAGGCTCAAGAATGACATAAAAGACATCCTGTAAATAACAAAATATCACCTGCCGTCATAACTGAGCAGATCGCTTCTGAAATTTTCTTATAACCATTGCCTGCTTTCCAGGACTCACTTGCTGCCAAGAAAATTGAAATGAATTTTTGTGTGTGGATAAACTGAAAATTTTGCAGCACCATATACCTGATCGGTCCCTTGTTCATAGTTTACATCGCTTTTGCTGCTGCGCCCTTTATGCCAGTCTAGCTGTGGCATCAATGAGATTGACGATGAATCTCTCAGTATAAATATTAAAAGCATGGTGGTGTGAGCAAACCTGTGTATGCAAAAGAGAATTGCACATAAGACGATGGACGTGCGAAGAGACCAAATGGTTGAGAGAAGAATTGGAGACAAAAAAAAAAGCAAGATATGAAGAGCTTTAGCTAGTAGTTATATTCAATTGAACGTATAAAAAACTTGATTTAGTTCATTTTCTCATTTCTTTAACAACCATAACTGGACACTGATCAAATCTATAAGTATAACTTCCTTTTTATCAAAATCACAGAAGAACTAGTTCCACAAACAGCATGGTCAATCAATTATTTCAAAGCTAAATAAAAACCCTAGAATTGACAAAAATTCTCTACCAGATTATGCAGAAATGCAATCCAGCTAACGACATTCAAACCATCAAAATCACAACAATTATAAAAAGGGAATTAAATTCTAGGGTTACCTTTTGCAGTTGTCTTCTTGGAGAAGAAAGTCATGGCTGGTGAAGATTCTCAAGGTGATCGAAAATCATCGTACGAGTTACCGATCGATCGACCGACCTTAATTCGAATTTCTAGGCATTTTTTTTTCTGGAGCAGTGGGGCGGAGCCACAGCGATCGGAGTAGAGCCAGTCCATGTGGTTCTGATTTATGTTAAAGTTCAGTTGCAGGCTGGGTTTACAGCGATATAGGGGTAGAGCCAGTCAAATGCAAGCTACAATTCGTTTTCAACAACTTTTCTTTTGATGGAAAATTACAACTTTCATCTACTAAAAGCTAAGACAACAAGCAAATACAACACAAGCAAGACCTGTGACAACAGAGCGAAAATAACTGGAAGAAGGTGACAGAGACTTTACAACGAACGAAACTTTAGTCTTACAGAAAACCGACGAGAACTTTGCGATAACCAAAAACCTCAGAGACAAGGTTCTTATTCGTTTTCTGTTTGCAATCGTTTGATTTCATCAAGCGTCAACTTTCTTAGCAGTTACAGAGTTGACAATTGTTGCAAACTCAGGGCACTGCATCACGAATGATAGTTTTCAGAACATATTGTTAAAAGACATCTCAAACCAAGTCAATAACACAAGTAACAATTTTTGTGAATGTTGTAAATTTTACCTTCAGAGAAGCTCCTCTGACGAGACAATCATCAAGGTCTTCTTTCTTAGCGAGAAAATCACTTTTCAGTTCAATTGCTTCGCTCTCCATAGTCCATACCCTTCAGGAGCATGGCCTCTGACAAAGTATTAACAGTTCTGATGTTAGGTTTGACTCCCTTTTGAATCATTCGCCGATACTCTTCATTAGCTTCATGTATCATACCATGCTTGCAATATCCTTTAATCAATATATTGTAGCTGACAACATCAGGCGCTATACCCTTTTTGTCCATGGAAACGAAAAATTCCTTCAAATCTTCAACATTTCCTTCGTTATAGATGCCGTCCATCAACGTGTTGTATGTAACCACATCTGGCATTTGACCACCTTGTATCATGAATATCAACAGCTCTATTGCTTCTTTACATTTTCCCATCTTTGCTAGTGCATTAATCAACACGTTGAATGTAAAAACATCGGGTGAAAGACCTTGATCCAACATCTCATGAAACATAGCTTGGGCCTCCTCCCACTTACCAGCTCTGTTCAAACCGTCAATTACCACAGTGTAAGTAATGACGTTGGGGCTTATGTCCTTTTTCTTCATTTCAAGGAACAATTCTTTTGCTTTATCTATAAGTCCATCCTTACAAAGACCATCAATAAGTGTACCGTAGCATATGAAATTCATCTGCAAAACACCGCTAAGATCATGAGTCCCATCAGCTATCTGCTCGTGCAAGTTTAAGGCGATTCTGGAATTACCAGTCGAGCACAATCCCTTGAGCAAAACTCCATATGTAACTATGTTGGGTGAAAGACCTTGATCCAACATCTCATGAAACATAGCTTGGGCCTCCTCCCACTTACCAGCTCTGCACAAACCGCCAATTACTATATTGTAAGTAATGACATCAGGACTTATGTCCTTTTTCTTCATTTCTAGAAACAATTCCTCTGCCTTATCTATAAATCCATCCTTACAAAGACCATCAATAAGTGTACTGTAGCATATGAAATTTATCTGCAAAACACCACTAAGATCATGAGTCCCATCAGCTATCTGCTCGTGCAAGTTAAAGGCGATTCTGGAATTACCAGTCGAGCACAATCCCTTAAGCAAAACTCCATATGTAACTATGTTAGGTGTGCAACCCAAATGATTTTTCATTTTTTGAAACAACAAAGCAGCCTCATTGATTCTGAGCTCGTTGCACAAAGCATGCATGAGAGAAGAGATGCCAATATTATTCATAGTATAACCCAATTTCAAAACCAGCCCTAGAACACCAAAACCATAAGCAGTTACCCCAATCTTGCTATAGCTCTTCATCAACCTACTCAAACTGAACAAATCCGGCAACAGCCCGTCACAACTCTTCCTTTTATGAGATTTGATATTCTCAATATAACCTTCATTATAGTTCGATTTCGGTTTATCGGACAGAGTAGCCCTAGCTACGCTAAAATTCGATAACAAGGAAAAGCACATTTCGTTATGGTTACCGCTGCCGCCAAGAATTGGAGGATGCTGAAGCTTATTCAGATTCTTCCACCTGCGAATCGAAGTAAGCGACAACCACCGCATTTGCTAGAAAATGTTGGTCGTTCGATTGTGACTTGTCAAACGAAAAGAAAGCCCTAATTTTAAGTAGGAGTGGACGAAATCCGGTCCGACCCGATAATCCGGCCCGATCTGATATAATTTTCGAATCGGGTTAGGGTTGAGGTTCGGGTTACCTGATTTCAAAAGTAATATAAAAAATATTATATTTTTAATGAGATTTAAACCTATACCGCATCTGAATAAAAAAAATTTTGTGTTCTTGTGATATATCACACTACATATGAATATGTAATTGATTTGCAATGAACAATAAAACTGTAATACTAAACTTTAAAGTATTTATATCATGATAGATGACCATTAATGTTTTATGCCTTTTATAAATTTTAGTTTTAGGGTTGGGTTCAGGTCACATAATTGACCCGATCTTTCGGACCGAGTTAGGGTTCGAATAAATGACCCGATCATTATTTCGAGCCGGGTTAGGACCAAGCACAACCCGTGCCAACCCGTCCAACGCCCACCCCTAATTTTAAGGTCGTCTCTAAGGCTGAACCTTTTGATGTATAAACTGTCTAAAGCTCTAGTTTCCTGCAAAGGCGAAAAAGAATCAGACATGCGTGTGTATGTATTGCATTGCCTTGTTTGTTTTAAATTAAAAAATTTAATTCTACCATGATAGACAATGAATGGACAACTCTCAAACTAATGCTATTAGGTGCATTCAAAAGGATTTGAACCGTCGAGCTTTTAATTATTCGACCAGACTATGACCGCTAGACCACAACCCTCTTAGTCATTCAGTATGTATTACCTTGCTTGGCATGTGTTATACGTATAATACATGTACGACATTTTTGAAAGAAACCTCATTGTCAAAAGTCAAAACTCACAAGTCAAAGCAGGAGAAAATTTCCAATTTTTAAGCAAAATCGAAATCTCATTGGGCAAGGGAGAACTGGCAGCTGGATAATGAAGTTCATTTTGAGTAGGGGTGCAAATGAGACAATACGCTCGCGAGCTACTCGTGAACGAGCTCGGTCAAAGCTCGGTCAAAACTCGACTCGATTTTAAACGAATCACTCGAACACAAATTTGAAGCTCGTGAAATAAATGAGTCAAGTGCGAGCAAGAGGGTACTCGACTCGTTAATGTTCGTGAACAACTCGTTTATGGGCTCGTTAACATACTCGATTAAAACTCGTTTATATACTCGATTAAAACTCGTTTATATACTCGATTAAAACTCTATTATATTGTTTGAAACTTATTAATGAGCTCGATTAAAGTAATTTTGCACACTTTAAAATACTTTTTCAGTGAAAGCTCGTTTTAACTCGTGAAAAACTCGACTAAAGCTCGTTAAAACTCGTGAAAAGCTCGATTAAAGATTGTTCCAACTCGTGAAAAGCTCGACTAAAGCTCGTTAATAGTAAATAATCATATTAATTTAAATTACTTTAATTACTCGTATAAAGCTGGAACTCGGTTCGAAACTCGTGAAAATTAAACGAGTTAAGCTCGAACACATGTTTTCAAAACTCGATAATACTCGGCTCGAACTCGAACTCGTCAAAAAGTAGTAATAACGACAGTTGGTTGCATTTAGATTAGATGCTCTTTTGTTTAAGCAGTCCGTTTTTAGAAATTCCTATTACTACGGAAATTGGAAACCTTTCCAAGCCTGACTTGGCCAGATGTATATACATATCTGAAATAATTAAGGAAATGTTTGGATTTATGTTTAGGAAAGCTGGACATATATATATATATAGGCCATAATTTTGTGTTCTCAAGTTCAACAACAGAAGCAAAAAGTTTCCAGGATTGGCACCTGTGGCAGAAAACTCACATTGGAGGTGGCCAACGTTTTGCGCGAATTTTCGTCGCACTCCGTTTGAATTCTTTCACCATCTTCTCGTTGTTGTTGATTTTCATCGTCGCACTCCGATTGAATTTTTTCATCTTCTTCTCCTTGTCGTTGTTTTTCATCGTCGCACGCTGAAGACGATGAAAAAATTCAAGCGACGATGAAAATCAACAACAACGAGAAGATGGTTAACGAATTCAAACAGAGTGCGACGATGAAAATCAGCAATAACAAGAAGAAGATGCCTACCAGGAATCCGCTGCGTGCAAATTCAGCTACTGAATTCAAGAGGAAAGCGCAACAATTGGGCAAGCAAACTTACGAGCTCGCTACACTCTGCGACATTCTGGCGTGCTTGGTCATCCAAAAACCTGATGAGAGATCGAAGAAATTACTTACTGCGAATGAGCGCAGGATGCTGGTGAGCGCTGTGGACGCGAAGATTGATGATTTGAAGGCAAAGATTGAAGCTGCTAAAGCTGGACAGAACAAGAAGGATTCTTGTGACTTGGCTGGAACTGGCCGTGGACATGGTTTTGAGCTGGGGAACGAGAGGTCGAAGAGACTTTACTTTAATTTATGTTATGTTAACTGAATTTAATTCATAAAGTATAAATTTAAAGTCAAATGGACAAACCCTTAGTGCTTCATATTCTTTAGTATAGTTTCGGGGCAAAGAAAAAAATGGTCACTGGGGAGTATTTTTCTTTTTTCTATATTTTGAAACGAGAAACTTCATCGGCTACATGCAAAAATAAAAAAAGGTCACTTGTGCATATTACTTTCGTCAGTCTTGAAAGGTTCATAAAATGAAATTATATATGGCTATATGAAACATATTGTTTTCTGCTTGAAAAGAAAAAATAGAGTACGCACTACTAATACACTGATTTGGATAGTCCTCTGTCAGAAAATTACTTATCTCGAAAGAGTTGATACATTTATTATCAAAAAGAAGAAGAAGAAAGAGTTGATGAATTTAAATTATCGATTTAATTTAAGTGAAATTGAATTGTAATTAATCCCTTTAGCAGAGTTTAATTAACTTGATTAATTTCATACAACTTATTTGTAGTCAAAATAAAATCAGAATACTACCTAATCATTTTACATAACAATGCTATTTTAAAATTTTATGAGAAGGGTTAAGTTTTATGATTAAACTTTACTTCTAGTTCTAACTAAATAGCACTATGAGAAGGGTTAAGTTTTATGATTAAGGTTACTGAGGGCAAGGTGGTGGCATCCATACTATACTAGTAAACACTACTTTAAACCCAATTATTGGGTAGCGTTCATATTCATACTTGTAACCCTGAAGGGACGAGGATTGTGCTCCCATATATATATTGGAAGAGGCGTCGTGCGATTTAGGGTTAGTCGAAACCCGAGTTGCGCAATGACGTCGTGCGATTGCGGTGTCGTGCGGTTTGTGGTGGGTAGAGTTGTGTTCAGTTTACGCCGGTCTCGAGCCAGCTAGAGAACCAGATGCGCTTACCGCCATGGACAAATTGGAGGCGCCTTAACGAATTATATTCCAATTTTGACGAATTATGTCATAGTTCGTCAAAATTGGACTATAATTCGTCATGAATTACGACATATTGTAGTATACTTTGATTAACCTTGCTATAATTCGTCATATGTAATTAAAATTCTTCCAAATTTTGGCAGTAACATTGTATAATATGTCAAGAATTTTATAATTCGTCACGACCAAATTATAGTTCGTTATGTCATAGTTCGTCCAAATTGGACTATATTCGCCAAGATTTCGACGAATTATAGTGTACTTTTAACGAATTATGACATAATTCATCACATTTGGACTATAATTCGTCAACAATCCGGCAGTATCATCGATAGTTAGGCATGATAATTTATAGTTCGTCATCACTAATTTATAGTTCGTTATCCAATTTTGGACGAATTAAGTTATAGTTCGTCCAAATTGGACTATATTCGTCAAGATTTCGACGAATTATAGTGCAATTTTGATGAATTATGACATAATTCATCACATTTGGACTATAATTCGTCAACAATTCGGCAGTATCATCGATAGTTAGGCATGATAATTTATAGTTCGTCATCTGCAATTTATAGTTCGTTATGACCATTCGTTCGGAATCGTTTTCGATTTCTTTTGCGTTTCTCTTTGTCGATTTCTTCTGCGTTTTGATTTCTGCGTTTCTTCTTCGTTTTCGATTTCGATTTTGATTTCGATTAGTTCGTTTTCGATCGATTTCGATTAGTTCGTTTTCGATCGCGATTTGTAGATGATGATGAACAGTACGAACAACAATGAACAGTATCGAACAGTGACGAACAGTAATGAACAGTACGAACAGTAATGAACAGTAATGAACAGTTACGAACAGTAATGAGAGAGAAATAAAGGAAAATTAATGTCTATTTTACCCTTAATGAGCTTATTAATAGGGATAAAAATAAATTAATTTGTGTTTATCCTAATTAATTGGGATCATTGGATTAACCTGATCAATGGTCTCAATTACTTTGTATTTTGCACCATATTTGGGCTTTGCACCAGATCTAGCCTCTATATATATATAGGCCAAATTGAATTAAAAATATGATTAAAATAGCATGTCGAACCTCCTGAACATCATGATGTAGATATATAATAGTTTGATAGAGCATGGGGCAATGGTGATGTGGAGCTCATTTCCAAATACTTTTGAAGACTGGAAACAAACACTTATATATATTTCGTTTTCTTTTCTGTCAACAGGGTGAGCATGCATTGCCGCAGCAATACATCCACGTCTACCAGGATGGCCAGTTTGTAACTACTCCTGTTTCACACTCAGGAGCCTAAACTATCTCAAGCCTTATACAGCTACATATTCCTGGTTTTACATATTTTACCCTCCAGATAGTTAAGCTCAGCTTCTATCGAATCGGTTTCCCCTCTTCTCATTCGCAGATGTGGTTTAATCTGTTTGGTACTCTGGTTTTTGTTTTCTTTCATTTTTTTGATTCTATCGAGTCTCCAAGGTTGTTTTGTTGTGGTTTGTTGTATTTACGTGGCTTTATAGCCCGTGCTTGGCCTGTGTTATAATACATGTACAACATTTTTGCAAGCTGGCTTTTCAAGTCTGGCTTCAAATGTACTTATAAGGCACGCCCGCCTGGTGCCAAAGTGTCCAGTCGAAGCCCTCATCCTAACATTTAATTTCTAACCTCTAACCCCAATCAAAAAAATTACCATTGTCCATGAACCTCATTGTCAAAACTCACGAGTCAAACCATGAGAAATTTTCCAATTCAAGCAAAATCGAAATCTCATTGGGCAAGGAGAACTGGCAACTGGATAATGAAGTTCATTTCGAGCGGGCCTGTTAGTTTTATAATTGGGCCTCATCATATATCGGCCCGTTAAGGATAAAAGCGCGAAAATCCTCTGTCACTCGACGTCTTCATCCTACACCCAAAAAAGAAACTCTGCTACCTTTTTTTTTTCCTCTGCAACAATCTGGTGTACACCAATTTTGGCATATTAAAAAAAATATGAATAAATTTAAATTTCGTGTTGAATGCTTCGGATTTCAAGCTACTTATTTCAAATCAACTCAGAAAGTTCATATAGCTAATTTTTTTGAAGCTCGTTCGTTTGAGCTCCGGATCTGTAATAGGGTTTTCTTTTGGGCGACGTAATGGAAGCTAAGCCGGAGTTCGTCAGCGTTTTTATGCCGCACGTCAACCCCACGAGGATGGTATGCTTTCGGTTTTGGTATTTTTTTATATAGAAATTTTACATAAATAAAAAAAAGATCTGATTTGTAACCTATGTTTCTACTTTCCAGGGTTAAACAAGTTCATTTTTGTTTATAACGATTTTGTTGTTGATGAAAAGATTTGGTTCTTATGGGTTTGGTGTTATTTTTTATTGACAGTTTACAAAAAAAGATGTGATTTTTAATAACTGTGTTGTATGTATGAATTGTTGATAAAAATATCTAATTTTTATTGGTTGATGGAAGTGGTTTGGTTTGGTTTGGTGTAGCGTGTTTGTGATGCTTTTTTGGCTACACTAAGTGATGATGATTTGATTCCGGAGAGGGTTACACTAAGAAATAGTCTAAACAAGGCTTTTTGCGTGGATGTGTCTGTGGAGAACAGCGGGGTTTATTTTGATAAAGGCTGGACAGAATTTGTAGCGGAGAATGGATTGGAGATGGGGTTCGTCTTAGTGTTCCGCTTTGATGGGCATTGTGGGTTTGATGTTAAGATTTTTGACCACTCTTGCTGTGAGAAGTATAAGTGCAAGGATGACATTGTTGATGTTGAAGAAGATCATGATGAAGGTGTTGAAGAAGAGGAGGAGAATGATGGTGTTGACGAGTCTGATCTCAGTAATGGCACCTATGCAAATCCAACCAAAGCGAAGAACACCATACATTATCATCGTAAGAGAGGTATGAGATGAACAAGTAGCTCTTCTAACTCCATCTGATCTTATTATAAGCTAATGCTTATATTAAAAAAAATTGTTTTCATTTCATCGTTGTTCGTCTTTTCAGCCCCATCTGCATATATATGACTAGTGGATTTCTGGTTCTTATGAGGCTTCATGTGCAGATACTCACCGACAAAAAAAACCCTCTGGACATGTAACAGCTAAACATCCACAGGAGTTCAGAGACAACGCAGTTGTACTACACCCAAAGAATACTTTTTTCGTCGCGAAAATGAAGAAGCAAAATGTGTCTCCATCCCATCCCGCACGTTTTCTGGTGGTTATTCCTCAAGTCTTTTTTGTTCACAATTCGTCTGAAATTTTTAGCCACGATAACATTTATAGAATTTATTTAACTGCTCTTTGTTTTGTATTTGTTTGCAGTATGTTCCTATGAGCTTTGCCAATCAGCATCTGAAAAATTTCACAGCTCCGGGCACTCTTCTTGTTACCAAGAAAATGACATGGCCAATTAAGGTCCGTTACAATAAAAGCAATAAAACTTGGTCTCTCGGTTATGGATGGACTGCATTTGCAAAGGGAAACGATTTGCAAGTGGGCGACACTTGTGTTTTCAAGCTCATAGAGCCCGAACCTCTGCAGCTGAAGGTCTCAATATCTCGCGGCGTTACTCGTTAAGCCTGAGGCGAATCCGTCTTTCTAATGTTTCTGGAAATCTAAGACTCTCGTGTAACTTTCTGTGTCATGTTTTATATCAGAATATGGTGATTGTGTAACTGTTGCTGGCTTCTTGTTACTCAGCTAAGTTGTGTTGTTTTTATTTTATTTGATTCAAGCGAAAGTTATGTTATTAATTGTTATTTGGCTGTTTTGAAATGAGTTAGTCGATCAATTGAACCACAGGCTCGGTTAATTAAACCAGACCGGTTTAACTAAGACCAGTCTTCGATTAGGTTGGTTCGAAATTCTACCAGTTCAATTGCATTGCAATCGATGAACTCTCCATCTCCGTAAAACCCTAAATTTCAAATTCGAGCGCTGACCGATTGCAGCAATGGAGGTTGGATTCGCGGAACATCAGCCGCGACGCGAGCTTCAAGGTAACGGTAATGTGAAGGTTATTCAATTCCATGAGCATTACTGTCCTGGCAGTAGTATTAGTATTGTTGTGCATCACCCTTTTTGTTATCTCTTATCTGCAGCTTTTCTAGTTGAGTTGTTGTGTGATTTGTTATTGACTCAAACATATATTTTGCTTTAGTAACACAACTATGGATTACTGCAGGAAATTTTCAATTGTTCATAGAGGATGGATTACCTTGACGTTGTAAATTACATATTCGAAGCTTGTGTTTTTGTTTTCTACTGAATTATCTCTTGGATTTGGCATGTTATAGATACTCAAATGGGAGTTGTAAAAGACGGAACCGTGTCAGGATTACTGCCTACTTCAGAGGCTTTTGCTGTTCACTATCCAGGCTACCCTTCAACCACATCACGTGCCTATGAGACTCTTGGTGGAATTGAAGGCATTGTTAACGCTCGCAGCTCGCAGACATTAGAACTCCGTTTCCGTCCTGAAGATCCATATTCACATCCAGTTATTGGGAGGCTTCAAAGTTGCAGTAATTTCCTGTTGAAACTTTCCAAAAAGACTTGTTCCGTTCGAAATACTGTTGATGCTTCAGGTGGATCCCCGTCAACTGATTCAGTCCAGTGTGATAAAGCATCTTCTTCTGGTCCTCAAGTAGGTCAAACTGAAATAATTGGAAATTATCAAGATCGGGGAGATGATGAAATAAAAACAGAAATATGTGCAGATATTGTTGCCCACATTTCAGAGGCTTACTGCTTTGATGGCATGGCAGACTACCAACATGTGCTTGCTGTTCATGCGGATGCTGCCCAGAGAAAGAAGAGGAACTGGGCTGATATGGAACCTCAGCTCCAGAAAAGTGGTATATTTGACTTGGATCAAGATGATTTGCTAATGCTTCTACCCCCATGTTTTTCAGCCAAGGATATACCTGAACAAGTAGTACTAAAATCATCATCAAAGGGAAAGAAGCCAGATGAGTTAGTGCAACA
This sequence comes from Rhodiola kirilowii, assembly GCA_033675215.1. NCBI lineage: Eukaryota > Viridiplantae > Streptophyta > Magnoliopsida > Saxifragales > Crassulaceae > Rhodiola > Rhodiola kirilowii. Next base: position 3,410,754 of record CM066193.1, on the reverse strand, counting down.
CTTTTCCCATCATAATTTTTTAGACATTCAGCAGCGAATTTTTTTTGTCGATTTCAATGTTGAAGATGTTCCTAAAGTAATAGAATGGGAGAAGTTCACCGCTCGAAACTCATATCAAAGGGAGTGTCAGATGGCTCTTTGTAAGTTGTTTGATGAGCGGCCTGTATGGCCTAAGCTTTCTGTAGCCGAATGCTTGCGAGATAATGGTTTTAAGATCCAACACAATTTGCTGCGAAGACTCTTATTCAATGCTGCATATTACTTTTTAAATGGACCATTCCGGAGGTTCTGGATTCGTAGAGGATATGATCCTCGTAAAGATCCTGGTACTTGCATATACCAAAGAATTGATTTTCGGGTGCCACCATCTTTAAGAGGTTATTGTGATGCTAATGCTGAGATGAAATACGAACAGAAATGGGCGGATCTGTGTGCCTTCAAGTGTTTCCCCTATGGCTGTCAAATTTCATTGCAACTTTGTGAACTTGACGATGATTACATCCAGCAAGAGATTAGGAAACCAGTGAAAGTGTCAACTTGCAGCCGAACAGCAGGGTGGTTCTCCGTCCCCATGATTAATAACCTGAGACGAAAAATTACAGTAAGGTTCCTTTCTGTATGTCCAGACCCAGAAGCTGAAAATTTGCTTAAAACCTGTCGAAATATGTTTGAAAGGACGAAGATGAATCTCATCAAGGGTGACTTGCGTCCTGACAAATCTTTGGATAAACAGGTCCATAAAGAAATTATGGTAGACGAAGAAACTGAAGATAATCAACAAGCGACCAAAGAGGTTCTGCCTGATGAAGAAGCTGATGATGATGAGCTGGATGATGACGAAGATGATGAGGAGTACGGGGAGGCGATCGGTGGTATATCTGGCGAAGAAGATGAGATCCCATTGCAGCCTGGTACTTACGAGAACATTTCCGCCAACTACTTGCGAAACATATTCGGCACGTTCCCATCTGATGAACCAGGAAGCAGCAAAGTACCACTTATCGATGCAAGTGACGAAGAATATCAAATATATGAACCGTCCAGCGATGACGATGTCGATTCTGACAATATGTGAGTTGCATGCTTATTTATCCGCTCTAATTGGCAGCCCCAATTCTTCTATATGCTATGATCCTTGCATTTCATACAGGAATAGAATACCTTATAAAGCTAATTTTACTCGTTCAGTGTCAAGTTTTTGAATTTGTATATTCAGCAATTGTTAGTGCCATTTATATGCTTTTAACTGAAATTGATTATAATTAGAATTATAAGATTGAAAGTATAATTACATGTAAAAAAAATCAATTTAAATGAAACTGATTACAACAATCAAATAAATAAATAAATAAAATTCCCCAGACCAGAGCACTGCTAGATGAAATGAAACCTTTGTCAGTCTCACCTGTGATGAAACGGACCATTGGGGTCAAGTTGCTTGCACAAACCCAAATAAGTCAAAAACAGAACACGATCCTTAGCACCAGTCCTATGATTACTAGTATGCTTGCAGAAGTACTTTAGTTGTTCCAACGAGCAGCATCCCAACATCTCACCCAACAGCAAAAACAACCAATTGATATTCCTCTTCTTATTCGCAATCACCGGCTTCAAGCTGTTTTCGTGGTCGCACCGGGTGCATTTCGGCAATGTGGGGTGTAGCCATCTGTTCGGAGCACGGTCTAACATATAGCCACGGTTCCATGCAATGAAGTGACCTACTTGGGTGAACTTTTCGGTCAAGTTGTAGCGGAGTTGCGAAGCTTGCTCGCAATTCTTGCATTGCACGTCACCGGAAATTACAGTGATGCCTCTTTGTATAAGAGTTTGGAGAGGGTGGATCCGTGCCCGGAGGTTTGTCGCCCATCGGAACGGTGGTTCGATAATGGTGGGTTTCTCTCGCTTATTTGGTTCAGGTTGCGAAATTCTTCGTCTGATACGAGTCGAAGCAATCTCCCCATTACGATAGATAGGGGCTGGTAGGGGGTCAATCTGAGGTGAAACGATCAGCCTCGGTCGTTCACTTTGACCCCCTGCTGCTACTGGCCATATTACTCTTGGTTGAAGCACTAAATAGCGTTGACCATTGTTGACCATGTGGTTGACTCTATTGTTAGCCATCATCCACGGTGGCCAATGTTGCAACATTGTTGGACTTGGACCAACTAAAGGCCGTGGTGGTCTAACGGCTTGTGGTGCTAACACAAGATGTCTAGGCGGCCCTTCTGCCGCTTGCGGCGGAGCAAGTCTGAGATCCAAGGAAATATCATGATTATCATCCTCATCAAAACGACCTTCTAGCCTTCCTCTTTGAACCGGTGGAGGGTGGCTGCTGCCTCCTCCTCCTCCACTCCTCAAAATTTCATCAAACATGTAAAATGAGAAGGAATGAGAGATTCTCACGTTTAAATTGTAAGAGGACAAAGTAGTTATTTATACACGCGTGCGTGTAAACAGAGATAAAATGTGTAAATTTGCACATGATCCATTGAATTAAAATTTAAAACAAATTCATCCCCGTAAATTTCTATCTGATTTTTAAAAAGTTGTTTGAAAATCTTTTACCAAGTCCGTCTCTGTTAGAAATTAGAATCTAATTTTTATTTTTATTTTGAAATAAATGGACATATAGACCTGGTATTGTTAATTGACTGACACTCATTCCATTTTTAAGTATTTTTTTGACATATTTGTTTTTATGTATTTTTAAAATTATTGAATTTGTCTTTTTGACGGCAATTATGACAATATGCCAATTAAAATATATATATATATATATAAGTCGTAGTAATTTGTTACTTTAAATAAGTACTGAAAAAAATAGGTGTACGCGTACAAATACAAGTACAGTGATTCTGGCTAAAAATTATTTGTTAATTTTGAAGAAAATACGTAGAATTTTGTGTGAATTATGGTGATTTCTCGTGAATGAAATGGATGTTTTATGACAATGTTTGAATATAATTTGGGTCTTAAATAATTTGTTATTAAATATATACATGTAAATTTAGTAATGAGGGTACCACTACCACCAATAAAATAGGAATTTAGAGCAATTTTTGTGCGTCCATCAAGTAAATTAATTTGTTCTCTTACAATTAATCTAAACAAACAAATAGTATCTTGACCTAGTCAATCACAAATTCAAAATTTTGTAAGATAAATTTTATCGATCTAAACTTTTTAGATAAATTTGTTGGTCTTAATCCTAATGCATTTTTGGGCTTTTATTATTTTTTTTTTATAATGAGATTTTTGGGCTTCTAATATGGTAGTCTCACTTTAACATTTCCTCCGAATTAATAAAAATTCAAACACTACAGTCAACAACGTGGTAGTGGTTTAGTTGATAGAACACTTACTTTGTAATAACAAAGTTAAGAGTTTAACCCCACCGTAATATTTTCATTTCCACAATTTTGAGAAGGGATGATTTTCGTCGCGCCTACGCGTGGATGCATTGTTTCTTCCTTCGCGGAGGTATTGTACGTCCTTGCTTGATGCGACAATTCAAGTATCAATATGGATTGGTGCTCCAAAGTTTAGTAATTGTACCGAGTGAAAAGTGATCATGTAATATATATTCAAAATGTATTTCGTGTATTACTTAATTTGTATGAAATTATGTAAACCCAATCAAAAAAATTCAAACACTACAAAATGACGAAAAAATGGAATGAAGTGTCAAAAAAAAAATTGCTCCCAAAGAATCTCCCGAACAGTAGAACTCAGTCGAACTCTTTCGAAGCTTCTCGATTCAGCCCGCCGGCGGGGCCAGGGAGCTTCGTCTCGGACCGTTTTGTGTTGTCGATGATGTGATGGTGGAGTGGATTAGCCTCCGGAGTTTCGATTCGTTTCTTTCGGCTTTCTCTTCTTCATTCGCGGTCGATCTGGTTGTGGGGTGGTGGTTGGAGGTCGTCGGGTGGTGTAGCTTGCGGAGCTGGCGGGTTGGATGGCTTGATCTGGGGCTGCGCCGGCGGTGGGCTTGCTCGGTGGACCATAGTTGGCTTCGGCTGTTATGCCTATTCGTCGGGTGGCTTTTGGTGAGAATGGAAGGGAGATGGCGACCGTATGGTGGCATGGGGGCGGTGCTCGGCGGTGTCGACTGGTTGAGGGTAGGGATGGCTGAGTGGGGCGGATGGTTAGTTCGGTGGCTTGGGTATCGGCTTCGGTCCGATTGGAAGCTCCCGATTGGCATGCCGGTGATTGTTTTGGTTGTTTTTAGTTGTAGGTGTTGGACGTCTGTTATCTGAAAATAAATTTATTTCATGCGGATCTAACAATAATAAACCGTTTCAGCAGTGATGTTAATTAACCAACATGCATATATAAATCTGAACATGCATATATGAATCTGAACATGCATATATGAATCTGAACGAATACAGTTATCAGAATCTGATACAAACAAACAGATATTAAAAGGACAGCAAACCGAGTTGGTGATTCAGTCACGTCGTTGACGCTGTCCTTAAAGCTGATTTGCCTCCCGTGCTGGATTTGACGGCAAAAAGCTTCCCAGGATAAAAGAACCTCAGCAAGCGCGTTGAGCACTGTAGCCTTGCTGATCGAACCTATTCGATCTTCTGCTATCACAGATCGGAAAAAACAAGAGACGAGATGTGTAGGAGTGTTGTATTGTGTGTGTTTTGAACTGAAGCGCAGGCTTCTTTATATAGTCGAGAGGAGAAACCGTTTTGCTGCTGGCTTTTTGGAAAAGATATGAACTGTCTTGTTTATCCGAACGCAACAGTCCAAGTTCTTATCTCGAAAAATCAGCAACCGCCTCCAACAGCTTTGACTGACTCAGTCTCGCTGAAGACTTGCTCTTGTTCGGTTTAATTATGCAAAACCGAAATTAGAATAACCAAAAACGAACCGCGCAACCCGCTGAGAAAATTGACGGCATTCACCCGGATGATGTGGGCGCGCACAAGACAGGCCAAATTCGACGTCGTCGACCGGATGATTTCCCCCCCCCCCCTGCGCACGCCCGCGAAGGCATTTTGGGAGAGTTTCTTTTAACAACTTAACAAGCTTGTTATGGAAATCATATATGAACAAACATTGTTCCCATTTGGCCTCTAATGTGGGATATAAGACTTTCACACAAGTGAAATCCAACCCATATCAATCCCTACCAAGGTCAAGTTCCATGGTTTTTGGCACTACTTTGAGCATCAATTACTCATTCGATTTAGCTTCGTTTTTGGCGATTCAATACTTGATTTCATACCTCACACGTCAAGGTATTTTAATCTAATTTTGTCAACAAGATTCGAGGTGTTCTCCACGCTCAATTTTAAGTCTCAAATGTGGCGCACCATCATTTTCTTCAACCCACTACAAACACATTTTCCAACAATCCCCCACATGAAGAAAATCGAGTGGTGAAATCAAATAAAACAATAATCCTCGATAATCAACTCGACACGAAGTGGTGATAGCTTCTACGGATAATATCTGCACAGGATAGGTAGGTTACCCCCTTGAACCTTCCATTGAGATAACATGATCTCTTTACTGACTATTCAGTAGACGTGATGTCTTTGAACTGTTCGTCTTATACTGTAAACGAAATCAAGTTTCCACAGATATTATCCTGATCTTATTCAGTTCTTACTGGTGGGCTCTTTTTGGTCTTGATACCCCTTTCCTGGTTCTGCAAGAGTTTCTAGAGAATTAAGCCCTTTGAATTCTCCTTTGAAGCGACCCCACTTCTCTCTCACATAGGTGATTCTTTCTTAAAGTAATCCTGCATTACCCATTTGAATCTCACTATTCAAATTACTGGAATCATTAAAAGCTTCGAGCTTAGCCTCGTGCAGGAGTCACTGTTTTATCTGGGAATAGGATTGGGGTGTTACCCCCACAGTGACCTCACACAGTCTTAGCAGGTAGGTTGTCCCTTTGAACCAAGTTCTTGGGATCTCCAGTCATCATGGTAGGGTTTTCCTTTGCCTCAACTTTTATAGCCCAAGGGCTTAAGCCTATGTTTTGATGTTAGCAATCAAAAGGCTTCAGTCCCATTCCCTTAGCCGTCTTCTCTACTTGGTCCTTATTTAACCCTTTGGTTAACGGATCCGATATATTTTCTTTGGACCTCACGTAGTCAATGCTTATGACTCCGGATGAGAGAAGTTGTCTTATGGTATTGTGTCTTCGACGTATGTGTCTAGACTTACCATTATACATGACATTCTGTGCCCTACCAATTGTTGATTGATTATCGCAATACACACATATTGGTGGCACAAGGTTTTTCCAACCAGGAATATCCTCTACAAAATTCCTTAACCACTCTGCTTCTTCGCCGCATTTATCTAATGCCACGAACTCAGCTTCCATCGTGGATCTGGTTATTAGAGTTTGTTTCGAGGATTTCCATGACACGGCTGCACCTCCCAAAGTGAATACATATCCACTAGTGGCCTTTGAGTCTTGTATATCAGATATCCAGCTTGCATCAGTGTAACCTTCAATGACTTCCGGATATCTGGTATAATGTAGACCGTAATCACGAGTAAATCGTAGATACTTCAGTACTCTCACGATGGCTTTCCAGTGTTCATAACCTGGGTTACTCGTATATCTTGCAAGCCTACTCACACAATAAGCAATATCAGGTCTAGTACAATTCATCAAGTACATTAGACTGCCTATTACTTTTGAGTATTCCACTTGAGAGATACTCTCCCCTTTGTTTTTAGACAGATGGTGGTTCATATCTATAGGAGTTTTATAAACTCCTACACTATCTTTCCCAAATTTGTCTAAAATCTTATCAACGTAGTGTGCTTGGCTTAAGACAAATCCATCTGCCGTCCTTGTGATTTTAATCCCTAAAATTACATCGGCCAGACCTAAGTCTTTCATATCAAACCTTGAGTTTAACATGGACTTAGTAGATTTAACCATTTCTTCATTGTTTCCCACAATGAGAATATCATCGACGTATAAGCACAAAAGCACATACCCGTGTTCAGTGTTTTTGCTATATACACATTTGTCACACTCGTTGATTTTGAATCCATTTGACAATATCACTTTGTCAAATTTCTCATGCCACTGTTTTGGTGCCTGTTTCAGACCATAGAGAGACTTAACAAGTTTACAGACTTTTCTCTCTTGTCCTGGCGCTTTACAACCCTCAGGTTGTTCCATATATATCTCTTCTTCAAGATCTCCATTCAAGAAGGCAGTCTTCACATCCATTTGATGAATTTCTAAATTGCGCAGAGCTGCAATTGCAATTATCATCCTTATAGATGTGATCCTTGTCACAGGTGAGAATGTATCAAAGTAGTCTAGACCTTCCTTTTGTCTATATCCTTTGATCACAAGTCTCGCTTTGTACTTTTCAACAGTACCATCAACTTTCATTTTCTTAGTAAAAATCCACTTTGAATCAAGTGGCTTACATCCCGGAGGAAGATTAACTAACTCCCAAGTATGATTTTGCATAATGGAGTCTAGTTCACTTTTTATGGCTTCTTTCCATATAGGGCCATCAACAGAGCTTATAGCTTCATTATATGTAGGAGGTCCCGCCTCAACCATAAAGGTTACAAAATCAGGTCCAAACGAATTTTCAACCCTTGCTCTTTTGCTTCTTCTTGGTTCCTCCACATTTGTATCATCCTCGGATACTTCTTCTTGTTGGTGATACATTTCAGTAGTATCTTCACCTATCTCATAAGGTGAACTCGCTGGTTTTTCTTTATAAGGAAACCGATGTTCAAAGAACGAAGCATTCTTAGACTCTATAATTGTGTTCTTGTGTATATCAGAGTTTTTAGACTCATACACAATGAACCTATACGCATTACTATTATGCGCATAGCCTATAAAGACACAATCAACTGTCTTTGGTCCTATCTTCATTCTTTTAGGACCGGGAGCCATTACTTTCGCTAAGCATCCCCACACTCGCAAGTGTTTGTAAGCAGGTTTTCTCCCTTTAAATAATTCATAGGGAGATTTCTCCTTCCTTTTTCGGGGTATTCGATTTAGCAGATAGTTAGCCGACAAAACGGCCTCCCCCCACATTGACTGGGGTAACCCTGAACTAAGCAACATCGCATTCATCATTTCTTTGATAGTGCGATTCTTACGTTCAGCTACACCGTTCGATTGAGGAGAATAAGGTGGTGTAACCTCATGTATGATTCCAGTTTGTGCACATAGTGCCCCAAATGGTTTTACATATTCACCACCACGATCACTTCGTAGCCTTTTAATCTTTTTATTTAGTTGGTTTTCCACTTCCAACTTATACATGGCAAATTTCTCTACTGCTTCATCCTTGCTCTTTAGCAAGTATATTGAACAATATTTTGTACTGTCATCTATGAAAGTCACAAAATATTTATTTCCACCTCTTGTTGGCATGAATTTCAAGTCACATAGATCACTATGTATTAAGTCAAGGGGTTCAGTGTCTCTTTCAACATTATGAAAGGATGTTCTTGTTAATTTTGCTTCAACACAAATTTCACACTTGTGTTCGGAATCAAATTGAAATTTAGGTATACAGTCCAATTTCATTAGATTCCTTATCGAGTCATAATTCACATGACCTAATCTACCATGCCATAAATTAGATGACTCAAGCAAGTAAGCGGAAGAATTTTTATTGATAGAATTGATAGCAATTACATTGAGTTTCCACATTCCATCCTTCACGTAACCACGTCCCACATACATGCCGTTCTTTGAAAGAACGACCTTCTGGGACTCAAACACCATCTTAAAACCATGACTAGTAAGTAAGGTTCCAGACACTAAATTCTTCCTGACATCAGGCACATATGAAACATTGGTCAGTTTCAGCTCCTTGCCCGACGTCATCTTCAACATCACACTTCCTTTTCCCTTGACTTCTGAGGTGGCCAAGTTGCCCATGTACACCTTCTCTCCATTTTCAGTCAACTTTAGCTCAGAGAAGGCATTCTTGTCAGAGCAGATGTGGTGGGTTGCTCCAGTATCCAGCCACCACTCCTTGGGGTTGGAATCCACCAGACTCAGCTGAGAAATCACAGCCACTAGTTGCTCTTCATCTCCCTCGGCGACATTCGCCTTCTTCTTCTTTGGAGCTCTACAATCAGCAGATCGGTGACCCTCTTTGTCACAATTGAAGCACTTTCCAGCAAACTTCGTCTGCACCTTCTTCTTGATAACCCTACTCTTGGGTCCAAGTTTGTTTAAGGGCTTCTTCCCTTTAGAGCTAGCACCATGCTCCACTATGTTAGCCCTTTCAGAAGGTAGCTTTGTCCTCTTATCAGAGAGTCGATTGTCCTCTTCATTCTTGAGGCGAATCACCAGGTCTTCCATAGACATTTCCTTTCGCTTGTGCTTAAGGTAATTCTTGAAGTCCTTCCATCCTGAAGGCAGCTTCTCAATTACTGCAGCAACCTGGAATGGTTCATTCACTACCATTCCTTCAGCGTTCATCTCATGCATGATCAACTGCAACTCATGCACTTGACTGGTCACAGTCTTCGAATCCACCATTGAGAATTCGAGGAAGCGTCCCACCAGGTACTTCTTGGAGCCAGCATTCTCTGTTCGGTACTTCCGATCAAGCGCCACCCAAAGCTCCTTAGCTGAACTTTTGGATTTGTACACCTTGTACAACACGTCACTAAGACAGTTCATCATATAATTGCGACAGAGATACTCAGCATCTTTCCATGCGTTATATGCAATGAGCACTTGATTGTCAGTCTCACCCTCAGCCACCGTAGGTGTCTCCTCGGTCAGATACCGGGACAACCCTAATTGGGAGAGGTAGAAATGCATCTTAGGCTGCCATGTAGTGAAGTTCAACCCAGTGAACTTCTCAGGCCTTTCAGCTGCCATAACTGCAGCAGGCACTTGTGCCACCATAGCATTTGGAACTGGACCCGCAGGTCCATTCCCGGCCGGAGCCATCAGTGGGGTAGTCGCAGCCGACTCAGCAGCATCCTGGTGATGTTGGACACCTTCCATGTCCACAGATTGAACATTGTTTTGTCCTTGTTCAGAATTCATTGCTACAACAGAGACAGATCTGTTAGTATGAAATATTTTTCAGATAATAACGAAGCAGAAATCAGCTTTAAGAATGTTGGACGTCTGTTATCTGAAAATAAATTTATTTCATGCGGATCTAACAATAATAAACCGTTTCAGCAGTGATGTTAATTAACCAACATGCATATATAAATCTGAACATGCATATATGAATCTGAACATGCATATATGAATCTGAACGAATACAGTTATCAGAATCTGATACAAACAAACAGATATTAAAAGGACAGCAAACCGAGTTGGTGATTCAGTCACGTCGTTGACGCTGTCCTTAAAGCTGATTTGCCTCCCGTGCTGGATTTGACGGCAAAAAGCTTCCCAGGATAAAAGAACCTCAGCAAGCGCGTTGAGCACTGTAGCCTTGCTGATCGAACCTATTCGATCTTCTGCTATCACAGATCGGAAAAAACAAGAGACGAGATGTGTAGGAGTGTTGTATTGTGTGTGTTTTGAACTGAAGCGCAGGCTTCTTTATATAGTCGAGAGGAGAAACCGTTTTGCTGCTGGCTTTTTGGAAAAGATATGAACTGTCTTGTTTATCCGAACGCAACAGTCCAAGTTCTTATCTCGAAAAATCAGCAACCGCCTCCAACAGCTTTGACTGACTCAGTCTCGCTGAAGACTTGCTCTTGTTCGGTTTAATTATGCAAAACCGAAATTAGAATAACCAAAAACGAACCGCGCAACCCGCTGAGAAAATTGACGGCATTCACCCGGATGATGTGGGCGCGCACAAGACAGGCCAAATTCGACGTCGTCGACCGGATGATTTCCCCCCCCCTGCGCACGCCCGCGAAGGCATTTTGGGAGAGTTTCTTTTAACAACTTAACAAGCTTGTTATGGAAATCATATATGAACAAACATTGTTCCCATTTGGCCTCCAATGTGGGATATAAGACTTTCACACAAGTGAAATCCAACCCATATCAATCCCTACCAAGGTCAAGTTCCATGGTTTTTGGCACTACTTTGAGCATCAATTACTCATTCGATTTAGCTTCGTTTTTGGCGATTCAATACTTGATTTCATACCTCACACGTCAAGGTATTTTAATCTAATTTTGTCAACAAGATTCGAGGTGTTCTCCACGCTCAATTTTAAGTCTCAAATGTGGCGCACCATCATTTTCTTCAACCCACTACAAACACATTTTCCAACAGTAGGTTAGTGTTAGTTTTAGCTTAGTTTCTCGCAGCCGGATTTTCGTTCTGAACTGTTGCTCTTAGTCGGGTTTTCGGTCTGAGCTGTTTCTCTCAGTCATTTATCGGTCTGAGTTTTTAGTTGTTAGTTTTTTAGTTTCAGGAGATTCTCTCCTGTTTTGTATCAAAGGGCATGACGGTGCGTAATTCGTTTGTATAGTGTTGGTCACTACGATCGGTCTGACCAGAACAGTTTTAATAAAAGTTACTTTGATAAAAAAAAAGATTTTTGGGCCTGTGTACAACCATCCGTTTTGGTTGGAATTTTGACTGTATTTATGGGACATTTTTAGATCATCCAATAATATATTTCTATTTTCTTTTTATTTTCACATACCCTAATCTGAAAGTATAACATGAAATAAGTATCTAAAAATTGACACATCTAACTAACTCCGAATTAAAATCACGGGACATTTTTCTGATCATCCAATATTATTATAACCATTTTTATTTTTATTTTTACATACCCAAATCTCAAAACTATAACTATAACATGAAATATATTATAAAAAAAACTATACATAACATGATATATGTGTATCTCAAAATTGACACATAGTAAAATTTATAATACAATAGCATACTAAAAATTACTACATATTATTATTATTATTATTATTATTATTATTATTATTATTATTATTATTATTATTATTATTATTATTATTATTATTATTATTATTATTATCTATATTAGCTAATTGCACCTCCTGTGCCACGTCAGCAGCATCTCCTCTGGTCTTCATCTTCTCCATCTTCCTCAGCTCCCTCTTCCAGTTCAAATTCCCAAATAACACCTGCATCTCCTCCAGCGTCTTCCCTCTCGTCTCCGGAAGCAGCGTAAAGAAGAAGCACCAGGCCACTATAGCGATCCCCGCAAACAAATAAAAAGCGCCGCCGATGGTAATGGCTTTGGAAAGAGATATAAATGTCATTGAGATGACGCCACCAGTGAGATTGTTGACGGCGACACCGATGCTGGTTCCCTGAGCTCGGAGCCGGAATGGGAATATTTCCGAGCTATACACCCACGTAATCGGTCCCATGCCGATTGAGAAAGTGGCGACGTAAGCGAGGACTGCGAAGATGGAGATGACGATGGCGGAGGGGATTTTATGAGAGGAGAATGAGATGATGGTGAGGCTGGTGGCGAGTGTGAGGAGAGAGAGGATCAAGCCGGCGACGGAGGTGAGGAGGAGAGGACGGCGGCCGTAGCGGTCGAGGTTGAAAGTGGCGATGAGGATGAAAATTGTTTTGATGAAGCCGACGGCGACGGTGGCGAGGAGTTGTTGGTTGGGGCTGGTGATTCCGGCTTTGAGGAAGATGCGTGGGGAGTAGAGGACGACGGCGCCGATGCCGGAGATTTGTTGGAAGAAGTGAATGCCGACGCCGGCGATGACGATGTGGCGGATGGTCGGAGTTGGGCTGATGATGAGTTCCCGCCACACGCCTTCGCCGTGGCTGCGGCTGGCAGAGACTGAAACTACATCGTTTGTTTCGTGTTCGGGTATGCCTGCTGCCTGTTTGATTTCTGACAGTCTTAAACTAGCATCTTCCTTCGAGTCTGAAATTCTATTGAGGGCCTTTCTTGCGTCTCCTAAGCGTCCTTGCATCATGAGCCATTGCGGTGTCTCGGGCATCGCAAGGACGCCGAGGGCAAGAAAGATCGATGGGATGACGCCAATACCGAGCATCATGCGCCATCCTAAGTATAAAGGAAGCTTGGAGAAGGCGTAGTTGGAGATATAGCCGAGTAAGATCCCGACATTGATGAACACTTCGGGAAATGAGGTTAAGAAGCCTCTCGTCGAGGCTGGGGAGACTTCGGCGGTGTATACCGGGGCGATCATGAGGGCGTAGCCTACGCCGATCCCAGCCACGAAACGACCGAACATGAGAAAAGTGTAGTTGGTGGCGAAGCCCATTAGAAGTGCTCCGACGAAGAAAATGGCGCCGGCTAGGACGATGGTGTAGCGACGCCCGATGCGGTCCGAGGTCCGGCCTGCGGCGAATGAGCCTATAAGGGAATACACGCTCAAGATCCCGGCTAAAATCTCTATTTGGACGTCCGAGAGGTCTAAGTCCTTTGTTATGTATATGATTGCGCCACTCATCACTCCAATATCTAACAAAAGTAAAAATAAGACAATTTTAAGTCCAAGCAATTTAAAAAAATTGATTTTTATAAATTTGTCAGATTAATTTTAGTGAACTCACCATAGCCAAGTAAGATGGAGGTCATGGAGGCAAGAATGGCACAAGTAAAAGCGAACTTATTCCTCTTAGGTTTCTTGACAGGCTCGATGTCTTCAAGGGCGCGCGGATGGGTCATCGACGGCGGTAGGCTTGGAGGGGAAGCCATGGTGCGAGCCCCTCGACACAAATGTGGAGAGCGAGTTTTGGTGCTATGATAAACGAGCTATGTTTGAAGGAGCAAATTGGGAATGAGATTGAGTCTCTTATGTTTTGGAGTTTATAAAGGCGAGAGTGTGTAACACTAGTACAGTACGCCACTTTCACTTAAGTCACTACAAATAATAGAGGCGGTCTACTTGCCAGCTCCTAGTAGATGGCGACTTATTATTTGGTTTGTTGTGACTTCATTTTTTATGTCTAATGTAACATAAAACCCTCACTACAACATTTCTGAATGGGTCTCATATTACATGGGAACTGGTGAAATATTTAGATTCAATTCTCATCAATCATTCAAAAACGATGTAGGAAAGTTCACACTATAGGTTGGACTAGAAAATTTTCCTAAAATTATAGAAAGAAAAAGTGTCACGGTGAGGGTTGAATACAAGACTTTGTATACCGCAAATTAAGTGCTCAATCAACTCATCCACCACCTTGTTGGCACTTTAAACCTTGTTCAAATACAATAACTTTTTACTAAGAGCATGCATGTGGGTTTTTGTACATGTATGAGAGTCAAGTCAACTAAGATATGCTAAACCCTTTTTTTTCAACACACAAGTGGTAGTAGAAATAACGTGGAGACTACTAGCATGTTACGTACTAACATATACCTCATCCTCTACGTGTCAAAATTTATGACATATATCCTTTCAAAAAAAAAATTATGACATATATATTTCAGGTGGGAAGCATGGTTGAAGACTTTTCCAATTTTTTTCGCACTTTTTTTTTCATAAACTGCATAGATATAATATATACAAGGCGAAAAAGTGGACTTAAAACTGAAAAAATAATCTAGCTGAACCAGCCCCGACAATAAAAACTGAACGTGATTAGTGACGTAAAACATGGAGAGGATTTCGCACTTGAATTAATATTGAAGTTATCATTTTTTTTTTTGAATTTTGGGAAAATTATTTCTTCCTGGTAATCCTTCGATCGTATATTCACCAATCATCATCAACAATACAAAATGACGAAAAAAATGGAATGAAGTGTCAAAAAAATAAATTGCTCATCATTCATGTGTACTGATTTTGGGCCTGTGTACAACATCCTATTTGTTTGGAATTTTGACTGCAAGTATGGGACATTTTTTAGATTATCCAAATAGTATATTTCAATTTTCTTTTTATTTCCACATACCCAAATCTGAAAGTATAACATGAAATAAAGTATCTAAAAATTGACACATCTAACTCCGAATTAAAAATACGGGACATTTTTCTGATCATCCAATATTATATCCATTTTTATTTTTATTTTTATTTTTATTTTTATTTTTATTTTTATTTTTATTTTTATTTTCACATACTCAGTTCTCAAAAATATAACTATAATATGAAATATACTATCACAAACAACTATATATAACATAACATGGGTTGAGATCGTGTAAGAACCTCATGACATATTTATCTAAAAAATTGACACGTAGTAAAATTTACTCCTATAATACAATAGCATACTAATTAAAATTACTACATATTATTATTATTATTATCTCTACCAGCTAATTGCACCTCCTGTGCCACGTCAGCAGCATCTCCTCTGGTCTTCATCTTCTCCATCTTCCTCAGCTCCCTCTTCCAGTTCAAATTCCCAAACAACACCTGCATCTCCTCCAGCGTCTTCCCTCTCGTCTCCGGCAACAGCGTAAAAAAGAAGCACCACGCCACAATAGCGATTCCGGCAAACAGATAAAAAGCGCCGCCGATGGTAATGGCTT
The DNA here is from genome assembly GCA_033675215.1 of Rhodiola kirilowii. Lineage (NCBI taxonomy): Eukaryota > Viridiplantae > Streptophyta > Magnoliopsida > Saxifragales > Crassulaceae > Rhodiola > Rhodiola kirilowii. The sequence goes on along the minus strand of CM066193.1, from coordinate 3,395,326 downwards.
TGGAGAGAGATATAAATGTCATGGAGATGACGCCGCTGGTGAGTCTGTTGACGGCGACGCCGATGCTGGTTCCCTGAGCTCGGAGTCGGAGCGGGAATATTTCCGAGCTGTACACCCACGTGATCGGTCCCATACCGATTGAGAAAGTGGCGACGTAAGCGAGGACTGCGAGGATGGAGATGACGATGGCGGAGGGGATTTTTTGGGAGGAGGATGAGATGATGGTGAGGCTGGTGGCGAGTGTGAGGAGAGAGAGGATCAAGCCGGCGACAGAGGTGAGGAGGAGAGGACGGCGGCCGTAGCGGTCGAGGTTGAAAGTGGCAATGAGGATGAAGATTGTTTTGATAAAGCCGACGGCGACGGTGGCGAGGAGTTGTTGGTCGGGGTTGGTGATTCCGGCTTTGAGGAAGATGCGTGGGGAGTAGAGGACGACGGCGTCGATGCCGGAGATTTGTTGGAAGAAGTGTATGCCGACTCCGGCGATGACGATGTGGCGGATGGTCGGAGTTGGGCTGATGATGAGTTCTCGCCACACGCCTTCGCCGTGGCTGCGGCTGGCGGAGACTGAAACTACGTCGTTTGTTTCGTGTTCGGGTATGCCTGCAGCCTGTTTGATCTCTGACAGTCTTAAGCTGGCCTCTTCCTTCGAGTCTGAAGTCCTGTCGAGGACCTTTCTCGCGTCTCCTAAGCGTCCTTGCATCACGAGCCATCGCGGTGACTCGGGCATAGCAAGGACGCCGAGGGCGAGAAAGACCGATGGGATGGCGCCAATACCGAGCATCATGCGCCATCCTAAGTATAAAGGAAGCTTGGAGAAGGCGTAGTTGGAGACATAGCCGAGTAAGATTCCGGCATTGATGAACACTTCGGGAAATGAGGTTAAGAAGCCTCTCGTCGAGGCCGGGGAGACTTCGGCGGTGTATACTGGGGCGATCATGAGGGCGTAGCCTACGCCAATCCCAGCCACGAAGCGACCAAACATGAGAAAAGTGTAGTTGGTGGCGAAGCCCATCAAAAGTGCTCCAACGAAGAAAATGGCGCCGGCTAGGACGATGGTGTAGCGACGCCCGATGCGGTCCGAGGTCCGGCCTGCGGCGAAGGAGCCTATAAGGGAGTACACGTTCAAGATCCCAGCTAAAATCTCTATTTGGACGTCCGAGAGGTCTAAGTCCTTTTGTATGTATATGATTGCGCCACTCATCACTCCAATATCTAACAAACGTAAAAATAAGACAATTTTAAGTCTAAGCAATTGAAAAAAAAAACAAAAAATTGATTTTTATGATGTTTCTTCATAAATTTGTCAGATTAATTTTAGTGAACTCACCATAGCCAAGTAAGATGGAGGTCATGGAGGCAAGAATGGCACAAGCTAAAGCGAACTTATTCCTCTTAGGTTTCTTGACATGCTCGAAGTCTTCGAGGGCGTGCGGATGGGTCATCGACGGCGGTAGGCTTGGAGGGGAAGCCATGGTGCGAGCCCCGCGACTCGATTGACGACACAAATGTGAAGAGAGCGAGTTTTGGTGCTATGATAAAAGAGCTATGGTTGAGGAGTAAATTGGGAATGAGATTGAGTCTCTTATGTTTTGGAGTTTATAAAGGCCAGAGTGTGTAACACTACACACTAGTACAGTACGCCACTTTTATTTAAGTCACTAAAAATAATAGAGGAGGTTTACTTGTCAGCTCCTAGTGGATGGCGAATAATTATTTGGTTTGTTGTGACTTCATTTTTTTATGTCTAGTGTAACATAAAACCCCTCACTACAAAAATTCTGAATGGGTCTCATATTACATGGGAACTGGTGAAATATTTAGACTCAATTCTCATCAAACATCCACAAAGGATGTAGGAAAGTTCGCACTACAGGTTGGACTAGAAAAATTTCATAAAATTGTAGAAAGAAAAAGTATCAAGGTAAGGTTTGAATACAATACTTTGCATACCATAAAGTAAGTGCTCAACCAACTCATCGACCTTGTTAGCATCCTAAGCCTTGTTCAATTGCAATAACTTTGTACTAATAAAAAATATCGCAAAAAATTGAAACGCCCTAAAAAAATTTTTTTTGATGTAATGAAACGCCAAATTTCAATTCACTTAAATTAGTGAAATTTTAATTAAAAAAGTGAAAGAAAAAAAAGAATTAAACAATTTAATATAGATACTACATTTAAATACTTAATTTAAATAGTGTGAATTTAATAATACAAATTTCAAACCAAATATCAGATGAATCTGAACTCAATTTAACTCGGTGCTAGTTGAATTTTAAAAACAAAATACACTTTTTTGCTCAAAGATTTGTATACATATATCAACTTGATGCTAGTTGCGTGGCATTGGTTGGAGGTGAGATTTGCAAACGTTTGATTTGAGAAAGTTTGTGGTATTTTTGATAAGTGAATTTTGTCCAAAGCATGGGGGGACTTAAGAGCATGCATGTGGGTTTTTGTACATATATGAGAGTCAAAGTCAACTAAGATATGCTAACCCCTTTTTTTTCAACACAAGTGGTAGTAGAAATAACGTGGAGACTACTAGCATGTTACCATATGCTCTCCTTGTCAAAATTTATGACATATATATTTCAGGTCGGATGCGCATGGTTGAAGACTTTGCCATATTTTTTTTTAATTTCGCACTTGAATTAATATTGAAATTATCAATTTTTTTTTGAAATTTTGTCAAAATTCTTTCTTCCTCGTAATCCCGCTTCTATTCACCCATCGTCATCAACGATAAAAAAAAATACATCATGTACTATAAAATTAACATTTGTTTAGAAAAACAACATATTGCTCACGATTAATTATCATGGAATAAGGCGAAGAGGAGTCTCAGTGGTTGAGATCTCCCTCCAGGTGCTCCGCCGCCTGAATTCAAATCCCTCCTGACGGATCGTTAGGTTAGCCAACTATATGAGGGAGATCCCAGAGTGATATCCCTCAGACAGATGGCAGCGGAAATTAACTCTCGTACAGGAAATATGAAACCAAAAGTAAATACTCACGATTTATAGTGGAAACCTTACTGCAACCTTTGCAGCAGGCTGAAAACCACTTGCCTTCTGGACAGCTCCAGAAGGGCTTCAAGATCCGTATTATTGACAAAGGAATATACTTGTAGTTCGTTACACTTGTCTCACACAGTGACAACTAACAGAACTACTCAATTCGAAAGGTCAACTAATACGATCTACTCGTCTGCACACAGCAGTACCTTGTCAGCTCACGGAAGTTGATAACTCTGCAGTCTCCGAATGCTATCTCCAAAAGCCGAACTTTCACTTGAATACTCTTCCTTCTTTTATAGTGTCTTCAAGTCGGCTTCATAGATCTTCATCACAGATCTGATTGTGATCTCGTAGATGTGATATGATTTGCATATCTTTTACTCTGTCATATATATACTTGCCAATCCTGGCGTCAATCTTCTCTTGGCATATTCTCGAACTATCTCCGTGTATATATTTGCATTAATGATCTTAATCAAGTATCACACGCATATTCTCTTGTATCTTTGATATGCATCTTCGAGAATCTTTTCCCGGATCTTAATCAAGTATCACAATTTGTAATAACACCATAGTCACTTAGCTGTTGCCTGATCCACAGCAGCTGCGCGCAGCATGCAGCAGCGGCGATGTATTCCGCCTCAGCGGTGGACAGCGCAATTGAGGATTGCTTCTTTGAAGCCCAGGAGATGAGACATGGGCCGAGATATTGAGCCATCCCAGATGTGGACTTCCTGTCTGTCTTGCACCCAGCATAGTCTGCATCGGTGTATGCTTCCAGGCGCAATTCACCTCCCTTTGGATAGAACAGGCATAAATCATCTGTTCCTTTCAGATATCTCAATATCCTCTTCACTGCTTTCACGTGGGTTTCCCTAGGATCAGCCTGAAACCTTGCACACAGACAAACACTGAATAAGATATCAGGTCTGCTAGCAGTGAGATATAGCAGCGAACCAATCATTCCCCGGTAGAGAGTTTGATCCACCCGAGGTGAGGACTCATCCTTTGACAGGGTGTCATTTGGAGACATCGGTGTGGCACATGTCTTGGCAGATTCCATGCCGAACTTCCTTAGAATCTCCTTGACATACTTCTGCTGATGATTGCGGGTACCATCCTCTCTTTGACCAAATTGAAGTCTAAGAAAGTATTTGAGCTCTCCTACCATGCTCATCTCGAACTCGCTTGACATCAAGTCTGTAAACTTCTTGACAAGTTTAGGGTTAGTTGAACCGAAAATGATATCATCCACATATACCTGAACAACCAGAGTGTCTTGCCCTTCCTTCAGAAGGAAAAGAGTCTTATCCACCTCTCCTCTGACATATCTGTGGGATAGCAAAAACTGAGACAGTCTCTCATACCAAGCACGGGGTGCTTGCTTCAGTCCATACAGTGCCTTGTCAAGGATGTGGACGTGATCAGGGTGAGAGTGATCCTCGAACCCTGGTGTCTGACTGACATATACTTCTTCCTTCAGAACTCCGTTCAAGAAGGCCGTTTTCACATCCATCTGCTGTAGAGTGAAGCCATGGTAAGTCGAATAAGCAATTAATAATCTGATTGCTTCTAACCTTGCCACTGGAGCGAATGTCTCATCGTAGTCAATTCCCTCTTGCTGGTTGTACCCCTTGACCACCAGGCGTGCTTTGTTTCTCACGACGACTCCCTTGTCGTCCATCTTGTTTCTGAAGACCCACTTTGTTCCTATCACATTCTTGTCTTCAGGCCTAGGAACCAGTCGCCACACTTTGTTTCTTTCGAACTGATGCAGTTCCTCTTGCATGGCATTGACCCATTCGGGATCCTTCAGCGCATCGGCAACCGTCTTTGGTTCTGCATGAGATACAAAAGAGGCGAATCCACAGAAATGACATAGCTCATCTAAATTTAACTGGTTCTGCGATGAGTAACATTGGTAGTCCCTTGTCCAGGAAGGGGGCTGAGTAACTCTCCCACTCTTTGTGGTTCTGGGTTCTTCTGCGGTCCCTGCCGGAGGAGGATTATTCGCAGTCACTTCCTCATTGGGGGGGTCTGCGTTAACCTCTATTACTTGTGCGTCTGGACCCTGCTCTTCAGCTAATATCTCTGTTTGTGGAGCTTCGGCTGGTTCAGCAGGTTCTTGAGCAACAGTCTAAACGACCTCTGGAGCTGGTTCTGCAGTCTCGTTTTGGGCAGGTACCCAGTCGGGATCAGACCTGTCAGTAAGCTGAAGTTCTCCATCATCCTGTGAGGAGGGATCTTTCACAAGGTGTCCAGTCATAGCGCGCTCATCAAAGGTTACGTGAATGCTTTCTTCCACTCGTTCCAACCTCAGGTTGTAGACCTTGTATGCTCTGCTATGGCTTGGGTATCCTACGAACACGCCTTCATCGCTCCTTGGATCGAACTTTCCCAGATTTTCCTTTCCGTTGTTGTGTACGTAGCACCTGCAACCAAACACTTTCAGATGAGCGATGTTAGGCTTTCTTCCTCGCAGCAGCTCGTAAGGTGTTTTTCCTATCAGAAAGCGTAGTGATGCTCGGTTCAGTATGTAGCTGGCGGCATGTACTGCCTCGGCCCAGAATCCCTTGGGAACACCACTGGCAATCAGCATTGTCCTTGACATGTCTTCCAGTGTCCTGTTCTTTCTCTCTACCACACCATTCTGCTGAGGAGTCCGTGGTGCTGAGAAATTGTGATCTATCCCAGCTGTCCTGCACAGGGAGATAAACTGGGAGTTTCGAAACTCGGTTCCGTTGTCAGTTCGAATAGATACTAATTTCTTACTCAACTTGTTTTCAATTAGCTTCAGCCATGACACAAACTCAGAGAAAGTTTCATCTTTAGAGCTCAGAAAGATGGTCCATGTATATCTGGAATAGTCATCCACGATGACTAAAATGTACCTGTTGCCTCCACGGCTAACGACGTTGACTGGACCGCATAGATCCATGTGAATCATGTCCAGAGGAGCTGAGGTACTCACCGATTGTTTTGTCTTGAACGAAGTACGTACCTGCTTACCTGTGGCACAGGCGCTGCATATCTGATCAAACGAGCTTTCCACTTTTGGTAGACCAACCACTAATTCATTTTGATGGAGTTTATGAATCAGCCTCGTGCTTGCATGTCCAAATCTCTTGTGCCACAGCAATGTATCATCAGTGATGCTTGACAGACACAGCTCCCCGTCTGGGATGAATTCTGGGTCCACTGTATATATCTGATTCTCCCGGACACCTCGAAGAATTATTTTCCCTGTCTCAATGCACTTCACAACACAGTCGTTAGAGTTAAATATCACTTGGTTTCTTCCATGTTGACACAATTGTGATATGCTCAATAAGTTGTATCTCAAATTTTCAACCAGACTTACTTGTCGAATTCTAATGGTTTCTGAAATTCTTACCTCTCCAGTAGCTACTACCTTACCTGAGCTCTTGTTTCCGAAGATAATGTTGTCTCCGGAGTAGGCTTGGAGTGAGATGAACCATCCTGGATCCCCCGTCATGTGTTTGGAGCATCCACTGTCCAGATACCATGGCTTGCTCCTCACTCCACCCTGCAAAAAGAGAGGTCAGTTTTTACGAATCCAGACAAGCTTGGGCTTACTGGGCTTTGGGACAGTTTTGGCAGCAGAAGGGAGCTTCGAGGGACGAGAATCATTGTCATCCATGAGGTTGATTTTCATCCTGGGGGTTCTTCTGGGTCGTCCGTGGATGGCTGTGTCATGGTGAGAACGAACCCATTCCGGTCTGTTGTCCCCCTTTTTAAGAGAAGCCTTTCTCCTAGGAGTAGGGGCGGTGCCGGCCTGTCTCTGATGGCTGTGATTCTTTTCGTTTACTTCTTTCCATTTCTCACAGCTGGCTCTGTAATGACCGGAGTGTCCGCAGTGCCAGCAGACACGGTAGTAGAGTGTACCAGTTTTCTTATGTTTCTTTACGTGTGCTGGTATCCTTCTCTGTGCCTGAGGGTCGATGGAGAAGGATTGACGATTGGAGCTCATCCTTTTCCATATTTCAAATGCCTTCCCAGCTTGGAAAGGATCAGAGTCTCTGTCGTGGAGATAACTGTCCTGAGGAGATGAGGCTGCTCTTCCCGACTGTCTTGTGGGTTCCATCTTTCTCTGCTGATGGGATCCCTCTCCGACTTCAGTCATTGGTTCCTTTCCTTTGGCACTCCTTCTGTTTTCTCCCTCCTTATTGGTTTCTTCCATATACCCAAGTCCGGGTCTGGCAAACCTTCTGTTGTAATCTTGTTTTACCTCCTCGACCTTTTTGGCTTCTAGTTCTCTAAGCCAGACCTTCTTTCTCTCCGATTCCTTTTGTCTGAGATCTGCAACAGCCTGACGGAGCTCCTCGTTGTCCAACTGGAATCTGTCGGATTCTGCAATTGACCGTACCTTTCTGGTATCGTCAATTCTTAAGCTACTCAGTCTGTCACTTAGATCACTGATCTGTGTGTCCCTTTTGTCACAGGTGGGGCATTTGCAGATGTGCTCCTCCATTTGTCTCTCGAGTTTCATAGCTTTGGTTGACCAGAGACGATTGTTCTCCATGTCATCGTCATGTTCCTCTTTCATGACCTCAATCTGTTCCTTGAGGCTAGTGATCTTCTTTAACAATTCGGCGATAGTTTCTGCAAAGTCAGATTCACTGAATACTTGATCTATGAAAGAGTCAGATTCATTTACCTCATCGTTTGTGGAATTCGCCATCAGACAAGGCTCCTTGACGAGCTTTCTATCACTTTGTTCCTCATCAGAGTCACTCCATGCTGCAAACATGGCATGGGCTTCCTTTGGGGCAGGTGGTTCCCCCTTTTTCTTGTTGTAGCAGTCTTTAGCGAGATGTCCCTTTTTCTGGCAGTGATAGCAGATTCTTTCTTCCTTTGCTCCAGCCTTTGTCTTGCCTTCCTCTGAGGAGGATCCCTTGTTCCACCTTTGACTGTTTCGTCCTCCGCCAGAGTTGCCTCTGTTCTGCGTTCTGCTTGTGTTCGCCATCTTGAAAGCCCTAGAGAGAAGAGCTATCTCCTCGTCCTCTCCTTTAGATGGCAGGCTTACTTGAGCTATGTCTAAGGCCTTCTCAACTTTAAGCGCTATAGCCTGAGATTTTCCAGCTTGTCTCCGGGCCATTTTCCTCTCGGCTATTCCAGCTTGGCTTTGCAGATTCGCCACGAGCTCTTCCAGAGTGACATCTTTGATCCCCTTCTGAGCTTGGAGAGCAGTAGTCACTGTGTCCCATCTGGAGCAGAGAGCTTGCATGAACTGATGAGTTACTTTCCACTGAGGGAGTACCTCATCCAGGGAGTTCAGCTGCGCGACGATGACTTGAAATCTGGTGTAGAAGTCATCCAGAGATTCGTCCTTGCGCTGTTCGACAGATTCGTAATCCTTTGTGGCAGCTAGGATTCTGTTCCTTTTGATGTCCTCGTTTCCCTCGTATAGTCGAGCAAGTCCATCCCACTGCTCCTTTGCAGTCTTGTACACAGCCATCTTTACTTGGTCTCCTGGGGAGAGGGCCATGTTAAGAACCTTTTTGGCCCTGGCATTCTGCTGGAGAGCTTTGTAGTCATCATCAGTGTACTCGTCTTTCTCCTTCTCTTTTGGTTTGTTAGGATCTGTCACATCCAGAATAGGGAAGTTACCCTTTTCAAACACTCGCCACAGCTTCCCATCCAGGGAACAGACATGGGCTTCGAACTGGTCCTTCCACCAGTCATACTCTCCTGGACTGAGCACCGGCGGCTTCCAGAACGAATCGCTTCCGTTAGACATGATTTCCTGCAAAGGCTAACACACAATCTAGAGCTTCCCGGCTCTGATACCAATTGACGGATCGTTAGGTTAGCCAACTATATGAGGGAGATCCCAGAGTGATATCCCTCAGACAGATGGCAGCGGAAATTAACTCTCGTACAGGAAATATGAAACCAAAAGTAAATACTCACGATTTATAGTGGAAACCTTACTGCAACCTTTGCAGCAGGCTGAAAACCACTTGCCTTCTGGACAGCTCCAGAAGGGCTTCAAGATCCGTATTATTGACAAAGGAATATACTTGTAGTTCGTTACACTTGTCTCACACAGTGACAACTAACAGAACTACTCAATTCGAAAGGTCAACTAATACGATCTACTCGTCTGCACACAGCAGTACCTTGTCAGCTCACGAAAGTTGATAACTCTGCAGTCTCCGAATGCTATCTCCAAAAGCCAAACTTTCACTTGAATACTCTTCCTTCTTTTATAGTGTCTTCAAGTCGGCTTCACAGATCTTCATCACAGATCTGATTGTGATCTCGTAGATGTGATATGATTTGCATATCTTTTACTCTGTCATATATATACTTGCCAATCCTGGCGTCAATCTTCTCTTGGCATATTCTCGAACTATCTCCGTGTATATATTTGCATTAATGATCTTAATCAAGTATCACACGCATATTCTCTTGTATCTTTGATATGCATCTTCGAGAATCTTTTCCCGGATCTGATCTGGTCCGAAGTCGGTGTGACTCTCACATAGAGCGCATCTCTCTCGCAGTTCTACTCTCTCGCGGAGATGCCCAGTGAGTTTACCTGTCCGACAGTGATTTCTGCCCACTCAAGTGGATTGTTAGTTAAGTGTTTGTTATCATCAAAACACAAGGGTCCAACACCTCCCCTATCAATTTGAGCAGATACTAACTTTAACCAATTAATCCCATTAAAAAAAATATCATGGAATAATTTTCAGTTTTCACGTTACATTATTATATTATATTTATTTTTATTGGACATTATTATATTATTGTTTGATTAACATGAATGAGAAGAAACATTGAGACTCATTAAATGTTTTTTAGTCCATTAATTATATTGAATTTTCAACCTAATGAGCCATACTGTTGACTACAAAATTCAAATTATTTTGGTAAATAATGGCGGGTTTGACTATATAACTGACACATCAAAGGCTCACACACTGTCTCTCTATATTTTTCATATTTTTATAGCAATTAATATCAATATCAACAAAAACAATAATTTAACGTGGTAGCTGCTGCAGCTGGCTACAAAAAAACAATAAACAATTATTAAAAATCAGTCCAATGATATTAATTGTAGCATTGGAGGCTGGAGGGTGTGAGTGTGACTGGGGAAGAGAAATATGAGTTTATTATTAATTTATGGACCATTCAATAAATCACAAGAATGGCAGTCAACCTTATGTGAGTATATATTCATAAAATATATATTTTTTATTTCGCATTAATTGATCGTTTTGTCAATATCTGTAACTTTCATTTTATTTTATTAACTTTGATTCGGATCGTCTTATTTATACAGCGAGCTGTCCCATTAAAATTTTATTTTTATCTTCTTTTTTTAACAAAAGAATATAAAATAGCATCTAATGTCGTATGTATAAAATGCTCGATCTATAAAAATTAAAAACACACGTGTCAGCCTGCTATAAGCGCAATTACATATATTTTGACGTGTAAATCAAAGTAAAATAACAATTACTTATCAGTGTGCCAACAAGAGTATGACCTAGTGGTAGAATTTCAACAAGGTTGATGGCTCAAGCCCCACATTGCACATCCATAACATTTTCCTTCTACAATTTATGTAGATTTTCCTAATCCCACATTTGGTGTGGACATGCAATGTATAGTCCTACCATGGAGGTGTGTCAGAACTCGTGGGTTTCAAATGTTAAGAGTTGTGCCAAGATGACCCTTTCAATACCATTTGTGTGCAGGCATGTGCTACAAATGGTCTTGAAATATATATGTTCCCGAAATATGTCATATGTGATATGTTCATAAATATGTTCGATTTAAACCCACAATAAAATTTCTATTTGGTTAATGATTGACTCACACAAGTCCAATAAATGAGTAATGGGATAATTAATACATGAACATGAACTAAACAAAGTTTCCTACATGAATATTTCCATCATGGTTGCGATTATATTATCGAATACAATTTTATGAATAATATATTTAATTAATTTAGTTTTCATGTGAATTTTGATCCGCAAGACCGTAACGTATCTTTTTTTTTATTTAAACAACTATCCGTAACGTATCATATAGTATCTAAATACAACTTCGTATTATTGTGACTTATCTATACACCAGTGAAAATGATCAGATAATAATATAATTTTGTCAAAGAATCATTTGCCGTAATACATTTGATTTCGGTTGCTTGAAAGATATTTATTGAAAATATATGATAGGTTATTGTTGTCAAAATTAATTAATTGGAGGACTTTAATTATTCTCAATGTGTCATCAATTCACATGCATTCGAAAAAAGATAGTGTGACCATGTGAGTGCCAAAATAATTTTATTTTAATAATAAATATATCATTTCGATTAATTATTATTTTTAAATATAATAAAACGAGGTTTACTAATAATAAAAAGAAACAAGGTTGTTTTGTTTGAAGCAACGTCATTTGGCTCGCAATGCACTGCTTTCTTACAATATTTGCCTTTAGACATGGATGTACCGACCAATCAAAAAATGGTTAACTTCATTTAACAAATTATTTTATGATGGAATCATGGTAAATAAAATTTACTCAAAACTTAATTTGTGTATTAAAAACGTATTTTGATATTTTGGATCATTAACCATTTAGGGTGATATTTCGATCATGAAGGTCCAAATGATAAACTTCTTCCATCATTTGTCATTTTGAGTGGGTTGTTGTACTTTCATCAAGACTTATCTCTTCTTCATGAAATAAAAAATCAACGCTTATCTCTTAAGATATATGCATTAGACTTTAGACATGACCATAAACACACATTCATGTGTCATAAAGTGCATCCCTATCAAAAAAATGTGTCATAAACTGCATCATAATAATATTATGACAAGACTCGGATCTGGAGAACCATATCAAAATTTTCCCGAGTACAAAATCGATGTCGTTTCAATCTAAACGATTTTTTAGATATTTTTACAAAATATTAATTTAAACATCATCGTTTTCATTGAAACAATATTATTTTGACATTCGCAGCATTTAACTACGTTACACCGGATGTTTTTCATTTTGAAAGTATGAGTAAAGGTCAGGTACAAAGCATATTTTTCGCAAAATGCAAACTTTGTCGAAATTGGGTTATACATATAATTCGTCAAGAAAAAGTACGACATAGTTCAACAAAAATATTTTATAATTCGTCACCGAGAAATAAATCAGAAATTTACCATATGACGAGATTTAATCTCGTCATCCAAATGACTAAATTAATAACTGTCATTAATTAGTTTGTGTTGTTTTACAATAATATGCACTTTGCACCGGATCATTTTTCTTGAAAGTATTATAAATTTCATTACTTTTATTGTTTTGTTTTAATTTGTATGACGTAAAAATAAATATAAGTTTTGTATTCGATGTTAAGTGAGTTTCAAACTGTGCTTAAAAGGTAAATAATGAATAAGCAGAAAAGAATCTTCATCTAATTTGATGCATATTTGATTTGGTTTTGGTTCCATAAAATTACAAAATATTCATACTGACGTCGTTTTCATCGTTTGGATACTCGCCGTTTATCCGTTACTTTAAAAAAAAATCTACTATTATAAGCAAGGAATGAACAAGCCCAAAACTCATGCCCAGTGACAGACCTACAGCCAAGAGTATGGGATCATTTGCCCCCATTCATTTTTCAATTCTTCCTCCTATTTCACTAAAATTACACTAAAAGCTAATAATATTTCTAGTAAATATCTTTTCTGCCCCCTTAGTTTCTTAAAAAAAGTATTCTGCCCCCTTAGTTTCTTAAAAAAAATATTCTGCCCCCAATAAAGTATGAGGCTGGGTCCGCCACTAGTCATGCCGATGTATCTGAGCGAATTCGATCAGTCGACCTCTTTATCATTCGACCAAGACTGTTATCAAAAAACCACTACCATAATGCAAAAACATGTAATTCCGTTTATCCGTTACGGGGCCTTGTTGGGCCTCACACTTCATCTCACCAACGTCGCCGTTCTGCGAGTCACCCCCCGCCTCGGCGGTCGGTCAACATTGAATTGATATTGAATAAATTATTAACAAGTTTTATGAATAACTAATATTCTTTTTAAAAAACCTGAATTAAATATTTAAATGATACTAATAAATAAGTAGCATAAGGGCCAACTTAGTACAATTTATATAACAGACTGGGAAACAATCAAGTGCGCTTTGCTGTTTACTTGCTTACAAATCTGGACAAAAAGCGCACCAGAATTGACACACAATGAGCCCTGGCTGAATGATACCACCAAATCGACAATATTCCCAGCTTGATATTTACCGGGCTACGGAATTCAGTCTTCAAGCACACCTTGGGAAAAATGTCTGCCCCACATATCCACCGGTCATAGCCCTTCTCACGTTCACTTTGAATGTGTCTGGACTGTCTCGCAGCACAGCCGCAGCCTCTTGGTTCAGCGGATCTTCGTAGTTCGGTTGCTGCACGAGTCATCATACGTACCAATTAAGACATTGAAGCTATAAATAAATAACATACATTTGAATCGAATCTAAAATTAACCCTAAAATGGATGGATGTGTACGTTAAAAGTGTAGTAAAAAAACATACAGTGAACAGATGGTAGAGGCCGTAAATGACAGTGTTAATGTTTAGAACTGGTTTCCAGTCCTCCCGCAGAATGTTGAGGCAGACATTTCCTTCCAAGTCGATATTCGGGTGGTAAACCTACAAATTCATTAAATTTAAAGTGAGTCAGAGTGTAGGAAGATGTTCATGGAATTTTACAGGATTAGAACATTCGTTACTTTTGTCTTGCATTTCACTTTTGGTGCCTCGTGTGGGTAGATCGACGGGACTCGAATAGTAAACGTAAACATTCCACCTCTGCATAAAAAAAGACGAATTATTATCGACCTCATACAAGAAAATAGTTTTCAAAATATGCAAACAAAGCAAGTTTTCATAATAATTCAACCAAGTAAAAAATAAGTGAAACACGTAGAAATAAGTAAGAAGAGACTTACGTGTAGTATCCTTCATCGGGTTGAACGGTGACCTCAAAGTTCATGAGATCATCCTTGCCATTGGGGAAAGATAGATTACAAGTTTTTGGAAGGTTTAACTCGCTCATATCTACAGAACAAAGAGGGCGGATAAATAACAGAAAACGAACAAATACGCAATCAAGATGTTTAAATATATTGAAACAGCTTTCTTCGAAAGTGTACCCTTTTGCAGACGAAGTTCACCGGCACTTTGTTTTTTGACCGGTGCCTTTCCTTTAGCATTTTCGGCTATTTCCCTCTGCTGCTCCTTCACTTTGAATAACTTGATCATTTTTCCTGCGATGAGTGAGACATAATGTTAACCGGGAGAAAAATTACATAGAAAGATTCGAAAGAGTGGCAGCTTCAGTTATGCGCTGAATGCTGATAAAAGTAACCATGTTATAAATAGTACCGAACATAATCTTAAATGGCCAAATATAAAGTCATGATTATACTCATGCTCAAGCTAGTACATATTATTACAAAAATTGAAATGCAAATATGCACATTGAACTTCCATGAATCGTTGATTTCAATTGGAAACGTAAAAAGACACAGCGCTTTAGTTGATCATCCCTAATGCCAAAAAAGGGTATGCAACCCAACCACACTCGTCATGTTGCTGATGTTTCAACTGAGACTGATGCGCCAACAGCACATCTAAACCCAATGAAATCACTTAACAAAGGAATGAACAAACGTCCATCCACAGCACATATGTCGAGAAATAAGGCGATTAAAAGTAATTGCCTAAAGAATTATCTGCAAAAGATTACACAATAACCAAACAAGTAACAAATTCCCGTCTTCATATAAATATATAATTAAGAGAGCCGTTGTGCGGAAATTTTAGATTATTTGAAGCGGAACCAAACATAGACAGAGACTCCTCTTTTCAGACAAAAAAAAATCTCCTACTTCATGATTAACAACCAACAAGATCTGATCGTTGAATAGCCCTATAGCTGCGCAACCTGAGACTCTCGCTGCTCAGGATACAGTCTTCTACAAGGCTTAGGTTATGATTATAGCCCAGATTGAGTATATCCATAAAAATTCGTGCAAAAAGGTAACACCAGAACCAGATGTATTCATATTCCAACAAAGATAGACAAACCATCAACAACATGAAGTTCGAAAGATCTAAGAATTTGAAAAGCACAAAGCTTTTGCATATTCACCAAAACCCCAACATCCCCAAATCAGCCATTCACTAAAAAAATTCCCATCAATCCAAATTCCAAAGCACCAAGTAATCAAACAAATTTCATCAAAAATAAAACCCTAAACCACAAAACACATCAATAATTCAAAAAACACCAATCCCTTTAAAGACTAAAGAGAACCCAGATCAGATTCGATCTCCTGAGCCACAACCGATCCACAGACCAAACTCATCAAACAAACATAACATATCTTAAATAGGAAGAGCTGATTTAAAAGATGAAGACTTTTTGCTGAATACCTGCTGAATATCGAAGCAAAAGGAAGGATTGCAGAGAGATGAAGAAGGAATCTACAAAGCGTGTCACGCCAATTTATACGAAGCTCGCTCTCGTTGTCCTCTCTCTTATTACTTCTGGCCGCTCTATGTCTGCTTGGTCATCATCAAAACGCAGCGTTTATCATCTAATGATTATCAGTTGAAGCAATATTTAGTTACCCAGAAACTTTATAAAATTAGTCGAATATTTTTAGCAAATAAAAACATGTCTGATGATTTATATTTTATATTATAAATCAGAAAATTAAAATCTACTTATTATTGTGTGAATATTTAATATTTAAATATAGAGTATAGGCTGATCGCGACATGAATAAAATAACAGTAACACGCCATGTGATATGTCGAACTAATTTGTACGGAATCTTGTGGACATAAATTAACAAAATGCAAATATAAATTAGATGGGCCCACATTGGGCTCCATGAAATCAATTAAAGGTTGGGCCCAACATAGTAGGCCAATATTAGATTAGCATTATAAACAGGCTTTGGCTCTTGGGTCAAGGCACGAGACACTGTAGGGGTGATCATGCGGGTGGGTTAGGACGGTTAGGTTTGTCATTAATCCGACCCGAAATGATGAGCAGGTCATTAAAGTCATTTCGAATCCGATACTAAATATTGATCGGGTCACATTTGATAATCCGAATCCGTCGTAAAGATAGACTTATAACATAAATATTCCACTGTTTCCTATTATCAGAAAAAATGTGACATTACTAGACCTTTTAGAAGTCTCAAGTGTTGCTACACTCTTGGAAGTATCTATGTCTTCTTCATTTCCTTCTTCAAAAGTTATACAAATCATCCAGGGTCGAATCTTTGCTGATACATTTTTCTATTGAATCTAATTATTTTATTTTAATATAATTATAGTACTGAGTCATTCGATGAGCAATCCGAACCCAACTTATTTAGTACCGGGTCGGGATCAAGTCATCCAAAGTTCAACCGGGTTAAGGACGGGTCATCGGGTTGGGACGATCCTGCTCACCCTACGAGACAGCATCAACATTTTGAATTTGTAATTGACTAGGTCAAGATAAATTATATGTTAATGTTTGTCTGTTTATATTAATTGTAAGAGAAAAAAATTAATGTACTTGAAAAATGGTTCTAAATTCCTACTATTAGTGGTACACTCATTACATATTTTACATGTATATATTTAATAACAAATTATTTAAGACCCAAATTATATTCAAACATTGTCATAAAACATCCATTTCATTCACGAGAAATCACTATAATTCACACAAAATTCTACGTATTTTCTTCAAAATTAATAATTAATTTTTAGCCAAAATCACTGAACTTGTACACCTATTTTTTTTTCAGTACTTATTCAAAGTAACAAATTACTACGACTTTTTTTTATGTTTTAATTGGCATATTTTTCATAATTGCTGTCAGAAAGACAAATTCAAGAATAATAAAATACATAAAAAATGAAATGAGTGTCAGTCAATTAACAATACCAGGTCTATGTCCATTTATTTCAAATATATATAAAAATTAGATTCTAAATGAGACAGACTTGGTAAAAGATTTTCAAACAACTTTTTAAAACTCGGATAGAAAAATTTACGGGGATGAATTTGTTTTAAATTTTAATTCAATGGATCATGTGCAAATTTACACATTTTATCTCTGTTTACACGCACGCGTGTATAAATATAACTACTTTGTCCTTTTACAATTTAAACGTGAGAATCTCTCATTCCTTCTCATTTTACATGTTTGATGAAATTTTGAGGAGTGGAGGAGGAGGCAGCAGCCACCCTCCACCGGTTCAAAGAGGAAGGCTAGAAGGTCGTTTTGATGAGGATGATAATCATGATATTTCCTTGGATCTCAGACTTGCTCCGCCGCAAGCGGCAGAAGGGCCGCCTAGACATCTTGTGTTAGCACCACAAGCCGTTAGACCACCACGGCCTTTAGTTGGTCCAAGTCCAACAATGTTGCAACATTGGCCACCGTGGATGATGGCTAACAATAGAGTCAACCACATGGTCAACAATGGTCAACGCTATTTAGTGCTTCAACCAAGAGTAATATGGCCAGTAGCAGCAGGGGGTCAAAGTGAACGACCGAGGCTGATCGTTTCACCTCAGATTGACCCCCTACCAGCCCCTATCTATCGTAATGGGGAGATTGCTTCGACTCGTATCAGACGAAGAATTTCGCAACCTGAACCAAATAAGCGAGAGAAACCCACCATTATCGAACCACCGTTCCGATGGGCGACAAACCTCCGGGCACGGATCCACCCTCTCCAAACTCTTATACAAAGAGGCATCACTGTAATTTCCGGTGACGTGCAATGCAAGAATTGCGAGCAAGCTTCGCAACTCCGCTACAACTTGACCGAAAAGTTCACCCAAGTAGGTCACTTCATTGCATGGAACCGTGGCTATATGTTAGACCGTGCTCCGAACAGATGGCTACACCCCACATTGCCGAAATGCACCCGGTGCGACCACGAAAACAGCTTGAAGCCGGTGATTGCGAATAAGAAGAGGAATATCAATTGGTTGTTTTTGCTGTTGGGTGAGATGTTGGGATGCTGCTCGTTGGAACAACTAAAGTACTTCTGCAAGCATACTAGTAATCATAGGACTGGTGCTAAGGATCGTGTTCTGTTTTTGACTTATTTGGGTTTGTGCAAGCAACTTGACCCCAATGGTCCGTTTCATCACAGGTGAGACTGACAAAGGTTTCATTTCATCTAGCAGTGCTCTGGTCTGGGGAATTTTATTTATTTATTTATTTGATTGTTGTAATCAGTTTCATTTAAATTGATTTTTTTTACATGTAATTATACTTTCAATCTTATAATTCTAATTATAATCAATTTCAGTTAAAAGCATATAAATGGCACTAACAATTGCTGAATATACAAATTCAAAAACTTGACACTGAACGAGTAAAATTAGCTTTATAAGGTATTCTATTCCTGTATGAAATGCAAGGATCATAGCATATAGAAGAATTGGGGCTGCCAATTAGAGCGGATAAATAAGCATGCAACTCACATATTGTCAGAATCGACATCGTCATCGCTGGACGGTTCATATATTTGATATTCTTCGTCACTTGCATCGATAAGTGGTACTTTGCTGCTTCCTGGTTCATCAGATGGGAACGTGCCGAATATGTTTCTATTGGAGGATTTACAGGGTTTTAATGCAATAGGGTGTGTTTATTTGAGTTGGGTTTGTGCTGCAGGGAATGACAGTTGTATGTTTTTGTATTTCTGTTTGTCTGAGCTTGATACGGCGTCGTTTGTGTCTCACGTGTTGTATTGCGTTGAGATGTGATACGGCGCCGTTCTTGCGTAGGTACTTATCCCCTCCTTGTCACAGAAACCCCAATTGAATCAATAAACCCTAAAATGCTTTCCCTGTAATTCTCTCTCGGTTCTTTGATCAATCACTCGACTTCGTCTTCGTTCGCGCTTGTCACCGGAGCTCCGATGACACGCTTTCTCATGGTATCAGAGCAGATCGTGGTCCTGGTGAGTTGATTTCTCTCCGATCGCCTTTTCATTTCCGTTTCTGTCTGTTTGTGTTGTGGTTATGGATGAAACGAATTCTTCGTCGAATTCTGGAGTTTTAGCTTCTGGTTATGTGAATCCTGCACTTGTGAGTGTGGTTGATGATCCTTACTACGTTCATCACAACGAGATTACTGGTAATCCGATTGTGAGTGATGTGTTGATTGGTCAAGAGAACTATATGAGTTGGAAACGTTCAATGGAAATAGCCATGTCCGGACGACCAAAGCTAGCTTTCATTCAAGGCAAATATCCAAAGCCAAGTGATCCAGTCATGGCTGCTAGGTGGCAAAGATGTAATGATGTGTTGATGTCTTGGCTGATTTGTTCAGTGTCTAAGAAGATAGTCGGTGAAATACTTCATGCGAGGGATGCCATGACAGCTTGGGAAACACTACAATCCAGTTATGCAGGAACCAATCTGGCCAGAATATCTGAGATACAAAGGGAGCTTGGAAATATGGTGCAGGGTGATCTATCTGTTATGGCTTTCAAACAAAAGATTGAGTCCTTATGGCAGGAGCTGGATAGTATTAAATTTGTTAATTGTGCAAATGTCAAAGCATGTGATTGCTGCAAGCAGCACATGAATGATAAGTTGGGAGATAGAGTTGTGAAATTTCTGATGAGTCTTAATGACTGCTATGCTTCAGTTAGGACTCATGTGTTTGCTATGGATGAAATTCCAAAATTCAGTGTTGTGTATGGCCTAACTTTGCAAGAAGAAGCATCCAGAGCAATGAGAAAGGCAGGCACAGTTGAAGCCTCTGCTCTGTTCAGTCAAAATAGTGCAGATAATGCTGGTCAGACATTCAAGAACAGTCAGTCATCTGCTGGTTACAACAATCAAATGAGAGGCAAGGAAAATGTAAGAGGTAGTTTTAATAGAGGAAGATCGAAATTATTCTGCAGCCATTGCCAAATGACTGGACATTCCAAAGATACATGCTACAAGCTTGTAGGCTACCCTCAAAATACTAGAGTGAATCAAAATGCTAGAGGAAATTCAGGAGGGAATTCAGGAAACAGACAGTCTGTTAATGCTGTTACTAATGAAATTAATGAAGAAAAACCTGCTGCTATCTCTGAAAAACAGTTCACAAATAGTCAGCTGGAGCAAATAATGACAATGCTGAAAAATGGAGGACTTGTGGACAAGACTGAGTCGAAAGTTCACATGGCAGTTCACATGGCAGGTATTGCTCATTCCCATCCAGATTTGCATATAGGTGATTGGTTAATTGATAGTGGTGCTACCAGCCACTTTGCTCATGATGAAAAATTGTTGAAAAATATGCATGAATTGAAAGAAGCTCACAGGGTAATCATGCCCAATGGGGAAGTCATACAGGTAAAGTTTAGAGGAAACTGCTACTTGGGAAATGGCATAACACTGTTTGATGTTCTGCTGATACCAATGTTTGAAGTAAATCTGATTTCAGTGTCTAAACTTGCTGCAGACATGAAATGTCAAGTAGTTTTCACTGATTCTGGATGTGTAATACAGGACCGACACAACAGGACAATCCTGCAGACTGGTAAACCAGCTGGAGGTCTGTACAGAACTCAAGTAACTGAAGTCATTCCATCCATAAGTACTACTTACAACCTTGAATTGTGTAAAGTGCAAAAGGAAGCTGAAGTGTGGCACAACAGGCTTGGTCATGCTCCATTGGATGTAGTATATCAAGTATTGAAGAATAAATTTTCTGGTCTCAGTGAGAAACATTTCAAATTTCAGTGCAATGTATGCCCTTTGGCTAAACAGACTAAACAGTCTTTTTCTTTGAGTAAAACTGTTACAAGTGGAATTTTTGAGCTTTTGCACAGTGATGTATGGGGCCCCTTCCATGAACCAACTATCTCGGGTGCAAAATTTTTCTTGACAGTTGTCGATGATTATTCAAGAGCAGTCTGGACATTTTTACTAAGGCAGAAATCTGAAGTTCCAGATATTATCATTGGATTGTTTAGAATGATTCACACTCAATTCAACAAAAAGGTGAAAATTTTCAGATCAGATAATGGTAGTGAGTTCATCAATACCACACTGCAAAAATTTTTTCTATCAGTAGGATGCATTCAACAGAGCAGTTGCCCCTATACACCTGAGCAGAATGGTGTAGTGGAGAGGAAACATAGGCACCTCTTGGAAGTTGCTAGAGCACTAATGTTTGAGGCCGGATTACCCAAACAATTTTGGGGTGATAGCATTCTTACTGCTACTCATATTATCAATAGATTACCCACTGCAGTTTTAAAAGGGAAAAGTCCTTGGGAAGTTCTCTTCAATGAAAAGCCAATCATCAGCCATTTAAGGACTTTTGGTTGCTCCTGTTTTGCCAGCACCACCAAAGTATCAAGGGACAAGTTTGATGCAAGAGCAGTTGAATGTATCATGCTAGGATACCCTGTTGACCAGAAGGGATACAAGTTGTTCAGTTTGCAAAATCAGAAAATGATTGTTAGTAGGCATGTGATTTTCAGAGAAAATGTGTTCCCCTTCAAAAGAAAATCTGTCATTCCAGTCAGTGGTCCAGTATTACCAGTTCCTTTCAGTGGACTTGTTGATTCTTCATTCTCTGATGACAATCCTATTCTGGCTAGAACTGAAACACTTGACTCACACCTTGTTGATCCAGATATTGATGACCACCAGTTTGTTGATTTGTACCCAGAAACTGAACATATTGACCACACTGCAGATTCTCCTTGTGAGGCCCCTGAGACAGTTATACCATTACCTCAACCTGTGAGGAAATCCACTAGACAAACTAAGCGTCCTGCATGGACAGATGATTATGTGTGCACTACTGTCAACAACAGGTCCTCTCCTCACGAAATCAGGAAATTTCTGTCTTATGACAATTGCAGCCCACAACATAATCAATTTGTTTTTCAAATCTCTGCCATCAAGGAGCCCACTTCCTATACTCAAGCTTGTAAAGATCCTAAATGGGTTGAGGCCATGAACAAAGAGATTATGGCACTTGAATCAAACAACACATGGGTACTCACTGAGTTACCAGCTAGCAAGACTTTGGTTGATTGCAAGTGGGTTTATAAGGTCAAATTTCATTCTGATGGCAGTATTGAGAGGTATAAGGCGAGGCTCGTGGCAAGGGGATTTACACAAGTAGAAGGGATGGATTATCATGAGACTTTTGCCCCCGTAGCCAAGATGACCACTGTCAGATGCTTAATTGCCATTGCTGCGGCTAAACATTGGCCTTTGCATCAACTTGATGTTAATAATGCCTTTCTTCATGGCACTTTGGATGAGGAAGTATACATGAAGTTACCACCAGGTTTTTACAAGAAGGAGAAGGCTGTGGGACTGGTCTGCAGATTGTTGAGAAGTTTGTATGGTTTGAAACAGGCTAGTAGACAGTGGTTTGCTAAGTTTAGTGAAGCCTTGGGTGAATTTGGGTTTGTTAATAGCCTGAACGATTACTCCTTATTCACCTTGCACAGAGATGGGCAGTTTCTGGTATTATTGGTATATGTCGATGATGTCATACTCACTGGCACTTCAGAGTTACTAATTGCTGAGGTCAAGTCCTTTATTCACCATAAGTTTCAGATAAAAGATTTGGGTCTTTTGAAATACTTTCTTGGGTTAGAGGTTGCAAGGTCTGCTGATGGCATTTTTTTGAATCAAAGAAAATATGCTATTGAATTATTGGAGGAACATGGCATGCTAGACTGCAAATCAGCAAAAACACCCTTGGAATTAAAACACAAACTGGGTCTTTCCACAGAACCAGTTTTACAAGATCCTTTGGTTTATAGACGGCTTGTGGGAAAATTGATTTATCTCACAATTACTCGACCAGACCTTGCTTACCCGGTACATATTTTGAGTCAATTCATGCAGGTTCCTACTGATGAGCACCTAAGGGCAGCACACAGACTACTCAGATTCGTTAAAGGGGCTCCGGCTCAGGGCATTATATTTTCTTCCACATCTGATCTGTGTTTGAATGCATTCTGTGATGCCGACTGGGCTGCGTGCCCTGTGACTCGTCGTTCCATTACTGGCCATTGCGTTATGCTTGGTTCCAGTGTTGTATCGTGGAAGACCAAGAAACAACCCGTTGTCTCACGTTCTTCGGCAGAATCTGAATATCGTTCCATGGCTGCAACTTGCTGCGAATTGGTCTGGTTAGCTAGATTAATCAAAGACATGGGTGTCCAGATTGTCACTCCTATTCCGCTGCACTGTGACAACAAGGCCGCCATACACATCGCCCATAATCCCGTGTTCCACGAGCGGACTAAACACGTGGAGATAGACTGCCATTTAGTGCGCTCCCATGTGACATCCAAATTCATATCTCCCCTGCATATCTCAACCTTGGAGCAACCGGCGGACATCTTCACCAAAGCTCTGCCGCTGGATCAGCTCCTTCACCTGTGTTCCAAGCTCGGTGTGTCAAACTTTTTGCACTCCGTCGCTTGAGGGGGGGTATTGGAGGATTTACAGGGTTTTAATGCAATAGGGTGTGTTTATTTGAGTTGGGTTTGTGCTGCAGGGAATGACAGTTGTATGTTTTTGTATTTCTGTTTGTCTGAGCTTGATACGGCGTCGTTTGTGTCTCACGTGTTGTATTGCGTTGAGATGTGATACGGCGCCGTTCTTGCGTAGGTACTTATCCCCTCCTTGTCACAGAAACCCCAATTGAATCAATAAACCCTAAAATGCTTTCCCTGTAATTCTCTCTCGGTTCTTTGATCAATCACTCGACTTCGTCTTCGTTCGCGCTTGTCACCGGAGCTCCGATGACACGCTTTCTCAGTTTCGCAAGTAGTTGGCGGAAATGTTCTCGTAAGTACCAGGCTGCAATGGGATCTCATCTTCTTCGCCAGATATACCACCGATCGCCTCCCCGTACTCCTCATCATCTTCGTCATCATCCAGCTCATAATCATCAGCTTCTTCATCTGGCAGAACCTCTTTGGTAGCTTGTTGATTTTCTTCAGTTTCTTCGTCTACCATAATTTCTTTATGGACCTGTTTATCCAAACGTAAGAGATCCCTTTTCGTCTTTTCAAACGTATTTCGACAGGTTTTCAGCAAATTTTCAGCTTCTGGGTCTGGACATACAGAAAGGAACCTTACTTTAATTTTTCGTCTCAGGTTATCAATCATAGGGACGGAGAACCACCCTGCTGCTCGGCTGCAAGTTGACTCTTTCACTGGTTTCCTAATCTCTTGCTGAATGTAATCATCGTCAAGTTCACAAAGTTGCAATGAAATTTGACAGCCATAGGGGAAACACTTAAAGGCACACAGATCCGCCCATTTCTGTTCGCATTTCATCTCAGCATTAGCATCACAATAACCTCTTAAAGATGGTGGCACCCGAAAATCAATTCTTTGGTATATGCAAGTACCAGGATCTTTCCGAGGATCATATCCTCTACGAATCCAGAACCTCCGGAATGGTCCATTTGAAAAGTAATATGCAGCATTGAATAGGAGTCTTCGCAGCAAATTGTGTTGGATCTTAAAACCATTATCTCGCAAGCGTTCAGCTACAGAAAGCTTAGGGCATACAGGCCGCTCATCAAACAACTTACAAAGAGCCATCTGACACTCCCTTTGATATGAGTTTCGAGCGGTGAACTTCTCCCATTCTATCACTTTAGGAACATCTTCAACATTGAAATCGACAAAAAAAATTCGCTGCTGAATGTCTAAAAAATTATGATGGGAAAAGTGTTCCACTAACTCATCTGGCCTCTTTCCCTTCGATGATGATTTTAGTACCACTTGTTCAGGTGTATCCTTGGCTGAAAAATATGGGGGTAGAAGCATTAGCAAATCATCCTGATCCAAGTCAAATATACCACTTTTCTGAAGCTGAGGTTCCATATCAGCCCATTTCCTCTTCTTTCTCTGGGCAGCATCCGCATGAACAGCAAGCACATGTTGGTAGTCCGCCATGCCATCAAAGCAGTAAGCCTCTGAAATGTGGGCAACAATATCTGCACGTATTTCTGTTTTTATTTCATCATCTCCCCGATCTTGATAATTTCCAATTATTTCAGGTTCACCTACTTGAGGACAAGAAGAAGATGCTTTATCACACTGGACTGAATAAGTTGACGGGGATCCACCAAAAGCATCAACAGTATTTTGAACGGAACAAGTCTTTTTGGAAAGTTTCAACAGGAAATTACTGCAACTTTGAAGCCTCCCAATAACTGGATGTGAATATGGATCTTCGGGACGGAAACAGAGTTCTAATGTCTGCGAGCTGCGAGCCTGAACAATGCCTTCAATTCCACCAAGACTCTCATATGCACGTGATGTGGTTGAAGGGTAGCCTGGATAGTGAACAGCGAAAGCCTCTGAAGTAGGCAGTAGTCCTGACACAATTCCGTCTTTTACAACTCCCATTTGAGTATCTATAACATGCCAAATCCAACAGATAATTCAGTACAAAACAAAAACACAAGCTTCGAATATGCAATTTACAACGTCAAGGTAATCGATCCTCAATGAACAATTGAAAATTTCCTGCAGTAATCCATAGTTGTGTTACTAAGCCAATATATGTTTGAGTCAATAACAAATCACACAACAACTCAACTAGAAACGCTGCAGATAAGAGATAACAAAAGTGTCATGGACGAAGCTAGGACATCAAAGTTACCAGGGCTGGAAGTTAGTGACGTAAATTTTTTTTTTGAGTGTTGGAACCCAGTGGGAGGCTCATCCTCACGCCTTTTAGTGCCTAGTGTTCCTTCTAGTGCCTTCCTTGCTTGTTCCTACAAGTAACAGAGAAAAACTTTACATAAATTTCTGACAATAAAGCCTAAATTAAACCCAACTACTGAACTAACCCTCATCCAACAGAGTTGCAGGACAAGTGCACACAAATCTTAAATCTGGACACCTGAAATGTACATTACATACCAGCTTTGCAACAGTTTCGGTCATCTCCCACATAAACTTGATTTGATGATGGTTAAGAACACATTACAAGCGCATGAACAGACTAGGAGCTTCAGCCTTTACTTACATGCTTCGAAATGTCACCAAACAAACACAGGATCCCCGACATACAATTTCCATGGTTCAGTTTCCCAACAGAGTCATCATTCAACTGATATCTACACATGACTACTCAGTAGCATCTAGCATGTCTGATGATTTGTTCCATGTTAATTAGTAGCATAATATCAGTAACCAAACTTACATGGAATTACTCGTTAATAACATGTATTTGCCTACCGAATATTAAGCAGTATGTCAAATGGACCACAAATAGTGTACACAAAATCCATTTCCAAGGTCAAGCTCATTGCATCTGCGGAAAAGGCCTAACTCGCACATAATTTCATAACATTGTGGAATCACAAAACTGACGTCCGGACTTTCCTAACAAGAAGTAAAGTTAAGCCCTACTGAGAGGCCAAATTTACATAGTTTGTCCCTCATCCCTATACATATCTCTGCTTGACGGCGTTTTATTCTGGTAGCTTTGGCGACAAATACGAAGGTCAGAACCTAGTTGGAATTCTCAAAAAGAGTCGACAATATCTAGGATTGTCACAAACTACAACTAGAAGCTCTAGGCATAAATTAGTACGTCAACTATCATGAAATACTCAACTATAAAAAAAATTATCATGAAATACGAATCTGGCAATCCAGCGGCTCAATCGCTGCTAATGAAATTGCAAAATAAACAACAAAGAGGACAAAATCTGGGTAGCTTCAGTCCAGCAATCAACAAGAAGTAAATATTAGGGATTCAATTCACAAAGTAAACAAAATGAATCGTTAACCTAATCCCTTAAGTCAAGATTCAAGAGTGTTCAAAAGTGTATAAAAGGATATCACACAAGTCAAAAACAGTATACATATTCATACAAAGGCCAACGCCAAAGCACAGGATACATCATAATTCATACATCAACTTCTCAAAGCGCAAGTACCTCGCAGTCGCAGTCGCAGCAAAGTATGATGGAAGAATAGAGTCTTCGACACTCAGGCCTCAGCGCTCAGCACCTCGCAGTCGGGGACGCAGCTCGCAAGTCGCAGCACCTCGGAGTCGCAGCTCGCAGGTTCCGAATTGCGGAGCTATCAGACTGCAATTGCAAGTTGTCCCGGGCTGTAGCCAGATAAGCCTACCAGGTGGCTTCGTCCCTCATTACAAAACAATTGAAGCAAATAACTATCACAACAATGCTAATACTACTGCCAGGACAGTAATGCTCATGGAATTGAATAACCTTCATATCACCGTTACCTTGAAGCTCGCGTCGCAGTTGACGCTCCGCGAATTCAACTGCAATCGGTCAGCGCTCGAATTTGAAATTTAGGGTTTTATGGAGATCGAGAGTTCATCGATTGCAATTGAACTGGTAGAATTTCGAACCGACCTAATCGAAGACTGGTCTTAGTTAAACTGGTCTGGTTTAATTAACCGAGCCTGTGGTTCAATTGATCGACTAACTCATTTCAAAACAGCCAAATAACAATTAATAACATAACTTTCGCTTGAATCAAATAAAATAAAAACAACACAACTTAGCTGAGTAACAAGAAGCCAGCAACAGTTACACAATCACCATATTCTGATATAAATCATGACACAGAAAGTTGCACGAGAGTCTTAGATTTCTAGAAATATTAGAAAGATGAGTTCGTCTCAGCTTAACGAGTAACGCCGCGAGATATTGAGACCTTCAGCAGCAGAGGTTTGGGCTCTATCAGCTCGAAAACACAAGTGTCGCCCACTTGCAAATCGTTTCCCTTTGCAAATGCAGTCCATCCATAACCGAGAGACCAAGTTTTATTGCTTTTATTGTAACGGACCTTAATTGGCCATGTCATTTTCTTGGTAACAAGAAGAGTGCCCGGAGCTGTGAAATTTTTCAGATGCTGATTGGCAAAGCTCATAGGAACATACTGCAAACAAATACAAAACAAAGAGCAGTTAAATAAATTCTATAAATGTTATCGTGGCTAAAAATTTCAGACGAATTGTGAACAAAAAAGACTTGATGAATAACCACCAGAAAACGTGTAGGATGGGATGGAGACACATTTTGCTTCTTCATTTTCGCGACAAACAAAGGATTCTTTGGGTGTAGTACAAC
Organism: Rhodiola kirilowii; assembly: GCA_033675215.1. Lineage (NCBI taxonomy): Eukaryota > Viridiplantae > Streptophyta > Magnoliopsida > Saxifragales > Crassulaceae > Rhodiola > Rhodiola kirilowii. The sequence goes on along the minus strand of CM066193.1, from coordinate 3,367,096 downwards.
TGCGTTGTCTCTGAACTCCTGCGGATGTTTAGATGTTACATGTCCAGAGGGTTTTTTTGGTCGGTGAGTATCTGCACATAAAGCCTCGTAAGAACCAAAAATCCACTAGTCGTATTATATGACTCATATATATGCAGATGGGGCTGAAAAGACGAACAGCGATGAAATGAAAACAATTTTTTAATATACGCATTAGCTTATAATAAGATCAGATGGAGTTAGAAGAGCTACTTGTTCATGTCATACCTCTCTTACGATGATAATGTATGATGTTCTTCGCTTTGGTTGGATTTGCATAGGTGCCATTACTGAGATCAGACTCGTCAACACCATCATTCTCCTCCTCTTCTTCAACACCTTCATCATGATCTTCTTCAACATCAACAATGTCATCCTTGCACTTATACTTCTCACAGCAAGAGTGGTCAAAAATCTTAACATCAAACCCACAATGCCCATCAAAGCGGAACACTAAGATGAACCCCATCTCCAATCCATTCTCCACTACAAATTCTGTCCAGCCTTTATCAAAATAAACCCCGCTGTTCTCCACAGACACATCCACGCAAAAAGCCTTCTTTAGACTATTTCTTAGTGTAACCCTCTCCGGAATCAAATCATCATCACTTAGTGTAGCCAAAAAAGCATCACAAACACGCTACACCAAACCAAACCACTTCCATCAACCAATAAAAATTAGATATTTTTATCAACAATTCATACATGCAACACAGTTATTAAAAATCACATCTTTTTTTGTAAAGTGTCAATAAAAAAACACCATAACCATAAGAACCAAATCTTGTCATCAACAACAAAATCGTTATAAACAAAAATGAACTTGTTTAACCCTGTAAAGTAGAAACATAGGTTACAATAAATCAGATCTTTTTTTTATTTATATAAAAAAAATACCAAAACCGAAAGCATACCATCCTCGTGGGGTTGACGTGCGGCATAAAAACGCTGACGAACTCCGGCTTAGCTTCCATTACGTAGCCCAAAAGAAAACCCTATTACAGATCCGGAGCTCAAACGAACAAGCTTCAAAAAAGTAGCTACAAACTGGCCATCCTAGTAGACGTGGATGTATTGCTGCGACAATGCATGCTCACCCTGTTGATAGAAAAGAAAACGAAATATATATAAGTGTTGATATTTGTTTCCAGTCCCAAAGTATTCTTCAAAAGTATTTGGAAATGAGCTCCACATCACCATTGCCCCATGCTCTATCAAACTATTAAATATCTACCTCTTACATGTTCAGGATGTTCTACTCTACATGCTATTTTAATCATATTTTTAATTCAATTTGGCCTATATATATATGGGAGAACAATCCTCGTCCCTTCATGGTTACGAGTTTTTTTTAAAAATGACCCGTTTGAGTTTGACCATTTCAAAACTGACCCCCTCGAGTTTCACATTTCAAAACTGACCATTTTTAATAAAACCGGATTTCCAGGATCCGGTTTTTTACGATTTTCGAAACACCGGATCCCTAGGATCTGGTTTTATGTATTTTTTACAAAACCGGATCCTCAGAATCCGGTGTTATGTGCGTGTTCGAATGAGAGAACTCCACGTGTTGCGTTTGCACATAACACCGAATCCTGGAGATCCGGTTTTGTAAAAAATACAGAAAACCGGATCCTGGAGATCCGGTTTTGTAAAAAATACAGAAAACCGGATCCTGGAAATCCGATTTTATTAAAAAAGGGTCAGTTTTGAAATGTGAAACTCGAAAGGGTTAGTTTTGAAATGACCAAACTCAAAAATGTCATTTTTAAAAAAAACTCCAGGGTTACAAGTATGAATATGAACACTACCCAATATTTGGGTTAAAAGTAGTGGTTACTACTATAGTATGGATGCCACCACCTTGCCCTCAGTAACCTCAATGGAGTGCTCCCCGCCATGTGATATGTCGAACTAATTGTACGGAATCTTGTGGACATAAATGCGAATATAAATTATATGGGCCCACGTTGGCCGTTGGGCTCCATAAAATCAATTAAAGGTTGGGCCTAAGTAACATAATAGGCCAATATTATATTAGCATTATAAACAGGCTTTGACTCTTGGGTCAAGGAACGAGACAGCAACACGTGAACTAGCCAATTGAAACACGCCACGTGACATTTCTGATACAAAATGGTTTTTTTCTTTTACAACATACTAGAAAGGATATTGAATGCTCAGCTACATTGCAGAATTATGGAGCCTGAATTATTGGCCGTGGCCGGATGTTGAACCGCGTAGCGGACCCCAAATATGCGCATACGAGAGCCACATATATCTTGAAAAAGCTGTGGCCGAAGAAGGTGAGATATGTACATATTACCGTCAAAATGAGAACAGCAATGGCATTTAGACAACATCTGGCCGTGGATAAATCAGATACGATTTCTGGTTCAGCGAATCTGCCGCGTTTATGGAACTCAGACAGCAACTGATCTTTGAGACGGAAAGTATTTACCAGCCAGTTGGAAATATGGTCTTCGGATTTTGGGATGTCGGTTAATGAGATACGTCTGATGTGAAGATGGACCTCAGCAGGGTCGACGCCGAAGACATTGTCGATTAGAGATGGGCAGTTGTGCTTGTATCCTATGGTAACATCATACACTGCAAAAGAAACAGAGTAGATAAAATTTATATGAGACTCGAAAGAGCTCAAGTAAATAAATAGGCGATGGAACTGGAACAAGCGTGTATTTTTTTAAGCTGAAATTAAACTGAACATAACTTATATAGGAGAACTGAATCGAATTAATTAATCTTAAGGTACTTGAATTTTAAGATGAAATAATCAAATCTTTACCTTAAAAGTGCTTATAAAGGGCCTTTAATGAAGTTATGAACTTATATACTGAAATTTTACATGCAAAAAGAACAAATCCTAAATGATATGGCATACCTGCATCCAACGAGTCCCTTAAATATTCCAGACAAGCGTAGAAGCCCTTTGTTTTCGGGAGGAGAACGTTCTTCAAGACGGGCAAGCCGTTCTCAGCTGCGTATTGCTGACTACGTATACACTTCTTCTCGCTGCAACGAGCAAATAACTAACGATTACATAGAGTCATAGGAATTTATAGAATGGATGGTTAAAAAAAATGTTTGTTGGTGCGAAACCTGAAAGAAAAAAGTGGGATAAGAAATTACGTGAAATCTGTGCCTTCTGGGAAAAGAGCAAGCCAGAGGGGATCACGAGCCTCCGTAAAGGTTGATAACATGTGATGGAAGGTAGACTCATCAACCTCCCACTTCCTTTCCACCGAAATGAACTCCAAAATATGAAATGCCCAACCAAAAACCGGCAGTTTCATCAAACTACTCTTCAGCACATACTTAATGTATCCAAGCCTGCCTTTCCTCAACGCCAAGTCCCATAAGTACATCCAGTCAACTTCAGTTCTATGATTTGCAATCAGTAAAACTCGCTCCATAGCAGGTACATTGTCGCCGGATATAACAACTTTAGTCTTGTTGATCTTCTCAAACAGAAGCGGCCACATTGCAAGCCAAGCACCGAAAATAAAAGCCGTTCCTTTTCTACTATAATGTATGCTGAAAAATCTCACAACAACGGCGGACACAAACCCGAAGTACACCAGCATTACGAATGCGGTAGAGAGCAGAACCAGTAAACATAGTACTCCCCTCACGACTCTTAACGGAGTCAATTCTCGATGTTTTCGCTTACTGTTGGAAGTATGAAGTTCTTCCATTTTCTTCCACAGAAAATCAGCTTCAAGTTAACCAGTGGAAACAGAAGATCCTCCTCAACAACTTTCTAGATAATTCTAGTACAAATCTCAAACAAACGGATGCAATCTAGAAGCATAAAAAAGGTTCGATTTTGAAACAAATCAGTAACAAAATCAGAGGCAAAGTCACAAAAAAACGTTAAAATGCTGAATCTCACTACCATTGCAGCATTCCAACAAACACATGTCAAGCAGCTAAACAGATAATAAAACAAATTTCTAAAACAATCTGACAGCACTAACCAAAACAGCACAAGCTCACTTCAATCTGGAAACTTAGTAACGAATCTAAAACGCTCCAACCCAAATGAAGCTCGAATTGGAAACGATCAGCGCAAAATTGGGATCAGTGAGACCCAAAGATGAGAGCTTTACCTCAGAAACAAGCTCCTCCTGGCTCCATCACAACAATGAATCGATAAGGTGAATGAAATACAGTTAGATTTTTAGATAGGCTTCTTTTTTTACTGAAACAGTAGCAAGTTAGTTGCTGCCAGCTGAATCGTACGAACGGACACGAGCTTCCTCTTAAATTGGCGAATTGAAGTCTCCAATGGCGGTGATGGAACGGCGCCTATCCGACCGTTGCGTGTCGGTTCAATTGATGAAACTACCAGTCGTTTGATTAAATCGGTTCGGTTTCAATTAAACCAGTCTTCGATTAGATCGGTTCGAAACCTACCATTCAAAATTCAACCGCTGTTGATGAACTCTCTAAAAAAAGTTCCCTAAATTTCGAATTTTAGCGTTGACCGGGGACGGAGCTCAAAGTTGACTTATCTGCGATGCGAGCATCAAAGGTCACGAGAACGATCTGCATCGTTGAAATCAGGTAACAAGTCGAGTAGCAAACTCATCCATCTGCTTTTGAATCCCTAATATTTTTTTTTCTAGTGTAGAAAATGTCGTCGTGAAAAATCCCTAAAGTTTGGATCAGATTTTATCATCGTGGCTTGATATCTGCTATGAGTTCAACAAATCCTTCCAACGAGCATACTCCAAAGTTGTGTTAATGAAGTAGTTAGATTTAGATCTATCCTGATTTCTGTGGAACTTCTTTGACACTGAATATATACAAAGATCTGCATTAAGCTTATGAATTTGAATCACAAGTAATTGATCAGTTAGCTTAAAAAAATTCAGTAGAAAATTTTGGTCGTAGTCCTAGTCCGAGATGCTTAATACTTAATAATGTGGAAAATTAGTTAATCTTGTACATGCCATTTTTGAACCAATACACACTTTTTCTTTCTTTCTGATAAAAGTATCAAGATCAATATTTTTGATACCGAGATTATAACATACATACTTAGAAATACCTATTTCGAGGTTTCCTAGCAATACCTTTCTTGTTGTTTATATTTTATTGCTTATATAGCTTCTTTGTTCTTGCTTTTTAGACTGCTTGCATGAAAATCTGATGTTTTTGTTTGATTTTTTATGCTTCATTCCATCTTATTTCTTTTAAGGGATGCTTGTACTTCATGCTGTTCAGTTTGATGGGATCCATAGAAAGAATGGAGGTTAACAGTGCTTCACTAACTGACCAGGTATGCTCTTGGACAAGGTCAGCAGCTATTTATTTTTTTCCATTATGTATTCCAAACTTGCTGTAAGATTATTTTGAGTGACCCTGAAATATTCTATTGCATTCTTTTAAATAGCTGATTTCAACCACATCATGTTATTTTTATTAAAGTACTATATCGTACTAGTTTGCACCCATTTATGCTACTAAAATCTTCTTCTTCTCACTTTGTTTTACTTATCAAGTATGAATTTTGGTATGTGGCTGTTTGAAATCTTTAACAAGTGACAAAAACATTGTCATTGATTGAGCCTAAGATTTCTTTACTAAAGCCAACATAGTTGGTGGCCGAGTGGGTGGGTGGGTGGGCAATTGAATTGGGCAAGGTCCCATGTTCAATTCCCACTAAACACTTAGGGATAAAACCCGAAATTGAAGGACATTTCCACTATCATTGTACCGAATTTGCTGATGCCGACGTTACTTTGCATGGTGTTAAAAACACAGCCAACTTTCATCGTCTTCCCAAGTTGAGATCCTCTATTTTTTTTTGATACAAGGAGAATCTCTATAAATATAATGTTCCAGAGTCCAATGACAGAATGTTCGCCTTTGACATAAATAATACTGCCCAACTAAAATAATATTGATAATAACAACTAAAATAATATTGATAATAACAACTAAAATAATATTGACATAAATAATACGGCCCAACTAAAATAATTCGCCTTTGACAGAATGTTGAGATCCTTTAATTCAGGACTATATTTGTGTAGTACTGTATTGACTTAAATAAACTGTTAGACTTTTAATGTCAGTATAAAAATGCTGTGATGATGAAATCTGGAGCACATGCTTATTAGATTATTTTTTACGAGTTGATTTATAAAATATTTTTGACTGCATTTATTGGTGTAGCAAAGTTGATGATTATCTTTATTGTATAGGCATCTTAAAAACAACTATGGTATTGTTTTCATCATTCTGTCTCAACAAGATTATTCTTTTAGGTGGATGTCGCAAGCATGTCATCATTACCAAAGCTTCAAAAGACGAAGCTGGGAAAGACATTTAGAATTAGAACACTTATCCAGGTAAATTCTCGCACTGTTGACACATTTTTATAGCAGCAAATCACATCTTGTGCAATACATTTGGTCATACAGATACATGATGCTAAATCAGGTCTTGGTGTACTCATTTTCACTTTTAATAAGAGCAACCATCTTCTCCCAGCTTTATATTCATGTATACTTTCTCCCTATTTCATTTCAGGTATCCAAAAACGACCATGGGTATATTTATACTGAAAGCTCCATGATCAGTACAAAAATAAGCAGATCATCAAATATCATCTTGCACGTTCGATCATATATATCATATATACATGAACCATATACTCAAACCTAGCTACAAAATATCAACGTACCGAACAAGGTTTAACTATGATATATGTATTTTAAAAAAAATACTAGAAATCGAATAAAAATCATGTATATGTCATATGTAGTATTTGTATCTGGAGATTTTTATTTATCACTCACTCATCTCCATTTGTAACCAGGTTGCTGCTGATCCTTAATCCTCTTGAGAACTCCATCAATGGCGACATCAAATGCATCCTTCACAATCCCCAATCCCTCATTGGGCTTGGAGTAAACAATCTTGGGAATGGTTTCAATGACCTTGTCTCTCATTTTCCCAATTTCGGATTCATTGAACTTCTCCAGCACGGATTTCACAGTAAGTGTCCCATTCTTGACGCTGCGCCGGTCTATAAACACAGAGTAACTCTCAGGCTTTTCGGGAAGGAACCACTGGTACTGCAAATAGGATGTCCTGTGCCAGAAGAAAACTGGGATTGATCCAGCAATCATGCAGTCGAAAATAGACCGTCGAGTGAAGCTGTCCCCTCTTGGCTGCAAGCAGAAGTTTGAGTCGAGAAATGCCTTGATCACCTCAGATGTCCCGTTAGAGCATCGAGTCCCCGAACAGTCAACCACCCGGCACGATGAACCCGAGCTTGAACCTGTGGTTAAATTAGACTCATTCAAGCATTGTCTCTGCAATAGTCCGCGGAAATCATCTCTGAATTTGTCACGCTTGGCTCCAGCAAAGCTGAACAGAGTTGATCTGCGACGCTGTTTGACAAATGTCTGCCATGTATACAAGTCTTCAACCGTGTTAGGATGAAATCCAGTGGGATATGGCACGCCAACATCAAAATAATCCCAAGGGTTTCTCTCAATCAGCAAGCGAGTGACATTGCGCATAAACGGCATGTAAATGCAGCCCGATCCCCAATCAAGTTCATTCGACCGTCTGAAATCCCAGCTGATTCTCCCCATGGTGATAAAATGATCCCAATGGTCTGATCTGTTCCAGTAGGGTTGGTGGCTAAGCCACTTCAGCAAGGCTCGACAGTCCCTGTCGCGGTCTTGGGAGGTGAATTTCGTCGACCATAAGTACTTCCCAACAGCCAATCCTGCATAAAACGGTATGTAGAACGCTGTAGCTTCGTCGGGGTTCAACGTTCGGCATTTGTGTCGAATGAGCTTGTTGTGGAAGATGATCTCTGACACAAACTGGTCCGTAGAGTACCAGGAAGACACTACACGTTCAGGTATAGTGTCGGCAAGCTCACGTGTCGCGGATTTTCCAAAACCGTTGTTTTGAAGAATTTCGCAACGCGAGCTCCACGGGTTCAGCTCGTTGCAGTGTTGAACTATCTCGTGGTTGAAGGCGGGTGGCAGCTCGTACACATAAATACGTCCGAGTTGGCACTCGCCTTCTTCAGCTTCCACCGCGCCGTTAATTAGCGGTAACGGAGCGATAGGAGCTGAGTAGGAGGACGAGAGGAAGAGGAGAGGGTGGTAGCGGAGGGAGATGGAAGAGAGGAAGAGGAGGAGGAATAGTTGGGTGGTGATAACGATGAAGGAGGTACGGCTGAGGAGGAGGAGGGAGAGCATCAGATCAGTTTAGGGATTAGGGCGGATGAGGAGGAAGATGTGACGGCTGAGGGTTTTTGGGGAGATTTTAACAGTAGCAGCGCAGAAAGTGGCAGAGAGATTGAAAAATGATGATGATGTGGAACTGCAAGCGATTATTCGAGGCACGAAAGTAGCACTAGCGGGTTAATTTTAAAGTGCTCAACCGACAATATCGGGTTTGACGGGCACGTGATGCTCATTAATTGCTTTGTTACGTGATTTCAGCGTTTTCATAATTTAGTTAACAAAATTAAAAATCTATCTCTACGAGTTTCGAAGTACTAGGAATCTGACTGAACTGGTGCTAAACAAATAGTTGCTCTGTTGCGGTGACGTGGCGAGTGTTCAATGGCGGCCGGTTTTACAAAAAAGGGTTTAGATTTGACTTTTGAGAAAGGAAAATGCATTATAAGCTAGTTTCCAGGAAACGACAAATATTTACCCAACCGACATATTTGTGTATGGATACAAGACTCAAGTATGACTTTGTGATAAAGATACAATACCAGATGGCGATCAATGTCCTTTAGTCGCCATCATTTTGGACCACCAACTATGCTAATTGGAGAAGCTCTTCACGCTTGATGTCGAACACCTTGTTCAGAACCTCCTCCACAACCTGCCATCAATCAGTAATTAGTTTAGGTTTAGTTAGTTTGTTAGTTTAGATTTAGTTACTTTCCGTTTTAGTTTAGTTAGGTAGTTTAGTTTGGGTAGTTTAGTTTCTCTCAGCCGGATTTCCGATCTGAGCTGTTTCATCTCAGCCGTTCTCGATCTTAGTTGTTTTTAGATATTTAGTTTTTTAATCCAGGAGCTTGTCTCCTGTTTTTATCAAAGGGCACGGCGGTGCGTTATCCGTTTATGTAGTGTCGGTCACCAAGGTCGGTCGATCAGACTGTTTGTTTGATCGTGCTCTTTTTAGGAGAGGTGTCCCTTTGGAGGCAGTTTGTATCCCTAAAAAAAGTAATTAGAAAGCTACACATGGGGCAAATGCATTTTGAGATGTTTGATTTTAACCTTAACTTCCATTTTAAGCGACCTAACTAGTAACTACTCAGATTTCGACTTTTAATCGAATAAAATTACCTTATCAGGGGTAGATGCGCCTGAAGTTATTCCAACTGTAATGGGACCTTCCGGTAGCCAGTTTTCTTTCTCGACCAGCTCTCCATGCTGTAATTCAACCAATCAAGGGAAAAAAGTTAAGACTTTAAAAAAAGAATGTAGGTAGCGATGGAGTTATTTGTGACTTTATTGCCAGCACAGGTGCGAATTGAAGGTGTTTAGGCCTACCATCAACTTGTGGCTGATTTTGTTTCCGGTGGCCTATTCTGTTTTCCGCATTAATCCAATATGAGGGTATTCCACGCTCCTCAGCTATCTCTTGTAGGTGAGATGTGTTACTCGAGTTCCACCCGCCAACAACCAAAATGAGATCAAGTTTGTCCTCCACTAGTTTTATACATGGCATCTTGTCGCTCCTGAAAACAAATTGTTAGTTACACAGCAGCTGTATCACAAAAGTACAGCAATATGCCGTAAGTGCTAGAACTACCTGTGCAACTGTGCAGTGATTGAAAAAAGAGTTTTTTTTTTTTTTGAAAATGACCCAAATGGGTTTCAAAATATTAGAAATGATCCACGCGAGTTTCACAGTTCAAAAATGATCCATTTTTAATGAAATCGGATACACAGGAATCGGTTTTATGTGTTTTTCAAAACACCGGATCCCCAGGATCCGATTTTCTGTGTTTTTTACAAAACCGGATCATGGGGATCCGGTGTTATGTGCAAACTCAACACGTGGAGTTCTCTAATTCGAACGCGCACATAACACCGGATCCTGACGATCCGATTCTGTAAAAAACACAGAAAACCGGATCCTGGGGATACGGTTTCATTAAAATGGTTCATTTTTGAAATGTGAAACTCGCATGGATCATTTTTGAAATGTGAAACTCGCATGTGTCATTTCTAATATTCCAAACTCGTTTTGGGTCATTTCTAATAAAACCTCTAGAAAAAAAAAGGACTAACCAACAACCCTGTAATTGCTACGAATTGTTACAATAGAAAGGAACGGGTTTGGCAAATGAGAAACAGAGCTAGTGGCAGTGTTTATGAAAAGAAAAGAACATACTTGGGTGGCATCGCAAATTGTGTTGAAGCTTATATTTTGCCTGGCAAGTCATGTTTTGGTGTCAAAATAAGCATAAGAAATGAATAAATGTTACAAATAAAAGAAAGCAGCTAACCTATCTCTTCTGTTTCTCCCTTGAGCATCGTCGTTTGATTAGCGATACCAACTTTAACAAGGTCTACATCTGGATCGAACCCTGCTGTACCAGCCATATCAGAAACACATCATAGCCTGATGGGCTGGCAAAGAGCCATAATTCGTACCTCCAAAAACTCCTCTTTAGTTGAGCTAGATCCATCAAATGGTCCACTAAGTACGTAATCACACACATATGCTGCCTGCACATTTTAAACTTAGTTGGCAATGATTAAGGCCCTGTCCACATTGACTTGTTTTTTTGACTTGTAAGTTAAGATAAGTTAATATCAGTTAAGATAAGTTAAGATCAGTTAAGATAAGTTAATATCAGTTAAGATAAGTTAAGATCAGTTAAGATAAGTTAAGATCAGTTAAGATAAGTTAAGATCAGTTAAGATAAGTTAAGTCACTTTTAACATACCATCATACTATTTATCATACCATCATACTATTCACCATCATCATACCATCATCATCATACTATTCATCATCATCATCATACCATCACACTATTCATCATCATACCATCATCATCATCATACTATTCACCATCATCATACTATTCATCATACCATCATCACCATCATACTATTCATCATACCATCATACTATTCATCATACCATCATACTATTCATCATACCATCATACTATTCATCATACCATCGTCATTATACTATTCACCATCATCATACCATCATACTATTCATCACACCATCATCATCATCATACCATCATCATCATCATCATACTATCATCATTATACCATCCTCATACTATTCATCATCATGCCATCATCATCATCATCATCATCATACCATCATACTATTCATCATACCATCATCATCATCATCATACTATTCACCATCATAATACCATCACACTATTCATCATCATACCATCATCATCATCATACCATCCTCATACTATTCATCATCATATCATCATCATCATCATCATCATCATACCATCACCATCATCATCATACCATCATACTATTCATCATACCATCATACTATTCACCATCATTATACCATCATACCATCATCATCATACTATTCATCATACCATCATCATACTATTCATCATACCATCATCATACTATTCATATCATCATCATCATACCATCACGCTATTCATCATACCATCATCATCATAAAATTACTATTCATCATCATAAAAGTACTATTCATCATCATAAAATTACTATTCATCACCATCATCACCCCCATCATCATCAGTATAGTACTATTCATCATAAAATTACTATTCATCATCATAAAATTACTATTCATCACCATCATCACCCCCATCATCATCATCAGTATATTACTATTCATCATCATAAAATTACTATTCATCATCATAAAATTACTATTCATCATCATAAAATTACTATTCATCACCATCATCACCCCCATCATCATCATCAGTATATTACTATTCATCATCATAAAATTACTATTCACCATCATCATAAAATTACTATTCATCATCATAAAATTACTATTCATCACCATCATCACCCCCATCATCATCAGTATATTACTATTCATCATCATAAAATTACTATTCATCATCATAAAATTACTATTTATCATAATCACCCTCATAATATTACTATTCACCATCATCATAATATTACTGTTCATCATACCATCATCATAATATTACTATTCATCATACCATCATAAAATTACTAGTCATCATCATCATAATATTACTATTCATCATCATTATCACACCCATCATCATCATAATATTACTATTCATCATACAATATAAGTTTCAGTTAAGTTAAGATAAGTTAATATCAGTTAAGATAAGTTAATATCAGTTAAGATAAGTTAATATCAGTTAAGATAAGTTAATATCAGTTAAGATAAGTTAAGATCAGTCACTATCAGTTAAGATCATTTAAGACAAGATAAGACACTATAAGTTTCAGCCAAAGTGGACAGGCCCTAAGACATATTCTAGCTTCAATTCTGGTGAAAGCTGCCTGATGTTTTTAACTTTTTTTCAAAAGGTTAATTAAATAATAAAAAAATACCTCCTTCATGTTCTTTACAATGATGTATTTCCCAGCAAACGAAGCAGTAGCTACAATCTCCTCATGAGAATATTTGCCATGTATTATTGAAGTATATGTTGGATCGATTAGATGTTAGCAAAATACGATAAACTATCAGACGGAATTTAATAGTTATTTTTAAGTTATTTTTTAAGTTTCTTTCCGTTTGATGTTCAGAGTAGCAGCGGAATAAGGGTGCAGAAAAGTAGCGACAGAAAATACTACACACACAATATATAGTGGAAACCCTATCAAAACTATGATAGAGTAAAAACTACTACCTTTCAGTTTCCACTGAAAGGATTTTCGAAATCAGATTATTCCTTTTATTCCCGATGTGCTTGTAGGGTTTACAAACTAGATCACACAGATTCTATTTGATGACCTCTACTCAACCGGATGAAATAATAGATTTCAAGCTTCAAACCTTCGTGTGTTTGTGCGCCTTGGCTTCGTGCTCTAGCTCAGTCAGTAGCTCAGTTTCACTCACAAGATGCGCCGCTTCTGTGTTCAGGAAACTTCTCTTGTTTAGCACACCCGACAATTGGCAAACCCTAGGACACTTTATAGGGTAGCCTGAACTTGATGTCTGGGCCCAATGTCCTGGCCCAGATCTGCCATCCAAACCCTAAAGGCTCTTTATCCAAAACGACAAGACCTCTTCTAGAACCTTCCATTCAATCTGTCCATTAAGCAGAGCTTACCACAGCTGAACTGATTAAGATAACCATTTCATAGAAATGTATCTCCGATCGATAAAATGGATTTCTGCACACTAGGTCGACACATTAGTAAGTGTTTGTAACCATCAAAACCCATGGGTTCCAACAAATTCCCCCTTTTTGATGATGACAAACACTTCTTCAATAAAACAGAAATCCATCACAGGACACTTCTATCAGATAGATTTTATCAGTCAGTTTCTATTATACAGACACTTCTACGAACTCACAACAGTTCCCCTTAGATAGGCGTTAGATTTGAATTTCAGTAGTGACTTCCCCCTCAAGTGGTGCACTCATGTTATCTTCCCCCTTTTGGCATCATTAAAAAGGTCGCACTTTAAGAGTACCAAGTAGTGGAAGAAAAGCTACAAATTGCATTATCAAACAAGCAAAAGTCCTCTTAAGGACACCTAGCAAGCAGACAATTTAACCACTAGCAAACAGAAGGGAGCAAGCCAACGAATAAAGAGAAAAACAAAACATAAGGATGATGTGGTGGGGATTTCAAAGGAGGGGGTAGCCATGAGACAGAACCCGGGTTAACCCTTCACCAAGGACTTCAACTGACCCACTAACTCTGTCCCAACGTATCTGAGTTGACGGTGGAGCTCCCCAATCTCTTCTCTGATCTGAGATCCATGCACCATGTTAATTTTTGCCGACTCTTCGATCTCCTTCAATAGAGAGGGTAGTGTCACAAGAGTCTCCACCTTGGACCTCAGTTCATCCACCCATCCAACATCCGATGCTTTTACCTTAATTTCAATCAACGACTCCAACCGAGCCACTTTCACCGATAGCACTTCTATCTTCTCACACAACCCTTTGAGGGCCTCAATCACGACTGGTGATCCCTCATCTGGATCCAGCGGTCGCTGATCCAGAGGATCCACCATTTGAGGTGCCTCTTCCACAGGCGGAGCCTGAACAAACTGATCATTCTTCCATCCAGTTTTCTCCTTGTACTCCCAATTCCAAGTGGCGAGGGTCTGCTCTCCTAGATCCATTGACAACTGACTCTCCACATCTGGTCTGTAGATCCCAAGCTTGACGAGTATCTTTTTGACAATTCCGGGGAATGGCAGCCCATGCGTGTTGCTGCTGGCTGCCCTGTCCATATGCTTGAGTATCTGCATCGGAAGATTGATCTGAGACTTCCCTTAAAGTTTGTCCAACAGAAGGAAGTCCTGGAAGTTTAGCACTTCATGCTTCTGCGTCCTTGGAGTGATGGATGCACAGATGAGTTTGTGAAGGATCTGATAGACCAGGTTCAGCGTGTTAGCTTTCCCTTGATGGGAAACATTGTTGGGATCTCCCCCAACTCTTCTGATCACATATCCTTTTGCCACCGATTCAGGCCAGATTCCCTTGGTATATTCACCATATCCTCTCATCGGAACATCCAGCAGTTCTCCTAATTCACGGCAGGAGTACACCTGCTCCATTCCTCCAACAACGAACGTTGCCATAGGTACTCCTCGCAACTCCTCCAATTTAAACTTGGAGTAAAACTCCCTGACTTTTCTTTCATCCACCAGAACTTCTTCTCTAAACAAGTGATCCCAACCCTGGGCGATTAGGAGGTTGCTTACTTCAACTAATTGATGGTTTGCCAGGAATTCATGATCAATGGTTACCTCTGGTATCACTGTTCTGCCTTTCAGAAACTCTTCTTCTGCTTCCTCCGGACCAGGATTCTCCTTCTTTACGATAGGAGCTTGAACTTTTGCGGTACGCTTGCTTTTTCAGGTCGGTGGATCTGAGGCGGCAGGCTTCTTTCGCTTGCCTCCAGAAGCTGCAGCGACGTTGATCTTCTTTTGTTTGGTGGAGACCCCTTTGTCACTGGATTTGTCACTTCTTCCGGCACAAATCGTACTGTTTCAGAGGACGCTTCCAAGGTCTTTGATTGTTCCACGGCAGCTTCAGTCACGCTTATTCCTTGAGCCCTCAGCTTGGCAATCATTTCAGAGACTGACATTTCTCCTGAGGCGGCCATGGAACCTTTTGAGCAGAATTAGGGTTTCGGCAATTAGGGTTTGCTTTGAGGCGGTGAGCGAATTGATGTAGGGTCTCGATATGCCTCCTTCCTTTAATACCGAAGAGAGCCCTAGTGATTTTAAATTTTGAAAAGCCCAACAGCCCCATCACTTCCATGACGATTTAGATTCGTCGAATCAATTTGTGCGGGTAATCTGCCTTTTGAAATTCAAAAAAAATCAATAACCGCCTTGAAATTTCTTAAATCGAATGGAACGACGCCATGTGTTTGGCTGGGAGAAGATCTGATTTGTTTGCCTTGACTAGACGCCTTTTGGCTTGTTCATCTCCCCAATATTCGATCCACATCCCAATGACGACACTTGCAGTGCACGCCATCATTTAAGTCTTCTTTACAGCTTTTTGCTTTTTACTGAGCCATCAAATCCCCATTAATGCTTATTTGAACTGCCATACAGCTTGCATCCATTAACTCGGCATCCGTTTTTCAGCAATAACTACAGATTGAACCATCCACAAGCTAGGTTGAGCCAATTGAGCCAGCTTGAGATTAACCCGGTTTCTTTTGTCTCATTGGCTTTCACAAGGGTTATAGTGCTTTCGATTTACCCAAGAGGTACGAAGAAAAACACTACTCATATATGAAACAATCAATTTACCGGGTCTAAGCAAAGCAATATCATGAAATGTGGAGACGAAAAAAAAAATGTATTGTTCCATAATCAAAGGGCTAAACAATCACCAAACTGTCTCCACACATTATAGGCTTAGGTTGGTCTTAGAGTACTTCCGTGGTATGTATTGAGGGTTCAAATTGGAAGTCTCTTTTGGGCTACAACAAGATATGTGACATGCTCAGATTCTGTTATCTAGAGATCTTATATGTCGGGCAAGTAAGGTGAACACACAGAGAAACTTTTACACAGTTTTCAACTTCATATGCAGCAACTCCAATAGTGGCAGCTTAGCATGCAACCTAATCTAGCCAATCATTGGAGAAATCTACCATGACATACAGACTAGGTAAGGGAGGTCATACCTAATTCAAGCCTTAGCTTCTCATAGGGCTCCCTGTGCAGTGCTTTCGTAAAGATGTCGGCGATCTGCTCCTCAGTTCTGCAGTAATCCATGGCAATGATGCCTTTTTCTACACAATCACGCAGAAAGTGATATCTGATTTCTATGTGTTTAGTTCATGAAAACTGTACTGGATTTTTAGAAATGTTTATAGCACTGGTGTTATCACATAGAATAGAAATGCAATCAAGATGAACACCAAAATCACTTAGCTGTTGCTTTATCCAGAGGAGTTGTGCGCAGCATGCGGCGGCTGCAATATACTCAGCCTCTGCAGTGGACAGAGCAATGGAAGACTGCTTTTTGGATCCCCATGAGATCAGGCAGGGTCCAAGGAATTGTGCCATCCATGAGGTGGATTTTCTATCTATTTTACAGCCAGCGTAATCAGCATCTGTGTAGGCCGTTAAGCGTAAATCCCCTCCCTTTGGATAGAATAGGCACAGATCGTCCGTTCCTTTTAGATATTGTAGAATCCTTTTCACAGCCTTGATATGTGTTTCTCTGGGATCTGCTTGAAATCTGGCACATAGACAGACACTAAACAGAATGTCAGGTCTACTAGCCGTTAGATATAAGAGAGAACCTATCATTCCCCTGTATAGGGTTGGATCCACTTGAAGGGAGGTCTCATCCTTTCCCAAGGAGTCATTGGGTGACATAGGTGTGGCACAAACTTTTGCGGACTCCATTCCAAACTTCTTCAGAATTTCCCTCACGTATTTCTGCTGATGGATTCGGGTTCCGTCTTCATTTTGTGCCACTTGAAGCCCCAGAAAATATTTCAACTCACCGACCATACTCATCTCGAATTCACTTGTCATTAGATCTGTATACTTTTTCACAAGGATGGGGTTAGTTGAACCAAATATAATATCATCTACATATACCTGGACCACTAGGGTGTCTGTCCCTTCCTTCAGAAGGAATAGAGTTTTGTCGACTTCACCTCTGATGTATCCATGTGATAGAATAAATAGGGACAGCCTCTCGTACCAGGCGCGGGGGGCTTGCTTCAATCCATACAAAGCTTTATCCAGGGCATAGATATGATTGGGATGATCTTTATCCTCGAATCCTGGAGTTTGGCTTACATACACTTCTTCCTTTAGAATCCCATTCAGAAATGCTGTCTTGACATCCATGTTGCAAGGAAAATCCGTGATATGTTGAGTAGGCAATAAGTAGTCTGATTGCTTCAAGTCTTGCAACTGGAGCGAAGGTTTCGTCATAATCTATTCCTTCCTGCTGGTTATATCCTTTAACCACCAGACGAGCTTTGTTCCTTATGACTACTCCCTTATCATCCATTTTGTTCCTGAAGACCCATTTAGTTCCAATCACGTTCTTGTCCTTGGGTCTAGGAACCAGACGCCATACTCCATTTCTTTCAAATTGGTGCAGCTCCTCTTGCATAACATTGACCCAATCTGGATCCTTAAGCGCTTCTGCCACTGTCTTTGGTTCTGCAACAGAGACAAAGGAGGCAAATCCACAAAACAGATGTAAATTATTAATATCTACCTGTTCCTTAGACATGTAGCAATGGTAGTCTTCCAGTCTAGATGGTCGATGAACCGCTCGTCCATATCGTGTGGTTCTGAGTTCCCCCTCAGGAATAGCAGGGGTAGGTTCAACGGCCACTCCATCTCCTGGAATCTCCTGGTTAGCATCCATCACAGGGACATCATTGACGTTTCCTCCTGGTGGATCGGCTAGTTCCCCCTGATCTGCCTGCTGGTTTGGTAGATCATCATCTGCCTGGTAGATATCCATAAGAGGAGTTTCAGCATTGGGTATTGGAGGAGGTTCCCAGTCAGGGTCTGATTCATCCACAAGCCGGAGTTCCCCAGCATCAAGCATAGCCGTAGAAGAGGAATCTTGTATTAGGTGACCAGCCATCACCGATTCATCGAATCTTACGTGTACACTTTCCTCAACTTGCTTTAGCCTCAGATTGTAAATTTTGTAGGCCTTGCTATGATTTGAGTACCCAACGAGAACACCTTCATCACTTCTAGCATCGAATTTTCCCAAGCTTTCCTTGCCGTTATTGTGGACATAGCATTTGCATCCGAATACCTTTAGATGAGAAATATTTGGCTTTCTTCCACGTAGAAGTTCATAAGGGGTTTTCCCTATCATGGCTCGAAGAGATGCTCTGTTAAGAATATAGCCTGCAGCATATACAGCTTCTGCCCATAAGCTTTTTGGAACTCCGCTAGCAATTAGCATAGTCCGTGACATATCCTCCAGGGTTCTGTTCTTTCGTTCCACTACACCGTTTTGCTGTGGCGTCCGTGGGGCGGAAAAATTATGATCTATACCTTTAGCCCTGCACAACGAAAGAAACTGCACATTCCGGAACTCAGTTCCGTTATCAGTACGAATGGAGGTCAATCTACGATCCAGCTTATTTTCTATCAATTTCAACCATGCTTCAAATTCACAAAAAGTTTGAGATTTAGAGCACAAGAAGATAGTCCATGTATACCTCGAGTAGTCATCAACTATGACTAGAATATACCTGTTTCCGCCACGACTAACCACGTTGACGGGGCCGCACAAATCCATGTGGATCATGTCCAGTGGTGCAGATGTGCTCACAGCTTGCTTTGATGAGAATGAAGTCCTTGCTTGCTTTCCCGTGGCACAGGCACTGCATACCTGTTCAAAGGTACTTTCCACTTTGGGTAATCCAACCACCAATTCCTTCTGATGGAGTTTGTGCAGTAGTTTCATGCTTGCATGCCCAAACCTCTTGTGCCATAAGATGGAATCTTCAGCAATGCTTGCAAGGCACAGTTCTTCCTCAGGAGTGAATTCTGGATCAACAGTATAGATTTCTCCCAAACAAATTCCTCTGAGAACTGTTTTACCTGTCTCATTGCATCTTACTAGACAGTCATTAGAGTTGAAAATAACATGATTTTTACCATTTAAGCATAACTGAGATACACTCAGCAGATTGTATCTCAAATTTTCAACCAAGCTCACTTCCTTGATGCGGATAGTGTCTGAAATTCTTACCTCTCCTATAGCTTTCACCTTTCCTTCGCTTTTATTTCCGAAGATTATGCTTTCTCCGGAGTGTTTTTGGAGCGAGTCGAACCATTCTTGATTCCCGGTCATGTGTCTTGAGCAACCACTGTCCAGGTACCAGGGACGGGACCTCACTCCATCCTGCAGAAAAATGATTAGTTTTTGCGAACCCAGATAAGCTTGGGCTTACTGGGTTTGGGAATGAATTCAGCAGTTGGAACATAATAAGATTGACAATAAACATCATGGTTAGTTAAATCAATCCTTTTCTTGGGTGTGTTCCTTGGTCTACCACGGATTGATGGGTCATAGTGAGGGCGATAGTGATCAACTCTGTCTTTCTTACTATATGGATTGACTTTCCTCTGACAGTGATCAACTCTGTCTTTCCTACCATATGGTTTGACCTTTCTCTGACAGCCTGCCGCTACCCAGTTGCGGTTTCTTTCATCCATCTCCCTTTGCCTTGGGCATTCAACTCTGCAGTGTCCTTGCTGTCCACAACGCCAGCATAATCTGTGGCACGGAAGATCCACATACTTGCTTCTTCCAGGTGGTGTGGATGCCCTCTTCTTTCTTGCTTGAAAATTTATTCTTGATGGTCTATGACTTAGGTTCATCTTCTGCCATATTTCATAGGCTTTCCTTGCCTTGTAAGGGACAGAGTCCGAGTCATGGATGTGGTATCCCTCCCGTGGACTAGCTTCCCTTCTTGTCTGTCTGACGGTTTGAGGCCTTCTATTCGGACGAGAACTCTCTCCTGGTTCCATCAATACACCTTTTCCTTTAGCCAGCTTTTCCTTTTCGTATCCAAGGCTTGGTCTAACAAATTTTTCTTTGTAGTCCTTCTTTTCTTCTTCAACCCTCTTAGCTTCCAGCTCGCGAAGCCATTTCTCCCTTTTTACAGCTTCCTCGCATCTAAGTTCAGCTACTATATGAAGGAGTTCTTCGTTGTTTTTTTGTGATTGACCAGCTCTCTTTCCAACTCTTCAACCTTTGTGTTGAAGTCAACTAACTCGGTGTTTCCAATAGACATGCGTTTCAGCTCCTCACTTAGTTTGTTTATCTGTCTTTCTTTTCTTGCACATGTAAGACACTTGCACACATGTTCTGCCATTTCTTTCTCAAGACGTATGGCTTTGGTCGACCACAGATGGGTTTCTTCCAAGTCGTCTTGATGCTCCTGTTTCATACTAGACACTCTGTCTTCTAGATTTCGTATTTTCTCCAGGAGCTCGGATATTGTTTCTGCAAAATCAGATTCAGTAAATATTTCATCAATCAAGGAGTCAGTATCTGTTACCTCGTCTGCGGTGGAATTAGCCATTAGGCAGGGTTCTTTGAAGCATTTTCCATCATCGCTACTCTCGTCAGAATCTCCCCAAGCTGCAAACATAGCATGAGCTGGCTTCGGTGCAGGTTCTTCTCCTTTCTTTCTGCTGTAGCAGTCCTTGGATAGGTGCCCCTTCTTTTGGCAGTGATAGCATTTTCTCTCTTCCCTTTCCATCGACTTCCCTTTGTCTTCACTTGAGGTAGCTCCTCTGTTTCCTTTGAAGAAGTTTCCTCGACTTCCTCCAGCTCTAAAGTCTCTCTTGACTTTGCCAAAGTTGGTCATTTTCAAGGCTTTTGTCAGCAGAGCTATTTCATCGTCCTCTTTAGGTGACTCATTTCCATGTGCCAGATCGAGAGCCTTTTCTACTTTCAAAGCTATGGCATGGGATTTGTCAGATTGTCTCCTAGCCATCTTTCTTTCTGTGATTCCGGCTTGGCTCTGAAGGTTGGCAACTAGTTCCTCTAGTGTGATGTCCTTAATTCCCTTTTGAGCTTGCAGCGCCAAGGTCACATGATCCCACTTTGAGTTCAAAGCTTGCATGAACTGGTGTGTGATTTTCCATTCCGGGAGCTTCTCATTCAGGTATTCTAGCTGTCCAATGATGACTTGGAATCTAGTGAAAAAATCTTCAAGAGATTCATCCTTCTTCTGCACAACAGATTCATAGTCTTTTATAGCAGCCAAGATCTTATTCCTTTTGATATATTCGTTTCCTCCGTATAATCTGACCAATCCATCGTACATCTCCTTTGCGGTTTTGTACATGGCCACTTTTATCTGATCTCTGGGAGAGAGAGCCATGTAGAGGACCTTTTTTGCTCTAGCGTTTTTCTCAAGCTTCTTGTAATCCTCATCCGTTTACTTGTCCTTAGTCTTCTCCACGGGTTTTTCCGGATCTGTCGTATCGAGTGAGATAATAAGTGGTCCCGTTTCAAAGATGCTCCAGAGCTGTCCGTCCAACGAACAGACGTGGGCTTCGAACTGGTCTTTCCACCAGTCGAACTGTCCGGGCTTCAGCAGCGGCGGTTTCCAAAATGAATCGCTGATAGATGACATACTTTCCTACAATGCTAACAACCAAATCTAGAACCTTCGGCTTTGATACCACGTGTTGGATCGATTAGATGTTAGCAAAATACGATAAACTATCAGACGGAATTTAATAGTTATTTTTAAGTTATTTTTTAAGTTTCTTTCCGTTTGATGTTCAGAGTAGCAGCGGAATAAGGGTGCAGAAAAGTAGCGACAGAAAATACTACACACACAATATATAGTGGAAACCCTATCAAAACTATGATAGAGTAAAAACCACTACCTTTCAGTTTCCACTGAAAGGATTTTCGAAATCAGATTATTCCTTTTATTCCCGATGTGCTTGTAGGGTTTACAAACTAGATCACACAGATTCTATTTGATGACCTCTACTCAACCGGATGGAATAATAGATTTCAAGCTTCAAACCTTCGTGTGTTTGTGCGCCTTGGCTTCGTGCTCTAGCTCAGTCAGTAGCTCAGTTTCACTCACAAGATGCGCCGCTTCTGTGTTCAGGAAACTTCTCTTGTTTAGCACACCCGGCAATTGGCAAACCCTAGGACACTTTATAGGGTAGCCTGAACTTGATGTCTGGGCCCAATGTCCTGGCCCAGATCTGCCATCCAAACCCTAAAGGCTCTTTATCCAAAACGACAAGACCTCTTCTAGAACCTTCCATTCAATCTGTCCATTAAGTAGAGCTTACCACAGCTGAACTGATTAAGATAACCATTTCATAGAAATGTATCTCCGATTGATAAAATGGATTTCTGCACACTAGGTCGACACATTAGTAAGTGTTTGTAACCATCAAAACCCATGGGTTCCAACAGTATATTCACCCTTTTTATGCTTTTCCACAGTATTCCAAACCTTCAGGTACATAAATAATTTCCATTACAAACCACACAAGATGAATAAGTATCTCATACTATATCATCCAAAAAAGATACCTTTGAAACCCATGGACAAGTTGTATCAACTATCTGAACATTCTTCTCGCTTAAGGTCAACGTACATCTCATCCACCGCAGATCCAAATGCAGGCAAAATCACCACATCACCCTTATCAATAACCTCAAACTGCTTCTTCCCACCCTCAATCGGAATGTTCTCTACTTCCATTTCCTCCAAGCGCTGCAACACGAATCAAAGCATTTTACAAAACCATATCAATCAAAGCAACAAATTAAACCAAACTGCAAGTCTGCAACATCCAAAGATTCGACAATACCTTATTGACAGCTATGTAGCACGGACACAGACACTAACACCGCGACACGGATACCGCAGAACACCGCGACACTGCAAATCTAAAATAAGGAAAAAAGACCGCCGTGACACCGCTGTATAAAATATATATTAATATATAAATAATTTTATGATTTTTTAAAATAATCAAATTTTAGTTTAAAATAATACAATTTATCTTTTAAATTCATGTTTTTCTAAAAATATTTCATAATAAAATATAAAATTGCGTTTCTAGAGATTTCTTTACGTGTCATAGAAGTTTTCGATTCGTTGACTGTCTCAGAAACCTCAAGAAACGGTCAACTAAGGTGTTCGGAGGTTTCCGACACAGGTACCTCACCCATATTGAGGTGTCCGTGCTACTTAGATTGACAGTCGGATTATGAATAATCTCATTCGTAATCTGTTATCGCCTGGGTCGTCTGTAGATGCTTCAATAGATAATGACTTGGATTCTACTTGAGTGGCGAACGATTTGTTGCTTTCCTAATTCAATATTTCACCCAGGTAGGGGTTTTTCGAAATACTTGAATTGAGATAAAACAAGTGATTTGCACCGGAATAAGGAATCGATCACCTTGTAATCACAATCAAACTAATTGATGAAGATTGAAGGAGATAATCACCACCAGATTTCTTGCTGCTGTTTTTCGTTTTTCTGTCCAGAAGATGCAGAGAAAAGGGAGCAGTTATCATACAGAAAACTGCCGAAAATTGTCCTCAACTGCCCTTTGCATCTTGTCCGAGCCGGCCGGCTCAAAACATCAGAAAAATCACTCTATTCAGGCACAATTTTGAACCGGCCGGTTGGCAACCGAACACTGCATCTCTTCCGTGCCGGGCGGCTCAAAACCTCAGATAAATTAGTCCATTCATTCACATTTTTGAGCCGGCCGGTTGACAGCCGTGTCTGGTAAATCCGAAGCCAAAAACATTCTCAAAAGAGGTCCAAAAGTGTTTTATTTATTTACAAAACATCTTTACAAGATTCATACATGTTTTACAACATATAAACCTAAAATCTCCAACATAATCCAAATCTTCTCCTCAGGAAACTGCTTCCTCGCCTCATACGCTATCTGCACTGCCCTCTCCACTCCCCAGCAGAACCCGTAGGACTCTGCCAACTTAACAGTCACATTTCCCCATGCATACTCAAATCCATTTTCCTTCAAAGTCTTAATCACATCGCCTGCAAAATCCAATACAACACCAATCAAATCAGAAATCAAAATCAAACAAAGCATCAGCACATTATACACAGTTCCAATTTCTCCAGGCAATCATCATCAGCAACGAATTTCACACCAAACAAAATCCAACTTCGATCATCCAAAACCTAAATTGAGCAACAAAACGAAAAACTCACTGGTGTACTCAGCAACAGTGTTAAAAACCGAACCGTGCATCGAAACGGTCAAGTTAATGAATCAATGATTTAACCGGGTTAAATCGGTATAACCCGCACATATTAAAAAATAAAAAAATAAAAATTTATATATGATATTATAATTTAATATATTTATGACTTAAATAAATATTACATGATTATAATCCGATTATAACAACATACCATAACAAATTTAAAATTTGATAAAGTACAAATCAATAATACAACAATAACAATTTTAGTCTTAATTTGCAAGTCACAACAATAAGAGATTTATAAGACTAATT
Organism: Rhodiola kirilowii; assembly: GCA_033675215.1. Lineage (NCBI taxonomy): Eukaryota > Viridiplantae > Streptophyta > Magnoliopsida > Saxifragales > Crassulaceae > Rhodiola > Rhodiola kirilowii. Next base: position 3,342,314 of record CM066193.1, on the reverse strand, counting down.
GAATTTATAGTTAAATTGATAAATAAGTAATAACTTTTATATATTTAATAAATGAATATACATTATTGAAACAAATAATAAAACAACAATCATCTTTAGCCTAGTGAAAAGAAATAGAATAACTATTAAGAGGGGCTTGGATTCGAGTCTTGTCCAAGTCAAAATTAAATAAATTTTTTCCAGACCAAATCGAACCGATTGGACCAATCAAATCACGATTTTAATGAAAAACTGGGTCAATCGGGTTTGACGCATATCCGATCCGTGAGTGAACCGGATCGGTCACCAGACCGGTTCCCGGTCCAGTTTTCACAACACTACTCCGCACTGCATCGGACGACGGCCGGATTCCGTAGCTTTATCAGTCGGCTATCGGCCAGATTCTCCGGTCGCGAGGCCGTTGAAATTCGGCAGAACTGGATCGATATCGCCATGGATATTATACGCACGGTGCGTAGGTTAAGCAGGAGTTTGCAGTGTATATGGGTCGGCAATGGGCAGGGCAGGGTAAGATCATTTTTCTTGACTCTATGAACAGTACATGACAGGGTAAGGGCAGAGTAAAGCAATTTTTCTAAGTCCATAGGGTACTCATGGGCAGGGTAATATTATGGTAGGGTAGGTTAGGATAGGGTCGGGTCGACTAGGGTAGGGTCAGGTAGGGCAAATTTAAGCATATTTTGAAAAAATTTATAATATAAATGAAAATAGTAGGATAAGAAAGGGTATGATAGGGTAGGAGAGCAGGGTATGATGTTAGGGTAGGAGGGCAGGGTAAAGTCTATTTTTTCGTGACCATTATCCTGTCCTAGGCTTTATGGATAGAGTACGTTAAGGTATAAGGATAGAACAAGATAAGATACAAATCGAGCAAGATAAGGGTGACACTAAAGATATTTTAACCCTATGATCAATTGCCTACCCCTAAGCGTAGTGCAGGCTTTTGTTAGGTTGTGAAAAATGATAGTAATTAGTTTATAATTTATATACGATTGGTATTTGAGACCCGAATTCCCACCAACTTCCGGGTCATCATCCGCGTGAGTTCCGTGTCGGGTTAACGGGTCTGCGAATATGTTTTGAAATTTGAAGTAAATAAATGTTTTTCCTTTGACCTTTTTTGTCGGGTTATTGAGGATAGGATCTTGCGACCAGGGTGCGGTTCATTGGAGTTGAAACGACTACAGGAGAATCTAAACGGCGGCGTTTGATGGTCTTTTTTCCGGGTCGGGTAAGAGGGTTTGGAGATATGTTTGTATGTAATTTACTGTTTTTATATTGGGTGGATCGAGTAAAATTTTTATTTATTTATAAATATCATAATTATTCTCAAAAATTGAGAGGTGATATATTTGTCGAAATTTCGTAATCCAACACGGAAGAGTAAAATAGTTTTTTAATATTTCATTTTAATTCAATTAATTCAAATCATAAAGTCTTATAAAAAAATTCAAAGCATAAAGTTTATATTTATTTGATAATGTTCAGAGTTATATGATAACGTTCAAACTTCAAAGTTATATGATTAATTATTTGATAATGTTCATAGATATTAACATAATGTTCGGACGTATATATTATGTATTTTTTAAATAACTTCATTTAAAAAAAATTAATTACGAAAAGTACTCATGATTTATAATTTTTATATGAACCAATGTTTTTTATATTTGCGTTATTGGATCCTTATGGGGTTCACTGGTGATATATAAAACGTCAGCGTTTCACTTTCTTTCGCGTCTCAGCATCGGCTTTGTTTTTCTGATACGAATATCTTCTCCATTGAATATATAAAATATCAATTTACGCTTTGAATTTTTTTTCGTAGCTTTTACTCACAATTTTGTTCATCGGCGAGCTCGGCGGCGGCGGTTGCGCGATCCACCAAACGACTCTCATCCTGAGCTGCGTCCGATCGTCTTCATCCGATTGCGTCGAATTGGTTTGATTTCTCGGGAGTGGGCGATGTCTGAATCCAGTAGTGACGAGGAGCCTTATTATTCGGATCGAGACTCGCTCGACGGGCTTGACAACGATGAGGCGGAGGTGCAGTGGGGTCCGCTTCGAGCTCCGTCGTGTAAGGTTGTTTTTCAGTGGGTTCGTTGGTTGATTTTCTTTGTTCGATTTTGTTGTGATTGATCGTGACGTTGTTCTTGGTTCTTGTGGCTTTTGGTTCGATTTTCAGTGCGTTTGTGAGGTCAATTGTGGTTTTGTTTTGGTGTATGTGGATTCGAGATGAGAAGAAATTATATTAGCGGGATTAGCCCCTTGTAATTGACATTGTTGTTTTGGATTGTGTTTTTCTAGGTCAACAGTTGTTTACACTATTTTGTTACAATTGATCAGCTCTTGAATTACCTTCTCATTAAATAAAATTACCTTAAATTTAAAAAAAATTGATCAGCTCTTGATGTTTTAGTATTATAAATTATGTAGTACTAGTTAATTAGCTTTGTCTATACACCATACAAGGCTGGTTTATAATGTTGTCAATGAATACCGGCCATTATACATAGTTAGGTTCATGCGATGTACAATATGCCTTAGTGATTATTATTTTTACTATATTTTTGCAATGTACATCGGAAGATATTATCTTTCGCTAATACTTATACTGGCTCCAGGTTATCACGAAAGAGTCATTACTAGTGGCACAGGTGAAGCTTTTTCTTGTGTTCATCGTTCACCGGAAAGATTTTTTTTATGTGCTCATTGTTGTTTTAATGTACAGAGAGAAGATCTGCAAAGAGTGATGGACCTACTTCAGTTGAAGGAAAATCAGGCAAGGACGTTATTAATACATTATCGTTGGGATGTTGACAAGTTGATAGCTGTTTATGTAGAACGAGGACGCGCCTGTTTGTTTTCACGAGCAGGTTTGACTATAACAGAAAACCAGTACTCTGGACCTTCACCATCCTCAACAGTGAGCTGCTACATATGCATGGAGGATGAAATATCCAGTGATTGTGCGTCGACAATGGACTGTGGCCATTGCTTTTGTAATGATTGTAAGTGTTTTTCTCATCTCTGATATACCTTTTTTTCATACATGTGAAAATTGGCTAGGGATTTAGTGGTGTCAAAGCATCTTTATTATGAATCAAATGGTGGCTGACCATAATAAACAATCATTTGATTTGTTAGTTGGAGAAACATGTTTGTTTCCAGTCTACTAATTTGTTGAAATTAATTTGCTTGATGCATCCATACATGTCAGGTTGGACAGAGCATTTTATCGTGAAGATAAATGAAGGGCAAAGCAAACGTATTAAGTGCATGGCAGAAAAATGCAATGCTATTTGCGACGAGTCAGTTGTTATATATTTGGTCAGGAAAAGGACACCAGATCTGGCCGAGAAGTTCGAGCGTTTTCTACTTGAGTCATATATCGAGGACAACAAAATGGTTAAATGGTGTCCAAGTGTTCCACATTGTGGGAATGCTATACGTGTTGAAGAAGATCAATTCTGCGAGGTAGAGTGTTCCTGTGGTATGCAGTTCTGTTTCAGTTGCCTATCTGAGGTACATTCACCTTGTTCATGTTTGATGTGGGAGCTCTGGATCAAGAAATGTCGAGACGAATCAGAAACAGTGAACTGGATGACAGTTCATACCAAACCATGTCCGAAGTGTCATAAACCGGTAGAAAAAAATGGTGGATGCAACCTTGTGAACTGTGTTTGCGGCCAACCATTTTGGTAAGAGGTCTTCGCTGCAGCTAGGTTTTTTCTATCGCACATCATTATGCATAGAATTCCATGGTTCATATGATAGTCTGTTGGTTATTCTTTGAGAGTTAGCATGATTTTTTCCGAAAATTTATGAATGCTATTTGTATATGGGATGCATTATTTTCACATTCGATAAATAATATCTTTATATATTTTTATTACCTCCTTGTTTTTAATTTGGTTTCTTCCTGCTGTTCTAGCTGGCTTTGTGGAGGAGCTACTGGCCGAGAGCACACGTGGTCTACCATAGCTAACCACAGTTGTGGTCGGTATAAAGAGGATGCTCAAAAAAAATCTGAACGTGCTAAACGAGATCTCTATCGATACATGCATTACCATAACCGTTACAAAGCTCATACAGATTCTTTCCAGCTTGAAAGTAAACTTAAGGATGGTATAAGAACAAAGGTCTCCATTTTAGAGGAGAAGGCATCAACTCTTAGGGATTTCAGTTGGGTGACGAATGGCCTCTATAGGCTCTTCAGGTCAAGGCGGGTGCTATCTTTCTCTTATCCATTTGCATACTACATGTTTGGCGAGGACTTGTTCGTGGAAGAGATGACAAAGGAGGAACAAGTTATAAAACAAAATTTATTCGAGGACCAGCAGCAACAACTTGAAGAGAATGTTGAAAAACTCTCTAAATTTTTGGAAGAACCATTTGACGAGTACACTGAAGATAAAGTTATGGAGACTAGGATGCAAGTCATAAATCTTACGGTGATCATTGATACCCTCTGCAAGAAAATGTAAGTTTCTCTGCACATTTCACTTTCACATAGTTGTCATTATAAGGTCTTTTCAATTATGTTGTCATGTGTTACAGGTATGAATGCATTGAAAATGATCTGCTAGGTTCTCTCCAAGGCGGTACACATAATATAGCTCCCTATAGCTCTAAGGGTATTGAAAGGGCTGCTGAGCTTTTTTCATCTACCAAATTGATTACTTCCAGCATGCATGTTTCAAACTGCAGTGCAAATGGTGAGGCTTTCTAGTGCTTCTTAGACACAATTAGTAAGCATAACTGCATAGATAGACTTTCAATGCTATCAACATTACTTCCTTCTGCCCCAACATGGTCATACTTTTTCCACTAGCATTAAGATTCTACTCCCTTTCCCTCGAACGTTCCAATGATATGCAACAAGTGTTGATTTAGTTTCTGGGTTTTAGAGCGAGCAAAGCGCATTTCCTCTTTTTCTTTCTCCTCCCCCCTAAGCACTCTATTTATTTACAACATTTCAGTGAATTAGATAGAAACTGATGTGGCATATTGGACTGTAACAAGTGACATGTATGTACATATAACATATTGGATGGTGTCAGGGGCAACCTCGAGAGTTGATAGGGCATCTGGATGTGGAAGTGTCGATGACAGCAGCTGCTCTTCCAATAAGCGAGCCAGTTCCAGCTCAAATGCGAATGACTACTCATCAAAAAAACAGAAAGATGGGCACCAAGCATTTGATCTCAATGTGCCTGCTGATGCCTTCGACAATCTAAAGTGATTGGGTAATAAGCTTCTAGACTTCACATTTAAAAAAAAAGTGTACATCTCTAAGCAGCAAATAGCTCATCTATCAAGTGCAACCACATATTGATGGGAAATATTGAGACTCATTAACCTCAATGGAAACTACATTTTGGGTACTTAAAAATATGCCCAGGCACTAGTTGGTACATTTCATATAAATCTTTTTTGGTGCACAGCACAGGGCTAATGTTGTGATACAATTCAACTGTTTCGGTGTTTCAAGCTTCATTCAAAATATGATCCAGCTTCATTTGAGCTTCATAACTTTGAGGAAAGCAACATGGCAAACTTGTCCAAATGTATTGACAAATAAAGCTCAATGAAGAGGATTTTTGTCAAGTGCCTTTGTTGCACATTTATAAGCTCAGTGAAGCTAACAACTACTGTAGTAAAATAATATTAAAATAAAATAAAATAAATTAAAATAAAATAATATTAAAATAAAAATTTATGAAAAAGAGAGAGAGGAAAACAGAGAGACATTTTTGGCCATTTGCAGTTTGGCTATCTGCTAAGAGCTCACAAGAATCACAGCTCCTCCATTTTGGCATTTCCTCAACACATCAATCCCACTCACTTCCTCCAGTCAAAAAATGGACGACGAAGGGATCGGAATCGTCCTCGCAAAAGCCACCGAACTTCGGTCCAAAATCAACACTTGCATCGACAACAAGGCTTCTTCCTCCACGCCAAAGTCGCCCCTTTTCAACGGCGGAGCCCCAATTACGCTAGCGAATGGCGCGAGCGTGGAGCCCGACCCCGATGACGAGGAGTTGCAGGAGGCTGAGAGCTTGTTGCATATTCGCGATGCGCTTGAATCTCTCGAGTCCCAGCTTGCCTCGTTGCAGGTTTGTTTGATTAATTTTAATTCGATTTTGATGTATCGGGTGGAAATTCTGGATCTTTGGTGTTGGGTAATGTGTCGGATTTGAAGTGTTTTTTTTGGCCTAGTTTTGCAGCTCAGGTATTTGATGTTATGCCCCTGAAAGTTTATTAAATATTGTTTAGCTAGTTACTTTTGATGTTTGTTAAACTTAATGCTTCTTTAAGTTTCTTATCATAGTATTTTATACATATTCATTTTCCAAGATTCTGTAGTACTTTTGCGCTTTTGTTCTTTGGGGAGTGGTGAAATTTGGTGAACATTTGTAAAATCGTGCAGTGATTTTTTTCTTCCTGGTGGTTACGTATAACTGAAGATTTAACTAGGCTTTAGAAAATGAGTCCTCCATAATACTGATTGCCGAGAAAGATAGGCGGCACTGATGTAGTTGTTCGGTATTATGTGAGTTTTTTTAGAATGACGTGATGGGGAATTTATTTTGGTATTATCAATTTGAGTGTGTGTGCTGAGTGTTTATATTGAATTTATTAGAATCTTCTTGGTGAGCAGGAATTGCAGCAGACTCAAAGGTATGAGAGGGAAGCTGCTCTATCCGAGATTGACTACAGCCGCAAGATGTTGCTCAATAAACTCAAGGCTTACAAGGGAAAAGACTTAGAAGTTATTTATGAAGCTTCTGCTTTCGCTAGTGAATCAGTCGAACACAGCAATGATCTACTTCTTCCTCCGTATCCTACACGCCCTCTGCGTCCCCTGGTGTTAGAAAACGGCTACACTCCACACTTCACTGTGGACAAAACTACTAGAAACGGAGCTCTCCCTAATGGCCTTACACATGAAGCAAAAAACCAGGAGAACAAAACACAGCCAGGATCCCGAAACTCGTGGGCAGGACTGAAATTTCTCGTCACCTCCGCCGCTAAAATGGTGATCACAGTTGTTGGCGTGGTGTATATCTTAAACATGGCCGGATTTGAGCCCAGGGTTCGGAGAAGAGGCTCGGAATCCAAATTCTTAAGCTTCTTCGCAGTCCCTGCGCCTGAAAATATAGAACGCAGAGCAATAACTCAATGTCCTCCGGGTAAAGTTCTGGTCATGGAAGATGGAGAAGCCCACTGCATCGTCAAAGAAAGAATCGAGATCCCGTTTGAGTCTGTCACCGTAACACCGGATGTAACCTACGGATGCGGGTAACGAAAATACTCTCCCTCCTCTTTCGGCGAAGTTGTATAGTGTGGTTTATTCCAGTGTTTTATTTTGATCAGGTATGCTAAGTGCTAGGTCTGTTAATTGTGTTTTATTGTGCAACTCCTGAATCCATTTTCTGCCTATATAGTGCTTCTCTGGTTATTTATAAATTTAATCCATTGGTCATATTAACAGGGATGCACAAATTGGGACCGGACCGGATCACAAAATTCCCAATCTGGTCCACGGTCCATAATTTTCAGAATTTCCGGTCTATCGGTCAGCTCCGAACCGTAAACTTAAGAGGATTCGATCCGGTCCGGTCCACTTTTCACAAAAAAATCCGATCCATGACCAAAGTTTCAAAAAATTTTGATCCGCCGGTCTGACCCGGACCGTAAATTTCGGTTCGGTCCGGACCGTTTGTGCATCCCTAATTATTATATATTCCTTTATCAGTTTCGTTTTCAGCTAAAAAGATTATACAACACAATGGTTGTCTAGTGATATGAATACCTAACTAATAGTTCTATCGTAACATATTTATGATTTTAGTCGGTTCAATGTCCGGTTACTAATTTTTCTTTTTGTAAAAAAAACCCAAATTTTTTTATGTAATTATGAAGTAAATACAATAATCCTCAATTTTTGGTTAAAATATAATTGGGATGTTTATGACTCTCAACCGGCACGTTTCGGATCCGACCCGGCCGGTATAGTCGGGTACCATTCGAGCAGTGTATTGCATTGCAACAGCAGCAATGCAAACCACCAAGCGCTCGCTGCAATGGCGAATCGAATATTCCAAAGAATCTTTTCGCCGACGCCGTTAATCTCGAAGCATTTCTCCACCGCACATTCACTCTCGTCGTCATCATCATCTCCCATCGTCTCCTCCGTCGTCTCAATCCTAAAGCACCACCGCTCGAAATCGCGCTGGTCGGAGGTCCAATCGCTCTTCCCCGACGGCTTCACTCCATCCGAAGCATCCGAAATCATCATCAACGTGAAAAACGACGCTCATCTTGCTCTTCGCTTCTTCGACTGGTCTCGCGACAAGTCCCTCTGCAGCCACGATCTCCTCTCCTACTCAACCATCATCCACGTTCTAGCCAGATCGCGGCAGAAAGGGCGCGCTGAAGCCCTAACTCGCAGCGCGTTACGCGTGTCTGATTCCGGTGTCGACTTGTTCGAGTCGCTGGTGAGGACTTACAGAAAATGTGATTCCGCGCCTTTTGTTTTCGATTTGTTGATTAAGGCGTGCTTAGACTGTAAAAAGATTGATGCGGCGGTTGAGATTGTGAGGTTATTGCAGTCTAGAGGGATTAGCCCTAATTCTAGGGTTTGTAATTTGTTGATTTTGGCTGTCTCGAGACACCAAGGTGCTGATGCTGGGTATGAAGTGTATAGACAAATTTTTAGAGTGGGAAATTGTGAGAAACTGCAGAGGAGTAGGTTAGTGAGTTTTAATGTGGAGATTTTCAATTCGTTGATGCTTAGTTATTATCAGGATGGTGAGTTGGAGAAGGTGAGGATGATTTGGAATGAGATGGCGGAGGTTGATGGCATTAGTCCGAATGAGTATAGCTATGGCGTATTGATGGCATCGTGCTGTGATAAAGGGAGCGTGGAGGAAGCTGAGGAGATATGGAATGAAATGACCTCTAAGGGAATGGAGCATGATGTGGCGGCGTTTAATACAATGATTGGTGGTTTTTGTAGGATTGGGGAGATGGGTAAGGCTGAGGATTACTTGAGGGATATGGTGTTGAGTGGAGTTGAAGCGACCTGTGTTACTCATGAGAGTTTTGTAAAGGGGTATTGTAGAGCTGGAGATATGGATGCAGCTTTAGTGGCGAGTAAAGCTATGTCTCGTGGAGGATTTGTTGCGCAGGGTTCTACAATCGATGGACTGGTTGAAGCATTGTGTGGTAGGGTTAGGGTGTTAGATGGGTTGGATGTTTTGAAAGGTGCAATGGAGAATAAGGAGTTTGTACCAGCTGGAAGAAGTTTTAGCCTTCTCGTAAAAGGTTTGTGCTCGAAAGGGATGATGGATGAAGCGCTGAATCTTCAAACAGAAATGGCGAGCAACGGGTTTGAACCTGATGCAGATGTTTACAGCGCTTTCATGGAAGGGTATGAGGAATTAGGGAATAGAGAAAAGGCTGAGTCATTAAGGAATGAAATGCTTGAATTGCATGTGAATGGCTGAGAAACCGTAGAAGTAGTTTTGTATTGTACTTCTACTTCTACCCACAGCAGAAACTGATTTTCGGTAACCTAGATTCAACTATTTCATCGAGCTCAGATGGATAAACTCTGGTGTTGAATGGGTTTTGAATACCCACAAAATTTATACATACATATTGGAGGTGCATCAAAAAGGCCTAGAACTACGCTATTGTAAGGATGGGAGCAACCAGAGGTTGAAAAGACAGGATGCGAAAGACATAAACCAGGACATAAATGCCATAGCTGCTGATATTTGATATCTACTGCAGAACTTTGGAGGGCAATAAGAAGTATCTGAGTAAACCAAAAGATCCACAACGCTAGCTGTTGAACACGCGGCAGCCAGTGTGAGCAAGGACAACACCTGAGTCAGCAGAATCCCCCATTCCATTCATCAGTCTGGCTGGGGTACATAATTTAAGGAATTTGAGAATTAAGTTCAAACTTACCCAATCTCCTACGACAATGATGAAAAGAACTCCTGGCTGCCGTGGAGGGCACCTGTGAAATATTGAATATCCATCAACTAGAGCCAGAGTGAAGCTCCAGGGGATCACCAGAGCCATTATAGTCACCAAGTAACTGTTACGCATACAAAATCCAAAATTTCACATATCAAGTTTATCAGTCTTTCATTAGAGCTAATAAAGAAGGCAGTTTAGCTTACCAGAAGGCAGTGTAGCTGTAGAACTCAACTCCTAAAGACATGAAAAGAAGAGAAGCACATGAGAACCCAGTCTGCCCCAACCTCAGTGAAAAACCAGCACTTGTCCCTACAGACCCCGGTACATCGTCCATGTAAACCAAGCAGAACCATGGACTACAATCATCATCTCAACCAGCAAACTCTTAAAGGTTTGTCTCGCAATCCCATTATCAGTTTGTGTTTGAGTTGATAAGTGATAGGAAAGTATCAAAGCTTCTGCTTTCCTAACATCCAGGGTATTAGTATCTCAACGGGTTTGTGGTGCACTACAGCTCATATCTCCTGATCTTCTCCTCTGAACTGCAACCAAAAGATCACTGTAAGTTTGCTTCCTATTTTCAACCTTCCAATGTCATGTAAGTTGGAGCTTTCTCAATTATGCATACCTTTGTCTTCTTGTTGAATTTCTAAACATGTAATTATCAGTACTGTTAGTCGTTAGACCACTTTATTCCACAAATAATGTGTGGTAGGCAGATTTGATATTGGCTATATTACTGTTCTTGCCGACAAGAAAAGAATATGATCAAAGCCCATTAATTTGATTATGTGTTATCTTTGAATGTTTGAACAAGACTAGGAATTATGATACTTTACCACTTTGGTGGAACTGTACAAAAAATTGCTTACAATATTCCAATTTTTTTATTACAGACGACAAGTTCCAAAGGTACAAAATGAAAGAACATCAAAAGCTTTTCAATGAGTGGAGAAAGAGTGAGAGCACTGGAAAACCACTGCTATAATGGAGGATTTTGAGCTCGACACTATGGACGGCTGCAGAAGTCTTATTACCTTACCCTTTTTTGTTTTCAGCCTCAACTTGCTTAAGAAAAGAAGTTGAGATTAAACATGTACAGGGTTTGAAGATGACTGTGGTGGCCTCAATTTTTGAAAATGTGTCGGCAGTAGCTAATTGGTCTGGTCTGGTCAGCTTTTGTTGCTTTATGTGGAACTTGGTACCGACATGGCATGGTATCCTGTTCCACCGCTGAAGTAGAGGCAGTAAGATGCTCTTTATATTCCTGATGGAAGTAATAGTAATAACTAAAAACTAAAGACTTCTCAACTCTGGTACTGGCTCAGTGGAGCACCTCTCTTGTTGTATCAAAATGATCCAAGATTTAAGTTTTCACAAGCTCAAAATTGAACATGCAAGGCTGTAAAAGTAAGAAATATACGGGCAATTAAGAAAGCCACGTACGTTTCATTCAATGCGCGGGCATGTTATTGGGCCAATAAACGGCCAACTTCAGGTGCTTGTTTGCACGCGAACAAACATGGCATTTTGATTGAAGCACAGGCCCAATGTTAAATGTGTTCAGCAAATTTTGTTGGCCCAGTCCGAATTGTGAATATGTTCAATAGCAAAAGCTAAAATAACATTGTGGCCCATGCAGGTCTCGAACCTGCGACCTTCGCGTTATTAGCACGACGCTCTAACCAACTGAGCTAATGGGCCACCAGTTACTATGTCCTCCATTTTGCAAATATACAATGTTCTATTGTCGGAAAACGTTGACTATGAGTAGAGTAGGAAATCAAAACATTGATTAAATAGGATTAAAGAGCATTCTTTATTGTTGGAAGAAGAAGCAGACGAAGGAGGCTATCAAATGAGTATGACAAAACGAACACACAAATCTCCCAAGCACAAGGGACCCAGTAACGTAGACGTAGATGCAAACTAAACTAAAGGATGTGGACTATGATAAACCAGGCTGGATAGATGAGCAACAGAATGATGCCGACAGAGTTGGATACACCATGTTTCTGAGTGAACGAGTTTCTGAACCCACCCGATGCTCTGATGTGTTCTTGCAGTAAGTAGCAACCAATGGCTAAACATATGGCAGCCCCAATCCAGTCACCTCGGATCGTGCTAGCGAATAAGCTTGGTGATACTACTATCAGCAGGATCAGAGCTGCGGGGAGCTCCAGCCATTCTGAAAATCAAAACATTACATCACTAAACAAAATGAAGCTGATGACACAAATTAAACAGTTAATTAGACATTTGCATTTTGTGTGGAGTGGGTAAACTTTTATAGTACCTGGGAAGCGCTTGGGGAAGAAAAGGCGAAGGATGACAGCAATAAAAGCGACCCATCTCCCAAACTGTCCCCTGCAGATGATTATATTATAGGACTTTACTTCAAAGATGATAAGATTGAGGTAAGAAATGAGAATGGGAGTAATTCTGACCTGAAGATGTTGAAGATGAGTGAAGGAAGGCTGAAGAAGATATAAGGGATCAAGAGGCCAGTGAGGATGTTTGTCTTCCAGTTAGTCCGATCCAATATAAGCAAATATCTGGTGCATCCAGGTTACAAAACTGGTTACCAAAAGTTAGAAGTTCAGTGCTCTAAACATTGGTTCGTGGATGCTTACATGGCGGCAAACGAGGCAACCCATTCGAGGAATGAGGTTCCAAATCCAAGGCTGCCGAGCTGGGCTGCATGAAGTGCAAGATTCTTGGCTGCGGTTGTCAGGTCAGCCCAGTCGGAGCTGATCAGATCAGTAGTAAAGCTGTCAGTTCTCATGGCTAGGTAGCTTGGCTTCCTGCCCATGTTGACTGGTAGATGTGTGAATCAGAGTTGACAAATGAATGAAGGTTTTGGTAGGTGTGAAGGTGAAGAAGATGATGAAAGCTTTATAATTATGTTCTAAGCCAACAGAGTGTAATTTAACTTGGGAGTGATCATGTGGACACGTATGGTTTGACAGCTCCCAGATCGCAATGGCGAACAGCTGCCAGTGTTGGCTCTTGGGTCAATATTTTTGTTGATGTTATCCAAACAGCTATGTTTTTTAAGGAGCCCAAACTCTCACAAATCTTGTCTTCTTATCGTGACAGCTTAATATAATAAATGCAATGATGCAAATCTAGAAATGACTCGAAATGAAAAGGATATATGAGCTGGGCAAAATCCAAAAGCATACGTCAACAAGATATGTTCCGATATAATACTCATATGTCCATCTTCATTTCATCGTTGACTATCAGGAAATTTACCAGTCTGATTTTCACATAGAGCTGCACGTCTCCATTCGCAGGTAGCGTCGACTGGTGGACTTTCCCAGTGTCTGGTAAGTAACCATGGCGAGTTGAGTATGTCAGATTAAAAGAGGGACATATCGGGAGGAGGTCCATAGAAGGTATTCCATGAACATGGGATGACCCATTCGGCTCTATCAGCACCTGCGCAGTGGACATGAAAATGATATAAGGAGATTAAGCATTGTAGATGAGAAAAATGTAGCATTTTGGTTTGGTGGATCTATATTGGTTTACCTTCTTTTGAGTGAATCCCAACGTATTTAAGTGCTGCATCAGCCAAATGTAAAGCTTCAGGTATATTATCCCCTTCAGAGCAGTAACACAATAAGCAAGTAACTTTCAAACCCTTGGCCTGTCAAAAAATATAGGAGTCAATTTTCCAAGTTAGTTTGCTGTGAGTATGGTATTGCAGCTTCTATTATTACATCTACCTTGAAGCATGAGAAGAGAGCCGCAAATGGCAAACTTGGGTAATAATCTTCATCTTCTTCCTCTTCATCTTCAAAAGGTGAGATTATGTCTTGTGTGTCATTTGCTTCTGCTAGTTTGCTAAGATACTCCCATCCTCTCCGCTTAGGATCATAATCTTGAAGTTTTTTCCAGCCAAGGCTTTCACACTCGGGATTTGAGCCATCTTCATTTGAACTACACACATAGAACACCTGCAAACCACTGATACAATAACAGAACGATTAAGTAATATTGTACTGCTATCAAAACCTCAAAAAATTATTAAGCGCAATTAACAGTATCTCATTACATGGAAATCACATTGTTCTGCCGAATCAATAAAACTTGTTACATAATAGCAGAATAAGAAAAGTTATCACTTACCTCGATAAATCGATGTTTTGCCAATGAACAAAATCCAGGCTGGAAAGTATAATAACATGCTTCTTTCCACTTGCAGCAGCAAAATCAGCTATATGTTTGGCATATTCCACCATCTTCCCCTGATCGTTGAGAGAGTTAGAGTACTAACTAATTTGAATTTGAAATACTGTGCTACAGAAATATGCTTCATTCCCCATCAATCATAGAACATAACAGACCAGCATAAACCGAGACTGTTATAACTTAGCGGCGTCGGACAGTATATAATCTAAATCCCGTAAACAGTCCATAATTTCAAAACTATGATCTAACAAATGACATATTATTTTCCTCACATGTTAACTAAACAATGAAAAATTCATGCAAATTTCTCAGAAACTACAGTTGTTTTCAGCTGAAGAAAGCCATATACTATATTTATCATACCTTAACGATTGGGGATCTTTGTTGCACTAACGTCAAGCCATTTCGAGAAGAATTATAAGCTGCAAATAGCCAAGGAACCTTCATACTCAGTACATCATCTCAAATTTTGCAACAACCGGCAACATTCATAAATCATGTTTCGCCTATGCCGCATCCATGAAATGTCTATCATTACTCTACATCAATCAATAAGCAAGAAGCGCTACAAAACGCATACCTTCCAACGGGAGAGCCAGCTCGCCCTGAGGGACAGGACCATAGGCATCATTACCAACACAAGGAAGCACGTAAGGATCATCCAAGTACCCAACTCTCTCAGCTTTTAAAGACGCAACGAGTAAATCCAAAGATAATTGCCCCACGTTCCCGATCGACAACGCTGGCTGCACCGATTTCGACCAAAATCAATTTCATCACACGTACGACACATCCGTCAAACCTTAAACCCTAATTTCAAAAATAAAACGCGACTAGTAAAAAGAAAATGATGCACGAACCAGGATGAGAGTGGAGCAGTTGTCGTCCATCTCCTTGCCTTCTTCGATGATGAACTCCATTGAAGTGAAATTACGGAGAAGCTCTCGTCGCTGTAAATTCGAAAATGGTAGTGAAGCAGCTACTAGTTCGTCGTCGACTGGTTGAATGAAGTTTCACATTTCCTGAAGAACAAGCAAGAAGCAGTTCCATAAACGGCGCCGTTTTATGCGTGGCTGCGAGTGAGGGGCTGTTTGATTGAGCTTAAATTTATGTTATGTTAATTTAATTTATGTTAATTTATGTTGATTTATGTTAATTTATGTTATGTTATGTTAATTTATGTTAATTTATGTTAATTTATGTTATGTTAATTTATTTTATTTTATTTTAGTTTATACCAACCTAACATTACATTATCATCATACCATCATAATGTCATCACCATCATCATGATCATCATGTCATCACCATCATCATCATGTCATCACCATCATCATCATCATCATGTCATCACCATCAACATCATCACCATCAACATCATCATCATCATCATCATCATCATCATGGCATCATCATCATCATGTCATCATCATCATCATCATCATGTCAATATGGTGATCATCATGATGATGAATAGTAATATGATGAATAGTAATATGGTGAATAGTAATATAGTGATCATGAATATGGTGAATAGTAATATGGTGATCATGATGGTGATGAATAGTAATATGATGAATAGTAATATGGTGAATAGTAATATGATGATCATGAATATGGTGAATAGTAATATGGTGAATAGTAATATGATGAATAGTAATATGATGATCATGAATATGGTGAATAGTAATATGATGAATAGTAATATGGTGAATAGTAATATGATGAATAGTAATATGATGATCATGAATATGGTGAATAGTAATATGATGAATAGTAATATGGTGAATAGTAATATGATGATCATGAATATGGTGAATAGTAATATGGTGATCATGATGGTGATGAATAGTAATATGATGAATAGTAATATGGTGAATAGTAATATGGTGATCATCATGATGATGAATAGTAATATGATGGTGAATAGTAATATGGGTGATCATGATGATGATGAATAGTAATATGATAAATAGTAATATGCTGATGATGATGGTGACACGATCATCATCATCAACATATATATTGTTCATCATATTACTGGTGATCATCATCATGTCATCATTATCATATTACTATTCACCATCACCAGCATGTCATCATCATCATATTACTATTCACCATCATCGTATTACTATTCATCATCGTATTACTATTCATCATCATCATATTACTATTCATGAAGATGATGATGATGACATGATGGTGATGGTGATGATGATGACATGATGATGATGATGATGATGATGACATGAAGATGATGATGGTGGTGGTAATATGATGATGGTTGAAATTTATGTTATGTTAATTTATGTTATGTTAATTTATGTTAATTTATGTTAATTTATGTTAATTTATGTTATGTTATGTTAATTTATGTTAATTTATGTTAATTTATGTTAAGTTGGTTTATTTAATACAAATTTAAACTCAAAAAAACAGGGCCTGAATATATATCGAACTCGAAACTCGACGAGCTTCAAAAAAAAAAAAAAAATTTGTTCGAACTCGACTTTAAATATTTTCATGATACTCAGAGTATTAAAACTCAAATTACACTTTCCCAATGACAAGCCTGAATTTTAAAGCTTGTTTACATAGAAAAATATTAAGCTTTTTACACTAAAATTCAAAGAGCAACTCAAAAACCCCGAGGCTCAAGATTAGTCTAGCCCAAAAGTTAGGATTTTGATGTTGTTACTCTCCCTTTTTATAATCACTTGTGATGGGATATTAGGACTTTCACTTGCTTTTTGATTTCTTCAATACTTTTTTATAATGTTTACTTTTGTCCCACATTGGATGTTTATTACAAAACAAATAAGATGACAATATATATAGATGGATTTGATTTTACTCTCCCCTTTTATAATCACTTGTGAATCAAACTCTTTGACATCAAACAATGTGGGATATTAGGACCTTCACTTGCTTTTTGATTTCTTAATGCTTCTTTATAATGTTTACTTTTCTCCCATATTGGATGTTTATTACAAAACAAATAAGATGAGAATATATATAGATGAACATTCAACATTCTATCCAAAATCTAATCTACTTATTCCACCTAATCTAGTTGAAATTACAATTGTAATTTCCAAGATATATGTGGAATAATTGAGTATTTATTCGAGTACTTAATCGAGTTGTTCACGAGTTTAAACGAGTCGAGTATCACTTTGTTCGTGATCGACTCGTTTAATAATCGAGCCTAAATATTGTGATCGTGCTCGACTCGTTTATAATCGAGTCGAGCTTTGACTGAGTAGTCTCACGAGTTGTTCACGAGTAAATCATCTCATTTGCAGCTCTATATGCTTGGCGTCGTCTCAGTGAATTAAGCACAGCATTTAGGGCTGCAAACAAATCGAGTCGAGTCAAGTATTAGGTTGTTCAACCTTGGTTCGTTTAAAATTTGACGAGTTCGAGCTGCGTATTATCGAGTTTTGAAAACATGTATTCGATGCTCGGCTCGTTTAATTTTCACGAGTTTCGAGCCGAGTTCGAGCTTTATACGAGTAATTTAAATAATTTAAATTAATGTGATTATTTACTATTAACGAGCTTTAGTCGAGCTTTTCACGAGTTGGAACAAGCTTTAATCGAGTTTTTCACGAGCTTTAGTCGAGCTTTTCACAAGTTGAAACAAACTTTCACTGAAAAGGTATTTTAAAGTGTGTAAAATTACTTTAATCGACCTCATTAACGAATTTAAAACAATATAATAGAGTTCTAACTACGAGTTTTAATCGAGTATGTTAATGAACACATAAACGAATTGTTCGCGAACATAAGGAGTCGAACACCCCTTTGCTCTTACTTGATTCGTTTATTTAACGAGCTTCAAGTGTTCGAACTTAACTTGTTTAAGATCGAATCAAGTTTTGACCGAACTCTACCTCAGGAGCCTATCGTCTCGTTCGCACCCCTAGCACCATCACTTTTCAGAATTAAAATAAATGAGTTTGCACAATCGTTCAACTCAAAAAGATCCACGTGAATGACTGAATATCCAATGCAAGCGAAACGTGCTGCGGAGTGCGAAACGTGCTTAAAGTCGGTTGAAGCTGAAGGTCAACGCAGGTTTGACTGGTGGATATATTTCTGAGTCTGAGTTTCTTTTTTTTATACATGAAAACTGCTGGAAACTCATACGTACATACAACACATATTTACTACTAAGTTCTTGCTCGATCGGTAATTAAAACCTCTGTCTCAGTTGGGAGCGAAGCGGTCCATGAGCATGAAAACAGTCTCCTCCGACAGCGTCGAGTCGCGGAGGGCGTTACTAGCAGGAGAGTCTGGTTTCCGAGCTTGTTGAGATCGTCCATGTTGTGTGGCCGGAGGCTGAGATTGCTTGAAATTGACGCTATCCCTCAGCTTTGAGAACTGGCTTACCCATCCTTCCACGATGGCTGCTGACATCATGTCGATTGAAATCTGGATCTTGAGCTCTATAGAGAAAATGTTGTTGTTGAGTTTGAGAGTATTGTGAATGGAGAAAACGGGTTTTTATAGGAAGATGGAGAGAAGCTGGTGGTGGTTTTGATGGAGGAATCTAGGGGCTGTGTGTGGATAAGTAGTATTTTATCACATGGGAAGTACAGCATTCAGCGACGAAATTACTCTCTTTGGCAATAGAAGTTGAACATTTAGCGACGATACTTTCCGATTAATTGTAGGAAGATGCTGCTGTCATGTTGTTGTCAGTCAGTCAGACAGTTTGTGTCTTCATTGAAAAAAGTGCAATGGATAAGGATGAAGTGAGTGATTAGATACTTTTAGTTTTGACACGTGTTTGTTTGTTTGTTTGTGTCGTGCACTTTTTTCTTTTGCCACAATCAATTGAATTTCAACAACTCAAATAGGTGAGTAGAGTGCGTTATCACCTTAAAAACTTTAATTAGACAATGATCTTAATTCAGACTGGATCATAAATTTGTGATAATTTATTTCTTTGTACAAAAGTTCTAATCTCACCCTTTTGTGGAACAAGACTGTCTCTGAGGCTTCAAGCCTTTCATGTACATTTTTTTTTGATTTTTTGATTTTTGATGATGAAGGGACTTGACTCTTGAGTATTAGGTTAGTACCCGTTCATTTTTTATAAGGTAGGGACTTCGAACCCAGCACACTTTGGTGCATGGAGGGGATTGCTCACCACTGAGACAATCACTTTCATGTACATTTAGGAAGTAGAAAGTTGAAACGATCACTCCTGCATTATTTACCTTAACCGACTCTTCCCCTCTTACATGTTTTCTGCATATTTATCTGATTCATCAATCTGCCAGTTGGAGTACCTTGGTTGAGTATTGCTTCAGCCATCAGCCCAGAGCTACTCCCTATATATGCTAGGCTGGTCTGGTCGCCTGGTCATAGTTCCGGGGCATGATTGAAACATGATAATATGGGGGGGGGGGGGGGGGGCAGCAGGGGGGAACAGCTTTTGATATGAGCATGCCCTTAGGATCCTGGTGTCCAAATGAACAAGCGCAGGGAAGTATACCGAGATCACCACATTGCCAAGAAAGCAGGCGCATTTGGTATTGGGAACTACCATTACCAAAAAGCCCATGGGAAGGCCAAGTTGGACATATCCAGAAACTGCTTGACAAATGCGTGGATAGGGTTAAGTTCAAATCCAAGGAGTCCAACCTTCATACATGTTGCAGAGGTTATCCACACTGGTGGCTTGCTTAAGTAAATAATCCACTTGCTCGCTAATGCTGCTTTCTCTGGAAGGAAATTGGACGAATGTGTTAGGAAGGCCTAATTTGTTAGTATGAGAATAATCCAAAAGTCAGATGCGACCATGTACCTTTTATCTGGGACATCTCGACCATCCAGTTTCATCTCTACTCGCCTTAAAACTGACAATGCATAAGGATTTTTACCTGCATGGCCATACATACACTCAAATGCTGCAATCACGTTATATATGAATCAAGAGACGAGAAGCATTTAACAGATGAATCACGTTTTAAAACAAAAAAAAAGACAATTAAACATCAAGAGATGAGTACGATAGATATTGAGGTACTGCAGGTTTATAAGTGATTTCTGGTGAGTTCCATGTCATCATGGCCAAGTTTCAAAACAGTGTTAAACGAAAGATGAAGCCGCTTACCCCTTAATACTCGACTCCCATCTGCTGTATTGAATAGCCGAGAACTCTGATCTCCAGCTGCATTATCTGTTTTGTTTCGCAAGGCAACTTCATCTTTAACATCTGGCTCCGTCTTTAAATCAGTTTCACCAACTGATGGCGACCCATCTTCTGATAATGTAAGCCCTTCAAGCAGTGTAGTTGCTTCAGAATCATCCTCTTTCGAAGGACCAGAATCATCTTGGTTGACATCTATCAACTCCAGTTTTGGCTGATCATTATGCAACATTTCTGGGAAACTAGTTTCACCATGGGACTGAATAGAGTTCGAATCATTTGGTGCCGCTGCACCATTAAAGTTGGTTAAAGTCTCTTCCGCTACTAATTCTAGGCTATCTAAACTGTCTACAGCACTAGCATCAGTTGAAGTAATGCCAGATCCTGAGCTGCTACTGTAAACACTATCTGGTGGAGATAACCATCCTTTATCCTGTGCAGACAAATCTTCAATCTCTACCAAATTCTCGGCATTTTCCCCTTCAAATATTGAGATGCTTTCTCTCTCATTGCTATTAGATTCCACTTTATCAATCTCAAAGTCATTTCTTGACAAGTCAATCTCTTGAGACCTTTCTTCATCGCTTTCTCCAACTCCTTCAAGAGCCTGCCAAAGCAGGATGGTGGGACAGAATGGAGCAAATGAAAGAGCATAAAATATTCCAATATGTTTGAGAAAATATAACAAATCAAAGAAGCATGTTATTTGTAAAAGATACCTTATGCAAATTTCCAGCATGTAGACTTGCAGTCCTCGCTAGCCTAGTCAATATGGTATGGAGGCCTTCCACAGAACTCATAAGAGTTGGCACCATCGGCTTGATGGTTTGACATGCTTCCTTTATTCGTAAACAATAAGATTGGTAAATGGCTTGCCCGTGGATAGGAGACACCTCCATCTTGGTCTCTTTTTCCTTAGCAATGGCCTCCGTAATAGCAGATACATCCTTCAACAACATAGATTCAAGAGGAAAGAGAACCTTGTTTGCCTGCCCATGAAGTTATATATTTATCTTATATTAGTAGTAAATTTCAGAGGCAGATTGAATAAATTTTATTGCAAGTCTTTATAATATTTACAGTGTTGAAAATACTGAAACCAAAAAGGAAGGAAATAAATTTGATGTGTGTGTCAAGTCACAAACATTTTCCAGAACAAGCATATTAAAAAAAACGATGACATTACTTTAGAAAGATCTTCTATGAGAGATTGATGCATCTGAGCAGCCTCCTTCCCGAGTTTATGAACATCATGCAAACCTTCGGTTATTGCTAGAACCTGAAGATAGCAGAATCACACAGACCATTCAGTTACATTTATAATGCATCCTTATTCACTTAGATAATTTCAGGGATGTAACTACAATCATATCATGTACTCTACTTCAATAAATGTGATTTGTGAAGCATAATTAAGCGTAAACAAACCTGAATTAAAGAGTCAAGTATATTTAGCCTGTGATTGTAGCACTATAAATGTGTCTATAACCAATAAGGTTCATAAGAAACAGCACTATGGGGAGTGTCTACTTTTAGCAACTTGCCCTGGATGAAAGCCAGGGCGCTCACATCCGGACCAGCACCTGCCGCCCATTTATATTTCATCTTTTCCAATAATCGTTTCGTGATGTATTTTTGCAGAAGGCATGGGAATGAGCATTGATGACAGACACACACCGCTCACCACTCAAGTGCATCAATATATATGAGACAGGTCACACTTTAAATATAGAGTTATTCTGATCATACCTCCTCAAGCATGGAACCACATTCAGACGTTAAAGCAGTATGGTCCTTTGTAGCACGAGAGAATGTAGACAGTGAGACACTAGCTTCAGAAGCACTATCTCTCATTGCAAGCACAATGTTTTGTAATTCACCTAAAATTTGAAACCTTGTATTTAAAATTTAAGTGAAATATAAAGCCATTTTCTAATTATATACAGATGGCGAGATTTGTTTGCAAGGAGATTAACTCATAAATACAGCAAAGACTATTGCATCAGCATACCTGACGCCGTTTTTGCTTTGAGAGAAGCAATGAGCATTTCATTCGTCACAGATAGTAAGTTATTAGACGCAGCTTCCATACTGCTCTGAGCTAGCTTCCACTCTTGTTCAGTACCTGGATCACATAATACATAGATTGATTTCAGCTGACATATGCTTCCTGCAAGTCAACACCCATCTACACATGAGGTAGTTCAGCTATTAGAAGGGACATCATAAACTCACGTTTAAGAGAGTGGTAAGAAACATCAAGTCTTGTTAATGCATTCAAGTAAGCCTGCTGCCACGCGTTTCCCTCGTCACCGGACCTGGGTGTAAAATTCTCCCCCCAATTCTGGAGTACGCTATCTCTAGACACTTCAAACTCTAATATTGATATGCAGAGTTTCATTATATCTGATGCCTTTTCGCAAGCCTCACGTAATAAGTGTTTTCTCCGTAGTAAATGCTCATGAAACTCAGGAGGGATTCCAGAACCCTTCGAGGAAGTATTGCCAGATGAACTTGTGCTAGGGCCACCACAAGCCCACCCCATTGCTCTCTCAAGTTGCCCCTCAGCGTTACTGGAGGATTGTTCACAAACTTGTAAGCATTCCACAGACTTTGATATGGTTGATAAAGTGGACCTCAGACTCCCAAGCAACTCAGGTCTATTGAGATTCAAAATAATCGGACTTAAGTTATCAGTATTCTCCATAAATTTGTGAACTATGACCCGGTTAGTTCGTGATGGTGTTAATACCGCATCACGCATCCATTCCATCTGAACAATTTCTAGACTAGTCCTGCAAAGTGATTCCTTGAGCTCATTCACCTGTCTTTTCAGTATGGAAGCTGAAGAACTCGCAGCTCTGGCGGTCTCATGAGCACTGCAGTACTCCTCAAGCAGCTGTTGTATCCTTCTAGTGGAACTGACATCCTTCTTCACTTGCTCACAAGCATAGTCCTTTGCTGGAACATTTAATTGATCTGCTTCTTTGTCTAACCAAGCTAGAAATATAGGAACTATCCTTTCTTTTAAATACTGTCCAATATGTCGATGAAGCAGGCTTTCAATTTTCATCTTGAACTTATTGTAGAGCTGCTCGAATTCCATGTTCTGATCCATGGGTGAAGTGGCATCATGTACACAAGAATCAAGAAAAGAGTCGAGGACACCAACTTTCCATATAAAGAAAAAGTGATTATTCAATGGACTGTCAGCTTGTAATCCAGAGTCAACTAAATCTGATGATTTAGGGGTCCCATTTGCACACGGAATAGAAGCAGAGCATGAAGAAAGTGTTCTATCAATTGATTCCAATTCGCCGAAGGGGCTAACTAGTGTATGCAACAGGTGCTTTCCCCCCATAATTTGAGGTGCTGACTCTCCTTCAGAATTTGTAAGGGCCTTGAAATGACCTTCAGAAGAGAGAAATGCATTCCTAATGCTAGCTTCTCTCTTCATCAACGAAGATGTTCTCATGTCTTTCTGGTTCCATGTCTGATGAAGCTTGTGTAGCTGGGCCTTGCAATCCTCTTCTTGGGACGCTAGCTCCTCTGCCTCCTCCCAGGATAAATGATCCCGACCCTTTATGGAAGCTTCTTGAAGAGCCAACTGCTGCTCAGTGATGAAGCCAACCTGCATAAAATAATTCTGTTCTAGTTCTGCCAAAGCCGCCCTTTCAATTTCAACCTCAACAAGTTGCTCCAATGCTGTATCGATTGACCCCCGCGTTTGTGAAACTGATCCAAATGCATCCATGACCTCTGAGCTATACGACAGGATAGATTTTACCAGAACAGGCAAAACACTCTCGGTCAATTGCTCAATCAAGTTCTTACAGGCAAGTAAACTGCTTTTGAAAATAGAAGCTTGTAATTTGTCAAAAACCTTACTAGGAGCGTCTCGATAGGCCTCCAAGTCTAAAATTGGAAAATCAATATTTTTTTGTAAGTCTTCAACAAAATCCGCCACAAGTACACATTTCTCAACTTGCTCTTCAAACTTACAAATAAGACCTCCAGGAGTAGATTGCAGTGTATGATCAAAGTTTTCCATTCCACGTTGGTCACCAATAAAGCTCACCACGCTATTTTTGATGTCTTTATACGCACATCCAACGATAGTATTCAACATTTGTAACACCTTTTGCATCTTATCTCTAAGATCCCCGGGCATTCGACCCTTGATTCCATCAAATTTTGGTGGCGTGGACCTTAAGGACAGCATAGAATCTTCTTTAATATTCAAACCAGCAGATTGCATTAACTTCAAAAAAGCAGAAATAACACGGTCCTTGGCTTTCATTTCAGCATCTGAACTGATATTACTTTGAAGTTGGGCAATTTCTTCTTCGAGTTTCTCGATCTGTTCGGCATACTTCTGGACTGTAATGCAAAGCTCGCAATGGTTTTGCTTGATAGAATCTAATCCACCTCCTTGAGCTTCTGAAATGAGCTCGCCAGCTTGTCTTCTGGCAAATGCAAGAACATCAGAAGAAGTAGAGTTTAGTGATCGCTGTAAGATCTGGACCCATCCATGCACAGGGCTTGTAGTAACATAATTAACTGGCAGTATCTTTTGCAGAGTAACAGAATATGTTTTTATTGCTGTCACTGCGGAAGCAAGTGCACCATCCAAATCAAGCAGGTGTTGAGAAACTTCCATGTCAATATCTTGGCATTGAACTTGTGTGGGCTCAGGCACAATTGTCAGAGGAACCTTTGCCACTACGACAGCAGAAATAAGAGACAGAGCTTCTCCATAGCTGCTGAAAGTCATGCCAACATCAATTTCTGGGATTGATGTACTTCTTAGGGCATCAATGATCATCCCATGCTGCTCAATCCAAGATGTTGCCTCTTGAGTTCGCTCAGCCACACAACCTTTAGCTTGAGAAAATTCACGAGCTTGCATCTCAAATGACACATGCGTTTTCTCAAAAAAACTACTTGCTTGGTGAGCAGAGGACTTGACAGAATTTTCCCGCATGGTAAGATTGCACCGCTCTTGGTCAGCATGATAATAAACAGCAGAGACAATTTCATACTGATTTAGAACATCAGCGAACCTCTGAAACATGAGATTTTAAATTGTCAACCTGTAATGAGATTAATAGCCACATTTTTTTAAAAGTTTTAGATGAAAGTAAGTGATGGTCTGTACCTCAAGAGTGTTCTCAACAGCTGGTAAGGAAGTCAAAAAAAGATCATGATGTTCCTACAAATCAACAAGGATATCAGGTTAAACTTTAAAGTTCTTCAATTATCAAATCACATTCCCCTTATTTATATTAGAAATAACATCTGCAGCAACTTTGATTGCCTTATTACTCAGGGCTTAAACGTTTTATTTTTAAGATTAAGATGGGTGGATGTTCTAAGGACCAGTTTGTTGATCATAGGACTAGCAACACGGATAATGTGCAGAGATCAAGTCTCACATCTTACCTGCAGAGGAACACGGATTTCTTGGACTCGAGATGCAAATAAGCTCAAACTAACAGCCAATTCCATGCCCTTTCTTTCTTCTCCAACAATAGCTGCATCATCGTGAAAATCCCCACGTGTCCACTCTACCAGAGGGTCCCACGCAAATACTTCTAATAACATCAGAATTAGATCCTTGTTCATTCTCAAAACTTTAAGAACAGTTTCACAGTTGGACCTAAAGTTTCCCTCAAGACCGGTTAATCCCAAAGCCGCTTCCATAGTTTGTGTGAGACGGAAGGGAACAATTTCAGGAATCTTGAGTCTCAGCCCTTTATCGAAGCAGATATTATAGTCAATATGTACAATATCCCCGCTACAAAGATCAATAAGAATATTATCAAGATGCCTATCGCCCAGTCCTAAAATGTGTCCTACCATACACATGGCTGCTACACTTCCCGAATACCTGTCAAAAAATAACAACAGTGGTCAGCATCACTAGGACGACCTAATAAAGATCTTGAGAATAATTATGGATCATTCTAATATGTATAAACTCAGTAGTCCTCCTGATCGCTATCTGAAAGTACTGGGTGTAGCTTGGACAAACTGAAAATAACCACATGATTGTAGTCTAAGAGATATAATGAAAAATCCTGCAATTACTTTTAGTTTCTCCTAGCCACAAATACCTCTTTAATTTTGAGTTGAAGGCTTTGAACCCTTCACTGGCACACCAGAGTTCCTGATAAAGAAGCTGTCTGGGAGCTTCACTCATAAGATTAAGTAAAACCTCTCGCTTCACTTCATGAGGCCAATCTTTCCGTGAAATAACTCGTCTAATTCCTTTCTCTTTCAGTGCTGGGATGATTTTTCCATAAAACATATCACTTGGCCGAGGAACTGAAGGAACAGCCGAATCCTTAATGTCACATGTGCCATTTGCTGTGAATTGTGCCAGTTGGTTCCGCTTCTGCCAAGACTTGAAGACACTGTAAATACTAACTGCATTCTCTACCCACTGAATAAGACCAGCCCGGCCACTAATGGGCGTCACTGAATAATATCGAATGACAAGAGAATGGCTATACGTTGAAGAAGATGAGCGTAAAAAGCCATTTACTGCCTGCAAAAGCTGCATTATTCTAGCATCCAGTCTCAAATCTTCGCGACCTTTTAAGAGATATGTATATCTTTCACCATCTGACCCTAATATGACAATTTTTTTGGGCTTAGTCTTCGTTGATAAGATAGTTATGTTGTCTGAGAAAGAAGCAACTGTCACGATTCCTTGCAGTGAAGGATTCAGGCTTCTGTCAGATTCTGCTATTGCAATATGCTTCTCATGACCAGGCATTGGAACATCTGAGGAAGACAGCAGGGCTAGCTTAGGTGCAACATCTCTCAAAGAGACAGAAAATCTTCTCTGATGAGCGGCCAAGGATGCAACAATATTATCAAATGGCCGCCACACTTCCCCAAGGGCTCCAGCAGAAGCTGGGGGGTTTTTAAAACTCAAAATGGCTGACTTGAGTTGCTGGCCATAAGAATCATGGAACCATGTCTCGTGAGGTGTCTCAGGCTTTCGAGAAGTGGAAGCTAGACGACGTTCCAAGGTCACAATGACTGGGGCCATCATGGCTGAGTACTTCGCAGCATTGATTTTGTTTTTCTCATTCTGAGTAAGAGTAGCATTTTCTGCAATGCGCGTCGCTTCCTCTTTCAGCAAATTAATGCGTCTCATGACATCTGAACATAAGCAAATGGTGACTAAGCAGATGAAATAAAAGAGAAAAGTTGTCATCACAGAATTAAAAAAAAGAAGAGAAATAATGAAAATAATAATTGAGGTTACCAGTATGAAGATCTTGAAGGGTACTGACCCACAATTCTTCCCAGAGAACAGTTACATTCCCTAGCTCATTTATCATCAGCTGCACATCCTGAACTAACCTAGGGTAAAGTGTCATCTGCAGGTGGAAGTTAAATAATCAATGAAAAAACTGATTGTAGGTGTTACAAATACAGATTGACTGAATTAAAGCAGGCATGTATCTGAAGGTGCCAGAGCCACATACACATAAACGGAAGTCATTACCTTTCCAATGGAACCTCTAGGGAAACATTACGATCAACTGATAATCAGCTGATAACAAAAAAAAATATCTGAAAGCAAAGCGCTAATTCCATATTAATATGGAAAGTGAATCATTACCAGGCAGCCCAGTACACTCTGCAGTTCCTCTGAAGGTCCCTCTTCACAAGCATTTACATCCACTAATGTGGGATACACAATGGACCTTGGGAACTGCTTAGCCAACATATTCAACAAGCTTTCTAACTGCTTCCGCACCACAGGCTCAGGATGAAAACTCAACCTAGCAAAGAGTTGGGGTGTAATTTCCTACAATTGTAGATGTAAAACCGAGTGAGTAAGAACATTGCGGAGAGAAAACAATTAGACAGCAAAAACCTTTGATCACCTGCCACGGCAACAATGGAACATTGGCAAGTGCTGGCTCAAGTGTATCTTTTAGCTCCGTTCCATAGTTCAATAGAATGTGCAGGACATATAATGTAGCCCTGTTAGTGTAGCTTGCAGCTTTATGTTTTAAAGATTCAGAAATGGATTCATCAACCAGACCTTGAGAAATTCTAACTGAGGAATATGAAAGATACTCAATATAACCATGAGCAGCATGTCCAAAGAAAGTCACTCTCCTTTTTCTTAATGACCACCAAATTTCTAATAAATTATTCACAGTGGACAATATATCAGCTTCTTCTACACCAATATTTGCGTTTATTAATAGCATACGCAATTGAGAGCCAACTTTCACAGTAATTGTTTCTCCATTTGACTCTTCTGCTCCAGCTGCTCCTGCTCCAATTTCAATTGCATTCAAAATGAGGTGAAACAAAGTTTTTGGATCATCGTTATGTGCTACAGATTCAACTGATGATTCCCTTTCCTGATTTAGTTTGAATTCTCCTGAATCATTTCCAACATAAAGCTGATAGATGATAGATTCCACTAACGCCTTCTCTTCATCAGTTAGTTTGAAGATACCTGGTACACTTTCAGGGAAGAGAACAGGAGATACAGTAGCTGATAGGAAGGATGTCTCTTGTGTCGTTGAAAGATACCTTTTGGCCTGATTAAAGCACCAGGAGGCATAAGAAATCCATGACTTACCCATGGCAGGGCATACAAGAGATGACAACTTCGCGACGGTACCAATGAGAAGCTCTATCATGATGGCTCCCGACGGTTTTGAATAAGAATGCTTAGAAACGCAGTCATGCTCTCTATCAGGACAGGAAGTCTCACAAATAATATCTTCAAACAATTTAGAGACCAAACCATCTGCAGTATGAGATAGATCCTGTCTCAACCAATCTGCAAGTTTCAAACAAGATTTGGCCTTCAAATTACCAACATTATCCTCAATGACTTTATTCTTTGAAGAGATGATGCAAGGACGTATAAATGACCAAAGTTCTGTAATTGCGTCTTCTAACCTGTTTTCTGCGTGCATGAGCAAGGCACCTTCATACTGCAAATGTGATAAGAGATGACCAAAATGTCCATTCTCAGAACAACTGGACAAGTATTCCCTAAGATGGCCATTTAGACGATTAGCCAATCCCAGGTTACTTTGCTTCCGAGCTAACTTCAACAAGCTGGTGCTCAGACTCAGAGTAACTGGAGAAGATGGGTCAATAGTTCGTTGAACTCGGAGGAGTTTCAGCCACAGTTTACAATCCTGATTAACTTTATTGATGGGTATTTCGATTGACTGGACATATGAACTTACGATCGACTGAACTTGGTTCCCGTTTTCATGGTTATTCATTAACTTGCAACCTTCTTCGAATGCGAAAACGCACTGCAACTGAGTGGCATACTCTGCGGCCTCCAGTAGCCCATCCAACGGTAGTATAGACATCTTTTCTTCCAGCATAGACTTTGCCTTTCCTATTTCAAGGGACGCTTTTTCCTCTTTTCCCTCTATTTTATGAAGCATTGCCTGCAGAAGCATCTGTTCACTCCTTTGCAAGGCTAATCTAGGCTCGAGTGTGAGTTCCATGCTTGTTTTAGGTGTCAAATTCAGAGATGACCATGCAGCCTGATAATCACCATTATCAAAGTGGGCCAATGCATGAACATCATTTATGTCATTGCCAGCCATAGTAAGCGCACCAGAATAAGTTTTGCCAGAATGCTTGGCTCGAAGGCTCTGTAACTCTGATAGCCACAAATCGAGACATGTCCAATCTGATACAGCCGTATAACTCTCAATTATTCTGGATATAACGAACTGTATGCCATCAGAGCCAATAGAAGTGAGAGACTCTTCATTTTGAAGCAGAAGAGTATAGTGTGCAGCAGCTTTTTCGTATTGGCCTTTTGCATGATACACTAATCCATAGATCCAAGAGAAAGGCCCACATATTTCATCGTGTATCAGACTGTCCCCATCAGCTGACAACGAAGAGAATGCTACATTAGCCCAATTCAGTAGACCAATCAATGACTCAGAATCGTGGCACCTGCATAGTGCTAAAGCCAAATACCGCAGCATCCGCATAACATCTCTGGAAAATTTAGCCCTATTAATTTGAAATTTCTCAGATGCTTGTGCTCTATAATTGACAGTTGAAGCTGATGAAACAAGATTTTTCATCTCCATTAAACGAAGAGTACAATAATGAATAGTAGCATCATGGCACTGAAGTGCCAACCCAACATTCATCATAGGTTCACATATACGTGAAAACCACTCTTCGCAAACTTTCTTGTTGGCCCGAAAGAACATAGAACTTTGACGAGGGACGGGTGCTAGAATGACAGATCCCTCATAAGCGTTAAAGACATTTCTCTTGAGAGCCTCAACAAAATCTAACAATAGCCTCATTGGCAACAGGTGAGCACCAGACAAGCCTACGATATTCAGATTTCCTTCTCGTTGGTCGGTATCAATCTGCATCACATGTAGAATGTCCAAGAGCATGCGTTCCAATGCTGCAAAAGTTTGTGTGGGCCCACCAAGGTTGGTTCGAAGGCGCATGAGAATGCAGTACCTGGAGGCCTCGTGAATAGCCCAGAATGCGCCAGCCAGATTATTCACCGACCAAATCCTTTCAAATGTACTATCATCTTCTTCCGTAAAGAGGAGTGGAGTGTTTATAGAGAAGTCTCCTACTTCTTCGTTTTGGGTCAAAACATTGTCTTTTGAACTCCGGCAGCAGGAAATGAGCCTGTGGATCCAGGAGGAAAGAGGAACTTTCCACCTTTGTGAAAGGTAACTTAAGATAGATACCAGCTGCTGCGAGTGGAGTCGCTTTTTTGTCTGCTTAAGAGCAAGTATTTGTTCCCAATGTAGCACAGGTCTACCACCTAGTTTATCATGACTAGGCTTCCATGAAATTTGAAACTCAGATAAACCGCAGACATAATAGGTGACTGTCAATATATGAGATAACAATTTAAGAAATTCTGTCTTTATATCACCTTCTGGGTCACCTATTCTTTCAAGAACTTTTGCGGATAAGGCATGAAAGAGTACAGGATGCACAAGTTTTGCTCTCATGAGAAGCTCTAAAACTGACGCAACAAGCATTCGTACTGTTGGTTCCCGATCTGATGCAGCCTCTAAGACTGGGAGCACCAGATTTGCAGAAATAAGCGGCTCCCCAAGAACACATAGGTATACATCTAAATTTTTGCTTGATGTGAAAATACCCTCACAAAATCTACAGATCCATTTCAGAGCTCTCAGCTTCACCACAAGAGGTGATGAAAAATGAATAGCTTTCATAATATAAGTACTGTATTTATTCAAATGCTTTGTGATCGTAACAGAATATCCACTGGTGGAATCTTTTTCACAGGCTTTTTGTATGAAGTGTCGACAGAAAAATTCAACAGTCGTCAACTCTTCCATTGTCTCAATAACTTGTCCTTGCAATACCACGCATCCCTCAATAGGCATATGAAAGGGATTAAGTTTATCAACGATAAAAGATATCAACTTCTCGGACCTTCGAAGATATATAGAAGCAGCATCTGCTTTCTCCAACAGTGTGTTATCTCCACCCGTAGAAATGCTACTTAACATAACCTTTAAATCAAAATTAATTAGGGCCAATAGTTCAGCTTTTGAATACCTTGGGAATTCTGCACTACCGAGATTTTCAAGTTTACAACCCAACACCTTTCCTAGCATGTCTGCCAGTAATTGCAGCTCCTCAATTAAGTTATTCATTGCTTGCTCAACAACGTCATCATTCTCGTGCTGAAGTAAGAAAATATAAGTGGCAGCTGAACTTCCAGTCACTAAGTGGTTAGTATGCAAACGCAACTGTGATATAGGCATATCAAATTTCAATAAGCTGTCAACAGATGATGGGAGGAGTCCATGCTTTTGTAGAGACAATAATTGAAGATTTGTTTTTAAAACCCCACAAATATCAAAAGTTGAAAACTTCCCTGCTCCTGGTGCTTGAGCAATGTTATCATAAGTCAAACATTGAAACAAGATAGTTACTGCAAGGGGATAGAAGGTTGAAAATGTTTCTCCTAGAATTTCGGCCAAAAGAGTCAAACACCTCGACAAATCTGTTACCCACTTCGACCAACCAAATTTCTTTCCAACCAGGGACAAACATCCTAACAAACGAGGCACCATCTTGCTCACTGGCTCCTCTATTTGTTCTAATAAATTCAATTCTAACATTCCAGATGCAGTGGACTGCAGAACAGTAGAAAAACAAGATACGAGTGCAAGAAGCCTACGAAATTGTTGCACCGTTCCAGGAATTCCATCTTGAAGTAAGACATCAATATCTCCCAAGAACTTCAATAGCAGTCCCATTGCAAATTGAAAATTACTCACCCAGTGTTTTTGGAACCGCAGAAAGCTATCCATAATAACCAGTCTATCTGACTCGGCGAGGTCTGCTATTAAGGCCCACCCAAGAAGCAGGTCCACAAAATCAGCGAAGTGTGGTTGGAAACATTTAGGGAACTTCAATGATACCAAAGTCAAGAGACCAAGAAGCTGACGTAAAAGATTCATGGAGGTCCTTTCATCTTCAAGCAACGCTTGGCATGCTTTAAGAATAGGCAAAGCATATCTCTCAATAACCCCAACATCACCAACATTTACAAACTCAAGGAGGCTCTCCAAGGCTAGTTCTGTCATCCCATCTCCAGAACTAATACTACCAAGCAAAGGTAATGCCCATGAAATAAAATGGTCAACCAGATTTCGGAGCACAAACTGATTCTGTCTTCCATTTGGAGTGAGCTGAATTGATGAAACTACTGAACAAAGAGCGCCATACACTCTTGCTGCCAATTTCCGCACCAAGAGTGATCTATAAAACAATCTCACATAATCAAATACTAAATGGAAATTAATCAATAAGTATAACGATCTTATACCATACGATGAACTAGTCAATACTTCATAAAAACAACAATTTATTACAGCTAAAAAGTAAAAAGACACTTTTACAGTTGACATTTCTAACAAACGGAAGACGTAAAATGAGCATTTTTATTAGATATGCAAAACATACATAGCTGTTCATTTACGTTTAGTAACTAGATGCTTTTTTGCTTTGCTCAAGGGAATAGTATCTCTTTAGTCTGTACTCCCATCATCACTGATTACCCGCCTCTCCACATACCACACCTCTAATAATAACTGAAAAAACCACACATCATCCCCTCAAACTCGAGCCACAAAAACCATCCACATCCACCCCTGAACTCCTATCACAAACCAAATCTCCCGAAACAATCCTACTCCTCCATTCACCTAATCACCTTACAAGCCTCAAACAATCAACTTAAACTCATCAATACAACAGAAGAAGAAAAATACATACTTGTCCGTCAAGAGGCTTGACAAGCCCTGGGCAAGGAAAGCCGCCGAATGCGCCACCAGGAGCGAATTAGGCGGGTAGACAATCGCTCTTTGCAGCGAGTTCAGCGCCGAGAGCCTCGCCGACTCGTCGTCCTCCGCTCCGGCGACACCGTCCTTCGGCAAAGCGACCGAGAGCAGCGCTGCTAACTGCTGCTGCTGTTGATGAATCCCTTGCATTTTTTACGATCTTCACTTCCTCTTCGCATCTCACTCCCTTCGCCTGATTCGTTCCTCAAACCCCCTCCGTCGCGTTTTACTTAGAATTTTTCTAACTCCGAAATTCGATTTTGCTCAGACATTGACGAGCCGAGTCGCGCAGCAGGGGACAAGAACCCTCCATTTACAAATTCACCCCAATACTTACTCCAACATACATATTAGACTCAAAATCGTTTCGCATTTAAATTCTATTGTATCCTTGGAGTTATTATATATTACACTTGAATCTTTTAACTATCAAAATTGAAACTCAAGCTAAAATTGCAAACACACGACCAAATTTATAAGTGATTTGACCCCTAATATTCATTCATAAGGCCGGCACAATTTAGGCCCAAAATTTGTATCGGCCCAAAATTTAACAAGCTTTTCCTTTCGGTGGGTTTAGTTTAATGGGCCAGCTCATTTGAGGCCCATCGGATATTCGTTATCCTCACCTTCATTCGTTCCCATCAACGGAAACGAATTCGGAGCCCCGCTAAAAAAATTCGGAGCTGACCGGAAATGCTGTCCTACGCCACCGTGAGCCTCCGCGAGAGTCTGACTTGGAGCCTGAAGCCGCCGCCGTATCCTCCTTGCGCGCAGTTTCCGGCGACGAAATGGAGCTTGAGTACGGAGAAGGTGTTGTTGTTCGGGAAGCGGAGGAGTGGTGGGAAAAGTAGGTTTGTGGTTCGGGCAGGGTACAAGAAGATACCGATGGATGCAGCTGGAGCGTATCGTTTGGTGGATGAGGAGAGTGGAGAGAAGTTTATTGTGTGGGGAGGGAGTGAGGAGGATGAGAAGCAGGCTTCTGCTTTGCCGTCAAAGGATGTGCTGACGTGGAAGCCGAAGAGTGGAACTGCGACGGAGGGGAGGTCGGGTGGGGAAGAAGAGGTTGGATCTGGAGGTGCTGGTGGGCGGAGAACGCCTGCTAGGGTTTTGGATGGAGGTAATGAGACTTCAAAATTTGATAATGTGTTGATGATACTGAAAGCATTGAAGCAAAACTTTAGATGGAGAGCTTATGAATTTATCATAAAAATGTTAGCTTAATTGTTAGATTTGGTTCTAGGCTGAGTTGCAGATTACAACACCATCAATAATGAATGCTCATTTCACTCAAATGTTATTCCATTTTGTTTGGAGAACTGCAGATTCTTTTTCGCCAAAATAAAATAGAAAAGTGTCAATGTGAGAAATCTCATGATTTTTCTGATCACCAATAAACTCTAAATAGGTCTTGTCGAGGTCAATCTGGAGCGTCAAGTCTACCAAATCTGCTATTTGTAATCAGCAGAGCCTTTTTCCGAATCAGTCAGTGGAATGTTTTCTTGTCAAAAGAATAAAAAGCTCTTGGCTGAGTCTAAGTTGATAGTGAGTTTAAATAACAAGCATTAGTAGGTTTGGTTTTTATAGTGAGAGGCTGAGTAGATAACATCTTGTGACATGATGGATATGAGATACGCAAAATAGGAGCTAATTTTTTCAATGGTGTTAGTTGTCAAGATACAAGAATAGTTAAAACATAGTTGTTACTTGTAAGTAAACTCATTTTGTGACTGTTGGTGCAGGATACAAATCTCCAACTGTGGGTAAAAGTGTTGATTCCTCCAGTAAAGGAGCGGGTAATTTCGGAAGACTAAAAACGCACAAAATCATTGCTCTGGCAAAAAAAGTATCTAAGATGAAGCAAGATAGTGACGAGCAGGTTGTGGAACAAAATTATATCAAGAGATCGTCCATTGCATATTCTGAAAATGAATATGAAGATCAAGAGACGACAAGTCAAGTTACACGGCGTGAAACGATTCATTCTCAAAGAGACAGAACACGGGTGCAAAAGGCTGATGTAGAAAAGGATGAGAATGAAGCAGATGAAAGGCGTTACATTGGTCAGGAAGCTGATCGTACCTATCCAGAAAAACTTAGGATTAGAGGATACAGTAGTCCGAGGTCTGATATTTCAGCTCCCAAAAAGCCCGTGCCTGAAATTAGAGGATGGAATAGAGGAGATTCCATGCAGAGATCTGGATATGAACCTGATTATCCTCCAATGCGCTGGCAGAAATCAGCCGATAAGGAGTTTTTCAGTCGTAAATCTTACAGAGATATAGGGTGTAAGGATTATATGATTGAGTGCTTACGTGTTTTGGGTTACATGCGTCCTTCAAATATTCAGGTATAGTTATTACTCTTTTTAATCAACTTATAACTAGTAATGTCTTCTATATATTGTTTGGTGCAATTCGTACGACTCTTGATTGCTTTCTCTCATGCCTAAGTAATCTGATCATGGTGGCGCAGTACTCATATTTGTGTTTTTGTTTCTTTTCCTTGTCCTGACAATCATATAACTACTTTAAGTGAGTTGGACAACATTATTTCAGCCTAGTGATATGAGTCAAATAATTACAATGGTGTGTAGAGTCTAGTGGGTTATATATATCGCTTTTCTTACCAAATGTGGTTACCCTCGATAACAGGCCATGGCATTTGGTCCTGTTTCTGAGGGAAGGAGCTCTGTGATAGCTGATCAAAGTGGATCTGGAAAAACATTGGCCTATCTTGTGCCTGTTATTCAACGGATCAGAGACGAAGAGGTTCAAGGGCTTAGCAAATCATCATCACGAAGTCCTAGAGTAATTATTTTAGCACCAACTGCTGAACTAGCTTCTCAGGTTAGTGGTCACATTTTTTTACTGGCACACAACTATTTCATTATTAAATATAACTTTTTCAGTTTAAAGACTATCTTTAAACAGTCATTTGATGCTTTCAGGTATTGAGTAACTGCCGTTCCTTGTCTAAGAACGGTGTCCCTTTTCGATCCATGGTTGTGACTGGAGGCTTCAAGCAGAAAACTCAGCTGGAAAGTCTACAGCAAGAAATGGATGTACTAATAGCGACACCTGGTCGCTTTTTGTACCTAATTAGAGAAGGCTTCCTAAAGTTGGCCAACATTAGATGGTAATTCAGCCAGTAAACTTTCTGCTTGTTTAAAAATAGCTTAAAACTTGATTGCTTGTTTTAATCTTTCTGCTCTCTTTTTTACTTGACCTTATGAGATGCTCATAGTAATACTTAAAAATTGATTTACCTTTCAGTGCCATACTTGATGAGGTTGACATACTCTATGATGATGAAGAGTTTGAACTTGCACTCCAGAATTTGATAAGCTCCGCACCAGTCACTACACAATATCTGTTTGTGACAGCAACCTTACCTGTAGACATATACAACAAGTTAGTTGAAACTTTTCCAGACTCTGAGGTGGTTATTGGGCCCGGGATGCATCGCACAAGTACTGGTCTTGAAGAGGTGTGTTTTATTTTCATCGTATATGTTTATGCTCATGTAGCCTGAAATTTCTTGTGAATTTCAAGCTTTGTTTGTTTTTTGACAAGTAGTGTGCAGCTTCATTTCCTATTCAGAATTAAGAAAAGTAGAAGCAATGTTGTTAACAGGCTGTCTTTTTTTCAGGTTCTCGTTGATTGCAGTGGAGATGAAGGAACGGAAAAGAATCCAGATACAGCACTTCTAAACAAGAAGACCGCCCTGTTGCAACTTGCCGAGGAAAATCCAGTATCCAAAACCATCGTCTTCTGCAACAAGGTGATAAACAAAGGGTGTTTTGTTTTGTTTTTTTCTTGCGCAGCATCAATATATAATGATAAAACTTCTCATTTTCTGATCTTTGAAATCCCATATTCAGATTGAGACGTGCAGAATAGTGGAGAATGCATTAAACCGCTTTGATAGAAAAGGATTTCGATTGCTTGTTCTACCTTTCCACGCTGCAGTTACACAAGAAACACGCCTTGCAAACATGAAAGAGTTCCTCCATCCACGATCCGATAAAGACTCATTATTCCTAGTCTGCACTGACAGGTACCTTCCTTGTCTTCACAATTCATCACTTCACCGACAGCAAACATACGTCTCACACTTCCTCTCATAAAACCTGTAATGACAGAGCCTCGAGAGGAATTGATTTCACGGGAGTGAATCATGTTGTGCTGTTCGATTTTCCTCGGGATCCAAGTGAGTATGTTAGACGAGTCGGCAGAACAGCAAGAGGCGTAGGTGGTCGAGGCAAGGCATTTGTTTTTGTAGTTGGCAAACAAGTCTCCCTTGCTCGAAAAATCATGGACCGGAACCAAAAGGGTCATCCCTTGCATGATGTTCCTTCCTCTTTTTAGTTCATACAGTAGTTTATATATATACATAGCGTCCTTCCACTTGTTTTTCAGCTTCTCCGGTTCAATTAAATTATCTTAGTAAAATTGCTGTCCTTCGATAATTTATTATAGGACCTGAAATCAGTTGTTTAACATTTATTATTAAATTAGTTCAGTAAGCAAAAAAGGGTCCATAGCTCAGTGGTAGAGCAATTGACTGCAGATCAATAGGTCACCGGTTCGAACCCGGTTGGGCCCTAAATTACATATATTTGTAATTTTTGTTTATTTAGTTTTATTCTATTTGTGATAACACTTAAATTCAAATTTATTTATTTATTTATATTTTTCATTTATTTAATAATGCATCCAAAAACTGTTTCTTTATAATTTTTGTTTATTCATTTGTATTCTATTTGTGATAACACTTAAATTCAAATTTATTATTTACTTATATTTTTCATTTATTTAATAATGCATCCAAAAAACTGTTTCCAGAAATCAAATGAATCAACCGCTGCGGCGCCAAATCTCCAAAATCCAACTCCAGAGCTCACTCAATCAAACCTCTTCAATCCTCCGACGCATCAAACACTCAAACCAAGTCAAACAATGTCACGCAACTTTCATAACCTCCGGTCTCTCCGCCGACGACGTATTCGCCTCCAACAATTTGATCAACGCTTACGCTGCCTTTAACCTTTTCAAACCCGCTGAAGCCGTTTTTAATCGACTGGCTTGCAAGAACGTAGTTTCCTGGACAATTTTAATATCTGGGTATGTTAAAGTCGGTTGCTTTATTCAATCCGTTGACTTGTTTCGTGACATGGTGATGAGTGGTTTAAAACCAAACGCGGTTACTATTTCGAGTCTGGCCCCTGCTTTTGGCAATTTAGGGCTTAGCTTGATTGGAAAATCTGTGCATTGCTATTGGATTAGGGTTGGATTTGAGAGTAATGTGTTTGTTGAGACAGCTTTGGTTGATATGTATGGGAAGCTTGGGTTGGTGGATGTTGCCAGGAAGGTGTTTGATGAAATGGCTGAGAGAAATGTGGTGAGTTGGAATGCGATTATTTCGGGTTATTCTGATAATGGATTTGGTGTAGAAGCAATGTGGCTTTTTAAGTTGATGAGGAGGATTGGGTTTCGGGTTGATTGTTGTACGATTATGAGTTTAGTTTCTGCGTGTTCGAGTGTTTTTGATGCAAGGATTGGTGATGGTGTTCATGGATTTGTGATAAGAGCCGGGCTTGAGAATGCCCCTCTTGCGAAAACATCTATGTTAAAATTTTATGTGAGTGTTTTAAAAATTGAAGAAGCGTATATTGTTTTTAATGAGATTTCTGAGAAGGATGTGGTTGTCCGGACATTGATGTTGAATGGGCTTGTGGAGGGTGGGTATTACAGAAAAGCTACAGAGCACTTTACTGAGATGTTGTGTGTGGATGATGTAAAACTGGATTCTGTCGTTTACATTGCGATCTTGTCAAGTTGTAGGGATTCGGGAGCCTTGATGCAAGGTAGGAGGATTCATGCGATGATAATTAAAACTGGTTTTGAATGTCATGTTTATGTGGGATCTTCCCTTATAGACATGTATTCAAACTGCGGGCAGTTAGAGGGTTCAAGGAAAATATTCGAGGGAGTTGAGAAGAAGGATGTTGTGTGCTGGAACACTATGATTCGTGGGTTTGGGATGAATGGTCTTGGAGGTGAAGCGCTCGATCTGTTTTGTCAGATGGGCAGCTCGAGTTTGTGTCCTGATGATTCGACATTAGTGCAAATTCTGTCTGCTTGTAGTCATGCCGGAATGGTTTCAGAAGGGCTGGAGATTTTCAATCATGCTGTCAGTGAACGGGGAATGGTTTTAAAACCAGAACATTATGCCTGCGTTGTTGATCTTCTTTGCCGTGCTGGGAAATTAAGCGAAGCGCTCTTGTTGATTCAAAGCATGCCAGTGAAACCGAGTTCATGTGTTTATGGAGCATTATTTGGTGCTTGTAGAACTCATGAGGATCTCAATCTGGGAGTTGAAACAGCCAAACAATTGTTCGACAGTGAGCCAGCTGATCGGGGGTTTTACTTGTGTCTATTGAATATTCTGTCTCAGGTAGGAAACTGGGCTGATATTGATAAAGTACGAACAGTGTTAAAATCAAAGGCATTTGTTAAAGATCCTGGGTTCAGCTCGGTCGAGCTCAATAACAAAGTTCACACATTTATAGCAGGAGCGACGGAATGCCCTCCATTTTCCAACATCGATGATGTTCTAAAAGCTCTGGCTATGCAGTCTAGATAAATAGCCACTACAAACGAGTTCAAGATCTGAAAATGGTGACACGTAATTCAAAGCTAGCGATGAGTTCAAATACGCAGGTGTCACCAGGCTTTAGCTTGTTATCAGTTGCAAAGCTTCTCCACCCTTTGGAGAATTTATATCTGCCTACTGTGAATAGGCACTTGACATCCCAAACCCGTCGCCCGCTCCTCATGATAAAGTTTGTGGTTTCCATTGGCAGATTCAACACCATGGCAGCTGCCGTGTGAATGGGCTGCACAACAACAGGATGAGAATTAGAATGTGACGAGTTCAACTCATTTAATTTCCAGCAAGCAGTCGCAAGACATAGTTTCCGTGCAACCTTACCAACACATAAAAGGGATGAAAAACGCTCTTTCTTAAACAGATCTTGAAGTGCGGAAAGGAGGATGTAAACGATTCAACTCCCCCTGCAACACATAGTTACTGATA
The DNA here is from genome assembly GCA_033675215.1 of Rhodiola kirilowii. Lineage (NCBI taxonomy): Eukaryota > Viridiplantae > Streptophyta > Magnoliopsida > Saxifragales > Crassulaceae > Rhodiola > Rhodiola kirilowii. Next base: position 3,301,460 of record CM066193.1, on the reverse strand, counting down.
AGCACGAGCCAGAGCTACGAAGCTCAGAAATTGTATGCTCAGTGTATCGTCATTTGGAATAACATACCTGAAGATGTTCTGTTCTGGCTCTGTGGATTCTGATCTTGCGGAGTGGCATGTTGAGTTCTCTGGCACTGATCCAAACCAAATATCTGAACATGAAACCGCATGTTTCCTTTGTAATGGAACGCTAGAAACTCGAAGTTACCCAACGAGTGGTCTCTGAAGAAATTTTCCCAACCACCCTTGAAGTACATTTCATCATCGGCTCGAGTAACGCTAGCACGCCAGGAGGCAGTCGAATCAGTGATCAGAGTCGCAGTTTGACTCAAATCTCGTGATAAAAGTTTCACGAACTTGGGAGGAACTCTCTGCAGCACATGACCAGAAAGAAAAGCATCAGATGGAGAAATCATATCAGAAAGTTTTATGGTCACAGTTCAAGCCATGGATTCGCAGAAACTTACCAGGCTCTTGGCTTGTAAGTCATCTCGCATAATTACAACGAATGAAGCTCGTGATCCCGACCTACTTGACCTCCCGTTCGCCATTTCTACATGGCAGCCACAAGAAGATGCATACAAAGTGAGATCAAGTCAAGTTCATAACAGTCTAACCTCCAACTAAACTGTTACGACCTAAAAATGTAGGTCGAGACTGACACTTGACAATTATGCTAATTGTCAAACAAGCCTCTATATAAGTCTTGATAACGAAATAAATGAATAATTTTTTTAAGGAATTAACATAATTGAGTAGCAATAATGTAGCGGAAATAGAATAACAGAATCCAGAATCCTACTCAAGTACTACGAAGCGACTGAACTAACTAACATAATAAAAAAGCAAATGTTTGAATTAAAAGGAAGACAGTTGAATGGCACCCTAGACAAAATGACAGTTGAATGTTTGAGTTATGTGGGTAAAAATAGAGTGAGTCGAAATGACTCGGCGAGTAAATAACACACTTAAGTTTAAGTAACACCATTACTATTATATACATAACATTTCATATGAGCTCAAATACTCGTATTACATCAATAACTCATTATATAGCATATAATTTACTCACAAGTTGAAAGAAGCGAATCAACACTCTAATGCACAGCTACGATCACTTGACTTGCTCAAATCGATTCTGGCACAACCTAAACAGACATAAAATATTTTAAATGAACTACATAGCTGCTGCTTACAACTTCCCACCGCAAACTGGATCTTCAAATTTGATGAGATCAAATACTAATCATGCTTAAATGTAACACACTGACATATGTGGCTTGAATGTAAATGCACTGAGAGAGACCTATCTAATTATTCTTCATAATTCATCTCACCATAGAGTCAAAGAAAACACTGCTCATGCTTGTTGATTTTCTTTTCGCAGTTAAAGGTGATTTGGCTGAAGAAGATGGTTTTGATTGCAAGTGAATTTTATATGCACTCAGATGCTTTGTAAGAGGGTTAAGCAAGCACGTGTTACAAAGCATCTGAGTGCATATAAAATTCACTTGCAATCAAAACCATATTCTTCAGCCAAATCACCTTTAACTGACGAAAAGAAAATCAACATAACGGTTATCTCAATTTCTCACCTCAAAGTTTACTATCGAAGCTGCCAAGTCCTCTGCTTCCTTCTGACGTCGTCCCTGCTACTTTGAAGAAGTCGGCTAGGCCTGCTGGTCGACCTCAGGGTGATCGCCCCAGATTTGAAGATGAAAGACCTAGACAGGGATGGTTAACGTGGTGGCAGAGGAGCTGGAGGGTGATTTTGGTGACAAGGGTGTGGTGCTCCAGCTGCAGACTACCAGCCAGCCTGCCTTCAGGGGTGCTGGTGGCCGTCCTGGTTTTGGCAGTGGAGGAGGTGGCTTTGGTGCAGATCTGCCATGAGAAATAATGCAATACCTCAGATGTCGATCGGTATCTCTTCTTCTTCTTCTTCTTCTTCTTCTTATCTCTTCTTCTTGATCGATCGATTTTGGGATGACAGGAGTCGAAAGTAAATTATCAGATTTAGATGCGCCGATCTGCTACCAAAAGCAGCAGTTATGCACATGACATCAAATGTTGATGAGAAAATTGCCATTTATGCAACACTGTATTGGGGCTCATTTCTTTCCCCAAACTGGGTTCTTTTTTCAGGTCTATTTCCTACAGCTGGAAGGCTCAACTTCTTTATATATAAAAAAATAAGCTTTCAAGTTCCCAAAAAAAACACAGTTATGAACAATGAGGTAATAGATAGCTTAAAGGTCAAGTAAAGTGAACCATTTCAAGAAATTTTGGGTCCTTGATAGAGGGCATGGGGGTCATTTGACAAAACTGAGTACACTTTAGTACACAGAAAACTCGGCAATCAAATAATTCAAAATTTAGCACACACAAAAATGGAGTAATTCGAAAAGCCGATATAAATACAGTTTTTTTTCTAACATACGTCCCGAAATCGAAACTATTTGTAACTTTAAGGACCTTTAGGTAATATAAGAAAATTACTTTTTAACTGTAAGGACCTTTAGGTAATACAAGAAAATTACTACAAAAAAAAGGAAACTTACGTAAAATAAACTGCCTCGTCGGACGTCGATGACTATTTATATCCTCATCGTTTCGCCGCCGACGAAGGCGTCTTCTTCTCCTCTGCGGCGCTGGACGCCCTTGCCGCGAGTTGTATGTGGTGAATTTGGGGAGGCAGGAAGGAATCAGATCAGGCGGTGGGGGGTTTGATCGGCGAGTTTAATGTGAGATGGTGGTGGAGGGTTACGGATTTGCCGACGACGTTACTCGCGATCGCCCCTACGGCCACTGCCTCGTCGCCGGGATCTCGAAGTACCCTAAGAAGGTCGTGATCCGCAAGGATTCAAAAGAAGAAGCAGGCGAAGAAATCGCGTGTGAAATTGTTTCTCTGAATTATAGCCACATCGTCATGCCGACTAGGTAGGTACACGTACGCTGGATGTAGACTTGAAGGATGTGGTTACGCCTGACGATGCGCTTCAGTCGAGGGACAAGGAAGGTGACGGCGGCTAAGGAAGGCCAAGGCGAGGTTCGAGGAGAGGTTCAAGACTGGGAAGACGACGAACAAGTGGTTCTTTTCAAAGCTTAGGTTTTGAGATCTTTATTGGAACATTTTCATGAGTTTTGGGATATTTCAGAAGTACTAATTTGACACTATGTTCTTGGATTCAATGTTTTTTTATGCTGCTCTTATCACTTTTTCATATTTGAAAAAAAAAAAATTGAAGGAAGGAGCAATGGATGTTTTTCGTTTTGTTTTCTGTATGCATAGAATTCTTTTTTCGCTTAGGTCAGTGATTAGTTAGAGGATTCAGATCAGAGGCGTGAAGCCAAGCAGAGCAGCATTTCATTTATCTTTTAAGCAGATTTATATTGTTGAAACTGATCACACCTAGAGTCTTTCTAGCTCTAGATCCTTGTATGGCCTTTGTAAGTGTAAAAAAAAGCTATTTATAAAACTTTAAATTTTAAGATACTCAAATTAAACTGTTACTTTATAAAATATATATTAAATTGATCACTTCCAGAATCATGTTATACTTAATGTACTTATTTTAAATATATTTAATGACACAGTTTTCTCTCTCTTCTTCTCGGAAAACTCTCTCTCGAAGAATTCGGCAGCGGACGTCAACAGCTCCTTCTCCCCGGTTAGCCCACCTCCCTCGTCTCTTCTTCCTCTTTTCTGCGGCGGTCCGCTGGCCTTTCCGAGTAGCTGCTGTCGTTGGGTGGAGGGTGGAGTTGGCGACGGCGGGTGGGGCGTCCGGCGGAGTGTATATAGTTTTTTTCGTCCAATCTCACGGCTGTGTTCACCCTGTTCTCCTTGGCGGTCGGTCGGAGTTCGGCTGATGTAGCTCGAGCCGCTTCTCGGTTGGCGCTGGCGGTGGATGGCTCCTGCAACGATTTCGGTCGCTGATGGTGGAGTCTCGTGGCGGGGTCGGCTTGATTTGGGTGCTGATGGCTGCAATTCCGGCTGGTGGCAGGGGGGAGGTTTTTTGGGTATGTAATTGTGGGGTGGCTTAGCTGTTTTGGTGCTAGGTGGCCGGCTGGGCTGGAGCGTCTGGTTGGAGCTCGGCGGATGGTGGACAGAATCTCTCGGTGGCATGGGAGTGGAAGGCTGCCGTCGGGTGGTGCAGGGAGGGCTGAGTTCGGCTGGATGCTTTACTGCTGTGCTGCCGGTTGTAGTTGTAGGTTAGATAGGTTTGCTTAGTTTAGTTTCGTTTAGTTTCAATAATTGACTATTCTCAGCCGGTTTTCGGACTGAGTTTGTAAATTCTCAGCCGCTTGCGGACTGAGTGATAGTCGCATTAGTTGTTTCTAGCTGTCGTATTTCCCCGGTTATGGCCAGGGGTTTTAGAGCCGGCTGAAAAGGTTGCTAGGTCATGCTCTGAAGCATGGACTCGCAACCTTTGATAGTTTTCATGATGAGTATGGGTGGCCCTTGTAGGCCTGGACGTCAACTGGAGCTTATGTACCGAATTGAGTCATTGACTCGTCAGTGTCCAACTTCTGTACAACTTTTACCCATCAAAAAAAAAATATATTTAATGACAAATTAACAAGATACAATTTGTTTTTATATATTACATCAACTATATACGCTAAATTCGAGGATCAAATTAGATTACATTCTAATTGAGATCAAGTTATTTATATATACATATATTTTTGAGAGTTTGGAGGCTATTTCAACCATCTTCTTGGGCTGTGCCGAGGTCCTTGAAATCCAATAAACTTCAAATCCCTGAAACTATTGATGGTAAAGGTATGAAATTTCTTCGTTAGGGTACATACATTTGAATCAAAGATCTCACCTTTATGATCTTTGCTACACAGATTGTTCATCAATTCTTGGCTAGGGTTTCAAATTATGCATTAATTGGATTTGTCTGATTTGATGATAATAATGTTGGTTTGGATGCAGAGGAGAATTGAGAAGAGGAACCCAGAGATGGAGAGCCTGATCAGAGCTTTCATGGCCATTTTGGTGTTGATGATGATGCTGACGTGGCATGTCGATGGAGCTGATGATGATAACAACAATGTGTATGATCCTTGTTCGGATACAACTGTTCAGAAATCAGATGGGTTCACATTCGGGTTAGCATTCGCTAGCAAAGACGCGTTCTTTCAAAACCAGGTTCAGCTCTCGCCTTGCGACGTAAGATTAGGCCTTTCGGAGAAAACGGCTAAACTGGCAGTTTTCAGGCCTAAAGTTGATGAAATCTCTCTGCTCACCGTCAACAGCTCATCCTTCAATCCTGTGAGCCATAAAATTAACCTTCACACTTCTCAATTGTTTATAAATTTTGAGTACTGAATTCGATTGGGAAATTGTTACCGGGGATTTCAGGCTGATGCAGGAGGGTACATGGTGGCATTTGCTGGGAGGAAATACGCAGCAAGATCAGTCCCAATCTTTGTCACTGACGGAACCAACACCATAACAAGTTTCACATTGGTAAACTCCAATTCAACAATCAAAAAATTTCATCATCATTCTATCGAAAATCATAATTTCACCTGCCATTTTTTTTGACTTCATAGGTGCTTGAGTTCCACAAGGGAATATTGCAAAACCTCTACTGGAAGAAATTCGGCTGCGAAGCATGCTCGGGCTCTTCCAAGGTCTGCATCGACAACCAGGACTGCGGTGCGCCAACGTCCAAGTGTCGAGGCAGTGGAGGAGACGTAGACTGCGACATAAACATCCAGCTGACATTTTCCGGAACTGACAAGTACCAGACTGTCCTAAACTCATGGTACGAGGTGAAGAACCTTAGGAGATATTCGTTATACGGGCTCTTCTCCAGCATCAAAGACTCCATCACTGATCAGTACAATAACTTGCTGTAAAAATCCTCCAGCACTGCATGAAGAAGCTTCATTTCAATGTACTTGAAATGTTTATGCAGCTTTGGTTTATAGTATAAGAAAATAATTGTATTAATACTTTATACTTACACTTTATTGGGTCCTGAGGCTGCAATGTCCTGCAACTTGTTTAATCTTCCGGTGGTTGTTTCTTGAGCTGGTTTGTTCCTTCAGCTGGTTTGGATGAGATGGTGTGCTTAGAGCATCCTATAATGACTTTCGGATAATCCAACGGTCCTGATCTCTTTGTCATGTTTCTTGATCTCTTTGTCCTTGAGCTTAACTCCAAAATTGGACCTACGTAGAAATATCAGAACTGAAATATCTAACAACACTTATCCACTGCAGTCTGGAATGTACATAAGTAGAAGCTTAAGGTCTTTGTTTATCCACTTGTGACAATTATTCAGCTAAATCTGATCCAAAAGAAGGGTGAAGAGCCTGAACTGAAAATGGTGAAATTGTTGGCTTTGACCCCATCTTCAACCTCCCCACATGGGTTATTTGAAGCCAAGGGACCTCAGATCCCCATAGCTGCTGGGAAACCGGCTTCAAGAGTGAGCTGTACAGCCAGAAATGAAGGGTACATACCGAAGCTTGAGCCTTTCAGCCGAAGCAAGTTTGATAGAGTCATCAGCGAACCGCCCCTGATCGAGAAGTCTGAGAATGAGCTTTCAGGTTAGATGTCTTTCTCTATTCCTTTCAGAGTTCAAAGATATCATAGACTGAGATTCAGTGTGCTCAGTGAGTGTCTTTTGTCTGGAACAGAATATTGTTCGACCTTGGAAGGTGATCCTTCTTACAGCTGCTGGAGAGCTTACTTTGAACTCAAAGATCTCGAAGTGAGAAAATGCATATAGCATCCTCTGAAACATGTCTAACTTGTTGGTTGCAAACTGAACTGTTATGTTTTTTTTTTCCTCTTCAGAGAGAATCACCAAAGCAGGAAGTGGAGAGGATCATCCTGCAAGCGGGCGGCGTGAGGTCATTGATTGGATGCCTGCACGCAATATCTTCATTCAAGAAGTCCAAATCATTGTCCCAGTCCACAAGTGGAACAGAAGTCGTGGCAGCAGCTGGAGAGGAGCCTTTTCCGGTGCCGGATGGATTGCCCAAAAGTGCATCAGAGATTGAGGAAGAGGAGAAGGCTAGGATGCCTGACTCTCCTTTTACCAGATTGCTCAGGGTGATGGGCAGCTTCCCTGCTTGGTATTCACCAGCTCCAGATCACCAATCTGCTTGAAAATATTATACTCATCAGCAAGTAGAAAAATCTTATAGTTCAATATGCATGTGTGTATCTGATCTCATGGCTATGATGTTTAATTCTGTAGCCAATATATGATGTATAATACTATGCTATGAAATATAATACTATTATGGCTGCTCAAATTCATTGGGCATTCTTCCATTTCAACACATCAGGAAAATGAAACACACACACACAAAAACAATAACATAAAAGTAAAACTAACCAAGTCATATATTAAGATGTCATTGAAATGGTTGTAAATGAGTTTTCTAAAAACTTACAGAGTGGTTCTGGAGGAGACTTGGTCTTCTGCTTGGTGCTGTTTTTAGGTCATGAAAGCCAAATTGGGAGCAGAACTACATGGATGTGTGGGTGCCCTTAAAAATCTGATGAGCAGAAGAAAACCTGTGACAATCCCTTAATTGACAACCCAACGGATGCTTGTGGTTCTTCCATTTAACAACCTCATGATGTCAACCACCAGCTTCCTATAAGCAGCCATTCGCCTGCAAGGGGCATTCCTCATTTCAAAAAAATGGCTAGACAAGCCATGATGGCCTTGGGCTGTTTACTCATTTTCTTTTCCGTCTGTCTTTCTTTGTTCTCTTCTTTTTCTTTTGCATTAACTGATGCTGAGGCGAGCCTCATAGCCCGTCGTCAGTTGTCGCACTTGCATGAAAATGAAGACCTGCCTGATGATTTTGAGTACGAGGTTGATCTTACTGTGACCTTTGCAAATGAGAGGTTGAAGAAGGCTTATGTTGCTTTCCAGGCATGGAAGAAGGCAATGTATTCGGATCCTTTGAACACGACTGGGAACTGGGTTGGTGCTGATGTGTGCAGCTACAATGGGGTATTCTGTGCCCCTGCAATTGACGATCCTTCGTTGAAAGTGGTGGCTGGTGTGGATATCAACCATGCTGACATTGCAGGCTACCTTCCTGTGGAACTGGGGCTGTTGACAGACATGGCATTGTTCCACATTAACACGAATAGGTTCTGTGGGATCATTCCTAAGAGCTTCAACAAGCTTAAACTTATGCACGAGTTTGATGTGAGCAACAACCGGTTTGTGGGACCATTCCCATATGTTGTTCTTGAGTTTCCTGATGTCAAGTACCTTGATTTGAGATACAACAACTTTGAAGGGCCTCTGCCTGAGAAACTCTTTGAAAAGGAATTAGATGCTTTGTTTTTGAATGACAACAGGTTCACATCAACCATCCCGGAGAACCTTGGGAACTCACCTGTCTCTGTTGTCGTTTTGGCCAACAACAATTTCACTGGTTGCATTCCTAAGAGCATTGGCAAGATGGCAAACTCACTGAATGAAGTTGTCTTCATGAACAATGATCTTGGTGGATGTTTCCCATCAGAAATTGGGCTTCTGGGAAACGTGACAGTGTTTGATGCCAGCTCAAACTCCTTTGCTGGAAGTCTACCTTCGAGCTTTTCTGGCTTGAAAAGCATCCAGGAACTAAACATTGCTCATAATGTGCTGACAGGGATGGTGCCGGAAAGCATTTGCAAACTGTCCAGCTTGGTGAACTTCACATTCTCATACAATTACTTCAAGTCAGAGGCAAATGCATGTCGCCCAGCAAGCAGAGCAGGTGTAGTCTTTGATGATGCAGACAATTGTATGGCGGATAGGCCAAAGCAGAAGTCTTCGAGGGTTTGCTTCCCGGTGGTTAGTAGACCTGTGGACTGCAGCAAGTCAAAATGCGCAGGAGGGAGTGGAAGTGGAGGTGGCAGCAGTGGTGGAGATGGTGGCAGTGGAGGCAACAGCGGCGATGACCCCCATGCCTATAGCCCAAGTACACGTGAAAGGCCAAAATCCCCACCATCCTCGCCCACTTCAAAACCAGAGTCTCCAGAGCAGGGTACCCCTTCTAAAGGTACTCCATACAAGGATCAGCCAGGTACAACAACACCCACGCCTGGTTCTTCAAAATCTCCACCATCTCAAAAACAGACCCCAACAACACCAACTCCAGGATCAGGGAAGACTCCACCAACATCAACTCCAGAATCAGGAAAGACTCCACCAACATCAACTGAGGATTCATGGAAGACTCCACCAACATCAACTCCAGGATCAGGGAAGACTCCGCCATCTTCGGGGAAGACCCCCTCCTCTCCATCAACCCCTGAACAAACTCCATCAAAAGGTACCCCACCTTCTCCAGGACCGAGCGATGACCCATATGCATATTCCCCATCAGGACGTTACAGATCCCCACCACCAGCATCGACTACACCAGAATCCTCTACACCTTCCGAAAAGGGGCCATCTTCATCCCCACCACCTCCAGTCCACTCCCCACCACCACCTGCCCACTCTCCTCCTCCACCAGTTCACTCCCCACCACCACCACCTCCAGTCCACTCTCCACCTCCACCTGTGCATTCTCCACCTCCACCAGTGCACTCCCCACCACCTCCAATTCACTCCCCACCTCCGCCATCTCCACCACCACCAGCTCACTCTCCACCTCCTCCATCTCCACCACCTCCAGTACATTCCCCTCCTCCCCCATCTCCGCCTCCCCCAGTCCACTCTCCTCCTCCACCAGTGCACTCCCCACCACCACCATTCCACTCCCCACCACCACCAGTCCACTCCCCACCACCTCCATCTCCTCCTCCACCCGTGCACTCTCCACCACCCCCATCTCCTCCACCACCAGTCCACTCTCCCCCACCACCGGTGCACTCTCCCCCACCACCAATACACTCTCCCCCACCACCAGTCTTCTCACCACCACCCCCAGTTCACTCACCCCCTCCTCCATCACCATCTCCTCCTCCTCCTGCTACTTCACCTCCTCCACCAACCTTTGAGGATGTCATTCTCCCACCCCACATTGGTAGCCAGTATTCATCACCTCCACCACCTATGTTCGAAGGTTACTAAAACAGTCGTCAATTTCACATAGTTTTCAACGATTTTACGCAACTCCATTTGTTAGCTGAGCTTGATGCAGTCATGAATGTTTGTAATTCAATGTCCTTTCTTTGAAATCACTATTTGTTTTCTTTCTAAGTTTCACATCCAACTCTTTAGCAATCCTCTGCAACAATACTCAACAAACTCTACAATTGCAGTAGCCTCCGCAACACAATGTACCATTTTTCATAACTGAAAACCTAAAATTACAGCAGCATCATATGTACACCAGGCTTCGCCAAATCACTAGTTCAATTCAAACCAACACAGAGCAATGTAAAAACAAGAAGATAGAAAACCTAACCTTCCCTTAAAATTATGGATCCATCTTCAATTCAGAAGAATCTACACTCACAGGAGTCCGTCAGACCTCAATTTTGCCTCAATATCTACAACATTTGAATCATCTCCACTACTTTCTTCATGGACGGCCTCTCAGCAGGATTAACCGCCAAACACAGCTGCGCAATTCTCAAAAATCCACCAGCACTCTCCTCCACATTCCCCAATTTCTCATCAACTATCGACACACCTGCTCCGATCTTCTCCCCCACACTCTCCACCAAGTTGGTCATCGCAGGCTTCTCCCCCGTCAAAATTTCCAGAAGCAAAACTCCAAAGCTGTACACATCCGACTTCGTGGTAAACACTCTCCTACTTCCGCTCCGCGCCGTCAGTAGCTCCGGTGCCATCCTCCCGTGATTCCTCCTAATCACAATCGCGGGAGATATCAAATACGGCGTTTCATACCCCGCCATACGCGCTGAGAAGTCGATCCCGATCATTACGTTCGACGACTTGATCACTCCGCATATCAACGCTTCTCCGTCCGGCGTACACCTCGAGTGGATCGACGCAAGCGCCTCCGCTGCACATAGCGCCATGCGCAACCGTAGCTCCCAATTCAGTGCCGTGTAGATTTTGCTTCCTGCATTTTTTTTTTTCAATTTCAGTCGTCTTCTTCAATAATTAGGGTTTCAGATCCCGCCAAAATCGAGCTCCACCTCTCAAACTATTTACACTTTCACCCCCAAGTACTACTTGACTAATCAATTTCCCTAAAGTATTTACTCAGACAAAATATCATCATAATTCTATTTTTTCACAAAACAAAATATGTAGTCAGATCTGATGCAAAGTAAATTTTTGATACAAAATTTAAAAAAATTTAAAATCATTTTATAATTCGTCAAAGTTCGAGCAATGAAAAAGACGAACCGAAAAATAAAAAGACGACATAATTTGTCAGGTTTATTTTATATTTCGTCACACACAAAAACCCAAAAAATCATGATTTAATCTCATACATTCAATCACAAAATCAAGAGCTATGATTAATTTGTATTTTATACCAAAATATCAACTTTGTACCTAATACTTTTCCTTTTGGATAATTTGAATTGTAGAACAAAATCAATTTAAATGCAAAGACAAACGGCGCCGTATTACCGTGTAAAAGCTCTTCGAGGCTTCCCATGCATTCATACGGATACAAAACAAACGCCTCCCCGCCATACCAAAACCCGAATTCAATCGGCAGCATCAAATCCTCAACCTTACAAACCTCGCCAAAGAACTTGACCCAATCCTCGACCTCATCACGACTCGCCAACCGGTCCCTCAACTTCCTCATCGTAACAATCGTCCCGCAATTCAAAACGATCTTAAACAAAGTTCCCAACATACCTTCCCCAAGTCTCACTTTCGGTATTTGAGCCATCTCCGGTAGATCGAACCTCATTCTCCCCGCGTCAAAAATTACTTGCGCGGGGAGCCTCACGACCTTGATTTCGAGTAGAGAGGAGATGGGTGTGACGTTAGTGAGCTTTATCCCGCTCGATGAGTAACGTTTGATGATCCTCGTAGCTAATATATGAACTAATTTTGCGAATAAGAGGACAGTGGGGATGATGGCGAGACATAAAACTATCCGCCCTGCGCCGGAGTGCATCGTGTTCCGAAGACGGATAGGGATTTATGATGATGTTGGAATGGTTGAAATGGAAATTGTTGAGGGAAACTTGAAGGTGAAGGATTTTTTTTTCATTGTTGTCTACGTCCGGTAACTTTGTGAACATCTACGGATGAAACAATTGTCAAGCTTGTTTTGTTTAACATCTTTTTCAATGAAACATTTTTAAAAAACTCCAACCATTTTAATGAAGAATTAACACTTAAATTAAAATGTTTCATATTGAACAAATAATACTTTTTAGAATATATTTATTAACGATTTGAATATTACTAATTAAATGAGATCAGAATGGACATATATAAACAATCATTTTGAATATATTTTTAAATTATAAAATTCATATTCAAATTTGCAAAGCTGCAAATTACTAGTCACATATGTTGAAATTAATTTTTGGTGGGCCGGATTAAGCACCACCCGAACTACGCTGGGCCGGATTAAGCACCAGACGCTCCCTAACATATTGGGCTGCCTGCAGGCATATGCACTCCAACCATGAACAAGGCCCAATGCACATGTGGGGGCAACTCTTGGGGAAGCTTGCAGGTTGTTGGTGGGGATTGAACCCTCACCCTTTAACACATGTACCAACTTGTGATAACATGGTAACCATATGAGCTGCAGCTCACATGGTTAACATGTTTCCAAATGGAACATGTTAAAGGGTGTGTGAGGGTTCAATCCCCACCACCAACAACCTGCAAGCTTCCCCAATATTCATGCCATGTGCTGGGCCATAGCCCGGGTGGTGCTTAATCCGGCCCACCAGAAATTAATTTCAACATAAAGTGCAGGCCCAATGCACATGTGGGGCAACTCTTGGCCCAAAGCACATGGCATGAATATTGGGGAAGCTTGCAGGTTGTTGGTGGGGATTGAACCCTCACTCTTTAACACATGTACCAACTTGTGGTAACATGGTAACCATATGGGCTGCAGCTCAGATGGTTATCAAGTTGCCTTAGTGCACTTGATAAAGGGTGGAGGTCATGGGTTCAATCCCTGCCACCAACAACCTGCAAGCTTCCCCAATATCATGCCATGTGCTGGGCCATAGTTGCCATATCAAGTCATGTGCTCTTGGGCCTTGTTCATGGTTGGGGTGCATATGCCTGCAGACAGCCCAATATGTTAGGGAGCGTCTGGTGCTTAATCCGGCCCAGCGTAGCCCGGGTGGTGCTTAATCCGGCCCACCAGAAATTAATTTCAACAACATAACTACACCAATGCACTTATTTAAACAACATTGCACTGATATATATATATATATATATATATATCCAACCAAACAGCAACTCGATAAACCTCCAAAACGCTCATTCCGAGACCTTAAAGTGATCAATCTGAATATTCTCAACATCAAGTTTCTTAAAGTTGCTCATCTTCCTAGTTGTAAAGAACTTGCCCCAATTATAAGCTTTGTACTTGGCCCGACTGGCTTCAGTGACCAACTCCTCCAACGGCTCAACTATGGTGTAGTGTGCCGGATTGAAGAAGAATGGCATTGAGAGTCGATCCTTCTGCGGATTCACCATCACCCTGTGCTCCACACTCTCATACTCCGCATTGCTCCAAACCTATAAATTATCAAATTCGATATATATAACTTTACTAAACATTAGTTTATTTACTTTCAAAATTAATTCTTTACTTGCATTTTGATTTAATAAATTTTGTTTGTCTCAACTATCGATGTCATTTTTATTGAAACGAAGACGACAGATTTTGTGTACCTGAATAATATCTCCGACATTTATAATGTAAGCATTTGGAATAGGTTGGATAAGAATCCACTCTCCATCCGATTTCCGCTTGACCTCAAGGCCACTCACATCGTCCTGCGCCAAGACACTGAGCGCCCCAAAGTCATAATGACGTCCTACGCCCAATGCCAAATTTGGCGCAGGACAAGGCGGGTAGTGATTGAGTCGCACAAAGCTCGTTTGCTCTTTGAAAAATCCTCTCAATTTATCAGCATTCAACCCCAAACTTAGCGAAATCAGCTCCAATAATTTGAACGCCAGCTTCTCCGTCTCCCGCCCATACTCCTCGCACGCCTCCCTAAAATTAAATTAAATTCAATTATTTTTTGAAAAATAAAATTGATTTGATTTGATTTGACGAAAATGTGTAATTTTGATACTTGAAATCTGGCGGGGAGTTTGACCACTTGTTGACCATCTCCTTGACGCGATCATCGTCGAGCGGATCATGAGAGGCCGGGATGACGATCAGGCCGTTGGCGGAGTAATCAAACACTTCCTTCCAATCTCTGACATTCTTCGTATGCTCGACATCGTAATACCCTAACGGATTGACCTCGTCGCGTCTCACTTTCCGCTTCTCCTCAATCGGCAGCGCGAAGAAGCTCCTCGCGGCAGCCTCGGCCTTCTCCCGCACGCTCAAATCCACTCCGTGGTTCACGACTTGAAAAAATCCCCAATTTCTGCATGCGTCGCCGATCTCGGCGATTGTTTTGGAAATGTCGATTTCGCCGAGGTCGATTACGGGTAGGCCTTCGCCGATCGTGATGGTGGGTTTGTGGCGGTGCTCGGGGGCTTGGATGAAGGCTGGATCTAGGTCTGCGACTCCGAGGTCTCCCATGCCGATGATTGATGCTGGTGGTGAAATGTTGAGTGGAGGAAGATGAAAGATGGGTTTATTATGGGAGTGGATTCATTGAATGATTGAATCTGGACAGGATCATGATTTAGGCGATGACGTGTCGGATTTGTATCAAATCTGAGAACTGTTTTTGGTTCAATTATTATTATTTTGGGAAAAGTCAAAAAAAAGTTCCCGAACTATCGCTCAATTCTAATTTGAGGTCCGAACTATCACAATTTCCAATTAGGGGCAAATTCAAGATGTATTTTGGGGAAAGTACAAATAGGGGCTCCGAACTATCATTCAATTCCATTTTGAGATCCGAACTACCATAATTTCCAATTAGGGGGCAAATTGAAGAAATATCATCTATATAGTTTTCATGGTATATTTTAAACTTTTCATTTTAGGGAAAAGTATAAAAAGGGTCCTAAACTACCGCTCAATTCCAATTTAAGATCCGAACTATCCCAATTTCCAATTAGAGGGCGAAATCAAGATATGACCGGCGACGCATGCAGAAATTGGGGATTTTTTGATAAGGGTTCAATTATTTTTTTTTGATAAGAGTTCAATTATTTGGAGGGCAAAAGTGAAAAGAAGTGCATGATTGATGGATGATATGACACGTGGGGTTTTTTTTTGTTTTTTTTTTATAAAGGACACGTGGGGTTTTAGTGAGCGAGATCATTTGTTAAAATATCTATCGTGTCCGGGCTCCGGCCATATTTCATTCAGATGATGCCATTTCAATTTCAAAAATTTCAACCTCTTATTTAGGAATTATATTGGAACTGTCAAACCAAATCAATTAATTATATTTTTGAATAAAATATAATACTTTTGATAACAAGAGTGAAAATTTTAAAATTAATATTTTAGCTCAAAACTACGCCGTTTTCTGTATAGTAATACGATACTGTACCATTTTTAATTAGTTAGTTTGGATTTGGACCATTCACACCATTGCAATCTTCCTCAACCCTTGAACTCCATTTACTAGGGCCGGCCCACGGCAGAGATCTGTCAAGCCTTGTTTTGATGTTGGTCCAGTTTCCAAAAAACATCCACTTTTTTGTATTGGTCCAGTTAGAGGAGTTGTCGGTTGAAACTTGAAAATCTCCATATAATTGAAAGGACTTTAGAATTTAAATTTGGTCATTAATATCTTTAAATATGCATCTGTGCGTGCATGATTATCAAAGTCAAATTTGATTATTTTAATTTTTTTTTTTGCGAAAGGGGTTTAGGTAGAGTGGGTTCGATTCCCCCAATTAGCATATTTCTCTTCACTTTTGTGTAGGAGTGTTATTCCTCTCCGTGTTTCGTCCCCCTCGGCGCGAACGTGTTATTCCTCCCTCGCGTAGGTGTTGTGTGTGTATGTTGCTGTCTTGCATATTCCTTCCATGTGCGCATGGATGTGCTTTGTTTCTTGTCAATGCTCATTGGTTTCAAGCTAAATATGCGCCTCAATTGACACAATTCAAGTACTTATTCCGGGTTGGTGTCATGTGTGTGGCCCGTGCTACAATAGTCTAAGTTCACGTATATTCGATGAAGTTCGAATGCAATATGATTGAGATGTAATTGTGTGATGATTTGAGATGTATGAACTGAGTTGTATGAGATGTACAAACTCACCATCAAAAAACCTTTTTTATTAAATATAGTTTAAATATGAATTGAGGTAACAGTAACACTGACACTTAAAGATACACTTTTTTTTTATTAACTTAAAGATACACTTTTAATAATATAAATTGAATTTTCAAATTCTTCATTATATTCTATGATTACTTTTTATTTGTCAACTGAATCAACTACGCAGTCACCAATAACACTGATTTCATGTTCAGGTTCTTCCTCATCCTCTTGGGACCAATGGCCATTACCATATGTAGGCGCCCCCACACTTGCAAGTATTTATGGGAATTCGTCATTCCCTTAAATGTCATATAAAGAGACTTATACTTCTTGCGAGGTATCTTACCCAAAAGATACTTTGCTGATGGCCTCCCCCCACATTCGTTGGGTTGACCCAGAGCTTACCATCATCACATTCATCATCTCTTTCGAATGCAACTTTTCCATTTCGAAACATGTTCGACTAAAGAGAGTATAATAGAGTGATCATGCTCACTTTCAATATCACTTTTCTCAACTCATCAAGTTGGTACTCGACCTCTGAAATTGATATTCAACTTCACATGACATGTATTTCCTCAACTGTCACAGCTTTGCTATTAAGCAAATATTTATAACAATATTTTGTACTATCAATGAAAGTCACAAATACTTGTTATCACTCCATATTTCAAATCACATATCTCACAATGGATTGACTCGAGGGATTTCATATCGCTTTCAATGCTATGAAAGAATTTACTATTATATTTGCTACAATGCAAATTTACATTAGTGCTTTTAATTTGACATTTGGATACACATTCCAACTTTGTCAACCACTACGGCAGACAGTCATGTCATTAAACCGTATGGAACTATACCCGCAGATATATTCCGAGACTAGACTCGCAAATCTATTCCTGGTTCAACATCTTATTACATCAGGTACTCCCCACACGGAACTGTACCACATGAAATCTGATTGAACAACAAAACAGATTGATTGGTTCATTTTTCTTTATAGCCTCATTGTTGTTCGCTGCATCATGAATGCCAACCTTGTTGCATTATATCAATCCGAATCCGAGGACAAGACCAGCTTTATCAAGCAAAAGTCGTGCTTACTAGTACACGTCTTCCACATATTGCAGCACAACACTCTCATGACATGAACTTTTTCAAGTCAACTTGTCGCTTTGCTCCAGTTTTCAATCTGCTGAATCATGTATATGACTTGACCTCGTCAAAGAGCTTCTTCTTCTAAGCATACAGCCTTTCCAGAGCACAGGAATGGCCCAATGACACGCTGAGCACACTTCCACCTAACCACTTCATTGCCACACTTGGCATAAGTATTTAGGTTGCAAGTCCATGTACAGGTTCTGAGGGTATCAGTATTCACTTGAACCAGTGCTCATCTGATTGAACCACACATGCACAATTAACCATGTTGAACTGATCCATATCGAACCAAATCACATTCCATCAACCAAATGGATCAACCCAACAATTAGGGTTTTCACAGCACTAGCACTTTAACCATTGCCGAACACGAATCCCTCCCCACCATCAGCGCCAGCGTCTCACTCGGACGTCAGCTACGGTGCAGGAGTTTCGAGATACAACATGGACGATGCCAAGCAACCAGCTTGATGCCGTCCGTCTCTCCGGTGCTGAATCCAAACTTGTTACAACTTACAAGCGTCAGCCAAGCCGTCTGCAACAAGACGACTCTGTCCGTCCGATCGACGTCCAACAACATTTGAGAGTCGATCACCGGATCAGATCTGATCTGATCTGATCAGAGAGCTCCGACAAATCGAATCGAACTCTCTGTGTGCTTGTCAACTTCTCCCAATGCTTTGATCACAGCCAACAGAGTTGGTGTTTTGGGACTCGATCCATTCCCTTGAACCTTGTTCACTACTTCCCAAGTTCTGCCACTGCCATCACATCTGATGGCCTAGGATTGAACCACACACGACTCTTCCTTGCCAGCTTTTGCTTCAACAGGTCCCACAATTCCACAATCCAGGACTACTACTTGCAACATTTTGTGCGTGCTGCCAAAAACAACATGTAAATTAGTCATTATCAATAGTAATATTCAATGACTAAACAAGATAAATTAAAATGGGCTGAAGTTCAAGAGCCCAATCCTTTTAGCCAAATCTCAGTTTGACCGGTTCATCCAAGATAAGGTTTACGGGTGCCAACATCAATTTTGCTTTAGTCTCTATTTGGGAAAGCAATCCTCTTGCCACGTTCGCCATACTTGCCTAAACCGCCCGTAACTGTCGACAACCTTGTCACGTCTCCACAACATCGTCACCACTGCCGGAGATCCAGAGGTGCCACCTGGCTTCAATTTTAATCAAGAGATCTAACATACGTCAGAGACCGAATACATGGTTTGAAAGCAAAAGATAGACAAATTGCTTGCGGTCCATGAGTTGGAGTGACTCCAAACCGGAACTCAGATCTGCCATCTTCGTGGCCGGATCTTCAACTTGTCTTCAGTTGATTTCATCATCAAGTCGGCAACAAACTGAATCAACAGTTTACATCTGATTCCTTTTTCCTTCTTTAATTTTCTCATAGTCCGAGATCATGAGCGGTCAGATCCCACACTTTTCCCTAGGACCGTATCAACCCTGATACATCTTCGTCATCCTTTTGTCTAATCTGTCTGAATCATTTTATCAGCAAGACAAACATGGTCAGAGAAGAATGTAAGTTAATATTGTAATAAACTTAAAACCTCTCCCAATTTCATCAGACAACCATTCTGATTTGATACTCTTCTTCGGATCTATCTTCATAATCTGTCTATAAATACTGACTAATGTTCTCATCAGTAACTTTAACGTATATTCAGAAAACAGAATACAGCTTTAAGATTGTTGCTTAATTGTATCTGAATATAATAGTAAATCAAACAGAGAGCACTGATGAATGAACTGAGCAACAGAACTTATCCGAAAATAAAACAATTAGTAACAGCAACTACACTGAGCATACAAATATGCAAACTTTAGCATCTTTTACTGTAAATAATACTGAATAGCATGCAGTTTTAAGAAACAGCAGAGTAAGCATACATGTCATGCTAGAACCAAACAAAGAAAAGAACAGCAAGTTGCCGAATGAAACAGAACAGCAGAACATTCATGCAATCGATAGCAACAGAACATTCACTGATCATGCAAATAAAATATAACGGATCATGCATATATCAATATCAACAATCTGAGAAACCAGATCATGCAAAACAGAACAAGTAATAGGACAGCAAACCGAGTTGGCGATTCAGTCACGTCAATGACGCTGTCCTTAAAGCTGTATTGCCTCCCTTAGGTGCTGGGTCTGATGGCAATGAACTTCCCAGGATGAAAGAATCACAGCAAGCGCTTGAGCACCGTAGCCTTACTGTACGAACCTATTCGATCTTTAGCTATCACCGATCGAAACAAACATACAAGAAACAAAAGTAGTCGAGTGTGTGGGATTTCATTTTTGTGTGTTTTTGTGTCTTCCTCACAAAGGAAGGACTCACTCCCTTTTATATTGCTGAGTTGATAACCAACTGAAGGAGTGGAAATCGTCCCATGATCAACAACTGCCGAAGACTGACTTAGTCTTTGGTCTTTGACTTTGGTTCAAAAATTAATTCGAATTAAGTAAAATGTGGCGCACCACCATTTTCTTCAACCCATTAAACACACATTTTCCAACACTTGTTAGGTTTTTCAAATCTAGTCATTTCAGATCCGGCCTCATGGCCTAGGCGACCGAAAGTCTGACGCTCTCTGCGCTCCTGGATCCCAGATCCGGCCTCATGGCCGAACCTAAAACGTCTCACCCGTTTCATCGTCCTCAGTTGGTTCCTTCTCCGCAAGTGACTCCGGCATCTGGCAACAAAGGATTGACAAATCCTAAGGATAAGCCCTCTTTATCGGCTATGGTTTCTCGTCAATATGGTATGAAGGATGGTGTTACATCGATTTCATTTACATCAGCGGAATATCAGGCCGCTTCCCAAAGATTCTCCCATACTGTTATTGCTAAGTTTCAGTTTGGTCGTCCTCCTTTCGTGACTGTAAAACAATCGATGCTGGCAGCGTGGAAAATCGAAGGTAGAATTTCCATTTCAAGTAACTGGGATGATAGGCACGTCGTCATCATTCTGGATAATGAAAAGGATGTGAATGAAGTGCTTACCAATCCTCTCCGGAAAATTGGGCACACTATGTTCAGATTTTTTAGATGGTCTCCGGACTATAACCTTAAAAAGGAATCGTCCACCGTGACTAAATGGATTCGGTTACCAGGACTTCCAATGGAGTTTTTTGACAGAGCTTTTATCAGGTCCATTGTTTCTTCCTTTGCTTTATTTTTAGATATCGATTCCAGAACAAAGGAAATGAATTCGCTTTCATTTGCTAGAGCATGTGTTGAATTAGATGTTTAGGGTTTAGGGTTTAACAGCGTTTGGATTAACCTGCCAGACAACATCGGATTCTTCCAAGATATTATTATTGAAGAGGGGCTGAGATATTGTTCTAAATGCAACATACATGGTCATGACCTTTCTACTTGCAAAAAATCACCCAGAAATGCTCCAGTTAAGGAAGTAAATCCAAGTAAGGTCCAAGGTAATCCTACTCAGGATTTCCCATCAAATTTTTCTCAACTCAGACAGTCTTTTGCAGGGAATACTAACAAGATTGATGAGTCTAGGTCCTTAGCAGTTACAATTCATAATGGTCAGGACACAAAAGGAAGCAAACCTAGCAGCCACAATGCCAAAGAGGAATGGGTAGAAGTCAAGAGGAAGAAGGGTGCTAGGAGTGTTAAGTTTCATGCAAATAACTCTATCAGCCATCTGATACACGAAAATTTGCAGGAAAATTTTGATACCAATATTGAAGCTGTTAGAGAGAAAATTCCAGAGGATTTCTCTAATGGTGATTTCTCTTTAGCCATGGTGCATACCGAGATGGATAACAAAATGAAGATGGTGAACAATCAATCCATCTCACATAAGCAAGCCATATCCCAGCCACAAGAAGAGGGGGCAGTGGTGAATTCCCATGTAAATGAGGACGATGAGGTTAATGATACCGAAGAAAACTTGGTTGATAAGAGCAGCGCAAGAAATAAAGCTGTTGATACCGACCTCATTGATACTATTGTTCCCAGTGTTGTTCCTGGGGGAATTGATGGTAGTGTAAGGCACTAGGGAGCACAATGAGGAAATGCATAGTAGTGATTTGCAAATATCGGAAGAAATTGCTCAAAATTTCTTCCTATGGTAGTGTTCAGTTTTATTGTGAAGAGCTTGGTGGTCAGGTTGACACTAGAGACATTTACATGCATTTTAAGACAGGAAGTGAGGATGATAAACTTATTTTCCAAGCCCTGGACCTGACTAGTTCCATTAACAAGAACTTTGATCTGCATGAAGGTTCGGATATTCCTATTGAGGAAGTTGAAAGGGGTTGTGATGATCAAGTAGTGTTTTATAATAGTGATCAAGTAGTATTCCTAAAAAGAATGACACCACCTTCGTTTAATCTTGATCTTTTGTATTTTGTTTTGTTTTTCCTTTCTTTCAATAAAAGTTTTTGCTTTCCGAAAAAAAAAAAAGCAAGGGTACTTATGAAGCTGAGTGTTCAAATCAACGGGTGCTAAAGTCTTTTTGGAAAACTCTTTGGAAATTACCCATTCTCGAGAAAGATTAAAAATTTTCGATTGGAGAATGTACCATAATGCCCTCCCTTCTGGCCAGTGTTTGTATAAATGGGGCCTAGTCGAGTCTGTTCAGTGTTGTATTTTTGGCGTTAGTCTTGAAACTGTTGCTCATGCTTTGACTGGTTGTTGGTGGGCAAAATATGTTCTTCAGAAGCTAAATGTTCAGAATTTGGATGTTTTATCAAATTGTCATCACCCAGCAGATATTATTTTCTATTGTTGGAAGCACTGCTCTATTAAGGAGTTCACCACCTGTTTAATAGCATTTTGGTTCATATGGTATAACAGGAATCGTGTAAAACATGGAGATCAGTTGTTGGATTCATTAATGGCAACACATATAGTGAGGAGTTTAACTCAACAATTTTCCTTCTAAAATGACAATAATTTGACCGAGCAGAACGTTATTCCTTTCTCTGAATTTGGATGGAGGAAACCTTTGGGTTGTTGTATTAAAATTAACTGCGACGCTGCCTGGGATCTTACTACGAGAAAAGGAGGAGTTTGTGCAATCGCTAGAGACAATGGTGGAACTGTAATTGCCATTAGAGTTTTACCCATTGATTGGTGCAAATCGAGCTTGGACTACGAAGGCTTGGCAATTCTAGAGGCGCTGAGATTGGGTGTAAATTCATCGCATGAGAATATCATTGTAGAATAGGACTGTGCCTCTCGGCAGTGCATCAATTGAACATCATTGGGCTTTTGGATGATCATTCAAATTCTAGATTATTCGTTGTCAGACGAGAGGCAAATCAAGTTGTTGACCAAATATCAAAATTTACTCTACATAATGGTTGGCGTTGGACGATGCTAGATAGATGCCCAAATTTATCTTTTTTATCTAGATTGTTGTAAGTCCTCTTTGTAATTATCACCATCAAAAAAATTCACATCACTGTCAATTTTGCTATCCGGCCATCCCAAGGGACCATCATGTTCCAATTTGGCTCAATGGGTAAGGATCAACCTCTAGTGTAAGTTGGACGTGCTCTCAAAATGTTGGCACATTATTGGGTAGAAGATAATAACATTAATGTTTGGCTAAACAAAAATGTCCCATCACAATCCATTATTAATAATATTAATAATTCATTTTTTTTATATATGGGTTACAAGTTGTACAAGATATATCACAATGGTATAATCTAGTATATTTGTATTTACTAAAGCACAAGTCAATGCGGCATCTAATTTCTAATCCCATTTTTATCTGCTTTATGAAGTATATTTTCAAAGGTCGTAGAACTTTGATCTGCATGTGAGCTTTGACTTTGTAACCAATAAATTGTGAGTTACCACAATGCACCATTTTCACCTAATTAAGGTGTGAAATCTCCTTTTCCCCACCTACTAAGAGGTGTGACGACTTTGTTGGTGTAGATGGATTCGTCCGTGCGGAAGCATTATTTTAAATACTAAGTTGAGTTCTACTGTAATATATTTGATCTTTTTATATAGAAATTTTATTTGTTTCGATACATATAGAAATTTAATTTAATACAGTAGCATGTAATAGAAAGTGCCGGACGCTTTTCATGAATCAGCAAACCATAAAAAATATCATAATTTTGTTTTGATGTGGACATTTGATAAAATTATACATTTTTGAATAATTCATCACTTCGATTCCTACGTTCTTGGTGATTTTCGTAATTTAAAAAATGTTTTAGTTGACTCACAAATTAGCATGACTCACGAATTTGGGGCGGGTGATTCATACCAATCCTTAAAAGCATCTTATAAATATCTTACAAATTAAATAAGTTAAGCACTTTTTCATGCAATGAAAAAAAATCACTTTTATACTTTAAACTCCTGCATGCTTTAAATTAAATAATCATATCAAAATAACATGAATTTATATTCAAAACATCAAAACATGAAAATGTTTGATTTTGATCCATTCTTCAACTCGAAAATGAAAGAAAAAAAAATCAACACCAGATTTCCTCGTATTTACAAAATGCTCTCAACAATTTCAGTTCAAAAATCTAAAGAAACCACACGAATGGGAAACTACTATAGGTAGAGCTTGAACCCTCAACCTTGTGGATGCAAAGTAAGAATTCAACCATTAGGTCACACCTTAACTGTCGAATTAACACTTAAATTAAAATCTTTCATATTGAATAAATAATCCGTTTTAGAATATATTTTTAATGATTTGAATATTACTAATGAAATGAGATCAGAATGGACACATATACAATCATTTTCAATATATTATTGAATTGTAAAATTCATATTCAAATTCGCAAAGCTGCAAATTACAAGTCACATAACTACACCAATGCACTTTTATTTAAACAACATTGCACTGATATATATATCCAACCAAACAGCAACTATAATAACCTCCGAAACGCTCATTCCGAGACCTTAAAGTGATCAATCTGAATATTCTCAACATCAAGTTTCTTAAAGTTGCTCATCTTCCTAGTCGTAAAGAACTTGCCCCAATTATAAGCTTTGTACTTGGCCCGACTGGCTTCAGTGACCAACTCCTCCAACGGCTCAACTAGGGTGTAGTGTGCCGGATTGAAGAAGAATGGCATTGAGAGTCGATCCTTCTCCGGATTCACCATCACCCTGTGCTCCACACTCTCATACTCCGCATTGCTCCAAACCTATAAATTATCAAATTCGATAGATATATAAGTTTACTAAACATTATTTTATTTTTTTTCAAAATTAATTTTTTACTTGTATTTTGATTTAATAATTTTTTTTGTCTCAAGTATCAAACTAAGACAGCAGATTTTGTGTACCTGAATAATATCTCCGACATTTATAATGTAGGCATTTGGAATAGGTTGGACAAGAATCCATTCTCCATCCGACTTCCGCTTGACCTCAAGGCCACCCACCTCGTCCTGCGCCAAGACAGTCAGCGCCCCACCGTCCTTATGACGTCCTACGCCCAAAGCCAAATTAGGCGCAGGACAAGGCGGGTAGTGATTGAGTCGCACAAAGCTCGTTTGCTCTTTGAAAAATCCTTTCAATTTATCCGCATTCAATCCCAAACTCAGCGAAATCAGCTCCAATATTTTGAACGCCAGCTTCTCCATCTCCCGTCCATACTCCTCGCACACTTCCCTAAAATTCAATTCAATTCAATTATTTTTTGAAAAATAAAATAAAATAAATTTGATTTGACGAAAATGTGTAATTTTGATACTTGAAATCTGGCGGGGAGTTTGACCACTGGTTGACCATCTCCTTGACGGGATCATCGTCGATCGGATCGTGAGAGGCCGGGATGACGACCGGGCCATTGGCGGAGTAATCAAACACTTCCTTCCAATCTCTGACGTTCTTCGTATGCTCGACGTCGTAATACCCTAATGGATTGACCTCGTCGCGTCTCACTTTCCGCTTCTCCTCAATCGGCAGCGCGAAGAAGCTCCTCGCGGCAGCCTCGGCCTTCTCCCGCACGCTCAAATCCACTCCGTGATTCACGACTTGAAAAAATCCCCAATTTCTGCATGCGTCGCCGATCTCGGCGATTGTTTTGGAAATGTCGATTTCGCCGAGGTCGATTACGGGGAGGCCTTCGCCGATTGTGATGGTTGGTTTGTGGCGATGCTCGGGGGCTTGGATGAAGGCTGGATCGAGGTCACCCATGGCGATGGTTGATGGTGAAATGTTGAGTGGAGAAGAGGCAGATGATGAACGAGGGGGTTTATTATGGGAGTGGATTCATTGAATCTAGACATGAGATCATGAGGTAGGTGATGACGTGTCGGATTTGTAAGATTCGAACGGTCGAATCTGAGGACGGTTTTTGGTTCAATTGCTTTGAAGAGGAGAGGTGAAAAAGAAGATCATGATTGATATTTGATAGATGATAATGGCACGTGGAATTAATGACTTAATTCTGACGATGCCATTTTCAATTTCAACCCTTTACTTTAATTGAATTCCATTTGAAGGACCGGCCCAAGGCAGAGGTCAGTTAAGCCTTGTTTTATACTTCAGCCCAGCCCAGTTCCCAAAAAACATATCCACTTTTTATGTTCCTCCTGAATATGGATTCATATCCTTTTGCCGCTCTGATACCAAATGTTAGGATCGTGGTTAGATAGTCAAAGACTTAAGTTCGAATAGTCAGAGACTTAACTAAGTTCGGGACTGTTAGGAACCTAACTTAGTATGCAGGTAATTACTCTAATTAAGTACGCAGCGGAATAAACTTAAATAGCTTTTATTACTATTTAATCTGTACACTCAATGGGTACAAAACTTTTCCTATTCAGTATAAATCTAATCTGGATTTACATAAGCAATCTGACTACTTCCCTGACTGTCTCGTCGACGTCCCGTAGTCTTGGCACCTCCGTGATTCTCCAACACGGATAAGCAACAGCTCCGATCTCTTGAATATATCTCGCACAGCTAGCTCAATATTCACTCGGATGTATATGTCAGGCGCACGCGATAATGAGGAATTACTCTGGCTTATATAGGTTCTTCAGCAACCGCCAGGTAACTTCCACAGATCATGGTCTGCAACCTACAGTCCATGATCTCCATGATGTAGGGTGAAGACGTGCCATCACTCCATGATGTGTTTGACTCCCTTGTCAACTGCACAACTGCTCCGTTGACCTCAACTGCTCAACCGCTCCTTTGACCTGACCAATACTCAGGTTCTCAATCACTCGGAGACTTCCGCAGGTACTCAAGTCCAGTATCACGTCCTCGACTGTTCCAGTAAGTTCCTGACTAACTGAAACTCAAGCAAATCATCAGGCAGGTTTGTCAATCATCAAAAACGTGTGAGGCCAATGCCTCAACAATTTCCCCCTTTTTGATGATGACAAACCATTGAGAGAAATACCAAAACCGTACTTAATAGATGTTAAACATGCACACGGCATTAATTGAGAACTTATTCTCCTTGGGAACATATTCCCCCTAAGTTCCTGCACACTCAGAAACATAATAAACATCCTATCAAGACAGATTCCTACACAGGCATTTCTACTCAGGAACTTCAGATTGAGTTCCCCCTCAGCTGATATTTCTACCCTTCCCCCTTTTGACATCATCAAAGAAGAGTTAATCAACAAGCACAGAAGTCAAAGACATGAGGGAGTATTTGAAATTCAGAGCAATTCATAATGGCAAGCATAAAACTTCAAGGATAAAAGCGATAGTCATAACACCCAGTTTGAACACAAGTTTTGTCACTCAAACAAGGAAGGGAGAGGATTAGTGTTGGGAAGCAAGGATTGGGAAATCCTATAGTTGGAACTGATCTCAGCATTCTCAAGGACAAACCAGATCATCCCGTGACCGAAGGACTTCAGAACTTCTCAACCAAGGCAGTCAGTTCGTCCTTCATGTCTTCAATAGCTTCCTTGACTTCCTTTTTGAACTCCCTCATTTCAGTCCTGATCACCCTCAGTTCTGTTTTCACATCAGAGATTACTTTTTCAAAAACCTTCATTAGTTTAGAATTGTCATCCTCAGCTTCATCCTCTGATTCAGTCTCTTCCTCAACCTCCTTCAGCGCTGGCTTAGCCTTCTGCTTTAATTCCTGAACAGGAGCTTTGATCCACCCCTCAACCTTTTCTTTGACCAGATGCATCTTCCTGAAGACTTCAGGGTCAAACTCCTTGACAATCTGCTCTTCCACTGCAGAACTGACTTCATACAAGTTGTGTTTCACAAGGACCCTTTTAATCACTCTGGAATACCCAATCTGGGTCAGATTCTTGAGGTGATCAATTTGATGAATCATCATCTTTGGCAGATTTATTTTCTCCCTGTTTAGCAGCTTATCCAGTAGCAGAAGATCTTGATGCTGCACATATGAGGGCTTCACTCCCCTTTGCAGAAAATTGCTCACCAGAATTTTGTGAAGGATCTTCACATTCGGATCCATGCACTGAGTGCTTATACCGATTTTCTTCTGAACAGTCTTCAGTTTGCATATTTTCTTTACCAACTCCTGTTTATCAGCCACTTCCTTTGGCCAGACACTAGACTTGCAGAAGTAGTCAAAGCCTTCATGCTCTAACCCCAGCAAATCTGCCAGCTCAGTGCTAGACAGTGTGAATTCATTCCCCCTGAAGTTCACCTCCAAGGTGGGCACCGGATCATTACTCATCCTCAAGTCTTTATAGAAGTCTTCTACCACTTCAGGACATACGAAGTCCTTAGACGCACACAGGTTCTCCCAACCTTGCACCTTCAAAAGCTCCAGTACCTCAGTGAGGCCTTCCCTGTTCAGAAACTCCTCTGAACATTCCACTTCCTGCAGAATTTCTTTTCCTGACTTGGACCTCCTTGGCCTTTTCACAGACTTTGTAGTAACAAATTCCTCCTTAACAATTTGTTTTCTTTTACCAGTATCTCTGGTTGGTTGGATTCTCATTGGCAGTTCCTTCTTCTTCCTTTTGGAAATTGTTTGTGTTGGTTGAACTATCTCACAGTCCATATCATCTGATCCTTCAGATCTGTTGAACTTGGCTACCTTGCCCAATGCCACCAGCTTTTCCAGTATTTGCTTTCCAGCAGATATTTCTTCGGCAACTGAGGGTTCAAACGCATCTATTTCATTGTTCCAGTATTCGGAATCCCCCGATTCTTCAACCCCTTCTGGGTTCCTCATTGGGACAGCCTCCATGATTTCAACTTGCGCTTCTTCTGCACCAACCAGACCGGGACCACACATGCATCCACCCTCCTTTACCTCTTCTATCACAACATCAGCTCCCACATCACCAACAAATTCAGAGACATCCACTATCTCCCTTTCCCCAATACTCCATATCCCAGCACAGTATTCACTAAATCTTACAGTTTTAGGGTTATAGATTGAGACGGTGAGGTGCGACTTACTTGGTTTCAGCAGTTCGGCCACATCTTTCGGAACCGTATATCGAACTCCTAGAATAGTGAAGGTCTCCATTCCATTGTCAGACATGTTGCAGGTGTTTGAGTTGGATGCCATTCCAAGCTTGAGCTGTGATTTTCGCCGACTTAAGGGTTTTGCAGATTTTGAATTTAGGGTTTCCTTTTCGCAGTAGAGAGTGGTGAGAGACGGACGGACTTCAAATCTCCTTTAAAAATAGAATCCCGTTGATATCTGCAATAACTTCTTGTCCACGTATCTGCGTGAAAACTGTCCGACTTCCAAGGCATAAAGTTCTGAACTGACTTATCTCATAACTGCTGTCACCCACTTCCTTCATCTATCAGATACCTCGGAGAGTTCTTCAGTCACAAAGACTTTCAATCTTGACTGAGAGAATGCCAGACCAGTTCCTTGACTATGGATTTGACACAAGGGACACTGTGGTGGGTCGGCTTACCATAAGGGTTTTGAAAATAAAATCACCAC
The DNA here is from genome assembly GCA_033675215.1 of Rhodiola kirilowii. Classification (NCBI taxonomy): domain Eukaryota; kingdom Viridiplantae; phylum Streptophyta; class Magnoliopsida; order Saxifragales; family Crassulaceae; genus Rhodiola; species Rhodiola kirilowii. The sequence continues at coordinate 3,272,050 of CM066193.1, read as the reverse complement.
AGTTCTATCACTCAATCACACATATATATGTAATCAATCACGTTCAGCAGGTGTATTGAGTATGTTATCAAATACATATGGTCTATTTTAGGACAGGTGGTTTCACAACTTCCTTCATGGGGCAAATGGCAACAAAATCCGGAAGTTATGTAAGGCATCAAGAAAAATATGTTCAAACATGCATGTACTATATCAAATTTATCAATTAAGTCATAGCACACACATAATTCGCTGCTCAGGGACTTCAAAAAATTCACTCATGTAAGTGACCAACATGCTGGTTAATAACCTCTATCATCTAGTCAATCATTGAGAGAAAGTTCGAAGTACCTCACTGAGGACTCATTAATCCAAGTTCCATCCTTAGCTTTTCAAATGCATCCTTGTGCAAGGACTTGGTAAATATATCAGCTACCTGATCTTCACTTCTGCAAAAGTTAATAGTGACTAGTTCTTTTTCTACACAGTCTCTAAGAAAATGATGTTTAATTTCTATGTGCTTAGATTTACCGTGTTGAACAGGGTTTTTTGCAATACTAATGGCACTAGTATCATCACAAAAAATTTGAACTTGATCAAAGTGTAAGTTGAAGTCACTTAGCTGATTACGGAGCCAAAGGACCTGAGCGCAACACGCTGCTGCCGCAATATATTCTGCCTCTGCAGTAGACAGAGCCACAGAATTCTGTTTCTTCGATCCCCAAGAAACCAAGCAGGATCCGAGGAACTGAGCCATCCCAGACGTGGATTTCCGGTCAGTCCTATCTCCTGCGAAGTCTGCGTCTGTGAATCCTTCCAACTTGAGGGACTTCACCCTTTGATACCACAAGACTAACTTCTCGGTACCCTTCAGGTATCTGAGAATCCGCTTCACTGCCTTGACGTGCGACTCTCTTGGTTCGGCCTGGAACCTAGCACACTGACAGACACTAAACATGATGTCAGGTCTCGAGGCAGTCAAATAAAGTAACGAACCTATCATCCCTCGATAGATCGTTGCATCTGTCTTCGGTGATCCATCATCCTTCACCAGGGACTCGTTCGGAGAACTCGGAGTGTTCACATGCTTGGAACATCCCAATCCGTACTTCTTCACGACCTCACTCAGGTACTTCTGTTGTGAAATCTCCGTACCATTCTCCAGCCGCCTAACTTGAATACCAAGAAAGAAAGTCAGCTCCCCTACCATGCTCATTTCGAACTCGTTCTCCATGAGTTTTGTGAAAGACTTCACAAGCTCGTCACTTGTGGATCCGAAGACTATGTCGTCCACATATACCTGCACATTAAGTAGATGTTTATTAGTCCTCAAGACAAATAAAGTCTTATCTACCTTACCTCGCTCATATCCGTGAGCTAGCAGATATTCCGACAAGCGCTCGTACCACGCCCTTGGTGCTTGTTTTAAACCATAGACGACCTTGTCAAGGACATACACCCAGTCCTGACGATCTGGATCCTCAAATCCCGGAGGTTGTTCCACGAATATTTCCTCCTTGAGATATCCGTTCAGAAACGCCGTTTTAACATCCATTTGATGAAGCTTAAAACCGAACTGTACCGAGTACGCTATCAACAACCTGATAGCCTCTAGCCTTGCCACAGGCGCGAAGGTCTCTTCATAGTCAATGCCTTCCTGCTGTGAATATCCTTTCACCACAAGTCTGGCCTTGTTCCTGACCACTTCTCCCTTGGGATTCAGCTTGTTCTTCAGGATCCAGCGGGTGCCAATGACCTTACGTTTTTCTGGCCTAGGAACAAGTCTCCAAACCTTATTCCTCTCAAACTGATGCAACTCATCTTGCATTGCTTGAATCCAATCTGGGTCTTTCAGTCCTTCTTGAATTGTCTTCGGCTCAGTCAACGACACGAAGGCATTCATGACTGTTTCCCCCTGAACACCAGCATAACAGACGTAATCGCGAAGTGCGCTACTCGGCCGCCTGACTCGAGTACTTCTCCTCAACTCAGTGACCTCCTGAGTCTCTTGGTTTTCCGCAGGTTCATCATGAGCCTCAGCAACTTCATGAACTTGTTCGTTTCCTTCAGCTTCCTGCTCTGGTTCCGCAACCTCCGGAACTTGCACATTGTCTTGTTCAGGTATTTCCAGATTCTCTGGAGCATCAGCCACTTCATCATCCCTCGGACGAATCAGTTCAAAGCCTTCATCATTATCAGCAACATGAACGTCAGGAACATGTCCGGAATCCTTTCCCATGGATTCCTCATCGAAGATGACATGTACGCTTTCCTCAATCAGTTTGGTCCTTTTGTTGAAAACTTTGTAGGCCTTACTATGCTGGGCATATCCTACGAAGATTCCTTCATCACTTCTTGGATCAAACTTCCCTAGCTGATTCTTCCCGTTGTTGTGGACATAGCACTTACTGCCAAATACTCGAAGATGTGAGATGTTGGGATCCGACCATTCAGCAACTCGTACGGAGTCTTATTGATTGTTGGCCTCAGATAGCAACGGTTGAGGACGTAGCAAGCTGAATTCATTGCTTCTGCCCAGAAGCTTCGCGCCAATCTGCTTTCTAACAGCATCGTTCTGGTCATGTCTTCCAGAGTCCGATTCTTCCTCTCAACTACCCCATTTTGTTGTGGAGTCCTTGGCGCTGAGAAATTATGGTCGATTCCTTGATTGCTGCAGAACTCAGTAAACTGTCCATTTTCGAACTCAGTACCATGATCCGATCTGATACTTTTCACTTTGAGGCTGAACTTCCTTTCAGCAAGCTTCACCCAAGTCTTGAAGCAATCAAAGACTTCATCCTTTGACCTGATAAAAATCACCCACGTGTATCTAGAATAATCATCAACTAGTACATACACGTATCGATTACCTTGACGAGACTGTACTCTCATCGGTCCACACAAGTCCATGTGTACTAAGTCAAAAGCTCTTGCTGTACTGACTACATTCTTTGAGTGGAATGATCCTTTAGTCTGTTTACCTTGTGAGCATGCGCTGCAGACTTGATCAGGGACTTCACTGATCTTCGGTAAACCAATTACCAGATTCTGATTTTGCAGTCTCTTCAATAATCTGAAGTTCACATGTCCCAACCGACGATGCCATATCTCAGATTCATCTGCTCTGGACGACAGACACAGATATTCTTCCGGATCAAATGATGGATCCACAAAATACACTCTGTCAGCACAGTTCCCACGTAGAAGAACTTGACCTGTGGAGATACACTTAATAGAGCAATCATCAGCTGTAAAAACGACCTTGTTTTTACCTCCACAACACAACTGTGAAACACTTAGCAGATTAAACTTCAACCCATGAACTAAACTGACATTATCAACACTTACCTTGTTGGATAATTGTACCTTACCTGATCCGATGACCTTACACTTACTTTCATTTCCAAAAGTAATGGAGCCACCAGAATGATGTCGTAGAGAGGAGAACTATTCCATCTTCCCAGTCATATGACCTGTGCATGCACTATCAATAAGCCATGAACTTGTTCCTCTCTCGACCTGCACAGAAACAATCAGTTTTTAGCAACCCAAACAAGCTTAGCCTTTTTGGGTTGTGAAGTTTTAAGGTTGGAAACATGAATTTTAGAGGCTGCTAGTGAGTGAGAGACATCCTTAGCCACTCTGGAGTTCGACGGATCATTCACAGCTCCAGGTTTTCCTCTGCTTTTAGATCCCGAGGAGGTTCCAGACTCGGAGCTCAAGGTCTCCGATCTTTTCTTGGACGTGCTTTTCAATCCTTTGCATTTTCTCTGGCTGTGTCCCTCCTTTCCACAGTAGAAGCAGACCTTTTGCTTCCTGAAGTCTATGTCCTTTGACTCAGCAACCTTCCTTTTCTGTTTCCCGAAGTCAATGGGAATTGGACTGTTCATCCGGTTGAGTTTGTTCCATATGTGATACCCCTTTCCATAGGTTTTGCTGTCATCTAAATCAACCTTCAGTCTGGGAGTAGGACTCTGTTGAATCTGTCTGTGTACTGGTTTAGCAATAGTCACTTCCCCATATCCGAGACCAACCTTGGTCTTTGATTTCTGCTTCTCCTTTCCCTTCGGAGAGTCATAAAACTGATCATCTGATCCATTAACCCTTTTTCCAGCCGCCTTCTCAAGTCTCCTGACCTTTAAGGACAGTTGATGGTTCTCCTCAAACATCGACTTCATATGTTTGTCTTGATCAGCCACGATTCCATTCAGCTCCTCAGTCTTGAGGACGAGTTTCTTGATCATTGCAATGCACTGAGATCGTGAGTAGTAACCAGAGTGTGAATCATTAGAATTGACATCTGTAGTTGATTCCTTGGAGGACATCTTCCTAGAAGAAGAGGTGGACGATAAAGTCTCTGATTCTGAGGTACTTCTTTTTGCCATCAAACATACGTTTCTTCTCAGATCACCCATGTTGTTGTCTTCGTCCGAGTCTCCCCAGGCAAACATGGCTTTCTTACCTTTGTCGTCCTTCTTCTGATTCTGCTCAGCTCGAGCCTCATCATTTTTCAGTTTGTAGCAGTCCTTCCTGTAATGACCTTTCTTCTTGCAGTAGAAACATTCTACGTCCTTTTGGTTGTTCCTGTTGCTGGACTTCCGACCTGAGTTCTTGTCGTCAGTGACTCTGTGAGCCCTGTTCATTACTTCACGTTCCTCAGTCCTTGAGGATTCCTTCCCTTTGTTTCTGCTGAAGTCTTTTCCCTTGAATTTCTGGTATCTGGAATTTTCTCCGACAAGTGCAATTTGTCGAGCAGCCTTCTGAGGTTCTCGACTCTCTAGTTTGACATCTTCAATGGTTTTGTTGCTGACCAGCGCAGCAACCAGTTCTTCCAATGAGTTCTCCTTGGTACTCGGCAGAGCAGCCAAAGTCCTTGAGATGTCGTCCCATTCTGAACTTAACCCATGCATGAATCGGTGTGTAATTTCCCAGTTCTTGAACTTCTTACCCAGGTTGTTGAGTGTGCCCAGACAGTCTTGAAATCTGGAATGGTACTCGTGAAGTGGCTCGTTCTTCACTTGCCTCAGTTTGTTGAACTCAGTTTTAACCGCCAAGATTCTGTTTCTCTTCACATCCTTCGACCCTTCATATATCTTTTTGAGAGAGTCCCAGATGTCGCTTGGATCCTTGTACTGAATGACCTTCTTCAGGTCACCAGGTTCCAGAGCGCTGTGAAGAACCCGCAATGCCCTTGCATTCTTTTCGAGTTTCTTGTAGTCCTCTGTGGTGTACATAATCCTTGGCTTGAGTTCTGTTGCACTGCCCTCAATGTAGACATATTGTTGTCCTTGCTCAATTATTTGCCAGACCTCCCCGTCATATGCCATGACGTGGGCTTCAAATCTGGTCGCCCAGGTCTCATACTCGCCCGGCTTAAGCTTTGGAGGATTTGAGATTGAATCTCCTGACATTCCTGCAATTCTAACCAAAAATCTAGAACCTTGCCGCTCTGATACCAAATGTTAGGATCGTGGTTAGATAGTCAAAGACTTAAGTTCGAATAGTCAGAGACTTAACTAAGTTCGGGACTGTTAGGAACCTAACTTAGTATGCAGGTAATTACTCTAATTAAGTACGCAGCGGAATAAACTTAAATAGCTTTTATTACTATTTAATCTGTACACTCAATGGGTACAAAACTTTGCCTATTCAGTATAAATCTAATCTGGATTTACACAAGCAATCTGACTACTTCCCTGACTGTCTCGTCGACGTCCCGTAGTCTTGGCACCTCCGTGATTCTCCAACACGGATAAGCAACAGCTCCGATCTCTTGAATATATCTCGCACAGCTAGCTCAATATTCACTCGGATGTATATGTCAGGCGCACGCGATAATGAGGAATTACTCTGGCTTATATAGGTTCTTCAGCAACCGCCAGGTAACTTCCACAGATCATGGTCTGCAACCTACAGTCCATGATCTCCATGATGTAGGGTGAAGACGTGCCATCACTCCATGATGTGTTTGACTCCCTTGTCAACTGCACAACTGCTCCGTTGACCTCAACTGCTCAACTGCTCCTTTGACCTGACCAATACTCAGGTTCTCAATCACTCGGAGACTTCCGCAGGTACTCAAGTCCAGTATCACGTCCTCGACTGTTCCAGTAAGTTCCTGACTAACTGAAACTCAAGCAAATCATCAGGCAGGTTTGTCAATCATCAAAAACGTGTGAGGCCAATGCCTCAACAAGATGGATTCGTCCGTGCGGAAGCAACAAACCAGATCAAAGCTCTGCGACCTTTGAAGATATGCTTCATAAAGCGGATAAAAATGGGATTAGACACCGTATTGGCTTGTGCTTTAGTAGATACACATGTACTAAATTGTACCATTGTGAAATATCTTGTACCCATATAAATAAATAAAAAACTAAACCAACTACTAACAAAAACAAAGAAAATACTTCAGTTGTCAATTGAGGTCACCATCTATTTTGCTATCCGGCTATCCCAAGGGACCATTGCGTTCCAATTTGTCTCAATGGATAAGGATCTACCTCTAGTGTCAAGTTGGAAGTGCTCTCAAAATGTTGGCACATTATTGGGTATAAGATAATAACATTCATGTTTCGTTAAACAAAAATGTCCCATCACAATCCATTATTAATAATATTAATAATTCGTTAGTTTTAGTACTAAGTTTTAATATATTTTGATCTTTTTCTACAGAAATTTAATATAATATCATATGATAGAAGGTGTCGGACGCTTCTCATGACCGCCACAAAAGCAACAGCTTCTGTGCTTTTTTTTTTCTTCAAAACCAGATCAAACTAGATTTTTTACTTAAACCCAGCTTAAGTCACTCACTCTGATTCCCAGGTTCTTGGTGATTTCCGTAATTAAAAAAAATGTTTTTGTTGACTCACAAATTAGCATGACTCCTGAATTTGGGGCTGCTGACACTGATTCATACCAAGTCCTTAAAAAGCATCTTATAAATATCTCACAACTAAAAAATAAAGTTTAAGCACTTTTTCATGCACCACTTTTAATATTTCAACTCTTGCATTGCATGCTTTAAATTAAATAATAATTTCAAAATAACGTGACTTTATATTCAAAACATCAATACATGCAATGTTTGATCCATTCTTCAACTCAAACATGAACAAAAAAATCAACACCAGATTTCCTCGTATCTACAAAACATCACCCTCTCAACAACCCTCAATAAATAAATACTCTAAAGAAACCCCACGAACGGCGTCCCCACTGTATAAATCTGACGGCCAGTCGCCGCCGTCCGCGGCGGAGGGAGATGGTTTTCCGCGAAAGCCGTCTCGACAGCCTCCGCGAAGTACACAACGAACTTAACCGCCAATCTCACCATCCCTATGCACATTTCAAGCCTCTGCAACACCATGCTTTACTTTGCTCTGTTCTTCACTATTTCCTTCCTTCTTCTTCTCCAGCTCTGTTTGCAGCTTGCTGTCTGCCACGTGTCGCCAATCGGATTTTTAATATCTCCGATCCACTTGTCGCCGCGTATGTGTCTTTCTCTCTCTATCTCTCTTTGAATCCCGAGTTCAATCTGATCTTCAGGTTTTCAGATATGAATGATTTTATACTCCTCGGGAAAACAGAGGTTTACAAAAACAGAGCATTCTTGTAAAAGCGGCCTTTCGCGCTATTCAAAAGACGCCTCTTTTTAGCTTGGTACTCAGTGGCTTATCATCTTATGCTTTGAAACGCGGCGTTTCGATGCTATAGAATAGAAGTCCCAAATCGCAATCCAAATCCAGCGTTTTATAAATATTTTTCATCAATTCAGCCCCGTAAGATTTACTATATATCTGTTGCCCTGTAAGATTTACTGTATACATTTTCTTCCCTATAGATTTTTTTTGATGGGTTCATTCATTTATCATAAAAAGGCCATGCAGTCTAAGAAAAGGGTATGACGAAACAGCTGAACAGTTTGGCCGACCGATCTCGGTGGTCGACACTGGACCCAGGCCCTATTGACGTACAATCATACCCTTTTGAAAGTAACAGGAGTGAAACTCCTGAAACTACAAGACTAAAAGCTAAAAAACTCAGACCGATAAGCGGCTGAGAGAAACAGCTCAGACCGGAAGCCCGGCTGAGATAAACATCCTAAACTAAAACTAAATCTAACTAAATACCCTAAACAAAGCTAACCAAACCTAAACTACCAAACCGACAACAACCAAAGGCAGCCAAAGCAGGACATCAACCGGCCGAACACAGCCCTCCCAGCGCCACCCAACGTCAGACTTCCAAACCCAAATCAGCAAGAAAACTCGCCCAACGTCTGCTGATGCTCCGACCAGATGTCCCCTAAGCACCACGTACAGCTCCGGCAGCTAATGCCCGCTACCTTCCGCACCAGATCCAAAAGCATCAGCCCAATCCACACCACCGTCGCAGCCCAGAACCCGAATGAGCAAACAAACGGCTGAAACGGCAACCAAGAGCGAGCCGACGACACAGCTCAAGGCAGCTTCCCACGATCCAGTCTACATCTTCGCCGGAGCTCGTCAATCAAAACATATTTACAACCGACCCGCCACCCCTTCCCGCCTCCAAACAACCAACCGCGACCAACTCACACCGCACCGGACAGCGTCAACGGTGTGCCGGGAGGGGCGCGGCCGGAAGAGAAGATGATAAAAGGCGGGACGGGCGGAGAAAACAAGCGTCGGTTCTGAAGGCTTCCCTATAGATTTGAAATAGGGAAAAGTATAAAAAGGACCCCCGAACTATCATTCGATTTCAATTTGAGGTTTAAACTATCATATTTTCTAATTAAGGGGCAAAATCAAAAAGTCCGTTAAAGTTAACGGATGAAGTTAACTCTGCTATGCAACTCCATTAGTTAAAGTACAATTAATTGTTTTTTCTTTAATTTAATCTATATATTATTTCTCATTGAATATTTTTAACTTTTAGTTTTAGTATTCATCAAAAAAAAAACTTTTACTTTCATTATAGTATTTTTATTTTCCTAAACTTTCTATATTTTTGTTCTATTATAATTAAATATTTTTTCTCTTAAATTTTATCGATATATCTCCCATTGTATTCTTTTTGATATTCATTCTCTTATGAACACGAATTAAGAAATAATAATTTAATTTTTATTCATACGTCTTTTATGGTGAATTGTCACACTATATAAATTTAAAATATTATACTCACGCATCATGCATATAAGAGAATTTTTTAAAAAGTTTTACAATATGAATCAAGAAAATAATTTTTTTTATGGTAAATTATAAAACAGTAAATTATTGATTTAAAAATAATATGCATTTGTAGTATGAAATTTAAAAATATTATAATAAAATTAAAAACCTACAAACATATAGATTAAATTAAAAAATATTTAATTATACTTTGACCGATGGAGTTAGTTCTATCCGTTAACTTTAACGAACTTTTTGATTTTGGACACTGATTGAAAAATGTGATAGTTCAGATCTGAAATTGAAATTAAGTGGAAGTTCGAGACCTTTTTATACTTTTCTCTTTGAAATATTAGCAACTGAGGTCAAACTGAAACTGTAGGTCGCGGCATTTCTCTCTAGGGTTTCAGTTTTCACAGTACCACTGCAATCGTCGCTCGCCGAGTTTCGGAAATGTCATCCACTGCCTGGGCATCGATTGCTTTCAATAGTGCGAGCTTCGGAGAGGTTAATTATTCACTCAAGCATCCAATGAACCATCGATTGAATCCCGCAGCTGATTTTGCGTCTTGATTGTCTGCATTTTGTTTATAAGTTTGCGCTCAATTGCTTGTTTTATTTCCCAATTGTGATCAGTCCGGCGACTTTTAACACATCAATTTTATTGTTATTGTAACTCATGTTAGTATTTGATTGTAAAAGCAGTTGGTGAAGAGACAAATTGTTGGAAGTGCTGGGAAGTTACCGCTGCAAAATGTGAAATTTAGAAGTGTTAAGGCTGAGTTATCGAGAGAGAAGGTTCGGATTGCTATTCTTGGAGCCAGCGGGTATACCGGTGCAGAGGTATGAGTTTGTTGGAACTTGATTTTATTGCGTATTGTTTTATTAGTATCATGTGGGATAGATGCGAGCGTAGTGAAACTGTTGCTTTGGTATGAATTTAAATGTTTGTTAATTGATCACCAGGTATGTTTTGTGCTTGCAGCTTACTCGTCTGCTGGTAAACCATCCATTTGCTGACATTGCATTGATGACTGCAGATAGAAAAGCTGGCCAATCATTCGGATCAGTATTTCCTCATCTGGATACGCAGGTAAATAGCTATTTTCATTTGTGGTGGTAAATCTCCTAAGCCAGTGTTGAGTCCAACTGAAATTCTTGATGGTGCATATTGGTTTAGGATTTTCCTTCAGGTTATATAATGACCCCGTGTCTAACTGTAGGATCTGCCAAGTCTGGTTGCCATTGCTGATGCTGATTTTTCTGACGTGGATGCTGTGTTCTGCTGTTTACCACACGGAACAACACAGGTTTCCCATATTCTCTTATTCTGGTTCCTCAATGGAAAACATTGGCCTACTAGAATTCATTCTTCATTGCTTATTGTGTGCAAGCCTTAGCATTAACTCCATTTGATTCATTTTTGTTTACAGGATATCATCAAAGGCCTTCCGGGACACTTGAAGATTATAGATCTCTCTGCAGTAAGAATCATGTTGTCACTCTCTTCATTTATTCTCCAATCATTTTTGTTTTATTTAATGTTTTCATTGCAGGACTTCCGTATGCAAGATACTGCTGTATATAAAGAAGCATATGGTCAGGATCACAGAGCACCAGAACTGCAGGTTAGTCTATTTTCAATATGTAGGGGGAGGTTGCGTGTGCAAACCAATCTTATATAGTTATATGTAAAGTTTTATTAATTCCAATCATGATGATACATCAATCAAGCAATATACTGGCTCAGATTTTGTTTTTAAAGTGTAACACATACACAATTACACAAAAGTTCTTTGAATTGAACTTTATCGTTTGATCCAGAAAATCGCTGAATATGGTTTGACAGAGATCAAAAGGGAAGAAATTCGAAAGGCTCGACTAGTTGCTAATCCAGGGTGCTACCCGACATCCATCCAACTTCCTCTCATTCCCTTGTTCAAGGTTTTAATTTCTGAACCATTAAGTGATGACAACATTATATTTATATCTATGTGCCCCTTGTTGCAAACGGAGTCCAACATATGTAACAAGCTCTTCATCATTTTACTTGTAGGCTGGCCTACTTGAGCTGAATAATATAATCATCGATGCAAAATCCGGTGTGAGCGGAGCAGGTTAGGATATACCCCACAATATCTAGACCTTCATATAGATTTACTTGTCATATTGATCTCTTTCCTGGGACATTATTTCAGTTTCTGATATGCTTCATTTAATCCAGGACGCAGCCCCAAGGAGTCATTATTGTATGCTGAGCTAAGAGAAGGCATCTTTTCTTATGGTATTACTAATCATCGCCATGGTAAGTTATTATGATTCGATAGTAATTTATGGTTTGTTGTTTCTAACCTAGTAAAAACAGATCTTTTGGCGCTTTAAACAAGATGCCAAGTTTTCTGCCACTGTTTTTGTCGTTTCTCAGTTTACGAAATTGAACAAGGATTATCTGAAGTTGTGAATTCAAATGTAACTGTCAGCTTCACTCCTCATCTCATGCCAATGGTACTTTGTTCAGCAAACTCTCACATGTTGAATTCTTGGTAGTGGCATGGTACTGAAATGTCTTTTATGCAGAGTCGTGGTATGCAGTCAACAATATATGTTGAGATGGCTCCTGGAGTTAATATTGAGGATTTGTATAATGCATTAAGAACGAGTTATGAGGTGTATATGCTTCTACATTTCAATGGTTACTTATAGTCGGTTTTGCTACATCAGAACAACCTTTAGTTACACACATTCTTTTTCTTTTTGCAGGATGAGTTTTTTGTGAAACTGTTGAAAAAAGGAGACGTGCCTCACACTAATCACGTTTCAGGATCTAATTACTGTAAAATGAACGTCTTCCCGGACAGAATCCCTGGAAGAGCAATTATTGTCTCTGTGGTATGTACTTTCACATGCGATGAAAGCTTTTATCATGATCCATTGTATTAATAGTTCAAGAACATCTATGCAGATTGACAATCTAGTGAAAGGAGCATCCGGTCAAGCATTGCAAAACTTCAATGTGATGTTCGGGTTTCCAGAAACAACAGGACTATTATACCAGCCTCTGTTCCCTTGAAATTATACTTGACGGAATTATGTTCCCAAGTGACAATCACAATCACTGCCCTGACAGTGTAAGTTTTACGCTAATTTTCCTTTTTAACTTGACAAAGCCTTTATACATATTATCACGCCAATAGAAGACATGTTTCATTATGTTAGCGCTAAGCATGGTGAGCTCATCTGCAGGTAAAAGAAGGGTGTCCCAGAATCTAATTTTGCTGCGACTTTTTATCAGTTCTCTTTCATTTTGATTTTGTGTTCGCATGGGGCCTTATTTATTTTGTATTCTATATGGCCTTGTATCAATAAAGTCGTATATTTTTCTGTAAAAAAAAATCGATGTTGACGGAAAGTTTCCCAGCTTTGTGGCTGCCAAATAGATAATGAGAAGTTGGACTGGATTAAAAAAAGACTATGTATCTATTCAGCACAGACTTTGTGCTGAAAATGCTACAGTAGTACTTAATAATTAAAAACAAAATAAAATTTTGGGAATTGAACCCGACGTGAATGGAACACGCAACCTTCTGATCTGGAGTCAGACGCGCTACCATTGCGCCACGGATCCATAGGATGTGATGTTGGAGTTAGAACCTCTTTGATATCAGCATCTTGTGATGTGACACCATCGAAATGATCATTCTAGCTGAATTGTACGATGAAGTTAACATATACGTTTTCCACATCTAATGAAATATTTAATATAAATGATAAGCGTCATCGAAGGCCCATTAGCTCAGTTGGTTAGAGCGTCGTGCTAATAACGCGAAGGTCACAGGTTCGAGACCTGTATGGGCCACTATTTTTATTTTTTTTTCTTCATTATATTATTTATTGAAACATGAAATTGTGGTAAAGCTTCAACATTGTCTAATCAGCAGTGATCAGTTTACTTGCAATTCGTGTGAATCTCTTATTCTCTTACTACTTCAATTGATATCCTAGATGATGCATGTTAGGTGTTCGGTAAAATGACTGGCTGAGCAGATTTGTTTGGGTAAGCTTATTTTGTAATTGTTCTGAGTGAAGTTTGTTTAATTGGCATTTGTTACTGCAACATTTCTGAATAAGTAATCTCTTGAATGGTATTTCTCTTCTCTTGTGGCCAAAATCTCTGCGCTGCTTGTGAGAATGCATTTGAGTTTTTGCAACTGTTTTGGCCCACACCTCACTCATTGTTTTAGAGTCTTGGACGGAGCAAGTGGGAATATAGGATATGTCCTATTAGCTAGCTCCCCCAGCTTCATGATTAGCAGACAGCTGTGTGTTTGAGATGGAATTATCCGAATACTTATTAGATTTATAAGCACTGTCATGATAATCGTCATTTTCGTAGTTTCCTGGCATGCGCATTATACTTCAAATATCTTAGTGGATGAGCCACTCAAACTCAGTGCCAATAAAGCTTTCTGTAGATTGCTGTCTTGCTTGTTGCTTTTATCCAAGTCTCCGACGCGTTTCAAACACATGCCCATTTAACGATTCACTGCTTATGTTGCCATGACCAATATCATTTTCTAGATGCTGCTGGCATGTTTGTGTTTTTCTGTCAATCTTGAAACATCTTTTTTTTTCTTTTTCTCTTTTAGTTTTCTAGTGGTTTTGACTAACATTGTTAATCACCGTCTAGAGGATGTTTTAGCGTAAGTCTAGAGGTTGTACTGGTGGCTCTGATAAATTCAAACCTTGTCTTCAACAAAAGTGGCTTAAGCAAAATCTAACATCCCAACAGAGGTCAAAAGTTAGTTGTTAAGTATATAATATGAACCTCAGTCCTTGTTTCTGAGAATCTTCCCAATAATACATTTAACTAGATATTTATAGAAAGTATTTGATTTCTATGTTAACTTATTATAGAAACCATTTTATAAACTTATTTCCTTTTTCGGCCAGAAGCACATGTTTTATGTTTCTTATCTGAATGTCTGAGATATTATTGAAATCCAGACAGATAACATTTTCTTCAGTTTTTTCGAGCACTTAACATCATGGGAATTGTCGTCCCTCTAAGTGATTTTTTCACTTATGAGGGTTGTACCCTCAGTCGGTTTCGGTTTGAACTGTGTTTTAGTTTTAGTTTTTTAAGATTCAGGAGTTCGACTCCTATTTTACTCAAAAGGCACGAAGGCGTGTCATTTGGTTATGTAGTGTCGGCCCTTCGTGGGCAGCTTGTTTCCCCTTGTTGCCGTGTTGGCACTTGTACTAATAAAAAAAACATCATGGGAATTGATATTTCTAAGTTTTAGTGGAAATGGGAAAAATTCCTACCAGCAAAAAGATCTCCTTTTGTCCTCTATATATATTCAGGCTTGTAGTCCTATAATTTATCAACTTGGGAACTTCAACTGGTATTTCGCAATGGCTCATAAATTATCTTTCTACTTCATTGTGTTCTTCTTTTTTCTATCTCAGCTTGGATCCAGCCTGCTGCTAGATTCCCACTACTATGCCAAATCATGCCCTCAGCTGCACAAGATTGTTGCTTCTGGTCTTAAAAAAGCCGTCAAGACTGATCCCAGAATCGCTGCATCTCTCCTTAGGATGCACTTTTCGGATTGCTTTGTCAATGTAAGTGTTCTTGCCCTTAAGTTTATTATCTTTCTGTTACGTTGTTCAACGTATCTGCAGTGAGTCTTTTTATGCGCTATTTCTGACTCAGACTTAAATTGTTAAATGATTCTGGCATGTTGTTGTTGCAGGGCTGTGATGCATCCATACTTCTGGATGACACAAAGACCTTCAAAGGAGAGAAAAACGCACCTCCGAACCGAAAATCAGCTCGAGGATATGAAGTCATCGACCGCATAAAAGCTCAGGTTGAGAAAGCTTGCCCATCAACTGTCTCATGTGCTGACATATTGACTCTAGCAGCCAAAGAATCTGTAGTCATTGTAAGTCAACAAAAAATTAGTATCTGAGCTAAATTTAAAATCTTCGAACTTCCTTGATTTTTCTGATCTGATTACTTGTGCGATGGTTCAGTCAGGTGGACCTTCATGGGAAGTTCCGTTAGGACGCAGAGATGGCGAAACAGCTAGTGACAAAGCGGCTAATGAACAGCTTCCGCCTCCTACAGAATCACTCACAACCACTTATCATAGATTTGCTGCCAAGGGTCTAAATGGCACTGATCTTGTAGTTCTCTCAGGTACTAACTTCTTGAACTCATCCAAATCCATTTTACTTCTCATTTCAGGTAGGGGTGCAAACGAGACGATACGATCGCGAGCTACTCGTGATCGGATTCGGTCAAAGTTTGGTCAAAACTCGACTCGATCTTAAACGAGCTCGTTAAATAAATGAGCCAAGTACGAGCAAGAGGATGCTCGACTCGTTTATGTTCGCGAACAGCTCGTTTATGTGTTCGTTAACATACTCGATTAAAACTCGTTTATATATTCCATTAAAACTCATTTATATTGTTTGAAACTCGTTAACGAGCTCGATTAAAGTATTTTTCGCACTTTAAAATACTTTTTTCACATTGAAATACTCGATTGAAGTTCTTTAATATTAAATAATTACATTGATTTAAGTTATTTCAAATACTCATATAAAACCCGAACTCGGCTCGAAACTCGTGAAAATTAAACGAGCCGAGCTCGAACACATGTTTTCAAAACTCGATAATACTCGGCTAGAACTCGTCAAATTTTAAACGAACCAAGCTTGAACAACCTAATACTCGACTCATTTGCAGCCCTAATTTCAGGTCAGTAGACTACAAAATACTGTTTAATTTTCTGAACAATGCACGGTTTTGTTTCCCTCTCTTTCAGCGTCGCATTCTATTGGATTTGCGAAATGTTCAAGCTTTAGTTACAGACTATTCAACTACAATAACACCGGCAAGCCTGACCGTTTCATGAACCCGGAACTTCTAAAAAAGTTACAAGCTTTTTGCCCCAATGCCTCCACAGACAACAAACTCTACCCTCTGGACCCTGGAAGCCCCTACAAATTTGACCTTTCTTACTACAACAACCTGTTAACCAACAGTGGTGTTCTGGAGTCCGATCTAGCCATAATGACCAACCACCTCTCCGCTTCGTGGGTCGTGCACTACGCCAAAAACCAAGAAAAGTTCTTTAATGACTTTGCAGCCTCAATGATCAGGCTTGGCAATCTGGGTGTGATCACTGCCCCAAACGGCGAGATAAGGAAGAAATGTGGATCTGTCAACTGAAACTATGGTATTTTTATACTGCTTATTACAAACACTTCCACTTTGTAACATTTTTATTCGTGATATGAGGAAGAATAAAATCTTAATTTTCGCACATTTTTGAGATGGACTTTCCCTTGTTTCTATAATTTTTAGACTGTTTTTCTTCACTGATGCATTTCTGTAAATTCTTTCTGATACATTTTCGACTACTGTTACATGATGAGTTCTAGCTTCGGTAAATATTAGCAGATGAGTATATGAGTAATGTTTTGGCTGCTTTGTTACTGATCCATTTCCTGAATAAGTTACATCTTTAAGTGCATATATAGAACTACGCAGAAGTGCCCTCTAGCATCCTCATTTCCCTCGGTGCTATCATTTTGCGGACAGGTCAGTGTTTAATTTTCACGATATAATTTACTCTGCGATAAATTTGTAACCTTCGTCAGCTTTACAATTTTTTACTTTAACTCATATCCCTACGAGTATTTTAACGAAGTACTGGCGGCACTTTGTGCAGAAAAATAATAATTTAGATCTTGTATGATGCACGCATTTTATAACGTGAGTTCCACAAGTTCACTGAGTTTGTTGGATTTATGATAGAAAACATTATCCTGCTCTTTCTTAAGGGTATAAGCTTACCGTGTAAATCTTACCGACAAGTATCTGTGTGTGGCTGTCTTCTATAAATACTATTGAATCCCTGCACATAATCTCAGACATAAATCATATCAGCATTTAGCAATGGCTTCTACTGTTTCGAGTTTTTTCATTATTGTTCTTTTTTGTTTACCTCTGGTCGGGTATGGTCAGCTGGACGCAAACTACTACACCAAAACCTGCCCTCAAGTGCAGAAAATCGTAGCTTCGGGTCTTGAGAAAGTTTTCAAGGCTGACTCCAGAATGGCTGCTTCCCTCCTTAAGCTGCATTTTTCTGATTGCTTTGTCAATGTATTTATTTTAATTCTACTTTACCCTTTTTGTCATTATTTCGTGCCATTGATAGTTTTTGCTTGCTGCATCGCGCAGGGCTGTGACGCATCTGTACTTCTCGACGATAAAAAGGATTCCAGGGGCGAAAAGAATGCCATTCCAAATTTTAAGTCAGCTCGAGGATATGAAATCATTGACAGCATAAAATCCGAGGTTGAGAAGTCATGCCCATCAATTGTATCCTGTGCTGATATATTGACTCTAGCAGCCAAAGAAGCTGTGATAATTGTAAGTTCTTCAAAATGGACTTAAGCCGAATCCCATCTTGAAAATTTATTGCAGTTTTCTGATGACCTGGAAATTTTAAATGGTGTTTCAGTCCGGAGGGCCTTCGTGGGCGGTTCCATTAGGGCGCAGAGATGGCGTGTCCGCTAGCGACAAGGCGGCTAATCAGCAGCTACCAGTTCCTTCAGAGTCCCTTGTGACCACTTACAACAGGTTTAAATCCAAAGGCCTCAATGTCACAGATGCTGTCCTTCTCTCAGGTCAGCTACATAACATAAAAAAGTAAATATGTGCGGAAGGAGTAGTCGTCTAGCGGTCATAAATAATTAGTACCATGAAAATATGGCGGTCTTACTTTTTTTTTTTTCTACAAATGTAGCGTCGCATTCGATTGGCTTCGCAAGATGCAAGACCTTTAAAAACAGACTATTCAACTACAAGAACAGCGGCAAGCCAGACTCGAAACTGAACCCAAAACTCCTGAAGCAGCTACAAACAGCCTGTCCCGACGCGTCCACAGACGACAAGCCATGTTCTTTAACCCCATCATCAGGTCCCAAAGCTTTCGGTCTTTCTTACTATAACAACCTCCTGTCCAACAGCAGTGTCCTGGAATCGGACGTTGCAATAATGACTGACCGATTGGCCGCGTCCCTGGTGGTGGAATACTCAAAAAACCAAAAGAAGTTTTTTAAGGACTTTGTAGTCTCAATGATCAAACTGGGAAATGTGGGTGTGATCACTGCGCCTAACGGCCAGATCAGGAAGAAATGTGGATCCATCAATTGAACAATTTCTTCAGTTTATGCGAGCTAAAATTGTATACGCCACCGAGACTCATATTATTATAAAAATGTCTTTAAAAATATTAAATATAAATTTTTAAAAAAGTTTATTCCGTCACGAGATTCACTGGGTTCATCAAGATTCGAATTCATGAATAGTTCTTTCTCTTTTGTCTCTAAGAGCATCCCCACCATAGTTTTTTTTATCATAGAAAAGTACCATGAGGGATAATCAAAAAAACCATGCACCACACCATGATCTTTTTTATCATAGTTTTGATCATCCCATGATTTTTTTGTAAAAAAGAACATGGATTTGATCATGAGCCTGAACCAATCGCAACGCGACACGTGTCCTGTGTAAGAAACAATACAGTTTTTATTTTGATTTGCAACGAATATATCTTTTAAATTACAAAGTAAAAAAAATCAAAATAAATACCAATATTCATAATTTTTTGAGCTTTATAAAACAAGATACTTTTTGATATATTTTTATTAATTTTAATATTTATGAGCTATAACTTATGTAGTGATGAGAGAGAATAATGATGAACTTTTTATTTGATCATGAGTGAGATGCATATGATTCATTTGATCATGGGGATGAATAGATGAGAGAAAAAAAGGAATAAGAGAGATGAATGATATGATTTTTTTGATCATGATGGGATGCTCTAAAAGAGATTTTGTACTGATTTTTTTTCTATTGCCTTTCAAGATTCGAATCCAGAATTCTTTAGGCTCGATATTCTAATCCGACCAAGTGTTTTTTTATTATTTATTAATCTGACCAAGTGTTTTTTTATTTATGGGAAAAGTAGTAGAAGAGTTGGACAATGCCAAAACACTGACTCAATCTAGTACCTAAAACACACTGAAGCCCAGCCGAAAATGGCAACCCATCTCAATACAGAATCACCACCAAATAGGTGGGAGGACACCGCCAAACAAGCAGGAAACACCATCAATAAACGGTGGAAAGACACACCCCAAAAAAGAGTGAAAAACACCATCAAACACGATGGAAAACACCACCCAATCAGGTGGAATCCGACCAAGTGTTTTGAAGTGAAGTTTTATACATAAACCTGAAGTGGATTATCACCTGAATTTTGGGTCACAGGACTTGTTTCAAATAACACCCAAAAGTTGAATAAACAAATGGAAATATGATTATGGGGCAGTGGAGATTTGGTCCCCTGTTGACCATATATTTTGGCTTATGTCTTGAAGTGCTTAAATTGCACCTGATTAGTACAAAGTACTACTAAACTAGAGAGCTTTGATTACTGTGTCATTAGGGATGCTTTATGCTTAAGAATTGAGTTTATTGGATTATTACACTTTTCAATCTCTCCTCTTGCCATTTTCACTCATTTTGAGTTTTAAAAGATTTATTGAATTTTATCAACAACAAAAAAGATTTATTGAATTAAATATTTGATTTATTTAGTTTAAAAGAGTACTATTGTCAGATTACTTAAATTCAGTCATGGAAAAAAAAATTCACCAATTCAATTATATAAAATTTTAAAAAAATTTGTTCAAGTTTAGATCAACGAAACGACGTAGAAAACTGTAGAGTCCTGAATATGTACACTGCGAACGTGATACATCGTTAAAATTTAATCTACGGAATGGAATAGATGGATATAAGGGCATCCGTAGTGAGAAAGCAATGAGTAATAAGCAAAAATTACATTTTTCCATAAAAATCATGTAGTAAGCAGAGCTAAAAGCAATGAGCAAAAATGACTATTTGCTCTATATATTGTAACGCATCAAGAGAGCAAAAAGCTATACTCATAACCATTCAATTATCGACATTATCACTTCTATTATTTCATTTTTTGTTTTGTCCCAACATTCTTTAATTTTTCTAATTTTTTTTGGATTTTTTATTTTATTTTAAAATATTTTATTTTTATTTTTTGAGTTTGAAATTGAATAGTTAGATTAGATGTCCGTCTAACATTAATTTTATGACATGTCTGATTTTTAGTTCTTTCAAAACCAACAAAAAGTAATTTTCTTTTGTCTTTCTTTATAAATATATGTGAGACCCACTTATTGCTTTCATTTCTCACACCCTCTCATTATTGCTCACCTATCAATCATTATTTTTTGCTCATTTTTTGCTCACTTGCTATATGAGAGCAATAAACAATAAAATCTCTCTATTATTACTTATTGTTCCTCTTGGTATGAATGCCCTTATAAAAATAATGCATGTACGACATTAACGAAACTGACCGTATAAAAATAAAAAAAAATGGAAAATATATGTGTGAAATTGAATTGTCTCATCTACTCCAACTCCCGAAAATCAGAACAATATTCCCTCTTTTTTCTATGGGCACGGGCACTCTGCCCACTAAATATTCCTTCCCAATCTCTCCAAAGTCTCAAACAAAGCCCTTTTCATCATCCCTCCCTCCAATCTTCCCACTTTCAATTTTCTAACCACAACTTTTCAAAACCCCAACTCTCAAACCCCCTCTGATTTCCCGGACTACTCTGTTTCAACAAAAACAGAGCACACTCTGTTCTGTTCTCCTCTGTTTTTTTTTTCTTTTTTTATTTCATGGAGGGGTCGGTGGGGCCGGTCATTGGGGTGGTGGTGGTGATAATAGTCTTGGGCTTGGCTGCCGGAGTAATCGGCAGGATGTGTTCCGGCAGGTCGGTGATGGGTCGCGGAAACTATGATTTCGAGGCTTGGGTTGAGCAAAAGTGTTCCACTTGTATTGATGGAAGAGTCGACCCTCCGCCACCGCAGCAACGCAGACCGCAGCCGCCATTGACGCCGTCGCATGCGGCGGTGGAAGAGGAAATGGAGAGTGAGTTAAATAGCTCCGATGGCTCTCTGTCGGAGTCAGAAAGAGAAAATCCACCTCCACCGCCTGCGCAACAACCGCAGGCGGCGGCGAAGCTGACTGAGGAGCAGCTAGCTCATCTTCACCATCAACAACAACAACTAAAACAACAGCAACAACATGAACAACAACAGCAGCAGCAGCAGCGAATTCATCATCAACAGCAGCTGGAGAGACAACATCAAATGCACCATCATCAAAAACATCACGAGGATCGACCAGAAAGCAGTCAATCAAGGCAAGGCATGTGATTTTAAGGTTTTTGCTTTTTTTTGGGGGAGTTTTTTGATTTTATGGTTTGATTTCTTCTTCATTTGAAATTGGTTATTGGTATAATCGATTGAGCTTTTTCTTCATAAACCCAAATTTATGTACGATTCAACTAGCACAAAATCACTCAAATTGCATTCAACAATTCATTCAATTGATGAACTGGAAAAAGATTGCAACTTTTTCAATCATTTCAATCCAACGGCTATAATTTGGAACAACCCATGAGTGGAGGGACCCTTACAAGTTTGACAGGCGGTCAGTTATTTCCATTCTGGAGAGAATCCGATTCTCTAGCTGACCAGTTTTCACACCGTACTCTGTTTCCATTTTTTCTGGTTTGAGGTTTAGAATTGCTCCAAAATTTTGAATTTATGGCGAGACAAAGTCATGTGATGTCGGCAAGCTTCTGTCAGTCACTTGTGTGCAATTTAAATTAACAGTAACATGTATTTTACTGGGTCAAACAGGGTCAATTTTCTGGTCAAACAGAGTCAACAAACAATTAGAATGTGAGCAGGACAAACAGAGTACAAAACTTGATGACGATGATGCGATTTATGAGTTGTAGTTGTCGAGTCCGAGGTCCCTTAGAGCATCTGTGGCAGCATTTTTGCAGCTGTGATGAGTCTCCTTGGCTTTCCTGATCAGCTTCTCAATGCCATTGTTCAGCAAAATAGTTCTGTTTTCCGGATTCCTTGCTGTAAGATTTCTTATCATGAGGCACGAGCTCTTCTGAAGCTGAGACACATCGGGGAAGTTTTCCATCGCTTGGATTACGAGATCGCCTGCACCACATTCAATGGCTCGCGATGCGTTCTCTGGTGACCTCAGGCATAGAACCCAAAATATCGAGATAATCTGCAAATTTATTCGTAGTTAAAGAAAAAAAAAAGAATCGTCTTGCGAGTAAAATTGAGTAGGTTATAGAGAGGAGAATAACTTAAAACTTAGGTTATATGACTTAAGGGACCGTACCTCCTGCAGGACGGATGGATCATCAGAAAATCTTGTGGCAAGTTTGATTAATGTGTCCATTCCTCCCTTAGCAACAATGTCATTCTTGTTTGCATCACTTCCCGCCAACTAATAAAACAACGATTCGATTACTATGTGTTAAGTTTTAAGTAACTGGTGGTGCGAGATGAAGAAAGTCTCCACTACTGTACAGACCTTTGATAACAAGGAGCAGCAAGCCTTAGCAATTATGTCATTTCTTTGTTCGCCACTATCATCGATGCATCGAAGAAGTGCATCGATTCCACCTCTATCCGCAACCGATTTGCATATTTCATCCTGTCATAAAGAATTGAGCAATGAAGAACGACCGATATTGAGCAATTGGTAGTACCAAATGCAATTATTTCAGACTCCTAAAGTATGTTCAGGTCAAAATGTAGCGTAAAATATGCTACGATGATCTTGATATAAATGAACTTACATTAACAGCAATGGACTTCAGAGCGATGCTTGAAGAAACGAGACTAGGTGAAGCAATCCCTTCATGAATTGAGTCCACCAAAGACTCTGTAATACCGATTTTGGCAAACCTTCGGGCATAACCATACACCTGAAATGCGAGCGCAACAAGTTTCAAAAATGACAAGTGTACAAAGGACTTAGAGTTAAAACATCGTCATCTTAAGCAATAATGTGTTGCCAGCTTTGCATCCTTCCAATTTATGAAGTCATTCAGTTTTCAAGTAAACTCTTGATCAAATTACCTGGGAAGCCACAACACGACCGTCATCAGGGGTCAACAATACGCGAATCGCGTCGTATATACTATGTACACTGCAAGTCTTTTTCCCTTGTAAAATTTGAACAATAAGCTCATCAATTTTCAATTCCATGAACGACTCTTTGATAACCTCATTTCCAGTTGCTGCTGCCGCAACTACCGAAAAGCCGGTACTTAATATATCCACAATGTCCGTGAACTTGTTAAGGATGGTAACTACAGTTTCCGAGCCATTACACTTCCTGAAAATCTCTGTACACTGAAGATCTGCATTTTACACAACCGTGAACCCAATGAAACACGCTTTCCACTTAGGCTCAACCTAACATAAGGAGTAGCTGAAATTGACTACGTTAATCCGTCATTAAAATGCAGTAAAATTTAATTTACAAAATTATATGAAATCGGTTATAAAAGTTGCAGCTTTGTATAACGAAAACAAGCGCAAAATGAACATACCATAAAGCAAGGAGGCCATCACCTTCAACACCGAAACAAGGACCTGTTCAGACCCATCAACCAGCTTCGCACAAAGCGAACAAACCACCTCCAATCCTCCATTCTTCACCGCCAAAGCTGCATCTCCAGACCCTTCTTCACAACAAAACACGCTCAACTCCTCAAACAACTCCATCAACTCATCACGCCTCCTCAAATTACCCAAATCCCCGAATTCCGAATCAAATTTCTTCAACTTTTCCAAACACTGGATCAACGGATTCTCACCAACTCCACCAGCACTCGTCACTATACCTGTTCAAATCATCAAAAACCCTAATCAACACATACACAAATTTAAACCTGGAATTGGGCAAAGATTCAAAATTGATGAAACGAAATTAGTAAATTACCTGAAAGATCCACGCCTTGAAGGGTGAGTGTCTGGATCGCGTCCTGCAAAGCTTCGTCCGGATCCATATCCAAATCCTCAATGTTCTCCTTCACCATTTCGTCAAACGCTTCCTGCGAGATCGTTCGCACCGTTTTCGAGGGACCCATTTCCGAAAAATGGGTAATGATTTTACGGATCTGCTGTAACGCGAACGGAGAATAGAGGAGCGAGCGGCCACCGGGATGGACGTGTGAGTGGAATCTCGTCCTCGTCCTACTGCTTGTTTGAAAATCGGCAGAGAAGCGGTGGGTGTTGAGCTCAGACGACGGCGTTTTGACGTGGCGTGGATGTAGCCAAATTGTTAGTTTCGCCACTCAGTTTTATTAATTTGCTGAAACGCCTTTCAAACTATTTTTCTTGTTTTTCGATGGAGCCCTTCAACTATTTGTTTGTGGTAGTTTCGACTTTAGAATTAGGTGCTGTTTGATAGAGCTGAAAAAAACTTTATTTAACTTTATTTAACTTTACTGAACTTTATTTAACTTTACTTAACTTTATTTAACTTTACTGAACTTAAAAAAAATATTTTTTTTTGGATAAAGGTGTTTAATTTAAGTTTTTAATCATGTTAAACTACAAAATTAAAATCTGAAAAATTTAATTTAATTTAATTTAACTTAATTTAACTTTATTTAACTTTATTTAACTTTACTTAACTGAAAAACATGAAATTAAAGTTCAACAGAACAGTGCCTTAAACCAACGAGTAGCTGATTCTTACGGCGCCGTTTTATGGTCAAGTTGAACAAATATGGATTTTG
The DNA here is from genome assembly GCA_033675215.1 of Rhodiola kirilowii. Classification (NCBI taxonomy): domain Eukaryota; kingdom Viridiplantae; phylum Streptophyta; class Magnoliopsida; order Saxifragales; family Crassulaceae; genus Rhodiola; species Rhodiola kirilowii. The sequence goes on along the minus strand of CM066193.1, from coordinate 3,247,142 downwards.
GAGTTCCACATCCGCCATTATTAATTATTATCAGCGAGAGAAGGACGAGGACGACGCAAAAGGGATTAGGGTTTACGATTTGATCCAGAATAGTTGGAATTTGACGGATCGGATTGGATTTATATCGAGACGGAAGAGTTGCTGGGAAGTGAAATCTCCGAATCGAGGCCATGACTGAGGTATTTTCTTTTCAATTTTGCTGATTCTTTCAATTGATTATGTATAGGTTATGAATTGATTTTTTCTGGAGGTGACGGTTGCAAATAATTTAGGGTTTTGGGTTTTGGTTTGAAATTCGGAGGCTTGGTGATGCTATGGTTAGGTTAGGGTTTTGAATTGTAGGTTTTTTAATTGTTCATTGGAGTTGACGGAATCCGATACGGAGCTGGTAGGTCAGATGAAGAGTAATGTTCAAATGACCATTATGCTATAAATTTTCCATTTACAGAGAGGTTATGGAGTTTAGATGCCGATGATTGCTACATTAGCTTACCAAGAGGATTATATGTACTTTAATTTGCAGTGGAGTTTTTCAATGGATTTGATGCTTTGTGTTTACTGTTGGGCTCTAAAGATATTATTTTTTAGTAGCAGGCGGGTTAACATATATTTGGTGACATTGAAACGATCATGTGAGTATTGACGGGTGGTGATTGTATGTTTCTTTTGCAGTATTGGGTCAGCCAGGGTAACAAATGGTGCGACTTCTGCAAATTATTCATATCTAACAATCCCTCAAGTATTAGAAACCATGAACTTGGTACAAAGCATAAGGAAGCTGTTGAGAAGAGGCTGGATGATGTTAGAAAGAAGAATGTTGCCAAAGAAAAAGAGGAAAAAGCAACACTTAAAGCCCTGGAACAAATTGAAGCAGTAAGTAAAAGTATTACTTTGTTCTTTTGTGCCGCTGCCGCTGACACTCATTGTTGATTTCTATTTTCTCAAATGTTTTATTAATGGAGGTCCTTTCAATGATCTGGAACTGGCGGTTGACCTGATAGAAAATGTTTTATTTAGGAGATAAAGGAATGTTTAACTGTAAAGTTGAAACATTGGACTTCTATGTGCTAGATATCTGGAACTGAAGCAGTAAGTAAAAATATTACTTAGTTCTTTTGTGCCGCTGCCGCTGACACTCATTGTTGTTTTCTATTTTCTCAAATGTTTTATTAATGGAGGTCCTTTCAATGATCTGGAACTGGAGGTTAACCTGATAGAAAATGTTTTATTTTGGCGATAAAGGAACGTTTTACTGTAAAGTTGAAACATTGGGATTCTGTGTGCTAGATATGTGTATGGCTATCACGTTACGTGTTGCCTCGTGAATTTAGAGGCTTTTTGTATCTACCATTGCACACTCTTTAGTATCCTTCGTGTCTGATTGATACATTATTTATGTACAGAAAGCGAACCGCAGCTATCAGAAAGATGTGGCAACATTTCAAGAAGCTAGGGAGTCCAACTTACAATCATTTGAGGGCAGTGGCAATGGTAAGCAAATTTCATTCATCAGATTTATGGACATGTGCATGTGGCTATGGTAACTGAAGTTTTTGTCTGGAAACATTTCTTTAGCACACAAGTCATTTAAGGATGCGTATCTTGTATGACGAAATTAATAAAGAAATGTATATATTGTGCCCTCTAGGGCATCCCTCAGTAATATTTTATGGCTACTTGCACCGTACGAAGCCCTTTTTGGCCTCGACACAAATATTCATTTGTCTTTCCTGTTACTCAAAGACTGAGGACACTTCATTTCCGGTGTATTGTCACTAAGCTAATTTATATCATATGATTACAGAATGGGAGTATGACAGCAGCACAGGCTATCAGTACAATCGAAGTAATGGTTTCTACTACGATCCAAACTCGGGTTTCTACTACTGTGATGCGTTAGGTAAAATTATTTTTCCCATGTTTTCCTGTTTCCACACTGATATGTATGTTCTGAAAACTTCGCCTAGTGTGAACCATTGCTCATGTGTTAAGCTTTGTCCAAATAGGCAAATGGGTGACTCGAGAAGAAGCTGTCGCGTCCCCTCACTATTCCTCCGCCTCAAAACAGTCGCAAACAGCCAACACAGATGACAGTAGCAGCAATTTGAAAAGCGGCCCAGCACCAGGGCGTGTAGTATCTGCTCCATTAAATCCCATGAGAAACGTCAGAGGCAAAGAATCCTTTATTGCTGTTGCCAAGAGAAAAAGAGAAGAAGTAAAACCCAAAGCAAAGCAAAAACCAGCCAAGCCAGTCTCTGCTGAAGAAACAGCTGCTCTCAAAGCTAGAGAAGCTGCTAAGAAAAGAGTCCAAGATAGAGAAGCACCATTGCTTGGCCTCTACCGGCCCTGATAACATTATTGCTAAGGGCCCGTTCTATAGGGGTTGGATTTGGGGTGTTGGGAGATTAGATTAGATTAGATTGTGTTGGGTGAGATTAGGTGAGATTGGATTGTATTGGGGTGTGTTAGGTGAGATTGGATTGTGTTGGGTGATGTTAGATTAGATTGTATTAGATTGGGTGGGTGGAGTGAGTGGGTCCCAGTTTATAAAATAATATTATAAAAATGTTAGATTAGATGAGTGGAGAGAGAATATGTGAGTGATGCGTAATTAGATGAGTTGAGATTATAAAAAGAAAATATATTTTATAATAAATATATTATGTGAGTGGAGAGTAGATTAGGTGAGTGGAGATTGTGTTAGATTAGATTGTGTTGGGTGAGATTGGGTAAGATTAGATTGTGTTGGGTGAGATTGGATGAGATTGGATTGTGTTGGGTGAGATTGGGTCGGATTGACTCAATCCCTATAGAACAGGCCCTAACTGGAACTCTTCAGGACTACGTCGTTTTACACTCAAATACGTAAAACGGATTAAATGGAAATATGTGACGGTTTTTGCAAATATTGATCAGTACTTTGTTATAATTCTCAGTCAAATAAAAATTACTGAAAACCAGTTAAATAGAAAATTTATGTAACACGCAAAATCTTTTTCTTTTTACCATCATGATCATCTCGGACTAAAATATTTGTTTTGGCATCCCACCGACATGAAATTAATTTGGACTGTTAAGGAGTTGTCCACCATTTCAATTCAGATTCAATTATTCAATATGTCATTTTTCACTTTAAATGCTCGATCGAGATTGATCGTTATGTTTCGCTGCCGTGAGTTTATCGCTTATTAACTTTACAAAAAGGTATATTATCTTCCAATTATTGGAAGTGTCATTAGTCACATCTTTGATGTGGATTTGTAATAATTTCGTTTAGGTGTGGACGGAAGTTATTTTTTTTTGCAGGTTAGTGATTGTATTCTAGTCATTGATTTTCATTCCCAAATGATGGAGTTTAGAGTTGCGCTTCAGTGGTGATCAGAGCCGGCCCGTTGTCTTTGGAGGCCTTGTGCGAGATATCAAATGTGGCCCCCTACAGTGGCGGATCCAGAGCTTCGTGTGAGGGGTCCCAAATTTTTTTTTGATGAATAAGGGTATAGGTTGGATTCGGCAAAAAAAAATTCGGTATATATTCCTTATATTTGATGATATAAGCTATTTTTAGTAAAATATCAAAGTTTGAATTCATATAATGTTTATTGATGAACTAACTTTGAGAGGTCATAGAAGACATGGTGATTACCCTATAAGACATGGTGACTACCCTATAAAAAAATTTAAAAAAATTGTGGCCCTGTGCCATTGGTGGCCCTGTGCCGTTGCACATTTTGCCAAGGGGATGGGCCGGCACTGGTGGTGATAATGGTGTCGAAAGAGAGGCAGATTGGCAGAGATGTCTGATGAGACATGCGCTTCAGTGGTGGATATATAATGCCAAGAGACTTGAATGGATGAAAATGTCTCACAAGACCGCGATTCAATTTTTAGAAAAATTATACTAGATAATAACTATCTTGTATTGAATGAATTCTACCACCAATCAAAAAAAAACTTTACAAAAAGTAGATAGTTTTCAATATTATAACAATCTGCTACTCTACCATTCCCGGCTTCCGGTCAATTGTTGACTTTGAGTCTCAACCATCATTCCACCTCCAACCCACAATATTAATAGTTACAATTACATTTGAGGTCCTTTATGTTATGTACTTTTCAATTTCGGATAAACTGCGAAAAAAACTTTAATTAGAAAGATTTATGAAATTTTTTATTGTATTTTTGTGAAAAATGTCTGTCACTAAAAGTCAATCCATCTGAATAGTTTCACTGATTTGTGGATTTATCCTTAATTGAAATTTTTAAAAGTTACTACATCTGTAACTCAAAAAAGGCTAATAGCTCAGGGTCCAAATTGTATTTATTATTATTACCTTTTTTCTATATATAGAGCATGTTTGTGCATCTTATGTTACAAAAATCCATCACCCGAATCTCAATACTTCTCCTCCATCTGATACTCATGTCTTCCTCTCCAGCGGAAAATGACCTCCTCCACGACTTCAACCCTTTCTTCAAAGTCCATAAAGACGGCCGCGTCGAGCCCTACAATACCGGCAACCCGCCGAAACTTCCACCGGGTTTTGATCCCAAAACAGGCATTGAGACGAAAGACTATGTTATATCCTCGGACACTGGAGTCCTTGTCCGGGTCTTTGCTCCGAAGTTAAAGGACCCGGATCAAAAGGTTCCGTTAATATTCCATGTACATGGAGGCGGGTTCTGTCTCGGGTCAGCCCTCGACCCAATTACACATAACTTCATCGCCTCATTGCTCTCCCGCATCGATGCCATTGTCGTATCCGTCGAGTATCGACTTGCACTTGACCATCCTCTTCCTACAGCCTATGATGACTGTTGGGAGGCTTTGAAATGGGTCGGATCACGACCCGGATCCGAACTTTTAACCCGGAGCGTGGACTTTAACAAGGTATTTCTCATGGGCGAGAGCGCCGGGGCAAATATAGCTCACCATCTCGTGGTCCGAGCCGGCGTCGAGGGCTTGGACAGGTTGAAGATTGCGGCTGTGTTGGTTGTCCATCCGTTCTTCGTCGGGGATGAGGAGGACAAGATGTACAAGTTCTTGTGTCCGACGAGCAGCGGGTGCAAGGATGATTCGAAGCTGTATCCGGGCGCTGATCCAAATCTGGCCCGGATGGCGACGGGTCGGGTGCTGGTGTGCTTGGCGGAAAAGGATCACTTGAAAGAAAGAGGGCTGGAGTATTATAACACGTTAAAGAAAAGTGGGTGGGTCGGGTCAGTGGAGCTATTTGAATCCGAAGGTTGTGATCATTGTTTTCATTTGTTTGGTCAGAATGAAAAGGCTGATGAACTTTTTCATAAGTTTGCTGATTTTATTAAGAACGAGTAAGGGTCCGGATCTGGGACTGGATGGCTGTATCGGAGCGTTTGACTGCTGGTCTGCGGTGGAGGTTTCTCGGCGTGACAGGTGCAGCGTGGGGAGATTGTAGCTGATAATGGATGGTGTGCTTCCGGTGAGGTGCTTGGTTTTTTGACTGCTGGTGGTCCTATGGCTTTTATGCCTTTTTTGTGTTGTATAGTGTCTCATCTGCTTAGTCAAGGAGTTTGTAACTGTCCACCAGCATGGTGTACTTGTTTGTGTTTTTTCGTTTTTAGTTTTTTCATTTCCAGGTGCAGTCACCTGTTGTGACGTCTGGCCTGAGCTTAATAGTTCGTAGAAGTTAACCGGAGTGCCTCTTCGTTTGTGTGGCCAGTTTCGCTTGTTCCGGTCTTGTTGCTCGGTTTTTGGCCGTAGCCTTGTAATCGAAAAAAAAAACACGAGTGACTTTTTCCCATTTTCTATACAATAAAATAAAAAATGCATTGCATTTTGGGACGAAGATGATAAATTGCTAATAATGTGCTTCGTGTTTTAGCAAGATCGTATGCTAAAAACAAAGACACCAGTTATATGTGGTCTTGATTATTTTGTTATTCTTTTTTTATGGAATAAAATAACATTTAAGATATAAATTTAATTGTATTGTATTGAATAATCGAATTTTAACTTAATTTAAATAGAAGAACTGAATTTAAAAAATATAATTTGCAAAAAGTGTCTTGATCGAGTTGCTTGATATCTAATAGTTAAGAGTTCGAGTCCCAAAAAAACATGATAGTTTTTTTTTGGGTTAATTGCAAAAACATAGCTCGGACAACCGGTTGATTTCAGATATGCGACTTTTTTAATATTCAATTTAGTGATTATTTCATAAACTTGCATACATTTTGTTTACGATTTCGATGTGTTTATGAGGAATTAAGGTCGAAAACTTATGAATTTGGTTTGATGGTTAACAAATTTGGTACCTTTATTTTTATCATGGTTGGAGATATGATCAATAGATTGAAACATGTGTGAATTGATATAAAAAACATGTATGAATTGATACAAAAATTTAGGGGGCTTGGGGGGTCCAAGACCCCACTCAATTTCAGCCAAAATAGTAGGGTTCCAGTTTTGGCTCAACCTTTTACTTTGTAACCAAGTGGTCATGAGTTCAATTCTCACAATGCACCATTTCCACCAATATTTAGTGAAGAATTTCCTCCCTTCACAAGGAGGTGTTCTTCCTCCCTTCACAGGAGGTGTTTTACTCCCTTCGCGGGAGGTGCTCGAGATGGCTTCGCATTCACCAGGGTGCTTGAGAAGGCTTCGACGTGAGCAAGTCAACTGCTCGAAGATATGCTTCAAAAAAGTGGATGAGTCAAAGACGCCGCATGACTTGTGCTTCAATGGATATAAATGTACCAGATGATATGCTTAGCTTGAGAAATACATTAGTCTTGTACAAGATGTAAAAACTCCCCATAAAAAATTGAAAAATTGAAAAATTGAAAAATTGAAAAATTGAAAAATTGAAAAATTGAAAAATTGAAAAATTGAAAAATTGAAAAATTGAAAAATTGAAAAATTGAAAAATTGAAAAATTGAAAAATTGAAAAATTGAAAAATTGAAAAATTGAAAAATTGAAAAATTGAAAAATTGAAAAATTGAAAATTGAAAATTGAAAATTGAAAATTGAAAAAGTCTGGTACCTAATTTTAAATCAGGTGGTCGTCCAGACAATGTTTTTATAATTTATTTATTTTTATGAAGAATTTAATAAGTTTTTTTGTTGTTATATAAAATGTTTACTAACACAGCAAACAACAACAGCAAACCCTTCAAATACAAATCATAACATATTGCCAACTCAGAAAGGAATTGCTTTCAAATCTTGCCATTGCCAATTGTGATATCTTGCTTTCCTAGCCAATTTACCCGTTAATGTATTCGCTTCACGTCGCACTAAATATAGGCACCAGTTAGGAAAAACGTTGGAAATAATCTTTACATGCAGTTAGCCTCTGCCTCATAGAATCTTACCCTGTCCAGTTACCACCACAAGCAATTAATCTTACCATTTCAGCACTATCAACTTCAAAAATGGCTTTACTATGTTGGTTTCTTTCAGCTATTTGCATCGCCTTGAAAAGTCCCAGCAGCTCCGTATCAAGAATATTCACTCGACTTCTAACATATGAAGTAGAGATCCACAAGATTGAACCCTCCTCATCTCTACAAATACATCCCACTCCAATCCCATTTGTTCCATCTACACAAGAAGCATCACTATTTATTTTCACATAACCTTTATCAGGTTTAATCCATGTGTTACCTTCTTCCTTTGTCACCAAGAACTTGAATTTTGGAGAGTTATATTGATGTACTAATACTTTAGTTTGAAAAGCCATAGCAGATGGTTCCAGCATGTCTCCTCCATGTAATGCTTTGTTTCTATGAAATCATATAAGTCTTGCACCATAAAAGATCACTGGAAGTTGAAATATTGAAAATTTCATCACACAAAACCATACCCAGTCATCTGGGTCTGAGAAGGCAATAATTATTTTTGACAAACTTTAACATCCAACTATCTCCAAAACACATCAACCCACCAGCAGTTACATAGAATGTGCATAATTATTTCTCTTTTCTTACGAATTACACAAACATCTTTTACATTGCATCCCCCTTCTCTTCAAACATATTTTAATAAGTTAAAAGATCGATTATGTAACTTAAATTAAATATTTAATTAAACATCTTAATTCTTAAGTGAAGCCACAAATGAGCGGCTAAAAATTTATGCGAATTTCGAATTTTGACAACCACACAAAACAAGCCCTAGAAATCTTCAAGCTCTGTGCATTACTGAATCCATCGGAAGCTTCGAGATGCTCGGCGGTGGCGGGAAGCTGTACTGGGCGAGGAATCGAGCAAGGAAGAAGCTGGAAGGGATCGTGGTGGTGTTCGCTTGGGTTTCAGTCAGCGAACAACATTTGAGTAGCTACGTGGAATTGTACGGCGATCTCCGATGGGATTCGTTGGTTTGTAGTGCCGATTTCTTCAACGCGTGAGTTGCAACTGTGATCGGTAAATAATTCAGCACGGATGATGATTGTTTGTTTGGTTAATGAGGTCGTATTGTGTTGAGTGTTTATGCAGATTCAGTCCTGAGAGGGCCACTTCACTTGCGTTATGTGTCCTCGTGGAGCTTGTCCAGGTCAGTTGTTCATTTTTCCCTTATTTGTCTACTGCCCGACGTGCTGCATTTAAGAATATAAGTGTTTGATTTTTGTTTGATTTATTTGTATTGATAGGAGAGGTAGTGTTGGATTGGAATGGAATGGTTTTGTGAATGGGGGTCAGTGTTCGTGTGGTTTTATGATTGCTTTAGATTCCCTCAGAGATTTAGAGGGGCTCAAGAATACGGTGTTTCACGAGTTTTTGCTCTTTAGATGTGGATGAGTTGTCCAGGCTGTTTTTTTTTTCTGTTGCAAGTGAATAGGATGGGGCATATTGGACTGCGTTTATGAATTGTGTGGTTTTGTATGTGATTATTTTGACAGGAGCTCAGGAAGAAGGCGCGCCCATTGGTTTTTGTTGCGTCATCTGGTGGATCAAAAGCTTGTTTGTACAAAGTTCTTCAGGTTTCTGAACTTGAGTTTAAAATTTGTTTAGTTAATAGTAATATATTTAGAGGTGATTTGTTTACATGTTATGCAGATTGTCCAAGGGGCTTGTGATGTGCAGCTGAATCTGGTTTGCTGCATTGGCGTTTTAGATTAAGATGTTTAGTTTCCTGATGATTATAGTTTCGCATTCTGAATTGGTATTATCACTTTTTTGGAAGGAGGATACTCAATTGGTTAAGAGCTGCTTGTGTGGAATTGTTTTTGATTCTGGCCCACTTGATTTCACAAGTGATTTGGTTGCAAAATTCTCAATGCATCCTGGCATCCTTAAACTGCCAGGAGCATCAAAACTTGTGTCATGGGTAGCAAAAGGCGTCACGTTGGGTTTTGATGCTGTGTTTCTTACTGGATTTGAATCTCAACGTGCAGAATACTGGCATGCCTTAAAAGCGTCAGTTGTAAGTTTAACACCTTCACTTGTAGGTTATACTAATAAACTAGATGTGGTCAATACTTACTACTGAAAGTACTTCCCATTGATGATTTTTAATTGTTACATATTAATGTTATAGGGCTTAGGAGCTCCATATCTCATCTTATGCTCAGAAAATGATGACCTTGCCCCATATGTTGTCATTTCATGTTTTGCCCAACATTTGCGAAATGGGGGAGGAGATGTTAAGCTTGTTAAATGGAACGACTCTCATCATGTAGGTGAGTCTTTTGCTTATGTTATAGTATAAGGCTTTAATACATGTTGGACTTTCGGTGCATCACACCATCTTCTTAATAGCTTCAGGAGTTTAAGACTTCCATGCTCTAAATTTCTGAATGTTACAGATCACTATACACATCATCCTGCTGAGTACGAAGCTACCATGAAAAATTTACTTGAGAAAGCAGCCCACCTCTTTTCTCAAAAGGCACGCCAATTTGAACTTGAGAGAACCGGCATCCAGTGCATGCATGATGACGATTCCAATGTGTTCCACAATGTTCCCAAGGCAGCAAAACAAATTTTACAGAAAGTGGGACTAACAGAGCCAAGTCCAGAAAGTCAAAATGGCGCTAACACTGAATCCTGGCAAAATGAGAGATCAGTTCAGCTCATAAACCCTCCAGGCATCAACCCACACAGTGTCCTTGGTAAAGTACTCTTCGATGCCTGTGTTCCCAGAAACATTGAAGGTTGGGATATCAAATTCAACTGTACCATAAATGGGCAGCCTCTGGCCACTGCACGCCGCCACTCGCCTTCCCTTGGTATCAAGTACACCGGCCGATCTAGACTCTGAAGTCCCTGACCACCCTGCAGCAGACCCAACATAAGGTCAAGCTCAGCACAGAAACACCGGCACAACCTGGTTCTGTGGCGTTATTCCATGGATGCATAATTATGTAAGAAGTGAGCATCTTCCGGTGTAAGTTGTATCTTGTATTACAAACCAGACCAGTTTTGGCCCTTAGAACAACTAAAGTCAAATCAAAAATAGCTACTCAAAATAGAAAAATAGTTTTCTTTTTAAAATTTAATAATATACGTAGTTTTCCATTATTCAAATCTAGATCTCATGCATAATAAGTATTTATGTATATGAATCTAGAAGTACATCATTTTATAATCGATTCTTGCTCTTTGCATTTAAAATTCAATTTTTAGTGCGTCAAAAATCAATCGACTTTTATAACTTTTATTTTAAAACATGAAAAAAATTAAGTACGAAGTTGATTTTTTGGTAAAAATGCAAACAAATCATACTCTTTAATCTTGTGATTCGGATGGATAAGATTAAATCATTATTTTTTTGTGTATTTTTTCGGTGACGAATTATAAACAAAAGTGTCAGACTATATCGTTTTTTTCGTTTTTCAATGTGATCAATTTTGCCTAACTTTATCGTCTATACCAAAAATCAACTTTGGATCTGATCTTTAACCCTTAAAACATATCAAATTCTAATAATTTCAGATTGGGATAATGTCAAATAAAAAAATTCGTTAATAAGCAATGACGTAGTTGGGATTGGCGGTAATAAAAACCCGACAAACTCAAATTTCATCTTAAAAGTTTCCCGCCATTTTCCCACTATATAAAAGCCCGGACAGCTTTTCGCTTTCCCCTTTTGGTGCAAATCTCGGAAAAACAGATGACGAAGCGGTCAGCAGATGCGATCTATGGCGGACAACAAATAAACCTAAAGCTGGAGTGGGAAGAGAAGCCCGTAAGTCGAATTCTCTATTTTACCCATTTAGTACAAATTATCATTCTGCCGTTGTCTACAGTTTTATGCTGAATGGGTTTTTTCATTGTTGATTTTCTACAAAGTGTCATCTTACCGATCCAATGAGTCTGGGAAGGACAATTTACACCCCAGGAACGGCGCCTATGCCGTTGAATAGCTGTAAATTGGCTCCTAAGAGAGTCTGCATCAGGGAGTTCAAGGTCATTGACACTAGCACAGATGCGATGATTAGAGCTAAGAAGATTCAGGCGAGCCTCAGTAGGCCTGATATGCCCAGCTTGATTAAATTCATGCACCCTTCCATTTGCTCCGGTGGATTTAGCCTTGTAAGTTTGACAATCACTCTTCGATTATGATGTATGAAAACCTTTATAATTAGAGCCGCTTCGTCTGTTTGGTCACCTTGGTGTGATATGGATCTCGGAGCCTCTCATATGTGAAAATGTGTCAACAGCTGAGGGATGTCATAACTTAACACGGATCACGCTGCCATATTTTCTATGTTCATTGGGTGTCATTTCAAGGTTGTTGGTTCCTTTTCGTGTATGTTGTTGTGTTCTGGTCTGTATTTGCCTCTGTTCCATCAAAAAAAAAACCTTTATAGTTATAGCTGACCTTGTATTTGTTGTGTTAGGGGCTTTCGGTTAATTTCTGTGTCCATCTACCTTCAGAGGACTGTGAAGTTATCTTGGAAGACGAGGAACTGCAGCTGTATCGGACGAAGTATCTGGCTTATAAAAAGACCCTCAGTGGTGGATGGAGAGGCTTCTCCATAGCACACAAGATAGCTGTGGGAGATGTCGTGGTTTTTCAGCTTGTCGCTCCGTGTAAGATGAAGGTGAGTAAGTTCTTCCACAAAATATCACAATTATGGTGCAAAGTGACGACCCCTTCCATGAATTTTAGGTGCACATTGTCAGATCAAGTAATTCAGAAGTCAAGGATGTTAGTACAAGCAGAAAGGCTGAGGAGAGGTTTGGTAAGCCGCTAGCGCTGGTTGTGTATAACGAGGATAACGCTGACATCGGAAATGTAACAGATGAGTCTATGAACGGCAGTCCAGCTTCGTGTGACTATGAGATTAGGTTCTCACAATCCAACATAACCTTCAGAGAAGTATCCAGCTTCAACGACTTCCACATTGTGTTCAACGGCTTAATCATAGACTGTGAATTCTCCAAAGACATGCGGCTCAAGTACTACCAGCTCTGTAAATCTCAGTATATGTTTCTACACGAGCATCTGCTCGAGGGGATTAACTCCAAGTTGGCTGCTGGGATAATCATAGAGACGGTTAACATTGCGGACGCCATTAGAGTGGCTAATCCTTCGACGCCTAAGGAGGATGTTGTGGTTTGGAACAGGACTTTGAAAGCTGTTGGAGGGTTAGGGATGAATGTTCGGTTTCTTCAGGAGAGGCTGAATCGTCAAACAGGCCTTATGTCTGATTCTGATGATGGTAAGTGTCGATCGGAGACTGGGGATGCTCTGCTAGTGAAGCTTTTGGAAGTACAAGAGACTGCAAAAAAGCTTCATGATGAGATTGAAGCATTAAGGAAAGCAAATGAGCAATGACAATATATTGTTCAAGTACTTCTCAAGCTTTGGTATTATCTGAATATCAATTTCAGGTTCAGCTGGGCTAACCACATTTTGTCAGCTCCTGATTTCATTGAGTAACATGTCAAATGTATTTGTATGTTCAAATGAAACCATAAGTGACATATAACTTTTCAGGTCAAATGATCCGGCGATGTCATCCTTAGGACCTTAACTCTTGGTGGATGTTTTGGTTGTCGGCGTATGTGCGGCTCAAACGTCTTATCTTTTTGAGTTTGTATTTGTCGCCGTGATGGCGACCTTCCAATCGCTATGTGTAGTTGTTTGTTTTTACGAATTTGTTCTTTATGTTTCAAATGTAGTCATCTGTTCTCTCGATTTGGCCTGAGCTTAATAGTTTCTTGGAAGTTGGCTGATGCGCCTCTTCTTCTGTGTGGGTCAGTTTATCCTGTACTGGGCTTTGTGCTTGATTTTTGTATGTCTTCTTGTTGCAATAAAAAAACTGTAAGTGTACGATATCGATAATTCATTTTTAAATCAGTGTGATAGATTGTTCTTTTCTAAGATTTACCGTCTTTGATAAGAGTCCACGTGATTGAACAAACAATTTAATCACGAATCGGAATAACATTGAATCACCATTCGAATAAGATGTATGAGAACATTTCTTATCAGGTACATGTGACATTTGACTCTTGAAGCACAGACCACACACGACACCACCCGCATTTGGGAGTTGAAGCCTTGACATCTTGATAAATTCAAACCAACTCGACCAACACTTCTTTCGCAAAAAAAGAAAATAAAAATTGATATTAGCATAGCTCCATAAACATGAATAAAAAATGAAGACTGAGTTGGGTTCAATGTAATGGGCCGGAAGCCCATTTAAACCACCATCATCTTCATCCTTATCTACTTGCTGACTCCGCATCGCTCGAGGGTTTTGCGTTCAACTGCAATTTAGGGTTTTACTCCCAAGCTTCCCATTTTCCACCACCGCTTCAGATCTGTCCGATGGCCTCCTCAACTACAGTTTTAGGTCTCAATCGCTCATTCCGACTCTCCTTCGTCTTCTTCTCCAAGGTCCGTTCTCCGATTCCGTCTCGTCAAAGTTTCAACTTCAACCACGCCCTAATTTTGACCAAACCACTGAGCTCGTCGTCCCATCCCGGCGCTCCTCAACCCTCGGAGCCGTGGAACGCTCGGGAGCAGCAGTGGGGGCCGCAAGGTGGGACGTTCCCGCAGTCTGTGAACCCTAAGTGGAGTAGCCAGCCTCAGCAGCAGCCACCGAGTTATCCAAATCAGCAAGGTTATGGTGGCCAGTTGAACCAGATAAACCCTAGCCAAGGTCATACTGGTGGCCAGTTCAACCAGTCAAATCCTAGCCAAGGTCATACTGGTGGCCAGTTCAACCAGATAAACCCTACCCAAGGTCATACTGTTGGCCAGCTCAACCAGATTAACCCTGGCCAAGGTCAAATTGGTGGTCAGTTCAACCAGCAGATAAAGCCTAGCCAAGGTCATACTGGTGGCCAGTTCAACCAGATAAATCCTAGCCAACTTCATACTGGTGGTCAGTTCAATCAGATAAACCCTAGCCAAGGTCATACTGGTGGCCAGTTCAACCAGATAAACCCTAGCCAATGTCGTACTGGTGGCCAGTTCAACCAGATAAACCCTAGCCAAGGTCATACTGGTGGCCAGATAAACCCTAGCCAAGGGCAAACTGGTCAACGCTATTCCCAGCAGGGAGGTGTTGTTGGGCAGTTCAATCAGCAGTCTGGCTTTCAGCAGCAAAGGAGTGGTACTCAGTTTGGAAGTGAGACTCAGGGATTTCAGTCTAGACCGGTTCCGAGCCCTCAAAACCAATTTGATCAGAGTGGCAATAGGTGGAATAACACGCCTGTAAACCAAGGACAAGGAACAGTGGATTCCAGAAGGGCCTATCCGCAACAGGGTGGTGGTGGACCATTGCCTAGTAGTCCAAGAGGTGGTCCAATTCAGCAGAGCCCGGTGGCGGTGAATAAAAGTCAGGCTAAAGGGGATACTGAGCCTGCTCCGACATATGATGATTTGGCGAAGGCGTGTCAGGAGGGAAGGGTTAAGGATGCCATTGAGTTGATGGAGAAAGGGGTCCGTGGAGATTTGCAGTGCTTTGTTACTTTGATCAGTTTGTGTGCGAAGTTGGGGAAGGCATACGATCCTACCAAGACGAAGCAAAATCCGCTCGAGTATGCGAAGAAGGTTCATGATTATTTCTTGCAGTCGACATTTCGAGGTGATCTTGAAATGAATAACAGAATTATCGATATGTATGATAAATGTGATAGCATGGTTGATGCGCGTAGAGTTTTTGATCATATGGCTGATAGAAATCTTCAAACATGGCATTTGATGATAAACGGGTGTGCAAATAACAACTTGGGGGATGACGGGCTGCAGTTATATGAAGAGATGAGGAAGAGCGGGGTGCAGCCGAATGAGGAGACTTTTCTGGCAGTCTTATCTGCTTGTGGCAGCGCTGATGCGTTGGAGGAAGGGTTCATACACTTGGAATCTATGAAGAAGGATTATGGATTTGAGCCTACAATGGAGCACTACTTGGGCATTTTGGATATTTATGGAAAAACGGGACATCTTATTGAAGCGAAGGAGTTTATTGAGACCTCATTTCCAGTGGAGCTGACAGCTAGAGTTTGGGAGGCTTTGATGAAGTACGCTAGACTTCATGGAGATATTGATCTTGAAGACCAAGCAGAGGAGTTTATGGTTGCACTTGACCCTTCTATGGCTGTTGCCAATAAAATTCCAACACCATTGCCGAGGAGGTTCACTGCTACAAACATGCTCATTGGCAGGAACAGGGTCGGAGAATTCAGAAACCCAACTCTATACAAAGACGATGAAAAATTAAAGAGTGCCAAAGAAGGAGGTTATGTCCCGGACACACGATATGTCCTACATGACATAGACCAGGAGGCCAAGGAGCAGGCCCTTTTGTACCACAGCGAGCGGCTTGCCATTGCATATGGGCTGATCAGCACTCCTGCCAGGACACCCTTAAGGATCATTAAAAACCTACGCGTGTGTGGTGATTGCCACAACGCTATAAAGATTATGTCTCGGATCGTTGGGAGAGAGCTTATTGTCCGTGACAACAAGCGTTTCCATCACTTCAAGGATGGAAAGTGCTCCTGTGGTGATTACTGGTAAATATGAATTGATGTCTTCCCATCTCAACAAAGATTTCTCGAAACTTTTGGATTAAAGAGGTCTTAAGCAACCACCGTATTTTTATATGTTTCGCAATAATACAGTATCAGTTTACAGTACAGAGTCTGAAGCTCAGCAAACTTCGCTTGCAAAGAAATAATAACACAACAGGAAACAATCTGGGATCATCGCTTATGGATGCGTCGTAGGCATCTAACAAAGCCTTAAAGTACTTGTCATCATAGTGATGAACTCATCTACATCAACCAAGCCATCTCCATCAGTATCCACAGCCCTCACCATTCTCCGACAGTCCTCCAAACTGCACCTCTCCCCAAGCCGCTTCAGCACTTCCAACACCTCCTCCGAACTGATCTTCCCGTCCCCATTTAAATCAAAAGTCCTAAAGGCACTATGTATCTCTGCCTTCTTGACTCCGCCATCTTTCCTGTGAGCTTCCACAAACTCCTTGAAATCGATAAACCCATCTCCATCCAGGTCAGCAGCTCGGAAAATCTTGGGAACCTCAGTTAACATGTTTTCCTTACCTAATGCTTTGAGAATTACTTTATACTCCTGTTGGGATATCTTCCCGTCCATGTTGGAGTCAAATCTATCAAATACCCGCTTAAGCTCATCCATGTTGGGCTGGTAAACCGGCATCATCCCAGATCGTTGCCTGTCTTTCGACGAGAATAATCTTGATGGCTGAGGCGAAAATCGCCTCTTCGACAGATTGTACTTGAGATTAAGGAAACTGGTGCTGGACATGTTTCTTGCTACGGTCTCTTATTGCGCAAGAGCAAGTAAATTTATAGTCCATCACCCTATGGCCTTATCAACGGAATCAGATTTCCTCTAGTTGTCCTGTTGATATGAAACTTGTGAAATGAGATATTCTTATTCTTAAAGCCAAGATGGCATCAGAGGCACTTGTTAAAAGCAAGTGTTCTGAGAATCTCCAAAGAAAAAAAATGCCCAGGTAACATTTGGTATCAAGCTTTGCGCATTAACGAAGGTATTCGAGGAACAACTTGCCTCCCTTTCGAGTAAATTCTCTAATGATTTCCAGCCAAATGAAGCCTTTTGTCTTTGATAAGTTTGTAGTTGATGTATTATGATTTATGTTTGTGAACTCTCAGTTGGCTACAAATCTTTAGTGAACAAATATTTCTTATGTTTTTTTTATTGGAATATTTCTTATGTTTTGATAATCATTAAATAATATTTGGTAGAAACAAAATGAAATTGAAAGAAAAAAATTCAATGGAAATGTTTGTATTGTGTTTTTATTTATCATGAAAAAACCAAATAAGTTATTTCATATGGAAAAGGATCCGGTGCAAAGTTAATTTTTTGGTACAAAATATAAACTAATCATAGCCCTTGATCTTATGAGTTGAATAGATGAGATTAAATCTTAATTTTTGGTATTTTTATTGGTGACGAATTTTAAAATAAAACTGACGAATTATGTCGTCTTTTTATTTTTCGGCTTGAAAAGTGACGAACTATAAAATAAACTGACGAATTATAAAATGATTTTGACAAATATTGTATTTTGTATTAAAATTTAACTTTATACCTGATCTTAACCCTCAAACATTATTTAATAAACTTTTTATTTCCTATCCAAAAAAAATTAAATTCATTTCAATCCCCATGGGTAAATTTAGTTTTCATCAATTTATTAATTTCTTATTTTCGTTTTGCAGATTTATTCATTTATTTATTATGGAAAAGTATACATTGATGTCCAAAACTACCGATCATTTCCAATTGAATGTTCAAACTATTGATTTTTTCAATCAAGGGCAAAATAAAAAATAAATTGACAAATTTTAAAACATCGAGCACCCTAACTACACCGTGATTAAATTACTAATTCAATCATGTGAACCATGTTAATAACGACTCAATAAAAAGGTCTATTGGTGCAAAATAAGAAATATCGATTTTAATACGTTAAGAGTTTATGGTGAGATTGTCGGGTAATTATCAATGAGGTTCACATGGTTGAGTTCATAATTTAATCACGATGTAGCTACGGTTCTCGGTGTTCAAAAATTTATCAATTTATTTTTTATTTTGCGTTTGATTGAAAAAATTAATAGTTTTCAATTGGAAAAAACTGATAGTACTGTACCAATCTGTATTTTTCCCTATTTATTATTAATTTACTCTTAATTCGCAAGCCCTAATTCTGCCCTGCGTTTTAGCCGACTGCTGTTGGAGAGAAGTAGCGATGAAGCTGTTCGAGATCAATGGAAGGGAGACACTCGCGCTTGCCCTTTTCACAGACGTCACTAATTCCAAGTAACTACTACTACTTACTCTCCCCTCACTGCCATGGATTGTTGTAACTCATAAAGTTTCGATCTTGCTTGTAGATTTTATCTATTTGTGTCTGAATCCGAATTGGGTTGCTGGAAGTTAGAACAAATTTAAGTCTTTTATATCCTGGTGTCATTCGATTTGGTTCGTTTTCCTTGTGTATCATTTGTTTAGAATTTTTCGAAATGCTTAATGATGATGTGTCTAACCTTGTGTAGAATTAGGACATTCTTACGCCAATGGCTTATGTTGCCGATTTAGGATAGAAATCCATTTGGGTTTACGAATTTAATCGCAAATGGGATAAACTCTTTGTGAGTGAATCATCATTCAGCTGATAAAGTCATGCATATTGTGACTTATTTTGAAAGAGCGAGGGATCTTTGCGAAGCTGTAGTTTTTTTTCAATCTATAATAAGATGCTACTTAACATTTTCTCGCCTGACAGTGTCGGAGCTTTTAGAGTAGTGTGGCTTGCACTTGATTTTCTTAGTTTGATCTGAAATGGTGGACGACTTTCACTTCTCGACTCCTGTTTCTGAGTGACGGGTTTTGTTGGGAACTTTTAGTTTAACGGAATGAGTTAGAAGTTGCGATATAGGCCTGCTGCTACTTTGCTACAATCGAAGCTATGGATGTTCCTTTTCATCTAAATATATGATAATTATACAGAGAACTGGTCGAGCTAATGCAAGCTGGAACTCTGGATCCCGAGGTTGGGTTTCTCAACGCCTCACTCGTAAGACCCCTAAAAAATTCCGACTTTGATCCACAGTACATTTCAAATAGCAATATTTATTATCGGATGTTTCTGACACTTCCGGAAAAATTCATGAGCCAGATCCCCGACGTGTTTCCTGTCCTAGCTGCTACACATAAAACGCTTGTGTCCAAATCAAGAGACGCGTTGAGAACGCGCACGCCTCATTCGGAACTTGTTTACAACTACTCAGGATCTAAGCATGTAAGTGTCTTTTGCGGTGGCTTTGGCTTTGTATTTCCAATTTGTGAAATGAGTACTGCTGGGACTAAACCTTTATCAGATCTCAGAGTCTTTGAAAAGATGTGGGATCTCTGAAAATACCAGTTACATCCTCGTAGCTCGATTCAATGCTACAACTAATGAAGTAAGAATTTATATCTCAACAAAGTGCGAATGTTTCGTCTTTTTTTTCACGTTAATTTTGAAGTTGTTTTTGTCCTAGATGAAAGCCGTTGAAGAACTAGTTAAAGGAAAAGAGATCGATTTGGAGGAGTTGATGAACAAAGCAAACCAAGCTCAGATACTCAAGGTATGAACATGAACTCAGTTGCTGCTACATTTTGTTTCTCCTCATACAATAAACAAGCTTGTTGATAAGTTGAAGTTTTCTCTTCTACAGCACTACAAGATAACTAGCCAAGAACTAGCGATTTCATCGCTTGCTGATGCCATCACTTGCCGCATTGCTGTTCGCGATGCCTTGTGACTCGAATGGCGACCATGTCCTGTAATACTAATTTAGCTCCTTGTTGTTCTGCAAAAATGATTGAAAACCCACAAATATAAAATAATTATTTGTATTTTTATCCGACATAAAATGTACTTCATTTTGGCACCACTATGCTCATGCAGCAGTCAATGTTTCCTAGCAGGTAACTTGAAGTTCACTGTACTTTTTTTTTGGATGGGTGGGTACAATTAATTGAGTATAAGATTGTCTAAGCTCATAGCTATCATCTAGTACAATTTTTCTAGAAATTGAAGTGCGGTCTCGTGAGACACCTCCACCCATCCAAGTCTCTTGACATCATATATCCACCACTGAAGCGCAAGTCTCATCAGACATCTCTGCCAATCTGCCCTTCTTTCGACACCATTTATCACCACTGAAGCGCAACTCTAAACTTCATTAACCTACAAGATACAACTTACGTTCACTGTACTTAAATATAGTAAAATAAAGTTCAGTACAGTTTATCAAATTTTGTTCAATTATATTTGTTAATTTAGAAACATTTTTTTTAACTCGAGCTCAATTTTGGATGACTTCCAAATTGACTCGGAAATTAAAAAGAAAAAGTATCAACCACATTTGCACAACTTGGAAAAAAATTCATGAAAAATATAATCTTTAATGATGGCAACTTGTAAAAATGTTGGTATCCAACAAACCATCGACTTTTAATTCCAATTCCAACACATGAGCAAATGCATATATCATAAAGAAAATATATTAAAAAAATTATTGGCTACTTGCATCACAAAAACGTGTTTCATGTCTCTGTTTAGAAACCCAATATAGTAATATCGATGTACTGTTATAGTATATACTAAATGAAGCACATGTGAAAATCAATCTTATAGTAATACACAAATAGCTCAAAAGTCAATACTTTTACTCGACGTAAAACACCTTGATTTTTGTCTGTAACATTAGTGGACATATTATAATATACACTTAAAATTGTGATCATAAGAAACAATTTTGACCTATCAAATTTCAATTCTAAAATCTCACCTACCATTTCCTTCAAATAAAGGGAGTACAAAATTAGATAGCAAGTTTTTTTTTTTTTTTTGCATATGCCCTTAGAATAATATCTGATGATTAATTAGGTGTTGATTTAGAGTGCTTTTTTTATTGATGGGTATAATTGATTAAGTATAAAATTGTCTGAGTTCATAGCTATCATCTAGTATAATTTTTTAAAAATTGAAGCGCGATCTTGTGAGACACCTTCATTTATCACCACTGAAGCACAACTCTAAACTCAATCATTTCGGAATGAAAATCCATGACTAGAACACAATCACTAACCCCTACAAGATATAACTTACGTCCACGCCTAATCCTAAACGGAATTATTAAAAGTTCACATCAAAGATGAGACTAATGACACTTCCAATAATTGAAAGATAATATGCTTTTGGTGGAGTTTGAACCATTAACTTGTAATATACAAAACAATGTGCTTAACCAACTCAATCGCCACTACGTGGGGTTCCATTGCTTGCGGAAGTGCTGAGTTTCAAACTTATACTCTTTGCCGATAGTAACAGTAATAAAATGAAGGTGTGAAAATTACTGTATTACCAGACAAAAAATCAAATTAATTTTTGTTTACAGCTAACTTCATCTCTTTGCCGATATTCCCAGAAAAAAAAATCGATGCTTCACCAGATACTTTGAGCATTAGCAGAACCAGACACCGATGATTCACCAGACACAATCTCCATCGACGTCATCCACTCCCTCATTACCTCATCACTCCCGCCAAAATCCCACATTCCCGTAGCCCCAAAATCCGATGTCGTCCCACATTGTTGCTGCTGTTCTTGTTCCTGTTGTTGTAATCGTTGCTGCTGAGGAGAGTCAGAGCACTCTGCAGCCGGGTTATAATCTTCAAACGGGAAATTCAGCTTAGCTCTCGGCCCGCGGAACTTAAACGCGGCGCGATCGTAAGCTCGCGCCGCGTCTTCCGCGGTCTCAAACGTTCCGAGCCAGACCCGCACAGCTTTGTGCGGATCACGAATCTCGGCCGCCCATTTTCCCCACGGCCTCTGCCTCACTCCCCTGTAATGCCTCATCCCATTTTGATTGCTCTGTTTTTTCATCCTCTTCGATCCTCCTCCCAACGCCGTCGTTTTGCTTTTAACACTCTTTACTTGCGGCTGTTCAGCTTCAGCTGTTTCCAGATTTGGCGCGAAGAGATTGCAGCCCAAGCAGTCACTCAGCTTGCAAAACTGACACGTGTCACTGTTGGAAGATATCGACCAGACGCTTCCAGCACTTTCTGATTCATAGCTTGTTGTGTAACTGTTTCCTCCGCCGGTGACGACGTTGGTCAAGGCGGCGACCATGGCGGCTACCTCCTGATCGTTTGTGATTCTGAAGCTCGGAGCTGCGGCGAATTTCGTGTTCGATGCATCCATTTTTAAATTTCTCTCTCTGAAGTCCGTGCTCTGTTTTTGTGTGTTGTTGATGTTTTGGATAATGAAGATTTTATTTTCTCTCACTGTATTTATAGACAACAGGCGTGTGCGAGACACGTGGCACGAAAGTGTTGCCAGCTATGGTAAACACCGTTCACACGCGGTACGACTACGACAGTCTCGCACGTGCGATTTATTGAAGTAGTGAATTGGTATAAATTTTAATGAAAATTATAAATTAAACCTCAAACTAATATCTCTAATTTTATTTATTTGTTTAAAATACGATCAAAAAATAAAATAATTATTCTTTCGGTCTAAGTGAGTGAAGATGATATTGTTTTATTAATTATTTATGGAGTTTAGTAGCGAGAAAATCAAAATGTTCACAATTTTCTAAAATTTAATTTTTTTTAAAAATTAAAATAAGTGAAGTACGAGTCACCTGGGGTACCAGGTGGGGGCGTTTGTCTGGCTAAGTGTCTTACTGTCGGATGAGGGTCGGTGCTCTGGAGAGTTCGTTAGCAACTTTCAGTTTGAATTGACTAAAAAGGTCAACGCGGTTCCATTGAACACTCCAGTACCGTTGAGTTCAGTTTAAGAAACTCCTTCTAGAAACACTTTTTTCACACTGATTTTAACAGGCCCAGCTTGATTCGGAAGTTCAACGGCCCAACACATTAGTCAACTGTCCATTACTAATCAGGCCCAATACATTCTTTTTCTTCTTTTTTTTTTAAGGGAAAAAGTACACTGACATGAACTATCATTATTTTTAATTGAAGGTCCAAACTATCAATTTTTTCAATCTAGAAAGTCAAAAATAAATTGATCAATTTTTGAACACCGAGCACCGTAACTTCACCGTGATTAAATTACGAACTCAATCATGTGAACCATTTTGAAAATAACACAATGATCTCATCATCAACTCGTAACGTAATAAATCGATCTTTCTTCTTTAACACCAATACACTTTTTTTTATTGAATCGTTTTTAACGGGATTCGCATGATTGATTGGGTTTGTAAGTTAATCACAATGAATCTACGGTACTCGGAATTTGTATGTCTTTCTTCTTTTTTTATTCATAATACATTCCTTTGATTATTCATGGTATAATGTTACATGGCTTTGAAGATGAATTATAATTCCCAAACAGCATAGTCATTGCCTGAAGTAGCAAGCTTGGAGCCTGGAGGGAGGAGGCCACCAAGGTCTCGCACGTGCGATTTATTGAAGTGAATTGGTATAAATTTTAATGAAAATTATAAATTAAACCTCAAACTAATATCTCTAATTTTATTTATTTGTTTAAAATACGATCAAAAATTAAAATAATTATTCTTTCGGTCTAAGTGAGTGAAGATGATATTGTTTTATTAATTATTTATGGAGTTTAGTAGCGAGAAAATCAAAATGTTCACAATTTTCTAAAATTTAATTTTTTTTTTAAAATTAAAATAAGTGAAGTACGAGTCACCTGGGGTACCAGGTGGGGGCGTTTGTCTGGCTAAGTGTCTTACTGTCGGAAAAGGTTCGGTGCCCTGTGGAGAGTTCGTTAGGAACTTTCAGTTTGAATTGACTAAAAAACAGGTCAACGCGGTTCCATTGAATACTCTAGTACCCTGGAGGAGTTAAGTTTAGGAAACTTCCTTCTTTTAACACTTTTTTCACACTGATTTTAACCAGTCCGGCCTGATTCAGAAGTCCAACGGCCCAACACATTAGTCAACTGTCCATAACTAATCTGGCCCAATACATTCCTTTGATTATTCATGGTATAGGATAAATATAAGGTGAGAAGTTAGTATTTTGGTGAGAAATAAGAAGTTAAATTAGCCATTAGATCTAAGATCTGACGGTTGTTAATAATTATTATTTTTACTATTTAATTAATTGCTAATTGTGGTTTAAAGAGTATTATCGGAAGAACAGATTATGCATCTCAACCAAACCCCAAAACAATTCGTCTCTTCATCTCTGGATTTCATCTCACCACCGACGCCTCCGCCGATCAGATTTCCCGCTTCCAACAATTAGAAATTGTCGCCGGCTCGTCAATGTTTTTGCAAAATCGGATTTCGGAGTTATAAAAATTATAAGTGAAAGGCGATGGAGGGGGTTTGAGGAAAGAATCAGGCGAAGGGAGTGAGATGCGAAGAGGAAGTGAAGATCGTAAAAAATGCAAGGGATTCATCAACAACAGCAGCAGTTAGCAGCTCGTTCGCTTTGCCGAAGGACGGTGTCGTCGGAGCGGAGGATGACGAGTTGGCGAGGCTCTCGGCGCTGAACTCGCTGCAAAGAGCGATTGTCTACCCGCCCAATTCACTCCTGGGGGCATTCGATGGATTACACAAGAAAAACCCTTAAAAACCCTTAAAAACCCTTGTCCATATAGAGTTTTGAATAAACTGCATTTTCAGCATGCACCAGGGATTACACAAACCTTAAAAATTCCCAAAATTGCTGCATAAATATGAATTTAAAAGAACATGAACACAAGATCAGTTATGCAGTATAATATGTAGCATCTGCATTACAATACGCAATAGTAATGGATTATAATACGTAGTAACTGTGTTATAATACGTAGCAACTGTGTTATGAGATATAACCCACATGTCTACGAATCATGATCAATATAGTAATCATGATCCATATACTACAAACTATGAGCTACAAATTGAGATATGATGTATCAATTATGAAATACGTATTATGATTAATATACTACGAATTATGACACATTACCTATTATGGCTACGAATTTTAGCACACTAACCAATCGACGGTGCGGAGGCTGGGCTGGGTGGACAGCGCGGAGGCTAGTTTGGGAGATCTTGAATTCATTGTTATCCCATCTCGAATCGACACTGGCTGGGCTGGGCGGACGGCGTGGAGGCTAGGCGATTTGGAATTCTTTCAATACCTTCATGTCTGATCTCGAATCGCCGCTGGCTGGGCTGAGGCACGAAGGTTGGGCGGGGCAGACGGCGCTGCAGAAGCGACGCTGCCCAGAGGATTCAGATTCGCATTCACGAGATCGAAGGTTTGAGGGAATTAGTTTATGACTAAATTACCTCAGCAAGCGTCGGTTAGGTTAATTTGGAATATTATTTGTGTGTAATCTGGACTATTGATTAAGAAGGATCAATAGCCTGTATTAATTTTTATTTCTCACCATAAGTCTACTTCTCACCAAATCTTAACCGTCACGGTATAATGTGACATGGCTTTGATGATGAATTATAATTCCCAAACAGCATAGTCATTGCCTGAAGTAGCAAGCTTGGATCCTGGAGGGAGGAGGCCACCAAGGTCAAGCCTTGGACCAATTTTCATGACGATCTTTTCGTCGATGGCAGCCATGTAGAGGTCGGCGTCGGATGCTATGATGCGCACTGCGCTGCTTGGCTTGATGTTGCTCCGATTTCTGACCGAAATGAGCTTGGTGATCTCATTCTTCAGTCCCCAATTGAAATAGTGATCATAAAACTGCATTCACAAATAGGAACATATCTTAAGCATCGCAGCTTACAAAATGTGAATTTATGTGTAAATCTATTCGAAGTAAAGTTAATTCGACTTACTATGGATGGAGTGCCTGGGTGAGTGAGTATGTAAGTGTATCCCTGCATAACTTTATCGGAAGGAAAGGGCCAGAGATTCTGCGTCGAGCCAGTATCATGATTATCGACGAAAGTCACTGCATTTTGAGGCATCACGCCAATAAGCCCAGGAGCACGACCGTTTGAGTCCTTAAGCCGTCCTAGCTCACCCAAAACCGCAGCTTGTAAAATTCCTTTAGTAGTGAAATCAAAGGCATTCAGAACTCCTGCACCAGCCGAGTTCACCCAATTAGCCAGCTCGCCTCGATGCCTATCCTGGCTATAAACCGGCTTCCCATCATTTCCATAGTCCAACGAGTTCCACACCTCCCCCACCGCGAACTTAGGATTTGTATTTTCAATGTACATCTTCGTGTACTCTGCAGCATAGCCTTTGGAAAAATCAAATCTCCAGCCATCAAACCCGATCTCTGACTTGAGCCAGTTCATCCAGTCAGATAACTCCCTTTGGACTTGGGGATTCACATGGTCAATATCCGGAGCAGCGTCGTAATGATCACCTGAGTCCTGATTGCCTTGGCCATTTGAATAAGCGACGTCGTCCTTGCAGATAAATGATGGACCCCAATCGAGGCGGTTGTCGGATGTCCCTCCTTCGAAAATGCAGTAAATGCCTCTATCATCCTTCCTCTCCGCCGTTCTGTGGTTGATTACAATATCAGCAATAACTTGAATCCCGTTGGCATGAAATGCACTGATCAATGCTTTTAGATCATTCTTGTTTCCATATTTGGATGCATCGAGATCATACAGCCTTCCAGGTAAGTATCCTGTTCAAATCATACAACACCTACCATCAATTCATAATCATTTCCGTGGATAACAACATGATACAATTCTTTTATTTCAATTCAATTTCAATTTCAGTTCAGGTCATACCATTTTGGTAGATAACAACATGACCTCTAAATTTGGAAGTTACCTTCATCGGAGGCAGCCTGAGAAGGAGGAGGGAGCCAGACATGGGTGATGCCAGAAGCGGCGAGTTCAGCAGCAGAGGCCTTGAGGGAATTGTACAGGCCTCCTTCCTTTTTCCATGATACCCAGTTGAAGCCCTGAACACACAATTAGCACCAAAGTTGAGACACTGGCTGAAGCAAATGAAAACAAGTAAGAGGAGAAGTGAGGGATGTACCTGGAAGAGAACTTGGGAAGAGGTGAAGGTGGGTATCAAGGAGGCGAAGATGAGGACGAGGATGGAGAGGTGAGAAGCCATTTCAGGGTGGCCAGAGGAGACGATCAGATATCAATGGAGAGTTCTTTAACACTAATCTGATTATATGGAGAAAGGACACAGCAGAACGTGAAAAAGGGTATCGAGTGTTTGACTAAGCAAATCAACTTTTGTATCCTTGCTTGGAATATGACACCATTTTGAGGCTTCTTGTGTGCCATGAGTTTGTTTCTTTGCTTGGGTGTCAAATAACTAGTTAAAGAGTGTCTACTGTGATAAACATTTTGAGATTCTGAAAGAACTGCTGGTGTGAAAGTATGACTAATAAATCGGGGAAAAGAGTGGCTTCAAAATACAACCATATAATTGAAGACAGTGACTCATGAGCCACAATTATCGGCAATCCGAACAACATCTGATTATCTAACACAGTAAAAGCTTCATCTGCAACAATAATTTGATTAATTCAAATATTACATCTTACAAACAATTGCTCTCTAGTCCTGAAAAACATTTACTAATAATATAAATCTAAAATCTGATGAAGGAAAGTAAAGCCGAGTACAAAAATCTAAACCTGAATTCGAGCAGCGTAGATCTGACAGCAATCAGGGATGACATCGCCTCATCCGAGTTCGTCGACCTCTTCAGACCACTCCCACACAAATCCATCAATCCACAACAAACGCCAAACAGCGCTTCAACCTCGTCGGCAATCGACCGGGACAGTCGCTGTAAAATCGTAAAAAATTCGATCCAGATAAAATCCAAAATCGTCACGATTGAAACCCTCGCGTCGAATGAGCCAAACGGTGATGATAGTGACCAATACGACACCGTGTCATGCTGTTTTGGATGACGTGGTCTGCACTTTGTGCCTTGTGCGACGTGGCGGTGCACATATGGCTATGGTGCCACGATGGACTAGTGGGATATAGTATATACTACCTTCGTCAGACGTGTTATTTTTGGGCTGTTATTGGGCTCGATTGAAATAAATTTTCGGCCCAACCAGTCACTCATATGCAATAATTTTTCGGATAATTATTCACTTGAATTTTTATCATTGTGCAAAGAGTGATGCTTAATGCTTTATTTCTTTTTTTTTGATATATTAATGCCTTATTTCTGATGCTATGGTTTTATCACCAATGTGAAAAAATAGAGCACAACAGAAGCACAGGCAGTCAGAAGATGGAAACTGAGAATATTCTTACGCAGTATAACTTTGATACTATTCAAATAAGCACTGTTGATTCAAATCGTTAATCGTTATTAATCATTTATTTCGTTACTAATCATCTCCAACATCACACCCTTCGTCACAGAAAAACAAATTTGCTAATCTAAAAGAGGCAAAATCAGTCGCCAAAGAGGAAAAATGTTGTAATGTATCTACCTAAAACTAATCAAAACTCAATTCGAGTGTCACACTTCTTATAGTCACTCGTTTTAGTACTATGTGACTTCAACAGATTAAATGAAAATGTATAGTTCTACAAATGTCTAAATTTTACAATAAGAAAATCTCAATTCTATGCGTCATGCTCGTTTTAGTACTATATAATGTTAGTGTTCAAATCAAATAGTTAATACGAGTCGTTAGTCGTTGTTAATCGGTATTTCGTTACACCTATTATCTCACTTGCTAACAAGCTCACACCCTTAATCACATCTAAACTTTAACATATTTGCATATAAGCTAAAACAAAAACTCACTTAAGAGTGTCACATGTATCTTATAGTCACACAAATCAGCACAATGCGACTTAATGTGAAGTCGCATTATTGTGCTAAAAATAACTCAAACTCTCTACCCAAAAGTAACGTACACTATAAATGTCATGACTTATATGAAGCTCTTAGTTCCTCACCAAATGAACTATAATAAAAATCATGTGTTGCATCATCCATAACATGCTAATTAAAGAACATTACTGTCACACCATTCAAGTGTTTTGTGACATAAATAAGGCAAATTTATGATGATTATATAGAGTAAAGATCACATATGAGAAATGGTAGTTATGGTGAGAAATGAGAACTAATCTCATTTGTTCATCTTTATTATCAATGGTTATGATTAGATTTAATTAAATTACATAATTTGTATCTTTTCAAACGATTCTTCGTAGCAGTACATTATTCGTACCTTTTCAACGGATTATTCGTAGCATGCATATACATGAAGCTACGAAGAATCCTTTGAAAATGTACGAATAATGTATTAATTCTCATTTCTCACCATAACTACCACTTCTCACCAGAACTGAACTCTTATTATATATATATATTCGATTTAAATAAGTGAGAAATAGAATTAACCTTAAATGTAAATAAAATTGTCTTCCTTAATTAATGCATTAATTGTTTCAATCAAGCTTTAAGCATCAAGCTGCATCGAACTTTACCTCGTCCGCATAGATGATTAAAATCAACAAAGAAGACGAGTAACGTCAAAATGAGTCATCAGAAGTCATGATCAAACACCAAACATTATTCTCAGTCTCAGCATCAACTTTGCCACGATGATACTAACCAACATGAAACACCATTACACTCCAGAGTCAGCTCAGGTGTCGTCCTCGTCGGGATTGGTCTCCGCGCCAGAGCCACATTAATGGTTGTTCATAGCCGAGTCACGAATCGAGCACCCCACCACATGCGCCCATTGCTTCAGCAGCATCTTCGCCATCACCGGATCATCACCTGCTCGATCAAAACGATAATCAAAACACACCCATATAACAACTATCAAAAAAAAAAAAAAAACACACCCATATAATAAAAATCCAATCTTGAAGACAAAAAAACAATCGAATTGTGTTATCATTCTACCTGAGCTCACCCGAAAGGTACACGGCTCGGATCCCGAGTAAGCAGCAGCAGAAGAATCAGCGTTGGTGGACAACGAGGAAGATCGGCTGAGCTTTCCGACAACCTCGTAGTAGAGGTGCAAAGCAGGGAGTGTTTGCAACAGTTTAGGATTCGGTTTAGACCGATCGAAAGAGAAGCCCAATTCAAAGCAAGCCTTGAGCTCATCGACGTCGTGGTCGGTGATGCTCACTTGGCTGGTCAAACTAGTCAACGACTTTGATCTACGCAGCATCGTCTTCCTCTTCTGCTCCCAAGCCAGCTCTCGATCGACATCAGGAGCGAAGCAGCTCAGCGTCTTCTGCAGCGGACGCGAGGAGCTGATCGGCTGCGGGGTCGGGATTGGTTTTGGGGCTGACATATCGGATTCAGTTTAGAGAGAGAGAGAGGGAGAGAACATCCGCTGGCGACAGATTTAATGCCCTAACTAGTATGGGACTTGGGGATGAAGCGGAGAGCTTTTGTCCAATAATATTACGACACGTGTAATATTATTTGTCTGAACATTGTTGTGGATGTTATTTTGAATAATAAATAAATTACTGTAAATGTTTTTTTTGTTTGCCACAAAGTAATTAAATTTTAAGAAGTGAATGTTCTAGACATAGTATAAACGGTTAGAAATTGTTCTTCTAATAAAATAATAATTTTGAATTTGAAATAGTTTAAGTTCAGTAAAATTTGGAATTTCTATCTAAGCACTTAATTAATTTGAGTTAAATATCTTATATTATTAAATCAAAAATCTAAGTAATTTAATTAAGTCATTAAATTAAGTTTATCAATTTAATTCTCTTATGTTTATCAAGTTAAATTTTCATTTAGTTGACCCCTCTTATAATCAATATTTAATTGACATTATTATTTTTTGGTATAAGAAAATGGCATACAAAGACTTGAAGAACAGGAAGAAACAACACAACAACAGTACAATCGACCAACTAATACTGGAACAGAACATTCAAACTAGAAAACTAATCCAAGCAAAGTTAGTCAATCCATCTACTGGTCAGTTATCTTCGCACAGAGCTTCAAGGTTCAATGTCGCACTTCGTGTATAAGAACTAATAAGTTATCGTGTTATACTTGTCAGGCATAAGAAAATATCGTACGTAATCATCGTATAAATTCTCACTTCATCCAAGCGTATAACTTGGCATTGCTATACTAAATCTAAACAAAAATAAATTTTGAAATCAGTTTGCAAAAAAAAAAGGAAAGCAAATATAGAAAGCTTGAGAGGCACATCTTGATTTTAAATGATGCATGGTACACTACATATTATAAGCATATATGAGTAATTAATATCATCAGGCGTCTTGGAATTTGATAAGGAATAAGGTGGTGTTTTTAAATGTTAAAATTTGTGCATGGAGGGACAAGCTTAATAAATTAGTGAAACTCGAACATTAATTTCATTCATCTACCACAAAATTCAAACTCAAGTCTACTTGAATAAGACATTGAAGCCAGATCTGATGCAAAGTAATTTTTGGTGTAAAATATAAAATTTGTCAAAATCATTTTATAATTCGTCAGTTTATTTTATAATTCGTCAAAATTTGAGCCGAAAAATGAAAAAGACGACATAATTCGTCAAGTTTATTTTATAATTCGTTACACACAAAAAACTCAAAAAATCAAGATTTAATCTCATCCATTCAATCACAAGATCAAAGGCTATGGTTAATTTGTATTTTGTACCAAAGTATCAACTTTATACATGATTCTTTTCCTAATATATTAATGTAATCATATATGCAATATCGCGTTTTATCAACCTTTTTCACATTTTCTGTTTTCAATTCGGTCCAAAAGTTTTATAAAACAAAATCGGTCCAAAAGTGTAGCTTAACACTTGTGACTTGCATATTCTCTTTAGTCTTTTCATCAATGCCCACATAACTTTGACCCGAAAGGGAATGGGCCTTACGGCCCATTTACAGAACAAACTCGTCGTTCATGGCCCATTTAACCTCCTTTTGTTTTTTCCTCACAATAAAATAAATAATAATTTGACATACCAATTAAATATCATGGCCATTAAATTCATTACAACTGTCCAATCCTCCGACAAGTCCAAACCAAGACCAATCCACATATTATTATAAGAAAAGGTACTTATTTTATTCAGATAAATCTCATAACATGATCTACAAAATGATGCAGCCCACCTTCACCATTCCACATATTATTATAAGAAACGGTACATAAAGGTTTATTTTTCGAAATTAAAGTTATACTCCGTATAATTTTTTTTTTGATGGAGCTAGAATTGGTTAGGTTAGTATCTGCTCTTTTGCGGAAATGAGGACTTAAACCCTAACTTCTTAAGAGCGTAGGAGGGAATGGCGCCAATGCGCCAAACCACGTTGCCTCTATACTCCGTATAATTTAAACTAATGAGATTTGGATGATGTAAAATAAATTGAACTATTGATTATTTAATGTAACATTTGGAATGATGTAATTTTGGAATAATTTTTTAAAATAAAGTAGTAAAATTTAAAAGCTAATTATCTCCGGAAATAGTAATTATCGATCAGCCGCATTGCACTAAAAATCCAAAAGTGACCCAAATGGAAAAAAACAAGAAACCAAACTTTCACCGAAAAATAATTATTAGTTGAGCGGCCAAATTAAAACACACGTAACCGTCTCCCATTGGCTGTCCATCGCTCTCAATCCGCAAACTCGCGCTGATTGGTCCACGTTGTCGAATCCGATAACCCATTGTCCCATTCTTTCAATTATTGCTCAATAGAATACCAAAGCTGCTTTCTTTCTTTTTTGCTTTGCTTTCACTGGTTTAGATTTATATATGTGATTGAAATGGGGCAGGCTTGTGTTCTGAAATCGTGACTCGTGTTCCAGATAGCTTCAGACACTTGTCCTCCTTGGTCGATTCGGTTGACAGGTAATTTTTAGGGTTCTAGTTTTCAGATTCTGTTGATGTTTTCAGGTTCCCGATTTGGGGCTTTTTTTTAGGGTTTTGTTTTTATAGGGTTTGAGTTTAGATTTGATATTGAGATGTTTTTTCGTGGCCGGGTTTTCGAATTCAGCTTCTGATCTGTTGATCTGGTTTCAAAGTTGTGATATTTGATCTTGTCTGATTCATGTGTTGGTCATGCTTTTGCTTTTTGTGTATAGATTTGATTCAGTCGAGTTTTTGAAGTGAATAGACTTTTGTGAATTTGTAGATTTTTGTGTATAATTTTATTTAGATGTTGAAGTGATTAGATTTTTGTGAATTTTGTGGATTTGATGGAGTTGATCTGGTGTTTGACTGGCAGATATTGAGTGATTGTAAGTTGAAAAAAAAATATACAAGTTAAGCTTATTTGGAGGCTTTTAAGCTTCAGATGGGATCATACATGAATTACAAGAATTTCGGTGAAGGGTCGCAGATGGACGGAGGTAGCGGGAAGCCTGAGTTTCCGATAGTTAGGCAGTCGTCGATACTTGGATTAACCTTCGACGAGCTTCAAACCACGTTCAGCGGGCTAGGGAAGGATTTCGGCTCGATGAACATGGATGAGCTTTTGAAGAGTATTTGGTCAGCCGAGGAAACTCAGAATGTTTCTTTGATGGGAGTTGCTGGTGGAGAAGGGAGTAGTTTGCCCAATGGAGGGTTGCAGAAGCAAGGCTCGCTCACGCTGCCCAGGACTATAAGTCAGAAGAAAGTTGACGATGTGTGGAGGGACTTGTTTGTGGAAAATGTTGCGCAGAAGGATGGTTTGGGGGATGAGAGGATGAGGAGTTTGGAGCGGAGACAGCAGACTTTGGGGGAGATTACGTTGGAGGAGTTTTTATTTCGAGCTGGAGTGGTCAGGGAGGAAGACCCGAAACCAAGTGACAAAATGAACACTAATGGATTTTACAGTGGCAATGTAGTGCAGGTCAACAACGGCGTAGGATTAAACTTTCAGCAGCCAAACCAAAACATGGGATTAGTCCCTACGACCAACGTTCCCGATAACAATATTGGAGTCAATATCAGCAGTGGGTACGCGTCTAACTTGACTACTGTAAGGCCATCTCAGCAGGTGCAAGTAAAGCCACAAAATCAGAATCATCTCCCAATTTTCCCCAAACAAACAAACTTATCTTTTGCCTCTCCGGCCAGACATTTAGTCAATGAGTCTCCCCACATGAGCAGCCCTGTGAATCGAGTTGGAGCTGCAAATCACACTCCTATAAGTCCTCATATTCACAACGGTATGGAAATAAATAACATGATGGGGTTAAGAGGTGGAAATAACAAGGTCCTGATTAGTCCTGCACCAGTTAAGAATGCTTTGGATATGATGGGACAGAACAACGTAGACTCGTCCCCTTTGTCATCATCTCCGTACGCTTATAATGGTATGAGGGGCAGAAAGCGCACAGCCACGTTGGAGAAAGCGATTGAGAGAAGGAACAGGAGAATGATTAAAAATAGGGAATCAGCAGCTCGGTCCAGAGCTAGAAAACAGGTACATTTTTATATAAAAAAAACATCACTATACACTCACTCCCTTAGTATTTTTCGGGTTTAATTTTTGGTACATCTCATCTCGAGTGTTTAACCCTTTCTGCTATACACAGGCCTACACGACAGAACTAGAAGAAGAAATTGCAAGGCTTAAGGAAATAAATGAAGACATGCAGAAGAAACAGGTACACCTCATTCATAAGCTTTCTGAATCGTTACTTACACTGTAAAACTCCCGATAATTTTTATCGAGCATTTGATAACCTGACTTTCGAATTTCTGCAGGCAGAAATCCTCGAAATGCAGAAAAACCAGGTAAATGCGTCTCTGTCGACCCTCGTCTAATTTTTTGCCTCATGACGGACAACATTGTTTCTCGATATTTATTTGGGCACTTATTGTAACAGATGGTTGAGAAGATGAGGCAGCAGTGGGGAGGCAAGCGGGTATACTTGAAGAGGACTCTGACTGGACCTTGGTAGCGATGGGTTGAAGCCGTGTCGTCAGGCTATGATTTATCGACTTAAGGTTGTGTGATGTGATGTTTGTTGTAGATTGTAGTTTTGTGCAGATTGAAGTCTCTGTATCTGATTCAGAAATATGATGTTTGGTGTAATCTGCCATGTCTATGTTTCTTTAGAGTTTTAATGAAGCAGTGTTTTATATTTGAAACAAATGTTGTCTGTGACAGGTTTGGGAATTTTAATGCTAATGGACAGTTCCGTAAAAAAAACTCCATTGATTATTATAAAACTGCACATTGTTTTTTTTATAAGCTGTAAATTACAAAGATAACGGCAAATCGGAGACTTAAAGCTAAGAAAAAATATTCAGTTGGGAACAGTACATACAAATAAAAAATATCCAATGAATAAACTTAAGTCCGCTGCTCCACTTCACCTCTGATATGGGCCGTGGGCACATCAACTCGTCATTCACAACATGAAAAAAATAGACGACAACACTTCACAGCATCTGAACTGCACATTTGTTTTTATTTATTAAAACGATATTATTTTGATTATCAGCATATTTAACGAATGCTAGCTTGGGATGTCTAACTCCATGTTACAAACTATAGGTCATAAGTCAAAGGTTGAGCGATGATGCTGGATCTTGGGGGTCTCTGATCTTACGGACCATATTTATCATCACCAACTCCTTACCAACCATCTTGATCACATCCCATTACATTTTTTTTTTCTAACAACAATGGCTCAGCTCAGACCCACCTCACCCAACATCTATGATTCCTCATACCTTGTAACATGTTTTATCCCATTAACAACATCTTTTATATATAAAACGCCATCGTTTCAACCTCGCCAACTCCCAAACCAATCAGTATAGTTCGGTTCAACAACTCCCTATCCATCTCGCGCCAACCCGACCACCACTTCTCCTCTGTATTTAAACAACCAAAGACTCATTGCTAATTTCATCACTGCGCACATATCCAACGCCTACTTTTCCGGCCAAGATTCTCATAAAAAATGGCCGAAAACAAACATCAGGAAGTCGGTCACAAGAGTCTCCTCCAAAGCGATGCTCTATACCAAGTAAGTTTTACTTTTTATTCTATACGAACACAAACAGATCCAGTGTTGCGAAGCTAAATGTTGCGAGTGCAACAAAAAAACGTCATTTTATTTAAAGAAAATTATTTTAAAGTTCGATCTTAAGAATCAATTGATTCGAATCCTAACATTATGTGACGAGAGTGAGTTGGTCTGGTGGTAGGCGCTCCCCGTCCGGCACCAAAGGTCCCGGATTCGAGTGATACCAGGGGCAATAGTCCCCTTCATCCAAAAAAAAAAATCCTAACATTGTGTTGGCGTTTGTAGTACATTCTCGAGACGAGCGTGTACCCAAGAGAGCCGGAGCCGATGAAAGAGCTGAGAGAGATCACTGCAAAGCATCCATGGTTGGTTCGATCACCAAATCTCAAATCATTCCATTTCAGGAAAAATAAAAGAGAACTGAAATCTAATCATATAAAAACATCAACAGGAACCTTATGACCACATCAGCAGACGAGGGACAGTTTTTAAGCATGCTCCTCAAGCTCATCAACGCTAAAAACACCATGGAGATCGGAGTCTACACCGGCTACTCCCTCCTCGCCACAGCCCTCGCCCTCCCCGACGACGGCAAGGTGATAACAGAGTGCTGAAAAACAGAGTATTTGACCATGTCTGACCGGCTTTGACCATGTTTTTTGTGAATGGCAGATTCTTGCCATGGACATCAACAGAGAGAACTACGAACTGGGTCTTCCTGTAATAGAAAAGGCCGGCGTTGCACACAAGATTGAGTTCAAAGAAGGCCCCGCTCTCCCTGTCCTCGACCTCATGATCGAAGACGTAAGTAAGCACAAAATTACATATTGAATTCGAATATGATCCACAACAGCGAGTGTTGCGAGTTTTAAAATGACGTCATTTTAACCGGAACGATATTATTTTGGTTCAAGTAAAATTTATAACATAACAAAACGTCATGGTTTAGATTGAAATGATGTTGGTTTAACATTCCAAAATAATTGTAACTAACTGTTTTTGTTTTTGTTTTGTTTATATGATTAAATTGGCAAATAAAATGAAGTATTAATTTTTGCAGGAGAAGAATCACGGAGCGTACGATTTCATCTTCGTAGACGCGGACAAAGATAATTACATAAACTACCACAAGCGACTAATCGACCTGGTCAAGGTCGGAGGTGTGATCGGCTACGACAACACGCTGTGGAATGGATCGGTGGTGGCCGCGCCAGATGCGCCGATGAGGAAGTATGTCAGGTATTATAGAGATTTCGTGATGGAGCTGAACAAGGCGCTTGCGGCTGATCCGAGGATTGAAATCTGCATGTTGCCTGTTGGAGATGGAATCACGCTTTGTCGCCGAGTCAAATGATTTCGTTGCAATGGACCGAAACGACGCCGGCGACGGCAACCAAATTTATCTTTCAGAATTTGCAACTTCTAAAAAATATTTTAAATTTCGCGTAGTATTTTATTTGTAATTGAATTATAAAATCTAAAGCCTTGCATTTCTTTTTTAGATTTGTTTGTGACTAAATTAACCCCACAAGCATCGATTAAGTGATTTTCAAAATTATTTCGTGTTTAATCTGGACAATTGATTAACAAAGATCCATGGACATAATTAATTCGTATTTTTCACCAGATTTTAACCCATGAAATCAAATAGAAAAACTATAAAAATTTAAATGAAATTAAAATTGAAGGAATCTTAATTTTTTTTATTAGATAAGGATTCTTAATTCAATTATAGTAACAAGCTTTGTGTTTGTGTAGATAATAATTCAAATTTAGATAATCATATTAAAAACCAAGTAAATCTTTTTATATCGAAATAAGATTATACGAGGCCCAAACGAATAAAAAAACCCGAATATACTTCGCCCGACCCGCAGCTTCGTCAAAGCCCAAAATGTGTCACCAGGTCCAAAGTTGGCCTGACTTTTAGTCCATATTAACAATCAAAGACAATGAAAAGAAGGCCCAAAAAAACTTGACCCGGCCCGATGACCGATTTCAAAACCCTAAAACGACTTGCATTCGCCTCTTCAGTCTTCACTGAGATTACTCCGCTAGGGTTTCTATCGTCTCGGCATCTCACTAAATTCCAGCATCAAACCCTAACCATGGCGACACCTCCAGCAATCCAATCCGTCCAATGCTTCGGCCGAAAGAAGACCGCCGTAGCCGTCACCCACTGCAAGAAAGGACGCGGCTTGATCAAGATCAACGGTTGCCCGATCGAGCTAGTTGAGCCTGAAATCCTCCGATTCAAAGCCTACGAACCGATCCTTCTTCTCGGTCGCCACCGCTTCGCCGGAGTCGACATGAGGGTCCGGGTCAAGGGCGGAGGTCACACGTCTCAGATTTACGCGATCAGGCAAAGTATTGCGAAAGCGCTGGTAGCGTTTTATCAGAAGTATGTGGATGAGCAGACGAAGAAGGAGATTAAGGATATCCTGGTAAGGTATGATAGGACATTGCTTGTTGCTGATCCGAGGAGGTGTGAGCCTAAGAAGTTTGGTGGGCGTGGTGCTCGTGCTAGGTTCCAGAAGTCTTACCGTTGAAGAGGAAGCATTTTGTTGCTAAGGATCAATCTGCGTGTTTCAAATTTCAAGTACTTTATTAAGCCTTTTGAATCTTATGTTTTTGTTTTTGCTCTAATGAATTTTGTTGCTAGTGTCCTTTGTTTGGAGCTATAAGACTACTTTACATTTTAGTCTTTTTGAGAAGTTATTTTATGTGCAATTATACATCAAAGTTGTGACCTTTGAGCCAATATGTTTCCCCTTTCATTTCGCCATTTTGTGATATTTCTTGTTTTTACATTTCGCTGAATGTCCATTGTTTAGAGCTACATGACTAGTTGACATTTTGTTTTTTAGAAGCTTCTTTTATGTGCAATTATACATCAAAGTTGTGATCTTTGAGCCAATATGTTTCGCCTTTTATTTTGCCACTTTGTGATTTTTCTTTTTAGTACATTTAGCTGAATATGTTGTAGGATATCATGCCAGGTCTGTCGGTCCATGCTTAATTTTTTGCTGATAGTTAGAAGCGCTTTTTCTTTTCTTCCATAGTTTCTTTTTTGCATGCTGGGGAGTTGTAGTGTGATGTGTTATGGTGATGCTGGTTGATGGATTCAGCGAAACGATTCTTTTGTTTTTTATTTGTTGTCACACTGTCCTCTTTATCCATTGGGTCTTTAGGTTGGTAAGTTCATCCCCTTGGCCCTTGAGAGTTAGTTTTGCTCATTAGAGTTGTATTTTGAACATTTTCGGTGCATGGGGTATATATTCCACTTGATATCAGTGTTGTGATTTTCTCGGAACTAAATAATTCCTTTACTCTTATTACCAGCGCATCCTCTAAGGGTCTATGTTGTTGCATTTGAGGCTTGTTAATCCTAGATGATTCAATTTGGCGACACTGCCCTCCAAGTGCCATTAGCGACACTGCCCTCCTTTGTATAATTCTTTTTACGAGTCGACAGCTTTGCTCATATAATTTTTTCTATTGTCATTATTGTTTTCTCAAGTTTGCTATGGTTGTTTCATCATCATGGAATTGTTAGGAGGTGATTTTAAATTGGTTGTCATTTTCAGACAGGCTGGATAATTAACATTCCCTTATGGATAATCTAATATTAGCTAGTCCCAGTACTCATTCCAACTTGTAGTGGAATGGAGTTGCTTCTCTTTGCTGTACGTTGGCCCTTTCATATCTGACCACCGCTTGTCTGTCATGTCACTCTTTCATTTTAGATATAATGAGTATTTGCTCTCAATGCCAGCTTTGAAAGTTTTTTTTTTTTTTTGATGGAAACATGCATTCATTCAACGAAAAAAGTCAGAAAGGTTTACAGACAGATGCCCCAAAAGGACACGCTTACAAAGCAAAAAGGTACGACGAAACTAGCTGAGAAGCCTAGCCGACCGACCTCGGTAGTCGACACTTTTAGGTCTGTAACATGTCTTGATTGGAGCCATATATAATTAGCAAGTAAAAGATGTTCATTCTCCAAACACTGAATAGTTTGAAATACAATTCCTACAAAAATACAATCCAGACTTCACCTAGGACAAAACATCAGAAACAAAAACCACAGTTGTTCTGCATAGGAGCCACTACAAAACCCATTCAATGCGAGTTTAGGAGTCGTTCAAGGATAAGGAGGCTAACTGATCAGCCGGGCTGTTGGCCTGCTGCTGTGCGGCAACAGTCCTCAGAACCTCCATGGCTTCTGCAACCTTCGCCTTGAGTGCTTCCGGTGACTCAAGCAAGTGAAGGACTTCTGTCTGGTCCATCTCAAGAAGCATCCCCGTAATCTTAGCAGCCAAATCAGGCTCCAATTGTTCCACGAGTGGGTACAGGTTCTCACCGAGCATCTGAACAGATTACACGCGAAACAAATTGTTAATAACTTTGAAGTTCGCGGTAATAGTGAAGTAAATACCCAGGTAATAGATGTAAGTTATTATAGGAAAGAAAGATACATACAGTTCGCTGCTGGTCAGGAGGTGCATTTGCAAGGGCAGTGGCTAAAGCCCCAATGGGTATTTGCTGGGACCTTGGCGCATCACGCATTGGAGCACCACCCATATCATACGGGAAAGAAAGCATGCCTCCGCCCATACCCTGCATTGGAACTTCAGGCATTCCACGGCCTTGACCATAACGGAAACCACCACGGCCTCTTGGAAGCATCTGTAAGCAAGCATCAAACTCGTTTTGTCAGTGGAGAGAAAGTGTAAATTATCTGCGAAAAAGAAGAATCATACCTGGTGCTGCATGACAGGAACAGGGTGTTGGTTTTGTTGAGACTGCATTGCTCCACCACGTCTGCCACCGGGTCTCTGGCCTTGCTGTCCTGGTTGCACCATCGGGAGAAAGAAATTGGGGACAGGAGCACCACCAGGCCTCATCCCAGGAACTAGCTGCTGCTGATACCCAAAGCCAGGCTGAACAAACCAAATGCATGACCTTAATTGTTAATCCTCTCAACAACAAACAGCATTCAAACAGTAGCACTACTTCTGTGATTTGCATATAATGTAAGATAATTTCTTCTTTTTAAGGCAAAAGAATTACATAAGCATAAACCTATTTATTGTAGCTCGTTTTAAAAATAAGATTGCTTGATTCATATATCCATGGGGAGATCAATTAGACTACTTGGTATTTTATGGTGGCCCGAGTCATAAATACAGCAGCTTCAAGGTGCACATGTGTTTGAATAGGCTACTATTTGAAAGGAAAAAACGGCCAACAAGGTAAAGTGTATAAGGAATTACTTGAGGAATCATGGCAGGTGGGCCTTGACCATAGAAAACATGTTGACCAAGTCCTGGTCCAGGAGGATACATTGGCATCCGTGGTGCCACGGAAGGGGGCACTGCTGGACGCATCTGCGAGAACTGAGCCTGTCCAATGATGCCATATCATAAATTATTACACAAGCTCGCTAAATGGATAACTTCCTACCGAGGTCAATTTGAATTATACCTGCAACCTTGCCCTTCTTTCCTCTTTGCGTTGTGCAACAGCGACATATAGAGGCTTACTGATTACCATCTTTCCATTCATTTCTGCAAGCTGAATGCCCAGAGAAAAGCATTACAAATAATTTAAGACAAAATGTTATATAGATACGAGATTCACCACTTACAGCTTTGGAGGCCTCTTCCTGGGTTGAGAAGGCAACAAAT
This sequence comes from Rhodiola kirilowii, assembly GCA_033675215.1. NCBI lineage: Eukaryota > Viridiplantae > Streptophyta > Magnoliopsida > Saxifragales > Crassulaceae > Rhodiola > Rhodiola kirilowii. Next base: position 3,205,530 of record CM066193.1, on the reverse strand, counting down.
CCTGATCCTCGGCTTACACCATTAGGATCCTTCATAACCTGTAAAAAAGAAATTTTGGCTTTGAGCTCACATAAAGTACACTGGTTAGCCAAAAAGACAGTTTCATAATCCAAATAGAGAAATTTTAGGCAAACCTTGCATGAGGTGATGGAGCCGAAGGGAGAGAACAATTCTTTCAGCTTTTCATCATCAACGCTGTCATCCAGATTTTTGACAAAAAGGTTTGTCCCTTGATATTTGTCCACAGCTTCCTTAAGACTCTGTTCATACTTTTGTTTCAGTTCGTTCTCTCTTTCATACTTCTTTTGCGCCTTTCCAACATACCACTCTTTTTCTTGAAACTTGTACCCATTAAGAGCCTCGACAGCTTTAGCAGCATCGTCAGGGTTCTCAAAATTGACAAACCCAAAGCACCTTGATTTACCCTCAGCATCCGTCATCACCGCAACACTAGTGAGTGGGCCATGTTCACCGAATATTTTCCTCAGGTCATCTTCAGTGGTTGATTCCGCAAGGTTCTTCACAAAAACATTATTGAACTTTGACTTGTCAACATTCGCGTCTCGTTCCTGCTTGCGCAGGAAAGGGCCAACATAGACCTGCTTATCATTCAACAGCATTCCATTAAGCTGCTCAATAGCCTTTTGCGCGGACTCCTCATTGTCAAACTGAACAAAACCATATCCTTTTGACTGGCCTGACGTATCAGTAGCCACCTTGCAGGACATGACATTTCCAAACGCGGAAAAGGTGTCGAGCAGTGCCTTGTGATCAATAGCCTTGTCCAAATTCTGCACGATTCAAACTCCATTCACGAAATAGCATAAACAACCCAAAGAACCATCTTCATCTTGAGTAACAAAAAAAATACCTTAATGAATATGTTACCAGCCCCGGTCCTTCGAATGCTTGGATCACGGTGAGAATACATAATCCTTATAGGCTTCCCATTCAGGGGAGTGAAGTTCAAATGCTCCAACGCCCTCGCAGCTGTCATCAAAATTATATAAATCAAAGCTTATCAACCAAATCACAACGGTATCATATCATATCCATCAGTTAAATACAAGCATCCACATAAAGTCAATAAATGAATCAATTTAGCTAAACCTTTCTTCATCCTGATTTCCAATTCAACAAAAGCGCATCATTTTTCCATCTTGATTTGCACAAACATGCTAAAGTCATTATATGATATATCATTCTAATTTCATAAAAACCTAAGTCCAAACTTCCAACACCTAAACTCAGTCAGATCCTGTTTTTACAAATTCTGGTCAACATGCAATAATATAGAATGAAACTGTAACAACATCCAATTCACCAGTTCACAGAAATCACAACAAAATTTCCACAACACTCACCATCTTGCTGATTGCTGTAATTGACATAGCCATACCCAAGCGACCTCCGAGTGCTCAAATCCCTACAAACCCTAACCGAAACCACCTGCCCCATTTGGCTAAACATATCGTACAGCTGCGAATCAGTCACATTCGGCTCCAAATCCCCAACATACATCGAAAATGTCATCACCTGATTCCCTCCAGCACCAGCCGCCGCCGCTGCGGCCGCATTCTGGGCCTGAACTTGTCCTTGATTTTGCGCCATTTTCTTCAACCTCCCACAAAAATCCCTCTTTTTTTTTTCTCTTTTTTTCTTCCCTCTCCTCTACTTATTCAATTCAACCACACCCCAATCACTTCAACCAACCTTCACTCAAAAACAACAACAACAGACTCAAAATCGAACCGTAAAATCGACGAAAATGCGAATTTTTTTGATAAATTTTTCTTCTTTTTGGATAGATAGATAGATAGAGGATGAGGAGAGGGAAGTGATTTGGTAAATCCAACTATGGACGGGAGATGAGATGAAATGAGTTTGGTGTTGCAGAGCGAGATCCAATCAAACTGCGGAGAGAGAATCCATCAGCGGTCGATGTCGGCTTATATGTAAATGCGTTGTTTCGGACACCACAAACCCTAGACAGTATTTTCACGATCGAATCTCAGCCGTCCGATCTTCAACTGGATTACTTTATCATGTAAAATCGTACTTAAACACTACGAGTAATTAATTACGGTTACTAATAACTTCCAGATTAGCGTTAACAATGTTTCCCACATTGAGTTTTATAGCCAATGACGTAACAACACGTGGAAATAACGATAACGGGACTGGACGGAGAGTGGTGCATTAAAAGGTTTGGCCTTTTAGCGAATGATACCGAGACACGTGGAGTGGACGTTAATTGGTTGGAACGGAGCGTAGTAAGAGAAATATCTTGCTTTCGGTGTCTTCGTCTTCGATTTGCAGCCCTATCTCTCTGCGTTTGAACTTTTTGCACTTTGCAGGGTTCGAACTACGCAGCTGTGGTAAGGCGACGACGCTTCGTCGCTGCCGAATCGGAATTTCGGGGAAGCTGTAGGTAGTGATTTGCGTGGTTGAGTTTTTTGATTTGGTATTGTTGGGGACTGTGGAGTGGAGTGGAGACCAAGGAGTTGGAATGGAGTCTTTAACGGGCGTTTTGTCGCCGCCGGTTTCTGTGTGTGGGTCCAATTATGGATCTGGGTGTCAAAGGTTGAGCCTTTCGGTAGTTTCTTTTGTGAATTTTGGTCGGGTGGGGTTGCCGATTGCTGCAGTTTCGGTTTCTGGACAGCGACGGCGATCGGAGGTGGTGGCTTTTGCTGAGAATGGAGCGAATCCAGTTCAGGTAAGTTTTGATGTAGTTGAATTGGGTTGGATTGGTTTAGGGACATATAAGTGGCTTTTGTCAATTAGGGTTTTTCAGTAGCTTTTGTATTATGCTTAATTTTATATTTTTGCGCGATTTGTAGTGTTAGAAGTTGTAATTTTTTTTATCACATGGACGCATTGAAGCTTCGGCATTCATGTAATGCATTGCACTCTTTCTTTGAGTGTTCATGGATTATGTTTGATTTTTTTGTTTATTCAGCAGCGGCCGAGCGTATACACAGTTGGTGATTTTATGACAAAAAAGGAGGAGCTACACGTTGTAAAAGCCACTACAACTGTTGAAGATGGTAGTGATGGTTATCAAATCTTCATTTTTTTCGTCGACCAGTTTATAAATTGTTCTTACGTATGCAGCGTTAGAGGCTCTTGTCGAGAAAAGGATTACTGGGTTTCCAGTTATCGATGATGATTGGAAACTGGTAAGTTGCGTGATATAAAACTACCAAGTCTCTAACCATCCTTTGAACTACTAATGCTACGAAAACCCTGTATGCAATAATGTTGGATTTTTCTCTAGATATGTGATTAACGAAGCACTGGAATGTAAACAGACTGCGAATCGTTGCTTATGATAGCTAGATTTGATTCGCTTTTCAACTCTAATGTGTGATGTGGTGCAGGTTGGTGTTGTTTCGGATTATGACTTGCTAGCACTGGACTCCATATCAGGTAGTTAAGTTGAAATAAGCAGATCCGGTGGCTTATATTATTTAATGTGCTTAATCCAGTTGCTCAATCTGTCTCCTTTGCCTGTTTATTATTCTTCATGATTGTTAATAAGCTACCTAATTTGATTATGAAACTCTCTGGGAATAAAATGTAAATGAGGTTAGAAGTAAAAGACTGTGTTTTTATGGATAATCTTTTTAGTGACTGAGTGTCTGATTAATTATGAATGCTGGATCTCATTTCTGTGACTCTTGTGATTCTTATTATGGACTTGTAATAGACGCCAGTATGAAAATGAGTGAACAATGACTTGGTGACTTTATCAGATGTCTGATCTCTGATCATTTATGTTTTTTTAACTCATTAGTCTTTTACATAGGACATCAAAAGACATACAAAAATATAGTTGTTATTCACTGTATCATAGTTCATCGTTGATTGATTCCAGCAACCTGCAACTAATAAAAAAACAACTTAGTTTTGTATTGTTGTCGTCGGTTTAGCTGTTTGCAAAGTGAGCAAGTACTGCTACTCAATTCTCATAAGTTATGTCTGTTTAGATGTACTCGATTTGTGCTTTTGTTGTACTTCAAAGCTTAACTTGTTTGATTTTCTTGTTTGTTTATATACGCGTCTTGGGCAGCGTTATTGAAATAATATTGTAATTTTGACACCCATGGTATGAAAAGTATCATTAACGTTCTTTTGGCGTTTTAGGTGCAACTCCGACAGAAACCAACAGCCTGTTTCCTGATGTTGATAGCTCTTGGAAGGTGAGTGAGAAATTCCAGTGTTTATTAATCTTATTTTGATGCGTAACATACTTTATGCCTCGGTCCGTATATATCTTCATTGTGTATGAGAATTGTATGAAGCAGGTTTGTGTTGATCTATGTTACGATAAGTCGATAATGTAGAGTGAGGAACTGGACTTGTATGAATTTATCTATGTACTGCAGACATTCAATGAGATCCAGAAACTGCTTAGTAAGACTAATGGAAAAGTAGTAGGTGATGTGATGACGAGTGATCCTCTTGTTGTTCGTGAAACCACAAACCTTGAAGATGCTGCAAGGTACTTTGCCTTTTTGTTTTTTCTTTATGTTATTTACTGTGAGTTGGGCTTATTTTCTTTAGTTCTTTGGATAAAGTTTATGTAGCTCAAACAATGTACAACACAGATACTACTGTTATTAGCGAATTAACTTAGTTCATCTTCATCAGGTTATTGCTAGAAACAAAATACCGGCGACTCCCTGTAGTTGATGCCAAAGGGAAGTTGGTAAGTCGCAAATTTTTTGAAAAATGAAACTTACTCTCATTGCAATACAGGGAAAGAGTGAATTTATTGTTACTCTATCAATCTTTTTTTTTGAAGGTCGGGATCATTACCAGGGGAAACGTCGTAAGAGCTGCACTTCAAATTAAAAAGACTAATGAAAAGTAGTCCCATTTCTTAGACCACCATAATTGACCTGATGCTGCTGTGAAGGAGCTAGACATTTTATGTTCTGCGGATCATCTCAAATTGTTATGGAAAGTACAGCATTGAGAGGCAAGCTGACATAAATTTATATTATATTGTCTGGAAAACTATAAGCTAAATGGGTATATATTCCACTTGAAGAAAACAAAAATTGTATTTTTTGTGTCGGGTAACTGGCTATTTACCTACATTAGAGACTGGGAGTGTGTATACTGGATGTTTTAACATTTGGCTGAACTTATTTTTGCGAAAAAATCGTATTGTAGTTGTCCTTCGGTTTTCTTAATTGTCTTACATTTTAGTACTATTTTGCTTCACATTCTTTTTTAACAGGCCAGTTATACATTTAGCAAGGTGTGCAATAATTAATAATAGAGAGATTTTATTGTTTATTGTTCTCGGTGGATGAGAAAAAAAAGAATAAAAATTAATGCTTGATAGGTGAACAGTAATGAAGAGGGTATTAGAAACTAGAAAGTAAAGCAATAAGCGGAATATACTTACATTTATGAAGAAATAGAAAGATACCCTTAGACCGGGTATATCAGCATTTTCATTTCCACCAGGGAAGCTTTCTTGACTCCCAAGTAAGAAAAAGATGAAAGTTGCACGTCACAGTACACAGTAGGGCACATCCACATTGTTATCCAACCCCGTTTTTCAAAGTATGTGTCTCCATTCAGCGTGTCCCTTTAAATATAATAGGCATGACGTCATTGATGACGCTCAGTGCCGTAGTCAACTCGAACTATCCTGTTCTAGAACAAAAAAACAGCTTCACTTTATAAATAATACCCCAGTTCCTCCATTGTTCCACTCGCATTCATCTCAACCTTCCACAGAGAAAAAAAAAAAGATCCGACAACCTCCGACACAACCATCGTACATCAAGAACAGAGGAATTCATAGAGCGATAATGGGTTCTGATTCACGGCCTCTACGCGTCTTCTTCTTCCCTTTCATGGCTCACGGCCATCTTATTCCGATGGTCGACATCGCCAAGACTCTTCTCTTCTCAAGGAGTCCACTCCACCATCATCACCACCCCACTAAACGCCAATTACATCTCCAAAACGACGACTCTATCCATCAAAACGATACCGTTTGAAGCTTCAAAAGTTGGGCTTCCCGACGGCTGCGAGAATGTCGACATGCTTCCTTCGCACGATCTCGTCTTCAAATTTTTGCAAGCAGCGAATTTACTTCAAACACCGTTCGAGAACCTTCTAGAGCTCGAAAAGCCGGATTGCTTAATCTCCGACATCTTCTTCCCCTGGTCAGTCGACTCCGCCGAGAAATTCAACATCCCGAGACTCGTTTTCCACGGCACGAGCTTCTTCGCCATGTGCGCCATGGAAAGCTTGAAAATCCACAAACCGTATAAATCGGTAAGCACCGACTCCGAACCGTTCGTAATCCCTAATCTCCCTGATGAAATAAAAATGACTAAAAGTCAGTTCACGGCTGACGCTTGGGAAGATACAGAAAAGGGTTCTGGGAAGCTGCTGGCTGAAGCGAGAGCTTCAGGACTGAGGAGCTTCGGCGTGGTCGTCAACAGCTTCCAAGAGCTCGAGCCCGCTTACGCGGATTATTACAAGAATGTGCTGAACATGAAGGCGTGGTGTGTCGGGCCGGTTTCGGTATGTAACCGAAACGTTGAGGAGAAAATTGCTAGAGGAAAAAAATCAGATGTTGATGATCATGAGTGTTTAAAATGGCTTGTGGGAAAAGAGCCGGATTCGGTAGTTTACGTTTGTTTCGGGAGCGGCGCGAGCTTCCCGGATGAGCAGTTGCGCGATATCGCGTTGGGGCTGGAAGAATCTGGAGTAAATTTCATCTGGGTGATCAGGAGAAGTTCCGTGTCTGGATCAGAAGATTACTTGCCGGAGGGATTTGAGGACCGGGTCAAGGACAGAGGGCTTGTGATCCGAGGTTGGGCGCCTCAGATACTGATTTTGGACCATCCGTCAGTTGGGGGATTTGTGACTCATTGCGGATGGAATTCGTCATTGGAGGGGATTTCAGCCGGCTTGCCAATGGTGACATGGCCGTTGTTCGCAGAGCAGTTTTTCAACCAGAAATTGATTACGGATGTGTTGAAACTTGGGGTTGAGGTTGGAGTGCAGAAATGGTCTCGGAACGGGGAGGATCGTGTGACGAAGGAGAAGGTTGAGAAGGCGGTGAGGGCTGTTATGATTGGAGAAGAGGCTGACGAGAGGCGTGGCAGAGCTCGTCAGCTTGGGAAATTGGCAAAGAAAGCTGTGGCGAAAGATGGGTCTTCGTATATTGATCTCCACAAGTTGCTTGATGAATTGAAGTTTAGAAGAGAGACTTTGTCCTAGGTTGAATGATCTGTATTTTTCTTGTGACCCAAGTAACTGAATTAAATGCTCTATATCTTTTCTGTGATGCAAGTAAATGGACAGAATGCTCTATTTCGGTTTGCTTGTGGCGCAAGTAACTGAACGGAGTGCTCTGTTTCATTTTACTTGTGATGCAAGGTACTCATGGGAATGCTCTTATTCCGTTTTCCAATGCGCAAGTAATTGGACCGCCTCTTTCTGCTCATCTTGGGCTTCCGTTTCCCTCGTCGCAGTCCTCTGCGGCCTTGACAGGTGTCGTCGGTCAAGTCAAATTTAAATTTATATTTTTCTTACAATTAGCTAGTAAAACGGTAAGCAGGGGTAGAACCCTAGAGAGTTAGTGTGGTTAGTTGTCCTGTAAACAAATTGATTGGGGGTTTGTAAAATGCAATTGTCACAAAGTGCAAGAGAAATAAAACGAAAGGAAATTAATCAGAGAAGGCATTCAGTTTAGAGTTTCTATTGTGACTCGTTTATCATCGACTGCTAATATTTTAATTTCATATTCCTAAGTGTGGTTACTCCGTTTCAGGTTATAACCTAAGGTAAGGCCGTTTCAAGCACTACACCACAATCAGTGACGGTTCCAGAGATTCGCGGGAGGGGGGTCCCAAATAAAAAAATTAAGACCATCTAGTATTCGAATTCGACAAAAATTTTTTTATTACACATATATGTCTATATATTTAATGATTTAAGTAATTTTTTATTAGAAAATGATGTTACAGTTAAACTCATGTAACTCAGTTGCAAAATATATAAGTGATACTAAATTTTTAAGTATGAATAATGTGATTAACATATAGTTTCAGAAAATAATTTAAGATTTATTATTAAAAAAAGAAAATAATTTAAGAGTTGACAAAAGTGTTTTATTAATTAACTTATCAACTTAAAATATAAACTTTTTTTTGATAAAACTTAAAATATAAACTTAATATCTTGTATTCTTATCATTTAGTTATAATTATTGAGTTAAATCTATTGAATATATTTGTTAATCCATGAAGAAGACAAGTGTCCCGGCGGCTTTGGCCATGAAGAAGACAAGTGTCCCGGCGGCTTTTGGAGATGATGACTCACTCCGATGGCTTTTGTGAACTCCTCCCATTTTGTGCCAAGTGTTTCATTTCTCATCCACATCTCCTCTCCTCCCTTGGCTATAAATAGACCCATCCCTTCTCTTTGTAAATCATTCACAACATCCATAATCCCTCTTCATCCTTAGCTCCTCCTTCTCTCTTATATTCCAGCGTAGTTATATTCGAGAGTTGTAAGTTAGTTCCTAGCTTATTTGTACGCGTGTGTTTCGTTGAGTACAATAAATCAGTTGTTATCTTCCTTTACAGTACACCAAAATTAGTGAGAATTGTGTGCCACTATATTGTGATCCTGGGAGGATTAGTTATTAGTCCTACATTTGGCATCAGAGCGAGTGTTGCGTACAAAATATCAGGAGCGATATTTTAGTATTGTGGTTCAATTATGTCGAACACAATTCCACTTCAGATACCGAAATTCAACGGGCGGAATTTCAAAAGTTGGTCTATCCAATTGAAGGCATTTTTCCGGTCCCAAGATTTATAGAGTTTGGTCGAGACGGGCTACACCGAAGTAGTCGGAGAGGCTTTTGACAAGCTTGAAAGGAAGATAGAGATTTATTGGCGGACACTCGTAAGAAAGATCAGAAAGCATTATTTGCGATCTTTCAAGCTATGGAAGAACCGATATTTGAAAAAATATCAGAAGCGGAGACATCCCACAAGGCATGGACCATTCTAGAGAACGCTTACAAAGGTGATGAAAGAGTCATGCGGATGCGTCTACAGACACTGCGAGGAGATTTCGAGTCAATACGAATGACTGACTCAGAAAGCGTGTCGGCATACTGTGAACGGGTTCAAGCGGTTGTTAACAATTTAAGAGTTAACGGAGAAGCGCTGGAAGAACAACGAGTCGTCGAAAAGGTATTACGCTCGTTACCCATTAAATTTGAATATGTCGTAGCAGCTATTGAAGAAGGAAACGACACATCAAAGATGTCGATTGATCGACTCATGAGTTCGCTGGATTCACACGAGCAACAGATAAACCAGAAGGTGAACGGCTCTAGCCAGGAGCAGGCTTTGCAAAACCGAGTCGAAGTACGAACTCGCGGAGGTTACCGTGGAGGTCGAGGACGTGGATAAGGCCGAGGAGGAGGCCAAAATTATAACGGTGGACGAGACCAAGCCAGTAGCAGCAATATTCAGCAAGCTCGAGGCGGACATACTGGAGGACGTGACAAGTCCAGAGTCCAGTGTTACAAATGTCAGAAGTTTGGACACTACAAGTCTGAATGCCGAGGAAATGAGCGAGTGGAGCAAGCTTATGCTTCCGAAGCGCATGGAAATATGGTTCTTGCATGCAAGACGAAGGAGACTTGTCGAGGCTACACAGACGGGTGGTACCTTGACTCCGGATGCAGCAACCATATGAGCGGGAGTAAGGAGTTATTCTCTCGCTTAGACGAATCCGCTCGTGCTGAAGTCAGTTTTAGAAACAAGTCGCAAATCCAAGTCATGGGCAAAGGCGACATCCAAATTAAGACAAATGACGGTACATACGTAACTATTGCTAATGTGTTTTATGTACCCGGGTTATGTTGGAATTTACTTAGCTTAGGGCAACTATCGGAGAGAGGTCATTCCATTTCTATTCGAGATGGCGTTTGCACAATTGAAGGCAAAGACCGGAGGTGCGGTGAAGGTGGAGCGCAACGTGTCTTGCGTAGTGAGGGTCTTGATGACTTGATCTCACGTGCGCATTGAAGTGAGGGTCACGGGGACTTGGTCTCACGTGTCTGCGTTACGATTGGATGCTCTAGCAGACGACGTTGGGATGCTTGGGCAGACGGCACGTATTTGTCGGTTGCTGGCGGCTGAGGTTTCCTTTGAGAGCACTCTTCCCTCTGCTTTTCTTCTCCAACTTCAGAGTGTCTTACGTAGTGAGGGTCTTGATGACTTGATCTTACGTGCGCAGCGAAGTAAGGGTCACGGGGACTTGGTCTCATGTGCCTGCGTTGCGGTTGGATGCTCTAGCAGACGATGTTGGGATGCTGTGGCAGGCGATGCGTATTTGTCAGTCGCTGGCAGTTGACGCTTCCTTTGAGGGCACTCTTCTCTGTGCTTTCTTCTCAAATTTCAGAATGTCTTTTTTGTGAAGTGAAGTGCTCTATTTATAGAGTTCACTAGTGGGCTTGAGGTTGGGCCCGTGCTTTGGGCTAAGTCTAACTCGTGGACCGGGCTTGTAGCTTTGACCCAAATATCCCTTGTGGGCCAGCTCATTTATACTTTAATAATCTTGATTTGGTCCTTAAGCTTTTAGTGTCTATAAATTGCCCCCTCATGATCATGTTGTGCGACACAATTTGAGTGTCTCAGCGCGACGTGATCGTGAGTGATTGACTTGAGAGTCTTGTGGACGCCGAACTTGTCGTAAGAGCTTCCACGTAATTTTTTTTGAGCCACCGTGTTGTTCTCCAACTTGATGGTTGACTTGAGATTTTTGTTAATGTCGAACTTGTCGTAAGAGCTTCCACGTAATTTTTTTGAGCCACCATGTTGTTCTCCAACTTGACGGTTGACTTGAGATTTTTTGTGAATGTCGAACTTGTCGTAAGAGCTTCCACATAATTTTTTTTGAGCCACCATGTTGTTCTCCAACTTGCCGGTTGACTTGAGATTTTTTGTGAATGTCGAACTGGAAGGAGCATAAGCACTGGTGGCTGTTCCTGCCGAAACATGTCAGAGCCGTGAACAGTAACTTCGGGGCATGAATAGTAATTCCGGGATGAACAGTATTTTGACCGTGAATAGTAATTTCGGGATGAATAATATTTTGGGCCGTGAACAGTAACTTTCGGCCGTGAACAGTAATTCCGTGTGTGGCGGTTCTGGAATCTTCTAGAATGACTTGCCGACTAAGTTAGCTTGAAGATAAAGCAAAGTCGGTTTAGATTTGGTTAGGAAATCTTTCCTAAATCTACTTGGCCAGCCCTAATCCCATTTATAAATAAAGCTCCAAGTCGAGAGTTCAAGGCATCCCAAAACCGAGAGCCTCACTCCTCTGATCATCTTCCTGTATTAATTCCTGATTTCTTCACCAACTAATATTTCAAACAAAGATTGGCTGTCGTCTTCATCTCAGAGTGCGCTTCAAAAGGTAAACTCAAAATTAGGTTTTGTCATGCTTCTTCCTACGATGATCTCTTGATCCGATGATTGGTCACAAATTCTCGAGCATCTCGACTCATTGATATTCTGCCGAAGAGAAGGCATCATGGCTCAAAAAGAATCCTTTGGTGGTTTGCCATGCAGCCGAGCATCTTGACTTCAAAATAATGTTTTTTTCTTTTTTTTGAATGAATCTTTGCTGAAAATTCATTTAAATTGTTGTGATGTTGCACATTCAAATTTACACTTCGTAAGTAGTGTAAGTTCACGGCCATTGCTTGATTTTTTTTTGCATTGAGCAATGTGACTACATCTTGCCTCCCTGATTTTATTTTCCTTGTTCATGACTAGGCCCTCTTCTACCTACAGTTGCTGATTTTACTGCTCTGACGTTGATGCGCTGTCGTTGACGGTACTTTGGCTCGTCGTTGAGAGACTAAACTGCCATCCTTCTTTGTGTAAGACTGCTATCCATCGGGGGTAGTTTCACACTTTGAATTCATTGTGTCAAGAAAAATAAGCTTTTGAGGATTCTGTCACCAAGACTTATGAGTCTAAGGAGATTGGTTTTTAAGTGAGACCGTTTGTGACTCCTCCAATTTCCTGGGAATTCCTTACTTGTCTTAATTTCTTCGACATAGTCGTTTCATTTTGTGACGAACTCACGTTGCGATATAAGTCTCTACCAAAAGAAGGCAGGCGCAATGGTGCTCTTCTTGGACTCAGAGGCGAAATGTTGGCGATGACACCTCCATTCTTCATGCGGCCATTGATGCGTATGTAAAGAGCGTTGCCACACTCCCTGTAGTCCAGCAGGGTGTTGTTACCAACTCTGCCCGTCATGCCTGTGATATTTCTGCGGTTGAGAGCAGTCTATGTTCTGCTCGAGTGACTTACAAGGGTGCTTTTCAAACTAGCAAGAGTTTGGAGAGACATGTAGAAGTAGTGGCGCAGGCAATAGAGGGAGCTGAAGCCAAATTACGAGCTTTGCACGATGAGGCAAAGAGCATAAGACACCAGCAAAGCCGACAAGTGGAAGTAATTGTTGCGGCCGAGTCGAGCGTTAGTGCACTTCAACAGCAGTTAGATGAATTGAGAACTTTTCGAGCAAGCTCTGACGACTTGGTGCAGGTGAAGCGTGAGTTGGATCAATACAGGAAAGCCATCCAGGGAGCCATGCATTAGAACCGTCAGACTACTTTGTTATTTTTTTTGAGAATGCACTTGAATTTTGTTTTTTTTTCAAGCTACCTACGTACTCGCAAAGTCACGTGCGTGACACTTCGCAAGATCAAGTCAACGTAGTTCATTTTTTTAGCCGTTCACAATTTATACTCTTGCGGCCCAGGAGTGTCGATCTGTAGCTTTAGGTGTAGTAGCGTTTTAAGAACTTTCCATTGATTGGTCCGACGCGTAATCCTTCTTGATCCACGATCTTGTATGCCCCAGAGGTTGCGTTGACACCAACTTTATCGAAGTAATCCTCCGGAAAGAAGTCTTCTAAGGTAATGGGACTTGGGTGGAATCTGCCTCAAAGGATCAATAGGCAGTATACGTGACCTCAGACTCCTCTTGAGTCTTTTCTCCCCTTTCGTCTGACGTGGTCCCTTCTTGGTCACCTGTTTCTTCTTTCGGCGGACAGGTTCTGGTTGTGGACTAACTTGCTTCTTTGATCTTCTTCGAGTTACAAGAGTCCATCCTTCATCATCCTCCATGCATTCACCCTCTTTCATAATCCCATAAGTTTCGATTCTTTTTGGATTATAATCGCATCTCAACTTTTTTGATTCAGCTTCAATAGATGGCTTTGATATCCACACTTTTGTTGGCTCAAGGGTGCCGAATTGGATTTGTTGCATGCACCATTCTTGCGGCTTGTAAAGTGAGTCGCAACTAGTCGTCACGGTGGCGTGGTTCGCTTCTATTATTACATCTGTATCGAGCTCGATGCGTCCTTCTTTGACTAATCTCATTATAAGCTCCTTGAAAGTGACACAGTTTTCGATATTGTGGCTAACCAATCTGTGGTAGCGACAGTATTTGGGATCATTAATCCTGTTGACTTCATCTAGGCGTTTTGCTTCAGGTAAGTTGATGATGTCTTTCTCCAACAGATCATCGAGCATGCCTGACAGATTAGAGTCAGGGAATGGATACTTCTTGACTTGTAATTCTTTCAGTGTAGGCTTCGTGCGCTTGAAGTCTTTTGAGGTTACTTCTTTCCTCTTCTCCTGCTTTGGCTTTGATGATATCTTTACAGGAGCGTTGTTGGTGCTGATGGCCATGGCCTCTTTTGGAGCATTTTTGTTGACCTTCTCGGACTTCTTATATTCCTTCTTATCGATGCTCACCTTTGACGAGGATATGCGATTCCTTCCATGTCCCTTCACGGTGATTTCCATATCGTGTGCGCGTGTGGCTAACTCTTGGAAATTTCTAGGTTTGATACCTTTAAGGATGTATAGCAACTCCATGTTCATTCCATCGATGCACATCTCTACAGCTGACGTCTCGCTGATGCGATCTTTACATTCAAGGCACAATGAACGCCAACGGTTGATATAGTCAACCACAGGTTCTTCTTCCCATTGTTTCGTATTCATCAGTTCACTCATACTAACAACCCTTCTGGTGCTATAAAATCGGTGGAAGAACTCGTCCTCCATCTGACTCCAGCTGTCGATGGACTCTGCCTCCAAGTCAGTGTACCAATCGAAAGCAATGCCCTTTAGAGACCGCACAAATTGTTTGACCAGCAGATCCCCTTCGGTTCCCGCGTTGTTACACGTTTCTATGAAGTGGGCAACATGTTGCTTTGGACTTCCTTTTCCGTCAAACTGTTGGAGTTTGGGAGGCTGATATCCATGTGGCATGCGCAGACCGTCTATCCTCTTGCTGTAGGGTTTGGCACAGTGTGCACCACCATGCACGCAACACCTCTGTTCATGTTGGTTTCTACAGGGATCATCTTATTAGCGTCATCATCTTCTGTCGTCATATTGACTTCTTCAACCTTTCGTTTCCCGAGCCTAACCACCTCTTTCTAGAGCTCTTCAAGCTTCTTGTTCTTCTCCTGGTTGTCTTTCAGGACTAGCTCAAGCATCTCTTTTAGTTTTTGCATCAGCTCCTCCATGGTCTTGGTGCCTATGGTCATGACAGAAGCTACACAGGGTCCGGGTGCCTCGGCTTGTTTTGGCAGAGCCACCTTTGCTTTTGGTGAGGGTGTTCCGTCAGTTTTCACACTTCCCTTGTGTTGTGGGGAGTTGGAGGCAATCAGTGCCGTAGCTGCAGCCATGATGGAAGCAACGGTATATGTGTGTTCCCTCCTTGGCACTTGAGAAGCTCGTAAGCTTGCAGCAGCGGCATTGACAGCCATCCTTTGAGTCAACCCTCTTGTGCAGATGCCGGTTTGGTTGAGCCACAGTTACGGCGTAAGTCTTCTTGGGAGTTTGTGGACTGGTAGGTTGAGCAGACATCTTAGCTTTAGCGTAGGGATGAGAGGTAGAGATTTTCACGTTGGGTTCACCAAACTTTGTAATGTCACAATATTTCGTATCAAATACAAAATAATGTTTTACAAATGATTTATGCTTGAGAGCAGAAGTTGTGTTCGTAATCTCAAATGCTCCTCTGATTCTACTATATTGCTTGCTTTGGTCTACTCAGCTTGATGTGTACGGATGAAGACGTAGTGCAACGTGTCTTGCGTAGCGAGGGTCTTGATGACTTGATCTCACTGCGCGGATGAAGGCGTAGCGCAACGTATTCTGTGTAGCGAGGGTCTTGGTGACTTGATCTCACGTGCGCGGATGAAGGCGTAACGCAACGTATCTTGCGTAGCGAGGGTCTTGGTCTCACGTGTCTGCGTTGCGGTTGGATGCTCTAGTAGACGACGTTGGAATGCTTGGGCAGACAGCACGTACTTATCGGTTGCTGGCGGCTGACGTTTCCTTTGAGAGCACTCTGGTGCGGTGAAGGTGGAGCGCAACGTGTCTTGCGTAGTGAGGGTCTTGATGAATTGATCTCACGTGCGCAGCGAAGTGAGGGTCGCGGGAACTTGGTCTCACGTGCCTGCGTTGCGGTTGGATGCTCTAGCAGACGGCGTTGGGATGCTTGGGCAGGCAGCACGTTTCCTTTGAGAGCACTCTGGTGCGGTGAATGTGGAGCGCAACGTGTCTTGCGTAGTGAGGGTCTTGATGACTTGATCTCACGTGCGCATCGAAGTGAGGGTCGCGGGGATTTAGTCTCACGTGCCTGCGTTGCGGTTGGATGCTCTAGCAGACGACGTTGGGATGCTTGGGCAGACGGCACGTATTTGTCGGTTGCTGGCGGCTGAGGTTTCCTTTGAGAGCACTCTTCCCTCTGCTTTTCTTCTCCAACTTCAGAGTGTCTTGCGTAGTGAGGGTCTTGATGACTTGATCTCACGTGCGCAGCGAAGTAAGGGTCACAGGGACTTGGTCTCACGTGCCTGCGTTGCGGTTGGATGCTCTAGCAGACGATGTTGGGATGCTGTGGCAGGCGATGCGTATTTGTCAGTCGCTGGCGGTTGACGCTTCCTTTGAGGGCACTCTTCTCTGTGCTTTCTTCTCAAATTTCAGAATGTCTTGCGTAGCGAGGGTCTTGATGACTTGATCTCACGTGCGCAGCGAAGTAGGGGTCACAGGGACTTGGTCTCACGTGCCTGCATTGCGGTTGGATGCTCTAGCAGACGATGTTGGGATGCTGTGGCAGGCGACGCATATTTGTCAGTCGCTGGCGGTTGATGCTTCCTTTGAGGGCACTCTTCTCTGTGCTTTCTTCTCAAATTTCAGAATGTCTTGCGTAGCGAGGGTCTTGATGACTTGATCTCACGTGCGCAGCGAAGTAAGGGTCACAGGGACTTGGTCTCACGTGCCTGCATTGCGGTTGGATGATCTAGCAGACGATGTTGGGATGCTGTGGCAGGCGACGCGTATTTGTCAGTCGCTGGCAGTTGACGCTTCCTTTGAGGGCACTCTTCTCTGTGCTTTCTTCTCAAATTTCAGAATGTCTTTTTTGTGAAGTGAAGTGCTCTATTTGTAGAGTTCACTAGTGGGCTTGAGGTTGGGCCCGTGCTTTGGGCTGAGTCTAACTCGTGGATCGGGCTTGTAGCTTCGACCCAAATATTCTTGTGGGCCAGCCCATTTATACTTTAATAATCTTGATTTGGTCCTTAAGCTTTTAGTGTCTACAAGATCCAAAAACGAAATTAGGAAACGCCTTAAACCGCCACGCTTGAAGATGAGTCGAAGTTCCACCGACTTGGCCTGGAACAAAATTAGGAAACCCTTAAACCGCCACTGCGGCCATAGGATCTGACGAGAAAAGGGGAGCGGGAGAAGACGGTGAGGCGGTGAAGGACGAAGGAGGAGGAAGAGAGGGCCGAAGGGATAAGAGGCTCCGCCGGCCTCGAGGTGCTGCTCCGCTCGCTCTTTTTCTCGAGGTGCCCTTCTTCTCCGATCTTGAGGTGCCTCTCTCTTTTTCTTGTGATGTTGGTTCCTGTTGATCACTATTGAAGACGTGAAGGCAAGATTGTTAGGATATATGCACACATAATTAAAGAAATGCTAAGAGAGGATTTCCTCATATATCATTTTTTCAAATAAAGCACAAAATTAATGATGATGTTTTCTCACACAAACTCTGAAAGAAATACTATGTGATTAAGTCCTCTTGTTGGATCGTTAGGTTAGCCAACTATGTGAGGGAGATCCCAGAGTGGTATCCCTCAGACAGATGGCAGCGGAAATTATCTGTAACACAGGAAATTATACGGAAAGTAAAGACTCACAGATTTATAGTGGAAACCTTACTGCAACCTTTGCAGCAGGCTGAAAACCACTTGCCTTCTGGACAGTTCCAGAAGGGCTTCAAGATCAATGTTATTGATGAAAGAGTATGCTTGTAGATTGTTACACTTTGTCTCACTCAGTAACAGCTAACAATTCTACTCAACTCAAAGTATCAACTAACACGATCTGTCTCGTCCGCACACAGCAGCACTTCGTCAGCTCCGGAATTGATCGCTCTTCTATCTCCGATTCGTTCTGTCCAAAAGCCGATCTGCTCTCTCCGAAAGCTGCACTTCATATTGAAGACTTCTCCTCTATTTATATTAGTCTTCAAGTCGGCTGATCTGATCTCTGTCGCAGATCCGATTGCTATCCAGCAGATATGATATGGTTAAGATATTTCCATATTTTAACCACATCACATATTTCCCTTCCAAATCTGGCATGTATCTTCTCTTCGTATATACTCGACATATATTCAGTGTATATACCGATATTAATTCTTCTCATCAATTATCCATCATATATACTCGAATATCTCCTGATTTGTATCGAGTATATTCTCGCCGATCCAATCTCGTCATAAGTCGGTTTGTCTCTCTCACGGAACGCATCTCTCTCGCAGCTTTGCTCTCTCTCAGAGATGTCCAGTAGATCTGATCTACATCAGAGATCCGTTCTTGCAGATCTGATTCTGTTAAGATATTGCCATATCTTAACTCAATCAATTATTTCCCTTCCATATCCAGCTCGTATATTTCCATACCATATCTTGAGTATATCTGCTCAGATATTTCCATATCATATCTTGAGTATATCTACTGAGCTTGATCTCGTCTGTCACGCAGATCTCATCTCTTTTGTAGCGCTGAGCTCTCTCAGAGATGTCCAGTCACGTTTCTCTCAGACAGTCTGGACCCTGTGACTTCTCAGACAGATTTGTGATTTCTGCACACTCAAGTCAAATATTAGCTAAGTGTTTGTTATCATCAAAACACAAAGGGTCCAACAAATTCCCCCTTTTTGATGATGACAAACACTTCTTCACAAATAAGAAATCACACACACAGCACATCAGCAAATTCCTACAGGTGCCAGTTATTTCAGAGTTTATTCAATTCGATTTTCATTTAGCTCTAGCAGAGCGCAGTTCCCCCTCAGATAGACATCCGCTTAATCTATGGTACTGATTTTCCCCCTTAGTGTATGCACATAGTTCTTCCCCCTTTTGGCATCATCAAAAAGACATGCAAATAGGAACACAGAGTAATGGAAAGAAAACACTTCAGTCATGCCAGCAAGTCATAAGTGTGTCACACGGACACCACACATCCAAGCAGGGAAATCAAAATGCACAGAGACATCTAACATGAAATTCAAAAAGAAATTTCAAGGAAGCAGGGATATATGTGGTAGGGTTGGCAAAGAGGGAGGTCCATGAGACAGTCCAGACTAAGAATCATTCTGGGACAGAACCTTCAACTGTTCCACAGTCTCTGTGCCAAGGCTCTTGATCTGCGATGGGAGCCCTTCCAGCACAGCTGTCACACCACCCGAGTCTACCTCTACTGCCACCTCCAAGGCTGCTAACCTCTCCTTCACATCCTGCAGCTCAGACCTCACTTCCTCCAATGCAGACCGAACTCTCTGCATCTCAGTCAGAGCTTCCTGAACCTCAATCTGAAGCTCCTTCAACAACGACATCATCTCGCCCATACTATCAGAGGGGAGAACAGCTTCTTCACGCACAGGAACAGAAACGGGAGTCACTTCAATAATATCTTCTTCTATAGGTGACTGTGATGGGGAGCGTGGAACTATCCATCCTTCTCCTGCAGAGTACTCCAGACCTCAGTAATCACGCTCATAAGTAGGAGCAAGAAGAACACCAACTGCGCCACAGGACTCATGATCTTCTTCTCATAATGTGTGTGACTCAACTGAATACACTACCATCACCAAGACTGATCTTGCAGCACTCGTGGACCATTTTCCATACCTCACGTTTCTATCACGCAGCGGCAGGGCCTTCATCATACCCTCTTTTGGGTTTTACTCCCAAGGTTACTATTCTTGTCATTTTTGAACATCTCAAAACTGTCATCCGACATCCTTCACAACTTCTTGAGTTAAGAATGCCTATTGCACAGCATCATGTTACTTGATGACCAGCTCAACGTGCACACCTGACTTTGTTGAATTTTCCATACAAGTCATCAACACAGCAACTTGGCTTGTCATCACTTTCCTTCAACTTCTGAACAGTTCATCAGCTCAAGGATAGCCTTCCCCGTCCATTCTGAGGGAAAGACTCAGGTCATCATCATTCTCCACACCATCAACTGCATGAGAGTGACCTGCACATAGCTAGCCACCCATCTAACGTGGTCTTTTCTGCTTCTTCATTCCTCTATCAAAGGAAGTCTCCTCGATGAGATTACATCATCATTTGACTTTCTCGCGTACTCACAGAACTGTAGTATTCTCTTCTCCACCACAAGGCACATCCTTTTAAGCACGCAAAACTTACTTTCTATCGCATGGAAATCACCCTCACACGACCAATCATCATGGGCTCAAACTCTTCAACATTGAATTCAAAAGTAGGAGAGCTTCCCTCACCTTTTCCTCACTATAACTTTTTCATCTCAGTAATCGCTGCTCCATTTCAGCGGCCTTGAAAATGGCAGCAATCTCCATTTCCATAACTGTCACATAGATTGTTTCCCAGCCAAAGTTGAACCTTCCACAGTGATAACTCAATCTGACCTGTCTCATGGGTACGCAAGGTTTTTGGTATGGTGTGCTAACTTTACCCAAATGGTACAAATAACACCACACGCAATCAGGCAAAAACAAATAAGATCATCCAAACACATTTTTATCATCTTCATATCTCATGTGGAATAACTCCAGAAAAACAGCACATCAACGGGCTCATAGGAATATCCCACATGAAGATAGGCTAGGGTTGGTCTAGAGTACCTCCTGGGCTTATAATGTGGGATCAACTATGGAGGTCTCTTTTGGGCAGAAAGAAGATTCAGAATTTCATGTTTTTCAGTCCCTACTACAGTCATCAATCACATATCTAGCATGCATGGATACAGTGTGAACACAACTTAATTTTTCACTAACACAGAACATCCATGTTAAATTCTCCATCAGACGTGACTCATATGCATCTAGTCTAGCCAATCACTGAGGGAGCAACATATGATCATAGCTCTAAGGAAGAGAAACCATACCTAGTTCAAGCCTCAGCTTCTCGTAGGGTTCCCTGTGCGTTGCCTTTGTGAATATGTCTGCTATCTGTCCCTCAGTTCTGCAATATTCCATCTCCACTATTCCCTCTTCAACACAGTCTCACGGAAAGTGATATCGAATCTCTATATGCTTAGTGTGTGGAAACTGCACACGATTTTTAGAGATATTAAAAGCACTAGTGTTATCACACAGAATTTTAGCACAATCAGTAAGAACACCATAGTCACTTAGCTGTTGCCTGAGCCATAGCAGCTGCGCACAGCAAGTAGCAGCAGCAGTGTATTCCACCTCAGCGGTGGACAGTGCAATTGAGGACTGCTTCTTTGAAGCCCAAGAGATGAGACACGGTCCAAGATACTGAGCCATCCCTGACGTGGACTTCCTGTCTATCTTGCAGCCCGCAATCTGATCCTGCGATATGTAACAATGGTGGTCCCTCAGCCTTGCCGGTGGCTGTATAACTCTCCCATCGCTTGTAGTCCTGGATTCCCCCTTAGTGCCCGGAACATCCCCTGTCCAGATACCAGGGTCGGGGCCTCACTTCTGCGAGAGAGAGATTAGTTTTTACGAACCCAGACAAGCTTGGGCTTACTGGGTTTTGGGACAGTTTTAACAGTAGAAGGAAACTTTAAAGGACGGGAATCATTATCATCAGCGAGATTGATTGTCCCCCTGGGAGTTCTCCTGGGTCGTCCGTAGATGGCTGTGTCATGGTGAGACAGAACCCATTCAGCTCTGTCTTCCCTTCTATGAGGAGAAACCTTTCTCCTAGGGACATAAGCAGTACTGGCCTTTCTCTGATAGCTGCGACTCCTCTCGTTGGCTTCTTTCCATTTCTCACAGTCTGCTCTGTAATGGCCAGAGTGACCACAGTGCCAGCAGACACGGTAATAGAGGCTGCTAGTTTTCTTGTGTCTCTCTAAGGGCACAGGTCTCCTGTTTCTCCGTGCCTGAGAGTCGATCGAGAAAGGTTGACGGTTGGAACTCATCTCCTTCCAAATTTGAAAGGCCTTCCCACCCTTAAAAAGTCCAGAGTCATTGTCATGGAGATGACTCTCCTTCAGAGATGCGGCTGCTCTTCCCGACTGTCTTGTGGGTTCCGGCTTTCTCTGCTGATGGGAGCCCTCTCCGACTTCAGTCATTGGTCCCTTTCCTTTGGCAATCCTTCTGTTTGCCGCCTCTTCATCAGTTTCTTCCATCACTCCGACATACCCAAGTCCAGGTCTGGCAAACTTCCTGTTGTAGTCGTTTCTTACTTCCTCGACCTTTTTAGCTTCTAGTTCTCGAAGCCAGATTTTCTTTCTCTCCGTCTCTTTTTGTCTGAGATCTGCAACAGTCTGACGGATTTCCTCGTTATCCAACTGGATCCTGACCGATTCTGCAATTGATCCTACCATCCTGGTGTCATCAATTCCCATGCCCCTCAGTTCGTCACTTAGATCACTGATTTGTGCGTCCCCTCTGTCGCAGGTGGGACATTTGCAGATGTGCTCCTCCATTTCTCTCTCAAGTTGCATAGCTTTGGTTGACCAGAGATGATTGTTCTCCATGTCGTCTTCATGTTCATCTTTCATGATCTCAATCTGTTCCTTAAGGCTTGTGATCTTCTTCAGCAGTTCTCCAATAGTTTCTGCAAAGTCAGATTCACTAAACAATTGATCTATAAAAGAGTCAGATTCATTTACCTCATTGTTTGCGGAGTTCGCCATCAGACATGGCTCCTTAGCTCGCTTTCCATCGCTGCGCTCCTCATCTGAGTCACCCCAGGCAGCGAACATGGCATGAGCTTCCTTTGGGGCAGGTGGTTCATCCTTCTTTTTGCTGTAGCAATCTCTAGCCAGATGCCCCTTTTTCTGGCAGTGATGGCAGGTTCTTTCTTCCTTTGCTCCTGCCTCTGTCCTACTTTCTTTTCTGCCAGAGTTTCTTCCACCAGACAGACCTCTGTTGAAGTTCTGTGCTCTCCCTGTGTTTGCCATCTTGAAGACTCTCGAGAGGAGATCAATCTCCTCATCCTCACCTTTAGATGACATACTCACCTGTGCCATATCCAAAGCCTTCTCAACTTTCAATGCTATAGCTTGAGATTCTCCTGCTTGCCTCCTAGCCATTTTCCTCTCTGCTATTCCAGCTTGGCTTTGCAGATTCGCCACGAGCTCTTCCAGAGTAACGTCTTTAATCCCCTTCTGAGCTTGGAGAGCAGTAGTTACTGTGTCCCATCTGGAGCTGAGAGCTTGCATGAACTGATGAGTTACTTTCCACTGTGGGAGTACCTCATCCAGGGAGTTCAGCTGTGCGACTATGACTTGAAATCTGGTGTAGAAGTTCTCCAGAGATTCGTCCTTGCGCTGTTCGACAGATTCGTAATCCTTTGTGGCAGCTAGGATTCTGTTCCTTTTTATGTCTTCGTTTCCCTCGTACAGTCTAGTCAAGCCATCCCACTGCTCCTTCGCAGTTTTGTACACGGCCATCTTCACCTGATCTCCTTGTGAGAGGGCCATGTACAGAACCTTCTTAGCCATGGCATTCTGCTGGAGAGCTTTGTAGTCAGCATCTGTGTAGTCGTCTTTCTCCTTCTCTTTCGGTTTGGCAGGATCTGTCATATCCAGAATAGGGAAGTTACCCTTCTCAAATACACGCCACAGCTTCCCATCCAGGGAGCAGACGTGAGCTTCGAACTGATCCTTCCACCAGTCATACTCTCCCGGGCTGAGCACCGGCGGCTTCCAGAACGAGTCGTTTCTGCCTGACATGATTTCCTGCAAAGGCTAACACAAAATCTAGAGCTTCCCGGCTCTGATACCAATTGTTGGATCGTTAGGTTAGCCAACTATGTGAGGGAGATCCCAGAGTGGTATCCCTCAGACAGATGGCAGCGGAAATTATCTGTAACACAGGAAATTATACGGAAAGTAAAGACTCACAGATTTATAGTGGAAACCTTACTGCAACCTTTGCAGCAGGCTGAAAACCACTTGCCTTCTGGACAGTTCCAGAAGGGCTTCAAGATCAATGTTATTGATGAAAGAGTATGCTTGTAGATTGTTACACTTTGTCTCACTCAGTGACAGCTAACAATTCTACTCAACTCAAAGTATCAACTAACACGATCTGTCTCGTCCGCACACAGCAGCACTTCGTCAGCTCCGGAATTGATCGCTCTTCTATCTCCGATTCGTTCTGTCCAAAAGCCGATCTGCTCTCTCCGAAAGCTGCACTTCATATTGAAGACTTCTCCTCTATTTATATTAGTCTTCAAGTCGGCTGATCTGATCTCTGTCGCAGATCCGATTGCTATCCAGCAGATATGATATGGTTAAGATATTTCCATATTTTAACCACATCACATATTTCCCTTCCAAATCTGGCATGTATCTTCTCTTCGTATATACTCGACATATATTCAGTGTATATACCGATATTAATTCTTCTCATCAATTATCCATCATATATACTCGAATATCTCCTGATTTGTATCGAGTATATTCTCGCCGATCCAATCTCGTCATAAGTCGGTTTGTCTCTCTCAC
The DNA here is from genome assembly GCA_033675215.1 of Rhodiola kirilowii. Classification (NCBI taxonomy): domain Eukaryota; kingdom Viridiplantae; phylum Streptophyta; class Magnoliopsida; order Saxifragales; family Crassulaceae; genus Rhodiola; species Rhodiola kirilowii. The sequence continues at coordinate 3,181,434 of CM066193.1, read as the reverse complement.
GGAACGCATCTCTCTCGCAGCTTTGCTCTCTCTCAGAGATGTCCAGTAGATCTGATCTACATCAGAGATCCGTTCTTGCAGATCTGATTCTGTTAAGATATTGCCATATCTTAACTCAATCAATTATTTCCCTTCCATATCCAGCTCGTATATTTCCATACCATATCTTGAGTATATCTGCTCAGATATTTCCATATCATATCTTGAGTATATCTACTGAGCTTGATCTCGTCTGTCACGCAGATCTCATCTCTTTTGTAGCGCTGAGCTCTCTCAGAGATGTCCAGTCACGTTTCTCTCAGACAGTCTGGACCCTGTGACTTCTCAGACAGATTTGTGATTTCTGCACACTCAAGTCAAATATTAGCTAAGTGTTTGTTATCATCAAAACACAAAGGGTCCAACACCTCTCTTGGTATTTTTCATATGTGTGGATACCCTTAGACCGCGTATATCAGCAATCAGCATTTTCATTTCCACCAAGTAAGACCAGGCCCCAGGGAAGGGGAAGCTTTCTTGACAACCAACTAAGAAAAAGATGAAAGCTTCTCAGACAAGTTGCACGTCACAGTTAAGTAGGACACATCCACATTGTCCTACCACGTTTTTCAAAGTATGTGTTTTTAGAATGGCCCTTTTAAATATAGAGAAAATGATAAAGAGAGGGTATGAATTATCATATACTGATAAATTACGATTCGAATTATGAAAATTGATAATTAATGACAATTTCAAAATATTTTAATCCTCATAAAATACTTAATTGACGGAATATCACTCCGTCAATCAACAAAGTTAACTAAACGAACTAATTGAAACATCTTCTTGTCCTTAATTGTGAAATTGAGGATCAAAATATTTTGAAATTGCCCTTAATTGTCAATTTGCATAGTTTCAAACCGTAATTTGTCAACGAGCGATAGTACATATCCCTCTTTATCATTTTTCCTTAAATATAATAAAATTTGGCATCATTGATGAATTTCAAAGCCGAAGTCAACTCAGCCACAAACCACCGATCAAAAATCTAGAACCAAAAAAAAGCATCACTTTATATAAATAACACCCAGTTGCCAGTTCCTTCCACTCGCATCCATCTCAAGTCTCAACCTTCCACACACGCTGACAAATCCGACACAACATCGTACATCACAAACAGAAGAATTCACAGAGCGATAATGGGTTCTGATTCACGGCCTCTACGTGTTTTCTTCTTCCCTTTCATGGCTCACGGCCATTTTATTCCGATGGTCGACATAGCCAGACTCTTCTCTTCTCAAGGAGTCCACTCCACCATCATCACCACCCCACTAAACGCCAATTACATCTCTAAAACGACGTCTCTATCCATCAAAACGTTACCGTTTCACGCTGCGGAAGTTGGGCTTCCCGACGGCTGCGAGAATGTCGACATGCTTCCTTCGCACGATCTCCTCTTCAAATTCTTCCAAGCAGCGAATTTACTTCAAACCCCGTTCGAGAACCTTCTAGAACTCGAAAAGCCCGATTGCTTAATCTCCGACATCTTCTTCCCCTGGTCAGTCGACTCCGCCGAGAAATTCAACATCCCGAGACTCGTTTTCCACGGCACGAGCTTCTTCGCCATGTGCGCGATGGAGATCTTGATTACCCACAGGCCCTATAAGTCGGTAAGTACCGACTCCGAACCGTTCGCAATCCCGAATCTCCCTGATGAAATCAAAGTGACTAAAAGTCAGTTCACGGCTGACGCTTGGGAAGATACAGAAAAGGGTCCGGGGAAGCTGATGGCTGAAGCGAGAGCTTCAGGACTCAGGAGCTTCGGCATGGTCGTAAACAGCTTCCACGACCTCGAACCGGCTTACGCAGATTATTACAAGAATGTGCTAAACATGAAAGCGTGGTGTGTCGGGCCTGTTTCGTTATGTAACCGAAACGTTGAGGAGAAAATTGCTAGAGGAAAAAAATCAGATGTTGATGATCACGAGTGCTTAAAATGGCTGGAGGGAAAGCAGCCAGATTCCGTCGTGTACATTTGTTTCGGGAGCGCCGCAAGGTTCCCCGATGAGCAGTTGTGCAATATCGCATTGGGGCTGGAAGAATCTGGAGTAAATTTCATCTGGGTGATCAGGAGAAGTTCCGTGTCTGGATCAGAAGATTACTTGCCGGAGGGATTTGAGGACCGGGTGAAGGACAGAGGGCTCGTGATCCGAGGTTGGGCGCCGCAGATACTGATTTTGGACCATCCGTCGGTTGGGGGATTTGTGACTCATTGCGGATGGAATTCGTCATTGGAGGGGATTTCAGCCGGCTTGCCAATGGTGACGTGGCCGTTGTTCGCAGAGCAGTTTTTCAACCAGAAATTGATTACGGATGCGTTGAAACTTGGGGTTGAGGTTGGAGCGCAGAAACGGTCTCTGAACGGGGAGGATCGTGTGACGAAGGAGAAGGTTGAGAAGGCGGTGAGGGCTGTTATGATTGGAGAAGAGGCTGAGGAGAGGCGTGGCAGAGCTCGTCAGCTTGGCAAATTGGCAAAGAAAGCTGTGGCCAAAGATGGGTCTTCGTACATTGATCTCCTCAATTTGCTTGATGAATTGAAGTTGAGAAGAGAGACTTTGTCCTAGGTTGAATGCTCTGTATTTTTCTTGTGACCCAAGTAACTGAATTAAATGTTCTATATCTTTTCTGTGATGTACGTAAGTAATTGGACAGTATGCTCTGTTTCGGTTTGCTTGTGGCGCAAGGTACTCATTTTAAACCTTCCGTTGAGAAGTTTTATTTATTATAAATAGGATGCATACTGACTTTGATGCGAAATACTTCATCAATGTTCAATTTTAAGCATTTTGAAAAATATTCCATTTTTTTTAAGTCATAGTGGGATGATAGATAAAGGAATCAGAGCATTCCAATGAGTACCTTGCATCACAAGTAAAATGAAACAGGGCACTCCGTTCAGTATATATGACGACACATATGTCCAATAATTTGAGATGATTGAACAGAGCAAGAAGACAAATTCCATAACAATAGGATCTATCGCGACTACTCCCATCATCTGATCTATTGCGACTATCTGATCCAACTCCTCTGTTAGTCTGACTTCGACTTCCAGAATGATGATCAGATGATGGGAGCAGCCGTGGCGTGAGGTCAGAAATAGCCATTGGCGATGATTATATCATGCATGCTCTTCGCGTGGCTCTTTTGTGTACACGGATGCTGGCGTGCGATGCTGACATGACTATTTTATATTAAGCCGATTGTAACGTCACAATATTTCGTATTGAATACAAAATAAAGTTTTACAAATGATTTATGCTTGAGAGCAGAAGTTGTGTTCGTAATCTCAAATGCTCCTCTGATTCTACTGTATTGCTTGCTTTGGTCTACTCAGCTTGATGTGTGTGGATGAAGGCGTAGCGCAACGTGTCTTGTGTAGTGAGGGTCTTGATGACTTGATCTCACGTGCGTAGCGGAGTGAGGGTCGCGGGGACTTGGTCTCACGTGTCTGCGTTGCGGAGTGAGGGTCGCGGGGACTTGGTCTCACGTGTCTGCGATGCGGAGTGAGGGTCGCGGGGATTTGGTCTCACGTGTCTACGTTGCGGAGTGAGGGTCGCGGGGACTTGGTCTCACGTGTCTGCGTTGCGGAGTGAGGGTCGCGGGGACTTGGTCTCACGTGTCTGCGTTGCGGAGTGAGGGTCGCGGGGACTTGGTCTCACGTGTCTGCGTTGCGGAGTGAGGGTCGCGGGGACTTGGTCTCACGTGTCTGCGTTGCGGAGTGAGGGTCGCGGGGACTTGGTCTCACGTGTCCGCGTCGCGGTTGGATGCTCTAGCAGACGGCGTTGGGATGCTTGGGCAGACGGCACGTACTTGTCGGTTGCTGGCGGCTGACACTTCTTTTGAGAGCACTCTTCTATGTGCTTTCTTCTCAAATTTCCGAGTGTCAGAATGCCTTTTTTGTGAAGTGAAATGCTCTATTTATAGAGTTCACTAGTGGGCTTGAGATTGGGCCCGTGCTTTGGGTTGAGTTTAACTCATGAACCGGGCTTGTAGATTTGACCCAAATATCCCTTGTGGGCCGGCCCATTTATACTTTAAATAATTTTGATTTGGTCCTTAAACTTTTAGTGCCTACAAATTGCCCCCTCATGATTATGTTGTGCGACACAATTTTGAGTGTCTTAGCGCGACGTGATCGTGAGTGATTGACTTGAGAGTCTTGTGGATGTCGAACTTGTCGTAAGAGCTTCCACGTAATTTTTTTTTTGAGTCACCATGTTGTTCTCCAACTTGACGGTTGACTTGAGATTTTTTTGAATGTCGAACTTGTCGTAAGAGCTTCCACATAATTTTTTTTTGAGTCACCATGTCGTTCTCCAACTTGACGGTTGACTTGAGATTTTCGTGAATGTCGAACTTGTCGTAAGAGCTTCCACATAATTTTTTTTGAGTCACCATGTCGTTCTCCAACTTGACGGTTGACTTGAGATTTTCGTGAATGTCGAACTTGTCGTAAGAGCTTCCACGTAATTTTTTTTAGTTTGTCATTTGTCGTTTTCCAACTTGGCGAATGACATCTTTTCGAGCTTCAAATGAAAAGTTCTATCTTCTATTGATCCCTTCTTTTTACGAGTTGAAATGGTGTGGGTGATCCATCTGGAAGAAGCCTACGCATTGGTGGTTGTTGCTCGGGCCGTGAATAGTAATTTCGGGATGAATAGTAACTTCAGGCCGTGAATAGTAATTCCCGGATGAACAGTAATTTCAGGGATGAATAGTAACTTCAGGCCGTGAATAGTAATTTCCGGGATGAACAGTAATTTCAGGGATGAACAGTAATTTCAGGGATGAACAGTAATTTCGGGGATGAACAGTAAATTCCGTGCGTGGCGGTTCTGGAGTCTTCTAGAATGACTTGCCAACTAAGTTAGCTTAAAGATGAAGCCAAGTCGGTTAGATGAGATTAGGAAATCTTTCCTAAATCTACTTTGTTTGATAATCTTTGGGCATAATCTTTAGGAATCGGCAGCCCTAATTCTCTCTATAAATAGAACCTTAAGTCAAGAGTTCAAGCCTCACAAAATCGAGAGCCTCACTCCTCTTCATCAACATCGTTATCAAGGTCTTCCTTCTCTGGCGTCTACTTGTTCGCCTAATAACAGGTAGATTGATGTTACAGGATGAAGCAACGTGTTCAATCTTCAATTAATCTTCAATCACGTGTAGTAAGGCATTGAAATATATCACTTGGCCGTGCACTTGCATCAACTTCAATCACGTTTTGTTGCCATGCAGCCAAGCTTCGACTTCGAAATAATTTTTTTTTTTTCATGACTAGGCCCTCTCCAATTAAAAGTTGCCGATTTTACTGCTCTGACATTGACGCGCTGTTGTTGACGGTACTTTGGCTTGTCGTTGAGAGACCAACTCGCTACCCTTCTTTGCGTAAGACTGCTATTCCTCGGGGGTAGTTTCACACTTTGAATTCATTGTGTCAAGAAAAATAAGCTTTTGAGGATTCTGTCACCAAGACTTACGAGTCTAAGGAGATTGGTTTTTAAGTGAGACCGTTTGTGACTCCTCCAATCTCCTGGGAATTCCTTACTTGTCTTAATTTCTTCGACATAGTCGTTTCATTTTGTGACGAACTCACCTTGCGATATAAGTCTCTACCAAAAGAAGGCAGGCGCAATGGTGCTCTTCTTGGACTCAGAGGAGAATGGTCTGCTTTTTAGGGTGAAGATTCTGGTTCTGCCGCTGAAGAGGTTCAGAGGGTCGTTGTCCCAGTGCCAACTGGTGATGCCGCGGATGAGACACTTGTCGATAATGGAGGACAGAGCTCTATACGGTCGGGACGACATAACCAACAGGTCTCCGATGCCTCATCTTTCTCCGGGCGGTCGCAGGGCAACAAAGTACCATGCGCTGGGGCTGTCACTGCTTCACCTTCCTCATGCCAAACTGTCAAGATGACTGACCAGCTCGTGAGGGTTCTCCTTCAGAACCTAACGGAAGCTCCCTACGCAGAAGTCACCGATGTAGCTGCGCGTGTTATCCACTTCCTTGCTAGTCTTCGAAATGTTGGTGATGACACCTCCATTCTTCAAGCGGTCGTTGATGCGTATGTAAAGAGCGTTGCCAAACTCCTTGTAGTCCAGCAGGGTGTTGTTAGCAACTCTGCCCGTCATGCCTGTGAGATTTCTGCGGTTGAGGGCAGTCTATGTTCTGCTCGAGTGACTTACAAGGGTGCTCTCCAAACTAGCAAGAGTTTGGAGAGACAAGGAGAAGTAGTGGCGCAGGCAATAGAGGAAGCTAAAGCCAAATTACGAGCTTTGCACAATGAGGCAGAGAGCATAAGACACAAACAAAGCCGACAAGTGGATGCGATTGCTGCGGCCGAGTCGAACGTTTGTGCATTTCAACAGAAGTTAGATGAATTGAGAACTTTTTGAGCGAGCTCTGACGACTTGGTGAAGGTGAAGCGTGAGTTGGATCAATGCAAGAAGGCCATCCAGGCGGCTATGCATTAGAACCGTCAGACTACTTTGTTTTTTTTTGAGACTGCACTTGAATAATTTTTTTTTACTCAAGCTACCTACGTACTTACAAAGTCACGTGCATGACACTTCGCAAGATCAAGTCAACGTAGTTCATTTTTTTTTGTTTTTTTTTGAGACTGCACTTGAACAATTTTTTTTACTCAAGCTACCTACGTACTTACAAAGTCACGTGTGTGACACTTCGCAAGATCAAGTCAACGTAGTTCATTTTTTTTAGTCATTCACAGTTTATACTCTTGCGGACCAGGAGTGTCGATCTTTTTTTTTTTTTTTTTTTTTTTTAGCCGTTCACAGTTTATACTCTTGCGGGCCAGGAGTGTCGATCTGTAGCTTTAGGAGTAGTAGCGCTTTAAGAACTTTCCATTGATTGGTCCGACGCGTAATCCTTCTTGATCCACGATCTTGTATGCCCCATTCGTGTAAGCTTCTTGCACCACATAAGGACCGTCCCACTTCTCTTTAAACTTGCTTCCCGTCTTGTGCGAGGTGATGATTGACCTTCTTACCGCTAGAACCAAGTCTCCTTTTTGAAAGGGGCGGGGATGCACTTTCTTATTGAATGCACGTGAAAGTCTGGCCTGGTAGCATTGTAAGCTTTGTTGTGCTTGCAATCCGCGTAGATCTTTCAAGCTTTTTGGCTCGGGCATTTCTTGAATAACTTTGATTTTTGTCTGGTCTATTTCGATGCCCCTTTCGAAAACCGTACGAAGATCTTGGACATGGCCACTCCTAGCTTTTGACTTGACCACCACATCATCGACGTAACATTTTATCGTTTTATGCATCATGTCCTCGAAAATCTTTTGTATCGCACGCTGATATGTGGCTCCCGCATTTTTTAGGCCAAAAGGCATGACTTTGTAGCAGAAGATCCCCTTCAGAGTTCGGAATGCTGTAGCATCTTGGTCTTCAGGCGCCATGTGTATCTGGTTGTGCTCAGTCGTGGAATCCATGAAGGAGAGAGCTTCATGTTCAGTTGTTGCATTTATCATGAGCTCCGTAGCTGGTATGGGGAAGTCATCCTTTGGACATGCTTCGTTGAGATCTCGAAAGTCCACGCACACTCGCAGCTGCCCATTCTTCTTCCTCACTGGAACAATGTTGGCTATCCACGTCGGATATTTAACTTCATGAATGAAATCTGCGTCGATGAGCTTATTAACTTCTTTCTTAATTTCAGGAACCAACTCTGGCCTAAATCGCCGTTGGGACTGCTTCTTTGGACCGACCCCCCTTTTGATCGCTAGACGGTGCAAAGCTATCTTTGGATTAAGCCCCGACATTTCTGTGTATTTCCAAGTGAAAATGTCTTTGTATTCTGCCAATAATTTGAGGTACTGTTCTTCTTCTTCTTCGGTTAGTAGGGTGCTAACGTATATTGGACGTGGATTTTCGGTGGTTCCGAGATTCACCTCTTTCAAGTCATCAACAGTTGATTGTCCGCCGTCTTCGAGTACCTCCGGAGCTTGATCAGCCTCTACTTTTTCGACTTCATTTGGAACTTCTTCGGCTGTTACGTGGTAGGATGTTGTTATATCATACTCCGTTATGTCTTCCTCGTTATTGTTTTTGATTTCATCTGCAGTGATTTGGTTCTGGTAAGTTGATGATGCCTTTGACGAGGATACGTGATTCCTTCCATGTCCTTTCACGGTGATTTCCATGTCGTGTGCGCGTGTGGCTAACTCTTGAAAAGTCCTAGGTTTGATACCTTTAAGGATGTATAGCAAATCCCAGTTCATTCCACCGATGCACATCTCTATAGCTGACGTCTCGCTGATGCAATCTTTGCATTCAAGGCACAATGAACGCCAGCGGTTGATATAGTCAACCACAGGTTCCTCTTCCCATTGTTTTGTATTCATCAGTTCACTCATACTGACAACCCTTCTGGTGCTATAGAATCGGTTGAAGAACTCGTCCTCCATCTGACTCCAGCTGTCAATAGACTCTGCCTCCAAGTTAGTGTACCAATCGAAAGCAATGCCCTTTAGAGACCGCACAAATTGTTTGACCAGCAGATCCCCTTCAGTTCCTGCGTTGTTACACGTTTCTATGAAGTGGGCAACATGTTGCTTTGGACTTCCTTTTCCGTCAAACTGTTGGAGTTTGGGGGGCTGATATCCCTGTGGCATGCGCAGACCATCTATCCTCTTGCTGTAGGGTTTGGCACAGCGTGCACCACCAGAAGAATCTCCACTTAGCTGGCTCTTGACTGCGTTGGTTATCAGCACTTGAAGTTGGTCTTCGTTGCACGCAACACCTCTGTTCCTGTTGGTTTCTACAGGGATCATATTATTAGTGTCATCAACTTCTGCCGTCAGATTGGCTTCTTCAACCTTTCGTTTCCCGAGCCCAGCCACCTCTTTCTGGAGTTCTTCAAGCTTTTTGTTTTTCTCCTGGTTGTCTTTCAGGACTAGCTCGAGCATCTCTCTTAGTTCTTGCATCTGCTCCTCCATGGTCTTGGTGCCTATGGTCATGACAGAAGCTACACATGGTTTGGGTGTCTCGGCTTGTTTTGGCAGAGCCACCTTCGCTTTTGGTGAGGGTGTTTCGTCAGCTTTCACACTTCCCTTGTGTCGTGCGGAGTTGGAGGCAATCACTGCCGTAGCTGCAGCCATGATGGAAGCAACGGTATATGTGCGTTCCCTCCTTGGCACTTGAGAAGCTCGTAGGCTTGCAGCAACGGCATTGACAGCCATCCTCTGAGTCATTCCTCTTGTGCAGATGCTGGTTGGTTGAGCTATAGTTGCGGCGTAAGTCTTCTTGGGAGTTTGTAGACTGGTAGGCTGAGCAGACATCTTAGCTTTAGCGTAGGGATGAGAGGTAGAGATTTTCACGTCGGGTTCACCAAAATTTGTAACGTCACAATATTTCGTATTGAATACAAAATAAAGTTTTACAAATGATTTATGCTTGAGAGCAGAAGTTGTGTTCGTAATCTCAAATGCTCCTCTGATTCTACTGTATTGCTTGCTTTGGTCTACTCAGCTTGATGTGTGTGGATGAAGGCGTAGCGCAACGTGTCTTGTGTAGTGAGGGTCTTGATGACTTGATCTCACGTGCGTAGCGGAGTGAGGGTCGCGGGGACTTGGTCTCACGTGTCTGTGTTGCGGAGTGAGGGTCGCGGGGACTTGGTCTCACGTGTCTGCGTTGCGGAGTGAGGGTCGCGGGGATTTGGTCTCACGTGTCTACGTTGCGGAGTGAGGGTCGCGGGGACTTGGTCTCACGTGTCTGCGTTGCGGAGTGAGGGTCGCGGGGACTTGGTCTCACGTGTCTGCGTTGCGGAGTGAGGGTCGCGGGGACTTGGTCTCACGTGTCTGCGTTGCGGAGTGAGGGTCGCGGGGACTTGGTCTCACGTGTCTGCGTTGCGGAGTGAGGGTCGCGGGGACTTGGTCTCACGTGTCCGCGTCGCGGTTGGATGCTCTAGCAGACGGCGTTGGGATGCTTGGGCAGACGGCACGTACTTGTCGGTTGCTGGCGGCTGACACTTCTTTTGAGAGCACTCTTCTATGTGCTTTCTTCTCAAATTTCCGAGTGTCAGAATGCCTTTTTTGTGAAGTGAAATGCTCTATTTATAGAGTTCACTAGTGGGCTTGAGATTGGGCCCGTGCTTTGGGTTGAGTTTAACTCATGAACCGGGCTTGTGAATTTGACCCAAATATCCCTTGTGGGCCGGCCCATTTATACTTTAAATAATTTTGATTTGGTCCTTAAACTTTTAGTGCCTACACCGATGTTAGGATGAAAGTCCTAATCGGCCATTGATGAAGCTCGGAGAAGGCTCAAGCGGCCAAGTAGCGTGACATCCATGATGTGAAGCGAGACCAAGCAAGCTCAAATGCAGCGTCATCTTCATCCTCCAATTTTCACTCACTACTCGGCTTCTCGAGGTCCTTGGTAGTGTGACATCCATCCATGCATGTCCTCTGCAATCCCTTACGAGGTCATTGGTAGCGTGACATCCATGCATGACAATATGGGGTCGAGAATTGACTGTCTATGATGCACCTGGTCACTCGTCTAAAACAATGGCTGACAGTGCTGATGAGACAAGGTAGAGAACATGCATGGCTATTAAGGACCTCGTGAGGGATTCCAGAGGACATGCATGAGACAAGGTAGAGAACAGGCATGGCTATTTGGCCGGTTGAGCCTTCTCCGAGCTTCATCAATGGCAGATTAGAGCTTTCATCATTTGGCCGCTGTTAGGAACAGCGGCTTAATATAAGATAGAGATGTCAGCAGGGGGCGAATCCAGGATTTGAAACTTATCAAGGCTTGGCGCAATTTTTTTTTGTAAGATGGTCACAATTGGGTCTTGCGCCGAATCAAAGCAGATGTGGTACTCGAATGTAACCAAGTGCAGCAAAATTCAATGCAGAGATAGCCATAGTGTTGAGATGCTAGCGGAAGTGATCGAAGCAATCAATGGATCGAAGAAACAAAAAAGAAAAGTGACACAATGAAATTACCTTGGTTCGGGACCTGGTGTCCCTACTCCAGCACCAATATGAGAGTTTATTAAGCGACCTGGGCAATTGAACGTACAACGGTGTTTGAAACAACCTCACGAATGAGTTACAACATAAAGAGAGAATCAATTTTGCGTGACACGAAGAACCCCAAATCGCAGAGCTCAAGAACCCTAGGTTCGAAGATTACCAGAAAACGGATCGAAACAGACTGAAGAAGACGGATGCAACAACCACGCTTTATACAGGTCTCCAAACGCTTCAAGACGACAGCATTTTCCTTACGCTCCGTTTCGCGCCCGAAACCAACCGTCATCGTTTTCCTTACACGCGAAGTAAAGCATTTGTCTTTTGTCCAAAACGGCGTCATAGCCTGAAAACCAAACTAACCTGATTTTCTCTGTAAATACTCAGCCTCCATTCCCTGTAAATCAAACTCAGCTAAACCAACCCTTTCACACTGAAACTCTAAACATACAAAACCCAGCATGGTTAACAAATACCAGTCAAAGTAAATTCAGATCAAATATTATATATAACAACTAATTTCTGCAATTCTGCAACAAACAACTGGTGTTCACCTGATGTTTCACATTGTTTTCGTTGAAATAAAGAAGCAAAAAAAGGCCTAGAGAAATAAAAGACTGAATTCATTACTTGGTATTGATGGAAATTAGTTTCTGAAGCCTCTGTTGTTCCTTCTTCCTCTTGCCTTCACAAACTTCCTACCCTTAGAGCGAACATAGGGCTTGGTGTGGCTGTGGGGAACACCAGGAGCTGGACCGAAGTGCTTGACAGCCTCACGAGAGTTCTTGGGTCCTTTGAGAAGAACCTGAAAACAGAATCCCATGCATCAAGGAGATGAACAAGAGAATTTGGCTACACTGCTTCACTACATATGTGAAAAGGCAGCAAGGAAGAAGCAAAATGAGCACATAAACGATCGAGCAAATGTATATATCATACTAGCAGTTCCTCTCAGACCAAGATTCATGAAATTGAAGACGTAACTAAACAACATTGATACACAATACTCAAACATTACACAGCAGATCAAAACATCCTAATTCGCATCAATTTGAGTTAGTGAACATACAGTGTTCTGACCGAGAGGAGCCCTCAAAGACAGCTGATCAAAGGTCAAGCATTCACCCCAGCCTTTTCAATCCGAGCCCCTCTCCCCATCCCAAACTCCGGAAAAACGACACCAAATTTTCAGAACACCCTGAAACAGACAAATTAAACCAAACTGAATCACCTTAACAGAAGATAATCAAAATTCAGCAACAATCCAAAAATTTGACAGCACCAACTCAGAATCTACAAACTACATTTTCGAATAGCAACCAGAAACATAAAATATAAATACAATTCGTCAATCGCCATACCTAACAACGAAACGCGCTCTTCCGCTCCTTCGTTTGTTCGCTTTCGCTTCCACATCCACCAAACCGACTCGAATATAGCGAGTCGAGAAACCCGATCGTCCAATCTAGGATCGAAACTCGTAAGAATCAAACCGTTAACAGTCGACGGTGAACTTTAGACACGACATAACCTACAAAAAAACCTAATTTTTACCCGGGCTCTAGCCCACCAGCTGGGTTCGCCCCTGCATGTCTGCGTCGCAATCCAGCATGCGTGTACACAAAAGAACCACAGTCGCTGTTCTTAAGGGCGGATAAATACTAAGACGTCGTTGCCAACGACGTCTCAAAAACGTGAGTAAATTGGGAACCAATCGATAAATTGAGTATAATTGGAACCTAATGTTCAATTTAAAGCATTTTGAAAAATTTCCTAAAAAAATATGACATTCATCTCTCTCATTCATTTATCTTTCATTTAGTCATAACTCATGATTTATTTGGTCATGGACATCCACTCATTATCAAACATAAAATTCATCATCACTCTCTCTTATTTCTACATAAAATCCACTCATGAACTCTCTTTTTTTGCGGAAACCTTGTGTTGTAATTGTCCTTGGGTTTTCTTAATCGTCTTTCATTTTACTACTATTTTTCTTCGCATTCCTTTTTAACAGGCCAGTTTCATACACTTTCGCATAAAGTTTGATATAGCAAATAATTCAGTTATACATTTCAGTTTGGTACTTGTAACAACGAAGGCAAAGAAGAATCCATGAAGATTTTTGTAAAGACATTACCATTGAAGATTTGAAGGCAAGATTGTTAGACCGCGTGTATATCAGCATTTTCATTTCCACCAAGTCTGACCAGGTGAAGAGGAAGCTTTCTTGACTCCCAAGTAAGAAAAAGATGAAAGCTTGTCAGACAAAGTTGCACGTCACCAGTTCAGTAGGGCTAGGGCACATCCACACCTGTCCTCCAACCCCCCGTTTTTCAAAGTATGTCCCTTTAAATATCATAAACATGACGTCATTGATGACGCTAAGAGCCGTAGACCGTAGTCAACTCGAACTTTAACTGTATCAGCATCCTCTTGTCTTCTAGAACAAAAAACAGCATCACTTTATAAATAACACCCAGTTCCTCCATTGTTCCACTCGCATCCATCTCAACCTTCCACAGAGAAAAAAAGAAAGATCCGACAACCTCCGACACAACCATCGTACATCAAGAACAGGGGAATTCATAGAGCGATAATGGGTTCTGATTCAAGGCCTCTACGCGTCTTCTTCTTCCCTTTCATGGCTCACGGCCATCTGATTCCGATGGTCGACATAGCCAGACTCTTCTCTTCTCAAGGAGTCCACTCCACCATCATCACCACCCCACTAAACGCCAATTACATCTCCAAAACGACGTCTCTATCCATCAAAACGTTACCGTTTCACGCTGCGGAAGTTGGGCTTCCGGACGGCTGCGAGAATCTCGACATGCTTCCTTCGCCCGATCTCTTCTTCAAATTCTTCCAAGCCGCTAATTTACTCCAAGCACCATTCGAGAATCTTCTAGAACACGAAAATCCGGATTGCTTAATCTCCGACGTCTTCTTCCCCTGGTCAGTCGACTCCGCCGAGAAATTCAACATCCCGAGACTCGTTTTCCACGGCACGAGCTTCTTCGCCATGTGCGCGATGGAGAGCTTGAAGACCCACAAGCCCTATAAATCGGTAAGTACCGACTCCGAACCGTTCCTAATCCCAAATCTCCCGGATAAAATCAAAATGACAAAAAGTCAGTTCACGGTTGACGCTTGGGAAGATACAGAAAAGGGTCTTGGGAAGCTGCTGGCTGAAGCGAGAGCTTCAGGACTCAGGAGTTTCGGCATGGTCGTAAACAGCTTCCACGAGCTCGAGCCGGCTTACGCGGATTATTACAAGAATGTGCTGAACATGAAGGCGTGGTGTGTCGGGCCTGTTTCGTTATGTAACCGAAACGTTGAGGAGAAAATTGCGAGAGGGAAAAAATCAGCAATTGATGATCATGAGTGTTTAAAATGGCTTGAGGGAAAGGAGCCGGATTCGGTAGTTTACGTTTGTTTCGGGAGCGGCGCGAGCTTCCCCGATGAGCAGTTGCGCGATATCGCATTGGGGCTGGAAGATTCTGGAGTAAATTTCATCTGGGTGATCAGGAGAAGCTCCGTGTCTGGATCAGAATATTACTTGCCGGAGGGATTTGAGGACCGGGTGAAGGACAGAGGGCTCGTGATCCGAGGTTGGGCGCCACAGGTACTGATTTTGGACCATCCGTCGGTTGGGGGATTTGTGACTCACTGCGGATGGAATTCGTCATTGGAGGGGATTTCAGCTGGCTTGCCGATGGTGACGTGGCCGTTGTTCGCAGAGCAGTTTTTCAACCAGAAATTGATTACGGATGTGTTGAAAATTGGGGTTGAGGTTGGAGTGCAGAAATGGTCTCGGAACGGGGAGGATCGCGTGGCGAAGGAGAAGGTTGAGAAGGCGGTGAGGGCTGTTATGGTTTGGGAGGAGGCTGAGGAGAGGCGTGACAGAGCTCGTCAGCTTGGGAAATTGGCAAAGAAAGCTGTGGCGAAAGATGGGTCTTCGTACATTGATCTCCACAATTTGCTTGATGAATTGAAGTTGAGAAGAGAGACTCTGTCCATGGATGCTTCATGAATTGAAGCTGTGGCAAAATATGGGTCTTCGTACATGGATGCTTCTATATATTTTCTTGTGATGCAAATGCAAGGTACTTATTGGAATGCTATGTGTTCCATTGTTCTTCGGATGCAATGGAACTTTATTGAATGCTCTGTTTCACTCAAATACGCCATAAGTTTAAGTTTTTACATACGCGTTCCCAAACTTTCATGAAATATGAAACGAGTCCCCGTACTTAACAAGCGATGACATAGTACCCCTACATTTTTTTGAGGATGACAAGTAGTACAAGAATTGGACAATATCGAAACACTGACTCAATCCAGTACCTAAGACTAAATTGAAGCACTGCCATTAATGGCGACACATCCATTACATTTAGAGTCACTGCAGCTAAAGCTGCACGAAAACATCATTAGACTGATGGGAGGACATCGCCAAACAGGCGGAAAAATACCACCAACAAAGATGGGAAGACACCACCACATGGTGGGAAGACGCCAACACATGGTTGGAAATGTTTGATGATAGTGTTTGGGTGACGAGAGTTGTTTGGGTGGAAGAGAGTCGTTTGGGTGAAAATGTTTTGGTCGAGTGGTTTGATCTTTAGATAAATTGTCAAATGGTCAAGTGTTCGGTTGCCTTGCTATTCCTTTCATGTACACGTGAGGATGTTGCATCGCTATTCCTTTCATGTACACGTGGAGGTGCTAAGTTTCATGTCATTGTTATGCGCTTCAATGGACATAATTCAAGTACCCGGGTTGGTGCTCCGTGCTCCAAGAGTCTAAGTTTATATGTACCCGATAAAGTTCTCATGCAATATGATTAGGATGTATTTGTGTGATGTATGAGATATAAAAACCCGCAATAAAAAAACGAGAGTTGTTTGGGTATCATTGAATTCCCCGATTCGAATTGTTAGAGCGGATGGAATAGAGAATTAATTCGTTAGGACTATGCCAAATCGCCAAAAAGAGCCCTAGGGCGGCCCGAGTTTGGCCGTAGCTCCACACAAGCCCTATTATGGCCCGATTTGAAGGGCTTAGGGTCGAGCTAAAGCTTCGATTATTAGGTCTGGTTCAAAATACGACCCCAATTTAAAATTGCATGTTCATTGATTTAAGGACATTATTGACATAAAAAGAATGTATTTTTCACATTCATCTAATCTCACACGTCCAAACTAGTAGCATTTGCGTTTAAAGAATTATTTGTCGATTAATTAGTTATCCATTTATGGCTGAAATTAGCCCGAGTCCGACCCATTCTCGAAAAGCCCTATGAAATGAAGGGCTGATAACGACTTTAGGGCCAATAAATTTTCGGAGGCCCGGCCTAATGTGCAAAGGAGTAGGGCTCACCAAAAGCCATAATCAGTCCGACACGATAGGGCTAGGAATTATCCGACCCGGCCCTTTACCGACCCCTAGTTAAGACGGATTGAAAATCAATTTAAAAATATAATTCATCAGTTGACCAATTTCATTCGTCGGATTGCAAAATTGGATCACACTCAAAATGGGTGGTACTCTTTGGACGGTGGACTCGGTAGGGCTGCAAACGAGTCGAGTCGAGTCGAGTATTATGTTGTTCAAGCTTGGTTCGTTTAAAATTTCTCGAGTTAGAGTTCAATCCGAGTATTATCGAGTTTTGAAAACATGTGTTCGAGCTCGGCTCATTTAATTTTCACGAGTTTCGAGCCGAGTTCGAGTTTTATACGAGTATTTAAAATAACTTAAATCAATGTGATTATTTAATATCAAAGAGCTTTAATCGAGTATTTCACGAGTTGGAACAAGCTTTAGTAGACCTTTTCATGAGTTTTAACGAGCTTTAGTCGAACTTTTCACGAGTCGAAATGAGCTTTCACTGAAAAAGTATTTTAAAGTGTGAAAAATTACTTTAATCGAGCTCGTTAACGAGTTTCAGACAATATAAATGAGTTTTAATCGAGTATATATACGAGTTTTAATCGAGTATGTTAACGAGCACATAAACGAGCTGTTCGCGAACATAAACGAGTCTAGCACCCTCTTGCTCGTACTTGACTCGTTTATTTAACGAGCTTCAAATTTATGTTCGAGCTTGACTCGTATAAGATCGAGTCAAGTTTTGACCGAGCTTTGACCGAATTCGATCACGAATAGCTCGCGATCGTATCGTCTCATTTGCACCCGTAGGACTCAGCTCTCACAACTCGATCCAATTTCTGGTTCACTATTATTAATTACTAAAACTAGAAGAATTCCTAAACGCACTTACATTACAATTAAATTATCCGATTAAGGTCCATCAAAAAAAATTTATCCGATTAAGGTAATGAAATACGACCCTTAAGTTTAAATTTCGACAAACGTGTTCCAAACTGTCATGAATTATCAAATTGGTCCCTGTAGTTAGAAAGCATTGACATCGGCCCGTGAGGTGTGGTAAATCGACGACGAGCAAACTAACCTCAGTAACTAGGGGGCTGTTTGATTGAGCTTAAATTTATGTTATGTTAATTTATGTTATGTTATGTTAATTTATTTTAATTTATTAAAGTTTATACCAACCTAACATTACATCATCATCGCACCATCATCATGATCATCATGTCATCACCATCATCATCATGTCATCACCATCATCATCATGTCACCACCATCATCACATCATCATCATGTCAACATCTTGTAACCATCATCATCATCATCGTGTCACCATCATCATCGTGTCACCACCATCATCACATCATCATCACCATCATCATCATGTCAACATCTTGTAACAATCATCATCATCATGGCACCATCATCATCATAGTACTATTCATCATCTTCATCATATTACTATTCATCATCATCATCTCACTATCATTATCATATTACTATTCATCATATTACTGTTCATCATCATCATCTCACTATCATCATCATATTACTGTTCATCATATTACTATTCATCAACAACATCTCACTATCATCATAGACTATTCATCATATTACTGTTCATCATATTACTATTCACCATCATCATGTCATCATCATCATATTACTATTCACCATCACCAGCATGTCATCATCATCATATTACTATTCATCATCATCATATTACTATTCATCATCATCATCGTATTACTATTCATCATATTACTATTACTATTCATCATGAAGAAGATGATAATGATGCATGAAGAAGATGATGATGATGACATGATGGTGATGATGATGACATGATGATGATGATGATGACATGATGATGATGATGATGGTGGTGGTGGTAATATGATGATGGTGGTAATTTATGTTATACTTAATTTATGTTAATTTATATTATGTTGTGTTAATTTATGTTAATTTATGTTATGTGGTGTTAAAATGATTTATATAATACAAATTTAAAGTCCAGAAAATAGGCCCTAGCTCAGCAGTCAGCACCCAACGATCAGCAAGGCAAGTGCAAAATACCGTGGAGCGGATGATCGCCGTTTCAAACAACTCAGCGCTGTTAGCGCATCAGTAATCGGCTTCGGTAAGAATCTGACTGCAATTTGGAGATCTGGAGCCGTTTTGTTAGGATCGTGGTTAGATAGTCAAAGACTTAAGTTCGAATAGTCAGAGACTTAACTAAGTTCGGGACTGTTAGGAACCTAACTTAGTATGCAGGTAATTACTCTAATTAAGTACGCAGCGGAATAAACTTAAATAGCTTTTATTACTATTTAAACTGTACACTCAATGGGTACAAAACTTTTGCCTATTCAGTATAAATCACCTAGACTTATACAAGCAGATCTGACTACTTCCCTGACTGTCTCGTCGACGTCCCGTAGTCTTGGCACTTCCTCAGCTTTCCTCCAATGATCAAGGACTCCTCGATCAGCTCGAATATCACCTCGCACAGCTCGCTGGATATTCTCTCTGGGTACACCCACACTGGAAAGCTCACTCAAATGATTCTAGGAATGCGCGCACGCCTGAATGGTAGTTTCCGACTTCTTATAGGCTTTTGCGGTAACCGTCAGGAACTGCCACAGATCATGGCTTCCAACCGTCAGCCCATGATCTGTTGTGGAGGTGTGCCATCTTTCCATCACGTAGTTGACTCATGTCCTCAACTGCTCCGTTGACCCGACCTCAACTTCTCTGTTGACTCGACCTCAACTGCTCCGTTGACCGTTGACCGTTACTCAGGTTCTCGGTTACTCAGGTACTTCCACAGGTACTTGAATCTAGTATCACGTCCTCGACTGTTCCAGTAAGTTCCTGACTAACTGAAACTCAAGCAAATCATTAAACAGGTTTGTCAATCATCAAAAACGTGTGAGGCCAATGCCTCAACAATTTCCCCCTTTTTGATGATGACAAACCATTGAGAGAGAAATACCAAAACCGTACTTAATAGATGTTAGACATGCACCCGCATCAATTGAGAACTTATTCTCGTTGGGAACATATTCCCCCTAAGTTCCTGCACACTCAGAAACTTAATAAACATCCTATCAAAACAGATTCCTACACAGGCATTTCTACTCAGGAACCTCAGATTGAGTTCCCCCTCAGTTGATATTTCTACCCTCCCCCCTTTTGACATCATCAAAGAAGAGTTAATCAACAAGCACATGAGTCAAAAACATGAGTAAGTATTTGAAATTCAGAGCAATTCATAATGTCAAGCATAGCACTTCAAGGATAAAAACGATAGTCATAACACGCAGTTTGAACATAAGTTTTATCACTCAAAAAGAAAGGGAAATATGAAGGTTTGGGAAACAAGGATTGGGAAATCCTATAGTTGGAACTGATCTCAGCATTCTCATAGTCAGAAAGAGATCACCCCTGGAACTGAAGAACTTCATGTCCTTTCAGCGAGAACTAGAAGTGCATCCTGCACTTCGATCATTGCATCCTTCATTTCCCTGACTTCTGCTGTTAGAGCCCTCAGGTCTCTTCTCATATCCAAAATCCCTTTCTCCAGAAGATCCCACTTCTTATGGCTATAATCTTCAGTCTCATCCTCATCCTCTTCTTCAATCTGCTGCAGAACTGGTTTGGCTTTTGGCTTGGGTTCTTGAACAGGAGCCTTGATCCATCCTTCCACATCGTCTTTGACCAAATGCATCTTCCTAAAGACTTCAGGGTCAAACTCCTTGACAATCTGCTCTTCCACTGCAGAACTGACTTCATACAAGTTGTGTTTCAGAAGGACCCTTTTAATCACTCTGGAATACCCAATCTGGGTCAGATTCTTGAGATGATCAATTTGATGAATTATCATCTTTGGCAGATTTATTTTCTCCCTGTTCAGCAGCTTATCCAGGAGCAGAAGATCTTGATGCTGCACATATGAGGGCTTCACTCCCCTTTGCAGAAAATTGCTCACCAGAATTTTGTGAAGGATCTTAACATTCGGATCCATGCACTGAGTGCTTATACCTGTTTTCTTCTGAACAGTCTTCAGGTTGCATATTTTCTCTACCAACTCCTTTTTATCAGCCACTTCCTTTGGCCAGACACTAGACTTGCAGAAGTAGTCAAAGCCTTCATGCTTTAACCCCAGCAGATCTGCCAGCTCAATGCTAGACAATGTGAATTCATTCCCCCTGAAGTTCACCTCCAAGGTAGGCACAGGTTCATTACTCATCTTCAAGTCTTTATAGAAGTCTTCTACCACTTCAGGACATACGAAGTCCTTAGACGCACACAGGTTCTCCCAACCTTGCATCTTCAATTGCTCCAGTACCTCAGTGAAGCCTTCCCTATTCAGAAACTCCTCTGAACATTCCACTTCCTGCAGAATTTCTTTTCCTGACTTGGACCTCCTTGGCCTTTTGACAGACTTTGCAGAAACCAATTCCTCCTTAACAATTTGTTTTCTTTTACCAGTATCTCTGGTTGGTTGGATTCTCATTGGCAGTTCCTTCTTCTTCCTTTTGGAAATTGCTTGTGTTGGTTGAACTATCTCACAGTCCATATCATCAGATCCTTCAGACCTGTTGAACTTGGCAATCTTGCCCAATGCCACCAGCTTGTCCAGTATTTGCGTTCCAGCAGATATTTCCTCGCCAACTGAGGGTTCAAATGCATCTATTTCATTGTTCCAGTATTCGGAATCGCCTGATTCTTCAACCCCTTCTGGGTTCCTCATTGGGACAGCCTCTATGA
Source organism: Rhodiola kirilowii (assembly GCA_033675215.1). Taxonomy (NCBI): domain Eukaryota; kingdom Viridiplantae; phylum Streptophyta; class Magnoliopsida; order Saxifragales; family Crassulaceae; genus Rhodiola; species Rhodiola kirilowii. The sequence continues at coordinate 3,160,217 of CM066193.1, read as the reverse complement.
TTTCAACTTCCGCTTCTTCTGCACCAACCAGACCGGGACCACACATGCATCCACCCTCCTTTACCTCTTCTATCACAACATCAGCTTCCACATCACCAACAAATTCAGAGACATCCACTATATCCCTTTCCCCAATACTCCATATCCCAGCACAATATTCACTAAATCTTACAGTTTTAGGGTTGTAGATTGAGACGGTGAGGTGCGACTTACTTGGTTTCAGCAGTTCGGCCACATCTTTCGGAACCGTATATCGAACTCCTAGAATAGTGAAGGTCTCCATTCCATTGTCAGACATGTTGCAGGTGTTTGAGTTGGATGCCATTCCAAGCTTGAGCTGTGATTTTCGCCGACTTAAGGGTTTTGCAGATTTTGAATTTAGGGTTTCCTTTTCGCAGTAGAGAGTGGTGAGAGACGGACGGACTTCAAATCTCCTTTAAAAACAGAATCCCGTTGAAATCTGCAATAACTTCTTATCCACGTATCTGTTTGAAAACTGTCCGACTTCCAAGGCATAAAGTTCTGAACTGTCTTATCTCATAACTGCTGTCACCCACTTCCTTCATCTATCAGATACCTCGGAGAGTTCTTTAGTCACAGAGACTTTCAATCTTGACTGAGAGAATGCCAGACCAGTTCCTTGACTATGGATTTGACACAAGGGACACTGTGGTGGGTCGGCTTACCATAAGGGTTTTGAAAATAAAATCACCACAGTTCAATCACTCAATCACACATATATATGTAATCAATCACGTTCAGCAGGTGTATTGAATATGTTATCAATTACATATGGTCTATTTTAGGACAGGTGGTTTCACAACTTCCTTCACGGGGCAAATGGCAACAAAATCCGGAAGTTATGTAAGGCATCAAGAAAAATATGTTCAAACATGCATGTACTATATCAAATTTATCAATTAAGTCATAGCACACACATAATTCGCTGCTCAGGGACTTCAAAAAATTCACTCATGTAAGTGACCAACATGCATGTTAATAACCTCTATCGTCTAGTCAATCATTGAGAGAAAGTTCGAAGTACCTCACTGAGGACTCATCAATCCAAGTTCCATCCTTAGCTTCTCAAATGCATCCTTGTGCAAGAACTTGGTAAATATATCAGCTACCCGATCTTCACTTCTGCAGAAGTTAATAGTGACTAGTTCTTTTTCTACACAGTCTCTAAGAAAATGATGTTTAATTTCTATGTGCTTAGATTTACCGTGTTGAACAGGGTTTTTTGCAATACTAATGGCACTAGTATTATCACAAAAAATTTGAACTTGATCAAAGTGTAAGTTGAAGTCACTTAGCTGATTACGGAGCCAAAGGATCTGAGCGCAACACGCTGCTGCCGCAATATATTCTGCCTCTGCAGTAGACAGAGCCACAGAATTCTGTTTCTTCGACCCCCAAGAAACCAAGCAGGATCCGAGGAACTGAGCCATCCCAGACGTGGATTTCCGGTCAGTCCTATCTCCTGCGAAGTCTGCGTCTGTGAATCCTTCCAATTTGAGGGACTTCACCCTAGGATACCACAAGACTAACTTCTCGGTACCCTTCAGGTATCTGAGAATCCGCTTCACTGCCTTGACGTGCGACTCTCTTGGTTCGGCCTGGAACCTAGCACACTGACAGACACTAAACATGATGTCAGGTCTTGAGGCAGTCAAATAAAGTAACGAACCTATCATCCCTCGATAGATCGTTGCATCTGACTTCGGTGATCCATCATCCTTCACCAGGGACTCGTTCGGAGAACTCGGAGTGTTCACATGCTTGGAACATCCCAATCCGTACTTCTTCACGACTTCACTCAGGTACTTCTGTTGTGAAATCTCCGTACCATTCTCTAGCTGCCTAACTTGAATACCAAGAAAGAAAGTCAGCTCCCCTACCATGCTCATTTCGAACTCGTTCTCCATGAGTTTTGTGAAAGACTTCACAAGCTCGTCACTTGTGGATCCGAAGACTATGTCGTCCACATATACCTGCACAATAAGTAGGTGTTTATTAGTCCTCAAGACAAATAAAGTCTTATCTACCTTACCTCGCTCATATCCGTGAGCCAGCAGATATTCCGACAGGCGCTCGTACCACGCCCTTGGTGCTTGTTTTAAACCATAGACGGCCTTGTCAAGGACATACACCCAGTCCTGACGATCTGGATCCTCAAATCCCGGAGGTTGTTCCACGAATATTTCCTCCTTGAGATATCCGTTCAGAAACGCCGTTTTAACATCCATTTGATGAAGCTTAAAACCAAGCTGCACTGAGTACGCTATCAACAACCTGATAGCCTCTAGTCTTGCCACAGGCGCGAAGGTCTCTTCATAGTCAATGCCTTCCTGCTGTGAATATCCTTTCACCACAAGTCTGGCCTTGTTCCTGACCACTTCTCCCTTGGGATTCAGCTTGTTCTTCAGGATCCAGCGGGTGCCAATGACCTTACGTTTTTCTGGCCTAGGAACAAGTCTCCAAACCTTATTCCTCTCAAACTGATGCAACTCATCTTGCATTGCTTGAATCCAATCTGGGTCTTTCAGTCCTTCTTGGATTGTCTTCGGCTCAATCAACGACACGAAGGCATTCATGATGGTTTCCCCCTGAACTGCTGCATAGCAAACATAATCACGAAGAGTGACACTTGGCTGCCTAATCCGAGTACTTCTCCTCAACTCAGTGACCTCCTGAGTGTCTTGGATATCTTCAGGTTCATCATGAACTTCAGCTACTTCAGGAACTTGTTCGTTTCCTTCAGCTTCCTGCGCTGGTTCCGCTATCTCAGGAACTTGCACATTATCTTGTCCAGGTATTTCCAGATTCTCTGGAACATCTTGTCCAGGTATTTCTAGATTCTCTGGAACATCTGCTGTTGGATCATCCCTCGGACGAATTAGCTCAAATCCTTCATCATTATCAGCAACCTGAACATCAGGAACATGTCCAGAATCTTTTCCCATGGATTCCTCATCGAAGATGACATGTACGCTTTCCTCAATCAGCTTGGTCCTCTTATTGAATACTTTGTAGGCCTTACTATGCAGGGCATATCCTACGAAAATTCCTTCATCACTTCTTGGATCAAACTTCCCTAGCTGATTTTTCCCGTTATTGAGGACGTAGCACTTACTGCCAAAAACTCGAAGTTGCGAGATGTTAGGTGTCCGACCATTCAGCAACTCGTACGGAGTTTTATTGAGAGTAGGCCTCAGATAACAACGGTTGAGGACGTAGCAGGCTGAATTCATTGCCTCTGCCCAGAAACTTCTTGCCAATCTGCTTTCTATCAACATCGTTCTGGTCATGTCCTCCGGAGTTCGATTCTTCCTCTCAACTACCCCATTTTGCTGTGGAGTCCTCGGCGCTGAGAAATTGTGATCGATTCCTTGATCACTGCAGAACTCTGTAAACTGTCCATTCTCGAACTCAATACCATGATCCGATCTGATACTCTTCACCTTGAGACTGAATTTTCTTTCAGCGAGTTTCACCCACGTCTTGAAGCAATCAAAGACTTCATCCTTTGACCTGATAAAGATCACCCACGTATATCTAGAATAATCATCAACTAACACGTACACATATCGATTACCTTGACGTGACTGAACTCTCATCGGTCCACATAAATCCATGTGTACTAAGTCAAATGTTCTTGACGTACTGATTGCATTCTTTGAGTGGAAGGATCCTCTAGACTGCTTTCCTTGCGTGCAAGCACTGCAGACCTGATCAGGCACCTCACTGATCTTTGGTAATCCAATTACTAAGTTCTGATTCTGCAACCTTTTCAACAATCTGAAGTTTACGTGTCCCAACCGACGATGCCACATCTCGGTTTCATCAGCTCTGGACGACAAACACAAGTATTCTTCTGGATCAAATGACGAATCCACAAAATAAACTCTGTCAGCACATCTCCCACGTAGAAGAACCTGACCTGTGGAGACACACTCAATAGAGCAATCATCAGCTGTAAAAACCACCTTGTTTTTACCTCCATGGCACAACTGTGAAACACTTAACAGATTAAACTTCAACCCATGAACAAAACTGACATTATCAACACTTACCTTACTTGATAACTGTACCTTACCTGATCCGATGACCTGACACTTACTCTCATTTCCGAAAGTAATGGAGCCACCAGAATGATGTCGTAGAGAGGAGAACCGGTTCATCTTCCCAGTCATATGACCTGAGCATGCACTATCAATAAGCCATGAACTTGTTCCTCTCTCGACCTGCACATAAACAATCAGGTTTTAGGAACCCAAACAAGCTTAGCCTTTTTGGGTTGAGATGAAGCATTAATATTAGAAACATGAATTTTTGAAACTGCCAGTGAGTGAGATACATCCTTAACCACTCTGGAACTTGACGAGTCATTCCCAGCTCCAGGTTTCCTTCTGCTCTTGACTCCTGAGGAAATTCCAGACTCGGAGCTTGACTTCCCTGAAGACTTCTTGGAAGTGTTTTTCCATCCTTTACAGTTTCTCTGACTGTGTCCCTCCTTCCCACAGTAGAAGCAGACCTTTTGCTTCCTGAAGTCTATGTCCTTTGACTCAGAGACCTTCTTTTTCTGTTTCCCGAAGTCAATTGGAATAGGACTTTTCTTCCGATTGAGTTTCTCCCAGATGTGAAACCCCTTTCCATAGGTTTTGCTGTCATCTAAATCAACCTTCAGTTTGGGAGTAGGACTCTGTTGAATCTGTCTGTGCACAGGTTTAGCAATGGTCACTTCCCCATATCCGAGACCTGACTTGGTCTTCGACTTCTGCTTCTCCTTACCTTTCGGAGAGTCATAGAACTGATCATCTGAGCCAACAACCCTTTTACCTTCTGCCTTCTCTAGTCTCCTGACTTTTAAGGACATTTGATGGTTTTCCTCAAACATCGACTTCATCTGTTTGTCTTGATCAGCCACAATTCCATTCAGTTCCTCAGCCTTGAGAACCAGTTTCTTGATCATTGCAATGCACTGAGATCGTGAGTAGTAACCTGAATGTGAATCACTAGGACTACAATCTGTATTTGATTCATTGGAGTACGTCTTCTTAGATGAAGAGGTGGACGACAACGTCTCTGATTCTGATGTACTTCCTTTAGCCATCAGACACACATTTCTTCTCAGATCACCCATGTTGTTGTCTTCGTCCGAGTCTCCCCAGGCAAACATGGCTTTCTTACCTTTGTCATCCTTCTTCTGATTCTGCTCAGCCCGAGCCTCATCATTTTTCAGTTTATAGCAATCCTTCCTGTAATGACCTTTCTTTTTGCAGTAAAAACATTCCACGTCCTTCTGGTTGTTTTTGTTGCTGGACTTCCGACCTGAGTTCTTGTCATCAGTAACTCTGTGAGCCTTCGACATTACTTCACGTTCCTCAGTCTGTGAAGATTCCTTTCCTTTGTTTCTGCCGAAGTCATTTCCTTTGAACTTCTGGTATCTGGAATTTTCTCCAACTAATGCAACTTGTCGAGCAGCCTTCTGAGGTTCTCGACTCTCCATTTTAACATCATCAATGGTTTTGTTACTGACCAGTGCAGCAACAAGTTCTTCCAATGAGCTCTCCTTGGTGCTCGGCAAAGCAGCCAATGTCCTTGAGATGTCGTCCCATTCTGGACTCAACCCCTGCATGAACCTGTGGGTAATCTCCCAGTTCTTGTACCTTCTCCCAAGGTTGTTGAGTGTCCCCAGACAGTCTTGGAATCTGGAGTGGTACTCGTGCAGTGGCTCGTTCTTCACTTGCCTCAGTTTATTGAATTCTGTTTGAACCGCCAAGATTCTGTTCCTCTTCACGTCCTTCGATCCTTCATATATCTTCTTTAGAGAGTCCCAGATGTCGCTTGGATCCTTGTACTGAATGACCTTCTTCAGATCTCCAAGTTCCAGAGCGTTGTGAAGAACCCGCAATGCCCTTGCATTCTTCTCGAGTTTCTTGTAGTCCTACGTGGTGTACATGACTCTTGGCTTGAGTTCTGTTGCACTTCCCTCCATGTAGACATACTGTTGACCCTGCTCAATGATCTGCCAAACCTCCCCGTCATACGCCATGACGTGGGCTTCAAATCTGGTCGCCCAGGTCTCATACTCGCCCGGCTTAAGCTTTGGAGGATTTGAGATTGAATCTCCTGACATGCCTGCAATTCTAACCAAAAATCTAGAACCTTGTGGCTCTGATACCAAATGTTAGGATCGTGGTTAGATAGTCAAAGACTTAAGTTCGAATAGTCAGAGACTTAACTAAGTCGGGACTGTTAGGAACCTAACTTAGTATGCAGGTAATTACTCTAATTAAGTACACAGCGGAATAAACTTAAATAGCTTTTATTACTATTTAAACTGTACACTCAATGGGTACAAAACTTTTACCTATTCAGTATAAATCACCTAGACTTATACAAGCAGATCTGACTACTTCCCTGACTGTCTCGTCGACGTCCCGTAGTCTTGGCACTTCCTCAGCTTTCCTCCAATGATCAAGGACTCCTCGATCAGCTCGAATATCACCTCGCACAGCTCGCTGGATATTCTCTCTGGGTACACCCACACTGGAAAGCTCACTCAAATGATTCTAGGAATGCGCGCACGCCTGAATGGTAGTTTCCGACTTCTTATAGGCTTTTGCGGTAACCGTCAGGAACTGCCACAGATCATGGCTTCCAACCGTCAGCCCATGATCTGTTGTGGAGGTGTGCCATCTTTCCATCACGTAGTTGACTCATGTCCTCAACTGCTCCGTTGACCCGACCTCAACTTCTCTGTTGACTCGACCTCAACTGCTCCGTTGACCGTTACTCAGGTTCTCGGTTACTCAGGTACTTCCACAGGTACTTGAATCTAGTATCACATCCTCGACTGTTCCAGTAAGTTCCTGACTAACTGAAACTCAAGCAAATCATTAAACAGTGAATGATGAGGTAAATGAATCTGACTCTTTCATAGATCAAGTATTCAGTGAATCTGACTTTGCAGAAACTATCGCCGAATTGTTAAAGAAGATCACTAGCCTCAAGGAACAGATTGAGGTCATGAAAGAGGAACATGACGATGACATGGAGAACAATCGTCTCTGGTCAACCAAAGCTATGAAACTCGAGAGACAAATGGAGGAGCACATCTGCAAATGCCCCACCTGTGACAAAAGGGACACACAGATCAGTGATCTAAGTGACAGACTGAGCAGCTTAAGAATTGACGATACCAGGAAGGTACGGTCAATTGCAGAATCCGACAGATTCCAGTTGGACAACGAGGAGCTCCGTCAGGCTGTTGCAGATCTCAGACAAAAGGAATCGGAGAGAAAGAAGATCTGGCTTAGAGAACTAGAAGCCAAAAAAGTCGAGGAGGTAAAACAAGATTACAACAGAAGGTTTGCCAGACCCGGACTTGGGTATATGGAAGAAACCAATAAGGAGGGAGAAAACAGAAGGAGTGCCAAAGGAAAGGAACCAATGACTGAAGTCGGAGAGGGATCCCATCAGCAGAGAAAGATGGAACCCACAAGACAGTCGGGAAGAGCAGCCTCATCTCCTCAGGACAGTTATCTTCACGACAGAGACTCTGATCCTTTCCAAGCTGGGAAGGCATTTGAAATATGGAAAAAGATGAGCTCCAATCGTCAATCCTTCTCCATCGACCCTCAGGCACAGAGAAGGATACCAGCACACGTAAAGAAACATAAGAAAACTGGTACACTCTACTACCGTGTTTGCTGGCACTGCGGACACTCCGGTCATTACAGAGCCAGCTGTGAGAAATGGAAAGAAGTAAACGAAAAGAATCACAGCCATCAGAGACAGGCCGGCACCGCCCCTACTCCTAGGAGAAAGGCTTCTCTTAAAAAGGGGGACAACAGACCGGAATGGGTTCGTTCTCACCATGACACAGCCATCCACGGACGACCCAGAAGAACCCCCAGGATGAAAATCAACCTCATGGATGACAATGATTCTCGTCCCTCGAAGCTCCCTTCTGCTGCCAAAACTGTCCCAAAGCCCAGTAAGCCCAAGCTTGTCTGGGTTCGTAAAAACTGACCTCTCTTTTTGCAGGGTGGAGTGAGGAGCAAGCCATGGTATCTGGACAGTGGATGCTCCAAACACATGACGGGGGATCCAGGATGGTTCATCTCACTCCAAGCCTACTCCGGAGACAACATTATCTTCGGAAACAAGAGCTCAGGTAAGGTAGTAGCTACTGGAGAGGTAAGAATTTCAGAAACCATTAGAATTCGACAAGTAAGTCTGGTTGAAAATTTGAGATACAACTTATTGAGCATATCACAATTGTGTCAACATGGAAGAAACCAAGTGATATTTAATTCTAACGACTGTGTTGTGAAGTGCATTGAGACAGGAAAAATAATTCTTCGAGGTGTCCGGGAGAATCAGATATATACAGTGGACCCAGAATTCGTCCCAGACGGGGAGCTGTGTCTGTCAAGCATCACTGATGATACATTGCTGTGGCACAAGAGATTTGGACATGCAAGCACGAGGCTGATTCATAAACTCCATCAAAATGAATTAGTGGTTGGTCTACCAAAAGTGGAAAGCTCGTTTGATCAGATATGCAGCGCCTGTGCCACAGGTAAGCAGGTACGTACTTCGTTCAAGACAAAACAATCGGTGAGTACCTCAGCTCCTCTGGACATGATTCACATGGATCTATGCGGTCCAGTCAACGTCGTTAGCCGTGGAGGCAACAGGTACATTTTAGTCATCGTGGATGACTATTCCAGATATACATGGACCATCTTTCTGAGCTCTAAAGATGAAACTTTCTCTGAGTTTGTGTCATGGCTGAAGCTAATTGAAAACAAGTTGAGTAAGAAATTAGTATCTATTCGAACTGACAACGGAACCGAGTTTCGAAACTCCCAGTTTATCTCCCTGTGCAGGACAGCTGGGATAGATCACAATTTCTCAGCACCACGGACGCCTCAGCAGAATGGTGTGGTAGAGAGAAAGAACAGGACACTGGAAGACATGTCAAGGACAATGCTGATTGCCAGTGGTGTTCCCAAGGGATTCTGGGCCGAGGCAGTACATGCCGCCAGCTACATACTGAACCGGGCATCACTACGCTTTCTGATAGGAAAAACACCTTACGAGCTGCTGCGAGGAAGAAAGCCTAACATCGCTCATCTGAAAGTGTTTGGTTGCAGGTGCTACGTACACAACAACGGAAAGGAAAATCTGGGAAAGTTTGATCCAAGGAGCGATGAAGGCGTGTTCGTAGGATACCCAAGCCATAGCAGAGCATACAAGGTCTACAACCTGAGGTTGGAACGGGTGGAAGAAAGCATTCACGTAACCTTTGATGAGCGCGCTATGACTGGACACCTTGTGAAAGATCCCTCCTCACAGGATGATGGAGAACTTCAGCTTACTGACAGGTCTGATCCCGACTGGGTACCTGCCCAAAACGAGACTGAAGAACCAGCTCCAGAGGTCGTTCAGACTGTTGCTCAAGAACCTGCTGAACCAGCCGAAGCTCCACAAACAGAGATACTAGCTGAAGAGCAGGGTCCAGACGCACAAGTAATAGAGGTTAACGCAGACCCCCCCAATGAGGAAGTGACTGCGAATAATCCTCCTCCGGCAGGGACCGCAGAAGAACCCAGAACCACAAGGAGTGGGAGAGTTACTCAGCCCCCTTCCTGGACAAGGGACTACCAATGTTACTCATCGCAGAACCAGTTAAATTTAGATGAGCTATGTCATTTCTGTGGATTCGCCTCTTTTGTCTCTCATGCAGAACCAAAGACGGTTGCCGATGCGCTGAAGGATCCGGAATGGGTGAATGCCATGCAAGAGGAACTGCATCAGTTCGAAAGAAACAAAGTGTGGCGACTGGTTCCCAGGCCTGAAGACAAGAATGTGATAGGAACAAAGTGGGTCTTCAGAAACAAGATGGACGACAAGGGAGTCGTCGTGAGAAACAAAGCACGCCTGGTGGTCAAGGGGTACAACCAGCAAGAGGGAATTGACTACGATGAGACATTCGCTCCAGTGGCAAGGTTAGAAGCAATCAGATTATTAATTGCTTATTCAACTTACCATGGCTTCACTCTACAGCAGATGGATGTGAAAACGGCCTTCTTGAACGGAGTTCTGAAGGAAGAAGTATATGTCAGTCAGACACCAGGGTTCGAGGATCACTCTCACCCCGATCACGTCCACATCCTTGACAAGGCACTGTATGAACTTAAGCAAGCACCCCGTGCTTGGTATGAGAGACTGTCTCAGTTTTTGCTTTCCCACAGATATGTCAGAGGAGAGGTGGATAAGACTCTTTTCCTTCTGAAGGAAGGGCAAGACACTCTGGTTGTTCAGGTATATGTGGATGATATCATTTTCGGTTCAACTAACCCTAAACTTGTCAAGAAGTTTACAGACTTGATGTCAAGCGAGTTCGAGATGAGCATGGTAGGAGAGCTCAAATACTTTCTTGGACTTCAATTTGGTCAAAGAGAGGATGGTACCCGCATTCATCAGCAGAAGTATGTCAAGGAGATTCTAAGGAAGCTTGGCATGGAATCTGCCAAGACATGTGCCACTCCGATGTCTCCAAATGACACCCTGTCAAAGGATGAGTCCTCACCTCGGGTGGATCAAACTCTCTACCGGGGAATGATTGGTTCGCTGCTATATCTCACTGCTAGCAGACCTGATATCTTATTCAGTGTTTGTCTGTGTGCAAGGTTTCAGGCTGATCCTAGGGAAACCCACGTGAAAGCGGTGAAGAGGATATTGAGATATCTGAAAGGAACAGATGATTTATGCCTGTTTTATCCAAAGGGAGGTGAATTGCGCCTGGAAGCATACACGGATGCAGACTATGCTGGGTGCAAGACAGACAGGAAGTCCACATCTGGGATGGCTCAATATCTCGGCCCATGTCTCATCTCCTGGGCTTCAAAGAAGCAATCCTCAATTGCGCTGTCCACCGCTGAGGCGGAATACATCGCCGCTGCTGCATGCTGCGCGCAGCTGCTGTGGATCAGGCAACAGCTAAGTGACTATGGTGTTATTACAAATTGTGCTAAGATTTTGTGTGATAACACTAGTGCTATTAACATCTCTAAAAATCCAGTGCAGTTCTCTCGTACCAAACATATAGAAATTCGGTATCACTTTCTGCGTGACTGCGTAGAAAAGGGAACAATTGAGATGGAATATTGCAGAACTGAGGAACAGATTGCAGACATATTCACAAAAGCTTTGCACAGAGAACCCTACGAGAAGCTGAGGCTGGAACTAGGTATGGTTTCTCTCCCTTAATGCTATGCTAAATTGTTACTCCCTCAGTGATTGGCTAGACTAGATGCATATAAGTCACGTCTGATGGAGAGTCTAACATGGATGTTCTGTGCTAGTGAAAAAGTAGGCTGTGTTCATAATGCACTCATGCATGCTTGCTATGAGATTGATGACTGCATTAGGGACCAAAAAGCATGAAATTATGATTCCTTTCTGCCCAAAAGAGACCTCCATATTTGATCCCACAATATAAACCAAGGAGGTACTCTAGACCAACCTTAGCCTATCCTCGTGTGGAACGCTCCTATGAGCCCGTTGATGCACTACCTTTTCTGGAGTCACTCCACATGAGGTATGAAACCAATATGATTTGTTTGGATGATATTATTTTCTTCTTGATTGGGTGTGATGTTATTTGTACCATTTGGGTAAATCAGCACATCATACCAAAACCTTGTGTACCCATGAGACAGTAAGACTGAGGTATCACCGTGGATAGATCCCTACGACTGGGAAACAATCTCTGTGACAGGTGTGAAGCTGGGCAGTTAATCATCCTTCGGTAAAGATGTCTTGGCGTCGGGAAGACGTAAAGTTGAATTGAAAGGTGAACAGTTTTCTGCAGCAGGGTATTGTCGCGTCGGTTGCCTTTATGAGGAGACACGTTTATATTCAGATGACACGTGTCGTTCCCCTGTCTGTTGGAGCATGCCTGTTCAGTCGGATTTGTTTTTGGCAAGGAGTTATTGCTGAACCGTTTTTGGAAGGGAAGAAAAGGTGGAAATTGCAAAATTGAAGGCGGTTTACTTATTGAGAGGAGGCGACGTTTCGAACAAAGGACAGTGTCGTTTGAACGCTAGGGTTTGTTGCAGTATAAGAAGAGAAAGGAGAGCGTACTGTTCCCACACCACTCTCAGACTTTGTCTTCTCTCTCACGAAAGTTCAGAATTCTCAAAACCCTAAATCCATGGCGTCTTCAAACCCTAAATCAAAGCTCTCTCCCGCCTCTGCCGCTAAGATGGCTTCAAAGCTGATCGCAAGTGGTGTAGACCCCGAAAATCTGGACACCATCCTGCAGTCGGTTACGCCGTCTGATTCTGGTCCAACCGGCTCTACAGTGGCTAGAGAAGTCGTCAGATTTGAGGAGCGACTCGATTCCCTGCGCGCAGACTCCTCTTCTCAACGCCCTATCAAAAAGGAAACCTCGGTTGCCGCTAGGTCAGCAGGCAAACGAGCAAGGAAGATGGCTCCTCCTTCTGCCAGGAAAAGTCAGAGAACTGCCACATCCTCCGTTCCGATTACTGACGAGGAAGCCGAGTCGGACGGTATCATCGAAGAATCTGAGGAGGTGGTGAAGGGGTTTGCAATGGAGTTGGTGCTGGATACTGAGTGGATGGTGACACACAAGCTGGGAGAAATTATTGACCTACTGGAGGCCCAAGGTTGGGGCGCGCTGTTCCGAAAAACTGTTGTGGTGGATGTGAAGTCGGTGAGAGAGTTTTACTCTCAACTAAAGGTTGCAGAGAAGGAGCAGGGAAAGAGTAACTGGGAACTCTCGGCCGTTGTCGGCGGTGAAACGTACTCAGTGAGCATGAGGGAGTTGGCCACAGTCCTAGGAGTGCCCAAAGGAGGGTATGCCACCTACTCAAAAGGTGCCTGGCCAGGCACTGTAGCAAAGGCAGAAGTATTTCAAAGACTCGGGTTGGATGTCACCGCAAAGGGCCAGCGGGAGAACACTCACATGGACGTACTCCCTAGAATTCTGCACAGAATCCTTGTCTCGAACATCTCCCCCAGAAAGCACAAACACAGTCAAGTAACCTTCCAGGATATGCTGTTGATTGATCAAATCGTGCAAAGGAAGCAAGTGAACCTGGCCTTTCAGGTCATGAAACACATGGAGAACAATAGCAACAATCCATCAAATGGACTGCCCTTTCCTGGATTTGTGAAGGAGATACTGAGGTATTGGGAAGCTTACCACCCTGAGGCCGAGAGAGTGCTTTCGTATGCACTATGTGAAGATCACATTGCCAAACTGGGCTTGGAGTTCTCTGCCGGAGTCGGTTGGACTGTTCCTGCTGTTGTCGATGTGGATGAAGATGAGGGTGAGGATGTCCAGGATGTGACGCCTATCAATGTTGCTGCACCCGTCAGTGGTGCTGAGGCAAACCCCTCTGAGGGATTAAGTGAGGTGCTGGCATTGCTGACAGTGATTCGTGCAGAGATGAAGGAGCTCAGGGGTGAGCTGAAGGAGGTAAAATCTGAGGTGATGGAGGCAAAAACTGAACTGGTTGAGGTGAAGTCGGAACTGCAGCTTGTGAAGCAGAAGGTGGTTGATCTGGAGCTGGCAATAACTGTTGACTCGGGGGCAATGTCCGTGGCCGTCCAGGATTTCTCAGGACAGATGAAAGACCTTGCCACAGAGATTGTGAACCAGATGAAGGACTCGTTCACGATTGTGCCTTAGTCCGCACTGTCTCATGGATCCCCCCTCCTTGCTATCCCCACCCACATGAACCCCCCCCCCCCTCATTTTGGATTTTTTTTAATTTCATGTTTAAACTCTCTATGTTTTTTGAATTCCTTGCAGCATGTGTGGTGTCTGTATGACACACTTACCTCTTGCCTGCATGAATGAAATGTTTTTCTTTCCATCACTCTGTGTTCTTATTTGCATATCTTTTTTGATGATGCCAAAAGGGGGAAGAACTATATGTGCATACACTAAGGGGGAAAAAATCAGTACCAAAATTTCAGCGGATGTCTATCTGAGGGGGAACTGTGCTAGCTAGACTTTAAATAAATATCTAGTGAATATAAACTCTGAGGTTGCTAGCTGTCCAAAGGAAATGTAGATGTGGTTCCGGTATCATTGCTGTATGTGATTTCTTATATGTGAAGAAGTGTTTGTCATCATCAAAAAGGGGGAATTTGTTGGACCCTTGTGTTTTGATGATAACAAACACTTAACTAATAATCCACTTGAGTATGCAGAAATCACTGTCTGACAGGTAAGCTCACTGGACATCTCTGAGAGAGAGCAAAGCCGCGAGAGAGGTGTGTTCCATGTGAGAGACAAACCGACTTATGACCAGATCGGATCTGGGAAAAGATACACGGAGATATGCACTGAAGATACAAGAATATATGCATGTGATATTTGATTAAGATCATTAATTCAAATATATACATGAGGAGACTTAAGTATATACGACAGGAATATCGACGCCAACTTTGGCAAGTATATATGTGATATCACAGCTGTGAGATATCAATCAGATCTGCGATGAAGATCTGTGTAGCCGACTTGAAGACATTATAAAAGAAGGAAGAGCATTCAAGTGAAGGTGCGGCTTTTGGAGATAGCATTCGGAGACTGCAGAGTTATCAACTTCCGTGAGCTGACGAGGTACTGCTGTGTGCAGACGAGTAGATCGTATTAGTTGACCTTTCGAATTGAGTAGTTCTGTTAGTTGTCACTGTGTGATACAAGTGTAACGAACTACAAGTATATTCCTTTGTCAATAATACGGATCTTGAAGCCCTTCTGGAGCTGTCCAGAAGGCAATTGGTTTTCAGCCTGCTGCAAAGGTTGCAGTAAGGTTTCCACTATAAATCGTGAGTATTTACTTTTGGTTTCATATTTCCTGTACGAGAGTTAATTTCCGCTGCCATCTGTCTGAGGGATATCACTCTGGGATCTCCCTCATATAGTTGGCTAACCTAACGATCCATCACTATGGACTGTATCAAAACATCAAGGGATAATTCATGCGACTGCTTAAATGGCAATGTTGATACTTTATGGCTTCGGCAGCTGAGGACTTCGTCGATTACTATAACAGGAAAATATGCGTGTATGGGAATGGCCTCTGATACAAACAGTGATGTTTGTAACAAGTTCTGGAGGAAGAGTATAATGGATTTGGATGAGGAGTAGAATAGATTGGATGAGAAGTAGAATAGAGTTAGGGTTTTGGGGAGAAAGGGGTGAGAAGCGAGAAGAATGAGATGAGAAAATATTGATTAATTCATTGCTTGCCCTCTGCCTTTCCTTCTACACATAACTTATACAAAATGATGCAACTATAGTAAATTGCATTTAAGTCCCTAAACTTCTTATTATGACATAATTGAGTACGTAACATTCCTTCCCCCTTAAAATCGACCTTGTCCTCAAGGTCACCTACTTCCGGTGGTCTTGGCAATGAAAACATGATGAACTTGTTGATATTGCGCACCAAGGAGACATGGTCATCCAAATTGAGATAAGAGTTGAGCAGGATGGTTTCAAAGAGCAGCATCATCAGTAAGGCTTGAATCTCTCTGTGATATTTAATACTCTGCTGCCAAGGAATCATGTGACTCTCATATTGAATTGTGCCAACTTCAAAGTTAATTAGATAGAAATCATCATCATCAGATTTGTGAAGCCAACAATACCCATGAGTATCCAACAAGAACTATTTTGCACCCTCACCATAAGTCGTCTTAAGTTCGGACTTCAAAACTTCAACTAAGAAAGCCCCTATATGTAACCTGTTGATATAAAAGTCAGCCCCAAATTCTGTTGTAGCCACCCCAGGGCACCTAACTGAAGAAGCACCATCAAATTGTACCTGATTCTCTTGTTCCTTCCCAAAAATCATCACCAATCCCATAACTAGAATCATCACCAATCTCCACTTAGCAAATGAAGTGCTCATCCACTCATTGGTTAAGACATCACCTAAATAAATCTCCAACTCAGCTGCTGTTGTGACCTCAAAGATGCTCCACTTAATCATCAAGATATGCACATCAAAGGTCATGCCGCCTGGATCAAAGATAAGAACCACTTTCTCCCAAACAGAAGTAGCCTTGTGAGCAAGATCATAAGCACTAATAATATGAATAGGCTCGGTAATGATACGTAATATATTTAGCCCTGCAATGATACTTGCATCGTTGACAGCTTGAAGCTGAGAATCATTGAAATATGTTGCGAATGTGACATCAACAATCTCGATTGTAGTTCCCAAATAAGCGTCACCAAATTTGTACTGATGAAAAAGCACGATAAATGAGTTCCTTGTATCACTAAACTTCTTCGTCCCTCCCTTGTAACTGACAACAATCACCAGCAGCTGTTCAGAAAATGAACATGATGTCTGACAAGCACTGTCACAAGCATCTGATATGCAAAATTTCAGTTTGCTCCTCAGGGCACATGAGGGAGATTTAAACCATTTTTCTTCATGCAGATCCTCTGATTTATTCATTGTAAACACCCAAACTGCTTGATCATCAACCGGATGAAGGTCAGTGAAGTAGATCGGGATTCCAATACAACAATCAACAACTGCAGCACCCCGGTTCTTCTCAGCAATGCCTTTCCAATTGGACAAAACCATTCCCAGCAACTGTGTTGGAGTGAAAGATCTTGTTTCACCCAAGTACTGGACATTAATCAATGGATATCCATCTTGATCTTCCGTGACACAAAAAGGGAATCCCACCAAATCCTTTTGCAACTCCGGATCAGAAAACTGGCGACCACTCAACCGCTTGATCTGAGCAATACCATTTATCGGATTGGTCATTGTTAACGCAGCACCAACAGTCCCCATGAAGCGCTGCTTCTCACCAAGGCAGACAACTGCTGGGGTTTCCCGCTTTGATTCATCATTGAGGCTGCTGCTGATGACACTTGTAAATGTATAAACATCCGGCTCAAAACCACTAGCTTGCATATCAATGAAAACTTTCAAAGCAAAGACGCATTGCTTATGAACTACATAGGCCGCTAGCAACGAATTCCATGTGACCAGGTCTTGGAACCCAGCCATGCCGTCAAATACATGCTTAGCATCTTCAAGAGATCCACATTCAGAATACGAATTTATCAGAGCATTACACACTATGGTTTTGAATGCTAGCCCACATTTCATGACTTTGCCGTGAACCTGCATAGTCAACTTGCGGAAACTAGGATCATTAAGCAAAGCTAGCAATGGAGCAAGTGTGCCATCATCAATCCTTACCCCTTCACGCTCCATATCACCAAGAAGCTGAATCACCATCTCATACTCACCCAACTCGGCATACCCAGCAACCAGCGCATTCCATGAAACGGAATTCCGCACAGGCATACAATCAAACACCACATAAGCATTATAAGTCAAAGGAGTAAATATCTGCCTCTGAGAAGACAACAAGGCCTCGTACATCTTCTCATTCCTGCCAAGCGCGCGAATCAAAATAGCATTAAGCAGCTCATAAGAGTAACACGGTTTATGCTTCGGCAGCCGGGACACGATGCCATCAGCCTTAACAAACTCCACATTAATGTATAGCACATGAGGAAATACACATAAGACTAGCGTTAGTTCCCCGATATCTTGCCCCAAATGCTCATATGTCTTAGGATCATTCTTCTTATTGTACTTGTGCCCTTTTACTTTGTCATACACAGAATTTCCATCAACAACCATGACTTGTAAAGACTTGTGAACACCCTTCTTACATTTCCAAAGGTCTGAGAAACTAAGTAAAAATGACTCTTCTTCATAGTAATAATTCATATTCACTACCAATGCTCTCAAATCATCAACATGAAGGCTATGAATAATTTCAAGAGGTTTAGCTGGGGGTTTCACTGACCTTACCTTTAGTATTGGTGCCGGAATGTAGTTGATTGAACCCGTGCGCAGAGTGAAATAAGAAGAACAGCCCATTGAGACATTTTTACAAACACCTGGTGAGCATTTACTAATAGTGCAGCTTGGAACACGAATTGATTTTGCAAATCCTTGTATTTCCTTCCATTCAACTACTGCAGTTTCATTCAGCACTGATTCTGATGAAAAATCACTTCTCATATGACTGAAACTTACCTCTTCTTCCGGTACATCACTAGGCTTAGCCAACACCAAATCAGAATGTATATCTAGGTCGAAATCAATACCGTCTAAATCCTCATCGTTAACACCAGCAACAATCTTCGCTGTATCTTCAAAAATCAAATCAGGTTTAGTTGAGGGACTTACATATTGGTGTTGATCGTATGATGACTTTTCTTCCGCATCATTCTGACAATCAGCCTTTGCATGCCATGATTTGAGCTCCTGCATCTCACCTCGGAGTTGCTCAACGATATCAGCTGTGGTTGGGTTATCGGGCTCCAGGATGGATTGCTTCCCTGCGCGAGCACTGGCCGGCAGCGGCTCATCCACGGAGCTTTGCATCTGTTCGAGGATTTTAGCCATGTGTGCCTGCTGGGCCCTCATCTCCTCCTGGGTTTGCAGAAATTGGTTCATCATTTCAGACAGATCAGCTATGCTCCGTCGGATGGACGCCATAGTCACTCTCGATGAAAAAGCACCAATGATACAAACAGTGATGTTTGTAACAAGTTCTGGAGGAAGAGTAGAATGGATTTGGATGAGGAGTAGAATAGATTGGATGAGAAGTAGAATAGAGTTAGGGTTTTGGGGAGAAAGGGGTGAGAAGCGAGAAGAATGAGATGAGAAAATATTGATTAATTCATTGCTTGCCCTCTGCCTTTCCTTCTACACATAACTTATACAAAATGATGCAACTATAGTAAATTGCATTTAAGTCCCTAAACTTCTTATTATGACATAATTGAGTACGTAACAGCCTCGTCCTGCCAAGTCAAATTGTAAGTAGTCACTATTCTTAGTTCTTACCTTAGAAACCATGCGTGTATGAATGTATCTCAACAAATTAGTTGTAAATCGCCACCCATTACAGTTTGCTTCTGTGTCTGAAATATGCCAACAATTTGAATTTTCACTTGCCTATAACTTTCCTCGAGGGTGACTTGATTTTGATTCAGAGAAGTCCACTTTCTCGAACCTACAATGGTTCTGAGTTCAGAAACAATTCTTATTGCTTCTATTCTTCTTGGTGGAATACTAATCCATAGTCTTGCATTACTCGTATTTTTTTATTTCTCGTTGTTGTTCGAAGGAAATGTAGTGTTTTTGGATTCTGATTTGAGAGGTCCCATTTGTGCAGGCAAGCTGGGGAAGTTAGTCTCATACTGCACTACTACCCAAATCCCAATGTAAGCATAATTTTCCACGCTATACAGTACCGAGTTGCTCGTACAACCAAGAAATGATATTATCTCTTAACCTCCAGGTGCAGCAGCAACAAGGGGTGAATGCAAGCCCTTACGCACAGCCATTCTCTGCACCACAAGGATCATCACCATATCCTCCGCCATACGGGGCACAACCGTCCTCTGCACCACAAGGATCACCAGTATATCCTCCTCAAATATGGGGGGCTCAACCTTCCTCTCCACCACAAAGATCACCATATCCTCCTCAATACGAGTCACCGGGATCATCATCCGCACACCCTCAATATCAGGATGCACAATGCCCTCCCAGTAGAAGAGCTCCACCACGATATCATGATCCATGGAGACAACAAGTAATAAATATCGAGAAGGGTGAGTTCTTTTTCATTTTGGGTCGTGCTTTTTATCAACTAGCCATCATCTAACAAATAATTTTGGCTCAATGGATCAGATTGGAACACAGACCTCCAAATACTGCGCTATTCCCTTGGGAGTGATAGTATGAACAGCATCATATGACACGACTCTTTCCCACCTGATTATCAAGAAGCAAAGCATCAACCACTAATTGCTTCAATCTTGGAATGCCTCTACCAGTCTACCAAGGTTGTCAGAATCGAGTTTTTACCTTAACTTGTTTTGCCTAGGTAGAATCTGAACGTAAAATCGAATCGTAAAATCGCCGAGTTTACCTTTTATTAAAATAATATTAAATATTAAATATATTTTTTAAACACTACAGTATAAAAATATAAATGAATCAAATTTCAACTTTATAATTTAATTATAAAGATAAACATGTTAAAGATTCTTAACAATCAATTATTATTTTTAAAATGACTTTTATATAATTTTATCAATTTTTTTTCATATTTTAACGATTTTACCCGATTTCACTCGATTTTATCCGATTTTACCCAAAAATGAGTTTACATGCGATTTGACTCGAAATGTACTTCTAGAAACGTAAAATCGTATGATTTCACGATTTAAATCGCGATTTTGACAATCTTGCAGTCTACCTCTGCGGTCTTGGCCAAATTGCATATGTTTTATGTCTTGTTTTTTTCCCCTTTGCTGCTGTGTTTTTGTTGTTGTTTATTCGTTCTTTGATTTGCACTTCTCAACTTTTGAAAGGATACAGCTTTGACAATCGCTGCTAAAAGCTCTGCTGCCCCGAATCTGTTTCCATGAGATCTTGATATTAAATACAGAATTAGGAGTTCGACTCCCCAAAATTACAATAACTATTGGATCGAATCAAAGAGTCTTTCTAAAAGTGTAGTTCATCAATGGACGCTCTTTTTATATTTTACGTAATTTTGTTGATTCAATCATGTAATCAAAAGTGAAATTACGAATTAAATTGTTCATTATAATACATTACTTATCTCGTAATGTGGAAATATCTGTTAGGCTCTTATAGCATATACACCGATGAGGAGGAGTAGCACCTCTTCACTCAGTACTTCCTTCTCGATTTTTACAATTAAATACAAAAATTTGTAGGAAGTTTTATCAAAAATGCTGAAGTAGCAATGTAAACGAATGTACATCAAACTTACAAAATAATGATTATAAGTATCAAATATGAGATTATTGAAAAATCATGGTGAAATTTTAATTAAATTTGTTTGGTAATTTGAACGAATGAGATTAAATCTTGTCGTATACTTAATTTTTAGTTGATTTATCGACGATGAATTATAAAATAATCTTAACATAATATGTAGTAATTTTGATTTTTTGACGTTAAATTATATTCAATTTTGACAAATTTTATATTTTGTATCAAAACACAAAAGTATGCTATGGAGTCTGGACACATAAACATTACTGTATATAATTCAAATAAAGATAATAAGACATAAATAATAAACGTGAGATTATTTATAAAGAGACAAAGCGTGAAGCCCCGAATAGATGAAACAAAATCATCACTTTGTCTTTTCTCTCTCCTCTCACTCTCACTCTCTCTCTGCTTTCTCCTCCTCCACCCCCCAGACGCCTAAAATGGACGCCGCAGCACAATGAACAACTCACCATCACTTCTGTAACAACAATGGCTATTCAAGACTCCACCTTTCCTCTCCAGGACGCTCTCTTCTGCGACGAGCCTCAGCTCGAGCACGACGACGACGTTTACCAATCCGATGCTGATGATAGCGGCGCTGATGACGATGAGTTGCGGACAGAAACGTCGTCGTTTCCGGCGATGAATGTGACCGAGGAGGATCTGCGATGGTCCGATGATGAGCTGGCGATGTTGTTGAGCAAGGAGATAAAGGAAGAGAGGAGATTGAAGCAGAGAGATCTGGAAGGTGGAACGGCTGTGGAGTGGATGATGAGAGTGGTGGCGCATTATGGATTCAATGCTTTAACAGCTGTTCTAGCTGTTGATTACTTTGATAGGTTTATGTTCAGTCATCATCGCCACCTTGCACCGCCGTGGACGGTGCAGCTCACGGCGGTGGCGTGTCTGTCATTAGCAGCTAAAGTGGAGGAAACACAAGCGCCTTTGGTTATCGACCTGCAAGTATGTGACGTATTTAGATTGATTTGAGCAACAAGTTTCGATTTTGTTGATGTTTTTGTGAGATTTGGATTGATTTTGTTAATGGGTTTTTGTTGGAATTTCAGGTGGAGGGAGCTAAGTTCATGTTCGAGTCCAAAACGGTTCAAAGAATGGAGCTTTTAGTCCTCTCAACTCTCCAATGGCGGATGCATCCAGTGACTCCTTTCTCTTTCATCGATCACTTCATCAGACGTTTAGGCCTCAAACCAAATCTCCAACTTGACTTCCAAAATAAAGCTAGCCGGATTCTGACGTCACTCATCACCAGTAAGTGTTTCAAATCGCCACCGTTTATACAAAGTTCAATTCTTTGGAGTTTAGTGTTGTTTTGGATTTTGGTGGTTTATGAGTTTGAAAGAAAAATAATAATAATTTGAATGCAGATTCAAAGTGGGGTTTGTATCAACCTTCAGCATTGGCTTCTGCTACAATGCTTCACGTGATGGAGTGTTGTTCAAACTCCATTGATGATCAGAATCAGCTTTTCAGTGCCTTCATCAGCATCAACAAGGTCAGCTTGAGCTCTCACCAAAACAGCTTTAGTCCTTGTTGCCCATCTCTCTTTGCATTTATTAACATCAATGTGAAAAGTTGAAGTTGTCATTTGAAGTGAAGGAATAATTAACATTCAAAAAAAGTAGCAAATTTGAGCATTTGATGATTGAAGTATTTTAATTTTTAAGCAGTTGGGGTTTTTCATTTACTGAATCATAAATTGCTTATTACTGAAATTCAGGAGAAGGTGAGTGAATGTTACAAGCAGATCCATGCGCTCAACATTACAAGTGCCCATCAGAAGAGAAAGTTCACAGAACTCCCAGGGAGTCCCAAGGCAGTAATTGGTACTTATCTTTCAAACAGTGACAGCTCAAATGACTCATGGAGCTTAAACTTAAACTTAAATCCAACAAGTTCAACAACAATGCTACAACCACCACCATCTTCATCAGAGCTACCTGCATTGAAGAGACTCAAATATGACTCAAACCATAGCCTGATTCTAGAGGCTAATGGAAGCAATAGTAGCCTGGATTTTAGCTCTTGATGAGATTCCATTCATAAAGAAGTTTGAAATATGTTTTGGAGCACTGGAGATTTCTGCATTTGCATGAATCTCAATAAAGGAGGTCCAGACAAGATAAGAAGAAGGAAGTATCTAAGATTGTGTAAGCAGAGGACTATGTAAGAGAAAAACATGCAACTTCATTATTGTCTACTACT
This sequence comes from Rhodiola kirilowii, assembly GCA_033675215.1. Lineage (NCBI taxonomy): Eukaryota > Viridiplantae > Streptophyta > Magnoliopsida > Saxifragales > Crassulaceae > Rhodiola > Rhodiola kirilowii. The sequence continues at coordinate 3,137,058 of CM066193.1, read as the reverse complement.
GTTCTCCAGTGGGTATTTCACTATTGAGTCATTTTTGGGAAACTTCAAATGTTGTCTGTCTCTCTGTAAACAACCCCCATTAATAAAAATAAAAACTTTGTCTCAATTGGCTCATGGGGGTGCCATTATTTTCATCTGGGTCATCATGAAACATGAAGTTATAACAAATTTGAGATTATTCATGATCTGGGTTTGGGTTGGTTGGTGGTGAATGATGATGATGATATTAAAGATTTGAAGTACAAATGTGTTGATGATCATTGAAGAACTCAAGACCCTTCAGAGACGAATCCCAAGCTTTGTGCTAATCTCTATGATTAGTTTAATGTGGTTTGAAGTGATGGTAAAAGTTTATAATATAAGACCTGACCAGCTTTGTCAGTATGCATGTAAAAGAAGGAGAAGCTGGGGTGTGTTGTCGGCTAATGAAGATTTTGGTTTTTTTTGACTTATGTGGGACTTGTTTTGGTCTTGCTATGGAGTTTGACCTCATTATTCAAATCTTTCATGAGTAATTACCAATTTGGTTCTTTTTTTAGTGTATAGTATTGTCATCATTAATTGTGCTCAATGTGATAACTAAACATGTAGTATATAATAATAAGCATTTTGGTTCAACTATAACTTATAACATAAGAAAATGACGTCGTTTTGATTGAAATAACGTTATTTTGATACTCACGGTATTTGAACGATGCACCAGATTTTTCTCAATATTGAGTTTGAGTCAAATCTAGGTCATTTATAACTGCAATCCACAAAACAATAGAAAACTAGCTATAGTTTGATAGTATTTCTAAACTTAATTACATACATGGTCGATTTAAATTGAGATTAGTTTTGGAGAAGATTGAATTGGAGACCTCAATCATCTACTCATCGGATGCTTGCTTAAATAGTCTCAAACATCTTTGTTTTTCCAAGATGCTAGTGTGATAAACTAAGGCTAATTGTGCATTATGAAAATTATTGGTCTTGAAAAATGGGATGGGTGATAGAATAGTTCAAGCAAAATAGACATAAATAAAACACAATGTAGAAAATCATGGTGGGAGACTTATTTGAAATAAAAATGGGAGACAAAATCTTTGTGATTTTGTGAGGAATAAGTCTTTGGTCCCTACTTTTGTTCCTCGTAGCTTTAGATTTTTGCTTACTATCATCACCATATGCTCAAATTGCTCAATAAATGATGATATTGTTTCCATAGAGTAGTCAATTACTCAGCTTAACTAAGCCAATGTGAACTTCATAAAATAGATACGAGGAATTGAATTATGAATATATGTGAAATTTTGTTGTTTGTAAGTTAGTGATGTCTGTCAAATGTATGAATCTTATCGCGGTAAAGTGAATTCTGAGAATATGTGAAATTTTGTTGTTTAGTTTCTAACGACAAGCCTAATGAGAAGCTAAAATCATGGTTTTTATCTCTTTAAAAGGTTGTTTACTTTTGTATCCTAACATGGCTTATATATACTTCCACTCAAAAAGCTACGCTATCAATTCCAATTGATATGATTTTATGACAAGTTTTGTTTTATTTATATGGACTTTTCAATCATTTTCTGAATCCTCCATCTTGTTTTATTGAGAAAATTTTGTATGAAAAGTGTCACACATTTTTAGAACTTTTTTTTTTGAGACAGGACACATTTTTAGAACTAAATATTCATAAATATTTGCTTTGATGTTTTTTACTGTAGTTGCTAATGTCTCCTTGCCCATCGCTCCCAGCTGGAAAGTTAGTTTTGTAATCTTTGGTTTCTTACCTCGCCTCATATGTTGCTATTTTACACAACACTAGAGGTGTGCCTTAGCTTTGTTCAGCATATCTTTTGAAACCAATGTCAAGTATTGGTATTGGATTCCTCATTTCACTTTCACCATTCCACCAAATTAGTAGTGTTCACATCAACTATCAAAATCGACTAACATGATTCAACTTCGATTGATATACTGATATCTGTCTGTTCAAATTTGTGAATTTGACAATATATATTGATAGAATTTTTGTTCTTTGGCGATCTCACACATCACGTAATAAAAACTGTTATACATATCTGAAGTTGATACAGACGTACGCAACTGTTAAAATCGATAACTGATGTAACTCGTAATGATTTGAATTATTGAATATTGAAATGGGAGTGCACAAACTCTATAGCCACCATTAACTACTTCAAATCTTACCCTACACAACTAGTTGGATACATGGGATATAATGCTCAATCCAAATGACTAAAATTCAAAAATAAAAACAAAAAGAGAGAAGAAGGAAATCACTCACTCACTCCACACTCCCTGCGTGATTCAAATAATTGTACCCGAGGCTCTACTCTCCCTGCAAGCACATCTGTCCTCCTGTCCTACAAGCATCCAATGTCCTAAATGACCCACACATCCCCAACTGATTTGGGTCAACACCCTTACCTCATGTACAATACAACAACACAATACCCAAGATACTGAGTATTACTGTATTATTGCTTATTACATGTATTTAAATAAGTGTAGATTTAAATGAAGGAAACTGATTTATCTTGTGACTTTGTAGGGTACTGCAGAGTGCCCTGAGATGGGAGGCAGGAGTGTCCTAAAAGCTTGTGGTCCATTAAATGGATGGCTGAAGTCAGTCCACCCATATTTTGAAAATCAAATATGATGATGTGTGATTGTATTGTTAGTGTTATTGTGCTGGATAGACAGCTACTTGTATGAATTGGGTTTGGGACTGTACCTGCTTTTTTGTTAACTAGAGGCCTAAATGGAGCTCAGCTTGGTCGATGCCTTAAAGACATTTCCATTATACAAAAAGTATGTGTGAATTATGGGCTATTATTCTAAGCAATGGTACAAAACAAGGGACAGTGGAGTTGTGGGTAGTAAACTAACAATGGAGAGTGATAGGGTTGTCCTGCCTTTGAAAGGGAGAAAGGACAATGGGGCAAATGAGAGGGAGTGGAAAGGAGGAGAGACCCCATGTCCCAAAGTCTGAGATTTTCTTGACTGCAGGCATGCTCTGACTGAGAGATTTGTGTATCTTTTTGACAGAACAACAGACAAGCATGCACCACTAGGGAGACCTACGCCCCATTGATCGATTTTGGAGCATACATTCTGGGCTACTGAGAGTCAGATAAGGCCTTGCACAAAAGCACAAGGCATTCTTATATGTAGTGAAGGATCGGGCTCTCAAAACTCAAAGATGTGCCAAGGATGCAGCTAGCCAGGAAATGCCCTTTCTGTGGCACAGCACAAACCACTTTGTTGCTCTGAAAAAATAAAACAGCACACAACATAAGATATCATTAGCACTTAGTAAGCATTGGTACATAATGTATGAAACAAAGATGTCACCACTCACAATCACAGTATCCAAATACAAGCTATTAACAACAATTACCAAAAGGTCGCTAGTGGTTAATACTAACAGACTAGTAAACGCTCATCCACCATGTCTTTGGAATGACTTTTACACGCAGAATCACCCTCCTCATAAGTGAGCCCCTAATTCACCAAACTGGTCATCAGCCTCTACGGTGTCCTCCGAGAGTCTAACAGCATCCAGTTTCTGTTTTAAAATTTCTATTGCGTTAGGACCAATTGAGAAGCTTTGACAGCACCGGTTGATTCAACAGTGAATATGAAACTATCTTCTTTTGCATAGATTTCAACAAGCCCTGGCTTGCCCATTGCTTCAGCCTTTTTTTATTACTTCATCATCATATGCATATGCTTCGGGGTCAACAATCACAACCTGCATGTGTGTCTTACATCAGCCAGACCATGTTGACAAAGAAAGATTTGGCAAGAAAGGATAGGGAAAACGGTGATGAGAAATTTAGTAACGATCCAACAACAGTTGAAGACAAAATGCCCACTCAAACTCAGGTTTAACTCACATATATGATTACTAATCTCATCCATCTACATGTTAAAAGTTAAAACACCAGTGATGACAGCTCTGAAGCTAGGTAAGGATGAAGACTACATGGGCAACTCTCAAACTGCATACGCACTTGGGGGATAATTGCTCAACACATCCAAAATATGGTCTTACCTCAACATAACTACCAGTGTGCAATTTATAAATAATTCTCTGAACAGCACCACAAAATATTCGAGTAAAAATTAGATAGTCAACCTTTCTGCAAATTCAATCCACGGTATATGCGCATACGACAAGTCATAAGACCACATAACTAATTTGTGAATGCCATAATGTGCCTAACAATTTGAGCTTTTAACGAGTCCGAACAAGGCAAGTCGTATTCTTGACCAAAAAATGGAAACCAGGCACGTGCAAGCATACAGTTTGACATGGTAAACAATGATTCTTCATTTTAACAATCAAGTCTTAAAGGTAAGGTAACACGACCTTAATCAAAACCATTGGCAGAGACACAGCATAATCATTAATAAAATGTGTAAAAGAGCAGCAAGTGAGCCAACCTGCTGTGTATCCGGATTGATGTCAAACACTTTAGAGGGACTACTAGCAATCCAACTCTTCTTCTCCTCCAGCGACAACTTATCCATCATCTCTTCGTTGATGTGAATCTCAGGCTCATACATGAAAGTCACAGTTGCTGCAGGTGACCATTTTGCATGGTCCTTCCCAATACCTTTCCTAGCAATTGCCCTGAGCCTTAGTTCCTGCCCTTTCCTTAATTTCACGATAATTATTCCCCTGCAATTGTAACAAATGGTCACATACTGAAATAACTCAAAATCAGAACATTGATGAATCCCAAAATCAACATCAATTTTGAACTACGTCTCCAAACTCCAACGGAAGATTCCTTCCACAAAAACCATTGACACAAAAACCAACATCCGGATACTATAAGCAAGAGTCCAAGCATTTAATCCATCAGAGCCACATATCTGTTGGTAGCTAGTCCCTTACTTAACACCAATGCTGCATAATACCACTGACAAATTACCTACACCTAAGCCTCAAAAGGTTCCCAAATGTTAAACTTGCACTTACATATCTTTCAATTCTATCTCATATCTGCATGCAAGGACACAACTCCCTTCAAGAACTTCATTTTCCACAAAACCAATCAGAAGACAATTTCCCAAAACCCTAACCATATCCGCGTGGCTAAAACCCTAAATGCACCAAAATGGACAAATCCAAAATTACCTCTGGTCGTTGCCTCGTTGGTCTCTAAACCGGAAGCTTCACTAAAACCCACAGGCACAACAGTGTGGTCCGAGCTATACAAATCGTTACTCGTAACCTCTAGGGTTTGTTCATTAATACATGTCGCACACAAATGGAACTCGACAGAGCAAAACTCGCACTGTCCATCACCGTCACACGCGTCGCAATCACGCGAGAATCTCATCGACATTGCGCGATCGCTCTTCAGCGGAACCAAACCGAGTCGGTGCGCGATGAACTCGTCGTTCAGAACAGACGAATTGGTCTCGATTTCCACCAGGTCGATGGCGATGGTCGGGACCTCCGCGATCATGATTCGGCGTAGCGCGTTGGCAATGCTTGCGTCCGTATCCCTCAGCTCGAATTTGCAGTAGTCGTCTTTCGCTTCCCGGATCTTGACCGTCGGGAATCGCTGGTACGACGCTCCTTCCATTTTCAACCGCTCGATTCCTCTCTCGGAGTGAAGCGAGAAATTGAAAGTGAGAGTGAACTGAAGTACACCTGGTTCGATTCGGGTTCGGGCCGGGCTTTTCTAAATTTGATAAAACATCCAGTCTGGCGGATTTAAATTCGTAGGTCAATTCGAGTTCAAAATCTTATCTACACCTACCTTATTTACCGAGTCAGGTTATTCATCGGGCCAATCCGCTACAAATATGTATCCATACATTTAATTTTTCTTTACATTTAAATAAAAATACTATAATTTTCCTGCACTACAACAATACATTCTCGATAACATTCACCACATTGATGCATACCCAAACATTCATCATACTTCTTACTTTCCTTTTTTTTAAAATTAAAAATAATAATAACTGAGGGGTTTGAGTGGCAGCTCTGTTTATTTTTTTTATTAAATTATAAATAATAAAAATTAGGATCTAATTTATAGCAGGTAATGGCGGGCCAATTTACCCGATTCTGACCGAAATATATATCCAAGCCCAACCCTATAAAAATACGGACCGGACCAGGCTTGGTTCGTCGGACTAGTATTCTTATCCAAGCTCGTTATATTGACCGGGCGAGCGGATCAATCCGGTCGAGCTTGCCCGGATTTTTACATGTCTAAACTGAAGCAATAGAGCGTTGCAAACGGCTTGTGCCTGTGCCCTACCGCCTGGTTGAGTTTTCAAGATGTGTTGAGCTTGAATCCGGCCCAATAACAGCCCGATAAATTAGGCCCATTACAGGCCCAAATAATGCAACCCGATCTGAATTACAGATAAAGAGACCTCGATAGGCGATAGATTCAACCCGACCCGATTTAGTGGACCCAAGTTAGATCCGACCCGGTTCGATTAAAACAATTGGACTGAGCAACCGACTGAAATCGACTTCATCGATTCGAGTCAGCTCTGCAACTCAATCGCCGGAAGATATGCAGACGTTGATGTTGCCGGCGGACTGCGCCGCCGTGAGAGTGACGGCGTTGAGGAAACGGAGTTCGTGTCAACCATTTCCGACGCATAGACAATCGCTCGGCGCGAAGAGTGATAATGGAAATCGGCTTCGTCATTTCGCTGCTGCGTCGTCCATTTCCGATTTTGGTCTTTTGTCGTCGTCGATTCATGTGTACGATCCTGTGGTGAAGAAATTTAATGGAATGAGGTGCGTTGCGATGGCTTCTTCGGCCGCTGAGAAGGCCAATTTTTCTGGCAGTGAGTCTGAGAAGGCTAAGCTCGCTCAGGTAGTTTTGAATTTTAACTTAGTTTAGGGTTTTAGCTGCTGTTTAATAGTTTTAGAGATGTGAAAATGGTGATTTTGAGAATTATTTTGGATGTTGAAGGTGGCAAGGAGATTGGAGAACACTGCAAGGTATTTCAGGAGATTGGGAAGTTTAGGGTTTTGGGGGCAACTGGTATGCACCTTGGTGTCAGCTACGATTTTGTCATTCTCAGTTGTGGTGACTGGGAAGGTCACATCTCCTGCGACTTTTTATGCAACAGCTGGTGGAATAGTTGCTGCCTTCATTTCAGTGTTTTGGTCTTTTGGATACATTAGACTGTCGGAGAGGCTAAAGAGAACTGCCAATGACCCATCCAAGGTAATGAAAAAGCTTGATGTAGTAATGAGTTTCATATGAAAAATGATATTTGGGGATTTTTAATTGTTTTGCTTGCTGGTTATGACTTGCTGATTGCTGTTACTGTCTATGTTTTTTAAGTTGATGTTGGATCTTTATTTGTAGTTTACTTTGTAAGAAGAGCGCTCAAATGAGAATTCCTTTAAATTTCGAGAACTTGAGATTTCAATCTTCACCTTCCAAAATGCAAGATGCATTTTGGCGGTGACACGTGTGACGTGTCCCATGTGCATTTTTCAAGATGCATTTAATGCAAAGTCAAAGCTACCTTTTTTTTGACTTTGCTTTTTGGACATGTGTCACATGCAGATTCAAAAATGCATCATGATCTAATTTTGAGATTTGGGTTCTCAAGTTCTCGAATTTTTAATGGTTCTCAACCGAGCGCTCTCCTACTTTGTAATGTGTTATTTAGTTAAGGGAAGTTTTCAAATGTCTAGATTGATTAAGATGTTTTATAGGCCTTAAATAGTCGGTTGATAGTCTGCGAAATATATTGATCATGGGCATGTTTACAATCTTCAGACCAATTCTCAGATGTGAGTTCAGTATTACAATCTTCAGACCAATTCTCAGACTTGAGTTCAGTAACCAAAACTCACTAAAACTGATACCCTGTCTTGCCTTCCTAGATCAAATTTATTAGAAATGAATCAAATGCCTTCTGTATTATATTGTACAATTCGCTTATTGAACACAACGCAATATGAGGAATAAAGAGGTGGCAAGGACGGTGTTGAAATTATGGCTCTTAATTTACCTGTGATTCTTTTGCGTACCTTTACTATTTAATTAGTCGTCAGCTTTAGAGAAATTTGCTTCGTGGCATAGTTTCAAAATTCCTTTTGGCGTTTGCTAAGTTGTTTCGGTGTGTTTTCTGTGTCAGTTCTAATGTTTAATATTTAGTTAGTTAAGAAACACAATGTGGCATAGTTCAAACTTGTTTTTGATGTTTACCAAGTTGGTTCTGCGTGACTGTGTACCTCATCTTTGTTCTAGTGCTGTAGTGTATAAGTTTGGAACTAATCTATGCTAGATATTAATCTTGATATTGGGTTATAGGCGCCTCCTCGTGCAGACGTTGTAAGAAGCTTGAAGAATGGAATCGGATTGAACCTTCTTGGAATGGGTGCAGCTATTCTTGGCATGCTAGCTACAGTGGGTTTACTGGTTGCAAAGGCGCTTACATCTTCAGCAAACCCTTTTTACCAAGGCATTTCACCTGGTTACAGCCCTGTTCTGGCATTGGATGTATTTTTGGTTCAGGTGACCATCATCCATGTAGTGATTTTGTTTGTGACTTGTTTGTGCTGTGTTCTAAACTTACACATGACTGATGCTTGTGTTTTTATATATAAGCAGGCATCAGCTAACACAATACTCTCTCACTTCTTGGGGCTTGTCTTCTCCTTGGAGTTGTTGCGCTCTGTGACATTACCAACTCCTGAGAATGTTCCAGTGACGAAGTATGTTTAGGCTCTTGTAAAATGGATTTTATGATATCACATTTCGCTATCTATCATCGTCAGAATAAATTATTGTGTAACACTTCTGTTTTTTTTGGGAACCAAATCACTGTGTTTCAGAATTTTCCAAGAACATGTAAAAAAATTATGAATATGATAACATTTTCCAAGGCATATCGAACAAAATTTCATTGGTAAACTAATGCATGGTCATCTAGAACCTTTAAAAAAACTTAATGCAGTTCACACTATCAACTATTGAGAATGCCATTACGACGATTACCAATAAGGTTTCATCTTCGATTCACATGAAAAAGCAGATAATCTAAAATTGGTCACTAAGGGAAGGGGGAAGGCCAAAAACTTCGAATTGCAAATCCGTTTTCAGTAACAGGAATTCCATGTTGATGATTCTTCCGGTGCACATCCACTGTTAGAGTTCCATACTAAAAAAGCCGAAGAGAATCAACCATGCACGCCACAAATAGCCATTAGAACCGTCGGCCATTTACAAACCTAATTCTGATCCGCTTCTACAGGAACACCTGAGGAAACATTACGGATTGGTTTAGAATGAACGTGAACCTTTTAGGGAAACCACCAGTTCAAGCATTAAAAGGTATACAACAACTTTGAATAAATGTCACCACTGCCTAAGCTAAATCAAGGAAGAATCAACTGCCTAAATGTCTATTGCTAGTAGAAAAGGTTAACAGGTTCATGACATAATACCCACATTTGATCAAGCCTAATATGCAACTTTTAAGGTTTCTAGTGACGGAAATTCAGACTTGGAAGGATTGTACAATTAGGAACCTATAAATCTGGGGGGAAGGTAACATTAAATTTTTTTCAAGATTGTGCAAGAGTCTGGATTGATGAGCATTCAGCATTGCATACCCAATTAGAATATGCCTACAATATTAATCTTGTTAGGACGGCCGATGGATATAAAAATAGAGATACCTGTCTACTGAGTCTTCTTTCCCTTGCCAACAGGAAATTGAATTTTTCTGAGAACTTTTTCATCAAGTTTTCTGTATTGGGTCAGTATGACACCATGAGCAATGCTTAACTTGTCATCTATGTGATCCTGATATTTTTCATACACCACTGGAACGGAGATACTAAGGAGGACCCCTACAGAAGCATGACAAAACACACATATGCATGGGAACCAATTACCATCTGAAAATTCATAAATCCAAACAGGGTCAAGTAATGGGTGATTGGGTGTACAAGCACTCACCAATGTAAACTAGAGTGAGGAAGTTGAAAAAGCTACCAACATAGGATATGAACCACAAGCTGATAGAAACCTGATGACCACATTCCAACACGTCAAGTCAGATCAAAATTGATGAAATTAAAATATCAGGCGATCAGTACAGTAGTAGAAAACAAGTCACCTGGATGAAACGCTTCACATTTCTTCCGATTGCAATATCTTGAGCAAATGACAACCCGTAATTGATCCACACGCGTAATTCTTCAACAGCTTTGAAAACAGCATCCTCTGACATTTCAAGATTTGGGATTGGAGGTAGAGGTCTGTAAAATCATGCTCATCATTTATTTTGAGTTCAAATCATCAAACATGTATTCAAAAAGCCAGTAAATAACGGTAAACAACCGAATCTTGTTACAGCCATACCTGTTGAGAAGCGAAGCAGACTTGGCCCACAAGAACAAAATCGTTACCAGCAGCAATAACACATTAGCAATGAAGCCTAAAAGATTGTAGCCACCTCTTTCAAACAAAAACCACAGGGCTGACGCAGAGACCAGCAAGAAGACAGCTGCTGCCTTTCTCCTCCACATCAACACATCAGCAACTGTAAAAAGAATATCCAACCTCAATAAAAACGGAAAAGAAAAATATCTTTTCAATCTTGAATCCAATACAAATTTGCATAAACAATAATACTGAATCTGTTTATCAAATCCTTAAACAAAACGGTCTGACGAACTAATGAAATTAAAATCGGATCGTCGTATATGCCAATGATAAACTTTGACGTAAGATGAATTGCGAGGAAATTGGAGAAGAAAGGGGTTACCGGCGCCGCCACCGAGAGATTGATGGACCGAGATCCGACGGGGATCGACCATGGCGAATTAGGGCTGGATCGATGAGAGAGAGGAAAGTTGGGAATCGTTCGGTCTGAGAAAGATCGATATTGCCGAGGTGGATGAAATGCGGGAGGTCTCTCGCTTCGTAATGGTCTGCGAGAAGTAACGGAAAAATAATTTTAATAAGAGTTTTTTTATACAAATAAAAAAGTCACTTTTTTGTTGTTGTTGATCAAAGTCACTTTTTTTTATTTAATTTTTACAATTTTTTATTAATTCGATTTTCTCTACCATAATAGATCAAAGCGCAAAGCAGTCAATATATTAGAATAAAGAGTGACATGATTAATGGTTATGATTAAATCGAATTAATTTACATTATTCGTATTATTCGTAGTTTTTAAAAGTATACTGCGTACCATTACATTATTCGTAGTTTTTCAAAGAATAATGTGTAGTATTCATATACATAATACTACGCATTATCCTTTAAAAATCTACGAATAATGTAATACTACGCATTATCCTCTGAAAAACTACGAATAATGTATATTAATTCGATCTAATCCTACCCATTAATTAACAATATGAATAAATGATTTCTCACCAAAATGTCACTTCTCACCGGAACCGGACTCCAATATATTAAACAAACTCCCGAGGCTCGATTCATATAAATTTGTGAATGACTTGTTCTTTAAACCTTTGGATTTGGTTACATGCAGAAAACATGCCCTCTTCAACTTCTCAGGCCACACATCTATTATGTTTGTTCCTAGCCGAGTCAAGGCTAAAACCTGTAAAGATGATTTGTGACGAATCTACCACAGCATGTCTTTGTGACTCATTGGCTGAATAGCTGGGTTGATGAGTCATTTGCACGCTGACTAGTCATTGTCCGAGTCACCTTCTGATGAGGAGGATTTTTCTTTTCTATGATCTTCACCAGGGACACTTAATTTGATCTTCTTTTCTTTCTTCTTCTGTTTCTTCTTTTGTCGTTTTAAGCGCTTCTTAGCAGTTCGTTCTTCTGCAGCTTTCAATCTTTCTTCTCTTCTCTTGAAGAACTCCGCCTCCTCTTTTCTTCTGTTGTAGTCGGCGTCCATCCTTGCCAAACGGTCTTGTTCCTTTCGTCTCATTTGCCGGTACTGTTCCAGGATAAAGATAGTCAGAACAGTCTACAAAATGTTGACACACGTATAGCTCAACAAATTCTTTTAATACAGAGGAGACGAGCAGTGTCTTCACATATAAAGCCCCTCCACAATAATCTTTCTTTGGAATTACAAAAAAAACAAAAAATATCAGTAAATGATCAAAAGATGGCCAAAACTAATATTGGCCCGTCCACTGATAACCAAAGACTCACCCGCTACCCCTAAAGGCATTTTATGAATGCAATTTCATCCTTCGTTCGATCATCAAAACACTACTCAAAAGCCATGCGATTTCCAACCAAATTAAATTAGTACGCTCCCTCAAGGAACAAGATCATTGCATAGGTACCATAGTTATCGAGTCGACAAGTCGAGTCAAGTCGAGAGAGTTTCACCTGGTGGACTAGTCGAAAAGTCGTAGACTAGTCGAAGACTAGTCGAGACTTGAGATACGTTGTATAAATAATTAAGTATTACATTTCACAGAAATAAAACGACAATATTATATGTTCCACTTAATAGCTCAAAAAGAAGTTTTCATGGTCATGTAAACATTAAAAGTTCAACAATGTTCAAAAAGAAAACATAAATGAAACTTCCAAATACAACTAAATGTTATCATCAAGTTCCACTCAATTAGTCTCGTTCTCAATATCCATATCATCATTCAAAATGGAATGATATGCATATTTTTTCCATCTCCATATTTAGAGGATCATTCATAGAGCCATGGTCACGAGCTTTATTTCTTCTAGAATTTTGACGGTTTTCAAGACCTCGTGATGCATCAAGTGCACTATCCACAGCTTGCCATAATTCCGATTCGGCGACATTAACAACATCTCCATTCACCCACTCATTATCCCATTGAAAATCCTCTAGATTCAAGGGATTAAAATCGGTACCTTGCTCACGTCGCATTTGAAACCTCGTAGCAATCTCTCTATTGTATTGCACACATTTAAATGTAGATTTCTTTTTTTTCTTCTTATTGGGCCAAGTCGTTTGGGTCCAATAAAAAAACAAAAGTTGTTCTAAGTCGCGACTGGTTGGAGACTAGTCTTCTGATCGATGGACTTTCTCTATTTTTTCAAGTCGACAATACAAGTCGATGTCCATGTACCGACTTGTGGACTAGTCTCGACTAGTCGAGACTAGTCGAGCCGTTTAATAACTATGATTGGTACACTGGTACTTATGCCAATCAATTCAGAAACACCAATTATAGACCTTTGTTCAAATGGGCCTATATTTGACATGACCTTATACTCTAAACTTCTAAAGTACATGTAACTTCATCCAAACGACTATTCAGCATTTTTCAACACCTACCAAATCCCAAATGAATAGTCACTTACTATAAATTGAGTGCTCGATAATATGATATATTTAAATCCGCGGAGCATAACAGCTTGCACAATAGTCCTCAAGTGTTTGATAATGCCCACCACAACGACAAATAACGGAGCATTTCTCTCTAAGCCGAATACATATTTCTCTTCTCTAAAACACAGGAATTTTTTTTAGCAATCAGGGATATAAACAAGGAACACTCACTAAAACCAAATAAGCTAAAACTAATAACCTCCTGCAAACCGCAAGTTCTGAAATCTAATCGGGGACTATGAATGGGCTCATGATACTTCATCGGCATGTCTTAACCTTAATCTAAAACCTCAAATGCTGTCATTATAGATTTCAGTCAGCAGTTTCAGATTTACTAATTTGGACAGCTCAATATTAATGCACTATATTTCTAAGTCTCTTCTTATCAGCAGCTCTTTATGATTTCTTTCATGCATTTGATTACAAATAGCTACACAACTCGACTTACAACACCATCCCTAAATAAATACCTGGTGAAAGTCTCCCGAGCCAGATCCAGCTGAACTACCAGAAGTATTGCTGACACGGACAGGAACGTTATCAATAATCCTTCGAAGCTTGACCTCCAAATCCTCGTCCTCCGGCTGAACCACAGGCGGCGTGTACTCCACAAGCGCTGTCGATCCAACAGGCGTCACTAACGCCTTTGTGTCCTTAGAAGCTGTCGACGCCGGGCCGGGAAAGATTGTTAGCGCCGTCGATTTAGCTGCCGTCGGCGGGAGCGGCGGTCGGCCGGTTGACATGGCGAATCGCGATGCAAGATTGGACCCGAAACTTGGATTTTGAAATTAGGGCTTTTACCGGTCGCGTCCAGGTTTCAATTTGTGATCCATACAAAATTAATAAATTAAAGGGTAAGGGTAAATTATAAAAACAGACTTCTTTCAAAAAAAATTTGATTGATTACATGAGCAATTTTTTATCAACCCGACCATGCAAGGCATCTATCCGGATTAATACTTGAATCATCCACACTGAAACAACGACCATAAGGCAGATAGATATCTTGAAACCCCATAATCGATCACGCATCAAGCAAGCAACATCTGCGAATTTGAAAGGCACAACACGTCCACAAGGAACAGACAACACCTCCGCGAAGGAGGACCAATACATAAATAACACGTACACGCCGAGGTGGGACGAAGAACACCTGTCCACAAAATTGTGGAAAGGAAAAAATGTCACGGTGGAGTTCAAACTCTTGACATTTGCTATGCAAGACAAGTGTTCTACCAACTCAACCACCACATTGTTGGCGAATTTTTTGGGTGCGATCATACCAGTACTAATGCACCGGATCCCATCAGGACTTTTTTCAATTTTCGATATAGTGATTTTTGTATCAATTTGTACATGTACCATCTGATAATTCATATCACCAACCATAATAAAAATAAAGTCAACCAAATTATGTTAATCATATTACCAAGTTCATATGCTCTCAACCTTAAAATTCCTTAAAAACTCGAATTCTGAAACAAAATGTATGCAAATTCGATGCAAAAATCACTAAATGAAAATTGAAAAAGTCCGGTACCCAATTTTAAATGAGGCGATAGTCCATGTAATGTTTATGTAGTTTACCCTAAATTAAAATACAGGCCGTCCCTTTAATCTGAAAACTCTTAATTTTTTATATCCGATTTAATCGAAACTTGAAGTCTTGAACCGACTTAATAAATAATTTTAAGTTTTCGTTACGATTCTATCATGTTCTAATGAGATCGGCAGTCAGTATCGATCGTGTTGAAAAATACATATGTGGTCGTGTGGGGTTGAAATGTGAATTACACGTATTAATTAGACCGGCACTTGTAGTGTTAATTTGTCGAGATCGGCGCTGCTAGTGTCGATCTCATTATTAAAAATATGTCAAAATCACAATTCAAACTTTAAAAAGTGCGAACAAACTTAATATTAGGGCAAAAATATATAAAATCTCAAATACCGATTAATAATGTACTCAGTTCAACATAATATTAAATGTCATAATTTAATGTCATTGTCTTGACTCACTTTAAAATAAAGATCTGATTTAAACCACAAAAATGAGTTAGTTAAAGTTGCCACCAAGTGACGTCTATCGATAATGTTATTAGTCTGATGGTTTTCATCTACACAAAGTCTAACACTACTTTGACCTATGAGATGTAAAAACAGAAAATGACATGAAAATCTACAAAAACTCGTCCGCAATTGGCCATCAAATCGCTGTCAAATAAACCAAACTTAGCATTACTTTCAATCACTTTGCATATGGAAAAATTCCACACACTTAGCATGAAAAACAACTCCCAAAAGCTATCTGTTCCCCATTGCATTTGAACCTGAAATTTTAGCTCAAGAGACTTCCAACTCTCCCATACAATGAATCAACGTGGATTATAAATCTTAACCTCCCATTTATATCATGGAAAATGTAAAATGGTGAGACATAAATCATTATAGAAAATAAAGGGAATAGTCATTTCCATTTAATTTTTCATTTAATTTTTTTGTGATACTAGAGCATGTGCAGCGGCAGCATTTGCAGCGGCAGCATTTGCTGTTTCAGTAGCTGATGCTTTGAGTTGAAATTTTACGTCAAATTGTGAACAGCAACTTTCAGCATGTCAGTCAACAGTTACTGTTTAAAATTGAACATAAAACACAACTTATAGCAGCAGGTGACGCTGCACATGCTCTTATTATTTCACTTTAATTTTTGTGAGAAACTAAACATAAAACTATATTTTGGTGATTTTTTCTTTTTGTCTATTGACTGGATTAGCCAAGTCGGATGTTAAAAGTCTTTATGATGACACATTTCTTGTCAAACCAGGTAACCTCCTCTTATCATGATTTCATTAAGCTCCAACAAACATGTGTTTGTGTATATAAATTGAAACAAGACATGCCCATTTTAATATATTACTCTAGCAACTCATCTTAAAATACTACTTAATAAGGCCGGAGATACAATGAGTGGTGGAAGCAAAAGCAAGCATTCATCACTACTACCCGTCACTCTTCTGATCGTTCTCTCTTTGGTCTTGGTGACTTCTATGATTATGGTTGGAGAAGCAAGACCGGTTAGGCAGTTGGGTACGAGTAAACGATCTCCGGTGACAAGAATGGAACATGGGTTGAGGAATGGTCGTGGCGGGCATGAGGAGGTTGTAGCTGTTGCCGGGGTTGACGAGTCCGGTCCGAGCCCTGGAGTGGGACATTAGCTTCTTTTTTTTTCTTTTTGTTGGTTTTGTGCAATATGTGATTGTTGATGGGACATTAGCTTCTTTGTGTCCTTTTTGTTGGTATAGTATAACATTTGAAATTGTGTTTTTTGTTTAACATTTGCCATGATCAGCTTTATCCGTATGTATAGAAAATATTTAAACAGTTGAATCAGATCATACTTATAACCATTCGAGTCGAATTCTTCAGCATAATGTGAAAGAAACTTATTACTCGGTTCATAAGAGATTTCTACCATAACAAATTTGTCGTTCGGATTACAATAAGAGACGGAGTCAAATATAGGGCTTCTTGGCTCAAGACAAGTTGCTTTTCCTAAAAATTGCTTCTTTATTTTTTCTTCATAATTTCATGTGTAATGTGAAAGGAAAAAAAAAATAAAATTTCAACTTTGTTGCAGTAGAAAAGTCAACCCTACCGGGACTTCACAACGGTCGGGTCATACCTGGGCTTAATATCAGAAATATTGGGCCTGACCCAATAGGAAGCCCAATAAAGTGCCCATGTTTCCCCGTTCTGGCAACAAAATATATTCTCGTTCTGCAAATTCACTTGTTCGCTAGAACTGCGATAAACCTGATTCGATACGACCACAATCGGACGAGATCGAAAGACGGAGCTAATCAAGATCTCGCGAGTATCATATGTTTCAACGGATTACAGGTTAGTAATGTAGTTATTGGATTTGTTCGACTTTACGATGATTATGTTGCACTGATACGGACACGGGTATACGATTTTTTTATAGAAAAAGCAAGGTACGATACGTTTCGGATACGTTTGTTATTTTATATACAAATATATATATAGTTATAAAGTTATATCATTTTTGTAAATTATATAAAAAAAATTATGCACAAATAAATAATATTTGTTTATAAAACTCCTTTGGTTAACTAGTAAAACAAAAAGTTCAAGCATTTTAATTAAATAAACATGTTTAAAAAAATAAGTCAGTAATAAAAGTCTCAAACATCATCAGAATTAACAAAAAGTATTCTTCAAGAATGAACATCATTAGTTAAAGTTACAGACCTATTAAATTTTTGGGCTGGTTTTAGTTAAAATTATGGGTCTATCACTACTACAGATGAAGGGTTATGCATCGGTTTTTTTTAATATTATGCATCGGTTTTGAATCCGATGCATAATAAAGCGTTGCATAATGTCCAGACATTATGCATCGGTTCATAAAAAACCGTTGCATAATGTCTGAACATTATGCAACGGTTTTCCAGAGAAACCGTTGCATAAATTCAACAGCCTCTTCAGCTATGTATCCTTGCACTATACATCCTTCGGGACTTTGTCTATTCCTCACATAGCTCTTAAGAACCTTCATATACCTCTCAAAAGGATACATCCATCTCATATGAACTGGTCCAAGAATTCGAACCTCACGAATCAAATGTACAGTAAGATGCACCATTATATCGAAAAAGCTGGGAGGGAAAAACATCTCTAGTTGGCAAAGTGTAACAACTATCTGCTCTTGGAGTCCATCAAGATCCGATATATCAATAACCTTAGCACAGATAGAGCTAAAAATGACGCAAAGTCTTTGTATAGCTGTCCTTACTTTGGGAGACATTATACCTCTGATTGCAAAAGGCAGGAGTTGTTGCATCAATGTATGACAGTCATGAGATTTTAAGCCATTCAACCGCAGATCTTTCATTGAAACCAAGCTGGCAATATTTGAAGAGAACCCATATGGAACTTTAACTCCCTTCAGACATCAGCACAAACTAGTTTTCTCGCTCTTAGAGAGTGTGGTGCACGACGGTGGTAAATATGTACGCTGCCCTCGAGATTCAGGTGCTAATTTGGTACGAATATTCATCTCCAGCATATCAAGTCTTGCTTTAATTCCATCTTTTGTCTTTCCAGGAATGTTTAATAAAGTACCAAGCAGACTTTCACATATATTCTTTTCAACATGCATCACATCAATACAGTGTCTGATGTCAAGAGAATGCCAATAAGGGAGATAAAAAAAATCGACCGCTTCTTCCATGGAGCACTTTCGGTGCGCGAATATGGTTTCCCGAATCGATTTGTAATATTCTGTATTTTTTGAAGTATTTCAGCGCCAGAAGCCGGTATCGATTCTATTCCGTGCTCAGTCTCACCATTGAAGGCAGCTTTCTTTCGCCTGTAAGGATGATATCTCGGTAAGAAACGTCGATGTCCCATATAACCCATTTTTCGACAATTGCTTAAATGGCGTGCATGTGTCCCTTCCCCGCATACAGGACAAGCTTTGTACCCTTTAATACTATATCCGGACAAGTTGCCATAAGCTGGGAAGTCATTGATCGTACACATCAACATAGCACGCATATTGAAATATTCTTGCCTCGATGCGTCATATGTGCGTACTCCTTCGTCCCATAAAAGCTTCAAATCATCTATCAGAGGAGCCAAGTATACATCAATATCATTTCCAAGTTGCCGAGGACCCAATATTAACAAAGAAAGCATCATATATCTACGCTTCATGGTTAACTTGGGAGGTAGGTTGTAGATAACCAAAATCACAGGCCATGTACTATGCTGACTACTGAGATTCCCATGTGGATTCACCCCATCAGTAGAAAGGCCAAGCCGTACATTTCTAGACTCTGCTCCAAACTCTGGGAATGTGTTGTCTACTTTAGCCCATTGCAGTGAATCGGCAGGATGGCGCATTTTCGTATCGGCAACACGTTTCTCAGCATGCCAACGCATATTATTGGAATCTTCCATGTCGACAAATAATCTCTGAAACCGTGGGATCGGTGGGAGATACCATAGTACTTTCGAAGGAGTGCCTTTAGATTTACCTTTCGGTTCTTTGTTTAACTTGTAGCGAGATGCCTTGCACACTGGACATTCTTTCAAATCACTGTAGGCATTTCGATACAAGATACAATCATTGGGACATGCATGTATTTTCTCATACTCGAGACCCATGGGACACATAACCTTCTTAGCCTCGTAAGTACGGTTAGGTAGGGTGTTCCCCTCAAGAAGCATGTCTTTCACCAACGCCAATAATTCGGTAAAACTCTTTTTGCTCCATCCATTTTTTGCTTTGAGATTGAACAACTTCAACGTTGCCGATAGCCTTGTATATTTGGAACACTCTTCATACAATGGTAATTCGGAGTCATTTCTCAACGACTCCAAAATATGTGGCGTATCAACAAAGTCATTAGCGACGTTGTTAACCATCTCAATTAGATTATCATCTTCCCAATCATCATTATCCTCCGGCAAGCTTTCTACGGGTGGAGGCTCAAAGTTTTGTTGTTCACCCTCCCCATGCAAATACCACACCGTATACTGTGGGTTAATCCCCTTTAACAACAGGTGTTTATGTAACTTCTTCGGTTTGACCTTTTTGAAATTCCAACAACCCATACACGGACAAAAGACACGTTCAATGTTGTTTCTAGACGCATATGCCGACGCAAACGCACAGAAATCCATAATCCCTTTCTCGTACTCATCACTCAACCTATTACCGGACACCCACTCTCGATTCATTATAATTTCACTACATGAAATGTGTAAATATTATTAGTTACTACTACTAATTTACACGAACAAACATTTACATTTGAGTGACTTATAAGCACTCTAACAATTAAAAAGTAGTAAACGAGTTATATAAACTTGCGATTTACCTTATAATAGAAGCTCGCGAAGAAGAATCTTAATGGTGGCCGGTGTGCAACAAGTACGGAATATAGCTGTAAACAACAAGAACGAATTAGTAACCAATGAAAAATAAATTCAAATCTCCATTAAACTAAAAACACAATTAATGGATTACAAACCTCAAACGAAGCCGAGTAGCCAAAAAATATTCACCTAACAATCTTCAAGTTGGCGAGGAGATGCTTTCTCTTGCAAATAGACTAACAATGACTACAAGTATTTAACGAACACAAGTTAGAAATTAAGAACATATCGATTCAATAACATTTTACTATAAATACACCTTCATGTATCCAAACAATCCCATTGCCAAATTACGGATATACAACTGAATTAAATATACAATGACTGATTTTGATGAAGACAAACCACGGATATACAACTGAAAATTAATCCTAACAATTACATACTAAAAACCCTAACAATCCTAACCATTGGAAAAATAATCCTAACAATCCTAACAACCCTAATTACCTGCTGAATCGTAGTCGAGTGGAGGAATAGCAGTTGACGAGGCGAATCGGAGTGACGGAGTGAGGCGACGGAGTGGACATAGGCTTTTCTGGCCTTGTAAGGAACAGAGCCCTTGTCATGGACATTGAATCCATCCTGTGGACTTGTTTCCCTTCTCGTCTTTCCAATGTTCTGAGATCCTCTATTTTGACACGAGCCTTCACCTTGTTCCATCATTACTTTCTTTCCTTTAGTGTCCTTCTCCTTTGCTTCTTTTCCTTCTTCGTATCCAAGACCTGGTCTTACGAACGTTCTTTTGAACTCATCCTTTTCATCCTCGATCCTTTTAGCTTCCAACTCACGGAGCCATTTTTCCTTCTTTGCAGCTTCATCGCTTCTGAGTTCAGCTACTATATGGAGGAGCTCTTCATTATTCTGTTTGTGATTTGCCAGCTCCCTTTCCAACTCTTCAACCTTGGTGTTGAAATCAGTCATCTCGGTGTTTCCGATTGTCATGCGTTCCAACTCCTCACTCAGTTTGCTTATCTGTCTTTCTTTTCTTGCACAAGTAAGACACTTGCATACATGCTCTGCTATTTCCTTCTCAAGGCGCATAGCTTTGTTTGCCCATAGATTGTTCTCTTCTATGTCAGCGTGATGCTCCTGTTGCATACTAGATATTCTGTTCTCCATTCTTTGAATTTTCTCGAGGAGCTTGGTTATTGTTTCTGCAAAATCAGATTCAGAAAACACTTCATCAATAAAGGAGTCAGTATCTGTTACCTGGTTTGATGCAGAGTGAGCCATCAAGCAGGGCTCCTTGATGCATTTTCCATCACCGCTGTCTGAATCTCCCCAAGCTGCAAACATGGCGTGAGTTGGCTTTGGAGCAGGTTCTTCTCCTTTCTTTCTGCTGTAGCAGTCCGCGGACAGATGCCCCTTCTTTTGGCAGTGATAGCATATCCTATCTTCCTTTTCCTTTGACTTCCCTTTGTCTTCATTTGAAGCGGCACCCTTGTTCCATTTGGAGAATTTTCCACGACTTCCTCCAGCTCTGAAGTCTCTCCTGCCTTTGCCAAAGTTGGCTTGATTCAATGCTTTCGTTAAGAGCGCTATCTCGTCATCTTCCTTTGGTGATCCATTTCCATGTGACAGATCAAGAGCCTTTTCTACTTTCAAAGCTATGGCCTGAGATTTTTCCGACTGTCTCCTAGCCATTTTCCTTTCAGTGATGCCAGCTTGACTCTGAAGGTTAGCGACCAGTTCCTCAAGAGTAATATCCTTAATTCCCTTTTGAGCCTGCAGCGCCAAGGTTACATGATCCCACTTTGAGTTCAAAGCCTGCATGAACTGGTGTGTGATTTTCCATTCCGGGAGCTTCTCATTCAAGTATTCCAGCTGTCCAATGATGACTTGGAACCGGGTGTAGAAATCTTCAAGAGATTCATCCTTCCTCTACACGACAGATTCATAGTCCTTTATCGCGGCCAAGATCCTGTTTCTCTTGATATCTTCATTCCCTCCATATAACCTCACCAAGCCATCATACATGTCCTTTGCGGTCTTGTACATAGCCACCTTGATCTGGTCACCGGGAGAAAGAGCCATGTATAGGACTTTCTTTGCTCTAGCATTCTTTTCCAATTTCTTGTAGTCCTCATCAGTGTACCGATCCTTAGTCTTCTCCACTGGTTTCTCAGGATCTGATGTATCAGGAGGAATGGTGAGTGGTCCTGACTCGAAGATGCTCCAAAGCTGTCCATCCAGCGAGCAGACGTGTGCCTCGAACTGGTCCTTCCACCAGTCGAACTGCCCGGGCTTCAACAGCGGCGGTTTCCAAAATGAATCACTGATAGACGACATACTTTTCCTGCAAGCTAACACACACATCTAGAACCGTCGGCTCTGATACCACGTGTTGGATCGAAGTGTTAGCAAAATACGATAAACTATCAGACGGAAATTAAGAGTTGATTCTATATTGTTTTCCGTTTAATAGTTAACGTAGCAGCGGAATATTAATGCAGAAAAATAACGGCAGAATTAACAACACAATGATATATAGTGGAAAACCTTATCAAAACTATGATAAGATTAAAAACCACTACCTTTCAGTTTCCACTGAAAGGATTTTTGAAATCAGATTATTCCTTTTATTCCCGATATGCTTGTAGGGTTTACAAACTAGATCACACAGATTCTATTTGATGACCTCTACTCAACCGGATGGAATAATCGATTTCTACCACAAACCTCCGTGTGTTGCTTCAACGAGCTTTCTTCCTTCAGTGCGATTCCACCGTTCTTTTCTCAAGAACACTCTGTCGTTCTGCTGTCTAAAACTGCGCCGCAATCTCTCTAGAAGCTCTGGGAAAACCGCACATTGCATCTGCAAACCCTAGCTCCTTTTATTGGGCGGCTGGGTCTCGATATTTGGGCCCAATGTCCTGGCCCAGTCTTGTTTTCCGAAACCCTAGCGTCTTTTTCCCAAAACGACAGAACTCCTTTTTCTTCTGGAATCTTCTCTTTGTCTGTTTGTATACTTAACATAATTTGCCACATCCAACCTTTAGGGTATATCCATCTCATGGAAATTTGTTCTTTAATCTGTTAGATGGATTTCTGCACACTTAGACAAAACATTAGCTAAGTGTTTGTGATCACCAAAACAAATGGGTTCCAACATGATGCTTTGAGTTAAATTCTACGTCCAATTTTGAACAGCAGTTTTCAGCATGTCAGTCAGCAGTTGCTGTTCAAAACTGAATATAAAACACAACTTACAGCAGCAAGTGACGCTGCACATGCTCTTATTGTTTAATTCACTTTAATTTTTGTGACAAACCAAACATAAAACTATATTTTTGGTAATCTTTTCTTTTTGTCTATTGACTGTGGATTAGCCAAGTCGGATGTTAAACTTAAAAGTCTTTGATGACACATTTCTTGTCAAACCAGGTAACCTCCTCTTATCATGATTTCATTAAGCTCCAACAAACATGTGTTTGTGTATATATATAAATTGAAACAAGACATACCCATTTTAATATTACTCTAGCAACTCATCTTAAAATACTACTTAATAGCCAATAGGGCCGGAGACAGGGACGGTTCCAAGGGGGGGCCTGGGGGGTCCCAGGACCCCTCTTGATTTTTGTAAAAAATTCTTGACCTTGGCAAGAATTGAACCTTAGACGCCAAACTCTAAGCCATCGTTATGTACCAACCTATACCAACTCTACTATGAACCTTTTATGTCTAAACTCAACTAATAGTAAATATGATTCTGAGGTTGATCTGTTGATTTATATTTTAATTAAGTATGTTTTACTATTAAATCATACTCTACTTCATATTTATTGACTTTTTTTCCATCACTAAGATATAAAGAATATTTATTGATTAAAATTAACTCAAGTAATATACATTTTATTATTAATAATTAAAATATATTTTATATTTAATTTCTTTTACACTATCAGCAAAAAAAAAATTTTCAGGACCCCCCTATCAAAAGCCGCTGGATCCGTCACTGGCCGGAGATATATACAATGAGTGGTGGAAGCAGAAGCAAGCATTCATCACTACTACCCATCACTCTTCTGATTGTTCTCTCTTTGGTCTTGGTGACTTCTATGATTATGGTTGGAGAAGCAAGACCGGTTAGGCAGTTGGGTACGAGTAAACGATCTCCGGTGACAAGAATGGAACATGGGTTGAGGAATGGTCGTGGCGGGCATGAGAAGGTTGTAGCTGTTGCCGTGGTTGACGAGTCCGGTCCGAGCCCTGGAGTGGGACATTAGCTTCTTTTTTCTTTTTGTTGGTTTTGTGCAATATGTGATTGTTGATGGGACATTAGCTTCTTTGTGTCCTTTTTGTTGGTATAGTATAACATTTGAAATTGTGTTTTTTGTTTAACATTTGCCATGATCAGCTTTATTCGTATGTATAGAAAATATTTAAACAGTTGAATCAGATCATACTTATAACCATTCGAGTCGAATTCTTCAGCATAATGTGAAAGAAACTTATTACTCGGTTCATAAGAGATTTCTACCATAACAAATTTGTCGTTCGGATTACAATAAGAGACGGAGTCAAATATAGGGCTTCTTGGCTCAAGACAAGTTGCTTTTGCTTAAAATTTCTTCTTCTTTTTTTCTTCATAATTTCATGTGTAATGTGAAAGGAAAAAAAAATTTCAACTTTGTTGCAGTAGAAAAGTCAACCCTACCGGGACTTCACAACGGTCGGGTCATACCTGGGCTTAATATCAGAGATATTGGGCCTGACCCAATAGGAAGCCCAATAAAGTTCCCATATTTCCCCGTTCTGGCAACAAAATATATTCTCGTTCTGCAAATTCACTTGTTCGCTAGAACTGCGATAAACCTGATTTGATACGTCCACAATCGGACGAGATCGAAAGACGGAGCTAATCAAGATCTCGCGAGTATCATATGTTTCAACGGATTACAGGTTAGTAATGTAGTTATTGGATTTGTTCGACTTTACGATGATTATGTTGCACGGATACGGACACGGGTATACGATTTTTTTATAGAAAAAGCAAGGTACGATACGTTTCGGATACGTTTGTTATTTTATATACAAATATATATATAGTTATAAAGTTATATCATTTTTGTAAATTATATAAAAAAAATTATGCACAAATAAATAATATTTGTTTATAAAACTCCTTTGGTTAACTAGTAAAACAAAAAGTTCAAGCATTTTAATTAAATAAACATGTTTAAAAAAATAAGTCAGTAATAAAAGTCTCAAACATCATCAGAATTAACAAAAAGTATTCTTCAAGAATGAACATCATTAGTTAAAGTTACAGACCTATTAAATTTTTGGGCTGGTTTTAGTTAAAATTATGGGTCTATCACTACTACAGATGAAGGGTTATGCATCGGTTTTTTTTAATATTATGCATCGGTTTTGAATCCGATGCATAATAAAGCGTTGCATAATGTCCAGACATTATGCATCGGTTCATAAAAAACCGTTGCATAATGTCTGAACATTATGCAACGGTTTTCCAGAGAAACCGTTGCATAAATTCAACAGCCTCTTCAGCTATGTATCCTTGCACTATACATCCTTCGGGACTTTGTCTATTCCTCACATAGCTCTTAAGAACCTTCATATACCTCTCAAAAGGATACATCCATCTCATATGAACTGGTCCAAGAATTCGAACCTCACGAATCAAATGTACAGTAAGATGCACCATTATATCGAAAAAGCTGGGAGGGAAAAACATCTCTAGTTGGCAAAGTGTAACAACTATCTGCTCTTGGAGTCCATCAAGATCCGATATATCAATAACCTTAGCACAGATAGAGCTAAAAATGACGCAAAGTCTTTGTATAGCTGTCCTTACTTTGGGAGACATTATACCTCTGATAGCAAAAGGCAGGAGTTGTTGCATCAATGTATGACAGTCATGAGATTTTAAGCCATTCAACCGCAGATCTTTCATTGAAACCAAGCTGGCAATATTTGAAGAGAACCCATATGGAACTTTAACTCCCTTCAGACATCAGCACAAACTAGTTTTCTCGCTCTTAGAGAGTGTGGTGCACGATGGTGGTAAATATGTACGCTGCCCTCGAGATTCAGGTGCTAATTTGGTACGAATATTCATCTCCAGCATATCAAGTCTTGCTTTAATTCCATCTTTTGTCTTTCCAGGAATGTTTAATAAAGTACCAAGCAGACTTTCACATATATTCTTTTCAACATGCATCACATCAATACAGTGTCTGATGTCAAGAGAATGCCAATAAGGGAGATAAAAAAAATCGACCGCTTCTTCCATGGAGCACTTTCGGTGCGCGAATATGGTTTCCCGAATCGATTTGTAATATTCTGTATTTTTTGAAGTATTTCAGCGCCAGAAGCCGGTATCGATTCTATTCCGTGCTCAGTCTCACCATTGAAGGCAGCTTTCTTTCGCCTGTAAGGATGATATCTCGGTAAGAAACGTCGATGTCCCATATAACCCATTTTTCGACAATTGCTTAAATGGCGTGCATGTGTCCCTTCCCCGCATACAGGACAAGCTTTGTACCCTTTAATACTATATCCGGACAAGTTGCCATAAGCTGGGAAGTCATTGATCGTACACATCAACATAGCACGCATATTGAAATATTCTTGCCTCGATGCGTCATATGTGCGTACTCCTTCGTCCCATAAAAGCTTCAAATCATCTATCAGAGGAGCCAAGTATACATCAATATCATTTCCAAGTTGCCGAGGACCCAATATTAACAAAGAAAGCATCATATATCTACGCTTCATGGTTAACTTGGGAGGTAGGTTGTAGATAACCAAAATCACAGGCCATGTACTATGCTGACTACTGAGATTCCCATGTGGATTCACCCCATCAGTAGAAAGGCCAAGCCGTACATTTCTAGACTCTGCTCCAAACTCTGGGAATGTGTTGTCTACTTTAGCCCATTGCAGTGAATCGGCAGGATGGCACATTTTCGTATCAGCAACACGTTTCTCAGCATGCCAACGCATATTATTGGAATCTTCCCTGTCGACAAATAATCTCTGAAACCGTGGGATCGGTGGGAGATACCATAGTACTTTCGAAGGAGTGCCTTTAGATTTACCTTTCGGTTCTTTGTTTAACTTGTAGCGAGATGCCTTGCACACTGGACATTCTTTCAAATCACTGTAGGCATTTCGATACAAGATACAATCATTGGGACATGCATGTATTTTCTCATACTCGAGACCCATGGGACACATAACCTTCTTAGCCTCGTAAGTACGGTTAGGTAGGGTGTTCCCCTCAAGAAGCATGTCTTTCACCAACGCCAATAATTCGGTAAAACTCTTGTTGCTCCATCCATTTTTTGCTTTGAGATTGAACAACTTCAACGTTGCCGATAGCCTTGTATATTTGGAACACTCTTCATACAATGGTAATTCGGAGTCATTTCTCAACGACTCCAAAATATGTGGCGTATCAACAAAGTCATTAGCGACGTTGTTAACCATCTCAATTAGATTATCATCTTCCCAATCATCATTATCCTCCGGCAAGCTTTCTACGGGTGGAGGCTCAAAGTTTTGTTGTTCACCCTCCCCATGCAAATACCACACCGTATACTGTGGGTTAATCCCCTTTAACAACATGTGTTTATGTAACTTCTTCGGTTTGACCTTTTTGAAATTCCAACAACCCATACACGGACAAAAGACACGTTCAATGTTGTTTCTAGACGCATATGCTGACGCAAACGCACAGAAATCCATAATCCCTTTCTCGTACTCATCACTCAACCTATTACCGGACACCCACTCTCGATTCATTATAATTTCACTACATGAAATGTGTAAATATTATTAGTTACTACTACTAATTTACACGAACAAACATTTACATTTGAGTGACTTGTAAGCACTCTAACAATTAAAAAGTAGTAAACGAGTTATATAAACTTGCGATTTACCTTATAATAGAAGCTCGCGAAGAAGAATCTTAATGGTGGCCGGTGTGCAACAAGTACGGAATATAGCTGTAAACAACAAGAACGAATTAGTAACCAATGAAAAATAAATTCAAATCTCCATTAAACTAAAAACACAATTAATGGATTACAAACCTCAAACGAAGCCGATTAGCCAAAAAAGATTCACCTAACAATCTTCAAGTTGGCAAGGAGATGCTTTCTCTTGCAAATAGACTAACAATGACTACAAGTATTTAACGAACACAAGTTAGAAATTAAGAACATACCGATTCAATAACATGTTACTATAAATACACCTTCATGTATCCAAACAATCCCATTGCCAAATTACGGATATACAACTGAATCAAATATACAATGACTGATTTTGATGAAGACAAACCACGGATATACAACTGAAAATTAATCCTAACAATTACATACTAAAAACCCTAACAATCCTAACCATTGGAAAAATAATCCTAACAACCCTAATTACCTGCTGAATCGTAGTCGAGTGGAGGAATAGCAGTTGACGAGGCGAATCGGAGTGACGGAGTGAGGCGACGGAGTGGCGGAACGAATCGACAGAATAGTAGGTGACGGAGGCGACGGAGTGAAGGAGGCGAATCAGAGGTGACGAGTGAGACGTATTGAGACTGAGAGGCGTCGAAGTCGGAGGAGCGTATCGAATTCGGAGGGAGGAGAGCTTAGGCGGACTGAAAAATTTCGAAATAACCTAAGTCTTTTATCGCACATTATGCATCGGCTTTCATAAAACCGTTGCATAATGGTTAACATTATGCAACGGTTTTATGAAAACCGATGCATATGGTAAACATTATGCAACGGTTTTTGAAAACCGATGCATCAAGTAACATTATGCATCGGTTTACATAAAACCGTTGCATAATGTTAACTATATGCAACGGTTTTATTAAAAACCGATGCATAATTGTAAACCGATGCCTATTGTAATTTTTGAACAGATGCATAATGCCTGTTCTGTAGTAGTGTATTTGAATTTTTTGGGCTACATTTTTTTAGATACGGTAAATAAATGTATCCAAAAATCAAGATAGGATATGAAGAATCCGTGTATCCCAAGCATGTCGTGTGTCGGATACAGATACGATAAGGGCACGTGACTATTTTTGAGTATCCGTGCAACATGATGATGATGATGTAGGTCTGTTGTCGACAAGCACTGTTTCAGTTTTAAAATTCTACTTCGATTCGATCTCGACTCGTTGTGGTCTAAATCTAAATGAATGAAGTAGGAATTATCACTACACCAGAAATCAGCTAACGGGACATTGTTTGACATTTGTCGCATATTTTTTGTCGCATAAGACATTATATACGACTGATTCAAATTTGTTTGTCGCTTTTGTTGTCTTATGTCACAATGTTTTTTGCGACACGAAACAGTGTGTCCCATAAACAAGTATATGCCACTGTTTCTTATGCGACGCAATTATTATGTCCCATAAGATGTTTAATGCGACAATAGTTAAAGCGACTACGTACTATACATCTCATAATCCCCTTAATGCCACAATTGTTTAAGCGACTAGTATTATAAGTCCCATTAACATGTTAATGCGACATACATTAAGCGACTACCCAATGTAAGTCCCTTAATAATGGAAAACTGATGGTCACATCAGATTTTCGCCTGGGCAGTGCAGGTTTTGTTTGAAATTAAAGAAGCATTGAATAGGTTGACCAACCATTTGCGTCATGTGCGACATATTTACCAAAAAAATGTCGCGTAAACGTCTAGCATCCAATGAAAAAACAAAGGGAATGTATGGATAAGAGTTGGTCTTTGGCTTTGGCTTAATTAATTGGTCTATGTAGCACAACAACCAAATTATATAATTTTTGTTTAATTAATTGGTCTATATGATATTTTTTCTTTGTGTTCTTTTTTAATCCTAGTTTTAAATTTGTTTGAAATTTCTTGTGTTTTGTAAGTTTTGTTAACGCATTTGAAATAACTAGTCATTTTTTATTTGTATATGTGATTTGTAAGTTTTGGACACACTCAGTGACCTTATTTTGTGCCTAAATAGGTGCCTTTTGATCCCAATTGCAACACATTTAACTTTGAACTTAAGTTACTATAGGAAAATAATGATGTATTTTGGACTTCATATAAGAAAACTTACATATATATGTTTAACTTCTTACATGATTTTCCTTATCAAAAAAAAATTTGTTACATGATTTCTTTGGAAGTATTTTTTAAAATGAATAAAGATGGTATATTAATAGCAACATATTGGTCAAATGAGACGAGAACACTATATACCAAAAGTTACGTATTAAACATTTATTTATAATTCGTATGTAGAAAATTAGTATTAAAAAATTTTATTGTTTAATATTTTAGCCAAGAAGTCAATATTAGTGGGCTGAACTTGAAAATGCCCAAACTTATCAACTTTAGGGTTTTTGTGCGGTTCACTTGTCCGCCGCACTCACAGCAAAGAGAAAGAAGGACAAGAGAAAGAGTGAGCGTATCAATGGCGGAGGAGCGAAGGAAGTCGTCACTGACGAGTTGAGAAATGGATGAGGATTTCGACATGCCGGCGGCCGAGGAAATGATGGATGAGGACATGGATTTAGCGGACGAGGCGCTAGTGATTATGAAGGTTGGGGAGGAGAAGGAGATCGGGAAGCAAGGGTTGAAGAAGAAGCTTTTGAAGGAAGGTGAAGGATGTGACACTCCCGACAATGGCGATGAGGTTGAAGGTAATGCACTGATTCTGAAATCGTTGATCTGTGTCTTTTTGTTGTCTGAATTATGTGGCGGCGCTAACGGATTGGGATTTATGTGGTTTCCTGCAGTTCATTACACAGGAACCTTAGTTGATGGAACGCAATTTGATTCCAGCCGCGGCAGGGACACATTCAAGTTCACACTTGGTCAAGGTATGAAATGTGATCGGTTTCTGGTAAACTGAAGCAGTTGGATTGGTCTTTTGAGGCTTAATTTAGGTTGTTGGTTTTTGCTGATGTGAGATGGATGATGTGTTGGTTTAGGGCAAGTGATTAAAGGATGGGATTTGGGTATCAAGACAATGAAGAAGGGTGAGAATGCTCTTTTCACCATCTCGCCTGAGCTGGTTTATGGGGAGGCTGGTTCTCCACCCACTATTCCACCTAATGCAACTCTTCAGTTCGATGTTGAGCTGCTGTCGTGGAGCAGTGTGAAGGATATTTGCAAGGATGGAGGGGTTATTAAGAAGATTGTCAAGGAGGGTGAGAAATGGGAGAATCCTAAGGACCTTGATGAAGTTCTAGGTGAGGCTCATTGTTCCTGTGAAGTTGGGTGGTTGATTCTTGTTGGTTGTAGAGTTGAAAAATGATCAAGTTTTTGAATATGAGAGATGAGCAAGGCAATACAATTCTGAATGTATTGTTCCATACCAGCTTCGACCGGCCTCAGTTGAGATAAAGTCTGCCAAAGAGGCCAAAAAAAATTGTTGGGGACAAGAAAGTTTCCATTGTGAATGTATCTATAATTTTTTGTACGTGATTGTAATAATGTAATTTGAAAATCAAATATAAATTTTATTTATTAATTTATGTCAATTTAAATTCGAATATAAAATTTTATTGAATATTTATTATTATTATTACAGCTGAGAAATAAAATAATTGTAGAACCAGGCTTATTGTGCTAAATGAAACACATGTCGCATAAGATGTAACTTTATGCAACTTGCCTAATTTATGCATTGCATAAACTTAACGCTACAAGGCTTACCGGACAAAATTTATGCGACGCAAATATTGTCCCATAAACGAAAAAGCACTTAATGCGATATATATAGGACTTTATGCGACGCAATAAAACTATGCTATAAGCTGAGTGGTGTAGTGTATAGTTCATCAAGTCTGTTAGTTTTGCGACAACGTTAGGTCGAAGACTGTTAGGTAGTCTAGAAACCTTACTGTGACATCAGATCTTTCATCTCATGGATGAATATACTATTCTTGAAAATCCTTTTGTTGAATGTTATTTAATATCCATTATCTGCTTTTTTATCATATAGTATTGGATCAGAGAACATGTTTCACGACCGATGCATTAAATTAAAAGCCATATTCGGTTGTACTTAATTGCTGCTGTTTATAGATGCATGTAACATCTCTCTTTTTGACGTTTTAGATTCAAAATGGGGGGCTTCACTTCAATAAAAATAGTATCTCAGAGAATGTTGTAAAACTCTGGCTTGCTAAACAATTTCAAGTATTTTTTTCGAGTGCTCTGAATCTCTTATACTTGTTTAGTTGCTGCTTATTATTGGCTTTAATCGTTTTAGACTAACGAATTCACTATCTTTCCTTTTTGGAGTTGAACTGTACTGTAACTGTAATAACCCGTGGATGGATGTAATGTAATTGGGCAGACGAAGCCTGCAGCATAAAACTCCAAAAGGAAGAAGTACAAAGTCAACAGCTCATGGTAATCCCAAGGAAATTTGCACCAGATGACTTAGTAAACTTTTAGTATATATATTATCATTGTTATTTACTATGGAACAGTTCAAAATCCATGCTATGTGGTTGACACTGTTTGAACAGTTCTGAGTCTTTCTGACCGCCGGTGTAAAATAATGGCTCACATGACTTATTCCAATTTCCCAAATAATGATGTCATTGAAGCATTTCATTAGGATTAAAAAGAAGCTACCTCAGTAAGTATTTCTTTCTTAACTTCAAGATTTATGTTAGCTTTGTACGCAGTGAATCCTACTTTAAAATTTAAGTTTGGATTTGCACTGGTGTATCTGTGCTCGAGTAAGTTATAATAAAGGAGCCTCTCTAAGATATATCAAGGAATACCGTCATATTACAAGACAAGTGTTGTAGACAAGTGTTGGTTCATCTGCTCCTCTAACAACGAAATTGTAGAAAGGTAAAGTGTCACAGTGGGATTTGAATACAGGACTTTACATATTACAAGACAAGTGCTCAACCATCTCATCCACCACCTTGTTGGCTACAAAATTCATGTCTAATGCATGAAGTTTAACTTCTTATTTTTTAGAAGAACGAATGATATTATTGATAGAAAGCCAACCAGCCTTTATATACAACACATAGAGATACACATAATATCAAATATTTTGATGTATATCCTAACATAACTAGCCAAATATATCTCTAACACCCTCCCTCAAACTTATGGTAGTTAACCTCCATGAGTTTGGAATGACAAAAGTAGTGATGTATCAAAGGCTGCACCTGTGAAGACTGTCAAAATGCGATGGCGAATATGAACGAGCTGGATCAAAAGAAACCTCACGTGCAAGTTTAACTTATAAACTGGAATCTGCTAGCTAATGAAGTTCCTGTAAAATTATTTCTTATTAATAATTTGCATGTTGACATGTCAACTATGCTATAACAACAATGTTTGATTATAGTTTAGGCTTTAATTATACTTAGCCTTATACTCTGTCCATAACTGATCTACTGTCTTTCCCAACAGGTCCACAAAATAGTTTGCATTATAACCAGTCCTCATCTTCTTGTTCAGCTCAGCCACAAAGCCAGACCTCAAGCCATTGCAATAATCTAGAAACCGGGCAGTGACATCATATCCTTGGTCCCATTTGTCGCCTTGGCCTGGTTGGACCCAATGCCCTGGCGCATATCCAGCCTTCAACCTTACGAAGTCTGCAATCCCTTCAATCAGCCCTCCAGGAGCTTGTCCATTACCGTTCCACTGCCAAATATGCGTCATCTCATGGTATAAAACTCCAGTTATCTCTCTCTTCACATCTCCAGAAATCCCTGCAATATAGTCAGCACTAACATGAATCTCAGTGTTCACAGCATAAGCCACTCCGCCCATGGTCTCAACAATGAGGCTGACAGTCGCCACACTCTTCCGATCCGCAGGTGTGTTCTGTTGAAATGTCCTCCATATGAAATTCGTGGCCGAGGCTAATGTATCTCTGCTGTAGTTCTCACCGTATTCACTGGTGAACCTCATCCCTCCAGTTGTGGTAGGCGCTTTGTTTGTCACGGTGTAGGTCACTGCGCAAGCCTCCTGCATCAGTAAAAATAATGCTGCCAAAGGCAGCAAGAGCAACAGCTTGGAGAAATCCATGGTAATCTTCACTTCCTCTGATTTCTGTGTTTTAGTTTTGCTTGCTTATTGATTGATATCTTCTCTTACCCAATATCAACAACCATTTATAGTGGTGCCCTTAGGCTTACACAAATAGTCTAAAAAACCTGCAAAATAATGGTTATTAAAATTAATGCATGACTTGGACCACACAATGCATGACTTGGACCAAACAAAAAAAATTAAGGGAGAAGTATACATATTGGTGCGCCGAATTATTGTCATTTTCTAATTGAACAAACTATCATTTTTTCCAATCAAAGGCAAAGCAAAAAAGAAATTGACCAATTTTCAAACACCGAGCACCGTAACTTCACCGTGATTAAATTACAAACTCAATCATGTGAACCATGTTGAAAATAATATGGTGATCTCATCATAAACTCTTAACATATTAAATCGATCTTTCTTCTTTGTTGTAACTCAGGACTAAACGTTTAATCCAATTCTGTTGTTGTAATTCAATTAACAAACCCTAAATTCGATTTGAGATTGAGATTTTGCGGAAAGTGAATAACACCAAGATTTTATAGTGGTTCATCTCTAGCTGAGAGGCTAATCCACTCGAGCTCACTAGCTCAGCCGATTTCACTATGTAAATGCCTCGGAACCGACCAAATTATCGTCGGAGTACAAAAAACGATTACAAGCTTGAACACGCCTATGAATTGCGATCTCTCTGTGAACCGATTCACTTGCTTCAATCGAACGCCAAACTGAGCGGAATCCTCTTGCGAGACGAAGCCCTCAATAATGGTGACTTAATTGGACCAATTACCTAACCGCTCCTCCACAATAATAAATAGTCTTTAAGTGTGTGGCCATCCATTTGTTCATTTGACCACACAAAGCACAGCCTGTTTTCAGAGGGCACTAGATTTTTGCTGTTATTTTGGTATTCGGGAATTTCCCAACTATTTACACGGCGTTGAAAGTTTCAAACTATCAAGGAGTTGATGAACTGTTAATATTTTAAACAGAGCGGACAACTGCAAGAATCAAAATTGCACGAAGAAAACAACACTAGGTGTGATCAAACCTTCATGTAAAACCAAATGGCAATGTTTAGCATATATAGAGCATCAGCCATCAAGGTTAGAGCCCTGTCCGCTAAATTTTTAATAAATTCGTTAAATGCTAATATAATATAGGTAAAAGTACAAAAAAGGTACCGAACAACAATCTGTTTCCAACTTTTTATCCGAACTATTAAAATTTCCGAAATGAGTGCAAACTATATAGAATTTTTCCAAAATTTTGTCCGAACTATTAAAATTTCCAAAATAGGTGCGAACTATATAGAATTTTTTAGTTTTTTTGCCGAACTATTAAAATTTCCGAAATGGGTGCGAACTATATAAAATTTTTCTAACGGTAAAACCTAAAATGATTATCAAATTTTTTCCAAATGTGCCATTTCAATTTGACTGCTTTCCCAGACGGGTATAATTTTTCGCAATTTCTGCACCTGTTTAATTCATCAAATATCGTCACTCGGAATGTAGATTAATCTAAATATGATTTGTGGATATCTCAGCATCTCTCCAAAAATATTTTTCCGTCATCTGAGTTCCTGGTACATTTTTTTTCTTTTGCAATATCTACCTTATTGCAAAAGAAGGTAAATTGATAATTTGAATAGTTGATGGCATCCAGAAGCTTCACATTCGCTCTATATAACTTGGAGAACATGCACGACGCATATGTCATCAGGAGAAGTCACAATCATTTGTCCTACTTATGCGTGGACGCGTTGTTCCTCCCTCGTGGAGGTGTTCTTCGTCCCGCCTCGGCGTGGACTTGTTGTTCCTCCTTCGTGGAGGTGTTGTCCGTCCCCTGTGGACGTGGTGTTGTTCATCCCTTGTGGACGTGTTGTGCCATGCATGCGGTGCAGATGTTGCTTGCTTCGTCAGTCTTCATGGATGCGTGGAGGTTGGAAGTGCGTGTTCGTTCGTGGGTTTTCAAGATAAGAGGTGCATATGGCATGTGCTTCAGTGAACGATTTCAAGTATCAATCCGGGTGGGTGGAAGTGCGTGTTCGTTTGTGGGTTTTCAAGATAAGAGGTGCCTATGGTTTGTGCTTCAGTGAACGATTTCAAGTATCAATCCGGGTGGGTGCCTTGCGTGGCTCCTCCAAGTGTTTCATATGTACCCGAGCTAAAAAAAATACTCATATTGTAATATGTTCAAGATGTGTTCTTGTAGTGCTCGAGTTGTCTGTGATATGTAAAACCTACTATCAAAAAAAATCACAACACTATGAAACTGCCTAAGCATATATACTGTATTAATTACTGCTCGGTCACATAGCCCAATTGTTAATATTAGCGGCCAAAGTTCATATAAAATGTTTAGTGCCATGTACGAGATGTCTTTTAACTAGAAAAATTCAGAGAGAATTGTGCCATCCATGAAGTGCTGTGCTTGTAAACTAATTAATGGGATTGGACCATTCATCTGATCTGGTTTGAACAAGGTCAGCATGATAATATAGAGTGAAGAATAATCAATTTTTACAATTGAGATAGGAAAAGATAAGCGCATACAATAATATATGGCTCATTATTTATATGTAAAAATCTCCCAACGCTGTTGTTTGTAACTTGTAAGACAGTAAGAGTTAAGGGAAACCTTGATCGATCAATGCCCCCTTCCGCGCCTACTGGGGCCTGAATAAGCTAGGTTGATGATGAAATATTCCTTGATAGAGTAATTGTAATTATTAGATGAAGCAACAACATCAGCTGATTGCTGTTGCTGGTGTCTGATTACATCGGCTCGATCTGCATGGA
Organism: Rhodiola kirilowii; assembly: GCA_033675215.1. NCBI lineage: Eukaryota > Viridiplantae > Streptophyta > Magnoliopsida > Saxifragales > Crassulaceae > Rhodiola > Rhodiola kirilowii. The sequence goes on along the minus strand of CM066193.1, from coordinate 3,099,883 downwards.
AGGCAATAATCAACAAGATGCAACACACAAAGATAATGGATAATGCTGAGCAGTTGCGGCTATCGTATTTCTTCATGACTGTCGCCACAGTACACAAATATTATGGTTTCTTTGTCTTCTCAGCACCAACTTTATATAGTTAATAATGTACTAATGTGGATGGGAGATAAATATGGCAAATGTTTAACAGTTTATTTCAACATGTGTTGTTTGAAAAAATGAGCTACAAACACACTAGTCTTCATGAGCATGCAAGTTTGAACAGAATGCCACACCAACACCAAAATTAAACTTTTCAAACAAAAAAACTAGTCACTACATTGTATCTATATATATATATATATACTTGGGACGTACGATAACCCTACTGTGTAATTACTAATTAAAGCTTAAAGAAACCTAAGCATTCTGGATATGTGTATATCTCAATCAAACTATATATTCACTTCTAGTTAAGATATGAGTTTAGCTTAACAGAGTAATTAAACACATTCAAAAGCACTGACTAGTGGCCATCCTTGACTAGAAAAATCTGGGATTTAGAATTTTACTAGTCAATATAAGATTTCTAATTTATAGCATAATGTTATATATGATGACATATGCACTAGCAGCAACTAGGATTAATAATACCATTCTATATACGAGATAAAAATACAGCAGGTAATATATATATAATGTGTGAATAAAATCAAGTCAAAGAAGCTGACTAAGTCTTCCAGGTAGTGGGAAGTTGGATGTGTCTTTTACTTAATGGTAAGTTGGATGTCATGACATCATGTGGAGTTATGGAGAACATTTCCTATAAGTTGGAAAAATCTACATTCCAATGAGATGACACACAAAATATACACAGAAAACAAATCATCTACGGTTTTCCGAATTCTTTTTAGAGTCGGTGATATCAGAAGACCACAATAAGTTCGATCAGCAAGGCGCATATTGGTGCAAAAAGCGCTTGCTGAAATTCTTTTATCATGAGAGGCATGTTGTAGAAAAACCAAGCACCTATGGACGTCAATTCTGCTTTAAGGACAGCGTCTGCGACGTGACTGGATCACCTACGGTTTGTTGTCCTTTTATTTTATATTAATTTCATGTGTCTATCATGCAGTATCTTCAATTTCGCATGTATATTCAGATTAAATACCAACAACAAGGACTTCTTTAAATCATCGGAGTTTTCACAGTAAATTTATGAGACACACGGCCTTACCTCTGCCGGTTAATATCTAACCCATTAGTACGTAATGGAAAAAACAAACACGAATTCAGACTGTTGTTCTGAAAGAGATTTAGCAAATCAATAAATTCATACAACATGACTTACAGACCTGTTCGGTAGTCAACACATGAGAAATTTTGCTCATTGTCATTAGCTTCAAAGATCAAAAATTGACAGAGTCCATCCACCTACAATGACTTTGATTGCACCATGGCTGAGATATCTCTGATTAAGCTTATCAAGCAGCTGAGGTGCATGCGCTTAGTCACTGGTCTTATCTCATGCTTGATTTTTGAAATTAAGTCTAATTAATTACACACAAATCTTGATAACTCTTAATATATGATCTTTATTTATAAGCAGCTTAATATAGTAAAACACTAGTTTCATTTGTCAAATTTAACAAACAAACATGCAAACAGTAAATCAAAACATCACCTTAGGGCATCTGCAACTGTTGAGGAGAGGCAACACTTCCTCCATTTTGACTTTAAAATAAACATAATCTCACATACTGAACTAGGCAGGTGCCAGAATACCTCCTACAATTTTATACTTCGTTTTTGGGAAGGTGCTGAATGAGGAGGTGCTATCTCCCTCACATGCTCATGAACACAAAATGAACACAAGCACAGACACACAAACACAAACACAAACCCAGTTGGACAGAATATAGACATTGCTGCTCTGGTTCTAATATTATAAAGTTGTCATGCGGTTGCTTTCCTGTCTTCGGTGGTCTGGTCACCTCTCTCGGCGTGAGGCGAAGTGGAGCATATCCTTGCTCCCGGCTAGTTAACTCGTCCTAGCTTTAAGTCCTCATTCTTGCCTTTTATGATGTTATGGTGGCTTCCTACCCTCGGCCGAAAACTGGTTTATTGAGCCTACAAGTGTAGCCTAGTTTCTTTTTCAAGGAAATTCGGCCGGAGCTTCATTGTCGTCTGGAAGTGGACTGCTGAGTCGCTTCTTCAGTTTGACCGTTTTGGCATGGATCGACTTTGGAGTTTTTCACGGAGTGCAGATCTCTTTCAGCGGACGGCTTGCCTAACTTTGTATGGATTGCGATTATGTTTAGATGTTTTGTTCCTATATTTGTTAGTCGATAAATTTGCTGTTGTTGTTCCGAATCCTTGTAAACCTACTTTCCTATCCAAAAAAAATATATATCAGTCTACAGTAAAAAAGAAAAAGAAAAAAAAGAAGCATGATGACAGTCGAAGCCTAATTGTAGTCTGGTTTAATTTCATATAACCCTTTCTATTCTAATCGATGAGCCAAAACGTTGTCGCTTTAGAATAGTAGGTCGACTGACTCAGCTATAGATGACAGTCGCACGACGTCGTTTACATGAGATGGCAAACACTTCACCTGTGACGTGGCACTATCGTCCTACGTTGTAAAGTAGGTTTATTGTACAGTCAAAGAAAGAGAAAACATTAGAGAGGCGTTTTGGTGGTCGTGCGTAGTTAGATGGCGACGATGACGTCATCCGTCTCGTCATCTCGACTGCCTCGAGCTCCTTCCTTCTTATCGCGCTCTTTATCACAAGCCTTGGTATCACCTTCCTTCTTATCGATTCGCACCGCAGGAAATCCTAGAAATGTCCCTCTACTGGTCGTCTCCTCGTCAGCATCGCCGTTTCAGAATTTGAGCTCCGGCGAGAATTCCAGACCATCGGTATGCTCCTTCGTGCCCTCTTTAGCTTCTCTGCCGCTCGAATTGATACAGGTTTTGATTGCTGTGTCAAATTAGGGTTTCGCACTGTTGAATTGAGTTGAAATTAGGCATGTTTAGGGCTTGCAAAATTAGGAATTTTGTATTTTAAATTTTTTTCTGAATGCGTGAATTGTGAAGTTTGGTTTTCAAAATTTGGGGTGGAGATTTTATTTGGGGCTCTGTGTGAATTGATGGTGTTTTTTATCTTCCAGAAATCGTGCTTGGCGAGTTTGGTGCAGGAGATAGAGCCATTGGACGTGAGCCTTATCCAGAAAGATGTTCCTTCTACAACTGTTGATGCTGTGAAGAGAACGATATCCGGCATGCTTGGATTACTCCCGTCGGATCGCTTTCAAGTTTCGGTTGAAGCGCTATGGGAGCCACTTTCTAATTTATTGGTTTCTTCGATGATGACCGGGTATTGATCTTTACTGTCCAAAATTCCGTGTTTTTGATGCTATTTGAGTTGTGAGTAGTTTAACTTGTTTGTTCTGTGCAGTTACACCTTGCGCAATGCGGAATTTAGGCTTTGCCTTGAAAATAACTTAGGTATATCTGACGAAGAAATTGAGGCTAAGGGAAGTTTGGCGCTTGACGTGCAAGAAGTTATTTCTGAAGGCGGTGATATGGACACTACAATGGACCAATTGCAATCCAAATTCGATAAGCACGCAGAAGATTTGGTTGAGGATGGTATTGAAGCTCTCGGAGAATTGACGCAAGAAGCTCAAGATTACATCGCTCGTTTAGAGTCTAGCTTGTGCTCTCTCAAAAAGGCATAAACTTTAACTTATATTGATAGATATTGACTGCCGCTTGATATATGTGGTTCTTGGTTTTGTAGGAACTACGTGACGTGAAGCGTAAAAATGAAGCGCTGCACATAAGACAGTTATTTGGAGAAGAGAAAAACGAATTGTTAAACTACCTAAGATCTCTTGAGCCGGAGAAGGTATTTGTTCAAACCGGCTGTCTCTGTTAATTACTAGGAGAATTTCTAATGGCTTGTAAATATACAATTAGGTGGCTGAGCTCTCGGAGCCAAAGTCGCATGAGGTAACAGAGACAATACATTCGGCAGTCCATGGTCTCCTCGCGACGCTTTCTCCCAAAATGCAGTCAAAGGCTCCTCCATCTGACAACACGGCTGGGCCCATGAATGTTGGGAGTGAGGATTGTGCTGAACTTCTTGAAAATACTTCACTTCAGTTTCAACCTCTCATATCTCTGACAAGGGATTATTTGGCACGGCTGCTTTTCTGGTTAGTCTTACCTCTTCAATGCTCCATGTTTGCAGATGTATCTATATTTTAGGTTTTAGAATTTAGTTCACTAACCCCCTAAAAACCAGAAAACAAAAATTATCACAAACTCATGTATGATTTGTAAGAAAAGTTATAGATAGAATAATGTTGGACATCTTTTTCGAACTCTATTTACAAAAACTAGGATGTCGATATTGTGAGTGAATTGACATAGTTTTTGATATGATGTTAGGTGCATGTTACTTGGGCATTACATTAGAGGCCTGGAGTATCGAATGGAGCTTATGCGACTCGTCTCCTTACTGAATGATGCAGGAATTGACGGAGAACAGTTTCAATAAATTGTTTATATGTTCATTGACTTCGTTCCTTTTCAAGTCTGCCATATTAACAGCAGCTGCACAGCTTTGGATTGTAAATGTACAAATTTGGTGCAACTTACCAATTGCAAGTTTAGTATACAAGCTACAAGTCTACAACAGTTACCCTAATGGGGGGATCTCTACTACACATTCAAATTATTATACAAGTACAAACACAGGGCTCTGGATTATTCTGTGGAATCATTAACCTCCTTCACTATTTGAAGATCGAGCGTAATCTTGTGTCGTCGATTCATAGCTAGAATCTCTGGATGCCAGCATATTAATCTGCCGATAAAACAGCAAAAGAAATTAAAATTGTTGAACAAATTGTATAGTGAATGATCAAAGTATGATCTGAACCACACCTTGACTATCTCAGACTTTGAGCTTGGTCTCATATGTGTTGCTAATATACTCATATTGAATTCCTGTGTGTAAATCAAGTCAGAATAGAAACAAAAGCAGTAGAAATGGACTACAACGACAAACGGCTGGCCACAAAAGCATTCATTGAGATAACATAGAATTTGAACTCACCCGGAAAGGATCACCTCTCAAAGATTGCACAAACATTGAACTCCTAGAGCCTTTTCCCTGCATAAGCACTTGTCAAATATTCTAAGCTCAATCATGGAAGCGATAACGTGTGAAAGTAGATAGTTGGGAGAGAAAGAACAACAGAACAGTGTATATTAGACTCAGAGTGAAACTCATACACTGACATTACTTTGAATACCGAGACGAGAAGTGAATGTTTGATTGTATTTACCTCTAGAGCTATATCTCTGAGACGCCTACCAGTTTGCGAACAGCAAACACGGACAACATGTTCATCACAACTGCCACTGATAATGTAGTCACCTCCGTTCAAGTAATATGATCTTGTATAGTTCTGTGAACTCCCTGTTGATGGTATCTCGAAGTTCATTTGAAGTCTCCCATCGACCGTCAAGTACTGTTTTACCTGTCAACCATTTTTCCCATTAGCTGCAAGGCTAACAAAAATCCTCTAATTTACTTCTAATCTTGGAATCAAAACTTTGATTAATTTCTTCAAAGAGAAAGCGCTAATTTTTTAAGATGTAACCTCATTGTCCACGGCTGAGGCTAGAAGATACTGGTCATTTGGAGAAAAGCAAACCATCACACTGCCTCTAGAGCTAGAAGCAGTGTAGCAAGGTCGAATAGGGTTCTGTCGTAAGTCCCACAACTTAACATCCTGATCAAATGATGAAGTTGCAAAAATGGAAGGAGATAGATTTGCAAACTTCACAACATTAATATGTTCTCGATGCATATTGGTGAACATTTGTAAGCGGCTCCCAGTATTAAGATCATATAAAGCAACATTTCTAGAATATCCACTAGCAAGAAACAATTCATCGGTTGAGTTGACATGGACAGAGGTTAACTGGTCAAAAGCGTCAAAGGTAACGGATCGAGCATTTCTATGTCTGCCTGTACGTGCTGGCTGCATATGCTCCATATCGAATAACTTCAGCGACCCATTGTCAGACCCAGCAATGAGCTGAAAGAAAATGGATGAGATTATGAGAAAACAATTACCCGACTTCAGCAGCTAAAGATTACAACAGATGCTTTTATTTTCTTCCACAAGGAGGTCTATCAATATCCAACTCCAACAGCAGCCAACAATTTGTACTAAAAAAGACTGCAACTAATTTATACAAATATATCATGATGACAAACGACCCAACATAGAATGAACTCAATGAAGTCGTTAATTTCCGATGAAGTAGCTATTAAACATTCTAAGTAGGATGATAAAGCCTCTTTTATGCTAGCTCGAACACTTAAATCAGTCATAAGATAATTTTGAGAAAATCTAACCCATCAAATTACATCTTCAAATTACATCAGAATCTGGAGGAGGTAAGAGTCCAAGAGAGGAAGGCCTCGAAGCCGTGGAAAGACATACTAAGGGTAGTAAAAGGCAACTCGGGGGTGGGTCTAGCGTTTAGAGAAGGGCTGAATTTCAAGCTGGGCAATGGAAACACACTAAGGTTCTGGGAGGATAAATGGCTGGGAGATAGACCGCTGAAAGTAAGTTACAAAAAACTATGGTTGTTGGCGTCAAATAAGAATGCGAAGGTAAAAGAGATGGGGATTTGGTCGGAAGGGAATTGGTTTTTTTTTTGATTCTTAGGTGGCCAAGCCACCAAAAAGGATACACAAAGTATCAGACCACTTACAACCCAAAAAATTCTTTTTTCACAATACAAACCACTGACTACGGAAGCTTAATGAAAGTTCTTCACACTAAACTTCAACGACTCCCCTTAGTCATATACGCTGCCGGCTTTCCATAGGCTTATCCGAATCTCTTCCGACTGATGCAGACTCTTGATGATCTCTCCCATTTCTCCTCCTCCAGACGCTCAGGAGTTATCCCTAACTTATGGCAAGTGAAATTCAGAAGACAACTATATCAATGGGAGGAAGTGAAGAAGGATGAATTGTTGCGTACACTGTGTCATGTGCAACTGAAAGGTGAGGAGGAGGATCAATTAGTTTGGACGCACACAGAGGACGGAAGATTCAGGGTAAACTCATTAGTAAAGGCAGCACTAGAAATCAAGAGAGCAAAAAACAAGTGGGATACAATGTCATTCCAAGTGTGGTCGGGACTTGCTCCACCAAAGGTGGAACTACTAGTTTGGCGGATATATCACGAGAGTCTACCAACAAAAGAGAGTCTGTTCAAGAAGGGAGTGCTAAGTGTAAATCACAATCTAAACTGTGATCTATGTGACCAGCATGTGGAATCGGCGAACCACATGCTCCTGCAGTGCGGATGGAGCTGGAGATTGTGGTCGTGGTGCATACAATGGTGGGGAAGTTATTGGGTAGCCCCATACACAATGAGAGAATTACTACAAGGATGGGTGATCCCAAGATCAACAAAGACTTACAAGAGATTTTGGAAAACGTTGAGTTATGCTATAATATGGACAATATGGGAAGAACGCAACATGAGATGCTTTTCAAATAAGCGGAGATCGATAGAGGAGGCAGGGGAGGTGGTGAAATCAAGGCTTGCGTGGTGGATAAAGTTCAGAAATTCCGGAAGTCCTTACTCCATTACAACAATAAGGAGATGCATCGAGGAAGTTAGAAGAAATCAGTAGAAGATGGAGGTGCAGGGCACAAGGTGGTAGAGGGGAATGGAGACAGGTAGAAGAAAGCAGCGGTAGTCAAATACAAGAATTCAGGAAATTCAGAGTGTCGGAGATACTAATTTTTGAGGAACTGAAGTCAGTTGTAGGATTCAAATCATGTTTTGTTTGAATCCACAGTGATCCCAGTGTATTTTGGCTGTTGCCTACTGACCTACAAGGTCCTTAATATATCAAAAAAATACATCTTCAACTGAAAGAAACTACAGGTACGAACACGAAATATATAATTCCACAATAAGTCAGGTGATGAATCAGATGCTAACCTTGGAGGGATACTTCTTAAGCCAGCATAGTCCCAGAACACTATTCATTTCTCCATGTGAAGGGATATAACAAACAACTTTCCCATTTTCATGATTAATGACAACTACATCACCATCCAGAGTTCCAAAAACCATCAGACTTGAATTCGATGGATGGTATTCAAATTGTCTTGGACGAAATATTCCAGGTTCACCTCCTGAATAGCTGTTGCTTACAGAGAGTTTCTGCAACAGAGGCCAAGCAGAAGAACCCACTTTAGAAGCACAAAATGATCTGGAATATAAATATTGAGACTTCCCGGGGTTCAGGTTGGGACGCTGCAGAATAGTACGACTGGCCAAAATCTCACGTTTCTGCAAGAGACTAACAACATTTTCTATGCAATTCCTTTTGTAAGGAAGGTATTCGAAGAACTGACAGAAGACTGATTTTGCCCTTTCCCTGTCTCTTTTTCTGATAAGCAAGTTATCTAAAACTCTCAAATTAGGCAACCTGGCTATCAAAAACTCTCTGTAATGCTTTTCAAAGCATACTGGTGATGGATTGACAGGCATATACCTCACCCAGAAATTATTATGGGGTGAGATATCCAACGAGGTAAGGACATCTGATGATGAAACTTCAATTTGAGGCCCCGCAGCATTATCCACAACCTGGAAAACATTTTACATAACGAGCTTCTTTCATTGTCAATAAAGTAGTATAAGGGGACTGAAAGCAGCTTCATTTAGCAATTAGAGCATCGTGTCAGAGGCTTTTGCTTCAACCTAAAACTGCCCATCATCCCTTAATGAAATAGCAAACATAATTGATAGTATGACTTGTACCTCATTGTATATGTCCGTTGGACGGTTGAACACAGTAGGCTCCTCGTTGAACAAACTCCCCAAACCGAATTCATGTTGATGACTCGAGAAATCTATCTCACTATCATCTGAGGAGTCGTATTGCATGCTTGGGGAATCACGACTCGACATGCCACCAGCAAACGAAATCAGATGATTTACTAGGCTGTGTACATTTTCATTTGCAGACTGCCAGCCCATGTCAGATGATGTGCTGGTAGAAGGCTGGGTCGATGATATGTTAAGATCCCTCCAATATTTGGATGCAGAACAAGGGCCCGTATCATTACAGCACATGCACTTCTGAAACCTGAGTTCTACTAAAGAGTGAAGCTTAGATAAGGCTGCAGCAGTTGTCCATAAGTTTGAAATTCTCGTTTCACACATTGATAGGGACATCAAGTTTGGCATGCATGCAAAACACTCTTCCTGGAAACTGATTAGCGAGGTACTGAAGTCCAAATTAAGAGTATGTAACCGCACAAACTCTCCAGTCAGCTTAATCTTTCGGAAATGAGAGTATTTCAGGTTCAGAGTTTCGCATGCCAAACCTCTATGAGATAGATCCCTGAATGTAGAGTTTTTAATAGATAAAGGAGTTAGGCCAATAATAGATGAGCATACTGGTAAGTGCTTCAGAGCAGCATTATTCACGTACCGTAAAAAGTTCTTCCCAAATGGCCAATCAAGCACATCCACTGTCTTCAACTTCCTACCTGCTGCGCGCATCAAAGACAGTGCATATTCACCTTTCAATGAGCATGAAGAAGTATTACTTATATTGACTGTAGCTATGTCAGATGCTTCGATATCCATTAAAAGGTTAAGAAGAGGATAGAAGTCAGCATCCTTTACACGATCTAGATGAATATCCAAGCTGCTTGTTTCTTTTCGCGATTTTTTATTTCTGGCCTGCACAATTGTGTTGGTAGAAAAATGTTAAGTAAAGTGCATAGACTATCATGATATCTAGTAACTGACAAAGATGTCCATTTCACTATGATTGAACTGGAATTTATCTGATTAGTTTGTTTAAGTCGGAAATTGACAAACAAATGGTTTTGTGGCCTAATCTGATATCTAATATTTGAGGCATTATGTGCACAAAAAGGCCTGGTTCGATGTTATAACACAAACCTTATGCAGGGCGCCTAACACCTCTTTATTATGTGGGATCATCTTTGTCTTGCAATAATCAAGGTACCTGAGGTTTTAAAGAAAATGTATGACATCAAGACGCGCAATCAACAAACATTCAGGTACTTTCAAAGAAAGTAAGATTCAAAACTATGAACAGATATAATATATCAAATCAGAACAGACTGTGACAAAAATGATGACCAAAACTACTAATTCAGCACCAACAAATCTTTACTTCAAGAAAAAAACAGTCAATAAGTTATTGACTATACGATACATGGTCCAAACAAACAATAAATAGGCTACAAAAACGGAAAGTAACAACACACATCGACCCAATCCTCTCCTGTCCTTGCCTCACTTCAGACAAATTTTTCAAGCAGTCATAAGTCATAACCTCAGACTCTAGGATCATTGGATCATGGCCAGACCATATCAAGGAATTCAATGACGCATCCATATCAATACTATGCTATATATCAGACATTGAAACCCAGTATAAAAAAAATTGCTTCCATTATTTTTCTGAATCAAGTCCATGAAATGCTCATCAACCAATGCGAAATATCAACCATTAATCCGAACCATATTAACTTCCTCAAACAGTTAAAAGACCAAATCAACCAACTTAATAAATTCTTAATAAATCCAACCTAACAAAATAATAATTAATCAAAAATCACCAAATTCAATTCACCTTAAGCAACACGAGTCATTAAATTAACCAAGCAAGATAAAAAGCAAAGCCTCTTCTTCCTCAGCCACCCAAAATTCAAGAGAAAATCAGACAACATATTTTAAAATAAAAGAATAAAAAACACTCAATTACCTCATTTCCAGCATCGAACAAGTGATAGCCATATTGGAGACCGCTCAAATGATCAACACAAAAACCGTCGGCAAATCGACTCAAATATTCAATTAACACCATGCGAATTTACGAATCGAAGATTCCGATTCAGGCGGGATTCTTCAGACACCTGCGCGGAATTCCCGGTCACGTTTACCGACGCTGAGGATGGACGGTCGGCTACGAAATCGAAAGACGAAGATGGAGACGGAGAAGCACCGAAAGAGAAAAGTAACATGTATTCAGTCGGGCCTCCTAAAACAGCCCAATTAGGTTTCTATTCTGGCTTGCCCTTAATGTAATAAGGTCCGATCAAGCTACGTCGTTTGGATGAAAAAATATACAATTGACATTGTAGCGTGCTTTTATCGTTTAATAAAAAGTTATAAGTAAAGGTAAAGGTAGGGGTCGGTAATGGACAGCATTAGGGTAATTTTTATCTATAAAGTACAGGGTAAGGGTAGAATATGATCCAATGAACAGTATAGGGAGGGTAAAACATGGTAGAATAGTTTTTCTATACCCGCACAGTAGGGTAGGATCAGGTAGGGTAAGGTAAGGTCTGATAAGATAAATTTAAGCATAATTTGAGGGGAAAAAAATTATAATATGAATGGAATTAGTAGGATAAGACGGGGTATGACATGATACGGTAGTAGGATAGGGTATGGTCTATTTTTCGTGACCCTTACCCTGCCTTCGACTTAATGGGCAGTGTACATTAGGGTAAGAGCGGATCGGCCAGAGTAAGAATGATCCTGTAGGCATTTTCATCCTAGAGTCAAATACTTACCCCTAACCCTAAGTTAAAGGCTAAACGCAATAAATTCATTTACGTAAAATATGTGTGTATCGAGGACATTCGATACATGTCCGATGAAATTGAGTCGTCGTCAATACAAACATTTATTATAAGTTTTTAATAACATAGGATGTAATAAATGGTAAATTACATGTCTGGATTACCGCCTGATTTCAAATTAGGTACATGATTTTTTTTCAATTTTCAATTTTCAATTTAGTGATTTTTGTAAAAATTCGCACATGTTTCAATCCTATTAATCATATCTCCAACCATGATAAAAATAAAGTTGACAAATTTTGTTAACCATAAAACCAAATTCATAAGTTTTTGACATTAATTCCTCAAAAACACATCGAATTCGTAAACAAAATATATGCAAGATATGATTTTCTTACATTATTGAACTTGTAGTACACACATTTGCAATTGAGACATGTGTGGTCTCATTTACTTGCTGAAGTATGTATGCATTCGGAAGTTACATACATGATAATGTTGTGTAGATATTTGAGGAATTCACTATTGAATTCATTATATAGAGAACATTTGACGAACATGCTCATGTATTGGATGTCAAACTTTGCTAGAGATCACTTTTGCTACTGACTCCAATGTGATGCCTAATAAGATTATGATTAATCTAATTATTGTTATGTCAGTTTTGAATAGCATAATTGAGGCTTTAATTAAAGAATATGGTTTTTTTATTTATTGCCACTATAAAACTTCTGATTTCGTGCAGCAAAAGACCGTTTATATTGATATGTGACAAATTTGATTATACCATATTCTGTTGGCAACTAGAGATTAGGCAAAAACATCTACATTTCTTCATAACTTAGAACTTTTACTATCGGCTGGATTAAATCATCTATGGTCCTTAAATTTAACAAATAAAATAATATTTTATCTTATTTGATGGCATATTAGTCAATTACAAAATCAATCCCACAATTTTATTCAGAAAATCCCATGACTTTAGAATAAATGGTTCAAGACCTAGTCTAACAACAACAACTCGATACTCGTGCAGGTGAAATCATATGCTTTCAGATCAGCTATACATTGATTTTTCTATTTTTTTTAAATATACAATCAAATTGATTTACTATAGGACGACGCATATTGTCGTAAGTGTTGATTATTCTTTGTCAGAACTTGATGTTCGTGATTTTGAGCTGAGCAGTGTTGATCAAAACCACGAACAACAGAGACATATTCACGAACAACCAACACGAACTTATAAATATATATATATATATATATGGATACGTTCTAAACCACGAACATTGTTGTAATATGTACAAATTTTCATATTATCGCACAACAGAGTTTTAGCCTCTTATTCAAAACTACAAACAACAGAAGCTTATTAACGAGTAACCAACACGAACCAACAAACACCTCGACATATGTGTGGACATAGGTGCAATGTGTCGGACGATGCGAGTTTCGGGTTACCCACTCTGCGAATTGTAATTTGCTAAAAAGTTGGGATTGAATGCGTTTTGATGGTCACTTGTTTTACTTTTCTCTCTCATCTCGAAAGCTCTCGTTTTTTCCAGAAGGCGCTTCCTCTTTGATCGGTCACGTTGCTCGGCCACTCTCCGGCGTTTCCTTCACTTCCTCCTCATCGCCTCGTCTTCGAACCTCCTTCTCCTCTCCTTTTTCTCGGGGGATTTCAGATCTACGGGTCTATGGGTGTGGGGTGGGTGAAGTTTGATGGTCCTGTGATGTCGGTGGTGATGGTGGCGGCGTGGGGAGGGGCTGGTGAGTCGGCTTATGTACATATGTATATATGTGTGGTGTTGGTGTTTTGGAGCCGGCCGACTTGCTTTCAAGTGGATCGAGGGCCGTCGGCAGTTGGCTGGTTCAATCGGCTCTGCTCGGTAGTTGGGGTTTCTAGTGGTGGTGGGTCATTTTGAGCTGGTTGATAGTGGGCGTTGGCGCTTCCTCAAGGTTAAGAGGTTTTGACCCAGCTGGGTCATGTTCGATCGACGGTTTTGTCCGATTCTTCCGATTTTGAATGGTCGTGCGGGAGGTTGGCTTCTGCGGTGGCTTTAGGTGTCGGCTTTTGTGGGGGTGGTGGCGTCGGTGTTGGAGTTCCTCTTCGGCAGTGGCGTCCTGACCTACGGGTTTTGGTTGGTCGTTCGCCTATGTAGTTTGGGTGGTGCTATGTTTTTAGTTTTGTGCTTTAGTTGTGTAGGCGGCGTTAGGCCGGTTTGTACAGTCTGTATGTTGTTGTAGATGTAGTTGGTTAAGTTGTCGGCTTCGGCCGGATCGTGTCGGCTTTGGCGGAACTTGTCGGCTTCGGCCGGATCGTGTCGACTTTGGCCGGAACATTTGTCTGCCGGCTTCCGCCAGAAAAGGTCAGCTTCTGCTGGATCTAGTATCTTCTAAGGGCCCAATGGTCTTTATTTGGTTTTTCAGTGTCGTCTGCTTCGGTCAGTCGGCCGTTATTTGTTGGGCCCTTTTTAGGCGAATGTTTTGTCTTGTAGCCAGTTGGCGACTTAATAAAAAAATGTAATCTTATGTGACTAAAATCATGAAAATCCACGCAATACTGAACCTATGCGTCTGAATATATTACAACTGACAATGGTCGAAAACATTTGTAAATATGCACTTGGATAACTGAAACGTTGTAATGATCCGACCGGAAGGCTGGTCGAACCGTTATAAGTCTAGCATGCCCTAACTGTTTCTAGTCATCTTTCAGGTCACCACGACCTAAAGTCCATCACAAAAACCATGATATATTAGTGACAAGATAATTAATAGACTTACTTATTAAACTATCATAGTTAGCTCACTCAGCCAATGTGGAACAAGATGTCACACACATAAAACATTTTGTGCACTTAAACAACTAACGATGATAAAAAAAATGAACTTAAGCGTCTGAATAATATTACATTTTTAATGACTTCTCTCTCTTACCTCGAAACACTCTCTCTCGGTTTACTCAAAAACCCCCGACGCTCTCAGGTTTTCTCGCCGGTGACCGTAACCTTCGGTCATGGCTAGACCATCCTTCCCGGCGCTGCCTCACTCTCCTGTTTCTTCGACTGCACCGGTTGCCTCACTTCCTCTGGAGTCGGTTGGGGTGCGCTTGTGTGGGGGGGGCGGGGATGGCTCTCATCCATGGCTGGAGGTGTTCTGACGGGTTGCCGGTGTCTGTTTTGAGTCGGCTCGTGGTATGGCGGCAGCGATATGGTGGATGGCTGGTTTTGAGGCGTCGGTTGTTGGTCGGTGGACGGATTGCTCGTGGCTGGATCTGGCGGAGTGGACAGAGGGCGATGGTTTGGATGGTTGATGGACCAAAGTTAGACGAGTCAGAAACACAGTAAAACCCCCCAAATTAGACTGTTTGTCTATCTAACTTCTACGTGTTAGTCCCGATATATTTCCACAGGGCATTTTAGAGACTGAAGTGAAAACACGCTAAGGAGAGGATTTTAAGCTGAAAAGATAACAAGAGTCAATCCAAGGTCAAGATCATATGCCGACTGAAGAAATATCAAGGATCCTGACGTTGAATTGACCAGAACAAATTAATCAGAAGAATCAGGAGTGGAGTCAAGACAGCCCGGGGAAGAAACACATTGACAGTTTTGTGAAAAGACTGCACAAAACTGTAAAAAACTCACATTTGGGCAAGATGACCAACCACTTGGAGAAGTGGTGGCCAAGGGAGGAGCTCCTCCCCCTTGGGCCACCGCCTACCGGCGGCTCTTGGTGGTGGTGATCGGCGGCTTTGCTCCTCCTCCACATGTCACCACCACCTTCCTCCTCCTCTCCTCCCTCCACATGTGGCCATCTCCTCCCTCCATTTTCTCCTCCAATCAAAATGCAACACTTGCCTCCATCTCCTCCTCCTCCCATGGCTATAAAAGGAGAGCTCCTCCTCCTCATTTCACACACCTCAATCCATAATTCACTTCTCTCTCTAGAAGTTGTAACATTTGTAATGTTGTAATCTTGCTTTGGAAATAAAGGATAGCTCCCTTGGCGCTTCAACGGTTGTAAGTATTATTTTTAGTATTTATTTAACTGTTGTCTTTAATTCCTTAGTATAATGTTTAGCGCGATGAATAGTAGCTAAACTTGTAGTTCGGTCTAAGGGGCGCACTTATATTATAAAATGTTTTAAGACTATTAACTTAGTGTCTAGTCTTAGTATTCAAAACTTGTTCTATGTGCCATATATAGTCAGAGTTTCCAAGGTTGAGTGGATGCTGTAACAAGCAAAGCTCTTCTGTGGAAATTCGTGATCATACTCAGGTAGTGGAAGCTGTAACAAGCAAAGCTATCTGAGGAGTTCGACTCATCCTAAATCCCATCTGGTCGAGCGTAACTGTGAGATCAGGTGGATGCACCCAGGCTAGCATACCTTAGGGTATTGGCGCTAGACTGAAATAGAACAGGAGTTGCTTTAAACCGGTGTTGCAAGTCTTGAGCAGTAACTAGCCTCGATTCACCGTTTGAATACTTAGATGATTCACTAAAGGTCAATGATAAACAGGATATAATACAAGTCCCCTGAAACCGAACAATTCTCTAAATCATTAAAATAGTAATTTACTTTCAGTATTAAAACCAACCAACCAATCAATCAATCAAAATAGCTGGTAGCTTTAAAACCAACCAACCGACCTTAAACACGTTACCACGCTGCGTAATCCCCCCCGAAGAACAATTATTCCCATGGTTCCCTTGGGTTCGACCCCTACTTACCAAGTACTATCCAGTAGTATAGTTGCGAGTAGAGGACTATTATAAATTTATTTGCACAATCGCTTTGACGACGAGCGGTTCTGTCAATGGTTGGACGGTTTCTGGCGACTGCTTAGTTGGTTGGTTGGTGTGGCTGAGGCAAGCGGTCATGTCTGGTGGTCGGTGTTTGGCCAGTGCTGCTTCCGGGTGGCCTGGGCTTCGATTGGCGTCCGGTGTCTTGTTGGTGCTGTACTTCTTGTGCGGTTGTTCCGCTTGATTTAGGGTTAGAATAGGCCAATAGGGTAGTTTACTTTTAGTTGCTGTGTTAGTTGTAGTTGAATAAGTGACTATTCTCAGCCGGTTTCCGGACTGAGTGAGTTGTTCATCCTCAGCCGCTTGCGGACTGAGTTATAGTCGCATTAGTTGTCCTAGTTGCCCTTTTCCCCCGGCTCTGACCAGGGGATGTTAGTGGCTTTGAGGACGGTTCTGACGAGGATGGATTGGCCATTTTAGGTCTATGCGTTCACCTGAGTATACCACCTGAATCGAATCATTGAGTCGTCGATGTCCGAATTCTGTACAACTTTGCCCATCAAAAAAACATATTACATTTTTAATTTATTGTCGCGACTGACAGTGAAAAAACGAGTATATTCAAAGAGCACATAAAGTATACTATAATGAGACTACCTAAGTCCTTAAAAGGTGTGTCAAATTAAATGCAACCAGTCTGAAATCTTCCCCTGGTAGATGAGATGTTGTTCTGGTCGAGATCCAGAGCAAATCCTAAAACAACTTATGCGCTAAAACAAGTAATGCAGAAATAAAATGGCACGCAAAGTTGTTACCCAGTTCGGCGTTAACGAGCCTACATCTGGGGGGCGTTCTCTAGCCCGGTGGATAGCAATTCACTATTATTGAGTATTGCGAGTACAGGGTTTACCGTTTACAGAATCCATCTTAAACAACCTGAGCCTCGGACACTCTAGTAATTGCAATCTAGGTCTCCCCCTAGATCTTCGCTCCCGCTCCGTATCCACCAGAATGATTCTCCGTGAGAATCAGCGCCTTCTCCCGAATGCGCAGTAACGGAACTTCAGTGCGAGCCTTCAACTTCGTCCTTCTATCAATCTGTTGAGCACCAATGCAGATTGATCCGAGCGCCTTCGAGTAACCAGTGACGGTTAGTTCTCCAACCATATACGTGCATCGTGAATAACCAGTTACGATTGATTCACCGCCGTTTGCCTCCTCCTCCCTTCAATGAGTATGAGCGTGTATTGTATCTCCGTGAGTGCTACTAATAACCGAGTATTAGCACTCCTTATATAGAGCGGTCGAAACCCTAAAACAATAAGGATTCCTAAACTAAACCGCCTCTATATTTTAGGAAATCTTTCCTAATCTCTTGCGCATATCTCTTGTAGATAATCCTCCGTTCGAATCTTCAAACTAGATTAAGCAACCTTCGATTATCTTCTCGACTAAGATAGCTTCAAGCGCAAGCAACCGACACCAAGGATATTTCAATAATCCATAAGCACCTGACTCGACAAATATGATTTAGGAAATTCACTGCCGCGTCAGAGTTGTGCTAAGTCGGCTTAGACAAGTTTCCAAATCCGAATATGGAAACTTCCAACTTCTGTCCACTGATGTGCAACCGCCTTGATCTTCCAACGGTCGACTAGGTTTCCTAATCTGATTTAGGAAACACTTCTTCTGCTTCAACTTGTTCTAGGACAGTTGTCTCTTCCAGTCTTGAACAAAAGCTAGAACAACTATACTAAGTTTTGCCAAACTACATGCCATATAAACTAACAATCTCCCCCTTGGCATTTTTGGCAAAACTACCTATTTGAAGCTACCTGTACTACTAATACAGTTGAATCTTTGAGAAGATTTCAAACTCCCTAGCTGTGCTACTAACTAAGCTACCAACTGAATCTTTGAGGAGATTTCAAACTCCAAACACAATAAAAGCACAACGAATCTTTTAAGGAGATTTCAAACTCCAAACAAGTCTATCACTCTAGCACAACCGAATCTTTTTAGGAGCTTTCAAACACCAAAATTTACTCCCCCTTTTTGCCATAAAGTGACAAGGGAGTACCACGACTTCACAAGATGCAGATAATATGAAATACCTTGAAAATCCTTTGAAACTCATTCTATCCATACTGCCTCCAAGTCAACCTATCACGTATAGATGAGAGAGAACCGGTTGACCACCCTGATCCGAAACCACTTAGTTGTCAATGACACACAGGCCCAGAGAGGATCTAAGTGTCTCAAACTGAAGATTATCCAAAGCCTTTGTGAATATGTCTGCAAGCTGTTTCTCCATTGATACGTGGGTCAGGGTGAGAGTCTTCTTTTCTACAAGTTCCCGAATGAAATGATGCCTGATATTGATATGCTTTGTTCTAGAATGTTGTACCGGATTCTTAGATATGTTGATGGCACTCATATTGTCACAGTAGAGAGTCATCATACCTTGTTTTACCCCGTATTCCTCTAGCATCTGTTTCATCCATACCATCTGGGTACAACAACTTCCGGCTGCAATATATTCTGCTTCAGCGGTAGATAAGGATATACTATTCTGCTTCTTACTGAACCAAGAGACCAGATTGTTTCCTAGAAAGAAACATCCTCCAGAGGTACTTTTGCGATCCTCTGCGTTCCCAGCCCAATCTGCATCACAATAGCCTACCAGACATGCGTTAGTATCCTTGGTATACCATAGACCATAGTCAGCTGTTCCACAAACATATCTGATAATTCTCTTCACATTCATCAGGTGACTCTCCTTGGGATTAGCTTGATATCTGGCACATACACCAACTGCATGAGCAATGTCCGGTCTACTGGCTGTTAGGTATAGAAGACTGCCAATCATGCTTCTGTACAAGGTTTGATCCACCTTAGTACCAGCATCATCCTTTGTGACCTTCACATGAGTTGCAGCAGGGGTTCTCTTATGAGTTGCTTTCTCCAGATTAAACTTCTTGATAAGGTTCCTTGCATACTTGCTTTGGGAGATAAAGATTCCATCTGCCTTCTGTTTAACTTGTAATCCTAGGAAATAACTCATCTCTCCTACCATGCTCATCTGGAATTCGCTTTTCATTTGTTCAACAAATTTGTCCACCAGCGTCTGTCTGCTAGAGCCGAACACAATATCATCCACGTAAATCTGAGCAATGATGAAGTCTGACCCTGTGTGCTTCACAAACAGCGTCTTATCTACTCCCCCTCGCACATATCCATGAGAGACAAGGAACTCTGTAAGCCGCTCATACCAGGCCCTGGGCGCCTGTTTAAGACCATATAGAGCCTTCTTCAGGTGATACACATATTCCGGGTGACAAGGATCTTCGAAACCCTTTGGTTGAGCTACATAAACTTCTTCATTTAGCAACCCGTTGAGAAAAGCACTCTTTACGTCCATCTGAAACAACTTGAACTTCAGGTGGCATGCAAGAGCTAAGAGAAGTCGAATGGCTTCCAAACGAGCAACAGGGGCAAATGTCTCATCAAAGTCTATTCCTTCAATCTGAGTATAGCCTTGAGCCACAAGTATTGCCTTGTTTCTAGTGATGTTTCCTTGCTCATCAGACTTGTTCTTGAAAATCCACTTCGTGCCAATAACATTCACATTATCAGGACGTGGAACAAGGTCCCAAACATCATTTCGCTGAAATTCACCAAGTTCTTCTTGCATGGAAACAACCCAGTATTCATCATTGATGGCTTCCTTGACGTTCTTGGGTTCGATAGAAGATATGAAGCATGCAAAGCCAGCCAGATCTCGAAAGTTTACTTAATTACCTCTAGTGATGATGCCTTCATTTAGATCACCAATCACCTCGCTGATGGGATGATTCTTCTCGATGGCCCTTGAGGGATGAAGGACACGTGGGGAATCAGGAGACGTTGTATTCGGATTATTATCTTCTTCTGGCTGATTGTCATTCGAGGTCGAAAGTTTGGGATCTGTGTTAGAAATGACAGTTGTGTTGGGACAATTGATTCCCAATTGGTCTGGAAGGGACGGAGTATCATCATCATCTGCAGCATGTGTCTCAGGAGCTTCTGGCACAACATCTTGAACAACCACATTAATGGATTCCATGACGACTCCAGTGCGCTTGTTGTAGACACGATATGCCGTGCTGTTAGTAGAATAACCCAGAAATATCCCTTCATCACTTTTAGGATCCAGCTTCTGCAGATACTCTCGATCTCTGAGAATATAGCACTGGCTTCCGAAGACATGAAAGTACTTTACTGTAGGTCGTTTACCCTTCCATAACTTGTAGCAAGTCTTCTCTGTTCCGGATCGAATCGTCACTCTGTTAATGACATAGCAGGCTGTATTCATTGCTTCCGCCCAAAATTTTAAAGGCACCTTCTTTGCGTGAAGCATAACTCGAGTCATCTCCTGAATAGTTCGATTCTTTCTCTCCACAACTCCATTCTGTTGAGGAGTGATAGGAGAAGAGAATTGTTGTATAATTCCTCTTTTTGAACAGAAATCAGCAAGAGCAGCATTCTCAAACTCTTTCCCATGATCACTTTGAATTTTTACTATATGCTCGTCTTTATCCTCTCTTTCGCGTTCCAGTTGAGTGCACAGCTGAACAAACGCCTGAACTGCATCTGACTTTTCTCTCAAAAAACAAGGCCAGGTGAACCTTGTGAAATCGTCAACACAAACAAGAACATACCTTTTGCCATAATAACTTTCCACTTGCATAGGCCCCATTAGGTCAATATGAAGCAGTTCCAGGGGTCTGCTTGTATTAATCTGAGTGGTGCTCTTGTGAGGGACTTTGTTTTGTTTTCCAATCTGACAGTCTCCGCAAATAATGCTAAGTTCTCCTCGAACTCTGGGAATGCCTCGAACAAGCCCCTCTGAAGTAATCTTCTGTAACGTTCTAAGGTTCACATGTCCCATTCGCTGATGCCATAAGTTTATCTCTTCAGTACGGCTCAGTAAGCATGTTGTTTCAGCATTGGGTTTACCTAGGTTGAGAAGGTAGCAGTTATTTGACGACCTTCTTCCTGTGAGGACTGTTCATTCTTCTGGTTTAACACCACGCATTCATCCTGGGAGAATTGGACATGATGCTCTCCATCGCACAACTGACTTATGCTGATAAGATTGGCCTGTAAACCTTTGACAAGAAGAACTTCTTTCAATCTGGACAGACCTTGAACATTTAGGATTCCTTTCCCAATGACTTTGCTCTCTACACCATCACCAAAAGTCACATTAGAACTTCCTTTGCATTCTTCTATACTGGTTAGAAACTCGGGATTGCCAGTCATATGTCTCGAACATCCACTGTCAAAGTACCACTTTTCTTTATTCAGATGACTGGACGAACTGAAGGCAACATAGCATACTTCACCTTTTTGCTTAACTCTCCAGACTTGCTTCATTCGTGGTTTCTGGACTTGTTTCTCTTTTCTGAAGGTCATATGAAACTCATGACATCTTGCCTTAATGTGTCCCATTTGATTACAGAAGAAACATCTTCGTCTGTCTCGCTGTCTTGTGGGATATCGTGTGGCAAGCCAAGATAACTTTCTTTGAGTACGATGTTCAGCTGGAACAAGTTGTGGTAGTAGTTGTGGCACAGCCTTAACAAAAGCCGTCTTTCCGGAGCTTGATCCTCGAGTAAATCCAAGCCCTTTATGACCACCCCCTATCCTTTGTGCTCCCAGAATAGTCTAGATCTTTTGTTCCAGAGTTCAGCATTTTGACTGTCTTTTTCAAGTGATTCAGCTCTTCTATTGTCGCCTCATGGGCAAGTTTGCCTGTTTCGATTTTACATTTGAGGCAATCAATAATCTCAGTAAGATTTACCTCTCTTCTTTTCATAGTATCATTTTCTTGCTTTAGGTCATCTGTAGCTCCTGAATGATCTCCTTGGTAGTCTTTACTTCGAAGTTTCAGGGAAGATATAACTGCTAGTAATTCCATTTTTTGAGAGATTAGCTCAGCTCTTTCGTTTGTTGCTGCCATCAACTGGGCTTTGAGATCAGTAATAGTCTGCTGATGATTTAGGTTTAAGGTGCTAACCTCTTTCTTGAGCTTCTCCTTTTCTGCTGTTAGATCTTCTAGAGAGTTCTGAAGGTCTGTTTTTCGCTTGATATCAACCAGCCATTGTTGATATAGATCTTTGTAGTTGTTAGCAATTTCCTCGTCAGTAATTTCATCATGGTCACTGTAGCTAGAATATAGAATGTGATCTTCAGGATATTTCATGGTCTCCTCTTCTATGCTTGGGTCCTTTTTGGGTTTGATACATCCGGTAAGAGCAACAAAGTTGTTGGTTTCCCCCTCAGAGTCACTATCACTCCAATTCACAGCATATGCATTCTTTTTCTTCTGTGTGTTAATACATTCTGCCCGGATATGACCATAGCCCTCACATTCTGTACATTGTATCCCTTTGCCTTTGTTATCAGTATCGGAGTTTTCAGATTGGTTCCTCTTGAAAGTTCTGTCATTCTTTTAGAATCTTGACTTAGATGACTGACTGGACTCAGTCCCTTTACCGTACTGTCTCCTCATAAATTTCCCAAAGTTCTTAGCAAACATGGCATACTGTTGTTCTGACGCATCGTCTGTCTTGTCCTTAACAACTTCAGCCTTTAGACCAACGCTGGAGACTTTTGTGAGACGGTCTTCTTCATTCATGTCCATCTCATGGGTCTGCAGGGAGCCCATCAGTTCATCTAGTATCATGGTTTTCACATCATTGGCTTCCTTGACGGCAAGAGCTTTCATGGCGAACCGCTTTGTGAGAGATCTCAACACCTTTCTCACCAGTGTTTCCTCAGTCATTGGTTCTCCTAGCGCGAATGCTTCGTTAGAGATGTCAAGAACCTGAGTGTTGAAGTCAGCAATGGTCTCATCCTCCTGCATTCTCAGATTTTCGAATTTTGATGTGACCGTCTCCATTCTAGAGATTTTAACTTTGGTTGTTCCTTCATGAGCAGTTTGTAGAATGTCCCAAGCCGTCTTGGCAATCTCACAGGTAGAGATCATCTTGAAATTCTTTCCATCAACTCCAGAGAATATGGCATTCATTGCTTTAGAGTTCGCCGCTTCAGCTTTCTTTTGAACCTCAGTCCACTTGTCTTTAGCAAGAAGGCTAACCTTACCTTCTTCGTTGGTAGCCACTGGGTGAGTCCATCCTTGTTCAACAGCTTCCCAGACTGATTCATCTTGAGACTTTAGAAACGCCTTCATTCGTACCCTCCAGTAGCCATATTTGTTTCCTTCGAGCAGAGGAGGTCTCGTGATGTTCTGCCCTTCTCTTAAATCCATCTCACCAGTCTTCGGATCTTACTCTGTGTGTCGAGTATTTGCTTTGATACCAATTGAAATCTTCCCCTGGTAGATGAGATGTTGTTCTGGTCGAGATCCAGAGCAAATCCTAAAACAACTTATGCGCTAAAACAAGTAATGCGGAAATAAAATGACACGCAAAGTTGTTACCCAGTTTGGCGTTAACGAGCCTACGTCTGGGGGGCGTTCTCTAGCCCGGTGGATAGCAATTCACTATTATTGAGTATTGCGAGTACATGGTTTACCGTTTACAGAATCCCTCTTAAACAACCTGAGCCTCGGACACTCTAGTAATTGCAATCTAGGTCTCCCCCTAGATCTTCTCTCCCGCTCCGTATCCACCAGAATGATTCTCCGTGAGAATCAGCGCCTTCTCCCAAATGCGCAGTAACGGAACTTCAGTGCGAGCCTTCAGCTTCGTCCTTCTATCAATCTGTTGAGCACCAATGCAGATTGATCCGAGCGCCTTCGAGTAACCAGTGACGGTTAGTTCTCCAGCCGTATACGTGCGTCGTGAATAACCAGTTACGATTGATTCACCGCCGTTTGCCTCCTCATCCCTTCAATGAGTATGAGCGTGTATTGTATCTCCGTGAGTGCTACTAATAACCGAGTATTAGAACTCCTTATATAGAGCGGTCGAAACCCTAAAATAATAAGGATTCCTAAACTAAACCGCCTCTATATTTTAGGAAATCTTTCCTAATCTCTTGCGCATATCTCTTGTAGATAATCCTCCGTTCGAATCTTCAAACTAGATTAAGCAACCTTCGATTATCTTCTCGACTAAGATAGCTTCAAGCGCAAGCAACCGACACCAAGGATATTTCAATAATCCATAAGCACCTGACTCGACAAATATGATTTAGGAAATTCACTGCCGCGTCAGAGTTGTGCTAAGTCGGCTTAGACAAGTTTCCAAATCCGAATATGGAAACTTCCAACTTCTGTCCACTGATGTGCAACCGCCTTGATCTTCCAACGGTCGACTAGGTTTCCTAATCTGATTTAGGAAACACTTCTTCTGCTTCAACTTGTTCTAGGACAGTTGTCTCTTCCAGTCTTGAACAACAGCTAGAACAACTATACTAAGTTTTGCCAAACTACATGCCATATAAACTAACACAGTAAAAAACAAACAACTGAACAAGCAAGCAAAACCATCGAGTCCTTCAAGCCTTTAAAGAGTTATAAATGGGCAGGTGAGACTTTAGACTACTCTAGGGGTGGGTAAAAATCGGCTCGAATGTAAAAATTATTTGTATCGCATCGTAAAAATATGTTCTATTAATCGTATCGTTTTTGGAAAAAATAGATTTGTCAAAAACCGCACCGCAATCAAATAAAGCGGTGCGGAAACAATTTTTTTATCTCAAACCATCCGATTTAAACCGCACCGCATATATAATTAATTATTAAATAATTAAATTAATACGTTTAAAAAAATAAATCATAATTTCAGGTCCAACCCATGCTCAAAATACAAAAATTAATTAAATTTTAATTGACTCTTATGTTTAGGGTTTCATTTGTACATCTTTTGTCATTTTGGTGTTGATGGGTAGGATTTTAAGAGTATATATACTTATGCTTTATAACCTCAGTTTACTATCCCTAGCCGCAGAAAAATAACAAGGGATATTTGGGCTTTATTTTTATGTGAGAATGAGAAAATAAAAAATTTTAAACTTTTGTAATGGTTTTTACTTTTGTAATGCGGTTTGTGGTTTGAAAAATTTCCAACTAAATTATGCGGTGCGGTTACGAATTTACCCTTAAATCGCATCAATCCACACCGCGTCCACCCCTAAACTACTCACATAAATTAAATCTTATTAAATTCGTTAGACAGGAAAATATGACCGGTAAAAATATTATTCTAATGAAATAAACAAATCAATAATAATCGTGTTGCCAATAATTTTTAAAATAATTGAATGTATAAATATTTTATTTTTTTTATTTTGTTTTATTGCAGTTAATCGTGGGTTAGGCTTTGAATCGTCCAAATGTAAAGTAGGGATTAAACCACTCAACCATACCATCAGTGGAAATTTAATGCAGATATATCATAACGTGCAGACGCAGACTAGTCATACATTGGGGAAAGTTGATTTTTTGTTGTTGAAAGTCTAAGGGCTTGGTTACAATTAGTGTTAGTACCCATTCTGTGTCTTATGACAGCGTGAGGAGTTGAACCGAGCGTGGCGTGGACGCCAGCTGCACTTGCTCTACTGAGCCAAGTGCTCTCCTCGGGCAAAGATGATTTAGAGTGATCAGAAGAGACATAAATTTTTGATTGCGGCTAAGGGTGTGTTCATTTGGTATGAACATTAATTTATCTTAACTGATAGTAATTTATAGTGACTGATAATAATTTATATCAATTTATATTAACTTATATTAACTGATATTAACTTAACTGAAACTTATATCAACTTATATTGATCCACCACCGCCGGACCACCACCCGCCGGACCGCCGCCGGCCGCCAGAGACCGCTTGCGAAGGCGGCGGTCCAGTGGCTGGCGGTCCGGCAGCGGTGGTGGTCCAGCGACGGTGGCGGCGGCGACGGGTGGTGGTCCAGCGGCGGTGGCGGCGGCGACGGGTGGTGGTCCGGCGGCGGTGGTTGTGGTGGGGGAAGAAACGATTTAAATCGAACTTAACTTAACTTCAATTGATATTAACTTATATTAACTGAAGGTAACTTATATTAACTTATAGTGATTGAGAATAACTTAACTTAACTTAACAGGCCAAAATATAATGCCAAATAGACAGGGCCTAAATGTACAAAACAAAGATATTTAATGTAATCTTATGCGACTAAAATCATGAAAACACATCCAATACTGAACTTATGCGTCTGAATATGTTACAACTGACAATGGTCGAAACATTTGCAAATGTGCACTTAGATACTAACATGTTGTAATGATCCGATCGGGAAGGTCGGTTCGAACCGTTATAAATCTAGTCTGATCTAATTATCTCTTGTCACCATTATTTTTCAAGTCATCACAATCTGAAATCTATCACAAAAACCATAAAATATTGATGATAAAATAATTAGTAAATTTACTTATTAAGCTATCATATTTAGCTCACTCAGCCGATGTGAAACGAAATATCACACACATAAAACATTTTGTGCACTTAAACAACTAGCAATGATCAAAAATGTACTTAAAGCGTCTGAACTTGAGCGTCTGAAAATATGACTGGAGAAAATATTATTATAATGAAATAAACAAATCAATAATAATCGTTGCCAATAATTTTTACAATAATTGAATGTATTACATTTCCACTCATTTTTTGCATCATAAAAAAAAATTCCATTCTTTTTTTTGCCGTTAATCGTGGGTAGGCTTTGAATCGTACAAATGTAAAGTAGAGATTACACCATTCAACCATACCATCAGTGGAAATTTAATGCAAATACATAATATATAAAGATGTAGGGAGCATTCGGTTGAGGCATGATTGGTATAATAAGGCAGTGAGACACATTGTGAGCTATTCATTTTGATGATGTGACTGGGAATAGTGCATGAATAATTTTTGCTTTTTGTTTTTTACTTTTGATGGATTTTTTATAATAGGACACGTGGCGCGCTCACAAAACACAAAATAAATGTGTAATTCAGATCGTGCCTCACTGACTCATTCTAATTTAAATGTCTTATATGGCTGTTTGATTGAGCTATGTTATGTTAATTTAATTTATGTTAATTTATGTTAATTTATGTTATGTTGTGTTAAGTTGTGTTAATTTATGTTAATTTATGTTGTGTTTTAATTTATGTTGTGTTTAATTTGTGTTAATTTATGTTATGTTAATCATGTCATCATCATCTTCTCACCATCATCATCATCATCATCATCATCTCACCACCATCATCATCATCATCAATATTATCATCATCATCATCATGTCATCATCATCATGCCATCATCATACCATCATCATGTCATCACCATCATTATCATCACCATCATCATATTGCTATTCACCATAATATTGCTATTCATCATCATCATCATATAACTATTCATCATGCATCATGTCACCATCATCATCAGTATATTACTATTCATTATCATCATCACGATCACCATATTACTATTCATCATATTACTATTCATCATCGTGTCACCATCATCACATGACATCATCATCATCATGTTACCAGCATCATCATCATGTCACCGTCATCATCATCATGATCTCATCATGTCATCATCATCATCATGCCATCACCATACCATCATCATGATCATCATGTCATCACCATCATCATCATCATGTCACCACCATCATCATATATACTATTCATCATAGTATTATTCATCATATTACTATTCATCATCATAATCATTACTATTCACCATATTACTATTCATCATCATCATATTACTATTTATCATATTACTATTCATGTCATCATCATCATATTACTATTTATGGCATCATCATCATATTACTATTCAACACCATGATGATGACATGATGGTGATGATGATGACATGATGATGATATGATGATAGTGGTAATTTATGTTATGTTAATTTAATTTATGTTAATTTGTGTTAATTTATGTTAATTTGTGTTAATTTATGTTATGTTGTGTTAATTTATGTTAATTTATGTTAATTTGTGTTATGTTGGTTTATATAATACAAATTTAAACTCCAGAAAACAGGACCATAACATAACATAGCATAAATTAACATAACATAAATTAACATAACATACATAAATTAAATTAAATTAATATAATATAAATTTAAGCTCAATCAAACAGGCCCTAAATCATCTTCCCCTAATCATTTGTATGAAGAGCGATTAAACCACTCAACCATACCATCAGTGGCAATTTAATGCAGATATATCATGTATAGAGACACGTGCAGAGTCATACAAATAATTGGGGAAGATGATTTAGAGAGATCAGAAGAGACAGAGATATCGAAAGTTCAGATTAATTATTTTCAATGAATTACAACTATGTCCTGAGCTACCTTCGGCTCTATAGAGCCGCCCTGACAGATGACTGGAAGACGGCGGAGACTATCTTCAATGAAGACCCTGACGCTGATACGGCTGTGATCACTTACCGGAACCGGAGGCAGACCGCCCTCCACATAGCTGTTGGAACCAACTCGTCCCATGGCTTTGTGGAAAAATTAGTGAACAGAATAGCAGTGAAAGATAAAAGCAAGTTAAGGACCCCTGATTACAAGGGCAACACCTCACTTCACTATGCGGCTCAAGCAGGGAACACAAACGCCGCAAAGGCCTTGTTGGAAAAGGATCGTGAGTTGGCTTTGATAGCAAATAATTATAGAAACACTGCAGTGAAATTGGCAGCTTTGTTTGGACAAAGGGAGACGTTGGAGTACTTGTTGGATGTGACCCCCGATGAGATCGGAGAGGATGGGATGAGTCCGTACTCCGGTTTAGCAGGCGGAGACCTCATCAGTCTCACTATTACAGCTGGATTCTATGGTACACACACAAATTTCAATAAAATTGATATTAAATATTGACTTGTAGCTAGTCAAATAACCTGATTAGTGTTATTGACTTAATTGGCTGGCAGACGTAGCTATGACGTTGATAAATAAGTACCCGAAGCTGGTAACGGAGGAAAATAGGGATGGCATTACAGCCTTGCAAACATTAGCAACACAACCAAGCGCTTTTCCAAGCGGGAGAAGCCGCTGGTGGTTTTGGGAAAATATCATCTATTTCTGTTAGTGAGCCATACTTTTATACCTTTTAGTTTTTTCCTAAGAATAATAAAAAAGTGAATTTGATCCAAATTGGGAGAAGTTTTTTTTTCTTTTGATACAGGCACTCCTCTAACGGATGACGTCGTCGTCAACCTCAAGTCTGAAAAGAAACCTGCTTCCAAATTATGGTGGAAGCTGAGTACTCCTCCTGCTTGTGGGAACGGATTTTTATTTACTGCATGGTTCAAATACGGTCCGTTCGTTTTGTTACCTTTTATCTCGCTTCAGCTTGAGATCAATATATATACACACTTAATTAACGTTATGCTGTTGGCCTGCTAATCATAATGTTTTTTTTGTATAGTTTCTTTTGGCCTCTATATTAGGATTTGGAGGGTCGCTCAATACCTCGGTACAAATCTGAACCCTACAGCAACCAAATTGATCGATGACATTCGAACATGAGGCTAATATATTGTGGTTCAATGTTTTGTAGTTCCATTACTGAAAAACATTCATGACACAAAACTGAAATACAAACAAACTGACAAGTTGATGAAAGTCATGATCACGGCTATCTTACACGTGGGAGAGCACTCGGTAGCATTCAATGTGCTAGGGGCAGCGTTGTCCGCCGCGACCAAACATGGGATCCATGAACTCATTGAAGAATGCTTGAGTCGCTACCCGGGTCTCATTTGGCACCATGTTGAAGGATTGCCCTTATTTATGGCCGCCATCAAATACCGCCACGTCAAAGTGTTCAATTTAGTTCATCAAGTGACTGGATATGTGCATTTTGTAACAAAAAAATTTGGTAAAGACAATGCACTACATTTGGTGGGGAGGAAGGCCTCTCCGCACAGGCTCAGTACGGTCACTGGTGCTGCCTTACAAATGCAGCGGGAGCTACAATGGTATCAGGTTTGAAATCAAATCTCGACCACAAGTACTGTTTAGTTTTCTCAAAAATAAAATATAAACTTAGTGAAACACATTATGCAGGAGGTAGAGAAATTCGTGGAGCCATCCTTCAGAGAGGCTCTTAACAAGGAAAACAAAACACCTCGAATGGTATTTATCGATGAGCACAAAGATTTGGTGGAAAAAGGTGAAAAGTGGATGAAAGACACAGCCTCATCCTCCACATTGGTAGCCGCTCTCATTGTCACCGTCTCTTTTGCAGCTATCTTCACAGCCCCGGGTGGGAACAAAGACAATGGGATAGCTTATTTTCTACGGGACTCAACATTTATTCTCTTTGTGATATCAGACGCGGTGGCTTTATTTTCTTCAGTCACGTCGGTGCTCATGTTCTTGGCAATGCTAACTTCACGCTATGCGGTGGATGACTTTCTATATGCATTGCCGAAAAGAATTACCATTGGACTTGTGTCACTTTTTATCTCTATCGCATCGATCATGGTGACATTTTGTGCGGCGATAGCTCTCGTGTTGAGGGAACAGTTTGCTTGGATTGCCATTCCAGTTGGGCTGATTGCTTGTGTGCCTGTCACATTCTTTGCTTTGCTGCAGTTGCCCCTGCTTGTGGAACTAGTCGGCTCCACATACGGGCCTAGCATTTTCCGCAAACAGAACAACCAAATACTTCATTAGCCGCTCTGCATAGTTACTCCTGTTCTATTCCTTACTTCATCAAAGCGCTCAGGATTCCTGCATTCCTTCTCTTTATAGACCTACTCAGCTTGTGACGTATGTGACCCAAAATTTGCAGCTTTATTTTAATAAAACTACTCAGCTTTAGAGAATGCAGTGGTTATTTCGACTACCAAGCCGAAGAAGAAAAACAAGCCACAAGTCTGTCTTGAAGAAGGACTTCAGTCGACTTGTTATTAAGGTACCTGGTCCACCGTTGTAACCTTAGCTCCTATGCTCAGACTACCTGCTTATTTGATGTCGGTGTTTGCACAAGCTACTATTGTCTGTTTACATATTCGTATGGCTTTTCAATCTGTCCAATGGAAAGGGTCAAATTTAGCTAGTTGTATTTGTAATGTGTTTTGGTTGGTGTAATAAAAAATGTGTGAGGATGAGCCTCCCAATGGGTTCCAAACCTCAAAAAAAATATTTTGTTTCACGTCACTATAAAAAATTTCAACTCTTGTAACTTTCGATTTCTGGATTCCCTCCGCTTATTAAATGAATTTTTTACTATGAATGTCTATTTTTTAAGTGAGATATATACTTGATAGAACAAACAAAAGCTAATACAGAGTAGGACAATAGCTAGCAATAACTTAAACTTAGGCCTTTTCCCATTTTAGTGGCTTCACCAACTCCCATGTGAAGTCTGGGTCTTCCCTGCCGAAATGGTCGTAGGCTGAAGTTTTGACTAATCTTTTGTGTTAAAGTTCTAGTATGACATGATGTTTGGTAAAACTTCTTCCAACATGTTCAAGTTTGCTAATAAGGAGATGTTCATGACACGGAGGTTTCGGGCCTTGACCAAGAGTGATGTTGAATTGTTGATCAAGATTTCCTAAACCGAAATATTTCTAAATTGAGGAGTAAAGGAAGTCGGTGCTGACCTCAAGTCGGATAGGAAGATTTGATAAAGATCCTCGAGGAATCTTAAAAGTTTCGGTTCGAAATTATCACGAGAGGTGGTGCTAAGAATTAGGAAATATACTCGGCACAAAGAATCTAGGCAGTTAGGATTGGATTTCCTAAGGACATCCGCACCAGTTCAAGCATTTTATTTCCTCGAGAACTTTCTCACGGAGCAATTTCTATTACTATTCATTGAACAGTAACAACATTTCTGCATATTCTGTGCAGCAATGTCATCCTGCGGAGAACTTCCTATTACTATTCATGAATAAAAAATTATTATTTTTGAAAAAAAATTTCTCTCCGATTTGTTCTTATGTGAATTATTGATCAATAATGTAGCCAGAATTTGGTAATCAATAGTTGAAGTGGTGTTTCATCACATCAATTTAAAAGGAATTGAAATTACATTAATGCAAAATATATAGCTGAATGGAAATAATATTTTAAGGAATTGAAAAATACATGAATTAAAATGTCGGACAGTAACAGTCTGAATAATTTCCGAAAGCATCTTGGTCATTGCTAGCTTCGTCATCCTCGTACCCTCGAAGGATGGCAGCCTTCCTCTTCAAAAAATATCTTTTGGACTTTGGAGTGATCACATCTGTATTCATTTGCATGATCTTCGTTTCTTCCTCCATTTTTTGCACAATTAAATAATCAATATATTATAATATAAAATTTTCATTTAACAATTTACGCAAATAATTTACTTCATCTTGCAAATTGCATCCCGATTCCGGATTTCTTATAGCGTACGAAATACAAGAGCCCCAAAGAACCAAATTTGGCTTCAGCTTAGCGAAACGTGATTGAAGAGCAGATTGAGACCTAGAATCGGTCGTAATTATTTCAGCCTCTCCCATGACCCAATTTGCTTTAAAATCGGTATGAACTTTTTCCCACAACTTATCAACTTTTTGTTTGGCGCCGAAAATTGGATCAACCGATTGACGACAATAAGATATGTAAAGTTGCACATCTTCGGACATAGACCAATTGCTAGACATGTTTCAAAATAAATGAGATTGCAAATAAATAGAAAATATGAGAAAGATTATGAGAGGAATGAAAAAGAAATATTGTTGTAACCAACTTTGGTGTCAATTGTAGTTGAAAT
Organism: Rhodiola kirilowii; assembly: GCA_033675215.1. Taxonomy (NCBI): domain Eukaryota; kingdom Viridiplantae; phylum Streptophyta; class Magnoliopsida; order Saxifragales; family Crassulaceae; genus Rhodiola; species Rhodiola kirilowii. The sequence continues at coordinate 3,066,690 of CM066193.1, read as the reverse complement.
GAATGATATATTTATAGGGAATTGTATGTAGATTTTAAATTTTTTTTTCAATTTTTTTTTGAAATATTCCCGTTGGTGAGAATTATACCGTTAGATCAGATTTTTGAATTTATTTTTTAAATTATTCACGTTGGTGTCGATCCCGTCACGTCGGGACATTAGTGGGCGCGCTCTAAGTAGACGTTAACTCGTTAATGTCTTATGTGGGCGCGGCGTACTAATGTTGAGGCAGGACGCGCGACGGATTGATGTCGCGTTCAATGTAAACATTAGGGTTGTGTTGCGTTCAATGTAAACATTAGGGCTAATGTCTACGTCGGGCGCGACGGTAATGTCAATGCCGGGCGCGCGGCAGGTCAATTTTTGATTTTGAACCGTCAAGTTTATCTGTTCGAAAACTATCAATTGAATTATATTCTGAGTTTGATTGATGTCGAAAATCATCTAGCAAGTGAGCGACTGAGTTTTCAATGTTCAATTTGATCGATTGGTTTTACACGCGACTCACGCGCATAGCGTCACTCGCCGAGGACGTTCGCTCAGGCGTTCTTGTCCAGCATTTTTGAGCAGACGTTCTCATCTCCACATCCTCGCCGAGCATGCGATCTCCCCAAGAATGTCACCGCTACACAAAAATCCATCGTCGAACGTCCCCAAATCCTATCGAGAACTCCATCACTGCATATGCTCTAACTGAATTTGAAAAGATCCCCAACTGACTCTAAATACCTAGCTAGGGTTCTCGAAGACACGTCGATTTCGAGAGAAAATACGCATACATCTTAGTGAGATCGATCTGAGTTTTGAGCTCATCATTCTGTTGAATGTCGTCACCGTCAATGAGCTTGATCAAAGCATTGTTGTCAATCTGTTCAAGCTGCTATTCAAGATTGACTGTAGCATAAATTGAAGATTGTTGCTACTTAGTCTTTTGAAGAGGGCATCAATCTTCATTCTTCGGGATAAGATCAAGTGGACAATGAGAGGGATCTCTGATCTAAGGGGAGCTCGGATTGCAATTCGTTGGTGTTAAAGAGATAGTTGTTAGAGAGAGAGCCTGTAAACTTAACACCTTGTACTCTAAACTCAATCATAGTGAACTGCTTTCCATAGGGCTTGAGATAAACCCCCAGACGTAGGTTCGTTAATGCCAAATTGGGTATCAATTCATGTATGCAGAATTCTATCTTTACATCTTTTATTGCATACTAACTTGTTCCACGTAAGTAGTTCAACTAGTTGTTCGATAAACTAGCTGCCTAAACATCTCAATACACACATAGCAATTCAATTCGAATCCGAGCAAGATACTCAATACAAAGAGTGTGATCTAGCCCCGTTGCTGTTTGAGATGAATCTAAAGGAAGAACAAAACATAAGTCGACCTCCACTGCTATAGGGGTCGAACTATGACTACTGAAAAGTCCGAATGAAAGCTTTTCTAAGCACACAATCAAATTGAATAGTCAAATCACATAAATAATAAACTTCAATTGATCACATGAGAGTTAGGGTTACATAGCACGGGATCCGTAGGATCCCAGAATAAGCGGACTACTCACTATTCATGGTGATTAAACCAAAAACAGTGTATAATGAAGGAAAGAAACGAGTAAACCGTAAACGATGTAGCTCGATGATTCTCACGATGAAAGCTTTGTCTTCTCTCCCAAGTTAGGGCTTGTTCTCCGAAAAATAGCACACTGTCTATTCTGGTCGTGTTTCCTTATATAGACCGTCTAAAAAGGCTGAAAAGCCCAAAATTGGATTTTAGAAACAACTTGTAAAACAGCCCAGCCGACGGTCCCGTTACAGCCGAGCCTGTAACGGCTGTAACGGGCAGACCCGAAATCTCTGATAAAATTGAGGTCGTTACACCCGTTACATTCCAGGGTGTAACGGTTGCTGAGGCCTGTAACGGGACTGCTCGATATCTCTGGGAAAAAAGGGGCCGTTACACCCGTTACAACCCAAGGTGTAACGGTTGCTGAGGCCTGTAACGGGCTGTCCTTGCACAACTTTGATTTTTGGCCTTTTTCGATCAATCTTTCCGTTCTTTCAACACTTTGGCTCCAAGGAGCGATGATATGTTGATTTTACCTGAAACACTAGAGAAAGACATCAAATATAGACAATTTGTCGGGAGAATGAACATTATCCTTCATCGAATGTAGTGAATAATCAGTCAGAATATTGACTGATCGGAGAGCTATACTCATTGGATTGACTCATCCCACGGTGAAGAATGCCGAAGGAAAGGATGAGAAGAAACCATAGGACTAGTGGACTTAAGATGAGGAGAAGATTGATGTTGGGAATTCAAAACATTTCAATGCCATATTTGTCGCAGTGGATACAAATATTTTTAAACTCATCTCGAACTATGAAGTAGCTAAGAATGCTTGGGACATCCTTCAAACTGCCCTTGAAGAAATAGAAAAAGTCAAAACATCACGTATGGAGATGATCACGTCAAGGTTTGAAAGTCTAAAGATGAAGGATGATGAAACAATTACTGAATTTAATGCCAGATTACTAGAAATCTCCAATGAGTCCCTTACTGTGGGAGCACCTATCAATGACAAAAAGCTCGTAAAGAAGGTGCTAAGATCGCTCCCTCAATGATTTACTATGAAAGTGATGGTTATTGAGGAAGCACTTGATGTGACAAAGATGAGACTTTTATGAGCTCACAGGGTCCCTGAGAACGTGTGAGATGAACTTCCAAGATGATGTTCAAGAAAATAAGTTTACAACTACTGGCCTTAAAGCCGAGTTTGTTGATGATTAGAGCATATACACCCATTCATTTTGAAGAGGAGGTGATATGGAGGAAGTGCTACATTTTGAAGAGGAAGTGCTACATTTAATCTTGGTTTTGCCTTGCACCTCCTCTCACACATGCTACTTGAGCATGTGTGAGAGGAGGTGCAAGGCAAAACAAAGCTTAAATGTAGCACCGCCTCTTCAAAATGTAGCACTTCCTCCATAGCACATCCTCTTCAAAATGAATGGGTGTATATGCTCTTAGGAGAATGAGGAAGACATGTATGAACAACTTGTTATGGTTGCATAGAGTTTCGGACATGAAGAAGCTGAACAAAAGACGTCCTTATCAAGGTCATTTACTTTATTTTTATGAGCATAAATCGTGACTATATTTATGCTCCATTGATAAGTCGAATTTTTGACTTATTAATATTCGATTTTCACTATAGCTTTGGACGATATTATTTTGATGTCATTTGACCTCTATCTTTACATTTCAGGTAGAAAGCATGTCCCCCTCAAAGTGAAAGCCTAGATACAAAAGCTCGGGGAAAAACCAAAGATTTCGAGCAAAAGTGGAAAAAAAAGGACCCCTAGCCGACCGGTTAAGAACTCACCCTGAACCAGCCGGTCAGCTGGATGAAAGAGATGGACTTGAGAGCAATCGCCCACCTTAAGTTGGTCGGTTTGACTCACCAGCTGACCGGGTGGCTGAAGGTCTTAAGGATGCTCACAATCGCTCACTTTGAGTCGGTCGGCTGAGCATCCAACTGATCGATTGGAAAGGAGATATCCAAATGCTTGCCCTCGCACCAAATGAACCGGTTGGCTCACTTGCTCAACCGGTCGGCTGACGATAAGGGAATTATAAGCCACAATCGCTCACTCTGAGTCAGTCAATTGGCTATTCCAACCTAGTGGATGGTCCTTTCCCAGTACAAGTAATGCAACCACTCACTTTGAGTCGGTCGGTTAGCCAATCCAACTGGTTGGTTGGGCATTCACTCACAGAAGCATTCGAGATTTCAGCCACCAGCCGATCGACTTGATAACGGACACAATCCCAGCTGACCAACTGGACCTGCTACATCAGGGTTTTCTACCCGAGGCTATAAATAGAAGGAAACATTTTTGACCAAGGGTGCTGAGTTATTTGGGGAAAATTGTCCAAAAAAAGAGGGTGTTGTAACCCTCCTTGGTCATCATCATCAAGGATTCAACCAAGGAGAAGAAGAGAAAATCAAAGGGAACCATCCTATTTCCTCTACATATTTTTCTATTCTCTTTGTTGTTTTCTATGAACCCTACTTACACCATGTTGTCTTACATGATGTGTGAGTAGTCACCTTGTGTTTTGAGGGTGTTGTAACCCTCCTTGGTACTCTATGATCATGTATATACATTTGATTCAATAATCTATGGTGTTAAATTCATGTTCACTAAGGTCTTCATATTTGACATGTAACTAAATGTTTGATGAAATGCCTAAGTAACATGTTGATCTCAAAACTTGACGTAAGTATCGATGGACCTTAGGAAAAGTTTGGATGTAGTGAATATGATCTTATCTATTGTTTACGACAGTAAATGCATGGTTACGAAGTGAACTAGTTCTCTAAGCCTATGGTATTTATTGCCTTGGGAGATGTTCCAAGGTCAATAAAGGCCATAGAGTGAACCAACAATCTCGATGGAGTGAGCTTCTAGTTAAGAAGGCTTGACTAAGAATAGATTCACATGAAAATTGGTCTACCTTAGTCTAGGCTAGGTTCTAAACTATTTGACACCTTGATATGCATAATTCTTGTATACATGATCACTAAGAAATGCCAAGGAGAGGAGTAACCCCTCGAAACTCTCTTTTAATTGAAGTTTAAACCCTCGAAACTCTTGCATTGATAGTTTTTAATTGAAATTCACCTCATATTTGATTTGTAGAAGTACCCAAGTAACATATGCAACATTGTCCTAGTGCATAATCACGTTTGCTCCATTGGGTTCGACACCTGTCTTACCGGTCATTTATGAATTCTTTTGACTCGAAAAAGGTTTTCACAAACCTAAAACGTATCATCCACATTAGTTTATATTCGATCATTTACTTTATTTTTATGAGCTCTCACATTATTTTCTTGATGTTTTTAGGTGAAGATATGAATCCAAGGAGAAACAAAGCATTGTGTAGTGTTTTGGACAAAAATAGTGCACAAATAGGGCGCATTGACCTCCCTACTTGTCACGTACGCTCAGATCTCATATGACGTCTGAATCAAATTATCCATGGCTTGTTGGAAAGCTGAGATGAAGGGCTATAACTTTGTAGTTATCACCTAGAGAAGATACAGTCGTTAAGGATGTCAGAACTTGAGCTCAAGAGGCTATCTTACTATATGCTAGTGTCACCCAAATTAGTTGACACAATCGACACATGACAGGCAAAACTCAGCAACTTCAGCTCTTTAGAATTTGCCATGTTGTATGTGTCACCTATTTGGTGACACAATATGAATGGGCCAAAAATCAATTTTCACTAGGTTTTTTGAAAAAAGATATATATAGGAAAATTGAACAAATAGAGAGAGAGGAGGCAGTCGTTAACAATATTGGACACTTTAGTCGACCAAAAAGGAAGAGGATCACAATATACACTTAAGGGAAACCGATTGAAATCAAGAGAACAGCAAATCGAAGAGGAGCAACTTCATCATCTACACCAAGGTTGTTATTGTTCTCCGTAGAATTTGTAATTTCATTTTCGAAATAAAATATGAGTTCCTACGAATCTTTCCTAACTATGAATCATTTAATAAAACAAATCATTTCATGAACTAGATTGTCTTAATAGATTTATATTTTACTTAGCGCTTAATCCAAGCGATGCGTACTAGGTGTTTGACGATATGCCTTCAGTGCATTGTGTTGAGATATTAAGTCAATAACGCCAAAAGGGTGAGACTTAATATCTTATTATTAAATAAAATACACATTATAAACTCAGTTACTATAAGAGTAGCCCAAGATTGTAACGGGAAATGCTAGTTTTAAGATAAAGACTCCCCATGTTTATACGAGGAGAGTTCGTAAACATCAGCGAGTTATTTAATTCAAACCAATAGCGCCGAAAGGGTGAGGTTCGTAGTTTAAGGTACCCTTCCGATATAAATCAATAGCACCGAAAGGGTGAGGTTCATACTTGGAGTGTGCAACTATTTTCTAATCAATATAGGTAAATCCATGCATGTTAGATAATATACTCAATTCAAATGTTAGGCAAGTGAAGTAGTTCCTTGAAATATCTCTTGAGATCGCCAAATACCTTTTTTTACATTTTTTTTAAATTCTAGAAACAAACCAAAAACTTAATTTGGATTATGATAAGTAAAAAGACAACCTTAAATAGTGCTGACATTCTATTGTCTGTTCAAGACTAAATCAATCAGGTGTTCTAAGTGTGACTCAAACACCTCAGCAGAAACTAACCGAAAGTAAAAATTGGCATACACGATGTAATACCCAGTTTGGCAACCAGCCTAATCTGGGGGCTTCCCAAGCCGTAATGAAATTGCAAACCTTTAATATGAGTTTAGAGTTACACCGGACTTACGTTTACAAGACTCCCTCTTTAAACTTCCGAACCTCTAATGCTCTCAAAGATGTGCGATGGAGGCTCTCTCAAGACCCGAGACTCCCTCTCATCTTCCAGTAGCATATCTTCTCCCGAAGATCAGAGACCCGAGACTCTTGAAGCTCAGGGTCTCCTCCCAAAGACAGATGCATTTTGCCGAATGCGTAGTAGCAACAAGTGGTGTGTGTGTAGCGCTGCGTGTATACCACTATCAATACTGACCAGCACACTGAACACTCAGACTCAGCGGTGTCAAGTTTCTATTGAGAAAAGTTTTTCGGCCGATCGTTCCTCCTCCTCCTCTGCCAAATGTAGGTCGTGTATTGCTTCTCCAAAAACAATACATAATGGAAAACCCTAGCCTCGTACTTTTAGGTACTTGGCGGGTTTCTTATTTGGTTAGAAGTATCTTAACCATTAAGATACTCTTTCTCCAACTATTTAGGAAATACCTAAATATTCTCTAGATGCCAAATCTTCTCTCTTGATAATCATGCGAGTATCTTCTCTTTATAATCTTGACTTCTTGATAATCTTGATCATATTCTCCTGAATATTTCTCTCCAATATTCAAGCCAACCGACATCAACAACTTGACATCAGCAACTTGGAAACTCGATATTTGGAAACTTCCTACCGTCAGTTCTGTGCAGTGCTTGAGTTGCAACTTCACTTGAACAACTCTTTGACTTCTAGCTTGAACACTTTGAAGTCGTTTGCCATAACCCATGCCACATAGGAAGTAACAAGTGCAAAATTTTAAACTTGCTCGCTTTCATGATCCGGTTCTCACCGACATTATAAATTATTTTTGACGATAAAATACTACACGTTAAAATGGCGTCATTGCCGGGGAGCAACGCATTAACTTGTCATTAGCCTAGGTTGTTTGGATAGTTCGACAAGTCTTGTAAATATTTTGTTATTTCTTCTGTATAAACTCTACTCATATCCCTTACTAACTTTTGATCATTTTGTTTTGTGAGGATGTATTCATACAGTCAACAAGTTACGTACAATGAAGGTACAACAAAGAGGAGGAGCAACCAAACCGTTATTGGGGATATAACGAATATCCACCACATTCCTACTCTCCAAATTGGGATGATAGCTGATCGGCTGTAATTCAGTATAAATATTCAATAAGAATTATCAAATACTTATGCTAATCACGGTGAATCAAAACAATTTGTATTGACTCGGGAAACCCAAGGTCGTACCCAAAGGACAGGTGATTAAACTAATAGTGCTAAAGATTAAATTCGGAATGTTTATGGTTTGGGGGGGTTTGTTCCTCGTAAGAGGTTGATAGCAAGGTTTTACTATCCGAAAGAGAGACTTGATCAACGAAAGTGGGTAAACAAACAATTCAAGGATGACTAGGGATCTATTTCCCCACCTAGACAATTATTGTGACGGTAAATTCGGACACCATTGATGAGTTCACATGCACACGTTTAGAATTTAGCTATGTAACATTAATACCGAGTTCAACTCGCGCTACAACTTAGCATCAAGAGGTTACACCTCGCATAACACCTCACACTCGCGCTCTATTGGTGCTATAGGACATGATTTATCTAGCCTCACACTCGCGCTTTATTAACTAAATAAATCATGCACTTGTTAAATTCGTGCCATTCTCATTAGGATTAAAGCATCGCCATGTAACACAAAAACCCTAATGCTTCTTTATTACGTTCAATTGAAATCATACTTTTCAGGGGTTAGCTACGTCAAGCATGAAATCAAGCAAAAATCCCTATTTCTAACTTGTCAAAAACATGTCATAGGTAATTCCAAAGCATTAAGTTCAAATAAAGAAGAATCGCGTGTAAGATCATTCATCAATGGCATCCATATCATTCACAACGTCACAAACATGTCTAGGGGGTTCATAGACCCCCAACCAATATCACTACTCACTCATGGTGAGATTACAACCCATAATAACCATGGAAAAACAGAAAAACATGTAGAGTGTATAGTTTAGAGATCTAGAACCAATATGGAGCAACAATGATGGAAGATGATCGCGATTTGAGTAGTTGATGATGATCAAATAGGATGTATTCTTCTCCCAGCAACTTTTCGTCCAAAAACCAGCTGAAAATCGCCCAGAAAAATCGGATCTTTGCTGAAAAACCCTAACTTTCTATTTATAGTTCAGCAGAAAAACGCAGCCTTTACGACGTGTGCGTTCGCACATATGGTTTGTGCGTTCGCACAGATGCCTGAAATTCTGTTCTGTGCTTTCTTGGCCTCAGTTTGTGCGAACGCACAACATTGTTGTGCTTCTGGTCTAGTTTGTGCGTTCGCACAGATGCAGGTGTGCGTTCGCACAGAAGGCAAAAATACTGACTTGTGCTTTCTCGGTTCTGCTTTGTGCGTTCGCACAACAATTCTGTGCTTCTGGTCCAGCTTGTGCGTTCGCACAACAATTCCGTGCGAACGCACAAGGATTTTTTTGGCAATCTTAACTTTCGAATTTCGTCTTGGCGTCAACTAGAGAGTTGTAGTCCTTTGAGTTAGCTTTTCAACAAGCTTTGAATCGACCAAATCGGACACCTAATGAGATCTGTAGGTCCAAAATACTCCGGAGAGGTTGGCACGTCCCGTAATGCCCGAAAAACCATGTTTTTGCTCCGGAACGCTCGGTTTTGCTCCAAAATCACTGCTCACTTGTGTTCTCAGCTAAATCTCTGTAATAGGCCTGAAATGAACCACAAAGCATCAAATAGCAAGTGAAATCGTGATAAAACGAACGAAACAATAAGCATAGAGGTCGCCTAAAATGCGTATATTTTAGCGCTATCAAATCACCCCACACTTAACGTTTGATCGTCTCGAGCAAACTAATAATAGAGATCAACAGCAAGAAGGCACTTCACTCACTCAATATCGGTTCAAAGGAAACTCCATATGGTTATGAAAACTAACTAAAAACACTAAGAAACAAATACTACTTTTGATAAACCACTTTCGTAGGTGACACGAGTGCATTTAGCGAATGCACCAAGCCTTTAAACCCCTAGGCTACCCTAGTGGAGGAGTTGTAGTCTCCTGAGAGTTTTCAGAAACGGGAATACTCACAAATCCCACAAAGAGAACAACCATCCAAATAGGCATTTTAAGCTTATAGATGTCAAAGTACTAGGCAAGGTATTTCTCATGAAGCTCATTATGTATTCAACTAGATGCGTGCATTTCAATCACTACATGAAGCCTTTTCAAATCCTTATAGAAATTCATGAATTAAGACATTCGAGCAAATCAAAGCAAGGACTAATAAATCTTTAATCAAGGATTCTAGTCATTTTCTATGTTAGTGACTTCAAGAAAACAATCTAATAGTCGCAAAGAATCTTGTTGGATCATTCACCAATGCTAGCAAGGAGGCTAGTCCATTGGCTTGTGAGCCCTGAACTCATTCTCAAGCCTAGGACGCAAAGGTCACTTAGTCATAAGAGAGGCGGAGTTCCAACAATAAAGTTTTTGTAAATACTTGCAAATCATTTCATGCCTAAGTACAAAAGAGTACGAGGTTCGTCCCTTAATGAATTCTTACTTGGAAGTATCAATTGTCTCATTGGTTTTCATGCTAGAGAATGGCGGAATAGCCGATTGTCAAGTCTAATTGAAACATTAAAGGGGGTAGAAGCCGCACTAAGCACTTTCGAGGGGGAACTTACCTTCCTAACCCTCGGCACTTAGCACATACTTCTTTAAAGTTCTTCCTAATGGTGATCAATCATAAGGAAGGGATTTGGGGCTTATTTCACATTTTTTTTTCTTTCTATTTTTTTCCTTTTTTTTTGTTGCCCTCTTTTGACCCCACACTTAGAACTTTGACAAAGGGCTAAGTGTTAAAAATGGAGCATGACAAACCAACAAGACAAATCCACAAGATAAGCAAGGTCACTAAAGTCACCTAAAGGCAATCATGGCATGCAAGAGTTTTAAAATTATATTTTTTTCGATTTAATGCTTTCAAAGATCAACTCTTTAGCCTCAATTGAGAAAAAGCTTAGAATAAGAGATAAAGAAATGCTAGTAGATGCTTTGATCCTCAAGAATGAAAGTCAACAATCCAATCCATTAGTCATCTAAAGGATCAATCAAGTGAAATCATGCACGACTAGTTGAATTTAGAGATGAAGTTTTTTTTTTCGAAAATGTAGTCTTGCCTAGACTTTTTGTTTTCATTAATAGTTCAAAATTTTGGATGAATTGTGCAGTAGTGCAAGTGTTTTTCCTTAAGCATACGTTGATTGGTTTTTTTAGAAATGAAAGCATATCAAGCAAGCACAAGCATCTCGTGTAGTCAAGACAATGTCAAACATAGGCCACCCCACACTTAGCAATTGCTTAGTCCCTAAGCAATGGATAAAATGAAGAGCAAAGAGAGAGTTAAGAGAAACTTCTCTCGTTTGGAGGTAGCCATTTCAACACCCCACACTTGAAGCAAATAGAAATCCAATCATCATAGATATATTTAAAGATCGGGAGAGAAACACTCACAAGCCTAGTTTAACGTCTTGGCTAAGACGGAGCCGATTCTCCTCTTGGGAGATAAGAAGCACGCTTGAGGAGTCTTTTGCTAAGATCCCTCCTCAAGCGGAGCCTTGGACTTGATCATGTCAAACCACCTTCAAATCCCATTTGAATTTCCTCCCATCAAGCCTACAATGGGCTTTCCTTTGGGAGCATGACCCCTTCAAGTATGAAAATCCCTTAGTAATTAAGGGGCCATGTGAGCTTTTTTCAAATAATCTTTGAAAGTATGGCAAGAAGCTCCAAAACTTGTCTCGAGACTTCGTAGTGAAGAAGGGGTCTTCATAACTTGTCTCGAGAATGATGGGCATCCCTTCCTTGAGTTTATCAATGACGTCCATAGGTGCCCGCTCCTCAATATCCCTTATTGGACTTGTTTCTTCTTGCATGCGAGGTTGGTCTTTAGTCTCTTCCATGAAAACCTCAACAAAGTCTCTATACCCTTGAAGTTCTTGTGGCTCAATATCCTCTTCCTTTAATCCATCATCAACAAGAATTTGGGATTCATATTTCGGCTCTTCTATAGCGGGAGGGGTGAGTTCTTCTTCATCAGTAAAAGGTATTTCCTCTATGCAAGAGGCATCATCCTTGAAGAATTCCTCGTCGGAGAGCCAAGGCATTGATGGAATGGTGAGCTCTTGTGTATTTTCGTCCAATTGATCTTGAGATATGCTAGTAGTGAAGGATGCTTCACTCTTGCATTCCACCTCGTCTTCGTCACAAGATTCACCATCCCTTTGGTTGTAATGGGTTACGGTGCCGACTCTCCAAAGTTCAACCTCTCTTTCTTGATCCCATTCTTCCCTTGAGACATTAGATTCAAGGACTTCTTCTTCGGGTACCTCCTCTTCCTCGTCCAAGCTCTTAAAGTCAATTGCTTGTTGTGTCATTTCAGCTAGATGCTTATCCATGCGAGCCTCCAATTTTTTCATTTGAGCTTTCATCTCCTTTTGGTCTGCTAGGTATGTGGCAAGCATGGCTTCAAAAGCGGAGGGCACATTTGATGGTTGAGGAGGTTGAGGGTATGGAGGGTAGGGGTGTTCTACTTCAAAGCATTGGCCATCATCCCAATTTGGAGTGTAATAACTTGTCGGATGGCCATGCTCCTGATAATAAGAATTCATGTGCTCCTCCTCTTGATAGTATCCCTCATTAAAATAGACTTGTTGGTTTTGGTTGTTCATCCAATAGTCTTCACAATGGGCATTTGGTTGACCCTCTTCATAATAATCTTCATTGTGCATGACTAGTTGGTTATAGTGATCCATCCTCGCAAAACAAGATTAACGAAGTCAGTAAGGGATATGAGAGAAAAAGAAGACTATACAAGTATAAGAAAAAGAAAAAATATTTACAAGACAAACTAAACTAATCTAATAGCACCTAGTTAATTAACCTATCCCCGGCAACGGCGCCATTTGATCGGCTGTAATTCAGTATAAATATTCAATAAGAATTATCAAATACTTATGCTAATCACGGTGAATCAAAACAATTTGTATTGACTCGGGAAACCCAAGGTCGTACCCAAAGGACAGGTGATTAAACTAATAGTGCTAAAGATTAAATTCGGAATGTTTATGGTTTGGGGGGGTTTGTTCCTCGTAAGAGGTTGATAGCAAGGTTTTACTATCCGAAAGAGAGACTTGATCAACGAAAGTGGGTAAACAAACAATTCAAGGATGACTAGGGATCTATTTCCCCACCTAGACAATTATTGTGACGGTAAATTCGGACACCATTGATGAGTTCACATGCACACGTTTAGAATTTAGCTATGTAACATTAATACCGAGTTCAACTCGCGCTACAACTTAGCATCAAGAGGTTACACCTCGCATAACACCTCACACTCGCGCTCTATTGGTGCTATAGGACATGATTTATCTAGCCTCACACTCGCGCTTTATTAACTAAATAAATCATGCACTTGTTAAATTCGTGCCATTCTCATTAGGATTAAAGCATCGCCATGTAACACAAAAACCCTAATGCTTCTTTATTACGTTCAATTGAAATCATACTTTTCAGGGGTTAGCTACGTCAAGCATGAAATCAAGCAAAAATCCCTATTTCTAACTTGTCAAAAACATGTCATAGGTAATTCCAAAGCATTAAGTTCAAATAAAGAAGAATCGCGTGTAAGATCATTCATCAATGGCATCCATATCATTCACAACGTCACAAACATGTCTAGGGGGTTCATAGACCCCCAACCAATATCACTACTCACTCATGGTGAGATTACAACCCATAATAACCATGGAAAAACAGAAAAACATGTAGAGTGTAGAGTTTAGAGATCTAGAACCAATATGGAGCAACAATGATGGAAGATGATCGCGATTTGAGTAGTTGATGATGATCAAATAGGATGTATTCTTCTCCCAGCAACTTTTCGTCCAAAAACCAGCTGAAAATCGCCCAGAAAAATCGGATCTTTGCTGAAAAACCCTAACTTTCTATTTATAGTTCAGCAGAAAAACGCAGCCTTTACGACGTGTGCGTTCGCACATATGGTTTGTGCGTTCGCACAGATGCCTGAAATTCTGTTCTGTGCTTTCTTGGCCTCAGTTTGTGCGAACGCACAACATTGTTGTGCTTCTGGTCTAGTTTGTGCGTTCGCACAGATGCAGGTGTGCGTTCGCACAGAAGGCAAAAATACTGACTTGTGCTTTCTCGGTTCTGCTTTGTGCGTTCGCACAACAATTCTGTGCTTCTGGTCCAGCTTGTGCGTTCGCACAACAATTCCGTGCGAACGCACAAGGCTTTTTTTGGCAATCTTAACTTTCGAATTTCGTCTTGGCGTCAACTAGAGAGTTGTAGCCCTTTGAGTTAGCTTTTCAACAAGCTTTGAATCGACCAAATCGGACACCTAATGAGATCTGTAGGTCCAAAATACTCCGGAGAGGTTGGCACGTCCCGTAATGCCCGAAAAACCATGTTTTTGCTCCGGAACGCTCGGTTTTGCTCCAAAATCACTGCTCACTTGTGTTCTCAGCTAAATCTCTGTAATAGGCCTGAAATGAACCACAAAGCATCAAATAGCAAGTGAAATCGTGATAAAACGAACGAAACAATAAGCATAGAGGTCGCCTAAAATGCGTATATTTTAGCGCTATCAATAGCCAGTGTTCATTCGAAGAAGAGTCCTACCACAAATATCCTCCAATTCCTTAATCTAATGGTGGACTCTTCGACATGGAAGCCATGCTTCAAGCTTACCAAGCCAAGGTTGGCCAAGACAATCTGAACATGCTACAAAATTTCGAAGCTTTGAACCTGTTACGAATATGAACTGTATATTGATGTGTGATGAAGTCGTCAATATATTTTGTTGTTTCTATATGGCATGAAGTTTGCCAAAATGACTTCAGAGTGTTTAAGCAAGAAGTCAAGGGGCTGTTCAAACAAAGATTCAAACTCGGATGCTGCACATACCCGACTTCTAGAAGTTTCCAAATTTTGGAGTTGCTAGATATCGAAGTACCCAAGATTTGGAGTCGGCTAACGAAAAATATTGGAATAAGATATTCAGAAGAATATCATCAAATATTGTTAAAGATTATCAAGATGTCGTGATTAGCAAGAAGAAGATATGATAGGATTATCTAGATATCGGATATGATATATAAAGAATATTTAGGAGAATCTCCTAAATATTTGATTGAGAATCCTAACTGATTTGGGAACCTGCCGAGGAGTATAAATACAAAGCCAGTGCTTCTCCATCATTCAGTTATTTTTTGAGAAGTTTATACACGACCTACATTCAAGCCGAGGAGGAGGACGACTGACGGCTAGTTTTTCACACCAGAAAACTAACGTCGCTTAGACAGACTATTCAGTGTGCTGGCCATTCTTGGTCGTGGAACTACCGTTGCAAACAAATCACTGCCAACATCACGCATTTGGGAGAAGGCGTCAAAACTTCAGGAGAGGTTCTAGCAAAGGTCGGGAGAGAGTCTCAGACCTAACCACATGGGACAAGGGGGAACCGAGATCGCAAATCAAGGAAAAGAGTCATATAGACTAGGCTATTACAAATGGGAGTTATGTAAGAGTAAGTCAACTTGTAGCTCTAAACTCTTAACAAAAATTTGTTACCTTTTAGGGCGTTGGATAGCCCCTCCCCCCCATAGTAGGCTGGTTGTCGAATTTGAAAGTATATTACGCGTGTGTTCGTGTTTTTTATTCTTGGATACTATCTGCTAAGGTGTTCTAGTCTCTATAAGAACACACACCAGATCTGGTCTTGAAAAGACAATACAATTTCAATTGATATCAAAGTCGGCTCTCGACATACAGCGTGTGTTCCAGATTATGTCTAAGATGAATATGAAAGAGGGCAAAACACTAACAGCCCGTTGTTGCTTAAGGGGTCGAACTATGGCTATTGGTAATCTAAAATGAAGGCTTTTCTAAAGTCCCTTAATGAAAAGGCTTGGAAAGCAATGCTAGTTGGATGGACACCACCAACGATGGCCAATACAAAATGGAAGGTGGTACCTAAGCCTGAAGCACTGTGGACCGATGCGGACGAAAGGGTCGCTATAAGAAATTCAGAAGCTATGGATGCAATCTTCTCTAGAGTCGATGAGAATGTGTTCAAATTGATAACCACCTGTGAGGTTGCTAAGGAAGCATAACAGACAAAGTGAGGAACTCATGGATGCAGATGCTCACTATATAAAATTTGAGGATTTGAAAATGGAGGAAGAGATGATTACTGAGTTCAACACTAGAGTCCGAGATCTCTCTAATAAATTTGCACCACTGAGAAATCCCATAGAAGAACAGAGGCTGGCAAGCAAGATTCTAAGGTCACTGCCCCAAAGATTTGCTATAAAGGTGACCGCTGTTGAGGAAATGCAAGATATCACCAAAATGAAGCTTGATGAACTCGTGGGGTCACTCAGGACATATGAGATGTATCTTCCAGAAGATGTCCAACCTAAAAGAAGTAAGGGATTTGCGCTACAAGCTGACCTATCTGAAGAAAAAGGTGCGCCCGATGATATTATTAAACATCTGGCAATGATGGCCCCAAACTTTGACAGCCTGGTGAGAAAGCTTAAGATAAAAGGAACATCTCAAGGCGAGTCATCCTAAACCAACTCCCAAATCTGGAAGAAAGGAAACTTGCAAAGAAAGGGAAAGGTTGGAGAAAACAAGCAGGGGTTCTCAATTGAGAAAGGCAAAGGAATACAATACCGGGAATGCAAAGGATTCAGACACATCCAAGCTGAATGTGCCAATACTCTCAAAAAGAAGAAATCACTCACTGCTAACCTGAGCAACAACGAGTCTGAAGACGATGAAGAGGATGATGAGTCAAACAACTTTGTTGCTCTCCTTAGCATCCTTGTAGATGACAGTGAAAAGAGTGATAGGCAGTATTCCAGTGTCGATTCAGACCACTCAGCTAACGACTCGACCAATAGTGATGATGAAGAAATCACGGATGAATGCTTAGCTGAAACTTACAAGAAACTCTATCAATGATGATTAATTTAAACAAGAAGCTAAGTGAAACAGTGACAAATATGAAGGAAGAGAAAGAAAAACTTTGGCAGGAAGTTGAGGTTCTAGTGCTCAGAACGTCGAACACCAGGAAGAAGTCACTGCCTTGAAGCTCTAGATGATAGAAATAAAGGAGGAACGCTTGTCAATAGTTGCACAGAAGGTAGAAACTTCTAGGTATTGTATCATCATTAAAAAAAATAGATGGAGAAAGACAGGGACATGCATCCCAGAGGCATATAAGAGCTAAGGAGGAAACATGCGGACATGTGTCAAAAAGAGATACACCTTGGAAAAAGGTGGGAGCTCTGGAGTTATAAGTGGAGTCATAGAAAGACAACCACGTAGCTACCGTGGATGAGTTGAACCAGTTCAAAAGATTGGTGAAGAACTCTGGTTCGAAGAATATGGATGTCATACTAAAGTCACAAAGAGTCGGAGATGGACACAGAGGCCTCGATTTCACAAGAGGTAGCAGTTCAAGGAAGACAAACTTCATAAAGCCTGAACACAAGCCTGCACAGAGGATGAGGCAAGCCCTTGAGAAGCGTCACGTAAATCAAAGGATGAAGCTATCGGTGATTAACCGAGGGAGACCCAACACTGAGTGGAGGAGGGACACACGAACCTGCTAGTACTATTTCCAGTTGGAGCATATCAAAACAAGGTGTCGACTGTTCCTAGCTGAGCGCATGGCGATGGAAGCTAGAGCCACTCTTCGGATGAGACAGGTTTGGAGACCAAGAACAAGGGAGGGAGTGTATTTTGTTGCATTCAATTCATCTAGCCATATGAAGAAATGTCGCTAGTACTTCGACAGTGGATGTTCTGCTCACATAATAGGTAACCCTAATCACCTCACTCATATTAAACCTATAAACAAATGACAATTTTTTACTTTTGGAGATGACGAAAAGGGTCAGGTGATCGGCTGTGGGACATTGAACGTTTCGGGTCTACCTGAGCTCAAGGACATGCTTCTGGTAGATAAGTTAATGGTGAATTTGATAAGCATTAGTTTGTTGTGTGATGGAGGGCATCATATGAAATTCACTCATGATTCCTGTCGACTACTGGACAAGGATGGAGAAACACTGATGGAAGGAATTAGATCATCGAGCAACTGCTACTTGCTTGGTTGTGTTGGAACAGTACATAGACAGCCTGCCTAGTAAGCCATACTGATGAGATGGAGCTATGGGATAGATGCTCGAGGCACTTAAATCTAAAGACTCTTAAGAAGGTCTATGCAGAGGGTCTTATCTGAGGTTGGCCCAAGGTGAAGGGAGATCTAAACGTAGTTTGTGGTGAGTGCCAAATCGGAAAACAAACAAGGTCACACATCAGAAGACATATTAGATCAATACCAGCAGACCGCTGGAATTGATTCGCATGGACTTGATGGGACAAAATCAAGTAGTATGTTATGGAGGCAAAAGTATGTTCTGGTGAGTGTGTAGATGACTTCACAAGGTACACCTGGACAAAATATCTAGTGACAAGTCTGAAGCTGCTCAAGCTTTCATTGAACTGGTTACTCTGCTTCAGAGCAGAAGAGCAGACAAAGGAGCACAACTGGTGGCCATAAGAAGCGATCACAGTAGCGAATTCGAGAACAATACCTGCCCAAACTACTATTCTAAACATGGGCTAGCTCAAAAGCAAAATGGAGTGGTGTAATGCAAGAATCGCACAATCCAAGAGATGGCCCAAGTAATGTTGCTTGCAAAGAAGGTTCCCCCTCAAGTTCTGGTCTGAAACAATGAGCACTGCCTGTCACATCATCAATAGAGTCACGGTTTGAACAGGTACCGATAAGATCTGCTATGAGTTATGAAACGGGAAGAAACCAACCAGGTTCCCTTCAAGTTCTAGTTTGAAATATTTTCACATGTTTGGGAGCGAGTGTTACATTCTGATTGATCGGGAGTACACAGCGAAACTCGATCTGAAGAGCGATGCAGGAATGTTCCTGTCAATTTTATTGATAGTCGTGCCTATCGAGTGTTCAACCATTGCAATTGAATTGTGATGGAATCAATCAATGTGAAGGTGAAACACAAAGTAACTGATAAATGAGCATTAGGAGATGATGAAGGAAACAATGGAACACCGTCTGAAACTTTAACTCTGTCTCGATAGACTAAGGGAGATGAAGGTCCAGAGGGAGATCAAATTGAGGATGGGAATACTTCAGATCCCTCTTCAGATGGAGACACGACCACTCCTGACATGGCACATGATTCTGCACTAGTTTTACAACCTTCACAGAGAATTGGAAAGAATCATCCCATCACTTAAGTCATTGGAGAACCAACTGAAAAGATGACGACTCGTGGAAGATGATTAATTATCGATAATTGGCATCCTATTCATGCTTCCTATCCACTATAGAGCCAAAGAATATCAAAGAAGCTATCAAGGATGACTACTGGGTGATGGCCATGTAGGAAGATCTGGCAGAGTTCACAAGGAATGATGTTTGGGATCTTGTTCCGCGACATGAAGAAGTCAATATCATTGGAACAAAGTGGATCTTCAAAAACAAGTCTGATGAGAAGGGCAACATCACTAGAAACAAAGCCTGATTGGTTGCACATGGATACACTCATATAGAAGGCATCGACTTTAATGAGACCTTTGCACGTGTGGCACGTCTGGAGGCAATTAGATTATTACTTGCTCTGGCGTGTCACTTGAAGTTCAAAATGTTCCAAATGGACGTCAAAAGTGTGTTCCTGAATGATTTCCTAAATGAGGAGGTGTATGTGGCTCAACCACAGAAATTTGAAGACCCACTTATCTTACTCATGTGTACCGGTTGAAGAAGACCTTGTACGGACTAAAGCAAGTACCCAGAGCATGGCACGAGCGACTCACTGTGTTCCTCGTGGACCATGGCTATGTGAGAGGGGGAGTAGATAAGACCCTAGTTGTCAAACATAACTAGTTAGACTTCATCATTGCGCAAATTTATGTTGACGATATAGTGTTCGAGTCCATTACATCGGTTGGTGGACCAGTGTGTGGAATAGATGCAAAAGGAGTTCAAGATGAGCATGGTGGGAGAGATGGGTTACTTTCTTGCACTCCAAGTAAAATAGAAGGACGACGACATCTTTATTTCTCAAAGCAAGTATGCTAGGAACCTAATCAAGAAATTTGATCTGGAGAAGGCGAGACAGAAACGTACTCCAGCTGTAACCCACATAAAAGTCACCAAAGATGATGTTGGAACGAGTGTTGACCAGACAGTGTATAGAAGAATGATATGCAATTTCCTCTACCTGACGGCCAGCAGACCGGACTATGTAAAATAGTATGTGCAAGATACCAGTTAAATCCGAAGGAGAGCCATTTGCTGCAAGTAAAGAGGATCATCAAGTATGTCTGTGGAACCACTGATTATGGCATTTGGTACACCAAAGGCACCAGCTCATACTTGGTTGGTTACTGTGATGCTGACTGGGCAAGAAATGTTAAAGATCGGAAATGCACATCTGGTGGTTATTTTTTCTTAAGCGACAACTTGGTTTCTTGGTTCACTAAGAAGTAGAATAGTACTTCAGTGTCTACTGCTGAAGCGGAGTATATTGCCAACGGAAATTGATGCACTCGAATGCTATGGATGAAGCAGATGATGTCTGAATATTGAGTGGTACAGGAAGAGATGACTATGTACTGTGATAACATGAGCGCCATCAACTTATCCAAGAATCCAGGACGAAGCACATCGACATCAGATACCATTTCATTAGAGAGCTAGTAGAGAAGAAGATCATCACTTTGAAGCATGTGACGATGGACAAGCAGCTAAGAGACATATTCACTAAGCCATTGAACGCCATTCGATTCGAGACACTTAGATCCTCTCTGGGTCTATGTGTTGTTGACAACTAACTGTTCCAAGTAGAGGTCAGCCAGAAGTAGAACCCCAGCAAATAAGTTGGGCTGACCTATTGAGGGAGAGAGAGCTGGAATAGAGATGTAAGGATTGTTGGTACCTGACCAAGTTAAATTTCAAATTCATCCATGTTGAGGCGCTGGAGAAGTAAAGAAAGACGACGATGATTGGACCGATTTTTTCAGATGACGTGGCTCAGGGAGATTGAAAGGTAATTTTGGGAAGTTTAGAAGAAAGAATATTCAAAATCAAATATTCTGTCACTGTATCGCTCCAAAGTTTGAAGCATAGACGAAACCCTAGTTTGAAAAATCGTTCAAGCTACTGTCAAATAAGAACAATGGTGAACACTCACAAGAACGCCATAGACAACGCAGTCAAAGCTTCGACCAAACCAAAAACTGAGAAGAAGAAATCATCGAGTGGCCAGTGAATATCCACCTTTAGCAGAAGCAACAAAAGCCAGGATGACGAAGGAGAAGAAGGCTTCTCAAAAAGATGCTACACTGAGTGAGAAACCGAAGGAAGTGGCCAAAATGATGACGCATGGCATGATGGCAAAGACAAATTGATGGGAGGTGATGGTGATGTGTTGAAATCGAAGGAAGGGACTATGAAGAGTTTGCAACCAACCCATAAATGAACAACCTCTGGAGTTAGCAACGAAATTCCAAAGAAGAATAGAACCTCGGCAGAACAATCGCCTGATAAGGTAAATCCTAATCCTCAGACTACGGTTTCAATTTCTAATATTATTAGTTCTAGACCTGTTAAGGGCAAGGAGACTGAAACTGAGAATCGGAAGGGAGTAGAAACAAGGGTGGTAGTTGACGTGCAATTTTTAGTGCATTAGACTCTTAATAGTTCCAAACAATGATTAATGACATGAAAAGGTTATTTTCAAGGTTTTTAAAGACATTCCTAGGGTACTACTTCCCTCCTTGGTGCATTAGACTCTTAATAGGCTCAATTTCATGCAAGAACTAGTAATGTAATGATTAGATTAAGGCGTGCGACTATTAAACCAAATTCAATCTCTCGATGTTCTTATTTGATTTAAAGGAGAGGCACCTCGCACATGAGCTTCAATCGCTAGATGTTTTTAGCTCACGTCCTACTCAAGTTTCTCAATCATCAACGCTAGTTGAATGATTGATATCCAATGAGCGGTTTAAGAACAAGTCTATCTCAATGCCAAGATGAGTCACGCTAGTGATCATCACTTAGCAAGGGTGAATCTACTCTCATTCTAGAACTCTTAGTCTCATTCGCTAGAATATTCAACTTCAAATTCATATTTCTAGACCACCTATGCATTTTATCAAACACTTGGTGGGCATAGAGTTAACATATTATCCAAGTAGATTCACAACCATAACAAAAGCTTCATTCATACATGTAATCAATAGATGATAGAGTTTTACACACCAATGAAGTCCATAGACCCCTAGAAACTAAGGGAACTACTCACTACTCATGTTCATGGACAAACAATGATAGTGTTGTTACAAGGATGAAGAACAAAACAATAAGATGAGTAAGGAATTATGAGGAAGAATCTCCCTATATCCTTATAGTGCTTTCACTTGATGAGATGATCTTCAAAAACCCTTGAGCTCTCCAAAAACCCTCGATGGATTGCCCAAAAACTTAACCTTTCTATTTATAGCCCGAGAGTAAAAATCTCAACTTTCAGGCGGGACCCGGTCGGGTGAGATGGGGACCCGGTCAGGTGAGATGTTTATCCGAGCAGATGGCGCTAGAGACCCGGGCGGGTGCTGCAGGACTCGGGCGATTGTCGAGCTATCCGGGTGAAAGGGCAGCTGGGACCTGGTCGGGTGAGATGTTCATCCGAGCATGCAATAGTGGAGACCCGGGTGGGTGCTGCAGGACTCGGGCGAGCGCCTGATGACTCGGGTGGGTGCAGGTGTGACCCGATCGGCTGAGATTTGGCCTGATTTTCACCTGGCCGGTTGGAACCCAACTTTGTCACTTTTTGCTCCAAAAACTCGATTTTCTCCCGAGTTTTTGTGTTTAGGTCCTGAGCTCAATGGATGACTGCTTCTAGCCTGAAATGCAATAATAAGGTCAAATGGCATCGAATTAGCATCGGGAATGGACCAAAACTCTTCGTAAATGGGTATATAAATGAGTCGAGAATTTGACTCATCAGTAGTCTCAAAGATCGATGATATGGGTAAGTCTGTGGTTGTTGATGTTGTGAAAGAGGTCGAAATTGTTGAAGATGGGACAGTTGGTGTGAAAGAAGATCCTAAGCTATTGAAGGAGAAGCTTCGTGCCACAAGATTTATTCTGGAGAAAAAAGGACTGCAAAGAAAAGTTGTAGTTCATAAGAGAAGCTCACCCCGACTGTATGTTAATCGTTACTGCTCTATTAGAGGAAGAATGGTAGCTATGTCAGATTCTGAGAGTGATCGATTGGCTGTAAGTTCTTATAAAAGGAGTCAACAGAGTGATGAAGACTCTAATGAGGCTGGTGATACCCCAAAAAGGGTAAATGAAAAAGTGACTGAAGAAAAAGCTACTGGAGATGAACATGTTCCTACCACTAAGAAGAATGAGGTTCAAGAAGGTAAAGATTCAGAGGAATCAGAACCCTCAGAAGAGGACAACGAGCTCAACAAGATGTATAAGGAAATTGATGAAGTTATCCAAGATTTGCAGAAAGAAGCGTCTGATGATCAAGAAGAGGGAGGTTTTGATAAGCAGTAGATAAATTCAGAGGAGGAAGTATCTGGGAAAATTTCTGATGAAACCGCTTTACCAGAAGAGGTGGCACAGCCAGTTGATGAAGATGTGGAGATGCAAGAAGCACATCAGGAAAAGCCAGATGACGGTGATGATGAAGTTCAGGGGATTGTTCAGGACTTAATGCCTTTAGCTGAGCTTAGGGGTCGGCAATGGGCAGGGTAAGGGCAGGGTAAGACCATTTTCATTGACCCTATGAACAGTACAGGGCAGGGTAAGGGCAAGGTAGAGTAATTTTTCTAAGCCCGTACGGTACCCATGGGCAGGTTAATATTAGGGTAGGGTCGGGTAGGATAGAGTCGGGTCGGCTAGGTTAGGGTCAAGTAAGGCAAATTTAAGTATATTTTGAAAAAATTCATAATATGAATGAAAATAGTAGGATAAGACAGTGTAAGAGGGCAAGGTATGGTGTTAGGGTAGAAGGGTAGGGTAGGGTCTATTTTTTCATGACCCTTACTCTGCCTTAGGGTAGAAGGACAGGATACGTTAAGGTACGAGGATAGGACAGGGCAGGGTACAGGTCGGGCAGGGTAAGGGTAGCCTTAAGGGCATTTTGACCCTAGGGTCAAATGCCTACCCCTAGCTGAGCTTAAGAAGTCAGGAAACTGAAACTGAAGAAGAAGAAGGTCACTATACAAGCGACTGGCACAGAGGGGTGAACCGATCAATGCAGTTTTAGCACAAAGGCATGGGAGCAAGTGCGTCAAGGAAGAGAAAAAGAGCAACCCCATGCACTGTTCAAGGTGTCCCATCAGGCACTGTCAAAAATGGAGTATGGTTTGCCAATGAGGAAGCTGCAAAAAAGTGGAAGGCAGTTCCGAAAAAGAAAATCATTCCTGAGAGGAACCTAGATGAGAAAAAGTACAAAGGAAAGGAGGTAGTTGGTGAGAGAGGCTACTATGAACCTACCAAGTTAGTTTGGATAGCCAGAGACAAGCAGTTTGGAAAAGTGTATGTAAGACAAAGGAAGGTTAGGATTGATCTTGAAATCATCAATGTCTACTTTGCAATGGACGATCCACAAGAAGTGACAGAGGAAGAGAATTTTGATAAGACCACTAACTGCTTGACTGCTAGAGCATACCCCTATTGGGAAGACACTTCCATCCCGGTAGCTGATTTGACCACGTCTTATTCCAAATGTTCTTCATAGCCATAATGAACTGGAAGCCGACCTCTCACAGGACCAGTGTGAGCAAGGAGATGGGACAAATGACATACCACATCGAGAATAGAATGATAATCAACATGGGATGAATAATGTTCAATCAGATAGCTAATCACGCCACGTCCACCAAGTCTCTCCATCAAATAGACTTTCTGTCACTTATTATGAGCTGATAATCAATCAACATCATGATCTGAGACCAAGGCAGACTCACAGGTGCTCCACTGCAATTTGGGGTAGACCACAAGCACTTAAAAGGGAGATATAAGAATGATCTGAAGGCTCCGAGATTAAAGAGGAAGGGTGCTCTAGAGCAGTGTTTCAGAAATCGGCAGATTTCTTGAATCCAATCCGATTTTACCCAAATTGGGTGGCACCTTGGTGTCGATTAATCGGCGATTAATCGGTTCAGCCGGCGATTAATCGGTTCAGGCGGCGATTGATCGGTTCAGGCGGCGATTAATCGGTTCAGGCGGCGATTGATCGACGATTAATCGGTTCAGACGGCAATTAATCGGTTCGGACAGCTAAATGTTACAGATTAAACTTGGAGGACTTTATCGTAATAATTAGGATTTTTTATATCAAATTTGATTGTTTGGTTTGTTCATGATGTAGTATCAACTATCAAGTATGTATGGACTATGCACGATGTAGTTTTTATGTAGATTACTAGCAATAGTTTAGCATATTTAGCACTCATTGAGAGTAGTTTAGGCATGCACCCTATTTTCTTTTGATTACATGTCAACTAATGCATATATAGATAATATTTATGTAACTATTTTTCAATTATAAATATAAAAATATGATAAAAATAAAAAACTGATTAATCCCCGATTAATCCTCCAGCACCCTGTCCGCACGATTAGCGATTAGCTATTTCTGTAACTTTGCTCTAGAGTCATTTGTCTGGAGGACTAGGACTGGGTCGAGATCGCCAGCTGTTGATAAAGGAAGGATCCTGACCAAATTGGAGGACATGCAACAAGCCTTGCAGGAGAAAAAGAAGAGGCTCAACAAATTAATGCGTGATCTGTGATACCCCAATGATGATGAGGCGGATGAGGCTAAAGATGACACTTGCACTACTAAACTCGTACTATTAATGTTATGTTTTGTACTTTGTTATGTTAAACTATTCCTTTTTTATCCCACTTTGCCAATTTTGTGGCAAAAAGGGGGAGTAATTTTGAGGGTACACTTGTTCCACCTCTCAATCTTACTGAGTACGGTCTCTGAAGTCTACATAGCCAGATGAGAAGGTTTTGCCAAAAATGCCAAGGGGGAGATTTTTTTTTCTATGTGGCATGATGTTTGCAAAACGACTTCAGAGTGTTCAAGCAAGAATTCAAGGAGCTAATCAAACAAAAATTGGAACCCAGACGTAGCACAAACCTAACTGCTAGAAGTTTCCTTATTTCGGAGTTGCTAAATATCAAAGTCCAAGATTTGGAGTCGACAAACGAAAAGATTGGAACGATATATTCAAAAGAATATCATCAAGTATTGTTGAAGATTATCAAGATACCGTGATTAGCAAGAAAAATATGTCGGAGGATTATCTAGATATTAGATATGATATCTAGATCTCCTAAATATTTGATGGAGAATCCTAATTGATTTGGGAAGCTGCCGAGGAGTATAAATACACAGTCCGGGGATTCTCAATCATTCATTCATTTTTGGAGAAGTTGATACACGACCTACATTCAAGTCAAGGAGGAGGACGGCCGGCTAGTTTTTCACACCGAAAAAATAACGGCTCTTAGATAGACTATTTAATGTGCTGATCTGTCTTATCCGTGGAAAACCGAGCACACATATCACTTGCTCACTACCAGCATCACGTATTTAGAGAAGGCGTCAGAACTTCAGGAGAGGTTCTACCAAAGGTTGGGAGGGAGTCTTAGACCTAACCACAGGGGATCGAGGGGGAGCCGAGATCATAAATCAAAGAGAATAGTGTTAGAGGCTAGACTATTACAAATGGGAGTTGTGTAAGAGTGATTCCACTTGTAGCTCTAATCTCTTAATAAAGATTTGCTACCCTTTAGGGCGTAGGGAAGCCTCTATGAATAGGTTGATTGCCTAACTAGGAAGTATATTACATGTGCTCGTGTTCTTTATTCTCGGATATTATCTGCTAAGGTATTCCAGTCTCTATTATAACATACACCGGAAGAGTCTGAAGTACTCTCATCCTCCGCATGCACTCCCCCTGGACCTTCATCTTCTTTAATCCGGCGGGACAGAGTTGACGTGTAAGACGATGCTCCACTACTCTCTTCATAGTCGCTTGACACTTGTTTATCATTGACTTCGTCCTTCACCTTCACGTTGATAGATCCCATCACAGTTCTAGTGCGTTTATTGAATACCCAGTATGCACGACTATCAGTGGAATACCCAAGGAAGATTCCTTCATCGCTCTTCGGGTCAAGTTTATGTATGTACTCTCGATCATTTACGCACTCGCTCCCAAAGATGTGAAAGTATTTCATGGTTAGTTTCTTCCCCTTCCACAACTCATAATAGATTTATCCGTGCTTGTTCGAATAGTGACTCTGTTGATGATGTGGCAAGCAGTATTCATCGCCTCTGACCAGATATTGAGAGGAAGCTTCGTTGAATGCAACATTACTCTGGCCATCTCCTGGACTATGCTCCATCACTCTGTTCTACTATGGAGTAATAGGTGAAGCGAACTGATGAGCTGCTCCGTGTTCAGCACAATAGTCAACGAATGTGATGTTCTAAAATTCTCTATCGTGATCGCTTCTTATGGCCACCAGTCGTTCTCCTTTGCCCTCTCTTTCCCACTAAAGAAGAGTAGCTAGCTCAATGAACCTTAGAGCAGCTTCAGACTTGTCACACAGATATCTGGTTCAGGTGAACCTTGTGAGGGCATCCACGCACACTAGGACATACTTCTTCCCTCTGTAACTCTCAACATGCATTGGTCTCATCAAGTCCAAGTGCACCAGCTCAAGTGGTCGACTGGTATTGATCTAAGTAGTCTTCGGATGGGATTCCTTTGTTTGCTTTTGTAATCTGGCACTATCCACATACTACGTCCAGATCTCCCTTCCCTTTGGGCACCCTCGGATAAGACCCTCTGCAGAGACGGTTTAGGTGTCCCAAGCTCTATGCCACAGCTCCATCTCATCGGGTTGGCTTACTAGGCATGCAGTCTCAGCTACCATTTGACCAGTGCCTAGTAGGTAGCAGTTGTGCAACAAAACTTCTCTAGCGTTCGAGAAAGTTTTTAGTCGAGGCTTTGCCCTCTTTGACCATGAAAACGAAGCAATTTTTTGATGGGGCCTATTTTTTGCCCTCTTTTAACTCCACACTTAAAACTTGATAATATGTTCAAGAAATGTATGGAATGTGCGGGAAACAATCATAATGAGGCAGTAAATTAGAAGAAAAAAAACTCAAGTCACCAAGGAGCATACAAGAGGTCTAAGTTTTTCATAAATTTTTTTAAAAGTGCTTGCTAAAACTTAGTTCAAAGTATTTCAACGAAAATACTTAGAAAATTAGATAGACAAGAGATATCAATGATATTGATTCACAAGAATACTCATTCAAGGTACTAGGTCGGTTCTAACTTCAAGATCCAATAAAAATGAAAAGTAGGCTAGATTATATGGATTTAGAATTGATAATCACAAGCCTATGTAGTTAAAAACACTCATGAGATTGGGATAGAATACATAAATGCAAGAGTCCATTGTAAAAGGATAGGTATGACATAATATGAGTGAACTATACAACTACCCCACCCACACTTAAAATGTAGCTTAGTCCTTAAGCGCAAACAATAAAGAGTATAAGAATAAGGCGCATAGGAATCCCCTCGTTTGTAGATGTGCCCCACCAATAGAAAAGATGCAATTGTACTAAGCTTGATTATACATTATGCAAATAGCTTCTTTGATGACAAAAACACACGAAAAGTTAAAAGCACAAATGACATACATGGTCATGCAAAACACAAGTATGAGCAAGAGAGCATCACAAGTCACATGACAACATCATGGCATAAGTAACATAGAATTCAAACAAAGAAAGTAATTTACATCCTCCATCATGTGCACAAGGTGTCGTAAATGCCAAAAAAATGTGAAACTAGGGTCATAGCATTGTATAGCAAAATAATGATTTGTAGATAGGAGAATTCCAATGAGAATGTAATTGGGTTTTTGGGTGCTTTTTGTAACTGTTGTCAGGTCAATAAATTGTCTTGGACTAAAGATTCTAGGTTCGCCTCCTGAATAGCTGTTGCTTACGAGAGTTTCTGGAACAGAGGCCAAGCAGAAGAACCCACTTTAGAAGCACAAAATGACCTGGAATATAACTATTGAGACTTCCCGGGCTTCAGGTTGGGACACTGCAGAATAGTACGACTGGCCAGAATCTCACGTTTTTGCAAGAGACGAACAACATTTTCTATGCAATTCCTTTTGTAAGGAAGGTATTCGAAGAACTGACAGAAGACTGATTTTGCCCTTTCCCTGTCTCTTTTCTTGATAAGCAAGTTATCTAAAACTCTCAAATTAGGCAACCTGGCTATCAAAAACTCTCTGTAATGCTTTTCAAAGCATACTGGTGATGGATTGACAGGCATATACCTCACCCAGAAATTATTATTGGGTGAGAGATTCAACGAGGTAAGGACATCTGATGATGAAACTTCAATTTGAGGCCTCGTCGCATCATCCACAACCTGGAAAACATTTTACATAACGAGCTTCTTTCATTGTCAATAAAGTAGTATAAGGGGGCTGAAAGGAGCTTCATTTAGCAATTAGAGCAACGTGTCAGAGGCTTTTGCTACAACCTAAAACAGCCCATCATCCCTTAATGAAATAGCAAACATAATTGATAGTATGACTTGTACCTCATTGTATATGTCCGTTGGACGGTTGAACACAGTAGGCTCCTCGTTGAACAAACTCCCCAAACCGAATTCATGTTGATGACTCGAGAAATCTATCTCACTATCATCTGAGGAGTCGTATTGCATGCTTGGGGAATCACGACTCGACATGCCACCAGCAAACGAAATCAGATGATTTACTAGGCTGTGTACATTTTCATTTGCAGACTGCCAGCCCATGTCAGATGATGTGCTGGTAGAAGGCTGGGTCGATGATATGTTAAGATCCCTCCAATATTTGGATGCAGAACAAGGGCCCGTATCATTACAGCACATGCACTTCTGAAACCTGAGTTCTACTAAAGAGTGAAGCTTAGATAAGGCTGCAGCAGTTGTCCATAAGTTTGAAATTCTCGTTTCACACATTGATAGGGACATCAAGTTTGGCATGCATGCAAAACACTCTTCCTGGAAACTGATTAGCGAGGTACTGAAGTCCAAATTAAGAGTATGTAACCGCACAAACTCTCCAGTCAGCTTAATCTTTCGGAAATGAGAGTATTTCAGGTTCAGAGTTTCGCATGCCAAACCTCTATGAGATAGATCCCTGAATGTAGAGTTTTTAATAGATAAAGGAGTTAGGCCAATAATAGATGAGCATACTGGTAAGTGCTTCAGAGCAGCATTATTCACGTACCGTAAAAAGTTCTTCCCAAATGGCCAATCAAGCACATCCACTGTCTTCAACTTCCTACCTGCTGCGCGCATCAAAGACAGTGCATATTCACCTTTCAATGAGCATGAAGAAGTATTACTTATATTGACTGTAGCTATGTCAGATGCTTCGATATCCATTAAAAGGTTAAGAAGAGGATAGAAGTCAGCATCCTTTACACGATCTAGATGAATATCCAAGCTGCTTGTTTCTTTTCGCGATTTTTTATTTCTGGCCTGCACAATTGTGTTGGTAGAAAAATGTTAAGTAAAGTGCATAGACTATCATGATATCTAGTAACTGACAAAGATGTCCATTTCACTATGATTGAACTGGAATTTATCTGATTAGTTTGTTTAAGTCGGAAATTGACAAACAAATGGTTTTGTGGCCTAATCTGATATCTAATATTTGAGGCATTATGTGCACAAAAAGGCCTGGTTCGATGTTATAACACAAACCTTATGCAGGGCGCCTAACACCTCTTTATTATGTGGGATCATCTTTGTCTTGCAATAATCAAGGTACCTGAGGTTTTAAAGAAAATGTATGACATCAAGACGCGCAATCAACAAACATTCAGGTA
Source organism: Rhodiola kirilowii (assembly GCA_033675215.1). Lineage (NCBI taxonomy): Eukaryota > Viridiplantae > Streptophyta > Magnoliopsida > Saxifragales > Crassulaceae > Rhodiola > Rhodiola kirilowii. The sequence goes on along the minus strand of CM066193.1, from coordinate 3,036,192 downwards.
CTTTCAAAGAAAGTAAGATTCAAAACTATGAACAGATATAATATATCAAATCAGAACAGACTGTGACAAAAATGATGACCAAAACTACTAATTCAGCACCAACAAATCTTTACTTCAAGAAAAAAACAGTCAATAAGTTATTGACTATACGATACATGGTCCAAACAAACAATAAATAGGCTACAAAAACGGAAAGTAACAACACACATCGACCCAATCCTCTCCTGTCCTTGCCTCACTTCAGACAAATTTTTCAAGCAGTCATAAGTCATAACCTCAGACTCTAGGATCATTGGATCATGGCCAGACCATATCAAGGAATTCAATGACGCATCCATATCAATACTATGCTATATATCAGACATTGAAACCCAGTATAAAAAAAATTGCTTCCATTATTTTTCTGAATCAAGTCCATGAAATGCTCATCAACCAATGCGAAATATCAACCATTAATCCGAACCATATTAACTTCCTCAAACAGTTAAAAGACCAAATCAACCAACTTAATAAATTCGTAATAAATCCAACCAAACAAAATAATAATTAATCAAAAATCACCAAATTCAATTCACCTTAAGCAACACGAGTCATTAAATTAACCAAGCAAGATAAAAAGCAAAGCCTCTTCTTCCTCAACCACCCAAAATTCAAGAGAAAATCAGACAACATATTTCAAAATAAAAGAATAAAAAACACTCAATTACCTCATTTCCAGCATCGAACAAGTGATAGCCATATTGGAGACCGCTCAAATGATCAACACAAAAACCGTCGGCAAATCGCCTCAAATATTCAATTAACACCATGCGAATTTACGAATCGAAGATTCCGATTCAGGCGGGATTCTTCAGACACCTGCGCGGAATTCCCGGTCACGTTTACCGACGCTGAGGATGGACGGTCGGCTACGAAATCGAAAGACGAAGATGGAGACGGAGAAGCACCGAAAGAGAAAAGTAACGCTCAGTCGTCTCAGATTTTCTCTGTTGCGGGCTTATTGGGTTCGTTTGGGCCTGGTTGAAACGTGTATTCAGCTGGGCCTCCTAAAACAGCCCAATTAGGTTTCTATTCTGGCTTGCCGTCAATCACTCAATAAGGCAATGTAACAAGGTCCGATTAAGCTACGTCGTTTGGATGAAAAATATACAATTGACATTGTAGCGTGCCTTTATCGTTTAATAAAAAGTTATAACTAAAGGTAGGGATCGGTAATGGGTAGGGTTAGGGTAATTTTATTTCTAATGTACATGGTAAGGGTAGGTATGACCATTTTTCTATGCCCGCATGCTACTTATGGGCAAGGTTAGGGTAAGGCCAGTGGCGGATTCAGCATTTTTTTTGACCGGGGGCAAAAAAAAATTTCTTCAGAAGTGCTTTTGTCGCAATGGAGCTTTTTGAGGATTTTTTTTTTGTCAAATTCGCCTATGCAGGATTTGATACGGGTGAAAAACGAGTTATTGTTAATAAAATTTGATTTTTCTTTTAAGTGAGTTTTAATCTATATTGAACTCGACTAAAAGTGAACTGAAACTAAGTAAAAATTTTACATAATTAAGAGTATTATAATAAAATTAAAATTATTCTTGGATTATTGGGGGCATGGTATAAAAATCATTGGGGGCAAATGTTATAATTATTAATGCATTAAGCCAATTATCCTACTAAGATTGAGAAATTGAAAAAAATGAGTGGGGGCAGCTGCCCCCATTAGCTTCAATGTGGATCCGCCCATGGGTAAAGTTACATATGATCGGGTAGGGTAGAGTCCGATAGGGTAAATTTAAGTCTAATTTGATGGAAAAAATTATAATATGAATGAAAATAGTAGGGTAAGACAATGTATGATATGATAGGAAGGAAGTGCAAAAGATTAGGGTAGTAGGGCAGAGTATGATCTATTTTTTCGTGATTGTTACGTATTATCCTGCCTTAAATTTTATGGGCATTACACGTTAGGTTACGAGAATAGGACATGACAGGATACGAATCGGACATGGTAAGAATGATCCTATGTGAATTTTAATCCTAAAGTCAAATATTTACCCCTAACCCTAAGTAAAGGAAAAAATGCACTAAATGCACTAAATATGTGTGCATCGAGGACATTCGATACATTTCCGATGCAATTGAGCCGTCGTCAATACAAACATTTAATGTAATTTTTCAATAATTTAGGGATGTAAAATTTAATGATATTATTAAATATAATGCCATAAATGGATATGGAACCGTGGGTGAGGCACGTGCAAACGGCGTGATAAGGACTAGGGGTAGGCATTTGACCCTAGGGTCAAAATGCCCTTAGGGTCACCCTTATCCTGCCCGGCTCATACCCTGCCCTGCCCTATCCTCGTACCCTAATATACCCTGCCCTTCTACCCTAAGGCAGGGTAAGGGTCATGAAAAAATAGACCCTACCCTGCCCTCCTACCCTGCCCTTCTACCCTAACAGCATACCCTGCCCTCCTACCCTATCATACCCTATTTTACCCTACTATTTTCATTCATATTATAAATTTTTTTCTAAAATATGCTTAAATTTGCCTTACTTGACCCTATCCTACCCGACCCGGCCCTATCCTACCCGACCCTACCCTGATATTACCCTGCCCATGGGTACCCTACGGGCTTAGAAAAATTGCTCTACCCTGCCCTGTACTGTTCATAGGGTCAATGAAAATGGTCTTACCCTGCCCTTACCCTGCTCATTAGGGTAAGGGTGACCCTTACCCTGCCCATTGCCGACCCCTAATAAGGACAAGAAGATGCCATTTACATTCATACCGCTTTTTTGTGCCGCTTATGTGTCTCATGGCTTGGCTTTAAGCTTTGTCGTTTATAAATCAGATTATTGTCGTCCGAAGAAGAGAACGTGAACTGTCTGTCTGAAACATTCGGTACATAATTTGCAACTATTCGATCCAAAATTTGATCCGATATATTTTTAAAGCTTTTTTTAAGTTATTTGTTGCGATTATCAAAATAATATCATTTCAATAAAAACGATATCGTTTTGTTTAGAATAAAATATATAATAGAACGGAACTATGCCGTTTTGATATACGGAACTGCACCGAAATTTTTTTTCTTCTAGCTCATAAAAAAACCAAATACAGTACGAAACATAAAATATAACATAAATACTAAGATACGACAGCAAATGGATCGGCGGTACAAGTTGTCTGATTTAGGAGTGCAACTTGACGATGGATTAATGTCGTTGAAAAGACATAAGACTTGGTTATAAAGCGGATAACGCCAAATGCACCGAAAAATAGTGTTGATTTTATATGGGAAGCCGGTTAGGTTTGAGTTAACCAGACATAAAATTTCGAATAATGTGCCTGCATGCATGAACTCTAATCCATTCTCAAGGTTCAAGCTCATGGCTTTTATATGACACAATTGACCCAAGCACATGACATAATTATTTGGGACCTTACCGGTTGTTGGTGGGAATCGAAACATGGATTCCACACCCTTTAACATGACCTTATAAGTAACATGTTAATCATATGAGCTTCCCAAATAATTCCACGTCTCGATTAATCCCCGATTAATCTTTAAGGACCCTTTCGGCCCGACTAGCACCTAACACTTTTACAACCTTGGCCACAATTGTTAACTGAATGACGGTTTTACCTTTTACATCAAACCGATGAGCGGTTTAACCCATCGATCAATTTAAAACGATGTCAACGCTTCGGTTCAGTTCCAATTGCGCAGTTAATTTTTTTCTTATTCGAGGAAAATTAAATGTGATGTCATTATAAAGAATTCGATGTCTTTTCTATTTAAAGTTGGATTTATAACGTGAAATTATTATCAGTACATCAAAAGTTGCTTATGGTATTTTTGTTACTTCAACTGTTTTGTTTGGTACATAATTTAATGTTGATATGTCATTAATTAAACTCTAATCACTGGGTGAAGAAAAAAAAAGGTATGAATGACTCGTACTTTAATTAATAGAAAGTTTGTTAGATAATGTCTAATTCCACACCAAATGACTACACTATTCACAGTTTTTATTTTTATTTTAATGTAAACACATAGAAGCGCTAAAATGAGGTAGTGCTATAGTAAAGCGAGGCACGTGAGGCATGATCTCAGCCACACATTTAACCTCTGTGCATTTGTGGCGCGCCACGTGGTAAATAGTAAAATACACTACTTCGTAGTGTGAACGCAAATGGCGGCCCGTGCCACATGGCTTCGCCACATGCGTCCGATCAACTCAGTCAACGACTCGGATCGTGCCTCACTGCCTCATTCTTACAACACTGCCTCAGCTGAGCGCTCCCTTGTAAACACATAATCAAACATTTCATTTAATGAAAATAATATTCTTAAACCAAATCATATTGCAAATATGTATAATCCAGCTTCCAACGGATAGTTAATTGGGTGGACATATGGATGAGATGGGTGCGCTGGGTTGAGGACACGTGAATAGTGTGAGGACGTGAGGACAACCAACCACAACGCGCCACGTGCAGAGAATAGTGTCTTGCTTTTTACTATTTACTTTTTGCTTTTGATGGATTTTGGTAATGGGACACATGACGCGCCCACAAAGCACGAGAGTTTAGATATGTGGTGTGAGATGCAGGGGCGGATCTATAGGCAATGGAGTGGGGGCAGTTGCCCCCAGTGATTTTACCAAAATATTCTTAGTTTTAGTGTATTTTTCGAACATACCCCCACTGATATTTTCAATTTGCCCCCACTATATTTTTGATTGCAAATATAAAGCATTTAACATAGGAATTCAATAGTGACCCAAGGACCAAAGAGTCCAAGATAAGTCTAGCCCAAAGAATCCCAACTTGTGTTAAATTGGATAGGCTTACTTCCCCTTTTATAATCATTTGTGAACTAAAGACATGTATAGGAAGCAATGTGGGACAATATGACTTCACTTACTTTTTAACTTCTTTCTTCCTTCTTTGTAATATTTGCTTTTGTCCCACATTGGTTGTTCATTACAAAACTAATATGATGAATGAGTATATATAGAGGAACACTCACACTTCAAAATCCAATCCACTCAATCCAAAGAATTTTTATGGAATTATATAGGCTAAAGTCTATTATATTCTAGTAATTCATATTGAATAATTGAGTAGTATATTGAGTATTTAATCGAGTGTATCGTCTCGTTTGAAGCCCTATTGATTGGGTTGAATAGAGCTTCCGATTAGGTGTGAGTTATAGATTGAAAATCTCGTGTCAATTGTTTACATTTGCGCCTGACTGAAGAACTGAATTGCTTAAGTTGTATTGGTTAAAAGCAAAAGTGAACTGAGTAAAAACAAGAATCGATTAGCGTATTTAAAGATTAGCCGTTCTAAGCGTATTTAAAAATTAGTCTTTAACCGTTCTCTCCAGCTCACAACAGCAAAAAAAAATCGTTGTACAATGTTGCCCCCGGTCCCAATAAATCCTGGATCCGCCCCTGGTGAGATGTGTCCCTACATCCTCACACTATTCACGTATCCTAATTTGAGCGCTCCTCTGGATGAGATTATGCAACGTTACATGTTCGGGTCTCCGCTAAAGACTTTATAAGTTGAAATAATTTAACTTGTTAAAGTCTCACACTCAATTAAGGGTTTACCTAATGCGGCACTCAAAGAGCTTTAATAATATTGGTTTGATTATCGGTTTGAGCTAGCCTTCTAAGAGTGTGTTATTTTGACCTGAATTTATGATAAATTGAGTGGAACAGTTTGATTATATAAATAAGAAAACTAAATATGCAAACTTGACTTGGTAAGTTCACTTAAGTACTTGACTTCAACAATTAATATTTAACTACTTTGATAAATAAAAAAACAATTAATATTTAACTAAAAAAATGAGATATTTAGCCCAAAATTAGTACTTAGATACACATTATTGGCGAAAAAGGTGCGAGTCGAATTGACTTGCACTATTGACAAATTATGAAGATGTCAAGGGTTCGACTCCCTTGAGTAGCATATTTCTCCTCGATTTTGTGAGGAGTGTTATTCGTCTCCGTGGACACTTAAGCTAGTGGGTTTCAAGCTTCGATGGGCTCCAATAGTCGAATATTACATGTATCCGATAAGAAAAATTCTTACAGTATAAAATATGTATAATATGTATTCCAATTGTAATTGAAATGTATGAGATGTAAAAATTCACTATAAAAAAAAAATACACATCATTCAATTGAAACTGGAATTCTCAAACTTTTAAATTTAGAAGAATATAAACGACCATGAATCGGGAAAAAAAACGACCAAATTTTCAATTAATGTTAGTTAATTTAAATAAGTATCGTTATCATATCCGATATTATTATTCGGCTTTCTAAACAATGTACAAATTTTCCCTTTAAAAAAAAAAAAATCATTCAGACAAGGATTCTGAGCGCTCAAATTACTACGTTCGTCTCCAGCGGGCCTCACCACATTCGCGTTTTTAATCGATTTCACGCGCCTGACGTCACTCGTCTACCTCACGCGGTCACGCCTTTCGTTCTTCACTTCGTCTGACTTCTGGTTATATATCCCAATCGCTTCTTCGCCATTGTCATCTCTCTCCTCAAGCTTTGTTCCATTTCCTCTGCTTTCAGGTTCTAACCGCTTGTCCTTTTTCTCTTCGTCGCTTCTGCTCCCACTTTTCACCTGCTCTGAATCGCCACTGAGATTTCGCACTTCTCCACTGTTGGCTGGCTGTTGCAGAATCCAGCTGTCTGTAACTGCTTTTGCTGAAAATGCGTGATGCTTTGTTTGTTGGTTAGTGTGTGTCTGAGTTGCGACTGAAACCGAGTTTCTGAGGAGCGAGCGTCTACTGGAGATTTGAGAGGTGAGTTGAGGTTTTTCGAAATGGAGAGGAAGCAAGGATTCTTCTCGGCACTGAAGGACGACGTGGTCCGCGGACTTTCGCCCTCGCGGACGCGGAGCAGAAGGAGTCCGGCGCCGAGCCGGTCGCCGATGTCGGGTTTGTTAACCAGGCGAAAGGGAAGCGGTCATGGAGAGTATGGTGACAAGTCTGGAACGAGATCCGATAATCTGAGGCCGGTTGGCGAGACGTTAGCGCCGTTGATGGAAGGTCCGGATACTGACTGTGGAGAAATTTGGAATTCGAAACGGAGTGGGTTGGGCAATTGGATGAATAGGCAGCTGTCCAGGACTCCTTCCATTTCTACGAATTTGAAGCAGAGTTCTGATCTCAGGTTGCTTTTAGGTGTTATGGGTGCTCCGCTTGCTCCGGTTCATGTGAGCTGTACTGATCATTTGCCTCATCTCAGCATCAAGGACACGCCCATTGTAAGCTCTATTCATACTTGATTTCATCAAATTGAGGCATGATTTAATTAGGTAATGGAATTGCTTGCGTGGTGAATTTCTGAAAGTGGTTTGATATGAAGGGCAATGGCATCTAGTCATAAATACATGTTTCACAGATCCAGCACGAGCACGAGCTAATAGTTTGTGATGTTTTGAGGGGTATTTGGTGCGTGCATTATTGTTATTTAATGGAAGTGTAGCTCATGGCATTAATGGTGGGATGAGGTTGTATCGAGTTTTATTGTGTCCTATACATGGGTAAGCTAATAGTATTTTGATTTATATGGTGCAGGAAACTTCATCGGCACACTACATTCTACAGCAATATACTGCTGCTTGTGGAGGACAAAAACTTCAGAACTCCATTAAAAATTCATATGCTATGGGGAAAATTAAGATGATAGCTTCAGAGTTTGAGACATCTAAAAAGGTGACGAAGAATAGGAATGGGCCTAGAGATGCAGAAACAGGTGGATTTGTCCTCTGGCAGATGAATCCAGACATGTGGTATGTTGAGCTTGCTGTAAGGGGCAGTAAGGTTCATGCAGGCTGCAATGGTAAGCTTGTGTGGAGGCATACTCCTTGGCTGGGTTCCCACACCGCTAAAGGGCCTGTTAGGCCTCTTCGCCGTGCACTTCAGGTTACATACCCTTTATAGATTTGGTATTTCAACTCATGGTTTTGAATATTTTTTGTGCCTGTTGAGTAATCGTTTGTTTTTCCATGGTTTCTTATATTATTAGGGGCTTGATCCAAGAACTACTGCCAGCATGTTTGCTGGCGCGAGGTGCATAGGTGAGAAGAAGATCAATGGACAGGACTGTTTTATCCTCAAGCTCTGTGCTGATCCTCAGACACTGAAAGCTCGGAGTGAATTCCCTGCAGAGATTATCAGGCACGTCCTGTTTGGGTACTTTAGTCAGAAGACTGGACTTTTGGTTTACATGGAGGACTCGCATTTGACTCGAATTCAATCAAATGGTGGTGATGCTGTTTACTGGGAGACCACAATTAATTCATATCTGGATGATTACAAACCTGTCGAAGGAATTAAAATTGCCCACTCAGGCCGTTCGGCTGTCACCCTTTTCAGGTTTGGTGAGACGGCAATGAGCCACTCAAAAACAAGAATGGAAGAAGCTTGGACAATCGAAGAGGTTGCATTTAATGTTCCAGGTTTGTCCTTAGATTGTTTCATTCCTCCGGCGGATCTGAGATCTAGTTCAGTTGGCGAGTCTTGTGAGCTATCACATGATGAAAGGGGGAAGGGACTGGTTGCTTTGGCTGCTCATCGTGCCAAAGTTGTGGCACTCCCGAAAGAACACAACATCAACAGTGACAACTCATGGACGATGAAACTGTTACAGAAGTAGGAGGACTGGAATGCTGTTTATATTGGTAGCTAGTTTGGTTGACTAATTTCAGAAGGAATATAATAGGAAGAAGGAAGCGAGTCCATTAATGAAACATCGGGACGTTGAAACTTGTAAGTAGCTCATCTCAATGTAAATGGAGGAACAGCCTTTATGCAGACCCACAAGGGAGCTCTTATAATTCCAGCTAACGTTGGAGCAAATGGAGGTTTGTTTTTAGTTTACCTTCCATGGTGAACGAAGGGGTGAAGCTTGAGTATGGCTGATCTATAAGCCTTAAATGATTAACTGATTCTCCTATCAAGGTGTTGAAGCAAAATCCATATCTATTGGCCATACCATTTTATAATATACTCCTATTGTTTTAATTGTTAGGTATTCGTGTCTTTGAAATTGTGTTTTTGCTTAGAATCTTTTTTTTTCTGGTTGTCAGAAGGCGACGGAATCTGTTAGGATATGAGGATAGAACATGAAATATAATGTCTTTGTTTTTTTCTTGTGTTGTGTTTTTCTTTCGTCCTTAAAATGTAACCATAACATCTGATCCAGGATTCAGATTTTGTCAATGCCTGGGAATTATCCAGTCACTTGACTAAAATTGTCATCCTTACATGTATTCTTGGAACTATTGTACTGCTCTTCTGGGGTATTTATGACTGGATCGTGCATTTTCACATCAGTCTTTCTCAGCTCCTAAAAAAAATGGTCCCTATATCCAAACTGCAGTGTCCACTGATTATCCTAATCCAATGGGGCAAGAATGAACTCTCTTGTAACGTCCTTTTTCTCTATGTTTATCGTAACTTCATATTCATATACATGCTTGATCAACGTTTAACTGTGCTATTTTCGATAGATACATCTTGGGAGGATTGCCAGCTAAAAGTTAAATGGATGCGCAGCAATAACGCTGCTTTATGCTTTCCACACTTGCCCCAACTGAGTTATTTCTACCAACAGCTGTGAGTGTTTTTTACTCTTAGTAATGTATCTGCAAGTCATTCAATGATCTATTAGTTAAATCATCAGTAAACATTAGAATAAGAGTATGTCGTGGTACTTTATCTCTGGTCTAAGTTGTACTGTAAATTGTAGAAATGTTATCTTAATCAAGATCAACTGATGGCGGGGTAGTTGAGGTCTAATATTTTTATAGATATTTGTAAGACCCTTTACATGTGTAAGCATCATTGCAACTATACTATGCGTTTAAAGCCATTATCGATTATCCTGATCCTTCCAATATAAACTCCCTCCACCATGCCAGTTCACTATCATCTCTTTAATTTTCTCCTCCCAAGTTCCAGCTTGCATTGTCCTCTTCTTGCAAACCTTATTACCTTCTCCTTTAAAACATTTGCTGACAATATTTTTTCTATTCCCACAAACCTCGCTTTCTGTAAAACTTGAATGGAAATTGTCTAGATTCATTTATTATTACAGTTATGAAATTGCCGATGGCCTAAGCTTCATCCAAAGCTATGACATGTCGTGGGCCAAGTTTTGCATCACCATTATGAGGCTCCTGCATATTCAAATTCACTCATTGATGATGATAGAGTTGCACACGCAGAAAAGTAAAATGCTTTGTTAACTTATTCTCTTACGGAAAAGGTCTCAATCTCAACTCTCAAGTAGCATCTTTATCATCCACCAATGCATTGATTTTTAGAGTGGTGGGCATCTCAGTGGATGCACACGTTTATTAGTTATTACTACTGCTTAAGTTATAGAGTAAGCGTTGTAATTATTATGTGAAGAAATTTAGAAAATACAAAACAAAAATGAGTTTTCCCCAGTTTATAACCACTAGGTACTGGTACTGTCAAGAAAATTCAATTCTTGTTTATGACATTGACAAGGTCATCTGTATTTACAACTCTGAATTTAAACATTGCAGGAAGGGGTTGAGTGCACATGGCTGTGGTCATACTGAGTTGCAGGCACCAGATTTATGTTCCTTCTCATCAGTCACTCCAGTAAAGCGATGATATCCAGTTGTTTCTCTCAGAGTCTAGAAGTATACCAAGTCCTGCAAAATATTTGACATCTTGCTATTTTTACAGGTAAGATGCTCTCTTTCCCAGTTTTTAAATTCAGTGAGATCCCAGACACTTGGGATTTTTCAACCGCTTAAAGCACGTTCTCATGATTAGCACACCCTCATGTTTTATTTGGCAAATGAGGCCAATGGTTATATGATTGCTGCATAATTATTGATTCCTAGGCCAGTTCACCAACTGGGGCTTGACCGTCAGGTGGCCAGTGTTTGAATTTGAACTGTATTCCATCAAACTATCAAACTTAGCCATCCCTGCTGGCATTGAATTCAAGTATGTATGTGTGGTGTGGACATGTTTTTAGTGTGCTCTTTTAAGTTTAAATACTATAAAGATTTAATCAAAAAAAAATACTATAAAGATTTAATAAAAAAAATACTATAAAGATTACAATGACCCCGGGGAAGGGCAATGCAATCCCTTAGTTTATCTTTATTATGCCACTCTTACACCTTTTAATTCACCAAAACTTGACATAAACAAAAACATTTAGTACCAAGTGCCAACCCCAAATACCAAGATTTTAAGGAAGTGTTTGTTTATATGGCAGGCCATATGTTGTGTGACTTGCGTCACTCAATTCTATCTCAATATGAATCGAATCCAGGAGCTGAGGCATTGACAATACCTCAATCAACAGCAACAGGCCACCGCGGCATTGGCCATTGGCGGTTCGGATTCAAATTTCATTCAAATAAAATTTTAATCCAGTTTTAACGCAAAAGCTGGAATCGATTTGCACTACAAGTACAATATGAATTCCAGTAGGTAACGAGGCAAAGAGATTAGCCCAGTGGAAAGATGTCCCCCTATGCCCAAAGTGGTCAGAGTTCAAGTACTCATCAACTCAAAATAACTCACTAATCCCATCAAAAAAAATTTCCAGTAGGTAGGTTTTTTTATTATTGGGCTGACAGTAGGGCTTTATTTAAACAAAAGGCCCATTAAAGGCAGAAGCCCAATTACCAGTCGACCGAACAAAGCCACTTCTGGCGTCTCGTTATCTTCTTCATCCTCCACGCTAATCTCCTCGTCATTTGTGAGCTGTACCCATTTTGAATTTTTCCAGAGCGAAAATGGCGATGTCGATTGGAGTTTCAGGCACGAGACTTGTCTCCACAGAGACAGCTTCCTTCCCATCTTTCCGAACCTTATTCTCTCCGCCATCGAGCGTCGCTGTCGCTCGTCCTGACCAGCGTGCAATCCGACTAGCGATATCGGCAACGGCCGCGAAGACTTCGGCAGCTTCCGGAAAGCGCGAGCCGAGGGGAATCACCAAGCCGAAGCGCGTCTCGCCTGAAATGCAAGCGTTTCTCGGCGTTGAGGAGATTCCGCGTACTCAGGCTCTGAAGGAGATTTGGGCTTACATCAAGCAGCATGACCTTCAGGTATGCGTTTTTAGCTAGTTTTTTTTTGAATTTCTTTATTTAGCTTTGTGTTTGTTGGATGAAATTGTGTTACTAATCTGAATGGAGAGCCGCTCTAGGGTTTTAGGGTTTTAGAAGTGGATAAGGTTTTGGCAGGAAGTGGACTAGTCTGCTGCAAGCCTCTGAATGTCTTTATGTTATTTAAGCTTTGATTAGAGATCAGTGAATCCGTCTTTGAATGTTTACTTTGCTGTAGTATGTTGCAAGCCACATATATTAATTAAATGCCGCATACGGAATCTTGTGCCCGAGTTTTTTTCATGCTATTTATGCCTCCGGCCATAGGTAGCATCTCCATCGAGTCGTCTTGATTTTTTTTCATGGACTAGTCTTGATTTTGTGTTAATTAACAACTGTTCTTTTGCTCCAAAATATATATGATTCCTTTATCTCCTTATGGTTTGTTCATCTTTTTGTTGTAGTTCGCTCTGCTAGATGCTGTATGCAAATGTTCTTGTGTATCTGCTTCTGGTCTCAGTTGCTTGTCATTCTGTACTGAATTGTTTACCTTATGTCAATTGATTCCAATTCTTGTTTCATCATTTCGTGACTTGACTTGCTTGTCATTCAGTACTGAATTGTTTACCTTATGTCAATTGATTCCAATTCTAGTTTCATCGTTTCGTGACTTGACTTGCTTATTCCTCTTGTATCCTAAACCCAGGATCCCCAAAACAAGAAGGTAATCATCTGCGACCAGAAGCTGAAGACCATCTTTGCTGACAAGGACCGTGTTGGATTCCTCGAGATTGCTGGACTCATCAGCCCGCACTTCCTCTGAACTTGAATGTCACTTTTTTGCTTAACACTGTGTCATTTTATCCTACGAGGCACTTCGACCCATCTTCCTTTACATTCTACTCGAACTAGTAGCACCTTCAGCAGAAAAACTCTTAGTAGTTAAACTAGTTTCTTTTTGGGAACAAAAATGTATAACCATGTCAAACTTTGTTATCCAGATTATCAAGTTCCATAAATAGCTTGTGCATCTATTTGCCGTCTCCTTATTCTCAATTTGAACTGAATTTTAGGGTCAGGTTCGGGTGAGAACCACCATTTAAGTTGAGAACTGAGAACCGACGAACTTTAGACTTTTTTTTCATGAACCGTGATTTTTAGGCTCGCGGTGAACTAACAAAGTTCATGACAAAGAGCCTAAAGTTCGTCTGTTTTCAACTTAGATGATGATTCTCATTTGATCCGCTCCCTTAATTTTAAATTTAATAATTAAAATTAAGTAACTTTATATCACCGGACAAGTGATTTATGCTCGATTCATATACCAATAGATTTCAAAATCTCCTGGTACAGAGATGAGCGCCAGCACCGCCGTAGCAGACGCCGTCTGGAAGGAGATCGAGTCTTCGCGTTCCGGTAATCCTCTCCAACTCCCTTCACTTTCAACTTTCAATTCGCCGATCGCCGTTCCGAATTCTGATCTCATTCACCTGCTGGATTTCAGTCACAAACGATCAGCTCTCGGTGTAAGCTTTCCAATCCAATCCCTAAAACGCTTTCTCTCTTCCTGTAAATCGACGCGACTAGTGATTTTGACGCATTAATCCGCGATGCAGACTGCATTTCTTGTTCGGGAAGAACATGGAGCGCGCGGCGAGGATCGTCGATCAGGGAGGCGTCAAGAGGATTTCCGGTGAGTTGACCGGGCGCTGCATTTTTCAAGTTGTCGGAGAATCGAAGCGGAAGGAGGAGTATTACTGCTTTCCTGAGCATTACTGCGCTTGTTACTCGTTCTTTTACGATATTGTTAGTAGAGGAGAGCAGTTGTGTGTAAGTTCCCAAACTCAACCTTCTTTTAGGGTTTCTGAAATCTTTTCGGATGCGTTGTGGTTGTTAACATGTGGTGTTGCAGTGCAAGCATCAGCTGGCGGCGAGGCTGGCTGCAGCTGTTAGTGCCTGCGTGGAGGTGAAGGTCTCCGATGAGCAGCTGGCGCTTTTGCTTTCCCATCTCTGATGTGATCTCAGCTGTGGCCAAACATGGCTGTATGACTTGTAAGTATAACTTGGGGCTTTTGTGGAACGTATTTTCTTCCATTTAATGAAACCTGTTTTCTACAACGAAGTATGTCACTGCTGGAAACTATGTCTAGTATTTTACAACAAGTATGCCACTGCTGGTAACAATGTCTAGTATTTTACACAAGATGATTCTCAGTGGTGTCTTTAGGCCCCTCGGTAACCAAGACAGAGATTGATCCGTCAGCTCATGCATGGTTTTACTGAATAGTTTCACTTCATTGTAAGCCTTGATCTAATACTTCACATCGAGATCGTGTATTGGGTACATAGAGTGGTTAAAAGTCTTCTCGCCGTAGATATCAACAGCCTGTGAACAACAACAAAAAAACAAAAAGAAGCGACATTAGCTAAAAATGAATACTGAACAAGGCGAATTTGGGGAACTTTTTGAATCTCTTATTATCAGACTTTGTCTGGGCTGGTCTTTGTTTCTAGTTTTTTTTTTTGATAAAGGTCTTTGTTTCTAGTTGGTTAGAAGCAGAAGTGTAAACTGTAAAGAGATGAAGATTTTGCGAAAGTACAAGGACGCACCTATATAAGCTTCAGCCTCATGTAGATTTTAATCTTCAAAAAAATGGTGGACAAGTCCGAGCTTTTGAGGTATAGCCTACAATGCACATTGTCTGCCCTCAGTCATCTAGTGCATGGACATCATCATACAACAGATGTATTCATTGTTGGGATACGAAGCTTTGGGTTAAAGAGACCTTTGGAGTTTCACTTTATGGAAGGACTCCACTGTTTTTCTCTCCAGTTTGAACTGAAGAATAATACCTAAATATTGCCCGATCAGGAAGGATAAACTCTATAGCCACTTATTCTCCATCCGCTCTATTAACCTATTTTGCTCATCTCTAGCAATATGTGGATCAAGCTCTCGGAGACTGGCAATGAATGCGCTTGCCTCATCTTTTCGTTTCAGTTTACAGTACCAGTCCACAATGGAGTTATATGTGTTCCTATTCGGTTGAATCCTCTGCTTGATCATATAACGCACCACATCTATAGCCTCCACAAACATTGAGTTTGCAGCGTAGCTTGCCACAAAGGTGTTATAAGTTACAACATCCGGGCTGAGCCCAGCTTCTCGCATATCAGACAGCACACGAGAAGCTTCCCTCATCTTACCGTTCCTACAATACGCAAAAATCACAGTGTTGTAAGATATATTATCGGGTTTCATCCCCTTGGCCAAAATTTCCTTAAGTACTTCCTCGGATCTTTCATAATTTTCCGAGCGCCCGTACATGTACATCAAGCTGTTATAAGTGGTCAAGCTTGGAGTAAACCCGCTTTCCTTCATGTAAATTATTATCTCATTTGCTTTGGCAACCATTTGCTTCCTGCCATATATGGATACCATGGCGTTTAGGGTGGTTATATCCGGAGACATTCCTTTTCTTCTCAGCTCCAAGAATGCTCGTTCAGTTTCCGGGAGAAGATCACTCTTGCTATTTACCAATACAAGTGTCTTCAGTAACACAACATGCGGCTCAATAACATTGGAATATATTTCTTCCGACAAGGCTTTCATCCTCCCGATTTCTCTTCCATTGGCATATGCATGAAGCAGAGATGAATACGTCAGCTCATTTGGTTTACATCGCCCATCCTTCATCTCAGCAAGTACTTTCTCCGACTGTTCCCAGAGCCCTCCCCTAGCCAATGCAGCTAATACAGCATTGTAGGTTGAAAGATCAGGAGTCACACCAGCTTCAAGCATTCGCTTATAAACAGCCATGGCCTGATCAAATGAGCCGCATCTGCTATAAGCACTGATTAAGGTATTGAACGTGTCTCGCTCAGGCACAAACCCCGCCCTCTTCATCTCCCTGAACACTCCCGAAACTTCAGAATCCATCCCGTTTTGCCCAAAAACCGCCAACAGCGTGTTCCATGTAACTATATCAGGTGTGCACTGACAAGCCTTGATCTCCTCAAAAACTTTCATCATTTCCGCAAACTTCCCCCTATTCCCGTGCATCTTAATCAGCGCATTGAAAGTGCACATATTCGGTTTGCAGCCAGCATCTCTCATCTCCTGAAATATCCTCATGGCAGACTCATCCTTACCGTTCTTCTCAAACCCCGACAAGAGAGTCGTGTAAGTGAAAACGTCGGGTTTCATACCCTTCCCTGCCATCAAATTCTTGAGCTCCACAGCCTCGTCTAAAAGCCCATCTCTAGCACAAGCAGATATCAACGTATTATACGTCACAATACTCGGCATAAACCCATTAACCTCCATATCCTTCAACACCTCCTTAGCCTCCCTCGGCCTCCGACTCTTCCCATACACATCCAACAACGCATTATAAGTCACCTTATCCGGACTAAACCCCACATCCTTCATCTCCTCAAACACCATTTTCGCCTCCTCATAAAGCGACCCGCGCTTACAACAATTTATCAACGTATTATACGTATAAGAATCCGGATGAATCCCTTCACTCTTCATCTCCTCCACCAGCCCCAAAATCCTCCGCCACGGCATCCCCATCTTCCCATACACATTCAAAATCACATTATAAGTTATCAAAGTCGGCTTAATCCCCTCTTCCAACATCCTCTCAAACACCGCCACCGCCTCCCGAAACCTGCCATTGTTAGCACAAGCAGTTATCATACTAGTGTAAGCATAGACATCCACAACAATCCCATCTTTCTCAAGCTCCTTCAACATCGCCGCAGCCTCCGAAACCTTCCCATTCTTCCCCAACATATTAACAACAACAGCTATAACCGAGCCGGTTATAAGCATTGCTCCTCCTCTCCTACTCCTCACCCAATCCACCACCTTCATCACAACATCACATTTTTTGTAAAACCCTAATCCCTTAATTACACTCAAAAGCTCCAAGCTTAGAGAATTGCTGCAGGTTTCATCAATCTCATGCTCAGCTGAGATGAACTGCTGCAAAATGTCATCTATGGTGGAGATGTTGAATTCAGGGCTGAGAAGAGTTTTGAGGACGAGCTCGCCGGCGGGGGAGAGGGTGGCGGAGTGGGACCAGGGTTTGCCTCTGTTGGGGTCATGAAGCTTGCCAATTCTTGTTCTGGGTTTGCGGTGGATTGGAGATGGGGTTTGGGGTTTAGAGTTTTGGCGGTGGTGGTGGAGGAGGTCGGTGAGGATTGGGGCTATGGGCGGAGGTGGCGGCGGAAGTGGGAGGTGGTGGGTGGGAAAGAGGGGTTTGGAGGGTGGTGGGTTTGGGAGGAGGAGAGGGAGAGGCAGCTTCTCCGCCATAGCCAGATTTTTGGTATTTTAGGTTGAATTTGCTGAAATAAAGTAAGGCTTGATATTAATCATGGACATCCTATTTCAATAAAATCACTTTTTTTAATTGAAATTTACACAAAATTAATTGGATTCAAAAACTATAATTTAACTGAATTGAATTTTAATATAGTATATTTTAAAACGGCCTAAGGTAAATATGTTTTTTTATGGGTATTGGGTAAGGTAAATATGTTTAAACAACGAAAATTTTAAAATGAAACAAAATGATAGGAGACGACAAGAAGATAGCTGCTCTCTTGTATTTTCTTCAAGTGAAAAACACAATGGCTGCTCGGTACTTAAAAAATGTCTTTCACTAGACTGTAAAATAACACTATACCATGTATCTAACAAGTTCACTTTTTTGATACAGGCTCAAAGCCATGAAAGGCAACAGAGAAGCTAAAAACTGGACAAAAAGATCAATACAAGAAACGCATCCAAACTGCTCAGATCTGTTCATCCGATCCCTCCGCGTGGATAGCGAAACAACAGCATCGTAGACTTCTCGCCTGATCTTACCGGCATCATGCTAATGACAAATTTCCGACCAATGCCATCTTCATAGGGCCTTATCAAACAGGAACATGATGCTCAACACACTATCCTTGCTACCTGGCACAAGGACAGCCACCATAACCCTCCAGTTGCCAACAGCCAGCAACGGAGGAAATAAAAACAGTCAGGCCTGTAGAAACCAGCAGTGAAGTCCGATCGGATGATGGAGCGAAGACGATCGGAATGAGAAATCAACGAGCTAGGGTTTCGGATTGGATTTGGGGAAGAACAGGCGGCAAAATTAAACGCTTGTATTTTTCATTATTGAATAAAGGAAATACAGTTCAGTATTTATACTGAAAGAATAATTACTATCGACCCCCTGAAGTAATCCATAATACAAGAGGTCCTATAAGAATGCATATTGTCAATACCCCCTCAAGTTGGGGAGTGTAAGAAGTTGCTTACCCCCAACTTGGAGGAGAGATAATTCCGTTGGTCGAACGAGAGAGGTTTTGTGAACAAATCAGCAGGTTGTTCGACCGTGGAGATGGACGCCGGGAAGAGAAATCCGTTGTTGACATGATGTCGAACAAAGTGACAGTCAATCTCGACATGCTTTGTTCGCTCATGGAAGACGGGATTCCTAGCGATGTGGAGAGCCGCTTGGTTGTCGCAATAGGCGTAGATAGGGTTTTCGATCGAAACCCCCAAATCGGTCAACAATCGAACGAGCCAGAGTGCCTCCCCACACGCACCTGCAAGGGCACGGTATTCAGACTCAGCCAAAGACCGAGCGACTACCACTTGCTTCTTGGTTTTCCACGAGATGAGAGACTTGCCTAACATCATGCAATAACCGATCACAGATCGGCGGGTAAGGGGACAACTGGCCCAGTCGGCATCACAGTATGCGACAAGACGAAGGTCATTATTGGATGGAAACATGAGACCCTGAGCCGGTGCCATTTTGATATAGCGAAGAACTCTGTGTGCAGCCTTCAGATGATCCTCAGTCGGAGCTTGCATAAATGACTCAAGATGTGGACAGGAAAGGCCAAATCTGGACGTGTGATGGTAATGTATATCAGACGACCCACAAGGCGACGGTAAATGGCAGCATCAGGGATTAAAGGGGCAGAGGAGAGTGCTGAATTGTGTTTGGATTCCATTGGCGTTTTCATGGGTTTGCAGTCCAAGAAGTTGTAATCAGTGAGCAGGTCTAATGCATACTTGCGCTGATTAAGAAAGATGCCATCTGTGGAGCGAGCAACTTCAAGTCCAAGGAAATATTTCAGAAGCCCCAAGTCCTTGATTTGAAACTTGTCATGGATGAATGATTTTACTTTATCTATCAGCTGAGTAGAGGTACCAGTGAGGACAACATCGTCCACGTAAACCAGGAGAACAATGAATTCACCCTGCAGTTTCAGCGTGAAGAGTGAATAATCATTCAGACTTTGTGTGAAACCAAACTCGAGTAAGGCATCGCTGAACCGGGCAAACCACTGCCGAGAGGCCTGTTTGAGACCGTAAATACTGCGCTGCAATTTGCACACATGGCCATTCTGTCTAGCTTGTGTGTAAAAACCCGGAGGTAGTTTCATGTAGACATCCTCGTCAAGAACACCATGCAAGAAGGCATTGTTCACATCTAGTTGATACAAGGGCCAACCACGGGCTGCAGCAACTGCAAGAACACAACGGACAGAAGTCATCTTAATGACTGGAGCAAAAGTATCATGGTAGTCAATTCCCTCGACTTGGGTGAATCCCTTTGCAACAAGTCGCGCCTTGTAGCGTTCCACAGTGCCATCAGAGTGATGCTTAACCTTGAAGACCCATTTGCAATCAACAGCCTTCTTATGAGGTGGTAATGTAGTAATGATCCAAGTGTGATTTTGTTCCAGTGCACCAATTTCTTTGTTCATTGCATCAATCCATAGCTTGTCTTTAGAAGCTTGGTTGTATGTTTTCGGCTCAGTGTGAGTAGAAATAATACCTAGAAAATGCTTGTGAGCCAAAGAACATCTGTCATATGTAATCTGTTTTTCAATGGAATGTGAGGAACTGTTTTGTAAAACATTGTTGCATTGATAGTCCTTCATCCAGTCTGGTTTACGTAAATTCCTTTGAGACCGTCTGTTAACAGTAGGTGGAACAGAAATATCATTGGGAATGTTAACAGGTGCCACAGGAACAGATTCATTGTTGTGAGTACACTGTTCTGAATGCTCATCTTCAGGAACAGAAGGAACATTGTGCCCATCACTAATAGATTGTTCTGAGTCAAAAAAATCCATATCATCATCAACTAGTCCTGCAGTGTAAGATTCAATACCTGAATCAAATGCAGGGTAATCAGCACTAACTGACTGAGTAGGTACCAAAGGAACAACAGCATAATTCCTTGGCTTAACTGAAATAGACTGAGATTGATTAAAGGGAAATATGTCCTCAAAAAACTGGACATTCCTGCTAACCAAAAATCTGTGGGAACTTAAACAGTAAACTTTGTAAGCCTTCTTTCCATATGGATATCCCAAAAAGACACATGGAGAAGCTCTAGCATCGAATTTGTCCCTGAACTTGGGTAAAGAATTCACATAACACAAGCACCCAAAAATTCTCATATGATCAAGTGAGGGAACTGTCCCAAAAATGATCTCAAAAGGAGTTTTTCCATTCAGCAAGGGCGTGGGAGTTCTGTTCATGATATATGAGGCTGTCATCACACAATCACCCCAAAACTTCTTAGGAATATTGCCCTGCAGTCTCAAAGCTCTAGCAACATTCAATATATGCCGGTGTTTCCTCTCCACAACACCATTTTGTTGTGGAGTATAAGAGCAACTGCTTTGATGAACACAGCCCTTGGAAGATAGGAACTGAACTAACTTATGGCTGAAGAACTCACCACCATTATCAGATCTCAACACTTTGATCTTTTTCTCAAATTGAGTATTAACCAAGGCAAAAAACTGAATCAACAAATCAGCAACCTCAGATTTTTTCTTCATCAAATAAGTCCACACTCCTCTTGATTTATCATCCACAATAGTAAGGAAAAAACTGAAACCATCAATGCTTTCAACAGGATAAGATCCCCATACATCACAATGTATCAGTTCAAAAATACTTGTGGACTCATGTGAACTTAAAGAGAATTTCAAATTACTTTGTTTAGCCAAAGGACAAACTGAACAATGAAGGTCTTTAGTTCTTGTAGCCATACTTGGAACATAATTGTGCAACAAAGTATGCATTCTATCAAATGACATGTGGCCCATTCTGTGGTGCCAAATTTGAGGGGAAAGCTTACTAGCTACAGCAGTGTTCACCTTCTTATTGAGGTTTAAATCTGGTACTTGATATAGTCCTCCAATTGATTCACCAATCTCCAGCAATGTCTTCTTTGCTAAGTCCTGAATCATACATTTTTCTTTAGTAAAAACAATTGTAAGGGAAGTATCCTTGATAAGCTTGCTAACTGATAACAAATTGTACTTAAACTCAGGAGCTATCATGACATCAAACAGATCCAGTCCAGGCCTCAAATGGTATGTGCCAACAGAATGTACCACAATAGTGTTGCCATTTGGAAGACTAATGTGGCACTTCTTGGGCAATTTATAGACATCACTCAGCAGGCTTTGATCACAAATGAAATGATCAGTAGCCCCACTGTCAATAATCCAACAGTGCTTGGCAAAAGAATTCAAAACCAAATTGCAAATATCTGCCATATGACATTGTCCCTCCCCTGTCTCTGCAGTTCCAGGATGTTGCTGTTTGATCATGTTCCAGATTTGATTAACCTGCTCAACTGTAAAGGAGTTGCTTGAACCAGTAGAGGGAACAGATACAGTCTGAGACTGATTACTGACAGATTTATCAGGCATCACATTATTGGCAGACTGATATCTTTGAGAACTATTGTTCCTTCCTTTGTGTAGCCTATGCCCTGGTGGATAACCATCGAGTTTGTAGCATTGTTCCTTAACATGGCCATTGAACTGACAATGGGTACAATAAGGTCGTTGAGAGCCATTAGTCTTCACTCTCCCAGTGTTAGTATTACTGAAGGTATTTCCACCAGATTTGTTGGTAGTTTGCTGTCTATATGTTACTTCCTGTTGAGCATTCATGGCAGATGCCTCCACAACATTTGACTTGGCCACATGTCTCTCAGATTCATTTGAGATAACCATGTCATAAGCAACATCAAGGGTTGGCAGCTCCCTTAAAGCAAGGATGTGAGTTCTGATATGTGCAAATGCCTCATTCAACCCCATCAGAAACTTGATGACTCTCCCTTCTTCCTTTTCCTGATCATAAAATGACTTAGTCTCCAGACATCTAGTACATCCATCAGTAATTTCACATACTCTATACTTCCTCATGGAGTCCAATTCATGCCAAAGGTTGATCAATTTTTCATGATAACTTGACACATCCATGTCTCCTTGCATGAGATTAGCAATCTCATGTTGAAGAGAAAACTTTCTAGAGACATTTGAGCCACCATACTTCATATGTAAGCTCCTCCAAGCCACAGCAACAGTTTCAGAGTGAATGATTTGTCCTACGACATTCTTTGACACAGAATTTAAGATCCAAGTCATAATAACATTGTTACAACGTTTCCATCGTGCCTTCTGTTTAGCATCAGCAGGAACTGGAATTTGGCCTTCAACGAACTCCAGCTTATCGCGAGCAGAAAGAGCGATTTCCATAGCCTTCCGCCATTGTACGAAATTCTGGCGTCCGACCAAAACATCACTAACCAGAGGATTTCCATGGATATCGTTTTTGTTCACATAAAACGCATCATCGGAAGGATCCTGGTTCACAGCAACATCGCCAGAAGCGATCGGAGTACCGGTCGTCGAATTCGCAACACTAGACATTTCCAAAAGAGAAAATGGAGAAAAAGAGAGAATCGACTTACAATTGGCCGTCAATTTTGCTCTGATACCATGTAGAAACCAGCAGTGAAGTCCGATCGGATGATGGAGCGAAGACGATCGGAATGAGAAATCAACAAGCTAGGGTTTCGGATTGGATTTGGGGAAGAACAGGCGGCAAAATTAAACGCTTGTATTTTTCATTATTGAATAAAGGAAATACAGTTCAGTATTTATACTGAAAGAATAATTACTATCGACCCCCTGAAGTAATCCATAATACAAGAGGTCCTATAAGAATGCATATTGTCAATAAGGCCGTAGCCGACAGACAACACGAAAACAGCCAAAAGGCTGAAAACCAGTAAGGTTTCTCCCTTAACCAGAGAAACAAAAGAAACTTATCCTGCCAAACCAAAAGGAACGAAATGATATATAACTGCTCAAGAAGATAGCTGCTCTCTTGGATTTTCTTCAAGTGAAAAACACAATGGCTGCTCGGTACTTAAAAAATGTATTTCACTAGACTGTAAAATAACACTATACCATGTATCTAACAAGTTCACTTTTTTGATACAGGCTCAAACTGGACAATAAAGATCAATACAAGAAACGCATCCAAACTGCTCAGATCTGTTCTTTCGGTCCCTCCGCGTGGATAGCGAAACAACAGCATCGTAGACTTCTCGCCTGATCTTGCCGGCATCATGCTAATGACAAATTTCCGACCAATGCCATCTTCATAGGGCCTTATCAAACAGGAACATGATGCTCAACACACTATCCTTGCTACCTGGCACAAGGACAGCCACCATAACCCTCCAGTTGCCAACAGCCAGCAACGGAGGAAATAAAAACAGTCAGGCCGCAGCCGACAGACAACACGAAAACAGCTAAAAGGCTGAAAACCAGTAAGGTTTCTCCCTTAACCAGAGAAACAAAAGAAACTTATCCTGCCAAACCAAAAGGAACGAAATGATATATAACTGCTCAAGAAGATAGCTGCTCTCTTGGATTTTCTTCAAGTGAAAAACACAATGGCTGCTCGGTACTTAAAAAATGTATTTCACTAGACTGTAAAATAACACTATACCATGTATCTAACAAGTTCACTTTTTTGATACAGGCTCAAACTGGACAATAAAGATCAATACAAGAAACGCATCCAAACTGCTCAGATCTGTTCTTTCGGTCCCTCCGCGTGGATAGCGAAACAACAGCATCGTAGACTTCTCGCCTGATCTTGCCGGCATCATGCTAATGACAAATTTCCGACCAATGCCATCTTCATAGGGCCTTATCAAACAGGAACATGATGCTCAACACACTATCCTTGCTACCTGGCACAAGGACAGCCACCATAATCCTCCAGTTGCCAACAGCCAGCAACGGAGGAAATAAAAACAGTCAGGCCGCAGCCGACAGACAACACGAAAACAGCCAAAAGGCTGAAAACCAGTAAGGTTTCTCCCTTAACCAGAGAAACAAAAGAAACTTATCCTGCCAAACCAAAAGGAACGAAATGATATATACAGCCAGATAAGACAACCCACACCAAAAAGCTAGCCGACCCTCCCCTCACCACCAATCCCCAACCACCGAAACCTCGCGCCTCAAACACCTCACAATACTCCAAAACCGCCAAATCTACACTGCTCACCACCTCCTGGCCGGGGCAGCAGCGGACGGAAGAGGACAGATGACGATGGATGAGGAGGTGGAAAGGTGGTGAACAAGACGGCAGGAAGAAAAGAGGTGAGAACGGAGAAAGTCCGGCAACTACTAACGGCAACTACTAACTTGACTGACTTAAACTGAGCTGATGTCAGGCTCTTCTGTTACGGAGGAGTTTGAGGAGAAGATGTCGACTGGCGGGGCGGTGGAGTGGGTATTGAAATTATGCTGTAGTTTGTGGTTCGAAGAGCTTTTGTGTTCATGTTGATCCAGGTATACTACCACAACTGTGATGTCGTCGTGGAACTGCCGCCTAGCACCTCTAGGAATCTCTTGTAGCTCGCTGTATCGCATTTCTTTTTTCTTTGCAGCCTCTATGAGGGCAGCCTTTATCAGCCTCTTCGCTACTCCCTGCAAGTGAAACAAGGCGAGTTCTCCTTTAAAAATCATTCCAGAAAAATAATATTGGGTATGGATTTATAGTTGAGGAAAGTGGGGTGCTCACAGCTCTGGGACTCCTTGAAACAATATTGACAGCCTCTTCGTCGCTCAATTGTTCCCATAGACCATCTGACGCAAATATTAAGAATAAGTCTGCGGGCTTAAGCTTCCTGACATGGATGGATGGTTCTGCTGACAACACAGGTCTTTTCAAACATATCGGATAGTATCCAGTTTGAAGTTCAGGTTTCTTCAGGTACACATCACCTATGGACCTTGATACCTTTAGTTCAACAAAAGAATGATATCATATGATAATCAACAAACAAAAACAACATGCTCCGTAAACATTCACAGTATGAAATTCGAAGACAGGGGCAATAAAAGATTGAGGACCTGAACTGCATTACTAAATTCTTATCCTCACATCTTCAGAAAATGTCGAAGAAATCGAAAAGATAATATACCCTACAGAAGAAGAAGAAAAAACACTAGATAACATCCAACACTATATCATAGGCTTCTCATCTAACTAACAGAGAATCACAGACATATGAACAAAGCAGCTACCACGAAAAACTAAACAGTACTCGAAAAGCAAGGGAACATGTGAAAGACCTTGATCGCAATTCGTAAATTCAAAACTTATAAATTAAGGGCACAAGTGCTTGGATGGTACAATGAAAGATCATCATTTGGAAGAAGTGACAACACCAATGAGTGTAATTACATGCCAGTGAAACTCAGTAGAAACATACCTGAATAATTCCCTTTATTCTCCAAACTCCACGGCAACATATGACAATATGTGCATCATCTGGATGCAGTGCCTTAACCTCCTGTCTCACTTCCTCAACCCCAACATTATGATCTATCGACAAACGTTTCGCCGCCACATTACAATCTCCACCTCTACGCCCCAAAACCACCCTCGAATCTCCCAAATTCGCCACGTACAACAAATCATTTGAAATAGCCCCAAATAGGCAGCAAGTCCCAACTGAAGCAACTTGCGGCCTGGATACCATCGCTTGCTTCACCAGATGCACAAATCCTTCCTCTGTTGCATTGAACGCCTTCCTTATCACCTCTGCCGTTATCCCTCCTCCTTCCTCCATTGCAAATTCTGCTCAACATCACACCATAAATAATAGTCAAAACTTACAAAATAAAATCTGCAACTGGACACTCCAAATAAGAATTTGCTTTACCAAAAATAAAAATAAAATAAGAAATATGCAGCTGGACATATGAAATTCCAAACAGGAATTTAAACTACAAAAAAAAAATCTGAAGCTGAAGCTGGAGAGATGAAATTGGGAAGCAATATAAGCTTACGATTGATATGAGGCACGAGATGGTTCCGGACGAATCTAGAAGCTTCGGGGCCGCCATGGCCGTCATAAACCCCAACAAACGTAGCCGACGGAGATACAACCACCTGACTCTGATCCTCCAACACGGAATTCGCTTGTACGACGGCGATCGAATACTCGCCAGCAGCGTGCGGTTTCAAGTCATCGTCCCACATCAACTCATCCTCTACACTCCGACCGAATTTCTTCGAACACAGACTGATCTTCTCCTTCAACCACTGCCTCATCGTTGATCGCCGTCAGAATTCTGCGCTTCGTCGTCGAGGTTAAATTTGAAGACAATTCGAAGAGTGATGGTGAAATGGTGACGTGTTGAGAGGGAGAATCTGGCGGAGACTTGGTCAATGGAAAACGCGGTTTGGAAAAATGTGACAGGAGGAGAGGAAGAAGAAGAAGGCATTGACTGAGACGCGTGATTTTATTATGCCCTAAAATTGTTCCCTCCGGTCCAAGTTTGAAATTTGCTCCATACGCATTAATTAAATAATCAAATAAAGTCTTTGGGTCAATAGCATTAAGTCCACTGAAGCGATGACTTGGCAGCAGCTTTTTTTTATTATAAGTAGTGATGCACAATCGGTCCGGACCGGACTGGTGGATCGAATTTTTTAAAATTTTGGACCGTGGATCTGATCGGGATATATATGGATTGGATTTTGTGTAAAAAGTGAACCGGACCGAAGTGAATACCCTTGATTTTAGTCCAGACTGAAATTTTATGGTTCAGGTCGGACCAATGGATCAGAATTTTTATGGTCCGATCTTGGACCGACCCATTAAATCCGGTCCGGTTTTCCGGTCCGGTCTCAATTGTGCATCTCTAATTATAAGCAAGATAAACCCAAACTCATGCCCATGCATCCGAACGACCTCCTGATTATTCGATCAACACTATAATCGTTACACCACTACCGGCACTATCCATAATACTTTTTTTAAAAATTTCAATTTTTATAACTTTTATAAAAACGATATCGTTTTGGGACTGGCAGGAGCCTTCTGATTGGCTGGATTTTGTCTCTAGTCAAACAAATTTGTAATACTCCGTAGAAAATCTTGCAACTAAGAAGACAATATTACTTATATCAGAGGAAGTTTCTGTCTAGTTACCAGAGATACAATTCAGTACAGGTTACAAGACTTTGAGTATGTGGCAAGTCAAGTTACGCTTCTTCCGCAGCATGGGCAGTCTCCGCGGATCTGACCCTATTTGACGAGGCAAGCAAAGTGAAACCTGTGGCTGCACGGCAAGCGAACTAGTTCATTTCCATCACTAAACCTCTCCAAACATATATATGCTACAATCCCAAACGACTAAACTTGTCATCAGCTGTTTCATTGCTGCATATGCCTTTGGAGACGCTGAAGATTTCTATAGGTAAGAGTTAAGGGCTTCAGGATAGAGTGCAAGGGGTTTCTTGCACTGCTCAGCATGGAAAATGGAGGAGCTTGCAGATGAGTTGTTTCCTCCATGAAAAATATCAGTTTCTCAATCTCCGGCATCCACAAGCCTAATGTCATCACTAAGACTTAAGGGCATCCACAAGCCTAATGTCATCACTAAGACTTAAGGGCATCCATACCCTGAAGACATTCTATCTCTTTGAGGACATACTCGAAGATAATTTTCTGTTACTATTTATTAAACAATAATAGCATTTTTCTATATTTCATGCACTCATGACATTCTATAAGACCTATTAATATTTACAATAAAATTAATTCAGAATAATATTTTGTTCGACATAATAATGATTGAAAAATATGTTGGGATACAATTGAAGTTTATAAAATTAGAGCATTATTTTAAGTGAATGCTATATTAAAATTGGCCATTTTTAAATTTAAACAGAAATCGCAGCGTTTTCTTTTAGCAATTGGGCAAAAAAAACGCCGGCCCAAAACACTTAACATTTTTTAATTGCTGCTAAATCGACGTCGTTTATCTTGTCATCTCTAATTGTGCGAATGAAACCTTAAATATCAAAAGGAGCGAATGTTCTCTAGTGCATTCACATTCACCATGCGCAGTCGAACGTCTTCGGTACCTCCTCTATCCGCTTGCTGCATTGCACAACTCACTTGTCTTGTACGTCCTCAATTTCGCCCAGGATGCCCTCAATTGCTGGTGCGGTGCAGATGCCCTCAAAAGTCGCGCATTCACAGCTTCTTCGGTTTTTATGGGCTTGAAATAGCGCGGCCTCATTTGAATCGAATCAGTCGGAACTGGCCCAGATTGAGAAACCAGTCAAAGTGAACCAAATTTGAAGTCTTCAAAAGAGTTTTGAATTTTTGTTTCAAATGGATACACACGCATCGGTTCAGATTGAGAAACGAGTCAATTGAACCAAGTTGATTTGAAAGGTTACAAAATGAATGGAGACGTTACAAACTGGAATGGACAGAAGACGAGGTGGTAGCCATGGATGGCTCCGTGTTTGATTGATTGTAGATACTACTGCCATTTGGTCCGGTGGCCAGTTGTTGAAAGTAGGATAATGTGTTGGGGAATCTATCGGGCAAGGTCGGCAAGGGAGCTTCAAAATTCAGCACGAGGCTCGCTTGTCGAATTGTTGGTCTAGAAACTTGGGTAGGCTGAGCACACCATAGTCCCACCAGTAACAAGCATTGCAATTCAGCTTCATTATAGTCATTCTCGAGCCTTGGATCGACTGCGTCGAGGAGCTTTCCCTCGTGGTTCAAGTCGTAGACCCAATCGACTAGGCTCACTTCATTTTCAGGTACTTGATCATCGATGGGCTTCCTCCCACAACTGATTTCTAAAGCCAAGACCCCGAAGCTGTAGATGTCTGATTGCTTGGTGGTCTTACCAGTTATGATGCTTTCGGGGTCAATGTAGCCTCGTGTACCGGCAAGGACAGTTGTTTCGGAGATTTTCAGGTCTGATTGCTTGGTGGTCTTACCAGTTATGACGCTTTCGGGGTCAATGTAGCCTCGTGTCCCGGTAAGGTTAGTTGTTTCGGAGATTTTCAGATGATCAACGAGCCGTGCTAAGCCAAAGTC
Organism: Rhodiola kirilowii; assembly: GCA_033675215.1. Lineage (NCBI taxonomy): Eukaryota > Viridiplantae > Streptophyta > Magnoliopsida > Saxifragales > Crassulaceae > Rhodiola > Rhodiola kirilowii. The sequence continues at coordinate 3,006,773 of CM066193.1, read as the reverse complement.
CCCGAGCTTAGTGTTGAAGGCTGAGTCTAACATGACATTGCTCGACTTGATATCTCGATGGACTACATACTGATTGCACCCTTCGTGCAAATAAAGCAACGCGGAGGCCAACCCTTGCGCAATTTTAAACCTCGATGCCCATGTCAATGCAATTTCAGACTTGAACAAGTGCGTGTCTAAACTCCTATTAGGCATGAACTCGTAGACGAGTAACATCTCGTCTCTCTCATGGCACCAGCCCAAAAGCTGCACCAAGTTTCTATGTCTTAACTTGCTGATGACTCGAATCTCCGACGCATATTCCTTCACTCCCTGCCTCGATTCTTTCGACACCCTTTTGATAGCGACAGTTGTCTTGTCAATTAACCCCTTGTAAACCCCGCCAAACCCGCCCTCACCGAGCTTATTCTTCTCATCAAAGTTGCAAGTGGCACGCTGCAATTCCTTGTACGAGTACCTTTTAGGCCCTGTCTCATTCTCAAACTCTTCATCCATTCCCAACCGCAACTCCTTGTTGCTACCTCGTTTCCTCCAAACAATAAATCCAACAACTAGCACAATCAACACAACAATCGCTCCAGACACCGAGCCCGATATCAGCCCGATTCTACTCCGAGCTGATACAGGTTGCGCCGAGCCAATAACTTGGTTCGGCGGTGGAGCTATATTACTGGTCTCATTGAGTGCGACAAGCTTCGAATCGAACCACCACGATCGTATACTGTGAACCGCAGAAAACTGCCCGGTGGCGGCTCCAAACCCGAGACATACAAACTCCGGCAAGATCTTCCTCAAGTCAATAGTATAATTCAAACTCTGCAAAATGGCCACATTATTATCAAACCCGGTAAACAAAACGCTCAATTCCTTCGAAGCGGCGTCGTAATTGATCCAAGCTTCACACGGCTTCCCATCCAACACGCTGCTCTTCCATCTCTCCCATGCAACAGACTCCATCGAGCCGACATCAATCCCGACATGATCACTCGGCCGATCAATAAATCTTTCATTTTCAAACGTATCAAACTCCACCGCTACAAACGAAAATGACGACGCGTTGTACAACTCCCTACCGCTCACCATCCCCAGTCCACTCCCCTCCTGAGCCGGCATCGGAAACCCCACCGGAGCTAAAAAGAACGCCAGGCCGTCGGCGTACGGCTTCTTCCCGAATGAGTCGATCACGAATGAGAAGTGCGTCGAGAAATCTGCTAAACTGTTTGACGCGGCGTCCCAGAGGTGAACTGATTCGTTATACGTGACGCGGCCGGTCTTCCAGGTGACCATTTTGGTCAACACCAAGCTGCCGGCTTCAATCGTGGCGTTGTTGTAGTAGTCGGTGCCGTCTCCGAAGCGGAAATTGTCGGTTGCTCCGGTGAAGGTGGTGAGGTTGAGAGTCAATGCGGAGGTTGATCTGAAGGTGAGTGCAGCGAGTAGAGAGAGGATTGTGATGACGTGGAGGTTTGTTGGAGGCTTCCAGCTATGGGCAGAGGAGGAGATACGGGCCGCCATGGAAGATGGGCAGTGAGATGGAGATGGAGATGGGGAGAGCTTCTACTGTTCATTTAAAGAAAAAGTATCAATCATGTCATTATTACAATGTTTTTTTTGAAAGAAATTATTACAATGTTTTATTCAATAATAATATTGTGAGTCACAGTCAGATGGTAGAGGGAATGAGATTCTCTCATGAATAGTCTCTCCTCATATCTCTTCATAAATAGTGTGTGATATTTGTCACTGTCTAATGGGCTCATATGTTCTTGTAAATAGTGACGGACATTTGTCTATTTTTAATTGGCGGAAGATAATTAATTAAAATTATATAATTTTTAATTATTAAAAATTTGATAAATCATACAATATAAAATGAAAAATTTATAAAATATATCAATATTTTTAATTTTTCGGACTCTATTTATAGATACTTATATTGCATAAATATAATATCATAGAATATGTTGATAAATTAAATCACAAGTAAAAAAGATTGAAAAAGATACTATAAATTTCGGGTGAAACTTGGGATAACCCATATTTATCTTAGAGTTATCGTATTGTGGATGAATGAGATAACTTTACGATAAAATATATTGTTATCTTAAAATCAATTTTACATTAACAAAATAACTTTTACCAAGTAGAAACTATAAATTCTCATGTGCTGAAAGATTCCTTTAAGTGCACAAACTCTTTAGTTCTTATCTTCTCCCAGCTGCAATCGTGTGAAGGAGATTAGCTATTGACTTTCATTCGAGTCTTCCAAGCACAAACAAAAGACCTTACTTTCAAGTCTTCCAAGCAAAAACAAAAGACTTCACTTTCTGAGTCTTCTAAGCATATGATATGTCCTTGTCTTGGTTTGTGGAAAAAAAACAACATTTCTTAACAACATCATCATCATATCATATTACTATTTATCACAACCATCATCATCATCATATTACTATTCATACTCATTATATTACTATTCATTATCATCATATTACTATGTATCATCATCATATTACTATTCATCACAACCATCATCATATTACTATTCGTCACATCTATCATCATCATCATATTACTATTCATCATATCATCATATCATCATATTACTATTCATCATGTCATCATCATGACATGATGATGATGATATCATGTGATGATGGTGGCATGATGACAATGATTGACACGCGTATTTTTAACCCTTTATAGTTGTCAAATTAAGTGTTTTAGGGGTCAAATTGTAGTCAAACAAAATTTATACCTTAGTAAGCCAAGGGTCGATCCAAGGAGCAATGCGTGTGAATACTAGCTAACAAGTGACCTATTTAGCTATTCCAATTAAAAAATATTTGTTTGTTTGTAAATTGCAGAAATTAAACGTGCAGAAAATAAAGGTTGTATTTTTATCAGAGGAAGAATTCCAGAATCCATACTTCACCCGTGCTAACCCCGCTAATCATGCAATCATTCTACGTTAATTATTCATGCTATCAAATATGGAATATAACCGAAATAACACTAGACAAGCCGCCCATCCACTGATCATTGTCTAGATTAATCTCAATCGTTGAACGCCGCCCATCCACGGATTATCAACGATCTCAATTTATTAAACTAAAGGTTTTCCTATTAATTCATGTAAACATGACCTAATATCAATTTCATGTAGTCCGGTTAATCCCTAGGGCCCATCCACCTTTCGGCATATAACCTAAATACGTTCTAGCAATGCAAACATACCCTTTGATGTAAATACTTGCATAGAACGATAATATTAAGCACACAATGAAACTGAATAATCGAATCGCATAAATAATAAACTTCAATTGATCACATGAGAGTTAGGGTTACATAGCACGGGATCCGTAGGATCCCAGAATAAGAGGACTACTCACTATTCATGGTGATTAAACCAAAAACAGTGTATATTGAAGGAAAGAAACGAGTAAACCGTAAACGATGAAGCTCGATGATCCTCACGATGAAAGCTTTGTCTTCTCTCCCAAGTTAGGGTTTTCTCCGAAAATAGCAGCACACATGAAATTCTGGTCGTGTTTCCTTTTATAGATCGTCTAAAAAGGCTGACAAGCCCAAAATTGAATTTTAGAAACAACTTGAAAACTGCCAGGTACCGTTACAGTCCAATGTGTAGCGGCTAGAGCCAAAATCTCGAATGAAAAACTCATACGTTACACCCGTGACAACTCAAGGTGTAACGGCTGCTGCTGCTTGTAACGGGTCTCCTTGATATCTCGGGGGAAAAAGGATCTGTTACACCCGTGACAACCCAAGGTGTAACGGCTGTCACGGGCTGTCCTGGCACAACTTTGGTTTTTAGCCTTTTTCGATCGATCTTTCCGTTCTTTCAACACTTTGGCTCCAAGGAGCGATGATATGTCTATTTTACCTGAAACACTAGAGAAAGACATCAAATATAGACAATTTGCCGGGAGAATGAACGTTATCCTTCATCGAATGTAGTGAAATAATCAGTTAGAATATTGACTGATCAAAACACTCCACACTTAGGATTTGTTCGTCCCGAACAAATGTCTAACAAATGGTAGAATAAATACATGAGGGAATGTAATGCTCAACGACCATAAAAGCTACCCACTCAAGTGACATGTGATCAATTCTAACTAAGCATGAAAATAAAAGATAACTCACTGTCGTGGAGGACACGAATGCATTTAGCGTATGCATCAATCCTTTAAACCTATAGGCTGCCCTAGTAGGACGAGTATAGTCTCGTGAAGGTTTTCAGGAATGGGACTACCTACAAATCCCCTATACAACTAACTAACGTGTATGCATGAAATGATGCTCAGCGAGTCACAGTAAAGTCATGTCATACCTCGGATTCATCGTGTTACCTCAACTTCAAGTCAAACATCTTCATCAAAGTTTCAGACAATCATAGATTAAACGAGTTATGCATTCAAACGGTCAGTACACAAGACTAATAAACGCCTCATCACAAGTTCTAAATAGTTCTATCGCTACGGGATAAGAGCATGAAAATTCGCACAAAACATGCTCGTCATTCACCTATGCTATCTAGGGATAGTCCACGGGCTCATGGCGCAAAGCTCATTCTCAAGTGCCAAGGATTAGACAATGACCCGTAAGAGAAGAGGAGCCTGGCTTAAGAATTTTTGGAAAATAGTACGAAAATTTGCATCAAAAATTCAGTGCAAGCACAAGGATCGTCCCTTAGATTCTAGCATGTGAATTCTCAAGACAAGTCACGATTTGCACGCAATGAAAAGGTGGAATTACACTACATCAAGCAGAAGGGGGCAGAAATTATTTCAAGAGTGTTTTCCAATACACAAGGGGTGACATTCGTCACACGGTCCTTGGTATTTATTTCTTTTTCTTTTCTTTTTTTTTTCGTAGAAATTTTTCAGTTTTTTTTATTTTTGCTTGGGGCCAATAATTCACCCAACTTCAAAAACTAAGAACTGTGTTCTTGAGGGAAAACTTGAAGGCCAATTGTCTAACTCCACACTTAAAGCTTGACATAGTGTATGAATAAAGGCGGGTGCATGCAAATCACAACGCGTGTAGAGAAACACATACTAGTACTAAGCTTACCTAGAAAAAGATATGCAATTTTAAGTTTTTGACATTGTTGAACCGGTGCCTACTAATATCAAGTCGTAAACATGCTTCAAGAAATACATAGAACATGTGATAAGCAAGAGTTAGCAGTGATACTGACTCAAGAGAATACACACACGAATAAAACTATTTCACGTCCTAGACTTTGAATCCAAAAGAATGTCAATCAGTCAAGGAGTATCGTAGAAAACGAGGATTTCAATCGCAATACATAGACAGTTGAGCATATGCAAGAGTGAATGTGATATGCAATGCATGTGACTATGCGTACCCACTCCACACTTAAAAGCGAGCTTAGTCCAGCGAAAATATAAAATAAGAAAAAGCATAGGAACTTCACTCGTGCGTGGTGGCGCGAAATCCATAGAGATTAAACGATGGCTGGTGAGTGAAATACAACCTCTGAGCTGGTAGATGTACGAATAAACATGAAGAGCTGCACAAGTTATAGGTTAGCATCGATAATCGTGAAACGAATGAAAGTGTAAACGATGTGAGTAAAGGTGAACAACAAAAATCGAATAACTCAAACATCGAATAATATGAAAACAGTGAATAACATCCAAAAGTCAGTGTACAATAGATGAACATGAAATGCATAAAAACTGACAAGATGGCAAAAAGGAAAAGAAAATCAGGGAACAAGAATGCAAGGGGAACTAGCTAGCCCATCGTCATCAGCAGCACCATCAGAGGCAAACATCCGATCAATGCTATCTGAGGCCGCACCGGGGGGTGAGAAGTGCCAGCCCCGGGGTTCTGTGACCAATGCTGCGCTGCCTGAATGCGGAACTCTGCGAAGTCGTCTCTGAGCTGATTGTGGGAGACGGACAGTCTGTTTTGTGCGGAAATCATGGAAGCGAGGCTAGCCAAAATCTGGCGCTGATAGGTCATCATCACCCTCTTCTCCTCCCGAAACTCATGCTAGACGGCGATGATCTGTTGCTGAGAGGTCTCTAAACGAGCGAAACGCTCCTCGAGTGTGAGTGGAAACTGGTCAGCAGCAGGATAAGGCGGAGGAGGGGAAGGGATGCGGCTAGGTGCTCGGAGGAGGAGCACGAGATAATGGCCGGGTGTTCCGGGTGGGGCGGCTGGAAGAGGGGTTTCCGGTGGGTTTGCTTGGAGGCTTTGTCCTACTCATGGTGGGGTTAGAGCTTGGCCGGAATTGGAGAGGAGGACTTGTCGGATTGGGTGAGATGCGGACGAAATGAGTGGGTGGTGGGTTTTGAGTGGTGAGCGGCGGGATTGAGTGGCGGAGTGGGTGGACGGCGAGCGGTTGGAATCGGCGGGGACGAAGAGTGACGGACGGCTGGGTTGCTGTTGGAAGGACGGAATCGGTTGGGAAGGGTTGGTCGGCGGCGGGAGTGAGAAAAGTGGGATTTTCAAAATTTAGGGTTTCATATTTTGAAATCCAATTGTTGAAGGAGAAACACAGTATCCCATTACAACCGAGCCTGTAACGGCTGTAACGGCTCACACCAAATTCTCGGTTGAAAAACCCGCCCGTTATAGTCCAGTGTGTAACGGCTGTAACGGCACTCGTCCAAAATATTCGCCAAATGTGCTTTGCCAGTCCAGAAAACTGAATGTTGTTCACTCCACACTTTGATTCTTGCACGGTCCACACACAAATCGTACAATGCAAAATGCAAATAAATAAAACTTACAGCGCGGGTTACTCCCCGAAGAGACCTAGTTTAATGTCTTGGCGAGACATAGCTAGGGAAGTAGGACTAGAGGCATTCTCGGGAAGTCCCTTGCTGAGATCCCTTCCCGAGAAGTAGGTTGTCATCAATGCCGTCAGGAGGTGCAAGATGCTTCAGTACGTGGTAGTGCTTGAGGCGTTGCCCGTTGACTATCATTGATTTACCTCCTTCGACGCTAAGCTCCACATGTCCGTCCGGGTGTGCTCGTTCTACTGTATAGGGGCCACTCTATTTAGTACGCAGCTTCCCAGGGAATAATCTAAGGCGAGAGTTGTAGAGAAGAATTCGCTCACCTTCATTGAATGCTCTGCGTACTATTCGTTTGTCGTGCCACTTTTTGGTCCTCTCCTTATAAATACGAGCATTCTCATATGAGTCTAATCTGATCTCGTCAAGCTCGTGGAGTTGCAGTATTCGCTTTTCTTCGGCTGCCTTCATGTCCATGTTCAGCTCTCTAATAGCCCACAGAGCCTTGTACTCGAGTTCGACTGGCAAGTGGCAGGTTTTACTGTAGACAAGTCTGAACGGACTCATTCCAATAGGTGTTTTGTATTGAACAGGCTGTCGTCGTACCTGTGCAAAAACAATTTATATTTTCCTTGTCCTGAACTGTGGGTTAGCACAATGGCAAGCAAGGGTCGAACCCAAGGGAGCTAGATAGCTACTACTTTGTTCTGTAATGGAGAAAAACAAGAAACTGAGATGAGAGTAAAGGTTAGTGAAACAATTGTAAATTCGAAAATATGCTAAGGTGTAAATATCAGAGAGAAGTATTCAGATTAGGGTTTTACTCAATTGTGACTTGTTTTATCATAGACTTCTAAATATCTAACTCGTGTTTTAAGTGTGGTTGTCCCGACAAAAGTGACTTCCCAAGTAACCCGACAAAGGTGTTACGCCACGACCTAATTCCCCTAGGTTTAATTAACCCGACAAAAGTGTTAATTGCCCTAGTCGTACTACCTATCTAAATGACAAAGTATTAGATAGATGATTAATGTAGAAATATGCGCAACTAGATTTCACGACAAAGTATACGTCTAGTCTAACAATATTTCATGGAATTCATATACGAGAATTAGTAAAACATAGAATATAGCATTAAAATCCAAGTCTCAAAAACGTAGTCACAATTATTCAACCCTAACCCGAATAATCGGATTAGTTACACATGATCATGGAGAAACAATGCATGAATGAAAGGAAAATAAGAACTTCACTAATGACCGAGATTAGGGCTTGAACACGGCGGCGCAAGGAGGAAGGCACGGTGGAGCAAGGGCGGACGAGTGGGGAAGAGAGGGAGCTCGAGTGAGTGTGTGAAGGATGATTATTGTGGCTGGTATGCTCCTCTATATATAGGGTTTGAGAAACCCTAAAGTTCCCAAAATAAGCCAAGAGATAACTATGGAAATATTTCCATAATAATCTTGCTTTATCTTCAAGCTATCTCTTTGCTTGGGACTTAAGCCACCTTAAACCTTCTTGAATATTCCGAAACCCTAGATGTAAGTTGCCCTAAATATGACATTGGGCTGGACGAAATTTGGGCTTTGAACTCGGTCAAACTCGGTCAAACTCGGATGCAACTCGGTCAACTCGGCTGGTACTCGGATGCTCGGGCTGATCGGACTGGGTACTTTGGGGCCGATTTGACTCACCTTCGGAAACTCTTCTGGCCGGTCTCTTGAGCTGCAGCACTAGCTGGACATGTATACTTGATGTCCAAACCTTGAAATCACCCCATTGTGTGGACGGATTAGGCCGGAGCGGCTCTCAAAGTTGACATCTCAGCCAGCCGGAAAAACAGGCCCTGAATTTGGCTAAGTCCTGAAATCTGCGCTGATCGGACTCATGGATTCTTGATTGGACCTTCCAAACGACCTCGGATGCTCTCGGTGTGAACTGGAGAGTTGTAGGGAATTGAGTCACCTACGCAACGGCATGTGTCTCGTATTTTTCTGATCATCGGTGCATTCCCAGTCGTCCGGTGAAGCTCCAAAGGTCAATCTGCCAATGTGATGTTTTTGGCATAAAATGCCGTCTTTTATGCACGTTTCCTCCTAGAGCTTCCAAATCACCTAAAATACAAAACAACACTAAAAAGTAACTGTTCGCATAATAAAGTGAATGAAATGGTGGGATTTAATGACTCGACGAGTCGTATAAATACGGCTCATCAAACCACCCCACACTTAAACTTGTTCGTCCCGAACAAGAACTATGTCATAAGAGGAATAAATAATGTAAACACCACAATGCTTCGGTCATCCTAGACGAGCTACATGGACGTGACTTGGCTACTATAGATCCTACCTGTTATGCATGCTTGCTACTAATGTCAGTGTGCGAAAAACATGGGTTAAAGATACGTGTTACCTTTGGGTCGAGATGCAAATCAATTCGGATGTATCTGGAGATAGCCCTGTTTAGACCCATGAACCCTCATTCTCGGACTCGAACTCGCTGCTATATGGTTATGCTTTGCCGCTTTTTCTTGCACGTGATTGATTCGAGCTTCAAAGTGTTGAGTGTTTTTCGGCCAGCTATAGTGTCATCTGATTTGGGATTTCAATGATGCTTTCACGTGCGGACTATCACAATGGTGGTGGATTTGTTGCCTTGAAGTGCGGATTGTGACTTGCTCGAACCGTGGTTCCTTCTCCTTTTGACGCGAGTCAAGCCGAGGGTCGCTCGTCTATTTTCCCGGTTACTCGGATTAGAAACCTTCCTGCTCTTACTCATCCTCGTCCTTTTGACACGGGTCAAGTCAAGGGTCGCTTGCCTATTTTCTCGGCTACTTGGACTAGAGCTTGGACGGTGTGAAGTATTCCCGTCCCGACCAACCGCAAGGTACCGCAGTGGCGGAGCAGACCCGTACTATGTTGTCTCGAAGTGCTAGCCTCCACGAGCTCCACATAACCATATATCCTGAGTCCGGTCTTTGAATGATCTGTCAAGTCTCTCTAGGGCGTTTCTATCAACTCCACATCCCTGTTTATCTCAACTAACAAAGGCACGCAAAGTTTTAAGATCACATGTTAGTCGCACAAATCAATTTTCACCAAAGACATGCATGTAATCGGCTCTATCTATTTCACCATATCATTATCCAATACTGCAAGTCTAGGAAATAGTGAAGTATCATGTACAAAAAATTTTAAAAATGACTCGAAACGTGCTGACTCTGTGCAGGGTGCATGAAATAAACGTGCTGACTCGATAACTGACTCTCCCACCCCACACTTTTGAAATGAGCCGTGTCCTCACGGCACGACTCAAATCTAGACACACAATGCATGCAATAAAACAAAAGGGAAATAGAATAAGGACAGGCACTTCCCTCGTGCGTGCGTGACGATCAGGAACGACTGATAATTCTCCTGTGAGTCCTCGAAGAGCACCTTTGGAGCTTGCATCGTAGCGTGAGTTTGTTGCACACCGAAAGGTCTGCGTCAATGACATTAAGACGAATAACAGATTCCCAGGGGGTTGGAGGAGTCACATCGGTCTCACTTAAAACCCAACCTCCTTAGACTCGTAAGTCTTTGTGACAAAATCTGTAAACGCTCATGCTTCTCGACGCAACTTATTCAAGGTGTGAACTACTCATGCCGGATGCAGTCTGTTGCTAATCATCTCTGATTCGTTCGCCTCTGTCCCTGCATGAATATCATCTACTTCCCAAGGTACAATGTGATGATAAGACATAATAAATAGAAAATATAAATAGTAAATAAACTGAAAGGTAAAAAGTGCAGGGCTGCCTCCCTGCGAGCGCCTTTGTTTTACGTCGTTGGCTCGACGGTACCTCTGTAGGGATCACAAGTTAGGGTCCCATGGGCGTGTGAGGTCATACTTCTGCTTGGCCTCTCCTTCTGTTCGTCCATACTGCCCCTCTGGATGTCCATTCGGTTCTACCTTCCAAAGATCAGGCGGATTCGCCTTCACATCCTTCTGAGCTGGCGAGGTCACCTTTGTCACAGTCACTGGTCCATTGAGTCGTACTCTAGTGTTCCTCCATCCTGGTTTCCATCCAAACGCGCCTTGTCTTGGTCGTTTCTTTATGTATGAGTGGTCGGCATGGAAGTTCAGTTTCTTGCCATCAAGCGACATTAAGTATGTTCCCATGTCAACCCTCCTCTTTTTGGCACGGATGAGTGGTCGTTCAAGAATAAGTGGTGGAGAATCATCATCACTAGCATCTCCCGTCTGCAAAATATAAGAGTCAATATCACGGGCGAGTACGAGGATTCCTGGGTCCTTACCTGAATTGATGCTTTCCGCGGACGTCTCTTGATTTATTGGTAATTCTTCATACGTCCGCGCATGAATCGTAGAGGCGTCCGCGCCCTGAAATGAGGTAGGATCTTCGATGGACGTGGCCTTGATTTCCTCGGCTGCTTTGATAGTGACGACCGGTTCTTCCTCAGGCAGATCCGTAATGAGGTCTGATTCGAATGGCTCGGTCGGCTCTTCTTTAGGTGCCAGCGGGTTGCCTTCTTCCAAATACTCGGGGTAGTCCGATTTGAGCTCTTCTTCCTTCAACCATTGGTCCTCATCTTCTGCCGGTTCTATGGGCTCCGAGATAGGCTCTATTAGAGCCTCTGCCATGTCCTCCTCTGTTTTTGTGCTGACATATTCTTCCTGATTTCTCCTCAACTCTGACACAATCTGATTCAAGTCGGACAATGTTCTTGATAACTCGGCCAAGTCTCTCTTGTTTTCGGCCCGAGATTGCTCCACTATGTCGGCCAACTGTTGGACGCTAGCTGCCAACTCTTTCTCATTGTCCTCTCGTGCCTCGGTCTGCTCTTGTATTGGTCTTGATTTCTCGGCCAAATCAGCTATCAAGTCCCAAATAGCACTTATGGTCATGTCATAGACCGAGCATCCTGCCTCCTCAGTGAGCCAACTCCACTCATGTGGTAACATCCCAGCGAGAAACCCTTGAAGAAGATACAAGTCTGTGAATCCATGGTGCGGGCAGCTTATCACAAGGGAATCAAAGTACCGTAAGTACTCATCCAAAGTTTCATCCCGGGATTGCTCAAGGTGCATGATCTTTTCTCGGACTTCTTGTCGGGAGGGTGGTGGATAGTACTCCCCATAATTCCACGGCTCACTTCCGTAGTAGGAAGTCATGTCGAATCTGCAAGTGAATCAGAAAAACGTGCAAGCTAGCATGGCACCGAATATCAAGCACATACTAGCAACAAAGGGTCCCCAGGAAGTTGGAGGGGTCACAGCGGTCCCACTTAAAACCCAATTTCCTTAGACTCGTAAGTCTTGGTGACAGGACCCTCTGAGAGCTAGAAAACAAAATCGAAAGAAATTGAAAACAAGAATCGAACAGTTGGGGTTTTTGAATTATTGAAATCACCGAATAGCAAATTTCTAAATAATCAAGAAAGAAAAATAAACGAAAAAGAAAAGAAGAACAAATTTCACCGTGCATAGCTCCCCGGCAACGACGCCATTTTGAACAGGCTGTCGTCGTACCTGTGCAAAAACAATTTATATTTTCCTTGTCCTGAACTGTGGGTTAGCACAATGGCAAGCAAGGGTCGAACCCAAGGGAGCTAGATAGCTACTACTTTGTTCTGTAATGGAGAAAAACAAGAAACTGAGATGAGAGTAAAGGTTAGTGAAACAATTGTAAATTCGAAAATATGCTAAGGTGTAAATATCAGAGAGAAGTATTCAGATTAGGGTTTTACTCAATTGTGACTTGTTTTATTATAGACTTCTAAATATCTAACTCGTGTTTTAAGTGTGGTTGTCCCGACAAAAGTGACTTCCCAAGTAACCCGACAAAGGTGTTACGCCACGACCTAATTCCCCTAGGTTTAATTAACCCGACAAAGGTGTTAATTGCCCTAGTCGTACTACCTATCTAAATGACAAAGTATTAGATAGATGATTAATATAGAAATATGCGCAACTAGATTTCACGACAAAGTATACGTCTAGTCTAACAATATTTCATGGAATTTATGTACGAGAATTAGTAAAACATAGAATATAGCATTAAAATCCAAGTCTCAAAAACGTAGTCACAATTATTCAACCCTAACCCGAATAATCGGATTAGTTACACGTGATCATGGAGAAACAATGCATGAATGAAAGGAAAATAAGAACTTCACTAATGACCGAGATTAGGGCTTGAACACGGCGGCGCAAGGAGGAAGGCACGGTGGAGCAAGGGCGGACGAGTGGGGAAGAGAGGGAGCTCGAGTGAGTGTGTGAAGGATGATTATTGTGGCTGGTATGCTCCTCTATATATAGGGTTTGAGAAACCCTAAAGTTCCCAAAATAAGCCAAGAGATAACTATGGAAATATTTCCATAATAATCTTGCTTTATCTTCAAGCTATCTCTTTGCTTGGGACTTAAGCCACCTTAAACCTTCTTGAATATTCCGAAACCCTAGATGTAAGTTGCCCTAAATATGACATTGGGCTGGACGAAATTTGGGCTTTGAACTCGGTCAAACTCGGTCAAACTCGGATGCAACTCGGTCAACTCGGCTGGTACTCGGATGCTCGGGCTGATCGGACTGGGTACTTTGGGGCCGATTTGACTCACCTTCGGAAACTCTTCTGGCCGGTCTCTTGAGCTGGAGCACTAGCTGGACATGTATACTTGATGTCCAAACCTTGAAATCACCCCATTGTGTGGACGGATTAGGCCGGAGCGGCTCTCAAGGTTGGCATCTCAGCCAGCCGGAAAAACAGGCCCTGAATTTGGCCAAGTCCTGAAATCTGCGCTGATCGGACTCATGGATTCTTGATTGGACCTTCCAAACGACCTCGGATGCTCTCGGTGTGAACTGGAGAGTTGTAGGGAATTGAGTCACCTACGCAACGGCATGTGTCTCGTATTTTTTTGATCATCGGTGCATTCCCAGTCGTCCGGTGAAGCTCCAAAGGTCAATCTGCCAATGTGATGTTTTTGGCATAAAATGCCGTCTTTTATGCACGTTTCCTCCTAGAGCTTCCAAATCACCTGAAATACAAAACAACACTAAAAAGTAACTGTTCGCATAATAAAGTGAATGAAATGGTGGGATTTAATGACTCGACGAGTCGTATAAATACGGCTCATCATGTATGCAGTCCTATATGCCCATAGCGCGTCATCTAGCTTGGACGCCCAGTCCTTCCTGTGGCTCGAGACTATCTTTCCCAAAATGCTCTTGATCTCTCTGTTAGAGATTTCCACTTGTCCACTGGTCTGAGGGTGATAAGGAGTGCCAATTTTATGATAGACCCCGTATTTCTTCAGCAGTGTCTCAAAATTTCTTTCTTTGAAATGAGAGCCTCCATCACTGATAACTGTTCGAAGCACTCCGAACCGAGAGAAGATCACCTTCTGAAACATTTTGATAACTACCTTGGCGTCGCAAGTAGGAGTAGCTACCGCTTCAACCCACTTGGAAACATAGTTGACTGCTACCAAGATATACTGATTTCTGTAAGAAGGTGGGAATGGTCCCATGAAGTCAATCCCCCAAACATCAAACAGGTCTACTGTGAGAATGCTCTACTGGGGCATCTCCAGCTGCTTCAAAATATTACCAGTCCTCTGGCACTTATCATAAGCTTTGACAAATTCGTGTGCATCCTTAAACAGCGAGGGCCAACGAAACCGGACTGTAGAACCTTTGTAGCTGTTTTCGAACCAGCCCCATGTCCACCGTATTGTGAAGAGTGGCAGCGTTCCAGAATATATGTGATCTGGTCCTCGTCGACACAAGTCCTGTAGAGACCATCAGCACATAATCTATATAAGAAAGGGTCATCCCAGAAGTACTTTTTCACGTCGGAAAGAAACTTCCTCTTCTGGTTGTGCGAGAGGTCGGGTGGGAGGATTCCACAAGCCAAGAAGTTGACAAAATCTGCGTACCATGGGAGGTGATCCACATCGATGCGCATAAGCTGTTCACCTGCTAGAGAGTCAGTCGTTGGGAATTTGTCCTCTTCGTGGTCGAGCTCTCTAAGTTCGAGGCGTGACAAGTGATCTGCAACCAGATTTTCTGCTCTCTTCTTGTCTCTAATGTCAATGTCGAATTCTTGGGGGAGGAGGACCCATCGGATGAGACGAGGCTTTGAGTCCTTCTTCGACAGCAAATATTTGATCGCAGCATGGTCGGTGTACACTGTGGTCTTCAAACCAATGAGATACTGTCAGAACTTCTCGAAAGCATAGACGATGGCCATCATCTCTTTCTCAGTTGTAGTGTAATTAACTACTGCTCCGGTGAGGACCTTACTGGCGTAGTAAACTACGTGTAGTTTCTTGTCGATGCGCTGCCCCAAGACTGCTCCTACTACAAAATCACTTGCATCACACATTAGTTCAAATGGCAGCTCCCAATCGGGAGGCTGCACTATTGGAGCGGAAGTAAGAGCAGTTTTTAGATTATTGAAAGCGATTAAACATGAATCATTAAAATTGAACTCAGCTTCCTGGCAAAGTAGATCAGCGAGCGGCTTTGTTGTCTTCAAAAAATTCTTGATAAATCGTCTGTAGAATCCAGCGTGCCCGAGGAAGCTCCTGATCCCTTTAACATCTTTTGGTGGGGGTAGCTTTTCAATCACCTCCACTTTCGCGCGATCAACCTTGATGCCTCTGTTGGAGACCATGTGTCCTAGCATTATACCTTCCTGCACCATAAAGTGACACTTCTCCCAGTTCAAAACCAGGTTAGTGTCTACACAACGACGAAGAACATCAGTGAGGTTAGAGAGACACGAATCAAATGAGGATCCATACACCAAAAAATCATCCATGAATACTTCCATGGTGTGTTCCAAAAAATCAGAAAATATTGCCATCATGCAACGTTGAAATGTGGCTGGTGCATTACAAAGACCGAAGGGCATACGTCTATAGGCAAATGTGCCAAAGGGGCAAGTAAAAGTGGTTTTCTTCTAGTCCTCGGGGTGTATAGGGATCTGGAAAAATCCATTATAACCGTCGAGGTAGCAGAAAAATTTATATTTTGTAAGACGTTCTAACATTTGATCAATAAAAGGCAAAGGAAAGTGATCCTTAAGAGTAGCCTTATTCAATTTCCTATAATCAATGCACATACGCCAACCAGTCACAGTACGAGTAGGAATTAATTCATTTTGCTCATTTCGTACAACAGTTAAGCCTCCCTTCTTAGGGACAACGTGCACAGGACTTACCCACTTACTATCAGCCACAGAATAGATAATACCAGCATCAAGCATTTTCAGAATTTCCTTTTTAACTACATCATTCAGTTTAGGATTTAGGCGTCTCAAGGCGTCTCTACTGGGTCTAGCATCGTCCTCTAGGTTCATTCTATGCATGCACAAATTTGGGCTAATCCCCTTGAGGTCGTCTATAGAATAACCTAGGGCTAGTCTATGTTTGCGCAGGACAACTAGCAACTTCTGGGTCTCCACATCAGTCAAGGATGCATTAACAATCACCGATAAAGTGGAGTCAGGGCCCAGAAATTCATACCTGAGACTTGCAGGTAGAGGTTTCAGTTCTACCGTGCAAGATTCTTACCTGCGTCTCCTGCGGCATCAGCTGCGTCCGCGCCCTCTATGCTCATAGCGTAGACGTCCATAGGTATCAGGCAGCCTGGTACAACCTTGTAAGACTCAATAGATGTTAGTGAAATGGGCTGATCAACATCAGCAGAGTCACATCACAATCAGCTAAAAGACTAGAAGTTCTGCACATGTCAGGTAAATAAAATACAATGCGTTCGCTGCCTACTCGCAAAGCAATAGATCCCCGATCCATGTCGATGACTACTCTAGCCATGTAAAGAAATGGTCTACCAAGTATAATGGGAATTTCAGTGTCCTCTGAAATCTCTAGCACAATAAAATCAGCAGGGATGTAAATATTCTTCACCCTGATGGGTACATCCTTCAGAATCCCTTTCGGCAGTCTGCAAGAATGATTCGCGAGGTGAATAGAGATGTTAGTCTGACAGAGATCACCCAAGTTCAGTTTAGCATATAGAGAATAAGGCATAATAGACACACTAGCACCTAAATCACACAAGGCACGATGAATAGTAAGACCGCCAATATCACAAGGAATAGAAAACTCCCTGAGTCCTTAAGCTTAGGCGGCATGGGCAGGTGCATGCCAGCACTACACTCCTCACTTAGTGCCACTGTCTCGGTGTCGTCCATCTTTCGCTTCTCAGTCATAATCTCCTTCATGAATTTTGCATAGGTGGGGATCTGGGTGATTGCATCAGTGAAAGGCATCGTGATATAAAGAGTACGAATTTTATCCACAAATTTCATGAACTCTTTGTCTCTCCTATCACCCTTGAGTCGCTGAGGGAATGGAATTGGAGGCTTATAAGGAGCTGGCTCCACTGTCTGTGCAAAATTGTCAACTCGATCTTCAACTTCTTTTGATGTTTCCTCTTCAACAGATGCAGAATTGAGTGCTGATTTTTCTGCAGTTGTTCGAGTGGCCTGAGCTGGTATCATCTCAAGGTGTTTGCCACTTCAGAGTGTGATAGCATTGACCGACTCCCTAGGATTGTGCTCTGGTTTCGAGGGGAGTTTCCCTTGTTCCCTAGTTGTCGAATTTGCTTGTTTAGCTACCTGATTTCCTATCATCCGGATTGTCTGCTCAAGCTCCTTTATTCACTTATCCTGCTCTGCCATAAAATTAGCCATCATGGCTTCCATGCTATATGAGCTGCCAGGCTCCTGTTGCTTGGCCTGCTGCGGCTGATAAGAATAGCTTCCCGAGCTCTGATTTTGCTGCCCTTATGACTGGTTGTTGTACTGAGGCCTTGGCTGGTAGGAGTTGTTGTTCTACGATTGCTGAGCCTGGTTGTTGTACTGACCTCGTGGCTGATACGGCGCATTCCCTTGTTGCTGTTTATACGGGGAAACCAGTAGGCGTCGGGTTCTGAGGTTTGTAAGACAGGTTAGGATTATTCCTGTTCGGGTTGTCCCACTTGTTCGTGGGTGGTCCATAGCCGGGACCAGCCCCTTGATTATTCTGCCCGACGTAGTTTGCATCCTCTTGATTACTGTTGTTATCATCTGCTCCGATCACTGGACAACCATCGGCATAGTGAGAAGGAAACCCGCATATCTGACAGTACACGCCAATGTTAGCGACGTCTGAGGGCTTCATAACGCATCCTACCTTCATGTTTTGGATCTCGGTCGCAAGTAGCTTCACAGTATCAGTCAACCTGGCTATGTCATTAGTGCTCTAGGCTTGGCAGAGGTCTTGCACACCTTTTCTGTCTTAAGGATTACCCCGGTCGCTCGTCCAGAGGTGGTAGTCTTGGGCTGCTCTCTCTATAATACCATAGGCGTCCTTCAGAGGGACTCCATTCAGTCCTCCACCAGCTGCTTAATTGATCAAGGTACGCATCCCTTGATCGATCCCTTGATAGAAAGTGTCGATAATCTTCCACAGCTCTAGATTAGAATGTGGGCACATCCTCGTCGGCTCCTTGTACCTTTCCCAAGAGTCATACAAAGTCTCACCATCAATAGAGCGGAACGAGATGATTTTGTTCCTGAAATGAGCTGTCTTTGATGGTGGGAAGTATTGTTGGAGAAAGGCTTCGGCCAGTCTGTTCCAGGTGGTAAAGGTACCTTCAGCATGGCTGTCTAGCCATCTACTAGCCTTGTCACATAGCGAAAACGGGAACAGCCTGAGGTAGTAAGATTCTGGAGGGACACCGTTGGTTTTCACTGTGTTGCACGTCTGAGTAAATCGCTTGAGATGCTGGTGAGGATCTTCGTTCATTTGTCCCGAAAACTGATTGTTTTGCACCAATTGAATGAGACCTATTTTGAGTTCCCAGGTATTGTTAGCTATGCCCGGTGGTGCAATGGCGGACTGAAATCTTGTGACACGTGGAGTAGTGTAATCTCCAAGTGTCCTGCGCACTGGCGGCTGCACCTGGGGCTGTTGGTCGTCTGCGACCACTCCATTCAGCAAAGCTAGGTTATTCTGGTTTATAGCCATTGCTGCGTAGTTTCGGTTCAGTGCTCGTAGCTGCCGAGGTTCGTTCTGGGCCTGACGATTGTTTTTTCATTAGTCCGGTGTGTCGTCATCTGAAATCTGAGTCTGCTTCTTCCGTCTCGGTGTTTTCTTTGGCATGAACTACCTAGTACCGGCAAGAGTATAGAATCACCGTGAGTGAAGAAATAAAGGCAGAAAAAATCAGATAACAAACGGGGTGGAATAGTCTAAACTACACACGTTAATCTAATATTACACTAAACGTTGATCCCCGGCAACGGCGCCATTTTGACACGCGTATTTTTAACCCTTTATAGTTGTCAAATTAAGTGTTTTAGGGATCAAATCGTAGTCAAACAAAATGTATACCTTGGTAAGCAAAGGGTCGATCCAAGGAGCAATGCGTGTGAATACTAGCTAACAAGTGACCTATTTAGCTATTCTAATTAAAAAAGATTTGTTTGTTTGTAAATTGCAGAAATTAAACGTGCAGAAAATAAAGGTTGTGTTTTTATCAGAGGAAGAATTCCAGAATCCATACTTCACTCGTGCTAACCCCGCTAATCATGCAATCATTCTACGTTAATTATTCATGCTATCGAATATGGAATATAACCTAAATAACATTGGACAAGCCGCCCATCCACGGATTATTGTCTAGATTAATCTCAATCGTTGAACGCCGCCCATCCACGGATTATCAACGATCTTGATTTATTAAACTAAAGTTTTCCTATTAATTCATGTAAACATGACCTAATATCAATTTCTTGTAGTCCGGTTAATCCATAGGGCCCATCCATCTTTCGGCATATAACCTAAATACGTTCTAGCAATGCAAACATACCCTTTGATGTAAATACTTGCATATAACGATAGTATTAAGCACACAATGAAATTGAATAATCGAATCGCATAAATAATAAACTTCAATTGATCACATGAGAGTTAGGGTTACATAGCACGGGATCCGTAGGATCCCAGAATAAGAGGACTACTCACTATTCATGGTGATTAAACCAAAAACAGTGTATATTGAAGGAAAGAAACGAGTAAACCGTAAACGATGAAGCTCGATGATCCTCACGATGAAAGCTTTGTCTTCTCTCCCAAGTTAGGGTTTTCTCCGAAAATAGCAGCACACATGAAATTCTGGTCGTGTTTCCTTTTATAGATCGTCTAAAAAGGCTGAAAAGCCCAAAATTGAATGTTAGAAACAACTTGAAAACTGCCAGCCGACGGTACCGTTACAGTCCAATGTGTAACGGCTAGAGCCAAAATCTTGGATGAAAAACTCATACGTTACACCCGTGACAACTCAAGGTGTAACGGCTGCTGCTGCTTGTAACGGGTCTCCTTGATATCTTGGGGGGAAAAAGGAGCCGTTACACCCGTGACAACCCAAGGTGTAACGACTGTCACGGGCTGTCCTGGCACAACTTTGGTTTTTGGCCTTTTTCGATCGATCTTTTCGTTCTTTCAACACTTTGGCTCCAAGGAGCGATGATATGTCTATTTTACCTGAAACACTAGAGAAAGACATTAAATATAGACAATTTGCTAGGAGAATGAACGTTATCCTTCATCGAATGTAGTGAATAATCAGTCAGAATATTGACTGATCAATGATGATGTCATGTGATGACGGTGACATGATGATGATGATGATGTCATGTGATGATGGTGATGGTGACATGATGATGATGGTGACATGATGATGGTGATGGTGATGATGATGTGATGATGATAAACTTAAATCAAATACAATTTATTTTAATTTAATTTATGTTATATTAGCTGAATTTAATTTAATTTAAATTAGTGCAGCTACCAGCTCTATTTGGTCGAGAAGTCGAGAGAAAAAAAACCCTAAGTGACAGATTGTGCTTCTCCTGTTCTCCGAATCGCGACTCGTCTTCGACTTTTGTCGCTCCAACTCACTTCGACTTGCGTCTACAACTCCTACAACCATAGATTCAAGGTAAGTCAGACAGCTCAATCTCTTTGCAGTGCTTATTGTGCCTAGTTGATGTCGATTCAAGCCGACGTAGTTGTGACTTGTGAAGATTGTGCTTATGTTATCTACTATGTTCCTAGGTAAAAATGGCATCCAACAATGGTGGAAACGCCTCAGAAAGATTAGTAACAGCTGAATCTCAAGCACCAATTGCAGCACAAGCTCAAATGCCAATGGAAACTGAGACCGGAGAAGTAGAAGCTACATCAGTTACAAAAAAAAGATGACTAAAAAGTCGTCAGTCTGGGATTTTTTTAAAAGGTAACATGTTCTAATCCTGGACCTTCTGGTAGTATTATTACTGAAGAAATGGCTGAATGCATATTCTGCAAAAATACATTGCAAGCGAATTCCATAAGTGCTGGCACTAGCGGTCTTCGTTATCATATAAAACATTGCAAGAAAAATCCAGCTAATTGTCAAAAAACGATTTTATCTTATGCTGCTTCAGAGGGTAAATATGGGGAAGAAACTACAGCGGTTTTGAAAAATTGGAATTTTGATCAAAATGAAGTTAGAAAAGCTTTGTCATATATGGTTATGGTTGATGAACTTCCTTTCCGTTTTGTTGAGCATACTGGTTTCAGATATTTTATGTGAGTAGCGTGCCCTTTATTTTCTATCCCATCTAGATGGACAGTGGCTAGGGACTGCTATCAATTGTATGAAGATGAACGAATGAAATTGAAAGCTTTTTTAAAAAAATCAGCTCAAAGAGTGTGTTTGACAACCGACACTTGGACGTCCATTCAACGGATAAATTACTTGTGTTTGACTGCACACTTTATTGACGATGATTGGAATTTAAACAAAAGGATTTTGAATTTTGTTCCAATTAGTATAGTCATAGAGGGGAGGATATTGGACTTGTCATTGAGAATTGTTTGATAGAATGTGGGATTGGGGATGTGTTCATAGTAACAGTAGACAATGCTGGTTCAAACAATACAGCCATTGCTTACTTACAAGAGAAATAAACAGACCAAAATGGATGTTTATTGGAAGGAAAATATTTGCATATGAGGTGCATAGCACATATTATCAATCTGGTTGTGGTTGATGGCTTAAAGGGCACGAAGTACTCGATTTCTCGTATTCGGAATGATGTTAGGTATGTTAGACAATCTCCATCTAGATGGGGAAAATTCAAACGAAGCATAGTCCTTGCAAAAATTGATAGCAAAAGCCATGTGTCTTTGGATGTGCGCACTAGGTGGAACTCTACATATCTAATGTTAGAATCAGCGGTGAAGTTTGAGAATGCGTTTGAAAGGCTTGACTTGCTTGATCCATTGTATCTTTTAGAATTGGGCTCAAGAGGTAAAGGTAAAAGTCAGAATCATGACGAGGATACAGCAGGAGTGCCAACTAAAACAGATTGGAAACATGCTAGAAGATTTGTCAACTTCTTATATCATTTTTATACTCTCACAGTAAGAGTTTCCAGATCAAAGTGTTAGAAATCAGAATACAAAAAAAATAAAACAGAAAAACGAAATTGCAGAGCCGTAGAAAGTTCTACTGCACTTGAGCGAAAAACCGCTTTATCCTTGGTGCAAGATAACCAAAATGACTCACTCCAGGGTTAACTCTGCTCTCCTTTAGGTTGTGCACTCAACCAAAAGAGATGGAACTCTCAAATAAAAATTATGGGGAGAAGAAATCAGAAAACATCACTCACACGAACTGCGTGCTCAAACCAATTGCTTTGGTATCCTTTTAAAAGAGCAAACAATAAGAAACGTTACTGGGAAAATTAAAGATCTCATTAATATCTTTCCAACTTCTAAATATATTATGATATATATTATTAGGAAATAACAAACCCATCCAACGTTTCTTTATTCCATGCATATTCAAGTATTAATTAGTAAATAAATACATACTAATTAATAATGAAATATATGCTAATTATAATGCATATTAACTATGAGCACTAATATTAAAAATCAATTATTTGAAACACACCCAACAATCCCCCATATGATTCAAAAAAAACATAATTGTAAATAAATATGTTGATGTCTTTTGGACTTGAATCAACAAAAAAACAATTTGAGAGTCCCGCAAATTCAAATGGTGTACTTCAAGGCCTAACACCAAAACCTGCATAATAAGTGTCCTAGTGAGTTTGCCTACAACTCATCTAGTTAGGCAGCCTTATACCTTGACACTTATTTAGGTGACTTATCAAGCGTGTGTTGTTGCACACCCCATACAGGAATGAGTTCATTAAGAGATCAAATATCTCAGCCTTCCATTTAACAACATATCAGGACTTTCGTTTACATCAGATTACAATTATTCTTTCGTTTGACCACATTGAACCAGAACTCAATTGTGTTTGAATTCATGGTTGGGGTATCCAGAATAATTTTAATATGATAGAGGCTTGAGTCCCATATTCTTTGTCGTGTCCAGGACCCTAGGTCCACACGAGCATCCTTTAGTGTGTCCAGGACCATACGTCCTCACAAGCCGCTGTGTCCAGGACCATTCCGTCCACGTAGTCAGATGTGTCTAGGACCATTCGTCCACACAGTCCGTTGTGTCCAGGATCATACCGTCCACACAATCAGCTGTGTCCAGGACCATTCGTCCACATAGTCTGTTGTGTCCAGGACCATTCGTCCACACAGTCCGTTGTGTCCAGGATCATTCGTCCACACAAATCCTTTTGTTGGGGGTCACCCAAGTTCCACCCTGATCTTACAAATTCCAGTTATATCACACACGTTTCAATCAAGTTGTAAATCACCTTATTTCTCAACCAATTGGCTTCTTGTCCTGCCAATTCAACAACAGTCAATTCAGATTTCATGGTCAGGTTCTCCATGTCTGACTGAATTGTTATCCATCATGATCCATTTCTCATCCGGCCATGAACATTCATCACATTAAACCAGATTAAATTCAGTGTAAGTAAACTGATCAAGATAATCGTATTTAATCGAATAATCAATCAATCGATTCAATTTTCAAATCAGGCAAAGATGAATCAACCTCAATTAAACTACATGAGATTAAATGATATAATGAACAATAAAATTGATCATAATGTATCAATCAAACCTGAACCAACCAATTCACTGGTTTCTTTAATTTGATAGTCCATAAGTCAAACCAATTCCACCAACCTAGCTCCGAATTATCCTTGGTAGCATCATGGAGACGATCCTCAACTGGTGGGTTAGTCTTGTCCTTTTAAATAGAGACAAACCTACTTTACCAAGACAATCAAACACTCTAAGATTGCTTAAATTAGGAGGATAATTTTTCCACAATTCATATGGGGTGACAAATATTCCTTTCAAAGGTACTCAGTTCAAAATGTAACAAGTCATAAGACAACTTCCCCCACATTTGGTCAGAAAAACCATAATTATGCAACATGACACCACATCAAGTCAAACCGATTAAACTGAATTAGGATTGATCCAAATCAATAATAACCATGATGGAATATTCAAAACATTTTGTACTGAATCGACTTTAATTTAATCAAATTTGACTAACAACAATTTCGACCAAACCTGATTGAATCAAATCAAATTGATTCATTTCATCACTTGTTAACTGAACCAAATCAGAGTTTTCACAACAAACTCATATGCCGCAAAAGTCCGGATCAACCTGCATTAGCCATGCATAATCCAATTAAATAATTTAATTAACTCAAATTAAATTGAATCATACCTGATTCTCTCATCAGACAAGGTTGATCTCATCGGACAGAGTTGCATCAGTTAAACCACATCAATTGATACAATTTTAATTTAATACAAACCAAATTATGGCTTCTCGTACTTGATCCATCTGGCTCATCCAAACCGAATTGAGTTTGGTTCATCTTTGATCATCTCAAACTATTATGACTTTGTCCTTACTTAATTCTTCAGCTAAATCAATAACTAGGTCAAGTTAAATCCATCATTTCGTAGCAATAGCACTCGTCCGTTGCTATGTTCTGCACCAGAAATAGAAATTAGCCAATTTGAAATTGGGGACAGTAAAGCAATTGAAAATTGAACACATTCAAGCAAGATCAAACATATGGATTTAAATTAAATCCATGTCTGTTTGAAATCAACTAGGTTTAGTTTGAGCCACGCCGGTTCATTCTCCAGCAGAAACCCAAAATTGTGTTTCTTTTCCCATCAGTCGTCTCGCTGTTGCCAAAAAAATGTTGAACCTATCGTCAAACGCACAACAGCACAACTACAATTTGTTTTTTTCTTCTTTTGTGTGGCTCGACTGTTGAACTTCTGGCTAGCTTAAACGCCTAAAGATTGCCCCTTTGCTTTCAGTTTCATCATTCACGAGCATCGAAGCCATCAAACTTTGCATCATTTCGGTTGCTTTTCGTATATTCCACAGCTTTGTCGGACAAACAAGAATTTTCGACATTCTAACTCAACAGACACCTCAAGGTTTTCGACATTCTGACTCAACAAGAATTTTTCGCTCAAGATTGTAAGAAATCAGAATACAGAAAAATGAAATTGAAGAGCCGTAGAAAGTTCTACTGCCTTGAGCGAAAAACCGCCTAATCATTGGTGCAAGATAACCAAAACGTCTCACTCCAGGGTTTACTCTGCTCTCCTTTAGGTTGTGCACTCAACCAAAAGAAATGGAACTCTCAATTGAAAATTATGGGGAGAAGAAATCAGAAAACATCACTCACACGAAAGAATAGTTTTCTGCGAGCTCAAACCAATTGCTTTGGTATCCTTTTAAAAGATCACACAATAAGAAACGTTACTGGGAAAATTAAAGATCTCATTAATATCTTCCAACGTCTAAATATATTATGATATATATTATTATGAAATAACAAACCCATCCAACGTTTCTTTATTCCATGCATATTCTAAGTATTAATTAGTAAATAAATACATACTAATTAATAATGAAATATATGCTAATTATAATGCATATTAACTATGAGCACTAATATTAAAAATCAATTATTTGAAACACACCCAACAATCCCCCCATATGTTTCAAAAAAAACATAATTGTAAATAAATATGTTGATGTCTTTTGGACTTGAATCAACAAAAAAACAATTTGAGAATCCCGCAAATTCAAATGGTATACTTCAAGGCCTAACACCAAACCCTGCATAATAAGTGTCCTAGTGAGTTTGCCTACACTCATTTAGTTAGGCAGCCTTATACCTTGACACTTATTTAGGTGACTCATCAAGCGTGTGTTGTTGCACACCCCATACAGGAATGAGTTCATTAAGAGATCAAATATCTCAGTCTTCCATCTAACAACATATCGGGACTTTCGTTTACATCAGATTACAATTATTCTTTCGTTTGACCACATTGAACCAGAACTCAATTGTGTTCGAATTCATGGTTGGGTATCCAGAATAATTCTAATATGATAGAGGCTTGAGTCCTATATTCTTTGTCGTGTCCAGGACCCTAGGTCCACACGAGCATCCTTTAGTGTGTCCAGGACCATACGTCCTCACAAGCCGCTGTGTCCAGGACCATTCGTCCACACAGTCCGTTGTGTCCAGGATCATACCGTCCACACAGTCAGCTGTGTCCAGGACCATTCGTCCACATAGTCTGTTGTGTCCAAGACCATTCGTCCACACAGTCCGCTGTGTCCAGGAACATTCGTCCACACAAATCCTTTTGTTGTGATCTGATTCAAAGGTAAAACTAAAACACATTTGTCTATGTGGTGCTTGAAAATATATCCTTGTTTGTTAATGTTTTGACTCATTGTAGATTTGATCGAGTTGTCTGCCAATTGAATTACTATGTTTAATTTGCTTTTTCAAATATGACTCGGTAAATTCGGTAACGGTAAATTCGGTAATTTACTGAATGCACACTCCTAATTTATGTTATGTTAGCTGAATTTAATTTATATTATGTTAGCTGAATTTAATTTATAAAGCATAAATTTTTAAAGTATGACAATTAGTAGAGTTCTAGTTTTTCAATTGTAGTCTTATTGGGCCTGATTTAGCCCAAAATTCGCGTCAGGCCCAGCTTTATAACGCCGCGTTTTATCCATTTGGCTGTAGCATTTCAAATCTCAACCCAAAGTTCAATGAGATGATTAGAAATGAATGAACTCACTACGCACTGTGTGACTGTGACTAAAAGTTTCTAATATTTACACAATGCTCCTCGTGATATCTTGTTATTTCATAACTATCCACCAAATGCACATGATAATTTTATTTTTATTTTTTATTTAAAAAAAATGATGAGTGGGTTGAGAACGAACCATTCTCCACTTTCCTTTGAAAAAGAGAAGAGAGAGAGAGAGAAAGAGACACGAGAATCGACCATTTTCATCTATTGGTTTTGTTCTCCGATGGGTTGCTCCGATCTCCGCCTCGTCCTCCTCCTCTCTCTGGTCCTCTCCATCTCCTCAGCTTACTCCAGCAACTCTGATGGTACGTTTTTTGTGCTGTAAAGCTTCCATCTTGTATAGGGTTTGCGCTGCTAAGATTTCTACTTCAAGTCAGTAGAGAAAAATGTTTGAAACCCAGATCGGATTCTGTGTTTCTGTTTCTGGGTTTTTGTTGTCACTTTTAAGTTTTTATGTTTGGCAGAAAGGTTAAATTTGGGGGTGTTTTGGCAGGAAATGCGCTGTATGCATTTAGAGTGAGGCTTTCGGATCCGGAGAATGTGTTGCAGAGTTGGGACCCAACGCTGGTCAATCCTTGTACTTGGTTTCATGTCACTTGTGATGCCAACAACCATGTCGTCCGCTTGTATGTATCCTCTCCACTTATCTTCAATTGCTTTGTTACTTACAGCCTATAGGTCTCGTTATGATCGTTGTTGTTTTCAGCTTTATTGAATAGTTATGTATGTTTGTCGTTAACCAATTTGTTTTTCGCGAAATTGAATTACATCGATAATTTTGGGCCATCGGATGTTATTTTCTTATCTTCGTTTTTGTGTCTATTTGTTTCGGATGTGGTTTAATGAATTGTGTTCGTCGTTCTTTCAAATTCAGGGACTTGGGAAGTTCTAACATTTCCGGAACTTTGGGACCTGAATTGGGTGAGCTCAAGCACCTACAATACTTGTACGCTCTCATCTTTTTTTTCTCTAATTCCATTCGTAACTATGAATCTGATTTACACTTTTAAGCGCTTGTAGTCATATGTTTTAGTCTTGTTTGCTGCATGCTTGTGGTTTCTAGGAGTTCCATTCTTAAACTCTTTTAATGAGTTAGGAATTTAAATTCGTCATACACACAGTATACAACTTTAAATTCCGAGAAGATGAAAAACTTGACATTAGTTCATGTACAAACAAGCCCATTGAAGTTAATTTTGTTCGGGTGGTGTGCAGGGAGCTATATAACAACAACATAGGAGGAAAAATTCCTGATGAGTTGGGTTCGTTGGAGAATTTAATCAGCATGGATTTGTATGGCAACAAGCTCGAGGGCGAAATCCCAAAATCATTCAGCAAGCTGAAGTCCCTCGTTTTTATGTAAGGGCATTCTGCATTTCACCTTTGGGTCTTCAATCTCGAATTCTCTAAAACCTTATTTATAACAAGTCTCTAATGTTGGTCGCAGGCGTCTGAATGACAACAAGTTATCTGGGCCTATTCCAAGGGAGCTAACTTCACTCACTAACCTCAAAAGCTTGTAAGTTCATTTGATCTACACATCAAATTACAATATATGTAATTAGGCTATTGCTTCTATCGGCAGCCGTCTGATCCTCGTGCTACTAAATGTAGTGATGTCGCAAACAATGATATCTGTGGAACAATTCCGGCTGATGGTCCTTTTGGGAGCTTCCCAATGGAAAGGTACTTAAAAATAATTCATGTTTAATTTTGCGACTGTCAGATTAATGGAACAAGCCACAAGATGTTACTTGTAAGTTGTAAGGGTAACTTACGCGTCTGACTTGCTGAGACCATGTTATGCTTGAACTTTGTTTCAGCTACAAGAACACCAAGATAATGGGACCAGAGCTGAAGGGACTCGCGGCGTATGACTTCGGATGCTGAAGCAACCAAATTCTACGGTCCAATAATTAAGAATATGTATCAAGTTATCAACCATGTTGTGTTGTAAACTGAGGCTCTCTACAAGAAATGTTTAAGAATGTATATGTAATGAAATCTCTACTTGGTATAATATTTGCATACAAATTGAATATTTTGCTAAGTTTGAATTTATATATGTTTCAGTTCATGGATAATTATTAAGAATAAAGAAATCTAAATTAATAAATATAAGTTTATGGTATAAAAATAATGTAAATTTCAGTGTGATTTAAAATAATGAAACTAGCCAATAATCAAAATTTTCGATATTGGACTCGGCTCCGGTCCCGTAGGCGGCTCCTGTGTCTACGCCGGTGATTGTTTTGGGATGTTAGTTTAGTTTTAGTTAATTTTAGTTTAGCTTAGATAAGTAGTTTAGTTTTTCTCTTAGTCAGGTTTCTGGTCGGAGCTGTTCGTCTCGACCGTTTATCGATCTGAGTTTTTTTAGTTTTTTAGTCTTATAGTTTCAGGAGGTTTCTCCTGTTACTTTCAAAATGGTACGACTGTACGTAAGTGGGGCCTGAATCCTTTAGAGTCGACCACCAAGATCGATCGATCAAGCTGTTAAGCTGTTTCGTCGTACCCTTTTTTTCTTAGACGGTGTGTCCTTCTGGGGCATGTTTCTGAAGCCTTTGTGGCTGTTTTCGATACATGAATGAATGTTTCCATCAAAAAAAAATATTAAAATTTGCTTAGTGGCCGATTTAATATGACAGAGAGAGACTGAGGGACGTAACTGATAAGCTGATTACCAATAATGTATTTTTACACTAAACCCATTATAAAAAAAAAATTATTACACTAAACAAAACAATAAGGACTAAAATATAATAACAAAAACGTAACGTGTAACTATTCATTACACGTGTCAATGTGTTGTTGGTTATGGTCAGACGTGGCGAAAATATGGTGGCTCGCCTAAATTCTTGGGAAATTAAAATTGTTATTTTTTAAAACATTTCTCGTCGGTACAGATCAAGTGATCTATTTTTCAACGAGCACCGAACAAGTCACATGCGGTGAACTTTTTCACAATGACAGACCAATCACAGAGCGCGTATATTAAAAAATGTCACCACGCGTTGCGTTGACCATTGACCACTCAGTATAAAACCCTCGTGTTCGTCTTCCAAGCATCAACTTAATTAAACCCTCTCAAATCGCAAAATGTACCACACCGCCTTACTCCGCAGAGGCTGCCGGAGCGTCGTGAGCCGACGGAGGACATTGTCGGACGCGATTGGATCTCCAGTGTCCGAAACGGTGGTGAGTCAGACTAGGTTGTTCGGTCGGTTTCCGCAGTTGGTGAGGAGAGTTAAGGACTCGATTGAAGTGCCCCGTCCTGCATTTTTCGCTTCGGCGTTGTCTTCGGCGGCGAGGAAGGAAGGTGGTGGTGGTGGTGGTAGTGGAGGACTAGTGAAGTGGTATTTGGAGATGGTGAAGTCGCGGCCTGTTTTGACCAAGAGTGTTACTTGCTCGATTATTTATACGGCTGCTGATTTGTCTTCTCAGGTTCTTAATTAAACCCTAATTTGTGGTTGCACGCGTATTATTTTTCTTTGAGTTTTTAGTTGAAGGTAAATTTGACAGCTTTTTACTAGTGAGGATCTAATTGGTTTTACTAGGTTGTTGTGAAATGAAACTGCTGTTAATTCAAAGCTGCAATCTTTATGAAGTTGAACTGGATCATAAACAGAATATGGCTTCGTTTGGGCTAATTGAATTGATTTATTGTAGTTTACAGTCTTTGTTTCTTTCTTCTTCTTTTTACAGGAATTGCAGTCTATTTATTATTATTTGTTAATTTATCTGAATGGGATTTTAGTTTAAGGTGATTTTGACATGCATTTACACTTGGCTGTCTTTGTTGAGCTTACAGCTATTTGTATTCTAAATTTGAGTCAGATTAGTCTTGTAAAGTTTTTACTTTGCTATTTCTTCTATGAAGGGTAATCCGATGAAGAATGTATTAGGTCTTTGTGCAGGCTTTTTATAATGTTTCTGTAGTTTTAGTTTTAGGTATCTTGCATTTGTGGGAGTTCATTTGCTTTGACTTTTGATTGTGTATTTTTGCTATAACTGATTGTAGCTATGCTGACCTGGTTATTTTAATTTGTTTCAGACCCTTGCGCGGCGGGGTTCAGATGAGAAAGAGCCTTATGATTTTCTGAGGACTCTAAGGATGGCTGGATATGGGATGGTGTTACTAGGGCCGACATTGCATTTGTGGTTTGGTTTGATGTCAAGATTATGCCCTAAGCAAGACTTGGTTCCTACTTTTAAGAAAATGGCAATGGGACAGGCCGTATATGGACCAATCATGACTGTTGTTTTCTTTTCTTACAATGCTGCTGCTCAAGGTAAATTGACTAAAACTTGGGATTTTCGTAAGATCAACCTTTGGATCCTGGCAGTATTGAATTCAGTTCCATGATGATGTCAGCAACGCAAAACATATTTCTTATCTAATCTTGAATGGCAATCTCAGGTGAAACTGGTGCAGAAATCATTGCTCGATTAAAACGGGATCTAGTACGTACGCTGTTCAGCGGAGTCATGTATTGGCCATTATGTGATTTCATCACTTTCAGATTTACTCCAGTCCATTTGCAGGTATGCTGCAGTATTGTATATCTTTCAGTGTTGATTTAAACACACCAGAGTTCTCTTCAATGACTAATCGGCTGAACTTACAAACGATGCTTTTTCCTTTTCTGACAGCCTTTGGTGAGCAATGGATTTTCTTATCTGTGGACCATTTATATGACTTATATGGCAAGTCTAGAGAAACCGACACCAGTTCTAGCTGATTGACGATTCGTTTATACTTCTGTCACAGCAAATAGTTGCTGCCTTGTGTCCATTACTCCATGTTGCTTCCGTTACTTTCTGGTAATGGTATTAAGCACACTACAAATTAACGAGGTAGCCTAACCGCGGTGGAAACATTCGGTCAACGACAAAGGTTGTGTAAGTTATTAGATGGCTGTGGAGTGTCCTGTACAACGTAGTTGCATAGCAAGTTGCTACATTTGGGAATTACATTAGTTTAAGAGGACATGTACACTCTTATTCATAATGAAACTGCATTTTTTTTCTACCAAAAGATGTTCCTTTTTTGTTTTATATTTTCGCAGCCTACAGGGTAAAGTTTACGTACAAGCTATCTTTCATGAGATGCATCATACATCCTCAGATATCGTGATTTCATGATGATAAATACTAAATAACATTGTTGCAAACTTTTAAGTCTCTTTCGTGGGATGTACTTGGTCAGAATCAGAACTTGATGGCAAATCCGATAGGAGACTAACTGAAGCTTCATCCTTAACCTCTACCGCACCCTCAATGACTGAGCAAGGAGGCGCAGCAGGTTGTTCCGTGTCAAACTTGATCCAGTTTTTGTCCTTTGCCCGAACGAGAGTGGGGTACAATAACATCCCCAGCAATATGACCATGCCACTCACTATGAATGTCTTGAATGAGGCTAAACACATAACAAAAAGCAGAAGCACCGATGGAGGAAGGCAAAGCATTATGACACCAAATGTTTTCAACGGGACTTTATACGGTCTGTCCAGGTCTGGCTTGCTGATTCTCAGTTTGATGAATGCTGCGAATTCCAAAAGCATACCAATTGCATACAAGAAGTTTAGAAACTCGATAATCTCTTGGAAGCTCATCCATGACAAGAAAACCACGCCCGTTGCTGAGCACAGAATGCTGAAAGTGGGCGTCCCATATTTTGATCTGGCACAGTTTCTCTCAGGAATTAGAGATTGATGGACTTCGAAATAATTTAAAGACGAGAATGAAAATGAAAGAGACATACCTTCGTGCAAAAATAGCTGGAAGCATTCCAATTTCACTCATTCCCAGCAACTGAAAGGCGTCAGCACTCATTTCTGCTTCAAACAATCCTAAGTTAGACATTGCAGCCGCCGCTTGGATCCACGACTTTAACCAGAACCCTCCTATCAGCATTCCTACCTCAGCAAAATACCCATCACTCCACTCAAAAGAGCTGGAACTCAATGCCCCAGTACCAGCAAGAAGCGGGATCAAATACGAACACATTACCAAAACAACTGCTCCGTATAGCGCTTTCGGGAACGTCTTTGCAGGATTCTCAACCTCCCCAGCGAGAGTGCTGGCTTTGTCCCAATAATTTAAATTCCAAAACATGCTATTAAAATACCCCGTCCAATTCACCGCCTTAAAATCCATA
The DNA here is from genome assembly GCA_033675215.1 of Rhodiola kirilowii. Classification (NCBI taxonomy): domain Eukaryota; kingdom Viridiplantae; phylum Streptophyta; class Magnoliopsida; order Saxifragales; family Crassulaceae; genus Rhodiola; species Rhodiola kirilowii. Next base: position 2,973,639 of record CM066193.1, on the reverse strand, counting down.
ACAAGCCATTTACTCGGCCTCACTTTAGGAATGGCGAGCAACGACATTACCACGAATGGCGAAAGCGAGAAAATAGCAAGAGCGACAGCCGCAAACCCAACGATATGCAGCCCTCTATAATTCAAGTACGTCAAAGACGCAGTAATACCCAAAAGCGAAGGAACTCTCACCACCATCTGGTTAAAAATCGGCAACGAGTGCTTTAAGTAATCCAAAAACAACACCGGGTACAACGCGTTATCCATCACACCACTAAACCACTTCCAAAACCCTTCCTGGAATCCCCAAAAGGGTCCGAAAGCAGCGGAAATCCAAACCACATATCCACCGTTTTCAGGGAAACTTGTTGCAAGCTCAGCTGTGATCAAGGCTTCAGGCACACTCCACAAAATAGGAAAAATTAAAAACCCTAGCAGAGCTAAAAGTGGACCTCCTCCTGCCCTAACTGAATCCTCTACACCGAATGGACCTCCAGAAACCTCATAGAAAATTAAAGCAATAAGTGGCAACACAGTCAACTTTGGATTAGGGTTTGTTACTGATTTTGCTTCAGATCTGTTCTCATCTTCACCCATCAAATACCCAGATGGGAAATCAGTTAATCAGCACCCAATCACACTCTGAAATCAGATTCTGCAAACTCGTTGACCTAACAATCAACAATATCTGTATATAACCGAAGAAGACGCAACAGTTGAAAAGATACCGGCTTTGAGGTTGAATTCGATTCTCTGCTGCAGATTTCTTGGTGGGTATGATCGAATTAGGAGCCAATTTGGGCTTAATTGAATTTCCCAGAAGATCGAAGTATCGAAGAAATTCGTGACTCACGAACAACATTGGTGGACAACACGTGGGGTCTAGTCTATCTGTAACTACATTTGACTTGATTCTGAGTCGGTTCAATTGAAGCCAGCTGGTTTGATTTGACTCGGTTTAATAAATCGAACCGAGTGTATTGAACGAACCGGATGTGGGTTGAGGAGGATCTAGTTCTAGGGTTTGTGTTGGGGACAACGAGTATAAAATCTGATTGTTTCAGAGATTCGCAGTCATTGAAGCCTTCGCGTATTGTGGATTTTGCTGCTGTTGTCATCGTCGTCGCCGGAGCTTGGTTCAATCATGGGTCACACCAATGTCTGGAACTCTCACCCCAAGACCTACGGACCCGGATCTCGGACATGGTAAGTCTTCGACGCCGTTGTGAAATTGGAGAATTAGTGATTTGATGTTGTCGATGATCAATTGATTTCGCGTACTGTTGATTGGTGTGCTCTGCTGATCAGTAGATTGTGTTTTCCAAGTGTTGGTTGTGAGTTTAGAGATTTTGTGCTTGACCTGAGTTTGGCTGTTGTTCACTTTGGTGTTAAGAGTTATTGAGATGGTGATGGTGAAAAGAGATCAGCTTGTTGTTTGTGTGAAGGTGTTTAGTACATTGTCAGTGCTTAGGCAATAGACTATGTCAAGAAGGTAATACCTTAGCTGATTTGATGGTGGCAATGATCAATTTTGGTTATTTATTATTGTTGGGCGTGTCGTTAGGAGATTGTCTCTCAAACTGTGGCTTGTGTTTCTTTGTGTTTGATATTATTCTGGTGGTGTTTTAATGTTAAAGCTGATTAGTCGATTTGATGATTCTCACGATTGCTAGTTGGTCATAATCAAAGGGACTGCTATGGAGCTTTGGCTTTTAAATAACCTTGTCTTGATGATTTGTTAAAGTCTTTTAACGATATTCACATGACATCTGCTATTGCGCGCAGCCGTGTGTGTGGAAATCCTCATGGATTAATTAGGAAGTACGGACTTATGTGCTGCAGACAGTGTTTCCGCAGCAATGCCAAGGAAATTGGATTCATCAAGGTAGGATGCACCCTTCACTTTACATTGGTAATCTTCAAATTGATCTGTGTGAGGTTTTAACATTGCATACACTCTCCTCTATGCAGTACCGCTAATTGCCTCAAGATTTCTGCTCGCGTGGAAGGTTTTAAAGAACCCCAGAAGTAGAAGAATGTGTCTCTTGGCTTTATTTTTATATGAAGACTCATTGTCAAAAATCTTCATTTGAAATTTTTATTCCAACTTCAAAAATATCGTCAACCTTCCTTTCTCTCATGTATTGGTATCTTTTCAACTTTCAAGATAAGTGACTTGTCAAGAATCAATTCTCAAAGAGGTCAAGTGGAGTTGCTCAGTGGTAGTGGTAGCGCTCCCTCCTACGCCAAGATGCGTCCGGTGATCAAATTGTCATTTTAACAGAAACTAATCCATTAACACGAGCACCCGATCAAAAAAAAAAAATCAATTCTCAAAAACAAGGAGCATTATACACTCCAAAAGTCTCTTCATAAATGTCTGGAAACTCTCCAAGAAACTACTCAATTCCCACAGCCTTCATCTCTGATTTTAACTCGCCTGTTCCTATATTCCCTCCCAGAATTCCCTATTTTATCACCAACACAACCACTCACTTACTCAGCCTCAACCAAAACTGTGTCTGAAGTCAAATCTGCAGTGATGGGGAGTTTTTGGATGTGGGTTTTTCTGATGGCTTGTTTTCAGGCCTCAGCGCTACCACTTCTATCAGCTGCTCCTTCCAGATCCTCATTTCATTTTTCTGGTACTGCAGCTCTTTCTCTAATCTATTCCACTTTCAAACGTAAGACGTTAGATATCTCTCCTGTTTCGCCAATTTCACATACTTTTGACCTTGGAGTGCGAAGTTCACTAAGTAGTGGCTGATTTCTCAACCTATACTTAGGTTACTTTTATTGTTTAGATGTTCTGGTCCAGTATTTGTTGATTGTCTGTATTACCGTTATTGTCTTCTTCCTTCGGGTTTTTGTATGTCATTTTCTTCTTTATCAAAAAAAAGTAAGACGTTAGATATTAAACATCCTAATTTACGACAGGTGCCAGAGCAACCAACCAAGCTATCAACACTGACACAGATGTTGCATGACACACCTGATCAGAAGCAACTGATGCCTAAAAACATGAAAGATGATGACCCAAATTTGAAGTTCGAGGATTACAAACCAGTTGACCCATCTCCAGACTCATCCACATCTAAACTGAAGCCATCTCCAATACAGAATGGAGTGCTTCTCAACCCTTTTGCCCCAAATCCACACTGAAGATTTAGTTGCTTCTCTTGCCTATCAAACTTTGCTTTGATAATTCATAGTTGCCGCTTCCAAAAATGAGTCCAATATGCACATAAGTGCCTACCAAATTTGATAATTTTGGTATGAAGCAAATCATACCTAAATCCTAATGTCCAATTTGTAACCTTTAGTTCTTTTTTTTTTTTTTGATTGAGCTTTAAGCTCTTGAAAGTAGTATCTGCTCTTTGGCTAGATAGGGACTTGAACCCGGGCCACCTACAAGCACCGGGGAGCTCCATACCACCATAGGGACTTGTAACCTTTAGTTCTATTCATGTACCTTGTTTGTCTATTTGTTTCCGAAGAATACAACATTTCGATAATTGTAAGGCTATTCTGATTAAATTATAACTATGTTAGAATTTAATTAGACCAAACCATAACGGGACGAAAGAATAGTAATATTAAGGTGCAAGATGCAGAGAAAGAAATAAACTTAGTGAGCATTGATTATACAGATTACAATCAGTGTAAAGATCTAGCAGAGGATCAGATCAGATGAGGTGCTTCAGAAAAGAATCATCCTCAAAGCAATGTTTCCTCATATAAAGTGTTAACTAGGCAACAACAGACTGCATATCAAAGCTCCCAAAAACTACTCTATAAGAGCAACATAATAGGCTTAAGAGACTGAGTACCTTCGGTTTCTTGAAGGTGTAGACTTCCCTTCATCTGGGATAGGACTCTCCGACGAATCAGAGCCACTGGTTTCAGCCACACTTCCATTGCCAGCGCCGTTGACTTTGTTTGACCAAAGCCTGGTAAACACCTTCTTGGACATAAGTAGTCCCTTCATTTTACTAATGGCTGCTTTGTCAGCTGAAAGTTTATGATCTCCGCCGTTTGTGGCTTTCTCACTGCCACGACTGCTGCCGTTGGCTAATCTCAAGGCTGCTAGCTCGCCTTTCAAGGCCTTGAGTTCCTCTACAGTGGCCACTGCGTCCCAGTCTGCCTCTTCGGTGTTTGTTGTGGCTGATCTAGAACTTCCGTGGGAATAGTTGGCTAAGTCTTTGATGCCTTTGGGCAAGTCGGGCGTGCTGCACCCAGAAGTCGCAGCTGCTCTGACCTGCTCGAAGAAGAGTACTTGGACAACTACTCTTAATGGGAGCCTCTCATTTTGCACTGCGTGCATACTTGCATCGGCTGATAGCTTCTTGCAGTCCATCAACTTGCATATCTTTTTCCTTTCGCTTTTGGTGATTCCAGAATGTTCCTGCTTCGGAAAAAGAAAATCGTTGAGTAACAAGTAATAACATCCACACCACACTATTTAGACAACTTTGAAGACAAAATATTGAAAAAGTGTATATACCTTCAAGTATGTATCTATGGCACGATAAAGCCCGTCATGACCTGGACGATTAAACCCAGAAACCATCTCAGCAAGCTCAAGAAACTTTGCCAGCTGCAGATTTGGATCCTTTGAGATTTCAGTAAGATAACCATCTATTAATTTGGCTACCATAAGCTTCGAAGCTTCTGATAAGATTCCACCTGTCTTACGGGTATCTTGAATCTGAAATCCATCAACTCCTTCAGTTTCAGCTCTCTTATCCAACAGCACAAACTCCAGCAATATCTTACGAACTATTTCTACATCATAGGTTGTGTCTTGCCCTGCTGGTGCTCGAATTAGTAAATCATTAACAGTAGCTTCCTCCAATTGCTGCCCTATTCGAGTCACCAGCTCTCCCTTCACCGACTCTCCAAGCTCCAAAACGCTTGCGGCTTTCAACAGCTTGAGCAGGAAACTACATGAAACGCTTCCCTTCTCAGCAGGCAAAAGCCACACGATGTCATCAATGATTGACCGACTCCTGCCTGTATCACCGTACTGAATCATACCCTTACTAATGCCTGGTAGCCACCGATAAACATAAGCTTTTAAGGCTTCTCCGATAACTTCAGATGACACAATGGCCTTTGATTTGATACTGCAGATTACACGCTTGTACAAATCGATATCTAAGTCACAAAGGTCCTCTACCCACCAGTCTTGTGGCACGGAACGAGTCTTAGCACTGGTGTAGTTTGCTTCGATCTCATGTTCCTCTGGGAGCTTCTTCCTGTTATAGGTATAGGACCAGTCTACCTTTGATGTATCTACAGAAACTTTAGAAGCAATGGACTCGATGCAGTGGGTGACCAACTTCAAGTCATCAGGCATCGGAAGCAACATCTTTGAAGTTTTAAGGACTATGATAGAATCCTTCCAGTTGCGGAACACACTGGAGCTAAGGAACACCTCGATCTTGTAAATCAGATTGCCTTTCTCCACTGTCTCGTACATTTCCAAGTACTCAGCCGCACACCGAGCCATGACAACATTATATGCATTGAGAGTCACAGTCATACCATAACAAAACTTTACACAGATTTCAAATGCGGTAGGACCACCAGGAATGTCAGGAACAGTGACTTCATCGAGATTAGCTTCAATTGCGCTTGTGACCAGCTTTTGCAGCTTTGCACTCTTGGAGAGAAGCGGAAACTGCAAATTGCCAAGTTGGATCCGTGAGAAATTTATAACGTATCCAAGCATTGCAGGAACAATCGCATATGGAACTTTATGCAATGAAACAGTAAATCAAACCTTATGAAGAGAAAACTTCACATCCCCGACAGTAATGATAACGTCACTAGCCAAATCAGAAGCCACATACCTGTACGCAGAAAAGAAAAAAATTGGTTATTCAATAGAGACATCAAAGATGCTAAGTTCTTTTTTCTTTTGCACCGGTGACCCTCAAACAGTTAATTGCAAAATCAAAAAACTGTACATGATAAACAGTCAGTTTCCAGGGGCTGCGGATTCCACATATCAACGTGAAGCAATTGACCATAGACCACGGATAAGACTTTTTTTAATAAGCCAAGGATTAATGACGGGTTTGGAGAACATTAATTTCCTTGGTTCAACTCCACAGGAATATCGACTCTATAAGTGTGATATAAAAAAGCTTACACAACTTCGGAAGACATTAACAGTGTGAGATCTGCAAAACTATACCTGACATTATTGCCTTCTGTTTGGAAGGTATCCGGCCTTGATCCAAGTTTCATGAACTTCATCGCAACACACTAGTTTCTTTCCCTTTTGGAGTAGACTTGAAACTTATGCTTTAAAGGAAACTGAGCAATCCCAACTAACAGATGAACCCAGGTTTGCAGAAACCCGTCGTTGATGATACAAAAACCATGTCTCGTGAATATATATTGCCTTTAATACCAGAAAGCGAGATGTGCTGCAGGGACCAGATTTTAGCACGTCACCAACTTTTTGAACTACGAGATGATGCGTATATAATGACAATCAACCGGATGGAGTTCAAGAAAAGGTTAGAAGGTAAAGGAGAGAGAGTACTTGGGGTCTTGTATGGTGTTTTAGAATAGAAGAGATTCTTTTGAACTGGAAGAGGGGTAAATAAGAGATTGTTTCCTCAGTCACCGGCAAAGCCCGGGCAAACCGAGTCAGCCAGGGGACACAGACTACAGACTCTGAGTGCTGAAATATTTTTACCTGTAAAACTTACAACCACAAATCAATATCAGTGTAACACTTCAGCAAGTTATTTATCCAACTTCTCTGCGCTGTGTTCTTTTTTCCCCTTTAAACAAATCTCAAAGATCCAAACCATCAACGCAGCGTCTCTTCTCTCTCCCAATCTCAAGATCCAAGCTCCTTATTAAATTCAACATGTATCTAACAGTACAGATTTCCTTTTAACCGTTTGAGCTCGAAAAAATCTGCAACAAGACAGCATCTTAGTATCAGTTGACGCAACCACAAAAACGGCAGACACGCAGCATATAACCAGTCAATATTTCTCAACAAATTAACATGAATGAATGTGAAGAGATCACCTTGGCATTATATTAATGAACACTCAAACAACAACAACAACCGAAAGAATCTCTACAGGAAACATTGAACTGGAACTAAAGGTTATTAAACCCTCAGATGCCCATCATATTACAAATCTCGCTTTATAAATTACTAAAGAATTAAAAAGCTAAACCCCATGTGCATTTGGTGTTCTATGAACCTAATTCAAAAGATGACCAAAATCCCACATGGGAATATGCTCATCAGAATGAGATTTACTCACACTTAACCCCCACTGAAAGCTAAAGTTCCACTCTTGTAACTCCAACAATACCCCTCAAGCCCTAATAAAGAAAATCTCAGTAATAACTCATAAGCAGAAACTCATCACATGGTAAGATTAATAGAACATGTAACGAATACCTGCAAATACTCCACACAATAACTTCTCAAACTCTCATCAGCAAAACATCAAACAGTTGGAGTGCAAAGAGAGTAACTTACAAAGGAACAAAGCAGATGTGGTGTATTAAATATTTGCACAATTTCCAGATGAGTAAAATAAACACGCCATTGTCAAATTTGGCACACAACCCGTCAAAAACCTAAAAGATGACTGCCCAATTGTACAAAACCCATCAGATAAAATGAGCTGTTGTTCCCACCTTTTTTCCTCGGTTTCAAAAAGTACTCCAAACACAAGGAAAGCACAAACCTGAAAACCCCAATCTGGGAATTTGCAAACAAAATTAAAAAATTGATAAATAAAATTCAACGTTATCATTCCAATCCAACCTCTTCTTTTTCCTTCCAACAATAATTTCCCGTCATCAAAAAAAAAAAAACAATAATTTCCCACCTCTACTTAATTCTCCATTAAAAATCTAGTTCCTTCACTTATATCAAAAAATAAAAATAAAAATCTAGTTCCTTCACCAGTCATCACTTTGCTATGTTTATGCACGCCAAGCTGACAATCCCACCTTTCCTGCTCCCCACATTAACAAATAATTTTTTTAAATTACAAACCGACCCCTCGACTTTCTCCACCTTACACATCCACCCCCCTCTCACTGGATACTTCATGGCCTTGGATGCCATTCATCAGGAACCAAAAAGATGAGTTTTTGTTAAATGGGTCTGATTAAAGATGAGATTTTGTAAGATGGGTTTGATTAAAGAACTCAACTTTTTGGTCTGGAAGTATTCATATTCTCTTGTGCAACACATCTTCCTAGAATAGTGCCTCCTCCTTGATTTGTTTATGTATACTTAAATGACTAATGCCTTGAATTAAGGCCTGGTTAAATGGAGTAGTGTACTTAAGTTTATGCAAAGGTTTGGTTGTCACATGGTGCTGACTGTGTTCATCATAATTACAGTCAAGAACTTTGTGCAGAAGATTGATCGAGATTGAAAGACTGAATATGGGGGATATTGAAGATATGAAGATTATGTCGTTGATTCTCTTGGTGGGAATGTGTAACAATCTAATCATGTTTTCTTTAGTTTCACATTATTTTATAAATTAATTTATTAAGGGACTCAATTCAGAATTATGAAAGAGGTGTTGATCGAGTTGGCCTGAACAAATTGTCAAGAGGTTAACGGTTCAATTCCAGTAGTATATATTTATCCTCGGCATGACATGTACTTCAAGAGTCTAATATTCGTATGTACCCGATAAAATTTGATGTAAAAACCCACTATCAAAAACAATTCAGAATCATTTATAATTGGATAATCGGAGAATTCAAATTCGATTATTGAATTAAGATGTAATTTTGAAATGTATATACATTTGACAAATGTACCATTAACAAAGTCAAACTTGATTACTTTGACTTTTCATTGTACAAATTTAAATTTGTAAGTGAGACATTTATGAAATGAATCATTTAAGCAGCAACGAGATGATTAAGGGCGATCCTAACATACAAATTTGGATGTGCCCTTTAACGATCCTCTCAACATGTAAAAGATACCTAACCCATAAGGACTTGTAATTAATGGGGATCTAAATCTTGCTGAAGTGTCAACATTAGCATGCAATTGGCACTTAAGATGCCCTTTTAGAGGATACTAAACTAATGGCAACCATACTAGCATGTAACCATAAGTACTAATTAAGGAAATAAATAAGTGATTTTGAATCACTTTTGGTTGCCTAGATGATTAATCATTTTCCCTCCTTGCACATGGCCACCAAAGCCATTGGTATCAACTCATGATGGGAACTCAAACTCTTAATTTAATTAGTTTTATTTTTTTTGTAGAGTTAGTTATGATATGTGGAATCCAATCCCTTCATAAGTTGTCCTACAAATCAATGGTCACATCAAGAGATAATATTAATATTGATATAGATATTTATTACAATTGGTGGATTATCATACCTCAATAAGTTTTTATCAGGGTTCTATCCAATAATATAGATATTTAGAGGTCAGATCTGGTGCAAAGCCCAGATCTGGTGCAAAATACAAACACATCCTATCCATTCAATTAAACAATCCAAAGGCTAATATAATTAGAATTAGAAAAAAGGAAATTGAATTTAACTTGCAAAAAGGGTAAAATTGACCAGAAAAAATAAAAAAATTCGCCAGAATCTCTCCTCCGTAAACGAAATCCGACGATTGCGAAACCGAATTAGGGTTAGTCGAAATCGCAGTCGATCGAAATCGAAATCGAATCGAAATCGAAATAGCGATATAAAACGAAATCGAAATCCCGATCGAAAACGAACTAATCGAAATCGATCGAAAACGAACTAATCGAAATCGAAAACGCAGAAGCAACGCAGAAATCAAAACGCAGAGAAAATCGACAAAGAGAAACGCAGAAGAAATCGAAAATGATTCCGAACGAATGGTCATAACGAACTATAAATTGCAGATGACGAACTATAAATTATCATGTCTAACTATCGATGATACTGCCGAATTGTTGACGAATTATAGTCCAAATGTGATGAATTATGTCATAATTCATCAAAAGTGCACTATAGTTTGTCGAAATCTTGACGAATATAGTCCAATTTGGACGAACTATAACATAATTCGTCTAACGAACTATAAATTGCAGATGACGAACTATAAATTATCATGCCTAACTATCAATGATACTGCCGAATTGTTGACGAAGTATAGTCCAAATGTGATGAATTATGTCATAATTCATCAAAAGTGCACTATAATTCGTCGAAATCTTGACGAATATAGTCCAATTTGGACGAACTATAACATAATTCGTCTAACGAACTATAAATTGCAGATGACGAACTATAAATTATCATGCCTAACTATCGATGATACTGCCGAATTGTTGACGAATTATAGTCCAAATGTGATAAATTATGTCATAATTCATCAAAATTGCACTATAATTCGTCGAAATCTTGACGAATATAGTCCAATTTGGACGAACTATAACATAATTCGTCTAACGAACTATAAATTGCAGATGACGAACTATAAATTATCATGCCTAACTATCGATGATACTGCCGAATTGTTGACGAATTATAGTCCAAATGTGATGAATTATGTCATAATTCATCAAAATTGCACTATAAATTCGTCGAAATCTTGGCGAATATAGTCCAATTTGGACGAACCATGACATAACGAACTATAATTAGGCCTTGACGAATTATAAAATTCTTGAAGGGCAGAGCTCTCTATCATTGAATACTGCTGCTTGAAACACGTCTCAAAATTTTCCTAGTGAATTTTGTTTATCATACAAAACCGCAGATCGGACATGGCTGTTTCCGAATAGATTTCATCCATGTTTTTCGTTAAGAATTCGTCAAAATGATGTACAGATCGGATCTTATACTCACTGATCGGACATGGCGGCCATGGCCATGGCGATTGACGACTTTGGTGAAAACGATGATGCAGATCGGAGCTTAGGGGAGGGGGGCTCGTATACGAAAGTCGTCCACCATGATGGCTGATCGGAGCCACGTCCACCATGAATGCAGATCTGGATCTGGATCTGGATCTGTATGGAGAGAGAATAAAATTTGTGTTATTGGGGACAAATATGCCCTTAATCTAATAAAAAATTAAATTGTTATAAGATTTTTTTCCTAATCTCAACCGCACATATATTAATTTGGAAGGCTGAGATGAGTTTGTATTTTTTACAATAATTTGGGGTTTGCACCTGATCCTTTCTCTAGATATTTAAACAAAAAAAAGTTTATCAGGGTCGAGACCAATTTGTAAGAATAATGATAAAGTTTATTCAAGGCATGGATTCAAATTTAATGGGAAAATTTCCAAATTTGCTCAAAAATTAAATTTGCATTCCCTTTATACTCAATCTTCAAATTACATTCCCAATTTACTCAAGTTTCGTAAGGCGCTATCGTGAACGGCGTCTTAATAATAAAACGCCCTAACCAACGATGTCTTAGACCTAGTGGCATATTTAAGTCAAAAAATAAAGCTAGTTGGGCATAAATTGCCAAGTAAGTTGAAACTGCTGTTCGATACAGCGTCCAAAAGTAAGCTGCCGTTGCTTACAGCGTTTTAATGTAATCTAGAAGTCAGAGGCTCGAATTGGGACAAAGAGTGCAGTCGACGAGGGTGAAGGGGAGGATGTCGAATGTAGAACATGGGTGATGTCGAAACGAAAGTCGATTTCGGATTTTGATTTCAGCCAAACGGGAAGAATGAAACGCGATTGAGTTATTTTAACCTAAGGCGCTGTTGCTAACAGCGCCTTAGTTTAAATTACCACGTCAGCTGGCTTATTCAGTCTTCATTTGCTTACATATGCCACGAGACTTAAACCGCTGTTCCGAAGAACGGCTTATACCAACGGCGCCTTAAGAAACGTGAGTAAATTGGGAATGTAATTTGAAGATTGAGTATAAAGGGAATGCAAATTTGATTTTTGAGCAAATTGGGAAATTTTCCAATTTAATGGGGTCCAAATGAATTTCTTTAGGTAAATAAGGTTAAAGGGTAGAATGTGTAAAAAGATTGAGTGAGGAGTTGTCTGATCCTTTCTTTTTTTATAAAGAAAGAAAAGAGATTAGTTATCGTACCTCAAAAAAATGAAATGAAAATGATGTGAGATTTGAGAACAAAACTATTTATAGTTTATAATTCCCTTGCATGAGATTATGATGATGGGTTTGATTTTAGTGTGCAATCATAATAGTCTTTAGGTTAATGGTTGACTAATGACGTTGGGAAGTGATATTTGGGCTTATTTAGTGGCCCATTTTATTGGGTCGGCAAGCTGTGAAAAGCGCAACATGAACAAATGCATATTGTGCCATTGTGGGTGGTTAGGGTCTAGTGGCATCAATTAGGGCTTAGGCTGCCATTTAGCTCAATAGTTTGGCTTATGTGATGCGGCTAAAATCACAAATCAACCAAAGAGTACTTTTCCTAACATCAAATTGATTTTTAGAGAATCCCCACCATACTTTTTTGGAGCATAGAAAGTGAGCATGAGAGATAATCAAAAAAAAGCATGCATCCCTACCATGATTTTTTTGATCATCAAAAATATCATCACATGGTTTTTTTTAAAATGAGCATCTCATGCTCTTTTTTTGTGTTTTGAGCATGAGAATGAGCCAACGCAACGCGACACGTGTCCTGTGTAAGAAACAATACAGTTTTTATTTTGATCTTGCAACGAATATATCTTTTAAATTACAAATTAAAATAAATCAAAATAAATACCAATATTCATAATTTTTTGAGCTCTATTAAACGAGTTACACTTTGATATATTTTTATTAGTCTTAACATTTATGAGCTATAATTTATGTAGTGATGAGAGAGATTGATGATAAACTTTTTTTTGGATCATTGATTCATGAATAGAGTACATTTGATCAAAATAATCCTGAGGCATGACAAGATGCAAGAGAAGAAATGAAGAATGATATATTTTTTGTTTCATTCATTTCTAATCATCTCAATGAACTTTGGGTTGATAGAAGAAAATGACATACAAAGATCCAGGGACAAAGGCAGAAATAAAAATTATATTGGGCAAAAAAAATTCTAAAATTTATTTGGGCATTTATAATATTTGTCTAACTTTTTTAAAAAAAATTACCCTTCAAATTATAAAAAAAAAATTTCCACCCAAAACAAGTTGACCATTGGCCCAATATGCCTTAGGCATAGATCCGTCTCGGTAAAGACCTGAAGAAAAGAAAGAAACAACAGTAACAACACAATCGACCAACTAATACTGGAACAGAAGATCCTATCATGAAAACTAATCCAATCCAACAAGTTGGACCATTACAAAATCAACTTGAGTACCGAGACCCAATCATCAAAGGCGGCGTATTTAGGGCAATGGTTTATCCTTTTACAACGATGATAAGCGCATTTTTCGCATCATAACCATATTCAATTATGTACCATAGGGATATTTAGCTACATGCATTGTATGTCATTTTAGCCAATGTCCCACCACATCTAAACCTACTCGTTTCACTTTATTATCTATTCATAGGATCAACATCGTGAGTCGTAGTGAAAGTAATGTGTATTTTTACTATTTTTTGAGATTCGAACTTTATCGATCGTCAAATTATATGTCAGTTGTAACGAATCTTTAGTCCTATATGAGCTAGTAAAATTTTACATAGTGAGATTCAGAGTTTTGTGACAGCATGATTTGTAAAAATTGTTAATAATAAATAAAATTTACTAAGCAAGTTGAGAACAAAATTGAAAAATTCAAATGAAAATGTATTTATATGTAAGTGAAACAATGAACAAATGAATAAAGTTACCCAATAACACAATCTCCAATCATGTAATTATATCAAACATTAATCTACCATCACCAAAACGACACCGTTGGGTATCTAATGTTGACCTTGACCCAAACCGAGATCGAACACGCGAGGTTTCTTCGAAGGATGAGGACTCTCCACCTCCTCCTCAACCGCGCTTTGACTTTTCTTCCCGTTGACTTTTATTCTCGACCACATCTCCGGCAACGCGGGCAGGTTCAAATCAAATCCACGGCTCGACCCAGCTCCGTCCGAAGAAGTAACTCCGGCGCTGCTGTTCCCACCGTCGTAGTGACGTCGCTTGTGCCCGCCCAAAGCCTGGCCGGTTGGAAACGACTTGTGACAAATTGTGCATTGGTGCGTCCTCCCGGAGGGATTCAGACCGCCGGGAAGAACAGCAACGGTGACGGTGGAAGCAGAGGCGGAGACGGCGGAGCTGTCGTTGTCAAAAGCGTTGTTGTTTTTACGGTGGCTGGCTTTGTGTCCGCCGAGAGCTTGGTAGGATGGAAACGCCTTGTCGCAAACAGAGCACTTGTAAGACAGGTTGAGCACCACGGCCGTATGCGGCTGAACCTTGGGCGGCGTACTATGCTTCAGATCTTCAGTTTTCCCAGTAACGCCGCGAGCGAGCATGATGAGACACCAAGCTAAATATTCCTCCTCGGTCTGAGAAGCGTCTGAGCGTGATCGCTTTGAGCGTTTTCCTTTAGACATTTTGTCGAACAGGTGGTGCTCAGTGTCTTCAAATCCCATCCGGTGAGCCGCCGCCGGAGAATTCAACGCCTCCAAAGCCATAAAAACCAAATCAAACACCAAATACAATCTCAATTGACAAAAGGGTACCTTCAAATCACCGAAACTCAATCGAATGAACGAACTGAGCTCTGAATTTGACCAGATCAGAAAACAGAGCAGACAGCTTAAAGAGAGAGATTGTAACTTTGTATCTGTAAATCTTTTGAAAGAGTGTTGTGAATATGTAAATGGGTGTTGATAACTGCAGTTATATACACTTTTGCAACACTGAAACGCAATCGAATTATTGGTCGAAGGTGGTGGGAGTGAAGTCGGTCAACAAGAATATACAAAGCATAGTAGTGGTGGCATAGTGATCACTTTGACCCGAACCCGTTTACAGACGGGTTCAAACTTCAAAGTCAACACATCTAAACTAAAAACTGTTCAATTCACTCACTTAGCGTTGCTCTTACACGACCCGATTAAGGCGTTGAATTCGGACTTAAGTGACTCAGTCCACTTGACCCACCCGCCACCGCGTGGACCCGGTTGCTAATTTAAACGACACGGCTTGGTTTGGTTTATATTAAAACGGCACCGTATTGAAGTGAGTGAAGTAGTGATGAGTTCATGATATGTGCGTACGTGGTCAACTGTTCAATGTGGCGGTTTGGTCGTCGGTTGGCTTTTAGGCTATCTAGAAAGCCACCTTATTCTTATATTTACCTTGTTGTTGCCACGAAGCAAGCATCCCAACTTTTATATTCTCGTATTTGTCGCCAATTGTCACACGTCAACTGAAATTCAGAAACATATATTTAATTCTGTATATATGTGCTCAAAATTCAACTTTAATTTTTAAATGCTGTATTATTTCAATGTTACCTAAATTTTGAAGTCACAAAATACAATCTTGTATTTAATTTTTAATTTTTATTTAGTTAAGTTTAAATAAATAAAATTAATTTTTATGGTGTGAACGAATGGGAAAGTGAGTTAGGAAATGAATTTTAATTAAAGTGACCGCGTAACAAGGAGTGAAGTGTGGTAGCAAATGTTGTTAGTTGGCTACACCGACTGCAACACTCAACTGTTTACGAACATTAAAATATGAGTCATATGTAAAACGCGCTGTTGGTAGCCGACACGTGGCGAATTGGTTGCGTCCTGGACAAGTGATTGGTTCTTAGTGGGTAACCGACAAATGAAAGCATTCTAGTAAACCAGGCCGGCTGGTCACTTAATTTTTCGTTTTTTAGGTCTCAGTAGTTCGACTCCTGTTTTTATCGAAGGGCATGGCGGGGCTTCATTGGGCATGTAGTGTCGGTCATTACGATCGATCGATCAATTTGTTTGCCGTGCTCTTCTTGAGCGTGGTGCCCTTCGTGGACAGTTTGTTCAATTTGTAGTCGTGTTGGCGTTTGTACTAATCGAAAAAAAATAAAAATGTCCGATTTATTTTTTAATAATTTTTCTATAAATCAAATAAGAATATTTCTGATTCATCGGCGTTGTTTGGGTCTTGTAGTTAAATGGCCAATTCCACGACCCAATTTAACGGCTCAATTTGACGGCCCAATATAATGGGATTAGAAGATCGGGCTTCATGATGTGTGACCGGTCCATGAACCGCAACCTCTCACCGCTCTCACGCCAAAAAAAAAATTGATATCTGAAAATCGGAAGAAAAAAGAAAGAAGGAAAATCTGCTTTGCTCGCGACTTTCGCCTTCGTCAGCTGAGCACTAAAATCGCTTCCGATGGCGTCGACGGCATCTCTGGTATCGCCGGTTGGTTATTCGAGCCTGAATCTAAGCTCTGGGAGCGTGATTTCGAAGGACTGTAAGGTTTTCGGCGGTTTGAGAAATGGAGTGAATAGCGGGCGGCGTGGTGGGAGTGGAAGACTGGGTGTGTATGCGGAGGGAGGAAGACCTTCGTATGAGCGGGTTCCGAAGCAGTTCAGAGCTGAGAATCTTAAGGATGGATGTGAGATTTTTCGTATTTAGTGTTTTCTTATTTATGTCAATTTGGTGGTTCCATTAGATGACAGGTTATGAAATCAGGCTTAAATCAGTTTTTCCCAAACTGATAGTTGTAATTTCTATTAGGTTGTCGAAGTAAGTATTGCAGCGGTGACTGATTATTCTGTAGATGTTGGAAAGAGATTCTATGCAAATTAACCACATCCAGAAATGCTATTTATTGAGTTTTCGGAAGTTCAGTAACGAGTTGATTTATAAAAAATGTATTCGTACATATGAATAATGATATCAATATTGATGATTAACCTAACTATGTAGCTGCAACCTTTTCAGTTAAACCTGCAAGGCCTTCTCATTCTGCACTGATTTTATTATTTATTGGAATTTGTTATATAGTGATGGATAACTACAAGAATGTCCCAAAGTATTTGTACGGCCTTACTCCTTCTCAAATGGACATGTTCATGACAGAGGATAACCCTGCTCGTCGACAAGCAGAAAAAGTTACTGAGGTTGGTTAAACGCATTGATTAATGGTTCTATATATTCGAATACTATTTATGTGATATTGCTCTCATAGTTTCCTACACTTTTGTAACATATCAATTTTATCAATAGGAAAGCATCTCGTCCGCACATAATTATCTGGAAAATGGAGGCATGTGGAGTGCTTCTGGCATGTCCGACAGAGGTCCTCCAAAATATAGCATGAGTGTTAGCATGTACCGCGGTGGAGGTGGAGGCGCCGGGCGTCCAAGAAGTGCCCCTCCGGATTTACCTTCACTGCTCCTAGATGCTAGAATTGTTTACCTTGGAATGCCTGTAAGTTAACTTTCCTTCTTCTGCTACATCATACTTCAAATGGCTTTCTTTACGAAGGGTTCTGTTCTAGTTGTTTCATAAATTATTCTGTATCTTCAATGCAGATTGTACCAGCTGTGACAGAGTTAGTTGTCGCACAGTTCATGTGGTGTGATTTTGATAGTCCCACGAAGCCGATTTACTTGTACATTAACTCGTCTGGAACGCAGGTTACACTCTACTCTTCCACCATTATAGTGATTTTAATGTCTTTATTTCGAGTAATTAAGCAACGTGTTAAGTTTAAATCTCAAAGAAGTCCTCATCTACATACATCTACTTGTTTTGAATCCGCTTAGTTTTAATACGTTACTGCTCCTCATGCATTTGGCAGAATGAGAAGATGGAGATTGTTGGTTCTGAAACTGAAGCATATGCCATTGCTGACACCATGGCTGTAAGCTTCTTTGTTCGTTAATTTTTTTGGTTTAATTCTTGCAAACTTTATGAGGTTAATTCACTTGCAATGTGAATGACGTTTGTACTTGCTACTATATGTATTTATGGGATTGAGTGCATGGGTCTCAAAGAATCCCTTCGGAGTGCTACTTGCATTTCAAAGGGAGTTTGTTAATTGGATTTGATTCTTTTATTGTAAAGTGAGTCTATAGGTATCCAGCCTTGCGGCAAAGTTCTGTTGATTGATTATTACAAATTTACACATCACAGTATTGCAAGGCTCCTGTGTACACTATTAATTGCGGCCATGCTTATGGTCAAGCTGCAATGCTCTTTGCACTTGGAGCCAAGGGTTATCGTGCTCTCCAACCCCATGCTTCAAGTAAGGCTAATATCCTGATGAAGAAATTTTTTCTGTTCGTTTATCTGAATATCTTTGAACTGCATAGCAAACTGCAATGTCTTTGAAAATAAGTTAGCAGTTTTATCCTTGAAAAATATAATAGTATGTTTTATAGGTGTTATATTGAGACCGTGGTGTTACGAATTGCTCACAGATAGCTTGTAGCTTAACTCATTTATCCATAGTATTTTGAACCGTTTCACCTTCCTGAGCATTAGTTATCAAATGTCTAAACAGTGTTAAGGCTTGCGAAGTGAGCGGTACTATGTGCTGTTTTGATAACACATATTTAATTAACTCACACACAGTGGGATAGTCTTTTGTCAAGCATTTTAGATCATTGTTGGTAAATCATGCATCTTAGTCTCTTTTTTTTTGCAAAGTTGCAACTATGGATCATGATGCTATCTGATGACATTTGGGACCTTGCAGCCAAATTATATCTGCCTAAAGTAAACAGATCAAGTGGGGCTGCCATCGATATGTGGATTAAAGTAAGAGTTCTCCCTCGGTTTCCAATTCTTGCCAGGCTTACATATCTCCCTCAGTTTCCAATTCTTGCCAGGCTTATATATCTTCCTCAATTTTGTTTTTCGAATAATTATTTTTCTTCATTTCAGGCCAAAGAACTTGAAGCAAATACAGACTATTACTTGGAGTTGTTGTCAAAAGGAATCGGTAAATCGAAAGAGGAGCTAGCCAAGGACATCTCAAGGCCAAAATATTTCCGAGCACAGCAAGCAATTGATTACGGCATTGCGGACAAGATTATTGATTCCCGGGACTCCGCCTTTGAGGATAGGGTAAGTAGTCACTATTTGTCTCTCGAAACTAAAACTAAAATTGACACGACAGTCTTTTTCCCAATTTCTTGCTGACAAGTCTTTTAAAACCCACAGAATTATGAACAATTGCTTGCCAAATCCAAGGCCATGAGAAGATCTGCTGGAGCTGGTCCTCAAGCAGCTCCATCTGGATTCCGATAAGGCCACACTTTGACCACAGTGATGGGTTACATGGCCCACGCGGACACAGCCTTGCATCGACATTGTCATGATACATCATAAACTCTAGTTACCTCTTCTATAGTTTTTTGTTGTTGTTGATGGAAGTTACCTCTTCTATAGTTTTGTTTTTGATAGGGTGTTAGAGGTTAGGGGGATTAGAGGGATTTCGAACCCGAGCGCTTTGGCACCGGGTAGAGCGCTCTTCCACTGAGCCACTCACTTGCGCCCTATCTCTTCTATAGTTGAATATCAGAACTTGTATATGTATGGGACATAAATCGTCAGCAGCAGGAGCTAACATTGAATTCTCTAGTGATAACAATTTCAAGCCTTTGGCGCTTCGGCCCAATTATACATTAGACCACTGATAACCTGCTCAATCCTCGGCCGGGCCGTAATGCCGGCCTAATTTTTTAATTGGACATATTTTCATCCGGCTTAATAATCGGGCCAACTTGTAGAGTGGCAGATTGGAGACGTGGAAGGGCCGAGCCGGGTCGATGAAGCTGATGATGCGAGGATCACCGGCGTTGACGAAAAGTTCCGAAACGGTTGCATAACGTGAAATTTGGGGTTTCGCGGTGGAGGAGAATTTGTCAATCAGGCATTCAGATTTAATTATAGGAATCTCGTGGAGGTTTCTGATTTGCTGCCCTAGGATTGTTCGTTGTTGGATCGCCGATCGATACCGAAACCGAGTATTTAAGAACGGTGCATTGAGTTGAATCTGTGGATCAATGGTGGTCTGCAAGTGCCGGAAGGTAGATTTTGTTTGATTTGGAATGTGATCGCATTTGTCGTTGGAGTTGTGGGTTCTGTTCATAGTGATGGCTAAAATTCATGTCTAGATAGATCTGTTAGAGCTTAGGATTTTGGATTGTGAGAGCCGCGGATTGTGTCAGTGAATTTGTAGGATGTTGTCTCATAGGGAGTGTTTTTTATTTAATTTAACAGTGAAATGAGATTGAGATTATGCTTGGTGGTGGGTGGTTCCATGTAGTTGGCATTTAGCTTTCCAATTATGCTTGTTTCATTTAAAAGATTTTGTGACAAATGCTAATTTATGGTGGTTTGCGATCCCAGGCAACAAAATTGTACTGTTTTGTGCACAATGTCCCTGTTTGCGGAGAATGCATATGCTTCAGTGAGCACCAGATTTGTGTGGTAAGTTTCTGCCACAAGTGCTGTAATTTTCTTAAGAGTGCATTGTTTAGGGTTTAGGATCTTTTTTGGATATGGGGCAATGATTTACTTTACTGCTTCAATTTACCTTTAGATGACGATGGTAGTGTTTTTCATCAAAGCTAGTTATTGAGATTCAGGGATTTATAATTCATAACTGAACTGAAAGTATGGCTAATATGTTGGTATTTGTGAACGGCTTATACTTAGCATGAATTCATGATAGTAATATTAGTTCATTGAAATTATTCAAGTCCCTTTCTGTCGTCAGGTTCGGACATACTCTGAATGGGTCATAGATGGAGAGTATGATTGGCCTCCATCTTGCTGCAAGTGTCAGGCTGTGCTGGAAGAGAGCTCAGACTCTCAGACCACTAGATTGGGTTGCTTGCGTATGTATAACACAAAAATTGATTATTCTTATAAAAATGTGCTTTGAGTCAATAGATTTACGCGTCTTGATTATGAATTGGTTACATATTGTATTGTGTTTAGATGTTATTCACACACATTGCTTGGCCTCTCATATCAAGAGTTTTCCACCGCACACTGCACCGGCAGGGTATGTTTGCCCTGGATGCTCTACTCCTGTGAGTTCTATTGCCAAGACTGCCATTCACTCTGGTTATAGTTACAACTTGAGCCCTTTATTCAAGATATTATTTTTTGTTGATGAAGATTTGGCCACCTAAGAGCATAAAAGATTCAGGCTCTCCGCTTCATACTAAATTGAAAGAAGTTATTATTCAGGTACTGTTTCACTGTTTGTGCTTTCCCGCGATTATTTTTTCTTTATCTTCTTGATCTTTTGAGCTATCTATCTGTACAATGTCTGTCATTTCTTTGTAGTAAGTAAATATGGCGTGTCCCTGTATGGTAAAAGCAATTATTTCACTGAATCTTTAGCATGGTCAGGGTAAATTGTTGTAGGTATACAATTAAAAAGTTATTTATTAAAAGCAAAATTGAGCGAAAACTCAGTATAGAATTGAGTTGGCCAATGTTTATGGTATGATAGTGATCTGCTTGCTTTTGTGATACTAGGGAATATGAGGCAATCATTGCTTTTATTACATTTTCTCTTTCACCTTCATTGCTTTCAACATCCTTCTTTGAAGCAAACATGTTCGTTTTGACTCATTTGTAATGTACAGACTGGTCTGGAGAAGAATGTCTTTGGGAATCACCCAGTTTCGATGCCAGCAACAGGATCTCGTGGTCCTCCACCTGCATTTGCCTCTGATCCACTCATTCAAGCGTCTGGTGCAAGTGGGGAAGGAAAACATGGAAGCAAAATACCTGAAATTCAACCGGTTGGAAACATGACAAACTCGTTAAACATTCTTGTCCCAGATAACTTGGAGATAGGTGGTCCGAGTTCGGCAGGAAATCACCTATCAAACTCTAGCCCTGTAGGTGAAAATGCATTAATTATCCTTTCAACATTATATGCTTTAGATGGTACTAAAATTGTAAATAGTTCTTGTGCCTCACGCAATGATATGATGGCTGCCTTATCAGTATGAAATACGAAAAAGCTTTGTTCTTGTAACAGAATATTAATTTTGATTGTTATGCTTCGCAGCCCGGTGCTACAACGAGAAAGGGTGCAATTCTTGCGGACAGACAAATCTCCGAAAATCCTTATTATGCAGATGATGAGGATGGGAATCTGAAAAAGTATTCTCGAAGAGGTAAGTTAAATATGTGTTATCACTTATCGTATCCCTTTTAATTTGCTTATCTTGTTGTATTAATCTTCGCTGCAATAAAATATACTATTGGGTGCCCACTTCAAGTGTGTAAGATTGAGCACAGTGAATGGTTAATAATAACTTAATCCATTATGTGATGCATTTTACTAGTATTCTTCTTCATGTTAGATACTTGTAATTTTGCTTCAGTAAGCAATAATTTGATATGAATGGCCTGTTATTGCAGGTTCTTTCCGCCACAAGTTCCTAAGAGCATTGATACCCTTCTGGTCCAGCTCTTTGCCCACTCTACCAGTAACTGCACCTTCAAAGAAAGACTCACGTGCAGATGAAGCTTCAGAAGGGCGTCCACGGCATCATAGACCTTCAAGAATGGATCCAAGAAAAATCCTACTCGTGATAGCTATCATGTAATTTCTACTCCTTTCCTTTTATATATATATATATTCACATCAAACTGGTAGCTATGTAGTGCATTGTTTATCTATTAGAAAGTCGTTAACTTACCATTTAAGCAACTGCTTTTCACTAAAAGACTACTCTTATGTGAATGTTACAGGGCATGCATGGCCACCATGGGTATTCTGTACTACAGACTTGCACAGCGAGGCTTTGGTGAAGGAATAGCTGAAGATGAGCAATAGCGAGCTGTGGGTGGGGCCAACAGACCATCCGGATAATGTGCGAATGTAAACTAATGACACAAAACAGTGAAACCATACTGTCCAACAATTTTGTGTATTTTTACCTTAAAAGACTTAATTTTCAGTGAAACCAATATTACTATCCCCGCAACACTATTAAATATTTTACCAAAGGTAACGTCTCAAGATCAACATTTAAAGCCTGTTCAAGACACTGTTCATCAAGGCAAAGTGGATTGGCTCAGTGGAGCCTTTCCCTCCTGTGTCCTAAATGGTAAGGGATCAAGCCCTCATGCTGACATTTAATTCTCCTAACAGATGCTAACAAACTCAAAATGAGTACAATACTAACATAACATATTTGATTGGCTTTCTGTATGCCCTAACTATTGTTTTACAAGGACGTTAAAAATAACAAGTCCATGAAAAGATGAATAATGAATGGCTCATGCACGTTCCTCGCTGTGATTCGGCACTTCTGATTGGTTGTCGAGGGGCATGTACTGTGCCATGATAGCTCTGATTTCCGAGTCCATGTATGACTGCAAAACAAACAACCAAGTGAGACTCCAGGCTTTTTAGTTTAGAGTTATATCACACAGAATTAATTAATTAATTAATAAAAAAGTATGACTGCAAAACAAACAAACAACCAAGTGAGACTCCAGGCCTGCACTTACTCTTATTCTGTATTTGTAAACAAGATATGCTCCACCAGCTGCCATTGTCAAACCGATCAATATGATCCAAAACGCTGTCCATACCGATTTTACTTCACTACCGCTCTTACCTGTAAATGATTACATTTTTAAGCAAAACGCAAAACACTAGAGGTAAAAACATCATTCACTTGTTTGCTGGCTTACTGATGCAAGTGTCGTGGTCTCGTATGTACAAGAGATCGCCACTACAGCTGCAGTCATAGCTACCCCATGTATTTTTGCAACTGCATTCAGGGCACTGACATGCTTTCTTCTCCTTGCATTCATCAATATCTGGTTAAAATAAACGAGGTTCATGGCTATCGCCAAGTAGCAAGAAATTTACCACCTTCAACATAAACCTAAGTTATGCTTATATTACTTTGTTTTACTAATTAATAGTGTGGCACTGTACTGGTAAGGAACAAACTTGACAATTTAAAATTTTTTGTATATCGGAAACGAACTCGCACAAAACAAAAACTTCAACATCCAGAAATATGTAGTTCAAAGATTTTACCTTCACATGATTTGATGCCATCTCCTTTAAACCCTGTCGGACACTTGCATTTCCCATCGTCAGTATCCTGAAAAGGGAGTTTATGTGTCAATCATCAAGGTGCTTAAGCCTGTGAAAGAAGATGAAAAACAGAGAAAGAAAAAAGTTGACCAACCGAGCAGGCAGAGAAGGCATGCCCATTACGGGTTTCATGCCAACATCCTCCATTGTTTATCTTGCACCTCCCTGGTCCGCTTACTGCAACAAGATAAGGACCGCAAGTAGTTAATATAAAAAGTGCCAAGCAAAAAAAAACACCTTGAGATAATTATGCATCTTCAAGTAAACATGCAAAACTATCGACATTCAAAAAAAGTGGTGATATATGCAAGTGCAAATTAGAAATAACAAAGAATTCCATTCCATTTGATCCAAGCGTGAAAAATGTGAGGGAGCAAGCAAAAGTATTACTTACCTTCACAATGGTTGTAGCCATCTCCTTTGAATTGCACACCATCAACCAGGGGGCACTCGCAGACTCGACCGCGGAAAGTATCCTGGGTTTACACATTTGTTTAAAAATGAGTTATCAGATATTCTAGGAGGAAAGTATAAACTTCAAATAGTCACGTTCCAGTGCATACTTTGCAGGCTGTTATATTGGCTGTTTTGTCTTCCCAGCAACCGCCATTGTTATCCAAACACTCGTTAGTCTCCACATCTACGGTATTAAAAAAAATGAAAATCAAAACCATCAAACAGATAGTAATCATGTAATGGTAACTTATGTGGCTAATGGCAGAAAGCTTACCACCACTCAAACAAACGGACGGTTCTGTAGTTTCTTCGAACCCGGAACATATCGCCTTTAGAACAGCACCTTTTGCCAATTTCCCTGCAAACTCACATTTTTTAGAATATTGCCGTGAAATATTTGTGCATTTGATTGGGGAACAAAATGCAGACCTCGGTACTGCCGATTATTGACAACAAGAGTAGGCAAAATGGTCACATCTCCTCTTGTTCCTTTCCCAACCTGTACAATGCAGAACTATAACTACGATTTTCTTCATCTTGTGACACAAAGGAGCAAGAAGAGTCGCTGGAACTCTCTACAGAAAATAAGTTTTGGCAACATATTTAAGAAAGTTGTCAAAATATACCTGTGCTTCTTGCTCTTCCTTCAGAATAGGATTATCAGCATCTGCCGTAGGATCGCCCATGCACTTTTCAATCTTCTTCAAGTCAAGTCCTGGCAATAGAAAAGAATGACAAGTTGAAAAGCATGTGCTGTAAAAGCCACAACGAAAATTGACGCAGTCGGTATCATACCAAGAGACTTTATTACGCTGTCAGCACATTCCTTGTTGTACTTTTTGTCTTTCATAGGACACCTAATTTGGAAATCGGTAACATAATCCCACCACACCCAAGACTTACTACTCTCATTTGCTACTTTAAATACGCATAGCTGCCTTAAGTTCTCAACAACAACATCTTTTCCGTCATAACCCGAGCTGAAATCTTGTTCAGGATCGGGGGCGCAGTATCGACCATGGTTAATACACTGAGACTTGCACTGCTTGCTTAATATGAATGCCTGTGGACAGTACCAAGTTATATAGTGCGGGGTGAACTGAGTGTAACCGCCTTTCTCAAGTATCTGAGCGGCGCCTTTGAAATCTTTCAAAAACTCCATCAACATGCCACATTTTACCCCGCACTCATCATTGCTGCTAGTCCACAACTCGTATTCTACACGATCATCCGGATGAGGCACGGCCTCTCTCCAGTCAAGATTCACATTAACCATATCTCCTCCACTGATTGCTTTCTTTAATTTTTCGGCAAAACTCTTCTCTATAAGCGCTGACGGTATAGTGATGTTTTGAATATAGTCTGCAGATGCACGGTCTTCTTCGGGTGTATCCATGGTAATCAATGCTTCGTCGTTGTTATCCGCAACAAGAACAGCAGAAGCACCAGCTTTCTGCACATTCCAGACCTTCAGAGCGAAAAAACAATCTGCAAATTGAAAATGCCATGAATTTATCAATAAAACATTTAACGTCTGATGTACCATATTAGTTCACGCGAAAAATCCCACTGCTCACTGCTGATAAAAGCCCCATAATCCCCCAAGTAACCGTATTAAACCTAATATAAGCACTTTGATGTTGACTCTTTTCAATTTAAATGCGCGAAAACAAGTCTTTTTTTTTCAGTGTTGCCGATTTCGAGAGAAGCATCAGACTTAATAAAAACTTCAATCGCCGTAATTAAGCACTCACCATCCTTAATGGGATCTAATAAACACAATAACCCTCAAATACGAAAAAAGTAGCTTTGCATTTAAATGCTATCATACTCTTTTAAACTCATGTCACACAAAGTAACCTTCAAATCAGTAAACGATTGTCATATGAGGTTTCAGTAGTTAACGAGTATCTAATATGTTTGCTCCCGCAGGAATCTATACACATTATCCAATTGAATAAGCTTTCACACAAATGCCTGAAGACTATCATTCCTCCCTACAGAAAAAACATCCTCATGCCGCAAATTGACAGGAAAATACTTTCTATTCAAAATCCATCTCTCCATCGACATCACGAATCTAGCTCCTGAAGAAAATCTCATTACCGAACTGTCTATTCAATAAACCAATTGGACTAGCTAGAGCTACAAATTCTATAACTCAAATCAGTCCTTGACAACAATCAATAAGCGGAAAATCCAGTAGCAATCAAAACCACAGTCCACCAAAGCAATAACATCATCAAATCGAAATCAAATGCAGAGTGATTTCAAACTTTATATAAACCGAAGTCCTACAAAAATCCACTAAAAATGTCTACAGATCCAATTCAACTCACTCACCTCCTCGATCAACCAACACAAAAGTGGGAAGAGCTCCAGGCTTGGACTGAAATGAGATCCCAAAATCCTTAAACTCCTTACACCCCTTTTTATTATCCTTGGGATACACAACCGTTCCAGCCATGCTCCCACCATACTGCGGAATCCCAAAGTTGCCAATCGCACTGTCGTGCGTCCCCTTAATACTCTCCGGCGATGTAACCGTCAAACTGTTCTTCTCCACCACAAATTTCGCCACGCATGATGAACACACAAGCCACAAACTCAAAAACCCTAATCCCAGTCGCTTATCAAGCTCCATCTTCTAGCTATCCGCGTCGAGAATCGAAACCGACCCACGTCTGGGTCGAGTGAAAAGATTCGATTTTTGCAACAAATACGAAATGGGTGTCGATGCTTCTGGATTGCGTGGATCGAAATTCGAAATCAAATTATCCAAACTAGGGTTTTTTTCTTCTTCTGGAAAATGGGGGATTTTAGGATTGCTTGCTTGATTGGTGGTCCGAAGAAATTTAGTTGTGGGTTTGGTGATTGGAGCTGCTGCAACTACAAATCTCGATCAGGTTGGGACAAGACAGTAGCCTTAACTCAAAAGTCAGTAACTTAAATTTTCCATAAGCCACCACAAAAGCTTCTTGCTTTAATATTATTACTTATTTCACAATAAACAAAATATTAGTACTATTAAGGAAAAATGTAATTTTAAATTAGAATTGCTAATTTTCTGTCATTTTAAATGAAAAATGGATTATTAGATACAACCATGTAAATAATTCGGTAGATGATGGTGTGATTAAATGTATGATAATTAATGAACCGCTGATTGTATTGTTTAATGATAAAATTTGGTAGTGAGACAAGAAAGAGATCCATTTAAGTATCTTGGTTAACAAGTGGTTTAAACAAGCATAAACTATTTGGATAACTTAATACTATTTGGCCTTTTTTTTTGTCTCATACAACACTATTTGGCCATTTGGATAAATTACTTCGTCTTCGATTAGTTATCGAAAAGGTTAAGCCCGAACTCATACATTTAGAAACATTCGGATAGTTTGAATGTCTATTCCGATCATTTAGGGTCTGCCCACTTGAATTGAAACTTAACTGAACTTAATTATAATTGAATTGAAATTAACTTTTATATTCACTGAAATTAACTTAATTGAAACTTGATTTAATTGAAATTTAACTTAACTTTGACATTAGCCAGAAAATATAAAAAAATTTGTTAATATTTGTACTTATCGTTAATATATAAGTGTATTATTTATTGAGGATGATGGTTATGAGAATGATGATATGATGATGATGATATGATGATGATGTATGATGATATGATGGTATGACGATGATGATGATGATGATATGATGCATGATGATAATGATGATGATAACAATGATGATGATGGAATTGATGAAAAAATCTATTTAAATCGAACTTGACTTAACTTAACTTAACTGAAATTATATTAACTTACATTACTGAAAGTAAGTTAACTTAACCATCAAAAATATAAGTTCAAGTGGACAAAGCCTTAATCAATATCATGACCAGTAGACCATCACTCATCCTGAATTAGTTTTTGTGATAAAGACAATAATGAACATATGTACCAAATTTTGTCATGTCATTTACTTATATAAACTAATAAGAAAAAGCTCATATTCGATTTTAAAAATAATTTTAGTTAACCAGGAGCTCATCCAATAGAACAAATGGATCGTAACGAACGTATTTTCCTTAACTTAGAGAATATTTTCAGTTAGTATTTGGCACGCCAAGGTCCAAATGTGGAACACTTGAGCAAGAAAGATTTTTCTTAAATGGCTTGATGCATCTTGCTTGGAGTATCCAACTTGATTTATATCTTTCACTTCAATCACAAAAACACAAAACAATTCCGTTAATTAATTTACTCCAAAAATGTTAATAAAGGCAAAACACTAAAAGTAGAAAAAGTTGCATGATTTGGTATGATTAATGCGTCAAGATCAAGTACAATATTAATTTTTGGTATAAAATAAAAAATTCGTCAAAATTATTTTATAGTTCGTCAAAATTATTTTATAGTTCGTCACTTTTCGAACCGAAAAATGAAAAGACGACATAGTTCGTCACAAAAAAAAAAACCAAAAATCAAGATTTAATCTTATCCATTCAAATCACAAGATCAATGACTATGATTATTTTATATTTTGTACCAAAAAATCAACTTTATACTTGATCATTTTCCATGATTAATAATATAAATTGTCAAGTGTATCAGGTGACCCAAATTACAGATAAATACAAAATTTCCCTACAATTACTGGAATATAGAATGTGTCATAAATCTATCAAAATCATGCCAATCCAGACAGTTTAGATTTTGGATACTAATAGTTCCTTTATATTGAAGCAATAAAATCAAATTAAGTAATTATGAAAATATATACTTACCTATCAAATTTTTTGTATTATATAAAAAATAATCAAATTAGAAACAAGGATATGCTTGTTTTAGAAATATGAATCTATTTTAGAAGCTGCTATACCAAAATCTTCAAGCAAAAATAATGTGTAGTGCAAATGCATAAATAAACAAGTCTCATGCTTGTGGTTCAGATTCTTCAGAAAAATAAGCAACAGGGATGGCTCAGGTTTTAAATCCAATGTTGATGCTAGTCTGCTGTGCTCTGCTGGCCACAAGTGTTTCAGGATTGAAATATGATCACACGGCCAGCATCGAGGCAAGATCGATAACTAAACAGATAACTAAATACATTGATGCTGATTGATATGTATGCTGTGTATTGATGATTTGTATAAGAAAGAAATCTGACCTGTTTGAGTGTCTTTTTGCTTTACTTTTTGGTCTGACAGTGTCTGACAAGGCCGTGGAAAGCACAGTATAGCGGAGGGAATGTGGCGAATCCTGAGATGGATCGTGGGCTGGAAGGATGGTCTGCGTTCGGAGGGGCTGTGGTTAAGCACAGGGTTGGAACTGATGGGAACAGGTTTCTTGTAACCAGCGGGCGAAACAGCTCATATGGCAGCGCGTCGCAGAAGTTTGTGATGCAGAAGGATTTTATGTACACCTTTTCTGGTAAGTTAAGTCATCTGAATGTGGCTGCAGCCTGCAAGTGGAAATAATCAAAATTTAAGCATGAGGAAATAACCTTTTTTGAAGACGAAAAAAATCGATGATTTCTAATTTTGAGCAATGTAGCTTGGGTACAAGTGAATGAAGGCAGCATACCTGTAAAAGCCATCTTCAAGACAAGAGGTGGATACAGATTTGCAGGAGCAGTTGTGGCGGAAGCCGGATGTTGGTCGATGCTCAAGGGTGGTCTGACAGTTGATCAAACTGGCGTCACGGAGCTTTATTTCGAGGTTAGCATTGTTTCCCAGCTCTGCGTGCTTGTGTGATTAAAGTTAAGGCCCTGCCCTGCGTCGCTGATTTTATTTTCTGTCGCGACGTTGATTTTTCAGAGCAGAAATACTTCGGTGGAAATATGGATTGATAGTGTCTCCCTGCAGCCATTCACCAAAGAGGAATGGAGATCACATCAGGCTGAAAATACAGAAATGGTACTTTTGATTTTTTTGAACAAGCTAAAAAAATGTCACTTTTTGAGATACCTTACCGGGTATTTAGAGATCGATTTCTGATGTAACGTGATGCCTTTTGTGGCAGTATCGGAAGGGGAGAGTGAGAGTGCAAGCCGTTGACGCCAGTGGAAGGCCTTTGGCTGGAGCGAACGTCTCAGTGGACCAAAAGGCGTTAAGTTTTCCATTTGGATGTGCCATAAATAAGAACATACTGACCAGCACTGCTTACCAAAACTGGTTCTCCTCCAGATTCAAGTACACCACATTTGAAGACGAAATGAAGTGGTACAGCACCGAAAAGACCCAAGGTGTCGAGGACTACTCAGACGCTGACGCCATGCTGAAGTTCGCGAAACAAAATGGGGTCAGTGTCCGCGGTCATAACATTTTTTGGGATGACCCAAAATTCCAACCTTATTGGGTGCCAAGTCTCTCACCTGATCAACTGCGCGCAGCGGCTGACAAACGGATTAATTCAGTTGTGAGACATTTCAAAGGACAAGTTATCCACTGGGATGTTGTCAATGAGAATATGCACCATAGCTTCTTTGAAGAAAAGCTCGGAGGAGATGTCTCCGCTAAATACTACGAAACTGCGCATGAGCTTGATTCCAGCCCCATCAAGTTTTTGAACGAGTTTAACACAATTGAGCAGAAGGGAGACACTGATGCATCACCGACGAGTTACCTCAAAAAGCTGGAGGAAATGCCATCAAGAGTTCCTTTGGGGATCGGGTTAGAAGGACATTTTGATGATACTCCCAACATTCCTTACATGCGATCCGCTATTGATACCTTGGCAGCTGCGAATGTACCCATCTGGATCACAGAACTCGATGTAGCCTCTGGCAATCAGGTAAAAATATCTGCCTAGTTTTCGGGTCATTTTCCTGAAAAAGAAATTCGCATTTCTAACGATTTCTGTTATGAAATAATTAACAGGAGGAAAGTTTAGAGCAGATCATAAATGAAGCAGCTTCTCACCCAGCTATCAAAGGAATCATTATATGGGCAGCTTGGAAACCAAATGGATGTTACGAAATGTGCTTGACCGATAACTCGTTCAATAACTTACCAACAGGCGATGTTGTTGACAAGATACTGCACGGTATGAGGCATAAGGGTGGTCTGGTAGGCGCCACAGACAAAAATGGGTTCTTTGAGACTTCCCTTTACCATGGAACGTACGAGGTCACCATCACACATAAGGATGCTGCAGTCCCATCTGCAAGGAGATTTCAGGTTTCATCAAATGAAAATATGCAGCTCACCGAGACAGTAAACGTTGAAGTATCATCGTGAAGATGCCAAACACATGATACGACATTATACACATGACCAAAACTTGTCTGTACTTCTTATTTATTTTTTTTTACTGAAAAGAAAATCAGTTTTGAGAGTGAAAATCCGTTAGATTCAATCAGGATACAAATTTTACTTATTAATTAAATTGACTAATTGAAAATATATTAATCAAAGGGTTTGTATATTGGTGCATTGCAAACTACTTAATAGGAAATGATAAGATACTTAACAGCATTTTTCATCTGTAATAAATAATTAAGTCTATTATAGTGATTTTGCCCATTTACTGAAATATTCATTTCCGGAAATTAAGAGCATCTACTTATTTGATCAAAGTTTGATTGACCATTAAATAAATTATCAATTTTCGAGAAAAAAAATTCAACAGTTGTTTAGTTCCAACATGATAACTTCAATGAGTCAAATGTTGGAGGAGATTGTCAGTGTGCTCTTATATAAGGCTTATTCTCATCTTTCACTTTCATCACTGACACAAATTACAATGGGAGGACGTACAACAAGACATTTTAAGGATCCTCGGAATATTTTTCATTGCAGGATTAAGGAATGTTTATGGTTTAGAATATGATCACACAGCCAGTATAGAGGCAAGAAGCTCTGTCAACATGTTAAATTATATTGCATCATAAATTGCGCAGTGTAGAATTCATACCTTAATGTGTGCTCTTTTGATATTCAATAGTGTCTGGCAAGTCCTCACAAAGCTCAATATGCTGGCGGAATGGTGGAGAATCCTGAGATGGAGGATTTGACTGGATGGTCGAGTTTTGGAGGAGCTAAATTCGTGTACAGAACTGCACCAGGAGGAAACAGGTTTGTCGTGGCTAGTGGGCGAAACAATTCACATGGAAGTGTTTCACAAAAGTTCAAGTTGAACAAGGACTTGTTGTATACTTTCTCTGGTAAGTCATCAGCTTCTTGTTCCTGCAAACAGTAAAAATTAAATACAATATTGACAGGTAATTGTTTGCAGCGTGGATTCAACTGAGTGAAGGTAGCGCACCGGTGACTGCCATTTTCAAAACAAGCTCTGGGTATTGGCCGGCTGGAGTGGTTTTCTCAGAGGCTGGCTGTTGGTCCATGCTCAAGGGTGGATTGACAGTTGACGCAAGTGGACCAGCTAAGCTCTATTTTGAGGTGAGCATATCTCCTTGGCTATTGAAAAACAGATGTGCAAGTTACATATAAATGTTAATACCAAAATCATTAAGTAAAGCATTTCAGATACCCAAAAAAAAATTATGACGGGAAAATGCAACAAGCCTACAACTTACAAACTCGGATATGTAAAGATTTTACTTGATGATATGACTTCTTTATATATTTTTTTCTTTCTCAGAGTAACAACGCTTCACCGGATATATGGGTTGATAGCGTCTCGTTGCAGCCATTCACTCAAGCGGAATGGAAATCGCATCAGGAAGCAAGCATCGAAAAGGTAATATTAACCTTCTTAACCTTCTTCTTTTTTTCATTTAACATTTAACATTTTTCAGCACATCTATATCCCTTA
The DNA here is from genome assembly GCA_033675215.1 of Rhodiola kirilowii. Classification (NCBI taxonomy): domain Eukaryota; kingdom Viridiplantae; phylum Streptophyta; class Magnoliopsida; order Saxifragales; family Crassulaceae; genus Rhodiola; species Rhodiola kirilowii. The sequence goes on along the minus strand of CM066193.1, from coordinate 2,940,409 downwards.
TTGCATATATTAATCCGATTACATATTTTGCAGCATCGAACGCAAAAAGTGAGATTTCAAGCATTTGACGCCAGTCACGCCACAGATAAACCATTAGCCGGTGCAAACCTGACATTTCAGCAGAAAGCATTAGGCTTTCCCTTTGGCTGTGTGTTGAAACCCTTAGGTTTTGATAATGACAAACACTTATCTAATATGACATTTTAGTTTGCAGAAATCAAACAAAGACTAATTGCAGGTTGAAGCAATTACAAGCAATTAAACCGGCAGATTTATGGGAGATACAATCAAGAAGCAATTGCTGATTGAAGAAGTAATTGCTGATTGAAAAGAAAGAATAAATGCTGAGTGAAGACAAGTATTTATGGAAAGCCATCTAGCCGTTTGAATTGCTAACGTTAAGAAAGAAATTCAAGAGATTGGAAAGCTATTAAGGAAAGCATTTACTTTAGCAGATTAAATGGGAGAGTTAATCAAGACTTAAATGCTGATTGAAGATCATAAGCAAGCCATTTGAGGTGAGTCAATTGGAAATTCAAACGAGGCATTCAAGACAGATTGAAGATCAAATGAAGAGCCGTTTGAATTGATAAGGAAAGCAATTAAAGACAGATTTAATTGCTGATTGAAGCAAGCATAAATAGCAGATTTACTCAAAGAATTAATTGCTGATTTATGCCAAAAAGGAAAGCAATTGACGAGAGTTTAAATTGCTGGTTGAAGAACAAACGAAGGATCTCCTAGCCGTTCGTATGGCCAACGTCTAGGAAGACATTCAAGAGGCTAGCATTTACAACAATCAATGAGGCCGAGTAAAGTATACTAATGAGGCCGAATATGAAGAAGCAAGATGACTTGCAAAAGAAGATGAACCTCCACTCTATATAAGGCAGTTGAAAGCACAAATTAGAGTGGGCGAAATAGAGAGAAAAAGTTACGGCATTGAAGCAAAGGTTTGCTGAGAAAGAAAACGCACGGAGGCGAGAAGCTCGAACAGATTCACCCTATCGGATTGAGTAGTAGTCATCAAAAATAGAGTCGAGTTATAAGATCTATTTTGTAAACTCTGCAAGTACATCGGAATAAAGGGTAATCAGTTCGCAAATCCTTTCAGAGCAATCTGAAAGGTAGTGGTTTTTACTTTATCACTATTGTGATAAAGTTTTCCACTCTACATAAGTGCGTATTTACTTTCGTCATTATTTTCTTGCAAAATATTTCCGCTGCTATCTGACCATCAGACGGAAACACACTCTGTGACTTCCGTCTGACAGATTTCTAACAGTAACGATCCAACACTGTGCCAGCAACAAAAATATTTTAAACAATGTTGCCTACCAAAACTGGTTTTTCTCAAGGTTTAAGTACACTACATTTGAAAATGAAATGAAATGGTACACGAACGAACCGTCACCTGGTAGACTGGACTATTCCGCCGCTGATGCCATGCTTAAGCTCACTAGACAACATGGAGTCTCGGTAAGAGGGCATAACATATTCTGGGACGATCCAAACTACCAACCAGGATGGGTCAAAAATCTTGCGCCTCAACAACTCAGGGATGCTGCAGCCAGTAGAATAAACTCAGTTGTGAGACATTTCAGAGGGCAAGTTATTCACTGGGATGTTGTGAAAGAGAACTTGCATCACAATTTCTTCGAGAGCAAACTGGGACGGGATGCATCAACTAAGTTTTACCAAAGAGCACACGCCCTCGATCCTGGACTACGTTTGTTCTTGAACGAGTACAATACGTTGGAGCAAATCGGAGACACAGCAGTGTCAGCAGCAAATTACTTGGGGAAGATCAGACAAATTGATGGAGTTCCTTTAGGGATTGGCTTGCAAGGACATTTTAACATCCCTAATATTCCTTACATGAGATCTGCTCTGGATACTCTGGCGTCTGCAAACCTGCCCATTTGGATTACAGAACTGGATACAAGCGGAGGAAATCAGGTAAAAATTTAAATACTAAAAAAATATTGGAAAGTGATTTAAATCTTAAGTATCTCAGCATTTGAATTTGATATACCGTTTTAACAGGCAGCAAGCTTGGAGAGCATTATCAACGAAGCGCGATCTCACCCAGCGGTTTCGGGGATTGTGGTGTGGGCAGCTTGGAGTCCAACCGGGTGCCACAAAATGTGCTTGACGGATAACTCATTCAGAAACTTACCAACAGGAGATGTTGTGGATAAGATCATGCAGACAATGGCTCATAAGGGACTGGTTGGCGTCACTGATAAAAATGGAAAATTTGAGACTTCACTTCAACATGGAGACTACGAACTCACAGTGACTCAAGAAAACAGCAGCTCCATCTCTACTCACAGTTTCAATGTGACTTTAGATGAGGATTGGCAGGAGTTCTACACATGTTCTAATAATGTTTGCATAATGATAAAAATTACTTGGTGAAGATGAGACAAATTGATGAGGATATTGAGTCCGATTGAGTTCCAAGCTCTCGTATGATTCTCAACCAAGTGGCGACGGACTGTGTCGACAATGGCGGAATTAGTGCAAACTTGAATTTGGGCCAAATTGTGCAATTTTGATTTACCAAGGGAGTCAAAAAATATATATCATATATATCTATATTTCAAGGTTTATCCTTGATAGCGTAGAAATAAACAAAACATTTTAACGAGAAGCCTTCATACTCTGAGGCGAATTCAGGAATTGAAAGTTACTATGGTTAAATTTTTTTATAGTGACTTGATTTTTTTTTTGAGATTTGAAACTCAGTGGGAGGCGGCTCATTCTCACGCTTTTTTATTACACCAATCAAAGCACATTACAAATACAACTAGCTAAATTTGACCCTTCGAGGTCCACTCATTTCAAACTCAGCAATTACATCATCATTACTAATACAATAAGTAAAATAGATGGTGATCAGACTTAAAATAGATGATGATCAGACTTAAAATAGATGATGATCAGACTTAAAATAGATGATGATCAGACTTAAAATTGATAATGATCAGACTTAAAGATGGTAATGATTAGACTTACATGCAGAAATTGAAACATCCGAAGAATTTTACGCAAAATTTTATGTTTATGCGCCTGTGTCAGAATTTGATGAAAACCTAGTGTTTTTAGGTGAAAACGGCATTCTAAACAAAACTCACGGCAAAGCCGTGAGCTCGGCGTTGTTAAGGCGAATTCCTTCATCTAGAGGGTCAAATTTGTGTTTTATTCTTCTTTAGTTTTAAGTCTGATCATTGCTTTGTAAGTCTGATCGTTGCTTGTTTTTAAGTCTGATCGTTGCTTGTTTTTAAGTCTGATCATTCTCAATTTGTAGTCTTTTAGTTACCAATGTTATGTGTGATCATTTTCTCTATAAGTCTGATCATTATCGATTTGTAGTCTTTTAGTTATCAATTTTAAGTCTAATCATTCTCTCTTTAAGTCTGATCATTCTCAATTTGTAGTCTTTTAGTTAACAATTTTAAGTCTGATCATTCTCTCTTTAAGTCTGATCATTCTCAATTTGTAGTCTTTTAGTTACCAATATTAAGTCTGATCATTCTCTCTTTGGGTCTGATCACTCTCAATTTGTAGTCTTTTAGTTACCAATATTAAGTCTGATCATTCTCTCTTTAAGTCTGTTCATTCTCAATTTGTAGTCTTTTAGTTACCAATATTAAGTCTGATCATTCTCTCTGTAAGTCTGATCATTCTCAATTTGTAGTCTTTTAGTTACCAATATTAAGTCTGATCATTCTCTCTTTAAGTCTGATCATTCTCAATTTTTAAGTCTGATCATTCTCTCTTTAAGACTGATCATTCTCGATTTGTAGTCTTTTAGTTACCAGTTTTAAGTTGATAATCTCAATTTTAAGTCTGATTATTACCAATTTTTAAGTATGATCATTCTCTCTTTAAGTCTGATCATTCTCAATTTTTAAGTCTGATCATTCTCTCTTTAAGTCTGGTTATTCTTAATTTTTAGTTTGATTATTACCAATTTTTAAGTCTGATCATTCTCTCTTTAAGTCTGATCATTCTCAATTTTATGTCTGATCATTCTTAATGTTTAAGTCTGATCATTCTTTCTTTAAGTCTGATCTTTCTCAATTTTTAAGTCTGATCATTTCCAAGTTTAATTCTAATCATTAACAACTCTTGGACTAAATTGAAAATAACATTATTAGGTTTATACCCCTCCATGTGAAATGACTATAATACCCCTCCGTGTGTTTGTTCGAGATTTCGACTAAATGGGACACGTGTCAACTTAAAATCGATTTGTAATTTTTATATATAAATCGATTTATACCTGAACCGCACCCCAGACATTTTATCAAACATTAAGTGTGTATTGCATCAAACACTTGCCTCTTAACCTCAACCAAACACAAACACAAACAGACTGAACAGGACAGCTCCTGCAACTCAATTTTTACTCACATTTCCATTGTCTTCAGATGACAATCTGCAGGGATTTCAACAGTCCAAATTCAACTTTCTGCATCAAAATTATGTGCAATAAGATTCTTTTGTTTATAACTTTTCTATACCAATAAAAGATTAAAAATGATGCAGAAAATGCCAATACATTTTTCATTTCAAAAATTATAAATGGGGGGCATTCCGAGAATCGAACTCGGGACCTCTCGCACCCAAAGCGAGAATCATACCACTAGACCAAATGCCCACATGCTTAATATTTAGCGAAAATTACATTAGATATTAATGTTTGTAATTTGTCATTTCTGTTGGGTTTTAAAGAAGAGAAATAATGTGAATTGTTTGCTCATTATCAAACGAAACTATTAAGGCATTTAATATCCAGTTTACATTACGTGATCTTGACACTTATTGGTTGAACTGCTCAAGTGTTCCCAAATCATGTCATTTCTCTGATTTGTTCAACTTGCTGCTTGTTGCAGTTGCTTCCAAAGGGTTTCAAACCAAAGCGTCTGATACCATGTTATGAATATGAATTATGTATTGATATGACAAATACGTCAATATATACAGTACATGATATATGTGTATGGTAAGCACGGTAATGAAAGAATATACATGATATTTACTATGAATATCTGATGAGAATAATATTATTCTCTAACATTAGTAACATATATTTCATCACCCACACTACAAATTTTGGCGTAGTTGTGCGACAGTTTTCAAAGAATATGAGCTGAAAATCTTTTTCAACCTACTTGTCTGGAGGAGGGAACACTGCAAAGTAGGTCTGAGTAACAGTCAACCCAATCACGAAAACGGCTGCCAGCAACCCAATAACTGTCCAAGGACTACTGAAATGAGCATGCAACCATTGTGCTATCCAAATATTGAGCTTTTTTCTGTATTGGTTTCTGTAATGGTTTTCAATCTTTTCCTTCACAAGAGAATACGCATTCGGATTCGGCACCAAATCATTCCCGATCTCGTTAAAAAGATCCGCAACTTGCTGATCGCTCCCAAGAAGATTCAAAAGTATTCCTTTCGATCGCAGCTCCATCACATCCTCTGCCTGATCAATGAGTTCATCCATGAGACATATGTAAGAGGTCACTGCAAAGTCATCAGGTGCATCGGGACATGTTTCGTACGCAACCATGTTTAGTAGCATCGATTTGGTTGAATCGTCGACTGTTAAAGGAGGAAGCCACAGCGTGGCCCAAACCAAATTGGAGTGAAAGCTGACATCAGTTAAGGACTGAGTTCTGCTGGGGCGAAAATGAATCCCAACTGTTTTTAATTCTTTAGCTGATCTGAAAGACCATTTACTGTTAGATATTTTTCGTCCCCTGTATCGATCAGGTTCTTCGACGAGTTGGGATCGATAATGGTCTAGAATATGCATCGGTTGCGGATGATGAGGCTCGTCAGGCTTATAATCGGGGCCCAGTTCGTCGGAATTTGGAGTGATTCCTATGAGCATCGATTTGAATATTATCATTATTTCGTTCAAGTAACGTCGTGTTTCGGGTGGAAGAGCTTGCGTGCCTTGGAAGAGTCTCCTGAACATGGTCTGCCTTTCGTCGGGTGTAAATCTTATGCTCATCAAAGCATCAAGTACTACAAATGGGACTTGGTTTTCAAGCACGAATAAGTCCCTATGCACAAATGCAGTGTCATTGCTCTTCATCATCATCGTCGTATTCATTTCAGACTCATCTGCATCTGACGTAATCGAGTAAATAAACTGAAGAATGAAACACCCGTCGAGGATCATCATTTTCGAAAAATCCAAACGATCGAATCCATTTAACGCTTCAGCAGCGTAACATTCCTTAGCTTTATCCACAACAGTTTCCACCTTGTTATAAATCTCTCTGATCGTTTTCTCGCAGCCCACAACGAAGCGGTGCGCCATTGCGATCTTGAGTTTCTCCATTTCCTCAAGCTCGGGGTTTCCGTGATGGAAAGGCCCGAGGGAGACTACCAGCGGTTCGTAACACTTCTCATTTGCTTTGATCTTTCTTAGCATGTGAGGGACTTTTTGAATCTTTGGCTTTTGTTTCGGTTTCTCTAGTTGAGATGTATCTACATGAATACTTATCAATGTCATCCATTCCTCTAAATCGCTCGAAGTCTCCATCTCGTCGCTGCTACGAGGTTTTTATTAGCAAATAAGCACACAAGGCTGGCTTCTGCATTTATGTAGATCATGAAGATTTTAGTATTGAAAAAAAAGCATATAAAGGCTTTACTCCCATGTCAAGTTTGGGATCTTATTTTCCCCAATTTGAATTTCCATTCCATGAAAAAGGAATTTGCTCGCCTTTCTCTTTTCGTTATTCTTAACCTTCTCTTGGCAAAATCATCATCGTCACGCAATATATACTTATCGTTTTTGACAACGTGATAAAGGCTGATTGACCGACTATCAAAACAAATTACTAGATTTGTACCGATAATTTCATCGAGGCGTAGAAGTCATGTTAAAAATTCACAAAAAAGAAACACATGGAAACACAAAAATATATATGGAACAAATACTAATTCGGAAAAAGGAGAATACAAAAAAGTTTACAGGTACTTAAAATTTAAGGCCTGACTGCAGACTAGGGCGGCTGGTAACAGCGGCGAACAGATCTACGATTGAAGCAGGGACATCATCAGCTCCTTCTCAACATCCACATTCAGATCTTCATTTTTTTTCACTCCACTCCATCACACTAACACTCAAATCATTCTTTTTGTTCACTCACATCAAACACTCTTTTTTTCCCCACTCCAAACACTCTAGCCACACCAATCAGTCTAACCACACCAATCACTCAAACATTTTAGCCACACCATTCACTCAAGCCACACCAATCACTCAAAAAAATCTAGTCACTCCAGTCTCCACTCCAACACTCATTCACTCAAATACTCTTGAGTCTTTTTTTTGTTGATAAAGGTAGCGCTGAGCTACAAAGAGAACAAGAGGACTTGCACTAACTAGATAAACATGCCAGACGAGGGCAGCAATCTAGTCTCGTCCAGCACCAATTAAGATCCAATACACGTTTAGCCAGAAGGTCTGCGACGACGTTTGCCTCTCTTCGAATGAGAACTATCTTCCACTCCATATGACGATTCAAGAGGTGTATACTACTTTTAAACCAATCCATTTGGGCGACACTGGGGTTCGGGCAAATATTAAACCAATTGACCCCTTCAGCACAATCTGATTCAAAGATGACTTTATCAACCTTCAGAGATTCAGCCATCCTGAGACTCTCCATCATCCCTAAGCCTTCACATATGGCGCTGCTTTGTATGTCAATTCTTCTGGAAGCTCTTACTGCCAAAATGTTACAGTCGCTGTCTCTGGCAATGATTCCAATGCCACCGCCCACCCAATCCTTAACAGCAGCATCACAATTAATTTTAATGAAGCCAGCTGGAGGTTTTTTCCATTCAAATTCAGAACTGTATAGAAACCTCATGCTGGATAAATATTTAGAATCATTTTGCGCAAAAGATCTTGCCTGATTGGAAGCTCTATAAACAATGTCATGAGGTGAGTGACATAAGGAGCTCCTCTACTTATTTTAATACCTACAAGGCTCCTGTCCATTTGAAGTTTTGACAAGCTGTAACTCAACCACTCAGAGCACAAAATAAATAGATAAGGTGATAGCGGGTCGCCCTGTCTCAACCCTCTCGCAGGCATGAAAGAAGACGTAATTTTCCCGTTGATACAAATAGAATAGTGTACACTAGTCACATATTTCAAAATCATGCTGACCCATTTTCCTTCGAACCCGAATCTCAGCAGAAGAAGCTTCAGATAGCGCCATTAGACTCTGTCATAAGCCTTGGACATATCTAACTTCAACGAACCATAACCTTTTCTTCCATATCTCACGTTCTTAATAAAATGAGCAGTCTCGTGAGCAATAAGGAAATTGTCAGTTATTAACCTTCCTTTAATAAACGCAGATTGCGCTGGGCTAATGATTTCCGGAAGAATCTGTTGAAGTCTATTGACAATAACTTTGGCCACCGTTTTCGACATCACACTTGTTAGGCTGATAGGACGAAACTCTTCCATCCTGGACGCTGTGCTATGTTTGGGAATGAGAACAATTAAAGTGTCATTGCTTCCTGGAGGAATACCTTCTTCATTCAAAACCAACAAACAAGCTTCAATAAAATCCCGTCTTATGACGTTCCAATATTTTTGGAAGAAACCTGCAGGGAAACCATCTAATCCCGGAGCTTTAAAAGGATAGAGTTGGAAAAGGGTCGATTTTATCTCAATTTCTGTATAAGGTTCCATCAACACCCTATTATGGGCTTCTGAGATAGCATTAAGAATACACTTAAGATGGTTGATGATTTCTGAATCAGAAAGACGGGTAGTAGTTGCAAAAAGTTCCTGGAAGTACGAGACTGCTACTTTCTTCAAGTCAACCTGGTTAGATTGATCCCTCCCTTCTTTATCAACCAACGTGCTAATTGTATTTGATCTTATCCTTGCATTAGCTTTGAGATGGAAGAATCTCGTATTGTTATCACCTTCACTAAGCCAGGTCACTCTAGACCTTTGAGCCCACATGGATTCTTCTCTAATAAGTCATTCATCTATTTCCTTTGCAATACTATTCTCCTTAACAGAGGACGAAGCCGTGCGCGTGCCTTGTCGAACTTCAGCTAGCTCCTCCTTTAATCTTTTCAAATGATTATCAACTTTCCCAAAACTTTTTTTGTTCCAAACCTTTAGATGCTGAGACAGATGTGAGAGATTATCAGACAAATTACTATTACAATTCCAGTTTTTACTTACAGTGTCTGTGAAATTTGCATCCCTAGTCCACGTGGACTCAAAACGGAAAGGTCTTTCTTGCACACTATTGTTCCCTTCCATCAATAGAAGCAGTGGACAATGATCAGAGCGATGAGAGGACAGATGCTGAACTATCGATTTTGGATATCTTTCAGCCCACAGATCATCCCCAACTGCCCTATCCAATCTACACTTGATTTCATCTCGACCTTTTCTCTTATTAGTATAAGTGTACTTAGCCCCTTTGTACCCCAAATCCGTCAAACTGCAACCCAACAATAGCTGTCTGAATTGATCCATATAACTTCGACGAGATAAGTTATTACTTGTAGATTCAGAGAATCTGCAAATTTCATTGAAGTCGCCTATAACACACCAAGGCAGGCAATTGAGCCTTCTCAACTTCCTGATCAATTCCCAGCTCTTATGTCTCAAACTTGATTTTGGACTACCGTAGAACAAAGTAATATGTACAACACTTTTGTGCTTCAACCTGAAATCGATGTGAGAACCAGAGTAGCTAACAACATCGACATCCGTTATATTATTCCAAAATAAGGCTAACCCGCCGGAGCGACCGCGAGCCGGGACAACAAAATAGCAATCAAACCCTAACTGGATTCTGACAGCTTCACAGCGGTGACTACCACACTTCGTTTCTATAATACCAACAACTAAAGGACGCGACGAAATGATGACCTCCTTAAGAGCACGAACTGCAGACGAAGACCCTAAACCTCTGCAGTTCCAGGCTAAGATTTTCATGGCTCTCGGCGGTGCTGGACACCGGCCACCGCCGCATGAACAACATCCTGAATCAGAAAATCAACATTCTCACCCTTGTTGATAATGTTTTGCATCTGCATGTCCCTCAGAACTCAAAACCGACAGGAACAGAACAAAGGAAAAGGAGCTGAAAAGGACTGAGCTTTAAGACGAAGAAGGACAGAAGACAAAACAGAACAACAGTGGAGTACTACAAAACAGGGACGAGGAATGTTAGAAAGGGACCTTTAAAGCCTTCTTAAAAAGAAGGAATGATTGTCTATTTCTGTAAACAGAGGTAGCTAGAGACCAACAAATCCAGGCTAACAAGGGCTGAAAGCAAAGGCAGAACAAGAAACACAGGTTACGCGGCTGTGAATAGGCTCCTGTCAAACTCCCCAGGGTGAGAAGAGGGAGATTAGGGTAAGAAAATGATTTTGGCTAAACAGTCCACACAAATGGCTGTGAAAAAGCTCTCGTAGGCTTAGGGGTCTAGAGAGAAGGCGGAGCGGCTCGGCTCCAAATTAATATAAATACTCTTGAGTCTTGATACCACTGTTGGGTTTTAAAGAAGAAAAATAATCTGAATTGCTTGCTCATTATCAAACGAAACTATTAAGGCATATATAGCCTATACAAAAGTAACCACCCACAAAGCCACTACTAATGACGCACTAATTTATCCTATCTTTAACAATTTCCGCTGCTTTAAATCCACGTACACAACTGTACAAAGTTTTTTTATTTTTTCTTATTGTTAGCGTTTGTTTTTATGCTTTTAGTTTAGTTGGCGTCACTTGTTGCATTAGTGTTTTCTATTTTCGGTGGTCCGGTCAACTCTCTTGGCGTGAGGCGAAGTGGAGCATCTCGTTGTTTCCGGCTAGTTAACTTGTTCTAGCATTGTAGTCCTCTTTGATGCCTTTCACAGAGTTCAAGTGGCGTGCTACCTTAGGCAGGAAGTCGGTTTACGATGTTCACTTGTGTCGCTTCATCCAGTGTTTCAGTGGAATCTGGTTAGTGCTTCATCGTTGTTTAGAAGTTGACTGATGAGTCTCTTCTTACGTTTGGCCAGTTTTGGCATGCCCTGGACTTTGGAATGTGAAGATGACTCGGCAGTGGATGACTTGATTTGAGTATGCTTGGATTATTTTGCTTGTTTAGATGTTGATGTAGGAGCGTTTATGGCTCCAAAATAGTATTTTAGCTTTGTTTCTTTGTTTTTAGATTTTAGCAGCATTATCTTTTAACGGCATTATTTTTAGCAGTTGATGATTATCTTTTAGCAGCTGATAATTATCTTTAGCAGCTGATGATTATCTTTTAGTAGCTCATAGTTATCTTTTTAGATTTCCTTTCATAATTAGGTTTTATGTTTTCCTATTTAAACCCACCTTAGGGTTTCAGTTATGTATCTTATTTTCCTTTCAATAAACCTTTGGTTTTTAGTTTTTGGTGGATTCCAAAACTTTGTTGGTGGATTCCAAACTTTCTTGGTGGATTCCAAGCTTATCCCGAATTCATTGCTGGTGAATTTGTTTATCTGATTTTCCCGCTGCGTCAGTTGGTATCAAAAGCAGGTCTTTCCCTGTCTCTCTGCTAACTTGATCAGATGACAGATCAACCCGTACCCAGAGTAGATGGTGAGAGGGTCAATGCGAACATAGCCATAGCCATGGCTGCTTTGACAACAAAGATGGCTGCTATGTCAACCCAGTTGGCGGAAGTGGTCAACAAGAGTCGTCGCGGAGACAGGAGAGAACAATCGTGCGATTATCTTTTATAATTCAAGTTCTAAAAAGAAAGTTGATTATGGTGATCAACAAAATAATTAGGATTATCAAGTGAAGAGTGATATTCCATTGTTCTTTGGAACCATGGGAGGAGAGGAATTTCTGAATTGGCAGGTCGAAGTTGATAGACTTTTCGACGTCATGGGTGTCACAAAAAATATACAAATTAAGATGGCAACGATGAGGTTGAAGAGTGTAGCTTTTGTGTGGTGGGACAATCTTGTTATTCAGAGGCAACGTGATAGAAAAGTGCCAATTAGATTGTGGAGGCAAATGAAACAACGGATGATGGAGCAGTTTTTGCCAAAAGATTTTGAACCGATCCCGTATCAGAAGTATTTCGAATGCGTTCAAGGAAAGAAAACTGTGACAGAGTTTACGAATGAGTGTGTAAAGTAAGAGCTTCCAAAGCCGGATACGAAGAAGAAAGATGTTAAGCCCAAGGATCTATCTGTAGTTGATTACATCGACCACCTATCACCTCTGCGATCTGTCATTCCATCAAATTTAGCTCACTGCTTCCCGGTCCTAAGGTGCTGTTTGATAGAGCTTAAAAAAACTTTATTTAACTTTATTTAATTTTACTGAACTTTATTTTACTTTACTGAACTTAAAAAATTTTTTTGGATAAAGGTGTTTAATTTAAGTTTTTAATCATGTTAAACTACAAAATTAAAATCTGAAAAATTTAACTTTATTTAACTGAAAAACATGAAATTTAAGCTCTACAAATTAGGCCCTTAACTCTCCTGTTGCATCAACATCATCTCATCCAAAAGAAGGCGATAAACCAGAGCCTCAGTTGCCCGTGGTATCTGCAAGCGAGTCTAATGCAGTGGTGACTTCCAGTGAAAACACCTTAGGTTATGATGTTATGGTGCAAGCTCAACCTTGATGATGAGCCAAAATCAGTTCATTGCGTTTCAAGTAATATGTTGAATAGCAACAATCCCCTTGATGTGGAGAAGGATTTTATGGCTGAAGTAAATAAAGATGTCAATTTTTCAAGTATGATAGAACAAGTTGGTGTGGGCTTAGGAACAAGCTAAGCCATGCAACAAGTTGGGAATTGGTACAGAATAACAAGGCCCAACATGCATCCAATGACAATAAAAAGTTGCATGCTGATTTGCAGGATCAATCAGGAGAGCCTATGGGCCATCAGAACAAAGTCACTGGATCCCCTGGTTTTCGCAGTCAGAATGCAGACGAGTCTTTGTCCGGCATGCCAGTTCACAACTGTTCTGGTGGCAAATTTATGAAGAGGTCTATGAGAAAACTCAAGCTTAGTGATTTTAAGGCAAGTGAAGAGAAGCATGGCATGCTTAGACGTTTTCTTCAATCCAAAAACGATATGAACTATTCCAAGGGACTGCTTTCGAATAAGCCTGACACAAACTTGCAGCGAGTTCTTATCCAAGGTATACCAGCTAAATTAATTAAGGATAGCTATCAATCTGAAATATCTAGCTTCTCATATCATGCTGGAAAGAGCCCCACCGTTAAGATTCGCAAGGGGGCAGGTTTCGGGTTGCATTTAAATAGAATCGTCGAAACTCTTCCAGTAGATTCTACTGGTACACATTATCAAGGTGATGTGCATGATGCAAGCATCAAACCGTTGGAGTTGACAAAATTAGTCACGGATAAGAGTGATGTCAAGGCTCGATTGGAGGTTACGGGGAAGAAGAACAATGCAGTGGCTTACAAGTGCATGATGGTCAAAGTTTTAAAGGTAGGTGATGATGTGATACAGCCTCACAAGCATGGTCCATTCAAGGTGGATGAGGTCCTATATTTAGAAGAGAACTCGGGGTCGAGTTCTTTGGAAGTGGAGGAGACTGATATAGGAGCGTTTGTGGCTCCAACATAGTATTTTAGCTTTATTTATTTGTTTTTAGATTTTAGCATCATTATCTTTTAGCAGCATTATCTTTATTAGCTGATGATTATCTTTTAGGAGCTGATAATTATTTTTAGCAGCTGATGATTATCTTTTAGCAGCTGATAGTTATCTTTTTAGATTTCTTTTCCTAATTAGGTTTTATGTTTTCCTATTTAAACCCACCTTAGGGTTTCAGTTATGTATCTTATTTTTCTTTCAATAAACCTTTGTTTTTTAGTTTTTGGTGGATTCGAAAACTTTCTTGATGGATTCCAAGCTTTCTTGGTGAATTCCAAGCTTTCTTGGTGAATTCCAAGCTTATCCCGAATTCATTGCTGGTGAATTCGTTTATCCGATTTTCCCACTGCGTCAGATATCCTGCTCAAGTATTAGTTAGTCATCAGTGTTGCTGTTGTTGTTTGTCTTTTCTTTAGGTCTTTATATGTCATTTTCTTTTCTCAAAAAAAAATCCACGTACACAATCAAAATTACTGAGTTTCAAACACAAGCCCAATCCAAACGCGGGCTGGGTAAATGGGCTGACATTCAAGGCCTACTAAAGAAACACATTTTTCTCTTGTGGGGTCTAACTGGCCAAGCTTGTCCTCCTCGACCGTACACAGCCTCGTACATGAACATTTACATGTATGCCCTAATTTCAAACACCGAAGCGCTTACACGTGTGGATCTCTAATGTTTAGGTTCTGAGTTTGTCAACATTAGCCAACAATAATGTTCTTGCCATAAACCCTAATGGCGTAATCACACTTTACTTTAGTATCCAAAGTTGGACTTCACATGTAAAATTTTGACTTGATTTTACGCCTAATAAAGTAATACGTACTATTTTATATATATTTTTTTTTGATTCGTTTGAGTTTTGTTAGTATCTGTCAGGGGTTAGAAATGTTAATACGAGGACTTGAACCCTGATCACTGAAGACGCAAGGGGGACTTCCACCTCTGGGATAATCCTCTTGGCCTCATAAAGTACTACGTACTATGATAATATAAGAAGTGATACTAAAAACTCGAAGCAAACTGGATCTCGAAACTTCACGAACGATCTAGAAAACCTCAATGCGTAGTACAACTATTGGTTCATAAAAATTTGGCATTAGGTGAAGCATTATTGCTCGAATTTCAGTTTAAACACCTAATTGGGGACAAATGTAAGCCCTAGTATGCTATAAGTGCAGGTATCATTTCCTATAATATTTGTGGTTCATATTTTAAACATTTATAATCTTTGAACTAGCAATTTAAAGTTTGATAAAAGATTAGGAGCACGTGGGCGGTAATTGAGTTAAGGATATCTAAAACGTAAGTGCCAACTCATTATTATTTAAGAGTTTAATTCATATTAGTGTCGATAAACTTAATTTATTTGTACTCATCATAATGTGATCAGATGATTGAAGTAGTATCATTCTTCATTCAAATACAATTTATAGCAGGGTTAGCCAGCATATTTGAAAATCTTTTTAAAAATAAATAAATAGTTTTGTTAAAACGATGAGGTATTTTAAAACTAAGGGAGCCCTCGTGTCCATTTTCATACTACTAAATTGGTTGTATTTTTAAATTATTGAAGCACATGCGTGTTGGGTTATTAATGGTAATTACACGTGTTATGTGTTACATTAAATATACATTAAGTAATACTAACTACTAAGTACTTACTTCGTAATAGTTGGTGCACAAGCACATGGTCATAGATTCGGAATTCATTCCTCATAGGATTAAACAAATTCATCTCACATTTAATATGTCTAAGTATCTGTACTCATCCGATAAGTAGTACAGACGTGAACAAGATCTCAGTCAAATTTGGTTGATCAAAACCGTACTTAAGTCAATATGAGATTTGACTGTCAGAATATACTTATACTATTTTGCAGATGTGAATAAATTCTTAATCAAATTTTGTTGATCAGACAACTATGAACATGAAAAACGTCGGTAAGAATAATCCAAATTGTATCGATAAACTTGATTATCGTTTCTTAAATGACAAGTATAGGTCACAAATCTAAGCAAAACATGTTTGTAACTAATAAAGAAAGAACAACTTTATACATAAAAACTAATTTTGTAGACAAAAAGCAGTCAACAAAATGAGATTATGTTCCTTAATGCAATTTGTTACAATAAAGCAAGAATTTATTAGCTCAGAAACTCAGCTAAGTAGATGGAAATGTGTGCACACGTGCGGACACGTGATGGGTCCGTATGTGGGTGAGGAAGGTCGAGCCTTAAGTGCAGACCCACACGTGCCGACATGTGTGTGTGGGTGCGGGTTGGACAGGGACTTGACGTAGGAAAGCAAAACATGGACATGTTTTGAAGTGTGATTATCCACGCACTTTCACCTTGTCTTAACGTAATACAGTAAAATTCCATATTGACATAGTCTCACATGATAATAAGAGATTAAGAGTCATACATTCGTTGATTATAACTGAATTGAACTCAGCTCAACGATTCATCCCGAATGTCGATTAAATCTATTCTGTGACGAATCCGGATCTCTTTCAATGAGTTTATTAGTGTGATTCGTGCTTCAGTCCGATCCTATCATAAGTAGAAAGATTTCAACCATGTTTAGTTTAATTCTTCGGTCGGAATTGTCGATTTGAAAAAATAATCGGAATTTGTCGATTTGTACACGTAATGAAATTAAATGACGACATATCAAAGGAGCCGTTCATGTTCATGTTCATGAACATGAAATGTAACGGAGGAGCGTGGTGGGTCGCAAGGGAGACAAGAAAAAGCATTGAAATGAATAATCAGTCTCACATCATCGTCACGCACGAGGGATCACATAAATACAATCTTCTCAAAACATCCAATAAAATCTAAAACGATATATAAATAAATAAATAAATAGATAGATACATGCATTTTATGTTTTTTGTATAATCACGCAACACGACACGACATAAATAATTAGTACAACAGGCTTCTCTTACACTTACGAATGACTGATTCAGAAAAGAAAAAAAAACGAACAAAATCGTACGGTTCAATTTATAACGGGGAGACCCACAATGCCCATGTTTTACAACTACACCACATGCCTTGACAGCCAAGCATATTTTGGACTCTTTTGATTTCATTTTTTTTTTCCGTTTCAATAGAGTTAGTTTATCAATTAACGTTTATCTAATTAGGTCATTTTGTCTTTTGACTCCGTCAGAAATCTAACCTAGCTAACAAGATTTTAAAAAAATTATTTCTAATAAGATGTATAGTTGTTTGTTCTTTATTAGTTAACGAGGCAAAGAGGTGGGTCAGTGGAGCACCTCTTCTGTTGTATCAAAATGATCCAGGGTTTAAGTCCTCACAACTCACAAGCTCAAAATTGAACAGATATTACCTTAAGAGCATGAGCTCATAATAAAAAAAAAAGTTTATCAGTTAAAGTTTATCTAAGTAGGTCATTTTGTCTTTTGACTCCGTCAGAAATCTAACCTTTCTAAACAAGATTTTAAGGAGTTATTTTTAATAAGATTTTCTTTTGTCATGCAAATTTATCATCCAATTAAATTGACAAAGTTATTCATCGTTCCCTTTGTCTATCTTATGAGGCTTTCTTTTATATCATCAGATCAAGCTTTGAAGAAAATTTATCATCAGATCACGGTTTGATCAATTTATACAATCCAATAATTAAATGGACACAACTGTCCCTCCGTTCCCATATCATTAAGTTTTCGGTTTTCGACTTTCGTACGTCTAAGGATTTACTATTTAAAGGGTCATCCTTATAAGTGTAACTTAGACCATATCATTGTGATATATATATATAACAGTACAGTGGAGTTGTGTATTGTGAATTTGTGAAGGATAATACTACAATGGAGGCCGAGTACAGCAGTGGATGTGAGTCTGGATGGACAGTTTACTTTGAGCAATCAAGAGGATATGTGAATGAAGAAGGGTGTGTGAACCGGTCCGAGGAGGAGGAAGAGGAAGAAGAAGAAGACTTGTCGATGGTCTCAGATGCGTCATCTGGACCAGCTCAAGTCAGTCATGAATATAATGCTAACTGTTACATTAATGGAGGATTTTTTTACTCGGTTTCGACGGACGAGGATGCTGCATTGGTGAGAAATAGGAGGAGGAGGAGAAGCAAGGAGCCGAGACGAAGCGAAAAGAGGCAAGATCAGCAGCAGCAGAATGTAGAGAGTCATCTGCTGGATGACACTGCTAGCTCTAGACCTGATTTCAACTACACTTCAATGGTATGTGTATTGACAAATTTTTTTTAAAACCTGTTTTCAATGTTTCATTGATTTCTCATGTTTTTAATAAAAAAAATCCATTTTTGGAACTGGGTTTTGATTTGTTCTTGATGAAATTTGTGCAGAACAATAATCAACAAATGATGGACTTTTCACAGGATCACTTCTCAACATCTTATTTCCAGGTACACACCCCCACCATTTGGCTTAAAATTAAACCCTAAAGTTTCAATCTTTTTTTTTGCCCTTTAATTGATTCCAACTTTTTATGATATCTAAAATTAATTCACTATATATGTACCAGCAGGGTGGTGCATCTTCAACTGCTGCTATGCACAGCCACCACTATAACCAAGTGCAGTTCCAACAACAGCCATACCAGTAAGCACAGCTATTTAACTTATTAATAATTACTTTATCATATAATTAATCAGATTCATTATTGTCTAATTCCACTTCAAGATCTGATTTAGCTACTGGTTCTTGCAGCTGGTAGTAGTTGATGAGCTGATTATATGGAAGATTTGAAAATGAAGATGATTGTGTGTGTGTGTGAGGATTAGGAGATCCAAAATGGGGTTTTGTCCAAGATATTCTTTTTGCAGCATGTTATTGCTTAACAGAAGTGTAGCAGCTAGTTTAATTTGTATTTTATTGTGATGATGAAAAAGTTGTATTTTGGGCTTTTTAATCTCTATGAATGCAAATGCACAAGACAATTCCCAAAGCCAATCATATTATATTGATTGTTGATTTTAGTATTCAATCACAATTATAAGAAGACTTGGTAGCTAGTTCTATATTACATTATTTTTGTGCATCATTGTGTCGTCCCAATGTAGGCAGCCCCATATAAAGTGTCCTGCACATTCTCAACACAAATATAGGCTTAGGGGAAGCAACAACCATATTATTGTTACTGTTATAAATAAAATAGTTCAATAATATATAATATGAAATTAAATTAAATCATTCGACGATTTGAATCCTAATGGGGACAAAGTGAGTTTCCTCTAACGGATTAGCTTGTTAAAATAGTTGAATAGTATAAGGAGTGAGTCCAGAAATTTTCTCCCGTTATTTCTTTGAGAATTTTTTTTCGTCGGTTTTCAGATTATATTTTTATAATTTATCCTTAAAAACTTTTACGTTAACTAAATTGATTAATCAGCTTGAGCTCGTAAAAATTGAACAAGCGGATCCAAAACATGTGCTTTGAATTAGAATGCTCATTAAAACTCAAAAAACTCATGAAGTTTTTAAACAAGCTAAGTTTGAACAAACAACAAGATTGAATATTCTCAAAGATCCATGTGGATTGTGGAGTACGGCACCACTCAAACTCATTTCATTATGTTATACATGAATCAATTGTCTCATGGTCTGATGAAGATCAAATGAGTTTTTTTTTTCGATACAAAAAATGAGCTTCTTTTTAACTCATTGGATTTGAGCATAATGCCAAGTTATATGTAATTTTGAGAGATTAGGTAGCAACCTATGTGTTCCAAAAACCAGCTAGGCTAGCTGTGACATGCATGTGTGTGTACTGTAAACAATATCTTTTACATGTGTGTGACATTAAATGATGCAAGTGCGTGTGGATAAAATCTAGTGAGAGAGCTCTAATGAGAATTGAGATCGAGGAAGGGTTGAGAAGACTGAAGAGAAGTGTAGAGAGAGAAAGAGAGACAAGACATTCATGTCCCTTGGACTCCAGACATGGCTCCCATCTTGTGGATATGAACGAACATGTAGGGGTCTCCAAACAGCCTTATGGGCTCAAAAGCCTAATGGGGGCCTCGTGGCCCACAGGCCTTAAGCCTAGCCCAGCCCATGCCAAGGCCTATTAAAGCCCAGCCTTAAGCTTGACGGGCCGGGTAAGGGCCGGTCCGGTCTGGCCTATAGGCCCGGCCTATCTTGGCCCATATCGAAAAAGCCCAATGAAGCCTATCAAAAGCCTAGTGAAACCTTCTAAAAATAAAAGAGATGCCACATTTTGTTTCTATGAACTGATTTTTCTTGATGTTTTGCATTGTTAACAGTGATGCTAATGATATTAATGACCTAAATAAAGAAGATTTGTGGATTCTAAGGTTGTGTTGAGTACCGAGCTTTTTAATAAACTTAGTTTCTTATCAAGTTTACTTTTGATCTTTTGACTATAAGTCAGTGTGTAGCCGCCGTATAAGTTTTTCACAAACATGAAACATTATATTTATAATTGTCATAACAAGATTATCTAGCCCGACCTAGTGATATTTAAGGCCAAGCCCGGCCTAGCCCACACAAGCCCATCAAAAATAAGGCCCATGGGCTGCTTAAGGCTCCGAAAATATATATGGGCTTGGCCCAGCCTAGCCCATTAAAAATTGAAGTATAGGCTAAGGCTTAACCAAGCCTAGCCCAAGCCTATTTTTTTGGGCCTAGGCCGGCCCAGCCCAACCTATTGGAGACCCCTATGAACATGTCTCTCATACATAGTTCCCAATAGTACTCCCCACTATTTTTTTTCACTCAAAACAAAAGACAAGAATGAAGAATGATGAGAAAATTGAAGTGGAAGCTCCATATATAGATTGCATTTGCATATGGGCATGCCTATTGCAGATCACATTTGAGTTTACATCTCTAGCTGCTTTTTAACAAGCTAGCTAGTCTCTTCTCACATCGTAGTCTATATCATTATAGTCACTTGATATGTGATACATGGAGAGTAGACGGCGGGTTGTGAATAACTTTATAATTTGAGAATCTAAATCTGATATTTTAAGATGTATTTTTAAATACAAAGTTAAGTTTTGATTGCTTTGACTTTTCATTAAATATATACAAGGTTGAATATACAAATGGAACACATGTCGATCAGTACCTCAAATGGACTTTTCGATTCTTAGAGAATTCTCAACTCGACACCCATGTGAACTTATCATTTATGTATGTATACTACGTAGCAGCTGGATACAAAAACAACTATTTCCCATGTATGGATACATGACCATAGTCGTTCATACCCTAGTTAGGCAATAGTTTGACAGTACTAGCTAACAAGAGAACTGTTCTTTGGGCACTTCCACCTTCCAAGCTTGAATCTAAAGCCAGATGTAGTGCACCATTCATTGAGTTGTGGATACATAGCAATCTAACACAATGGTGGCAAACTTGGACGTTTTGGAAGTTTTATCCCAATAATAGTTATACTACCACATTTTGACAATGGTGGCAAACTTGGACATTTTGGAAGTATTATCCCAATAATAGTTATACTACCACATTTTTTTTTGATTGGGTTATACTACCACATTTTGACAATAGTGGGAATTGGGATAGATTTATATATATATATTGCTTAGAGACTGTACCTTGCATGCACTTGTGGTACATTGAACACATACACTCTCTGAAAATCAGTTTTCATCAAATGGTGTGGATAATGAGGAATCGAATGGGTATGGAGAAAAGAGTGACTTGTTCTTGTTCATCCAACCATCCATCACCAAGTGGAAGTGATGATCATAAAGGAGCCACTTATTTGAGTCATATCATCTTCTGCTTCTTCCTGTCTGAAATCTGAATGGCAGCCAGCGGTTGGTTCCCAAGTTTGTAGACATGCTGATAGACCTTGCCCTTTTCCTGCATCTAACTACATGCCACTCTCCCATGTCACGTCACTCTCGTCCTCACGCCCTCCCATGTCAATCTAGATCAAAGTTTCCGGTGCAGTCAAGTCAAAATTAATCAAATTGATATAATTTTATATGTTTTGAATTAAAACCGTGTAATTTTGAAAAATGTTCAGTTTTTAATTTAGAGATTATAGAATTGAAACAATGTGGTTTTGATATTGTTTTATTCAAACTATCTCGTTTTCAAATGATTATTTTTCCAATAAAAAAAGAGACTATTTTTGACTTGCTAAATCAACCCATTAATTGCCCGGATGCTCTCTTATTATTTCGCCAAATTAATTGATTAGGGCTTTGTCTTAAAAATGATGTTATTGTATCTTATTACTCTCATTTTTATACTTAATATATTAATGACTTGGAGAAGAGCATTATTCAAATGAGCATTACTCCACTCCAATCGTCCACATTGTTTTAAAATTACATTCGAGTCCTCGAAGTTTAGTATATTTACAAAGACAAAGGCCCGTTTAGCTATTGGGCTGGACTTTTTTGTTGGGCTTGGTTCATCGTGTGCTAAACGTTAAGATCAGTCAACCTCATCGTGTTGACCATTTTGAAACGGAAAGTAACGGTCACTAAGAATTAAGATCACTCAAATTCGGTATTTAAAAGGTTAGAGCTGCACTCTCCCGAAGCTACAGGAGACGGCGCGTCACCTCTGAAATTTCCTGCTTTGCCCGCCGGCTGGCGCGGGCCTCGGCTTAGGCCGAGTCTTTTGGTTGTCGTCAGCCCTGCTGTGGCGTCTTTCCCCCCTTCGGTCGGTCGGTTTTCAGTTCTGGTGGTGGTTGGGCAAGATGGGTGGTCGGCGAGGGTGTTGCGGAGGAGAGGATGGGCTGTTTTCGCCGATGGTTTCTCTCCCATATGACTGTCAGGGCTGAGTTTGTACATAGGATGGGCTCTGCTTTTGGCCGGATTGGACTTGAGTTTTGTGCAGGGGATGGAGCCCTTCTGACGGGTTCGCCGGCGGGGTGCTTCCCAGCGGGTTGAGCGTACATATTTGTAGTTTAGCTGTTGGTATTTGTGTTTTCTTTGTTGTAGGTCGGCTTCGGCCGGAACAGTGTCAGCTTCGGCTGGAAATTTGTCAGCTTCGGTTGGAACATTGTCTACTTCGGTGTAGGGATGCACAATTGGTCCGGACCAGACAGAAATTTACGGTCCGGTAGACCGGAATTTTTTTAAAACTTTGGACCGTGGACCGGATCGGGATATATATGGATCGGGACCGGACCGTGGACCAGATTTTGTGTAAAAAGTGGACTGGACCGGACCGAATACCCTTAATTTTATGGTCCGAACCGGACCGATGGACCGGAATTTATGAAAATTGTGGACCGTGGACCGGACCAGAATTTTTACGGTCCGGTCTTGGACCGACCCGTAAAATTCGGTCCGATTTTCCGGTCCGGTCTCAAAATGTGCATCCCTACTTCGGTGTTTAGGGTTAGTTGTGGCCGGATAAAACTGGGTGTTTTCGTGTAGGCCGGGTAACTCCAGGTTGAAGGGCACGGTGATCTCTTATCTGGTTCTGTATGTCGGCTGCTTCGGCCGATCGGCCAGCTATTTGTCGTGCCCTTCTTGGGCGTGGTGTTTTTCTTGGGCAGATGACCCTGGTTGTAGCCAATTTGGCGTTTCTCATTAAAAAAAGTTTAGAGCTGCTATGTAAATTATACGGAAAATTACAAAAAGACTACTTGAACTATTTTCCTATTTTAAATCACGGTCTGAACTATTTCAGTTTTCAATTTAGTTATTTTTCGACTAAATTGCAAACAATAAACAAACCCCGTTAACTATTTAACACCATGGGTCAAGATCAGGTACAAAGTTAAATTTTGGTACAAAATACAAAATTCGTCAAAATCATTTTATAATTCATCAGTTAATTTTATAGTTCGTCAGTTTTCGAGCCGAACAATGAAAAAGACGAGCCGAAAAATGAAAAAACGACATAGTTCGTCAGTTTCATTTTATAATTTGTCACCAAGAAAAATACCAAAAAATCAAGATTTACTCTCATCCATTCAAATCACAAGAGATCAAGGGCTATGATTAGTTTATATTTTGTACCAAAAAATTAACTTTGCACCGGAACCTTACTCCCATTTATAATTAATTTTTTAAATAGAAAAAAAGCTAAAAGGTAATGAATTAAAAGTTATATATTGGTGCCGTTCCAATGTTATACTACTCATTTTCTTTTCCCCTTTTATTCATTTTTGTTGATGTTTGAAGATTGAGTGAAAGTGATGTCCAAGGACTTCGGTCATTGCCATATTTCAATCAGCTACTGTACTGAATTGAATGTGTTTGCCTACTCGATTAAGAAAAAGTTAAATCGCTAGACGTTCCAACCACCAAAATTTAGTCAACTTCTAGGGTTTCTTTGCTCAGAAAATTACTTTTCCGAAAAGAAAAAAAAGAAAAGCAGATGTTCAAATATTTAAAAAACAGACTTTTCAAACAGAAACGCCTGGAAATAAAAACCACACAAACCTTAATAAAGGCAGTCATTTGATCGGATATGAACCTAAGAAACTGGTATTTTTCCGTCGCTTCCTCCATCACGATGGGAATCAACCATAGCTGGCTTTTCTATTTTTTTTAAATATAAATGGTGTTAAATATTTAACGGGGTTAGTTTATTGTTTGTAAGTTAGTCCAAAAATAAATAGATTGGTTGGATTAGCCCACTTCTATGTAGGTTATATATTTACTTATGCAGCTTTCTTGATTGCCTCTACATCTGGTAAATTTGGTTAATTGTTGTATCTGCGAAAATCTCATTTCTTTCGATGCAGAAAGGTCCTACTTCTTAATATTTCTACATCTAGGATATGACTTGTATCATTGATACTAATAGGAACTGAACCATTATGGCAAAGAGAAGCTTGATTCATAGTGTTAAATTGAAATAGTTCAGGCCGTGATTTGAAACAGAGGAGTGTCTTTTTATAATTTTCCCTAAATTATATACTAATATGCATGGTGTACGTGGAGTAAGGATTCGGTACAAAGTTAATTTTTTTGTTATAAAATACAAACTAATCATAACCCTTATTTGAATATATGAGATAAATCTTGATTTTTTGATATTTTTCTTGGTGACGAATTATAAAATAAAACTGACGAAATATATTATCTTTTTCATTTTTCGGCTCGAAAAGTGATGAACTATAAAATAATTTTAACGAACTATAAAATAAGCTGACGAATTATAAAATGATTTTGACGAATTTCGTATTTTGTACCAAAATTTAATTTTGAACCTTATTTTCACCCGTGCCTGAATTTGGATAAAATGTTTTTCTACCCTTTATTGAAAAAAAGTTACAAAGCGACTCCTTAATTAGCTATTCATTCGATCACGGATGGAATGGATGAATGGCGAGCTTGGCTCAAATGGGTGGCTGATACGGGGCGGGCAAAGTGGAACTTATTAGTCCTCTGGCTACTTAAATTGGTCCGAAAGAGAAGAATCTATCAGCCAAGGCGAAAACTGCCTCAGGTTTGTATTCTGGAGCATTGTGGCCAGCACCCTGTAAAATAGTTTACCATGAGAATGTGGATTACAGTAGCATTCTTTGTTTCCAGAGTGGAAAATGATCGAGTGTTTCAGATAACTTGCCTTGACTGTTGCGTAAGTAAGGCGGTAGAGATCATTTCCGTATTTTGTTTGGTATCTACAATTATTGTGAAAAATTATACCATCAACTAGTGTGTCCAATATTTTGAAAAATTATAGAGCGTTAGGGAATAAAGAACTTACCCTGCGACTTGGCCATCGACATACCACGCACGCCATTCATCAGAAACTGTAACCTCAAGGAGCTTAATCCATGCCTCAGTTGCTAAGTGATTAATCGCAATGTCGTGGTCACCACTGCGAGGTAAAATGAAATAAAAAGAAAACCCATCACTCGGAGCCCAGTTGGCTTAAAGAGTGAATGGACAAGAGAGGTCAGATTTTAACCTGTAGACCAAGGCACGGAGGCTTGTGTGCTCTGAGAAATTCTTATGAGCACTGATGGTACTCGTGACATCTTCTGTGTAGGTGGAGAAGTTCTTTGGGCATCTATTCCAGCTTTCAATTGTTCCCTGGTTAAAAATGTGACTCAATTATTATGCCGTTGGCGGGTAAAAGTCCTTCCGTGTTGAATAGTATTGAATTTTACTTACTGGTAGGACACCGAGAGCCGATTGAACAGAAGGGCTATTTGCCCACTTATATGACAGCAGGTAGGATTGTTCCTGTAAACACATCAGATAAACAAAATGCTGAGTAACATAGTACTCGTGTCATCAAATGAAAACAGGGGACTTTTAGTGGGAATGTAGACAAATTACTCTCATAAGCATCTAAGTTCTAGTGCTTTGTATGTGAGAGAGAGCAAGATAAAGGAGATTACTCGGCATTTTGTGACAGAATTTTTGTCATCGGTTGAGAGGGACTCCATTATCCTTCCTTCATGAGCTTTCACATTGGATTCCAGTTCCTTTGGTTTTTGTGAACTGAACTCACATTGAGGCTCCAAAACATGGTAAAAATTAATCTGAAGAAGGCACTACAAGTTCCAAAAAAAGTTCGTTTCATTTAGATGGCTCAAAATGAGAACTGCTTGAAATGGAAATGCTAAAATTACACTAGACTTACATCTTTAATTGTTTCCAGAGACGTCAGGCATAGTGTGTTGTTCTCTTCGACGTTTAGGTAGTCTTCATAGCAATACAGTTTTGCATCCTGGTGCGTGGAATAACATTGTTTCAGAGGGAGGATGAGGAAGACTTCAAAGAGCAACAAGTTCATGTAACATCTGGTAACTTGCCAATGCCGACCTCAACCAATAAAATATTTTTCTTTCCCTTAAAAAAACGGCAATCCAGTACATTAGATTACCTCATAGTATTCATCGGAGATGAGATCGACCCGATAAACATAAGGAATTTGCATATTGTTGTCAATATAGTAGTCAGTTTGAGGGTTTCCAAGCACATATCCCTGAAACAAAGTTGAAAACACAAATCCACATGGTTCACTCTTTTCACACCGTGTCTACTTATTATTGCTACGTCTTAATTAAAATCCCAGATGAAGTTGAATTAATATCTTACCATCAGTTGAATCTGCGGACTTAGACGTTCTTCAAGACCTACAGAAATGCGGAGTTAGATAAGCCATGCACAGCTCTTTGTTTCATTTATAATTTTCAAGAATGAATATAAAATAATAATACCAGCCAGAATGTGCTCCACAAGGAGCGGAACTGTAATGCCGGCGTATGAATTGCCTCCGACGTAAAGGGGGTTATTGACAAAGTCTGGATTCACATTCAACCACTGCAGCCGATGCACAAATATACATTAGAAAATAGTCTTCCCCAGTAGATTGAAGCTGCAGTATCATCATACACATGTAATAATGCATCACACCTTCCTCAAAAACGTGTAAAGATGTTTTGAGGCTTTGGTATCTGATGTGTTGTAAGCGTCCTCACTCGTGCTGAATGAGAATCCAGCACCAACTGGTTGATCAATGAATAATATGTTGGCAACCTGGTCACAAGGTATTTGAATCAGAACCGAACTACAACTGCTTTCAAAATTCTTATAAAAATGAATGATCTTGCTTTTCTTATTACCTTAGTCCATGAGTAAGGATTCAGTTCCAATTCAATGGACGCGAAGCTACCGTTGAAAGCACTAACATTAAACTTCACTGGACCTTAAATGACCAAAAGGGCATCAATATCATCTTTCACTGTTAAGAAGGCATAAGCCTTACAAATATCCTTATGTTCCAGCCCTCATTCGCGACAAGTCCATAACACTACACCTTCACCGCATTCAAGACTCACTAGCCAAAGTTACTAGGATATGAAAAGAGACTAAAAATAAGAACTTTGGATGCATAATCAACTAATCCTATCCAGCCGAGAACATCTAAATAACGAAATGATACATCCCAAAGCGAAAGAAATGTCAAATGCGAGTACTCTCTGAAACCTCAACTGATTTACCACGAGCATAAACACCATACCTAACAATGCACATTCTCACTGGCATTTAATCAAACATTTACAGTTCACATACCTATGTCATACAAAAATGAAGACAGCCCAGAGCAACCAAGATCTCCACCCAACCAAACCAGCAACGGATCATTCACAGAATCCTTCTGCGACTTCACAAAGTAGTAAAACATCTCCACCTCTTCCATATCCCCAACACTCACATACCCAGTTTCCATCTCAAACGGCACCACCCCAGAAAGCCCCGGAAGCGTCTCCACCACCGTCTTCCCAACCCCGGTTCCGAAAATAGCCGCCAGCACCAACACAAACCCTATCATCATCCCCATTTGCACAATTCCAAAAATTGCACAAGTCCCAGCCACAGCGACTGTTCAGGGTTTGACTTTATTGTGGAAAATCGCATTCGATCCACATGATTTTATACACTACACCGAATGTAATAATCATGCTCAATTGCGGATCAGCTTGATTAAACAAATGCAAATTGAAGAGTGAAGCTGTCATTGCTTGCGGTTTGGTGCAGCTTACAGTTTTTCACAAGCTTGCCTTTCGGTCAAAGTCAATACTTCCCAGAATCTCCAGATTTTTCATTTTTTTTTACATTAAATTTGACTTTTCCAATATATTACATATTGAACAATTTGTATACAAATCTTGATTTCCATTATCCTAAAATATGTTTCAGCTCCAGTCAAGTTCTGATGGTAACACAACACTTTCAAAAAAAAAGAAGAAAAACAAGTTTCACATGTATTCGTCGAGTCGTTGGCCAAAAGGCCTCGCTTTGACTGTCAGTTCATTTTGTCCGATGAGGCTGAAATCCAAAGTGTAATGTATGTTTCAGCTCCAGTCAAGTTCTGATGGTAACATGACACTTACAAAAAGAAGAAAAACAAGTTTCACATGTATTCATCGAGTCGTTGGCCTAAAGGCCTCGCTTTGACTGTCAGTTCATTTTGTCCGACGAGGCTGAAATCCAAAGTGTAATGTATGTTTCAGCTTATCAAGCTTATATGACTGAATGAAATGGGTTAAAGAACCGGAAGGGTAGCTGACAGCCAACATTCCTACCAGGCTCGATGACTTTGGTTTACAAATGGATGGTGCGCGATAAAGGGTAGGTAATCAGTGGACTTCCACCAGTCCTCATTTTTTTTTAGCTAACATGAGTCGGTATGGGAAAAAAGAAAAGAAAGAGTTTTGTAAGTAGCTATACGCTCTCTCAGACTGTTTCTGTCGCGAATGAATTCAATACGAATCGAAACAGTCGAGGAAAAATCATGCCAACTGAAATTTGGAACATGCCAAGTTGAGGGGAAAAAAAAAACAGTTGTGCTGAATAAGCATGTGAGACATTCAGAGGAGGAAATGCTGAAAGTTGGATTGATAATGACTGGCCAGTTCTTCACCATGTTGTTTGTTTGTTGCATTTTAAATTCTGGGAAGATCTCAGATTATATATGTTATTGAATGTTAGATGCGTTGATTTGTCGATTTGTACCTCAACTTGTTTCAAATATTTAAAGGGCGGAGATAAATAAAGATCACGTTTCTCACATGTTGTGGCAGCTAATACTAATAGTTTATTCACTGTCGAGCTGAACTGAAGTCTGAAATTGTTTTCTTCGCTGTCAGATGTGTAACTGTATCTGATGCGCGATTTGGTACTGTACAGCTAATTTTACTGCATTTCCAAATTCCAGCTTGAGTTTATCGTGCGCGATCCTTACACCAAAGGTTAAATAATTGGGCATGACATCTACAAGCATGCCTGACAAAAGTGAGGCAAAACAAAAGACAAAAAAAAAAAAATCTTACACCAAAGTCATCTGTCACTGTAACCAGGTACTGAAAATACCCAGAAACTCACATTCGAAAATCCGCAGAGTGACAAGTTTTGGGTAACTTAGAGTAAATTACTTTTTTGCTAGGATTTTTTTGCTTCGGATATGTAACGATTTGAACATCATAGAATTTTTTTCAAAGACGAAAATAACAAAGGACTTGCCTTTATTCAATGATTGTTGGAACCCTTTGGTTTTGATGATTACAAACACTTAAACTAATGTGGTGTTTAAGTGTGCAGAAATCCATTTGAAGATATCAATTAAAAGAATACATGCAGATTGACAATTCACTTATGAAGCAACTAAATGGAATATTTAGTCAAGGACTAAAGTGCTGATTGAAGACAAATTGGAAAGCAACTAAATGGCATAATTACTCAAGAATTAAGTTGCTGATTGAAGAGGAAATGGAAAGCAATTAAAGAGCCGGTCAAATTACTCATTCAAGACGAAATGGAAAGCTACTGAAGAGCCGGTTAAATAGCTCATTAAAGATAAAAGAAATTGAAGTGCCGTTGAGTTGCTGATTGAAGTCATCAAGACAATTTGAAAAGCCAAAAGATCAAAGTTATTGCAGAATTAAAGAGGGCGAATAAATATGGAAAGACATTGAAGACAAGTTTAATTACGAAATTGAAGAGCCTGTTTCGAAAAGCTGAAAGGTGCGACTGTTGAGTATGAAGACAAGATTAGCTCAACAAGTATATAAGGAAGAGAAACCTCAGATGAGAGGGTCGGCGTTTTTGGATAGTAAGGAGCTAGTGCATCAGAAGAAGGAGCTACTGCATCTAGCTAACAGAGATAACAGATTGGACGCACGACGATACAAGGATCGAAGCTGATTACTCTATCGGATTGAGTAGAGGTCATCAAATAGAATCTAATAGATCTAGTTTGTAAACCCTACAAGTACATCGGAATAAAGAGTAATCAGATTCGCAAATCCTTTCAAAGAAATCTGAAAGGTAGTGGTTTTCACCTTATCATCATTGTGATAAGGTTTCCACTCTACATTCGTGAGCAATCATTTTAATTCATTATATTTCCTGCATAAATATTTCCGCTGCTGTCTGACCATCAGACAGAAACGCACTTAGTAACTTCCGTCTGACAGACTGCTAACACTAACGATCCAATACGTGGTATCAGAACCGAGTGCTCTAGATTTGTCTTTTAGCATTGCAGGAAAATCATGTCTATCCACGACTCATTCTGGAAACCGCCGCTATTGAAACCAGGACAATTCGACTGGTGGAAGGACCAATTTGAGGCCCATGTCTGCTCTCTGGATGGACAACTCTGGAGGATACTTGAGACAGGTCCACTGCCCATCCCACTGGACATCACAGACCCCGATAAACCAGTAGAAAAATCCAAGGACAACTACACAGATGAGGACTACAAGTGTCTGGAAAAGAACGCCCGAGCAA
Source organism: Rhodiola kirilowii (assembly GCA_033675215.1). Taxonomy (NCBI): domain Eukaryota; kingdom Viridiplantae; phylum Streptophyta; class Magnoliopsida; order Saxifragales; family Crassulaceae; genus Rhodiola; species Rhodiola kirilowii. Next base: position 2,909,474 of record CM066193.1, on the reverse strand, counting down.
AGAAAGTTCTTTACATGGCCCTCTCTCCTGGTGATCAAATCAAAGTGGCAATGTACAAAACCGCCAAAGACATGTATGATAGACTGGTAAGATTGTACGGGGGAAACCAAGATATCAAAAGGAACATGATTCTCACGGCCACAAAGGACTATGAGACGGTTATGCAAAAGAAAGATGAATCCTTGGAGGACTTCTATAGATTCCAAGTCATAGTTGGACAGCTAGATTACCTGGATGAGAAATTACCCGAATGGAAAATCACACATCAATTCATGCAAGCCCTGAATTCTAAGTGGGATCACGTAACATTAGCACAACAGGCCCAAAGAGGGATAAAAGACATCACATTGGAAGAGCTGGTGGCCAATCTTCAGAGTCAAGCTGGAATCGTGGAGAGGAAGATGGCAAGGAGACAGACTGATAAGTCTCAGGTCATTGCCCTAAAAGTTGAAAAAGCCCTCGCACAAGCCAACGAGTCATCAAAAGAGGAGGATGATGAAATAGCTCTGCTAACAAGAGCCCTCACTAGAGCCAACTTTGGAAAAGGACGAAACTACAAATCAGAAGGAAGTCGAGGTAATTCCTTCAGGGGGAACAGAGATTCTGGAAATTCCTCCAGAGGGAACAAGAAGAATGCTGGGTCAAATGAAAATGGAAGGAACTCAGGACAGAAGGAAGATAGAACATGCTATCACTGCCAGAAGAAGGGGCATCTCTCTAAAGATTGCTACAGCAAAAAGAAAGGAGAGCCACCCGTCCAGAAGGGAGAAGAATCCGTCCCTAAACAAGATCATGCCATGTTTGCCGTATGGGGAGACACAGATGAAGAGAGTGATGATGGAAACCATCCGAAGGAAGCCTGCTTAATGGCTCACTCTACAACTAATGAGAATGGAGTGAGGTCCCATCCCTGGTACTTGGACAGCGGGTGCTCAAGACATATAACAGGGAATCCAGAATGGTTCGACTCACTCCACAAAACCTCCGGAGATAGCATAATCTTCGGAAACAAAAGCAAGGGAAATGTGATCGCAATAGGAGAGGTAAGGATTTCGGACACTATCCGAATCAGACAGGTTAGTCTAGTAGAAAACTTGAAATACAATCTACTAAGTGTATCTCAGCTCTGTCAGTATGGCAAAAATCACGTTACATTCAATTCTAATGATTGTTTTGTGAGAAGCAATGAGACAGGGAAGACAGTTATGAGAGGAATCCGTGTGAACGAAATTTACATTGTCGATCCGGAATTCGTCCCAGAAGAGGAACTGTGCCTAGTGAGCATAGCAGAAAATACCATCCTTTGGCATAGGAGGTTTGGACATGCAAGCACGAAACTACTGCACAAACTCCATCAGAAGGAATTGGTGGTTGGATTACCCAAAGTGGAAAATGCATCCGAACAGGTATGTAGTGCATGTGTTACGGGTAAGCAAGCTCGGACATCATTCTCATCAAAACAAACTGTGAGCACCTCTGCACCATTGGAAATGGTTCACATGGATCTGTGCGGACCTGTGAACATCACTAGCCGTGGAGGAAACAGGTATATCTTTGTCATAGTCGATGACTACTCCAGGTACACATGGACCATGTTTCTGCATACTAAAGATCATACATTTTGTGAATTTGAAGCATGGTTGAAATTGACAGAAAATAAGTTAAATCGCAGATTAACCTCTATTCGTACTGATAATGGAACCGAGTTTCGGAATTCACAATTTCTTTTGTTGTGCAGGGACAAAGGTATTGATCACAACTTTTCCGCCTCACGCACACCACAGCAGAACGGTGTTGTTGAACGAAAGAACAGAACCCTGGAGAACATGTCGCGTACCATGCTAATTGCTAGTAAAGTTCCAAAAAGTTTTTGGGCTGAAGCAGTGTACGCTGCGAGTTATATCCTCAACAGAGCATCGCTTCGATCCATTATAGGGAAGACTCCATACGAACTACTACATGGAAGAAAGCCCAATATTTCCCACTTGAAGGTATTTGGATGCAAGTGTTTCGTCCACAACAACGACAAGGAAAATCTGGGAAAATTTGATGCTAGGAGTGATGAAGGAGTCTTCATTGGATACTCTAGTCACAGCAAAGCTTACAAAGTCTTTAACCTAAGGCTAGAACAAGTGGAGGAAAGCGTTCATGTAAGATTCGACGAGACAGAAATGGCTGGTCAAAGAATAAGGGATCCCTCAACAACTGCCATGCTAGAAGCTGGAGAACTCCACTTCTTAGATGAATCAGATCCTGATTGGGGACCACCACCTCCCCCAAATGGTGACATCCCTCCCACGGACTTTCAACCAACAAGCAATGGACCACCAGTGAGTCAAACTGAGATCACTGAAACTCAAGTTCCAGAAGATGAACAAGTCCAGTATGTCCCTGTGGCGACTGTCAACGCTGAAATCCCTGGGGAGGAAGAAGTGACCGCTGATCCTATTCCTGCCGACGCTGAGGGGGAAGTTAGAACCACACGCTATGGACGAACTGTTCAACGGCCAAACAGATGGGGAGACTACCACTGCTACACCTCTCAGCAACAGGTAAACCTTAATAGTTTATGTCAATTCTGTGGATTTGTCTCTTTTGCTTCTCTTGCAGAACCGAAGACGGTTGCAGAAGCACTTAAGGATCCGGAATGGGTCAATGCCATGCAAGAGGAGCTGCACCAATTCGAGAGGAACAAAGTATGGCGTCTGGTTCCGAGACCCAAGGATAAGAACGTGATCGGAACAAAATGGGTCTTCAGAAACAAGTTGGACGATAAGGGAACCGTCATAAGGAACAAAGCCCGTCTGGTGGTCAAAGGATACAACCAACAAGAAGGAATTGACTACGATGAGACATTCGCTCCAGTTGCAAGGTTAGAGGCAATCAGACTGCTTATAGCTTACTCAACCTTCCATGGTTTCACCTTGCAACAGATGGACGTCAAGACGACATTTCTGAATGGAGTCTTAGAGGAGGAAGTGTATGTAAGTCAGACTCCAGGATTCGAGGACAGAGACTATCCTAACCATGTTTACATACTGGATAAGGCTCTATATGGGTTGAAGCAAGCACCCCGCGCCTGGTACGAGAGACTCTCCTTGTTTCTTCTGTCACATGGATACGATAGAGGAGAAGTGGACAAGACTCTCTTCCTCCTGAAGGAAGGGACTGACACTCTAGTAGTTCAGGTATATGTTGATGATATTATCTTTGGTTCAACTAACCCTAGACTTGTCAAAAAGTTCACAGATCTGATGTCAAGCGAATTCGAAATGAGCATGATGGGGGAATTGAAGTATTTTCTAGGACTTCAAGTAGCACAAGGGGAAGACGGAACTCGGATCCATCAACAGAAGTACGTGAAGGAAATCCTGAAGAAGTTTGGGATGGAATCCGCAAAAACGTGTGCTACACCTATGTCTCCAAATGATACCTTAGCAAAGGATGAGTCATCCCTCCAAGTGGATCCGACTCTATACAGGGGGATGATAGGTTCACTCTTATATCTTACAGCTAGTAGACCTGACATCTTATTCAGTGTATGTCTGTGTGCCAGATTTCAGGCAGATCCTAGAGAGACACACGTCAAAGCCGTGAAGAGGATTTTGAGGTATCTCAAAGGGACAGACGACTTGTGCCTATTCTATCCGATGGGAGGAGACTTACGTCTGATGGCCTACACAGATGCTGACTATGCAGGATGCATAACAGATAGGAAATCCACGTCAGGGATGTCGCAGTTTCTTGGACCATGTCTGATCTCGTGGGGATCCAAGAAGCAGTCTTCCATTGCCTTATCCACTGCTGAGGCCGAATATATTGCAGCTGCCGCTTGCTGCGCACAACTGCTATGGATTAAACAACAGCTAAGTGATTATGGCGTTATCATTGAATGCGTTTCTATTCTGTGTGATAATACCAATGCCATTAATATTTCGAAAAATCCAGTACAGTTCTCACGCACTAAACACATCGAAATTAGATATCACTTTTTACGTGACTGTGTAGAGAAAGGCACCATTGCCATGGAATACTGTAGGACTGAGGAGCAAATCGCAGACATTTTTACGAAAGCATTACACAGGGAACCCTACGAGAAGCTAAGGCTTGAACTAGGTATGACTTCCCTTGCATAATATGCACTCTATGTTAAATTTCCTCGATGAGTGACTAGACTAGTTTGCATGCTAAGATACCATGGCTTGAGTTGTTGCATATGTAGTTAATAACTATGTGGAAGTTGTTCTATGAGGTCACTACTACATGCATGCCAAATGAAATTACTAGCTAGCAAATATCATAAGCATGACACATAATTCTTTCAGCCCAAAAGAGACTTCCCAAATTTGAACCCTCAACATATGCCAAGGAAGTACTCTAAGACCAACCCTAGCCTCTTATGTGTGGAGAATAAATGTTTAGCCCGTTGATGTTAAAACTTTTTTTGGTTTTCTCCACACTAAATGAAATTGCTTTGTTATGATTTGGTACATTTTCTTCTTAAATGTGTGGTGTTTTTCTCGTACCATTTGGGTAACCCTAGCACACCACACCCAACCATGTGAAAACCATGAGACGAAACCCGTGTTAACTCAGAAACAGTCTGAACGGATCAATCAGAAGGATTACAAGAAGATGTTTTTTTTGGGTTTGAAGTAAGTGGATGGCCAGCAAGAAAACAGGGAAGAGACACATGCATTAATGGTGACTTGACTGAAATACATTGGAAAGATGCATGTTTGGCGTGAAGAACTGAACAGTTTTATGCAGCCTTTGAAAAACAAACAGTTACAACAAAGTATGAAATGCCTCGTCTGTTTCGCTTAATGGACAGGTGTCATCACAGTATGAAGAGCATTAAATTACGGGAAGTGTATAAGGCAGTTTTTCCCTTGTGTAATGATGACTTTGGAAAGGAGGTTAATTGTGTAGCTTGTTTTTGGAAGCTTAAAGGATTTGTACGAGATTCAAGGCTGACGGTTGGGATCTAATTTTGGGAAGTGACTCTAGGGTTTGCTCAATATGAAGTAAAGGCAAAAAGGTGAGACCTTTCCATCACAATCTGCCGCTTCATCTCAAAAACTCTCCAGACTTCGAAACCCTAAGCTCTACTTCCTACATTCTTCGCTCTCAATGGCCTCCAACAGCAGCGAGTCCGCCACCGTCCTTGCCGCCCTACTCTCCAAACTCAGGGCAAAGGGTATGACGGTTGAAGAAGTGGTAGCCGCGCAGTCACGAGCGTCCGCCGAGTCCTCCGACTCAGTCCAACTGGTATCCGTAGAAGCTCCACGAGCCAAAACTGTAGCGTCCTCGCAGAGGAAGCCCAAGCCGAAACATGGCGCAGTAGAGGGCTTCGGACGCAAGCGTAGACAGCCGACCACTCCCCAAGTTCCCTCTCGAAAAAGCAAGCGCACCAAAAAGGAACCAGTCACTGTTGCCGCGGAGGAACAACCCAGTCCAAAAAAGGTTACTGAGAAGTTTTTGGAGGACAGGTCCATCGTTGCAGAGGTAACCCTCGATCGGATTTTTTTCTGACAGTCAACTAGTGGAGGTAAACAACCTCCTCATTGCTCAAAACTGGGACCACCTCTTCCGAGAAGAGGTTCTAGTTGAAGAGAATGCTGTGAGGGAGTTCTACTCCCAGCTTAAAGTAGAAGAAAAGTCGGGTGTGCTCTCATTCGTGTTCAATGGAAATGAACAAGCAATCACTCTTTGTGAATTAGCAAAAATTCTGGACGCACCTATCCATGGGAACTCTGAATACATTGGTAAAGGTAACTGGCCTGCATCGATTGCAAAGGGCGATGTCATTCCAAGGATAGGTGGGGACCCGTCAAACGTGTCTAATCAGGGAAATGCTCTGAAGATGGATATCATCAACCGCATCCTACATCGTTTTGTCTGTACAACCGTGGCACCGCGCGCTCAGAAGCATCAAGTAATAACCTTTCAGGATTTCCTCCTAGTGGACAAGCTCAGAAAAGGAGAGCCTATCAGCCTTCCCAAAATCATCATCCAGCACATGAAGCGATGCACAGAGAGTGTCACCCATGGCTTACCCTACCCCGGGCTGGTGAAAAAGATTCTTCTTGATCTGGACATTTATTCGCCGAAAAAGGAAGCTGCACTGTCGTTTGTTCTGGGCAAGGACTCTCTTGCAGGCATCGGTTGGGAATTTACTGAAGCAACCGGATGGCTCAATACCCGGCTCAACCTTATCATTCCCCAACCAGCTGAGCCTCAGGAAGTTAAACCCCATGTCCAGCAACCGGAAAATCCAGTAGAGGGATTGCCAGAAGGGGAGTTACCAGCAGATGGGTTGGCAGCAATACTCACAGCCCTGCAGGTATTAATTGGGAAGATTGAGGTGTTGACTGAACGTGTGGGAAACTTGGAAGTCGTGACTGAGAAGATGCTGACAGGAAATGATGTTGAATGGGTGAGGGAACTGCGCTCTACAGTAAGGGAGGCTGAGGAGTCCGGGAAGATCAATATGACGCATGGCATCCAGATCAAAGAGCAACTAGTAGAACTGAATAAGCAGCTGCGATTTGTGGGCACTGAGCTGGTTGATCAGCTGAAGATCATGTTTGCGGGTTAACCCGGCGTCTGTCTCATGGTTGCCCCTGCCTTTCCATCCCACCCACATCTGCCAGTTTTTTTGTGCTTTTCTTTCGCTGTCATGCTTGTTTTTGCTTGGTAGTTTTTGAATTTTTCAGTCTGCTGTGTGTGTTCCCTCAGAGGGACTTTTGCTCGTTATTAATCAAGTATGCAGTTTCTTTCTATTCCATGGATATCTTTCATTGCATTCTTTTTAATGATGTCAAAAGGGGGAAGAGACAATGAGTGCATTACTTGAGGGGAATTCACTACTGAAAATCAAACTAGATGTCCATCTAAGGGGGAACTGTTAAGCGATCGTAGACCTGTCTGCTTAACTAAAAATTAACTGGAGATAACTATCTGATGGAATTATGCTGTATGATAGACTTGTGATAGTTATCGAATACTTGTCATGGATTTCTTATCTTTTGAAGAAGTGTTTGTCATCATCAAAAAGGGGGAATTTGTTGGAACCCTTTGGTTTTGATGATTACAAACACTTAAACTAATGTGGTGTTTAAGTGTGCAGAAATCCATTTGAAGATATCAATTAAAAGAATACCTGCAGATTGACAATTCACTTATGAAGCAACTAAATGAAATATTTAGTCAAGGACTAAAGTGCTGATTGAAGACAAATTGGAAAGCAACTAAATGGCATAATTACTCAAGAATTAAGTTGCTGATTGAAGAGGAAATGGAAAGAAATTAAAGAGCCAGTCAAATTACTCATTCAAGACGAAATGGAAAGCTACTGAAGAGCCGGTTAAATAGCTCATTAAAGATAAAAGAAATTGAAGTGCCGTTGAGTTGCTGATTGAAGTCATTAAGACAATTTGAAAAGCCAAAAGATCAAAGTTATTGCAGAATTAAAGACGGCGAATAAATATGGAAAGACATTGAAGACAAGTTTAATTACGCAATTGAAGAACCTGTTTCGAAAAGCTGAAAGGTGTGACTGTTGAGTATGAAGACAAGATTAGCTCAACAAGTATTTAAGGAAGAGAAACCTCAGATGAGAGGGTCGGCGTTTTTGGATAGTAAGGAGCTAGTGCATCAGAAGAAGGAGCTACTGCATCTAGCTAACAGAGATAACAGATTGGACGCACGACGATACAAGGATCGAAGCTGATTACTCTATCGGATTGAGTAGAGGTCATCAAATAGAATCTAATAGATCTAGTTTGTAAACCCTACAAGTACATCGGAATAAAGAGTAATCAGATTCGCAAATCCTTTCAGAGAAATCTGAAAGGTAGTGGTTTTCACCTTATCATCATTGTGATAAGGTTTCCACTCTACATTCGTGAGCAAACATTTTAAGTCATTATATTTTCCTGCATAAATATTTCCGCTGCTGTCTGACCATCAGACGAAAACGCACTTAGTAACTTCCGTCTGACAGACTGCTAACACTAACGATCCAACAATGATCAAAGTAGAAAAGGCTACACTATTAGAAAATTGTCTGAAAATCTGCTGCAGCTATGAGTAGAAAGCCAAATGAAAGTTACATTTTATTGAAATTGAATCTCAGATTTGCATCCAAGAAATTCAGTAACACATCGGCCTGGGACAAGATTTGGTCATCCAAGTCACGACTTGAGTTACTACAGCGGATATAAGCGAATCCACCTGTTGAACATATAGTAGCATTCTTTCCGGTTGTACTCGGGAGCAACGTGACCAGCACCCTGTTACCATTTCAGCATTAAAAAAAAGTCAGTACTGAGCACAAGATCGAGATGCAGCTTATATTATTGAACTGAATTAAGATGATCGAGTTTCCTTACTTTCAACTCATATTTTTCAGTGTATCTGAAGAAAACAAGAGAGAGAGGTAAAAGTCGCACTTTCAATAAGAGGTAAAGAAAAAAGCGAGTTGTAGAGGAACAAAGGTGTGTAAGATATTTTTACCCAGCAACTTGGTCCATGAACTAACCAAGGTCGCCAATTTGAGTCCACGTCTAAGTCCAGCTCTTGTACCCATGTCCTTGTCGCAATATGAGGCACCATCATATCGCGGTCACCGCTTCATTCGCAAAAAATGTAAGTAATGAATTATCAAGTGCCTAAAATGCTAATGAAGGTGGAAAATCGTAGTTTACGTTTGTATGAGGACGTTCAAACTGTGTTTGGTGAGATACTTGTGCACATGTATGACACTGTCAACATCTTTGGTATAAGACATGCTGTAATTGCATCTTTTCCATCTTGTGACAGTATCCTGAAATACCCAGCCATTGGTGACAAAAAAGTGACCCAAAAGTTTACCCTTTTGTACATCATCAAATGGTGGCACAAGCTACAAATGATCTACCTTTCGAACGTGGAGAGCTTCGATGACTCGAGGATCATTAGCCCAAATGTGCGACAGGGTATAGTTGAAAATCTGCGTAACAAAATAAAAACTTTGAGATCATATTACCTGCAAGTGACTGGAAAAGTTCCATTTTGGAACTTGACGTCTAACTATGTAAATCTGTCAATTACCCGACAACCGTTAGTTGATTCAACCAGCAAGTTATTTCTGGAGTTCTTCCGAAGAAACCTTCTGGGCGCAGATGTGTTTTCTTCATCTCTGAGCGGAACAAATGTGCACTTTGGCTCCAAAATGTCATGTGTCCATACACCTTGAATGAGCTGTGAGAAGAAATGTCATAGTTTTTTTTGATAGTAAAGAAATGTCATAGTTTTGATAATAATAATAACAATGAATTTGTGAAGCTTTACTTGATTAAGACGACCAGAAGTTTACCCGGTTATATTTTACAAGAGTCTTGGTGCATTCCACATTCGAGGGCTCAACATTGATGTAAGTTCCATTACACGATACTTTCATCCTCTGGAAAAGCCTATTTAAGTTACATTCTCAAATGGGGAAAAAATAAAGGGAACGAGATCAATAAATTAAGTATCTGAAACTTAGTTCACCTCATAAAGCTCGTCCGATATAAGAGCCATTCTGTGAGCAAATACTATCTTGGAGTTGCTGATCAGACCCTGATTCGTCGTGGGGCTCCCTAAAGTGTACCCCTAAATAGATGGAAACCACGATCTGTCAGTATTGAACCATTTACCTAAGTTACCGTTACTAAAATGAAAATATACCTTCAAGTTGAGCGAGGGTTGCCCTCCTGCTATATTTCCTGCATTAAAAAAAGAAATTACCCCAAAAGTCAGATTTTTCTTCTTCTTTTTAGTCTGGTAAAAAGTTGTGACAGGTGACAATTTCATTGCATACTTTCAAGAACTTTTTGTGTGACCACCGGGACAAACATTCCTGCGTAGGAATCACCGCCTATGATGAGTTGCAGAAGAAGATACTTAGGATGCTCAACGAGCCACTGTCAAAAAATGAGGAAGAAAATAAAAAAATCAGCTGGATTTCAACTTTCAAGGTACTAAAAAATTCCTAGAAGGTAAAACAAAAATTAAGGGCATCAGGGATAATATTTACCTTTACAAGGAACTGAAAGACTTGGTCAGCAGCTTTTGTGTCCGAACTATGCCAGCCTGCTTGAGTCCTCGAGTAAGAGTAGCCAGCCCCGATCGGTGAATCCACAAAAAGAATACTTGCCGACTGTCAAAATCATGAAAATTGCAAATGTTGAAAATTGTTACTCCTAGTGCAAAATGAAACAAAATTAAATTTTCTGAAAAAAGCACTGGATTTGGAAATAAAATGTTTATACTTTTGTCCATGCTTCTTCCCATAGTATCAAGCTTGGCAGGCCTCCTGGATAGTTATGAATATCAAACTGCATCGGACCTGACCAGCATTTCAGAAAAAGAAAAAACAATATCAACCTGACTTTTCCGATGCCAGTAAGCAATATACTTCTTCTGAACCAATCTCGGTTAGCATAAAAAAAAGTCAGGTAATAAGTTAAGTGAAATTAAGTATTTCGAATGAGGTGACTTTGTTTGATTATCTGAGCTTTCCAATGCCAGTAAGTTATTCAATCATTTGTTGATTTAGATTTAGATGAGTTGATAAAAATTCAGTTGATAATTTAAGTAATTGTACATACCTAGCTATTTCGTAGATAAGGCCATTGAAAGCGGAGCAACCGGGGCCTCCGGAGAGCCATAACATGATAGGATCCTCAGTAGGATTCCCTTGCGACTCGATGAAGTAGTAAAACAGCTCAGAATCATCGACACTAACATAGCCGGTTTCGAGGTGGAAAGGGAGCTTGCCTTTGTATCCGGGCAAATACTCAACCACATTGCCAGAAAATGCAAAATGGATAAATGTATTTAGCAGGACAAAAATTAGTAAACTGAAATAAGAAATTGACAAGGATGATGATGCCATGTTGATGATGTTGGAGGAACTCAAGAAACAAATGTAGTATACTTATTTATACATGTTCACATCATCCATTATTGCATGAACTTAGTGCAATAAGAGTGGGTCCGAGAATGGCTTGTTTATCATCAACTGATTAGTTGACCGAACTTGTTCACGAGCATGAGTCTTGCATCCAACATTCGAATCCTGGGGTCACCAATTTTCTCACAATTTTGTGAGATTAAAAAAGAGAGAAAAGAAACGCGTTCACGGCCATATTGACTCATTTGTCTTATAGTTTATGATCAATTACTTCTCATTTTGTGGTATCAAATAGTTATGATGGACTAGATATGTGTCGAATCTTGATCTCTTTAATGGATCATCATCCTCCTACAATCCATGGCTTTTTTCCCCTCTAAAATCCAAGTGATCTCGAGATCTCTGTTTATACAAAGTAAAAAATCCCATACTTAAGCATTTTAATCATGAATGGGCAGTTGTGGAACATATTCTCTGTTTGTTGCATTTTTTAAATTCTGGAAGATCTCAGATTTTATAGGTTATTAAAAGTTAGATGCCTTGACATGTCGATTTGTACCTCAACTTGTTTCGAAAATTTAAAGGGCGGAGATAAAATAAAGATCACGCTTATCACACGTTGTGGCAGCTAATAGTTTATTCATTGTCTTTTTTTTTGTCTGAAATTGTTTTCTTCGCTGTCAGATGTGTAACTGTATCTGATGCGCGATTAGGTACTGTACAGCTAATTTTACTGCATTTCCAGCTTGAGTTTATCGTGCGCGATCCTTGCAATTTTCATAAGTTTAACTAATTGTGCATGACATCTACAAGCTGTCTGACAACAGTGAGGCAAAACAAAAGACTGAACAAAAAAAACATCCTACACCAAAGTTATCTGTAACTGTAATTAACCAGGTACTGAAAATACCCAGAAACTAACATTCAAAAATCCGCAGAGTGACAAGTTTTGGGTAACTTTGAGTAAATGATTTTTTGTTAGGATTTATTTTCTTCGGATATGTTACGATTTGAATGAACATCATAGAATTTTTTTTCAAAGACGAAAATAACAAAGGACTTGCCTTTATTAAATGATCAAAGTAGAAAAGGCTACACTATTAGAAAATTGTCTGAAAATTGAATCTCAGATTTGCATCCAAGAAATTCAGTAACACATCGGCCTGGGACAAGATTTGGTCATCCAAGTCACGATTTGAGTTACTATAGCGGATAGAAGCGAATCCACTTGTTGAACATATAGTAGCATTCTTTCCGGTTGTACTCGGGAGCAACGTGACCAGCACCCTTTTACCATTTCAGCATTAAAAAAAAGTCAGTACTGAGTACAAGAGATGCAGCTTATATTATTGAACTGAATTAAGATGATCGAGTTTCCTTACTTTCACTGTGGCGTAAACCAACTGATACCCGGATGCCTTCAACTCATATTTTTCAGTGTATCTGAAGAAAAAAAAAGAGGTAAAAATCTCACTTTCAGTCATAGGTAAAGAAAAAAGCGAACTGTAGAGGAATAAAGGTGTATAAGATATTTTTACCCAGCAACTTGTCCATGAACGAACCAAGGTCGCCAATTTGAGTCCACGTCTAAGTCCAGCTCTTTTACCCATGTCCTTGTCGCAATATGAGGCACCATCATATCGCGGTCACCACTACATTCGCAAAAAAATGTAAGTAATGAATTTAGCAAGTGCCTAAAATGAAACTGAAGGTGGAAAATCGTAGTCTACGTTTGTATGAGGACGTTCAAACTGTGTTTGGTGAGATACTTGTGCACATGTACGACACTGTCAACATCTTTGGTATAAGATAAGCTGTCATTGCATCTGTTCCAATTTGTGACAGTATCCTGCGGTACCCAGCCATTGGTGAAAAAAAAAAGTGACCCAAAAGTTTACCCTTTTTGTACATCATCAAATGGCGGCACAAGCTACAAATGATCTACCTTTCGAACGTGGAGAGCTTCGATGACTCGAGGATTATTAGCCCAAATGTCCGACAAGGTATAGTTGAAAATCTGCGTAACGAAAAAAAAAAACTTTGAGATCAGATTACCTGCAAGTGACTGGAAAAGTTCCATTTTGGAACTTGACGTCTGTCAATTACCCGACAACGGTTAGTTGATTCAACCAGCAAGTTATTTCCGGAGTTTTTCCGAAGAAACCTTCTGGGTGCAGGTGTTTTTTCTTCATCTCTGAGCGGAACAAATGTGCACTTTGGCTCCAGAATGTCATTTGTCCATATACCTTGAATAAGCTGTGAGAAGAAAAGTCGTAGTTTTGATAATTAAAAAAATATAAATTTGTGAAAGCTTTACTTGATTCAGACGACCAGAAGTTTACCTGGTTATATGTTACAAGAGCCTTGGTGCATTCCACATTCGAGGGCTCGACGTTGATGTAAGTTCCGTTACAGGAGACTTTCATCCTCTGGAAAAGCCTATTTAAGTTAGCTTCTCAAATGGGAGGAAGATGAAGGGAACGAGATCAAAAAGTTAAGTATCTAAAACTTAGTTTACCTCATAAAGCTCGTCGGATATAAGAGCCATTCTGTGAGCAAAGACTATATTGGAGTTGCTGTTCAGGGCCTCATCCGTCATGGGGCTCCCTAGCAAGTACCCCTAAATTGATGGAAATCGTGATCTGTCAGTATTGAACCATTTACCAAAGTTACCGATACTAAAATGAAAATTTACCTTCAAGTTGAGCGACGGTTGCCCTCCCGCTATATTTCCTGCATAAAAAAAAAAGAAATTACCCCAAAAGTCAGATTTTTCTTTTTCTTTTTAGTCTGGTAAAAAGTTGTGGCAGGTGACAATTTCATCGCATACTTTCGAGAACTTTTTGTGTGACTACCGGGACAAACATTCCTGCGTAGGAATCACCACCTATGATGAGTTGCAGAGGAAGATACTTAGGATGCTCAACGAGCCACTGTCAAAAAATGAGGAAGAAAATAAAAAAATCAGCTGGATTTCAAGGTACTAAAAAATTCCAAGAAGGTAAAACAAAAAAAAAGGTCATCAGGGATAATAATATTTACCTTTACAAGGAACTGAAAGACTTGGTCAGCAGCTTTTGTGTCCGAGCTATGCCAACCCGCTTGAGTCCTCGAGTAAGAATAGCCAGCTCCGATCGGTGAGTCAAGAAAAAGAATACTTGCAGTCTGTCAAAATCATGAAAGTTACAAATGTGGAAAATTGTTACTCGAAGAAAAAAAACTTTTATATTTTCCAAAAGCACTGGATTTGGAAACAATACGTTTGTCCATGTTTCTTCCCATGGTATCAAGCTTGGAAGGCCTCCTGGATAGTTATGAATATCAAATTGCATCGGACCTGATCAGCATTTCAGAAAAAATATCAACCTGACTTTTCCGATGCCAGTAAGCAATTTACTTTTCTCTGAAGCAATCTCGGTTAGTATATACAATCATTTCTTGATTTAGGTTGGATGATCTATAGGTAATAAATTAAGTATGTACCATCATTTAAGTTAAGTGAGTGACTTTGTTTGATTAATCTGACATTTCCTATATGCCAGTAAGTTATTCAATCATTTGTTGATTTATATTAGATGAGTTGATAAAAATTCAGTTAATAAGTTAAGTAATAGTACATACCTATTTCGTATATAAGGCCATTGAAAGCGGAGCAACCGGGGCCTCCGGTGAGCCATAACATGATAGGATCCTCAGTAGGATTCCCTTGCGACTTGATGAAGTAGTAAAACAGCTCCGAATCATCGACACTAACATACCCGGTTTCGAGGTGGAAAGGGAGCTTCCCTTTGTATCCAGGCAAGTACTCAACCACATGGCCAGAAAATGCAAAATGGACAAATGTATTTAGCAGCAGGACAAGGATGGGAAAAATGAAGTAGGGACTATGCTTATGATTGGAAATTGACAGGGACGCCATTTTTGGGAACAAATGAGAGAGAGATCGACAAGGGCTCTAATTAAGTTCGTACTTTTAATACATGTTCAGATCTCTGAAACTTTCTTTATTAGAGAAATAATCTGCTGAAATTAGCAAGAAGGGATGGTAGATTTGCATGAGTAATTGGTGACCAACCCCGAGAGCAGATTTGGAGCTACCAGTTTTGAGAATGCATGGGTAGGAAGAGACGGTTGAAGTTGTATTCTCGGTTAATTGACCGGTAAGCACAGACAGTATGCAGAAAGTTGTAATGGGTCAGTCCTGTTGTATTTTTAAAACCAATACACAGGTTCTTGTTGTCAAACGAGTTCCGAAAACAATGCAAATTGAAGAGTGAAGCTGTTGCTGCTGGCTGTTTGGTGCAGCTTACAGTTTTCACAAGCTTACCTTTCGGTCAAATTCAAACCTTCCCAGAATCTCCATTTTCCAAAAAACATTATATTTAATTTGATTTTTCAAAATTTTTTTTAAGTATTAATATTTAAAAAAAATATGATAGTATTTGAAGGGAAAAAAACATAATATTTTGGTAACCCACTAGAATTGGAAATAATATGTTTTGACGTTTGTCTGTGACGCAAAAGACAGATCAAAACCAAGAATATGCATGGTACTTTTGTTGTACATACTGCTGAAAAAAAGAGTTTTGAAAAGTAGCTATTCGCTCTCTCAGACAGTTATTGTCGCGACTGAATACGAATCGAAACAGTTGAGGAAAAATCATGCCAACTGAAATTCAGAACATGCCAACTTGAGGGAGAAAAAAAAAGTTGCGCTGTGAGACATTCAGAGGAGGAAATGCTGAAAGTTGGATCGATAATGACTGGCAAATTCTTCACCAAGTTGTGTGTTTGTTGCATTTTAAAACTCTGGGAAGATCTCAGATTATATATGTTATTGAATGTTAGATGCGTTGACTTGTCGATTTATACCTCGACTTGTTTCGAAAATTTAAAGGGCGGAGATAAAATAAAGATCACGCTTATCACACGTTGTAACCAGGTACTGTAACATCCTATGCCAACTTTAACTGTAACCAGGTACTGAAAATACCCAGAAACTAACATTCGAAAATCCGCAGAGTGACAAGTTTTGGGTAACTTCGAGTAAATGACTTTTTGCTAGGATTTCTTTTCTTTGGATATGGTACGATTTGAACATCATAGAATTTTTTTCAAAGACGAAAATAACAAAGGACTTGGCTGTATTCAATGATTAATGTAGAAAAGGCTACACTACATTTGGAGATTGTCTGATTAAAATTCAGTAACACCTCGGCCTGGGACAAGATGTGGTCATTCAAGTCACGACTTGAGTTACTATAGCGGATATGTGTGAATCCACCTGTTGAACATATAGTAGCATTCTTTCCGGTTGTACTCGGGAGCAACGTGACCAGCACCCTGTTCCCATTTCAGCATATAAAAAAAAGTCAGTACTGAGCATAAGAGATGCATCTTATATTATTGAACTGAATTAAGATGATCGAGTTTCCTTACTTTCACTGTGGCGTAAACCAACTGATACCCAGATGTCTTCAATTCATATTTTTCAGTGTATCTGAAGAAAAAAAAGAGAGGTAAAAATCTCACTTTCAGTCATAGGTAAAGAAAAAAGCGAACTGTAGAGGAATAAAGGTGTATAAGATATTTTTACCCAGCAACTTGTCCATGAACGAACCAAGGTCGCCAATTTGAGTCCACGTCTAAGTCCAGCTCTTGTACCCATGTCCTTGTCGCAATATGAGGCACCATCATATCGCGGTCACCACTACATTCGCAAAAAATGTAAGTAATAAATTTATCAAGTGCCTAAAATGCTACTGAAGGTGGAAAATCAGAGTTTACGTTTGTATGAGGACGTTCAAATTGTGTTTGGTGAGATACTTGTGCACATGTACGACACTGTCAACATCTTTGGTATAAGATAAGCTGTCATTGCATCTGTTCCACTTTGATACAGTATCCTGAAATACCCGGCCATTGGTAACATATAAAAAATAGTGACCCAAATGTTAACCCTTTTGTACATCATCAAATGGTGGCCAAGCTACAAATGATCTACCTTTCGAACGTGGAGAGCATCGATGACTCGAGGATCATTAGCCCAAATGTGCGACAGTGTATAGTTGAAAATCTGCGTAACAAAATAAAAACTTTGAGATCATATTACCTTCAAGTGACTGGAAAAGTTCCAAATTGGAACTTGACGTCTAACTATGTAAATCTGTCAATTACCCGACAACGGTTAGTTGATTCAACCAGCAAGTTATTTCCAGAGTTTTTCCGAAGAAACCTTCTGGGAGCAGATGTTTTTTCTTCATCTCTGAGAGGAACAAATGTGCACTTTGGCTCCAAAATGTCATTTGTCCATATACCTTGAATAAGCTGTAAGAACAAAAATGTCATAGTTTTGATAATAATAAAAATATGAATTTGTGAAAGCTTTACTTGATTAAGACGACCAGAACTTTACCCGGTTATATTTCACAAGAGCCTTGGTGCATTCAACATTCGAGGGCTCAACGTTTATGTAAGTTCCATTACACGATACTTTCATCCTCTGTAAAAGCATATTTAAGTTACATTCTCAAATGGAGAAAAAAAAGAAAAAGGAACGAGATCAATAAATTAAGTATCTGAAACTTGTTCACCTCATAAAGCTCGTCCGATATAAGAGCCATTCTGTGAGCAAATACTATCTTAGAGTTGCTGTTCAGAGCCATATTCGTCGCGGGGCTCCCTAGAGTGTACCCCTAAACAGATGGAAACCACGATCTGTTAGTATTGAACCATTTACCAAAGTTACCGATACTAAAATGAAAATATACCTTCAAGTTGAGCGATGGTTGCCCTCCTGCTATATTTCCTGCAAAAAAACCCCCAAAAGTCAGATTTTTCTTCTTCTTTTTAGTCTGGTAAAAAGTTGAGGCAGGTGACAATTTCATCGCATACTTTCGAGAACTTTTTGTGTGACTACCGGGACAAACATTCCTGCGTAGGAATCACCACCTATGATGAGTTGCAGAAGAAGATACTTAGGATGCTCAACGAGCCACTGTCAAAAAATGAGGAAGAAAATAAAAAAAAATCAGCTGGATTTCAAGGTACTAAAAAATTCCTAGAAGGTAAAACAAAAATTAAGGGCATCAGGGATAATATTTACCTTTACAAGGAACTGAAAGACTTGGTCAGCAGCTTTTGTGTCCGAACTATGCCAGCCTGCTTGAGTCCTCGAGTAAGAGTAACCAGCCCCGATCGGTGAATCCACAAAAAGAATACTTGTCGTCTGTCAAAATCATGAAAATTGTTACACCTAGTGGAAAATGAAAAAAAAATTAATTTTTCCGAAAAAAGCAGTGGATTTGGAAATGAAATGTTTATACTTTTGTCCATGCTTCTTCCCATGGTTTCAAGCTTGGCAGGCCTCCTGGATAGTTATGAATATCAAACTGCATCGGACCTGACCAGCATTTCAGAAAAAAATAATATCAACCTGACTTTTCCGATGCCAGTAATTAATATACTTCTTCTCAACCAATCTCGGTTAGCATAAAAAAAATTCAGGTAATAAGTTAAGTGAAATTACGTATTTCAATTGAGGTGACTTTGTTTGATTATCTGACCTTTCCTGTGCCAGTAAGTTGTTCAATCATTTGTTGATTTAGATTAGATGAGTTGATAAAAATTCAGTTAATAAGTTAAGTAATGATACATACCTATTTCGTAGATAAGGCCATTGAAAGCGGAGCAACCGGGGCCTCCGGTGAGCCATAACATAATAGGATCCTCAGTAGGATTCCCTTGGGACTCGATGAAGTAGTAAAACAGCTCAGAATCATCGACACTAACATAGCCGGTTTCGAGGTGGAAAGGGAGCTTGCCTTTGTATCCGGGCAAATACTCAACCACATTGCCAGAAAATGCAAAATGGATAAATGTATTTAGCAGGACAAAAATTAGTAAACTGAAATAAGAAATGTGCTTATGACTGAAAATTGACAAGGATGATGATGCCATGTTGATGATGTTGGAGGAACTCAAGAAACAAATGTAGTATACTTATTTATACATGTTCACATCATCCATTATTGCATGAACTTAGTGCAATAAGAGTGGGTCCGAGAATGGCTTGTTTATCATCAACTGATTAGTTGACCGAACTTGTTCACGAGCATGAGTCTTGCATCCAACATTCGAATCCTGGGGTCACCAATTTTCTCACAATTTTGTGAGATTAAAAAAGAGAGAAAAGAAACGCGTTCACGGCCATATTGACTCATTTGTGTAATAGTTTATGATCAATTACTTCTCATTTTGTGGTATCAAATAGTTATGATGGACAAGATTTGAGTCGAATCTTGATCTCTTCAATGGATCATCCTTCAATCCTTCGCTTTTTTTCCTCTAAAAATGTGTAAAAGAAACTCGAGATCTCTGTTTATAATTCAAAGTAAAAAAAAATCCCATATTTAAGCATTTTAAACATGAATGGCCATATTCTCTGTTTGCTGCATTTTTTAAATTCTGGGAGATCTCAGATTATACAAGTAATTTTTACTGCATTTCAATCATGAATAAGCATGTGAGACATTCAAAGGAGGAAATGCTGAAAGTTGGTTATGATTGGCCAGTTCTTCACCATGTTGTCTGTTTGTTGCATTTTTAAATTCTGGAAGATCTCAGATTTTATAGGTTATTGAATGTTTTCTTTGCTGTCAGACGTGTAACTGTATCTGACGCGCAATTTGGTATTGTACAACTAATTTTACTCCATTTCCAGCTTGTGTTTATCGTGCCCGATCCTTTAGATTTTTATTAGGTTAAATAGTTGGGCATGACATCTACAAGATTGGCTGACAACACTGAGGCAAAAGAAAAGACAGAAGAAAAAAACATTCTACACCAAAGTTATCTGTAACTGTAACCAGGTACTGAAAATACCCAGAAACTAACATTCAAACATCCGCAGAGTGACAAGTTTTGGGTAACTTCGAGTAAATGACTTTTTGCTAGGATTTATTTTCTTCGTATATGTTACGATTTGAACATCATAGATTTTTTTGACCGAACTCGTTCACGAGTGCCTTGCGAGCATATTGACTCATTTTCAACATTTTGCGGATTACTTCTCATTTCATGGTATCAAATAGTTATGATGGATACAAGTCAAGCAAAATTGATGTTTGCAATTGTTTTGTTCGCTGTCAAGTGTTTAATACTTTAATTGTGTCTGATGCTCGTTTTTGTTTTATAAAAAGGTAATTTTACTGTAGTTCCAGATTGAGTTTAGAGTTAAGCTGAACTGACCTCTGAAATTGTTTTGTTCACTGTCAAATGCTTAACTATATCTGATGTGCGATATTATATTATTCACGTAATTTTTACTGCATTTTCAGAATGAGTTTATCGTGCGCGATGTGGAAGTTTTTATAAGATTAGATCATTGGGCATGATGACATTTACAAGCATGTCTGAAGGCAAAAGACAGATCAAAAAGCCGAAAATTTGGTATTTTTCCAGCAGTGTCATTTGTAACCAGGTACTGAAAATGTCAAGAAACTTAAATTCTAAAGTCCGCAGAGTAACAGGTTTTGGCAAAATTCAAGTAAATGATTTTTTTGCTAAGATATGGTACAATTTGAACACTAAAGAATTTTATTGGGAGACGAAAATAACAAAAGATTTGCATCCAAGAAATTCAGTTACATCTAGGCCTAAGACAAAATGAGATCATCCAAGTCACGACTCGAGTTACTATATCGGATAAGTGTGAATCCACCTGTCAAACATATGGTAGCATTCTTTCCGGTAGTACTCGGGAGCAGGGTGACCAGCACCCTATTACCATTTCAGCATGAGAATAAAGTTAGTACTGAGTACAAGAGGTAAAGCTTAAGTACTGAACTAAATTCGGATGATGAGTTTCCTTACTTTTACTGTGGCGTAGACCAACTCATACCCGGTTGCAGCGTAGTCATATTCTTCGGTGTATCTAAAAAAAAGAGAGAGGATAAAAGTCACATTTTCAGTAAGAGGTAAAGAAAAAAGCGAGCTGTTGAGGAACAAATGTGTATAAGACATTTTTACCCGGCAACTTGTCCATCAACAAACCAAGGTCGCCAATTTGAGATCACATCTAAGTCCAGCTCTTGTACCCAAGCCCTTGTCGCAACATGAGGCACAACCATGTCTCGGTCACCACTACATTCAAAGAAAATGTAAGTAAGGAACTTATCAACTGCCTAAAATGTTACTGAAGGTGGGAAATTATAGTTTACGTTTGTACGAGGACGTTCAAGTCGTGTTTGCTGAGAAACTTGTGCACAGGTATCACACTGTCAACATCTTTGGTATATGATAAGCTCTCGTTGCATCTTTTCCACTCTGTGACAGTTCCCTGAAAAACTCAGCGATTGGTAGAAAAGATAAAGAAAGTAACCCAAAAGTTACTGTTTTGTATATTATAATATGGTGGAACAAGTTTTGAGTGACTACATTTCGAACGTGGAGAGCTTCGATGACTCGAGGATCATTAGCCCAAATGTACGCCAGGGTGTAGTTGTCAGTCTGCGTAACAAAATCACGCCTTGCAGATCAGATTACCAGCAAGCGATTGAAAAAAGTCCCACTTTGGAACATGATGTCTAACTATGTAGAAATCTTATAAATTACCCGGCAAAGTTCAAGTTGTAAATTCCGGTCAGGATATTCAATCAGCAAGTTATTTCCAGAACTTTTCCTAAGAAATCTTCTAGCTGCAAATTTTTTTTCTGGATATCTGAGCGAACGTTCTGTGCAACTTGGTTCTAGGATGTCGCCTTTCCCTATATCTTGAGTAAGCTGTAAAAGAAATGTTGGCACTTTTTGTAAAAATAAATGGATCAGTTAAAGCTTTAGCGGATTGGGATCACTAGAAGTTTACCAGGTTATATGTTACAAGAGCCTTAGTGCATTCAACATTTGAGGGCTGGACGTCGACGTAAGTCCCATTACAAGAGACTTTCATTGTCTGCAAAAGTTTGTTCTAAGTTATTCACAAAATGCGTGTAACATGAAGGGAATGTGATCAGTAAGTTGAGTATCTGAAACTGAAGTTACCTCATAAAGTTTGTCCGATATAAGCGCCATTTTGTGGGCAAAGACTATCTTATAGTTGTCGTTCTTGTTCTCATCTGTCAGGGGGCTCCCAACCAAATACCCCTAAGTTGATGGAAATCGCGACTTGTCAGTACTGAATCATTCACAAAAGTTACAGGTACGTACTAGAATGGTAATGTACCTTCAAGTTGAACGAGGGCTGCGCTCCTGCCATATTTCCTGCATAAAAAAAATGTATATATATACCTTGAAAGTCAAGATTTTTTTTTTTCGTCTAGTAAAAGAATGTGACAGGTGACAATTTCATTGCATACTTTCGAGGACTTTTTTTGTGACCAACGGGACAAACATTCCTGCGTAGGAATCACCGCCTATGAAGAGTTCCAGAGGAAGATACTTAGGATGCTCCAAGAGCCACTGTCGAAAATTAGTAGGAGTTCAAGGTACTGATAAATATCATAAATTCCAACAAGATAAAATTTAATGTCAACAGGGATAATATTTACATTTACAAGGAACTGATAAATTTCCTCAGAAGCTATTGTGTCTGAGCTAGGCCAACCTGCCTGAGTCCTCGAATAGGAGAAGCCAGATCCCACCGGTGCATCCAGAAAAATAAAACTTGCGGTCTGTCAAAACGATAAAAATTACAAATATGGAAAATCACAGTATTTGAAAAAACACAATATTTTGCTAATCCACTAGATTTGGAAATAATATGTTCTGACCTTTGTCCATGCTTCCTCCCATGGTATCAAGCTTGGCAGACCTCCTGGATAGTTATGAATGTCAAATTGCATCGGACCTGATCATCATTTTGGGAAAAACTAAATCAGCATGATGCCAGAAAATCATTTACTTGTACAAAATTAGTCTCGGTTAGTAGATTCGATCATATCTTGATTCATATGGAATTTAAGTGTATAGCAATGTCAGAATGGTAAAACCTATCTATTTTCTGTATCCCATGTGGTACAGACCCAATTCATAAATGAGGCCACTGAAACCAGAGCAACCGGGGCCTCCGCTGAGCCATAAGATGATAGGATCCTCCGTCGGTTCCCCCTGCGACTCGATGAAGTAGTAAAACATCTCGGAGTCATTGACACTAACATAACCGGTTTCGAGGTGGAAAGGGAGCTGGCCTTTGTATCCGGGCAAGTATTTTACCACGGAACCTGAAAATGCAAATTGGGCAGAGGTATTTAGCAGGACAAGGGTGAGAAAAGTGAAGTAGGAAATGTGGTTATGATTGAATGACAATGATGACATTTTTGGGAACAAATCTAAGTGGATGGTGATATTAGACAAAACTTCATACTTATTTATATATGTTCAGATCATCCATTGCTGCGAAACTTTATTCGAAACATCATATGCTGAAAGTCAGCAAGAAGGGATGATAGATTTGCATATGAGGAATGGTTGCCAAACCCGAAACTGGTAAGCACAGTGTTGGAGCTACCAGTCTTGAGAATGGCTGGGGAGGAAGAGACGGGTTGAGTCGTATTCAGTTGTTGAAAGTTTGATGATGTAGAATGCATGTAATAATGGGTCCCTCCTGTTGTAACTTCAAAGCAACACTTGATCATTTTTGTGTGGCTCTTTTAGTATCGATCTATTATGTAAAGTTTTGAGAACCGAAATGCAGCAATTTATAGGTAACAGTAACACAAAACGAATCAATACAAAGTACTAGTTTTACCCAGGTTCAGCCTGTCGGTGTAACCAGCCTACTCCATGACTGATCTTTATTCGTAATTGGCGCAACTGAAGCCTTCCCCTTACACGCACGAGCTTCACGCATCAAGCAATTACAAGCTCAATTGCTACCTATCGCGACGCTAACAGCTCTCTCTATTGGAGTCTTTGGTTAGAACCCTAACCCTAAGGGGCATACTTTTGAGCTTCGATACAGTTTTTTTTGATACAGTTTTATTAAATTCAGTACACTTAAATAAAGTTCAATACAGTTTAATTAAGTTCAGTACAGATAAATTAAACTCGATACAGTTTAATTAAGTTCAGTACAGTTAAATTAAACTCGATACAGTTTAATTAAGTTCAGTACAATTAAATTAAACTCGATACAGTTAATTAAATTCTGTACAGTTAAATTAAGTTTAGTATAGTTTTTTAATAAGTTTTGTACATTTAAATATACTTTAAATTAATTTAATTTATAAATGTAATATAATTTTTTCAAGATAATTCAAATTTTATAGTTTTCAACCATATTATTCAAAACTTTTAATTTTTTTAAATTATTTTAAATTTGTATCCACACTTCTTCGGGAACTATTACATACGTTTTAAAATGGAAGTAAACTTTGTTGCACTTCAT
Organism: Rhodiola kirilowii; assembly: GCA_033675215.1. Taxonomy (NCBI): domain Eukaryota; kingdom Viridiplantae; phylum Streptophyta; class Magnoliopsida; order Saxifragales; family Crassulaceae; genus Rhodiola; species Rhodiola kirilowii. Next base: position 2,885,148 of record CM066193.1, on the reverse strand, counting down.
ATGAATTTAAAGAACATGGGGATATAAACATATGAATACAATATATATTTTACATAGAAATGTACAATGACATTCAAGTACAGTACAAATGGAAACATTTACATATCATCATCTTCATCCATTTCCACTACATCATCTGGAAAATCCTGAATAATTTGAAACGCTATCATGTTGCGTTCTTGATTCATCTGCTCTTTTCGCTGGTTATCAAATAAATTTGAATCAGCTCTTCCCAGCACGGTCTCATTAGCTAAAATGGGTATTGAAAAACTATGCACGCGTGCGTGGAGCGGCGATTTCTTCGATTCTCCTTGCCTTGTCGCTTGTCGCGAAAGTTGTAACCCTGTGAAATTGGGTTTGAATTTTGAAAGATGTATAGGGCTCACGTGCAATGCATTACACAATATTATACTTTATAGTTTCTTTTTTTTTTGTTGATAGATATACTTTATAGTTTCTAAATATAATCATAAAATGCATCAAAAAAATATATTTTGAAATATACTTAAATTTTAAAAATAAAATATTAATATAATTAAGTTAAATTAAATTCGATGCAGTTAAGTTAAGTTTAGTACAGTTAAATTAAGTTCAGTACAGTTAAATTAAACTCGATACAGTTTAATTAAGTTCAGTACAGTTAAATTAAACTCGATACAGTTTAATTAAGTTCAGTACAGTTAAGTTAAACTCGATACAGTTTAATTAAGTTAAGTACAATAAAATTTCAGTACAATAAAGCTCAAAAGAACGGCCCCTAAATCCCAATTCTGGTCAAATACGCATGAGTTTAGGGGCTTTACAAACCAACCTCTAAAGTTTTCAGGTGTTACGCATCAGCCCCCTAAGTTATAGACCAGACACTAGCTGATGGAGTAACTAATTTAACCAACATTTAAATACCTACTCTGTCGTCCCATTTTGAGTGTCTTCAGTCTTCAACTTAGTCTTAGTTGATCGTGCTGTCTTCTTTAGCCACCGTTTTCTCCGCCGTGGCTCAGCCTCCACCCCTGATTGCAAGTTGTGATATCCGACTCACTTTACAGATTAGTTGACTGCACTCATTCAGGAGTGGCTTGCGAGCATACTGACTCATTTGAAACCTTCTGCGTGTGTATGACCGATTACTTCTCATTTCGTGGTATCGAATAGTTATGACAGATACATAGTCAATCAAACCATCCATTTTTTTTGCTAAGGCTTGGTAGCTACAAACGTAAGTCACAGTGTACTGACGAATTAGGTATCAAATCTTGATGTCCTCGCAAAGTTCAATTATTTTTCTCTCGCTCCTTGCGCGATCCTAACAAAAAAAAAAGAAGAAAGATTTGAACGAGGGATGGGGAGCTACCGGTTTTGAGAATTGATGCGAAGGAAGAGTGGTTTGGAGGACGCAGAGAATTGAATGCATGTAATGGGTCCGTCCTGTTGTAACTTCAAATCAGTACAGGTCCTTGTTGAGATATGATGCAGGTGGTCCTAGAGGAATTGTGGTAGATAGAAATTAGAATGGACGGAGATAATAGGAAGAACAGTAGAAATCTTGCCATACAAATTCATCACAGTACCAAATTGCCGTTGAAGGCAAAATTTACACTGACCTGGAGTACGGGTGGTGAGTTCCTGAATCCAAAGACGAAGGAAGTCGGAAAGAAAATGTTGTTAGAGTATTTGGGCATTGAGAATTAACTATCCTAATGAAGCAATGTAAATTTAAATACTATGTATTATTTAAGATAGTGTTTAAATCCACCTATTTTGCCTCGAAAGATCATATCGAAGGTATGTTGTCTGTGTTGAGTTTATGTAAATCCAAACATGATGATTGAGCATGTATAGATCAAGCAATGAATGTTGAAGTTTGTATATTGGCAAAGTTGTGTTTTTGGTTTTGGTGTTGTGCTGGCTTGAAAATGCAGGTTCAGTGTTTAGTGACAAGCGTATTTTTAACCCTTTATAGTTGTCAAATTATGAGTTTTAGGGGTCAAATTGCAGTCAAACGAAATTTATAAACCTTGGTAAGCCAAGGGTCGATCCAAGGAACAGGTGTGTGAGTACTAGCTAACTAGCGACCTATTTAGCTATTCCGAATTACTTAAGGTTTTGGTGTGAAACAAGCAGAAATTAAATAGCAGAAAATTAAAGGGTTGTACTTATCAGAGAAAGAATTCCAGGACCATACTTCACCCGTGCTAACCCCACTAATCATGCAATCATTATCATGTAATTCATCATGCTATCGAATATCGAAATAAACCAAAATAACACTAGATAAGCCGCCCATCCACGGATCATTATCTAGATTAATCTGAATCGTTGAACGCCGCCCATCCACGGATTATCAACGATCTCGATTTATTAAACTAAAGGTTTTCATACAATCCAGTTAATACCTAGGACTCATCCATCTTTCGGTAAATAACCTAAATACGTTCTAGCATGCAAACATCCCATTCAATGTAAATACTTGCAAGAACGATAGATTAAGCACGATGAAATTGAATATTCGATTTGCATTAATGAAAAACATTCATATGATCACATGAAGAGTTAAGTACAATGCACGGGATCCGTAAGATCCCAGAATAAAGAAGACTACTCGCTATTCATGGCGATTAAACCACAAATAGTGTAATAAGAGAATATTAAGGACGAGTTAACCGTAGACGATGTAGCTCGATGATCCTCAATCTCTCGCGATGCTCTCCGTCTTCTCTCCCAAGTTAGGGTTCTTTAATCTCAGAATAACCACACCGGTGAATCTATTCGAATCCTCTCTTTATAGCTGGAATTTCCATAATATTCTAAAGTCCAAATTAGGAAAGTACCGTGACATCTTGACTGTCATGGGCTGTCAAGGGACCCAAAGATTTTGTTGCCACGGCCAAGTCCCGTGACACTTCTTATGTCCTGTGACAGCAGGGAGCGTCACAGGACCTGACTTCCGTCACCTTTTTAGAGATCTAAACCTTCGAATCTGCTCTTGGTATCAACTATAAAGTTGCAGGCCTTTGAATTAGCTTTCCAACAAGCTTTGAATCAGTCAATTTGGACACCATTTGCGATCTGTGCGTGCAAAATAAGACGGAAAGGTCAATCTGCCCTGTTTTCTCCTGTTTTCGCCCAAATCTTCACCAATTGCTTTGCTTTGCTTCGGATCAATCCAAAAGTATTAGATATGTGATATATGATCTGAAACACTAGAAAATAGGTTAAATAATGACAATTTTCTGGGAGAACAAGTGATAACCTTCATCGCATGGAGCAATTAACTAGTCAAAATCTCGACTGATCATTTAGTCTCAAAACCAGCTCAAATTCAAGTCTGCCCAGAGATCAAATGGCGTCGTCCAGTCTCAACATAAAGAGAAACGCCGACCTTGCATTAAAGAGGGAACTCGAGTTTCAGATGAAGCTACGTCGTCCCATTAAAGCAAAACGCGCGCCAGAGTTCGGTACTTTCGTTACTGCCAAACGCGTCATTTTGACGTAGCTTGAATTTGGGATAAAAGCACTTGGGTTCGTTTTCAGGTTCTTCAGTTTTTCAATTTGGGGATTTCTGATTCCAGAGTTTTTTCGTGCGATTGCAAACACAGAGAGTCAGTGATTGACAGACCGAGAGTGATTCGAGGTCGAGTGTGAGGAATCATCACAATGAGTGCGAGCTGTCTTTCGAAAAGAGCCAGATAAGTCGCAGTTGAAGAATCGAGTCGCCGGAATGATTCCGGTGGAGGTTCCGGTGTGTCGACTGAGGGCTTTCATTCATGTGCATTTAGGGAAGATTAATTTGTTGTCAATTCGAGTTTTCATTGCTTGAGTTGTATAATTTGGATTGAGTGAGAACCTAGGGTTCTATGAGGCTCACTTGAACACTTGTGTATCTTTTGCTCAATCAATAACATTTAATCTTAACCTAATTCCGCAATTACAAATTGGTATCAGTAGCTTGTTGAATCTTGATTGAATTTTTTTGATCTTGATTAGTTTGTGATCCTTGGGCATTAACAAGTGTTCTAAAATTCCCCCTATTGAGTGAGTTCCTATTTGTCTTAATAAGAACTGATCTGTGTTTCCTTGTCTCATAGCTGATAGTGTCAACTTGAAGCCCTATGATGGAACCACAGACTTTTCCCTGCGGAGAGCCAAAATGAAAGCAATCCTAATTAAGGAGAAGTGCTATGGAGCTGTTACTGAAGAATGACTGGATCCAACTTCTGCTGAGAAGAAGAATGAGATATCTGACATTGCCCATTCAGAAATTATGATCCGACTGAGTGATGAAGTCCTCAGACAAGAGGTAAACATTTCTGAACCTAAAGAACTATGGGATACTCTTGAGTCTATCTATTTGACTAAATCCTTGCCTAGCAGAATCTCTTTATTGAGTAGTCTGTTTAATTTCAGAATGAACACACCATTGTCCATTCAAGAAAATCTTGATAGATTTCTTAAAATGACTCAGGATTTATCTAGATGTAAGGATAATATAGAAGAGACTCATAAGGCTATTATTTTGTTAAACTCATTACCTCCACAGTTTGATATTGTAAAAGATGTTATACAATATGGTAGAGATGAAATTACCCTTGATAAGATTACTGAGGTTATTGTGCAGAAAAATGAGTCATTGAAAGTGTTTAAGGCTAAAGGCACAAGTAAAAATGATCACAAATCTGAAAGTAAGAATGAGGTGATGACGTTTAAGGGTAAAACTAAACAAAGGCATAAAAAGAAAACCCCTGCTAAGCCTAACTCAGATGGGGAGAAGGCTAACTTTAGACCTCTTTCCCAAGTAAAGTATTTTTAATGTGGTACGAATGGTCATTATGCTAACACATGTACTAAAAAACAGCATGATAGGGATCAAAATAATGGCCAAAACACCAAACAAAATAGTTTTTCTAACATTTGTGAACAAGGGAAACAATACAAAAATGAATTGCTTGTTGTGTCCACCACTAATGACTGTGATACTTGGATATTAGACTCTGGATGCACTATGCATGCCTCTCCTTGCAAAAATCTGTTTGATTCTTTAACCTTGTGTGATGGTGGTGAAGTTATCTTAGGTGATCATACCACTTTGAAGATAAAAGGTATTGGTTCAATTCCTCTCCTCATGTATGATGACATTATTATAATGATTCAAAATGGTAGATGGGTTCCTCACCTTAGGGGAAACTTACTATCTGAATCAGTCTTTGATGATCAAGCTTTTAAAATTAACACTTGCCATGGAATTAAAGAAGTTCTCAAAAATGACAAGGTAGTTATAAAAGTTGAGAAAAAGGGAGGACTTTACTATGTTATCACTGCTAATGAACTGAACCCTGTTAGTCATCACACTGATAAGAACATTGATGAAGCAAGAATGTGGCATGCTAGGTTAGGACACATAGGAAATAAGGGATTGAGCACTTTAGCTAAATCAGGAATTTTGAACATTTCCTCTGCAGATTTGACCTTTTGTGAAACATGTATGTTAGGCAAATCTACCGCTCTCCCATTTCTTAAATCTAACTATAAGGCTGTCAAGCCTCTTGAATGTGTCCATGTAGATTTATGGGGACCATCTAAGGTCTCAACCATTGGTGGAAGATATTATTTCTTATCTCTTATTGATCATTATAGTAGGAAGGTCTGGGTATATCTTTTAAAGGCTAAAAATGAAGCTTTTGAACATCTTAAATACTGGAAAGTCTTGGTTGAAAGTGAAACTGGATTGAAACTAATTAGCCTTAAAACAGATAATGGTCTTGAATTTTGTAACCATGCTTTTGACTTGTTTTGTAAAGAACATGGTGTTAGGAGACTGTTAACTGTTCCTGGCACTTCACAGCAAAATGGAGTTGCTGAAAGGATGAATAAAACTTTGTTAGAGAAGGCTAGATGCCTTCTCTTCAGTTCTGGCATGAAGCATTCCATGTGGGGTGAGGCAGTGATCACTGCCTCTTACTTGATCAATAGAAGCCCTTGTTCTTCTATTAACTTCAAGAATCCATTGGAAATGTGGCATGGAAGGAAGCCAAATCTGTCATACTTAAGGCCTTTTGGCTGTACAGGTTATGCTCATGTGAGTGAGGGAAAGCTTAAACCAAAAGCCCTTAAGTGTGTTATAATAGGCTATCCTGAAGGCACTAAAGGCTATAAATTGCTTTTAATTCAATCTGGTGGGTATAAGGTCATTGTCTCAAGGTCTGTTAGATTTAATGAAAGTGATTTTCATTTTAAGTCAAGACTAACATCTGAAAATGAGCAAGTGACAGGTACTCAAGGTTCCAGTGAAGCGGAGTTTCTTCCCAGAAATTACCTGCTGGATACTCAGCCTGGTATGCCTGATGAAGATGTTTTTGATCAAGGTGTGCCCTTGCCACCTCCTCCCGAAAATGAAGGTCAGCATCCTCACCAATTAGGTGGGGGAGAGGTTAGAAATTCTTCGACTAATACCACTACTTATAATACTGATATTGCTGAAACTAGTGGTGCTATTGCTGATAATGTTAATGTTGATCATGAGCCTAAAAATTTAACCACTGTTATTGCTGATGATGCTGAACAAGTTATTTATGATAACCTCTTGTATGATTATGTGCTGTCTAGAGATAAGGAACCTAGAAATAGGATTCCAAATAAGAGGTACAATGACAGTTATGCTAATGTGCTTGAATATGCTCTTCTTGTATCTGAAACTGTCAAGTATGATGTGCCTGAAACCTTTGAATCTGCTGTTAATTCTAGACAAGCACTTGATTGGATCAATGCAATGCAAGAGGAAATGCAATTTATGCATGGTAATGAAACTTGGGATCTAATCCATTTGCCAAAAAATGCTAGGGCCATAGATTGTAGGCCTGGGCTCGGGTCGGTTCGGGCCGAATTTTTGTGAAAACCGACCCGAAACCCGAAAATTTGGTTCGGGTCGGGTTCGGGCTTTTTGAAAGTGAAAACCGACCAAAGCCCGATTTTTCGGGTTTCAGGTCGGTTCGGTCTTTTTCGGGCTTTTTTTGGCGTTGTTCGGTTTTTTTGTCTTTTTCGGGCTTCTTTCGGTCTTTTCGGTCTTTTTTTGGGTTTTCGGTCTTTTTCGACCTTTTTTCGGATTTTCATGATTTTCGGTCTTTTTTCGGACTTTTTCTGTAAATTGACAGAAAACACATATTTCGGTTCGGTTCGGGCTTTCGGTCTGAGAAAAAAATCAAAACCGAGACCGAACCGAGTCTCACCATTCGGTTCGGGTTTTTTTCGTTTCGTGTTTCGATTCGATAAGAACCGACCCGTTTGGGCTTTTTCGGTTCGGGTCGGATTCGGTCTTTTTGGTCCGAGACGCCCAGCCCTAATAGATTGTTAATGGATTTTCAGAATAAAGGAAAGTAACAGTCCTGTTGAACCTCCTAGGTTCAAAGCAAGACTTGTTGCAAAAGGTTTTTCACAAAAAGAGGGAATAGACTATAATGACATATTTGCTCCAGTTGTTAAATATAAGACCATGAGGTTATTGCTTGCCATGTCAGCTATGTATGATTGGGAGATTGATCAAATGGATGTCAAAACTGCATTCTTGAATGGTAGTCTTGATGAAATTATTTTTATGAAGCAGCCTAAGGGATTCATTGATAAAAAACACCCTGATTTTATTTGCTATTTGAAAAAATCTATCTATGGTTTAAAACAATCTCCTAGACAGTGGAATAAGAAGTTTGATGCATGCATGACTAGGCTTGGTTTCTATAGAAGCAAGTATGATCATCGTCTTTATTTGAAAGGTGTGAATGCTAAGTTCCCTGCTTTTGTGCTCCTTTTTGTTAATCATTTCTGAGTCTAGAACTGTCGTGAATGCTATTAAATCTGATCTGAAAAAGAGTTTTGAAATGAAGGACATGGGCATTGCTCAAAGAATCCTTGGTGTTAGGATTATAAGGGATAGAAATAAGAGGCTTATGTTTCTATCTCAAACTGACTACTTAGACAAAGTGCTTGATAAGTTTCAACTTAAAAATGCTAAACCTTCCATAGTCCCCTTAGGAGGGCATCTTGAATTATCTAAGAGTGATTGTTGATGAGTCGAATTCTCGACTATAATTCTTCTATTTTTATTAGATGTTTTATCCGTTCCGAGTCTCTTTCGATGCCATTTGACCCTCTTGGTTGCCATTTCAGGTTAGAAACCAACATTATGGTCCCCGGGCTCAAAAATATTAATTCTCGAAGAAAACCGAAGTTTCGGAGCAAAAATATGGAGTTTCGGGCAAAACGGGACAAACCGACCTTGCCGGTGTATTTTGCATACCCATATCGCATACGGTGTCCAAATGAGTTGATCTTTGGCTTGTTGGAAAGGTAACTCAAAGGGCTACAACTCTCCAGTTGTTTCCAAGACCAAATTCGGAGAGTAAGACATTGAAAAAGCCGACAGAAGTTGGATGCCTCCACAAGCTCGCCCGAGCTCCACCAAACTCGCCTGAGCTCGAGCTGGACCAAATGCCTCTGCCAAAATACGCTCGCCCGAGCTCCCATAAGCTTGCCCGAGCTAATCCTCGGCTATAAAAAGAAAGATTTAGATTTAGAAAAGGGGGGACTTGAGCTAAGGTTTTTGGAGCACGAAATCAAGGGTTTCTAGAGAGATAAGCTACCAAGGCTTCAAAGGGAGGATCATCCATTGAAGATTGAAGATTCAAAAGGGTGGAAGAAGATCATCTACACTAGATTGGTTCATTCCTTCCATTGTATTTTCATCTATATGTACTCAATACAATTTGTGTTTGTCTATGAACATGATTTGTGAGTAGTGTTTTGTATTCTAGGGTCCTATGGATCTTATGTGTGTTAATACTCCTTATCCATTATGAATAAATGTTAGAATAACATGTTTTGGATGATTGTGGTTTACTTTGATTGAATACTCAAACTATGCACTCTAGGTGTTTGAGAAAATGTCTAAGTATATGTTTTTGGTATATGACTTGAGTTAAGCACTCTAGGTGTTTGAGAAAATGCCTAGATGATTAATTTCTATGGTTCTTTGGTCAAGTAGCCAAGAGGTGGATGCCAAAGTATCTAGATAGCAAGTCATTAAGGAACCCTAGGCTAAGTAACCGAGAGGTGGACGCCAAAGATTCTCGAAAACAAGTAAATCACCATTGTTAGGTGGTGATCACTAGCGTGACCCATCCTAGCATTGAGATAGGCTAGAACTTCACCTCCTCATAAGGATCGATTATGCAATGAGAGTTGACAATCGAGAGATATGAGTAGGACGCGAGTCAAAGAGTCAAAAATATCGAGAGATTGAGATTCGTGTGTATAAGGTATATCTTCCTCAAGTCGGAGGAGTAACCAAGAGGTGGAATTTGACTTGATAGATATACGGGCCGTAATCTAATCATCTAGGATAAGTATCTTGCATGGAATTGAACTTTTGGAGTCTAATAACGCATATGAGTAAAGTAGTGATGGACCATAATTGTATGAATCATAAACACAGTTAAACCCACCAAATTAGACTCTTTGTCTATTTAACTTTTGCTTGTTAGTTCTGATATTTATCTACAGGGTATTTTGAAGTCTAGAGAGAATACAGGCTAAGGAGGAGTTTTTAAGCTGAAAATGAAGTACGAGTCATTCCAAGTCACGACCAGATTCCAACTGTACAACTTTCATGATCCTGACATGGAATCACTCAAAACAAGTCCAACCGAAGAGCAACCAGAGTCAGTCCGGAGCTGAAATGGACCGATGGCTTTTGTGGATGAGATCACAAAACTCACACCCTCTCCCCTCATGCCACATGGGCGGCGGCTTTCTCCCCTCCCTTCTCCTTCCTTCTCCTCTCTTCCACAAGCTTCTCCTCCTCTCATCTTCCCCCATGTGGCCGGCGGCTAGAAGAGATGATGACATCATCCGATGGCTTTTGTGAGCTCCTCCCATTTTGTGACAAGTGGATAGCTCTTCACCACGTCCCTCTCCTTCCCTTGGCTATAAATAAGAGCCCTTCCCTTTGTAAATGATCATCCTCATTCCAAACCATCATCCATAAGCTCTCACATCTCTCTAGATTTTGGGTACAAATCTTGTAAACATTTGTTTTAAATCTATAATACTCCTGTTGGTTCTTGAGTATTCTAGTAGTTCTTGAGTTTACTCCTGTTGATTCTTGAGTATTCTCCTTTACTTACTGTCTTTCAAAAACCCTCGAGTACTTAGCTATGGTATCCACCTCTATGGATATTTGTAGCTAAACCCTTCATTCGGTTGAAGGGGTGTACTTGTATCATAAAATGTTTTAGACCCTTTTCTTAATGCCTCTTTGTGTTCAACTTGTTCTAACTGCCATATATTAGGTCAGAACTTCATTGGTAGAGTGGATGCTCGGAAGAGCAAAGCTCTACCATGAATTCGTGACCTCCGTGGATAAGTGGAGGCTCGGAAGAGCACAGCTTATCTGTGGAGTTCAACCTCTTTCAAAAACCATTTGATTTATCAGGAATGATGGTCAAATGGATGCACATATTAGAACAAGAGTACTACGTCTTGCAAAAGACTAGACGGTGTGGCAAGTCTTGTGCTAGGAATAGCCTTGATACACTTTTGAACACTTAGTATGGTCATTAGCGGTCAATAATAAACGGATTATGATACAAGGCCCCTGAAATCGAATCTTTCCTCAAATTAAAACATCACCTGCATTTTACTTTTCAGTCTCAATATCAACTGCAATATCAACCGCTTACTCTCCGCAAAACTTGTCCTTCACGCAACCACTCTTTGTAAATCTTCTCCTTTAATTAATTACTTTCAGTATTTTACTTTTCTGTCATTTACCTTTCTGCACTAAAAAACCAAAACCAACAAAAAAGACACTTACTTTTTAGCACTAAAACCTCAATCAACCTAAAATCACGCTCCCTTCCACTACATTCCTCAAAGAACAACTATCTCCCTAATTCCTTTGGGTTCGACCCCTACTTACCACTTGCTACCCAGTAGTGAAGTCGCGAGTAGCGGAAATATAAATTTATTTTTGCACAGAGAACATCGCACCTTAACGACAGTGCGGTGGGCTCCGTCAAGTAGCTCCCTAGAATACACCTTTAGCCTTGGTAGTGACATATTTCTCTAGAACCCTTGGATGGCTTTGTTTATAGAGTTTAACTTCACCAATCAAACCTTTCGCAATTAGAATAGACTTATCGGAACAAAATTGAATAGTGCTCATAAGTTTGGACTTGCTCTTTGGACGACCCGGTACTTACCGGTCTTATAAATTGTTTTTGATCAAATATATTGCTTTAGAATCACATAGATTTGAAGAGCAAATATTACAACTGTCAATTGTCCTCAAACTGATTTTGAGAAATAGAAAATGAGCAAAGTACCTTTTGATGTGGCTGTTGGTTCTATCATGTATGCTATGTTTGCACTAGGCGTGATTTTGCTTTTGGTGTTAGTGTACTTAGCAGATTTATGTCCAATCCAGGGGATAAACATTGGACTGCTATGAAGTATATGCTTAAATACATTTCTGGTACTAAGAATCTTGGTTTGGTTTATGCTTCACATTCTCCTAAAACTGAGTTATACGGCTATGTTGATAGTGATTATGCAAGTAATAAGGATAACAGGAAATCTACCACTGGTTGTTTCTTCATTTGGGCAAGTAATTGCATCTCCTGGAAGTCTTAGCTGCAGCCCATTGTAGCTCTATCCTTAACTGAGGCAGAATACATAGCTGCCACTGAGGCATCTAAGGAAGCAATTTGGTTGAAAGGTATCCTAAAAGAAATTGATAAGTTTGCTTATATGCCTATTATTTTATGGATTCCCAAAGTGCCTTATGCTTGTGTAAAGACCCAGTTTATCATGAAAGATCAAAACATATTGATGTTAGATATCATTTCATTAGCGACATGATTGAATCAAAGGAATTTGAAATCAAAAAGATCTTAGAAGATAAAAATCCAGCTGACTTTGGTACTAAAATTGTCACTGCAGCTAAGTTTTGTTTTTGCAGAGATATGCTACATATTGGCTCAATGACCTGAGCTTGAAGACTGGCTTGAATGGTAAGGTCAGTTACTTCTTGTCCCAGTTCAGTTTTTTGTTGTCTTTCACTCCAGTTTGGTTGTTTAGTCCCTCATTGATTAAGATTAGTCATGTTAGGATTAGGAGGGCATTTATTATGTTTATGTTAATTCAAACATGATGATTTAGCATGTATAGATCTAGCAATGAATGTTGAAGTTTGTATATTGGCAAAGTTGTGCTGGCTTGAAAATGCAGGTTCAGGACTTAGTCTCAAAACCAGTTCAAGTCTGCCCAGAGATCAAATTAACGGCGTCGTCCAGTCTCAATATAAAGAGAAACGGTGACGTTGCATTAAAGAGGGAACTCGAGTTTCGGATGAAGCTACGTCGTTCCATTAAAGCCAAATGCGCGCCAGAGTTCGGTACTTCCGTTACTGCCAAACGCGTCATTTTGACGTAGCTCGAATTTGGGATAAAAGTGCATGGGTTCGTTTTAGGGTTCTTCAATTTTTCAATTTGGAGATTTCTGATTCCAGAGCTTTTTCGTGCGATTGCAAACACAGAGAGTCAGTGATTGATAGACCGAGAGTGATTCGAGGTCGAGTGTGAGGAATCATCACAGTGAGTGCAAGCTGGCTTCCGGAAAGAGCCAGACAAGTTGCAGCTGAAGAATCGAGTCGCCAGAGTGATTCCGATGGAGGTTCCGGTGTGTCAACTGAGGGCTTTCGTTCATGTGCATTCAGGGAAGATTAATTTGTTGTCAGTTTGAGTTTTCATTGCTTGATTTGTATAATTTGGATTAAGTGAGAACATAGGGTTCTATGAGTCTCACTCGAACACTCGTGTATCTTTTGCTAAATAAATAACATCTAATCTTAACATAATTCCGCAATTACAGTCTGAAATTCAAAAGTATTTCAAATTCAATTCTAAGAGATACTGACTTTTCTTACCTCCACCGCCTTACTGTTCATCATCCCCAGAACCTCCACCGCCTTCAACCTTCTTTCAACCAAACTTGCCCTGTTTTCCTCCCTGACCCTCCCCGTTCCTTTCTCCCCTCCTTCCACTCCTCACTCTTGTCCCTGCCGCCGTTTCCTCTTTTCTTTTCTTTCGCTTGTATGCAGGTCGTACCTCTTCAGATGGGTGTCTTGGTCTGATCTTTTGCTGGAGGGTTGCGGATTCGTCGGAGAACGGAAGGCGAGCTAAGGTGCTGATGTGGCTGGGCTGGCGGCTGTGAGTGGAGGTTGCGTTAGACAGACGGGAATGGAAAGAGCTTTTTGGTCCCTCTAAGTAGGCTCCGCTTATGAGGGTTTTCGTCTCAGCCGTTACGGTCTGAGCTTTTCTTATCGTGTCTGCTCGGACACGATTTTTGTGTAATTATGTTCCTTCTTGACCGGTGTTCGGCCGGTGTTTTTTGGCAGGCGGATATGCTTGGATGCTGACGACTGTTGTCTTGTCTTTTTTCATGCTGTGAATGATGAGATGAAGTGCCCACGCCAGAGGCGAAGTGGAGTAGCGGCTCAAGTTTATTCACGTTTATCTTTTATGGTCTGTACTGTTCCAAGCTGGATGTTATTTCCCAGCTTTAAGTTCTCGATTTGCCTTTGTCTTTGTAATTTACAGCTTATCAAAAAAAAATTCTAAGAAATACTGCAAACATCTATCTAAAAAGACCAAAAGTGAAAAATACAAGATACGAGTCGATCAAACAACACTACACCATTTGGTCAATTATGTCACTGACCAAAAAATGTCGCGTAAGGACGTTTTCAGTCGCTTAAGGTCTTATGCGACTGAGGTCAGTGACATAAGAACCGGTCGCATAAAGGGTGTGACATAAGTAAAAATGCGACTCACTTATGAACATCAGTCACATAAGACTACTTGAGCGACAGACTGACTTTAGCCGCGTTAGGAGACACGTTAGTCGCTTTAGGAGATCTATGTCCTCTCGTTAAACTTCCTTTTTACCGATTTGGTTTGACGCGTAGGTAAATTGTTGCAATGTCAGTCGCATTAGTAAAATTAATGTCTAAGTATACTCAGACGCGCAAGTCTGTTTTGTGGCCATTTTTAGTCGTCTAAGTTTAGTATCTATGTTTTAATGCGTCACATAAGTTTATTTTTGTGTGATTTTGTATTGGCTCATAGTCGCATAAGACATCAATAACTATCAATAATGTAATTAAATCTAGCACATTCAAAAATTCCATGATTTAAGCTTTTTTCATAAACTACCAGAAACAATCCCTTAAGAAGTTCAAAATTTAGTACACATTACACAACACCACATCAAAGATGTATTCAAAAGTTAAGCATCAAAGTTATTGAAAAGTGAAGCTGCACCCAAGTCACAGAGTATCCAAATCAAATGAAGCATCATCCGATACATTGCCCACATGTCTTAAAGCCCTTAGCGCCCATGTCCTGAAGTCTAAGCTCTTTCACCATTTCTTCCAAAGCCCTTAGCGCCCATGTCCTGAAGTCTATGCTCCCCTCCTTTGCACGAATAAACTCTTCCTTAAGCACATGGTCAATGGCGAGGAGGCCTCCTTATGGTACCACCTATTCAGGATCATTACATCCATGTCAAATGATGGATGGACAGACATAGCAGTTTTAAAACAACATTGTAAACTTGAAAACAGATTCAAAATACAACACAAACTGAATGATATAACAAATAACCAATGCTCCATGACTTGCAAAAGATAAAATTACTAATGGTACGCTTACCTTCCTCTCCCACCTCTGTGGTTGCTGCAGCTGGCTTTGATTTATAGTTTGTCCTCAAACTCAGACAGAGGTGTCATTGCCATCTTGAGACCCTTCCTCTTTCAAATGTCAGTTATAAGCTGGAATGCCTGTGATGTAGGGTCCAATGAGTCATTTTCACTATGGCCAGCATTTGCAAGAGATGAAACAGAATAGCAAGCTTTGCTTAAAAACAGAACATCATTGTCAGCGAAGATGCTCTATTAAACAGAATAGCACGCTTTGCTGAAAAACTTAACCCCAACAAGTAACTGCACGACAGCTCACATGGGTCTGGAAAAATTGAAATTTGCCGGCGAAAATGGAGGAAGCTGCGTCGGCAGGATTCGAAAGCATGGAGCAGCTGATACATCTTACTCTCACAGCGACATCAGCAGATGGAGCGAGAGAATGATAACATGATTTCGCTTCTGGAGCGAAAGCATGGACGTGGTCGTTGACAAGTTCAAGAAGATGATTTCGCTTCTGGATCAGTCACGAACCGGCCACGCAAGGTTCATACGCGCTCCAGTACTAATCAAAGTTGCAGATCCGGTGGCAGAGACGAGTTTGAGGTCGGAGAAGGTGGAGGAGAAACAGAGCGGCTAGGGTTTTGACAAGCTGCATATATCTCAACCTTAAAACAAAAAGTAAAAGAATATCAAATGAAATTTACATGAGAGGGAAATAAAAATTAATATCCCGCCTAAATTTTCGTTTACCCTCCCAAATTATGAACCTTGTTTTACTTTCACTTTGGAAGTTTTAAATTCTCGCTGAAGGGGGATACATACGGTCAGCAAGAATAGCTGCAGATTTTTAGTTAATATGTAAAAGGTCACGTGCTGAAATATATATGAACGAAACGTCACAAGAATTAAGTTCACCTTTTTTTTTTGATTATGAGCTCATGCTCTTAAGGTAGTATCTGCTCAATTTTAAACTTGTAAGGACTTGAACCCTGGATCATTTTGATACAACAGGAGAGGTGCTCCACTGAGCCATCTCTTTGCCTCAAGAATTAAGTTCACCTTGACCAATAGGAATAATGAACATTATATGAATGTGCCTAAACTGGGTCAAGGCCTACGTGATGAGTTTGAGTGGACTGCACATAATCTAACTTGCTTGTACATTTATTGCCACTTAACATCATCTATCTGTTTCTTGCCTTGTCTAATTTCACCTTTAAGTGCTAAACCTTTGACGTTTCATCGATCAGAAATCTCATTATAATAAATCTTCAAACAACTTTCAAGGAACTTGGCACAGTAAAACCATGTATAATGATTAATGAAGCACAACAATGCGAAGAAAACATGGGGCATTTGTTGCCATTGCAACTAGCAGTATACATATCAAGTTTGCGATCAAGTTGCGATCAGAAAACATGGGGCATGTGATGTCCATGTATCGTAACCATTCATCATATCATTATTAATCGAATGGATAAACATTGTCTAAAAAATAGCAAAGGCATAAGACATCATTTTTTAATACAATAAATAGGGCTTTAGAACAAGTTGCCATTAGAATAACACATTTGGATACTCTGCCTATTATGTGTATTAATGTGATATGATATGGGACTGCTGATACACTCCCTAAAACATATGTCATTACTCATTAGTAAGAAATCATCATTTCTAGTCCCCTGCTTGGGGCCACAGATGTTGAATGCTTAGTTTTTGCATTTTGAACTTCTTGTACTAAGAGTATCCTCATTCATCATCCTTCATCACTCTTGTCAACCACTAAATAGTCATGCACTAGGTCGAATCATCATACTTCTTCACATCTTAAATGTACATGATCATCAACTTCATCTTCACAGTGCCAATAGTCTTCATCTTCATCCTCTTCTTCTTCAGATCCCAAACCAATTCCATCATCATCTCCATCTCCATATGCATAACTTTCTCCATCATCCATGCATGGCAACATCCTCATCCATACCTTGTACACTCAATTATATAAATATCGAAATGGAAATGCATCCCTAAGAATCTCAACAGTGGGATTTGTGTTATAAGTACCGCTAGATGAACCTATTCCTTCACTCTCGTCCAATACATATTGTTGTCTCAATATATACACAGATGATGCGTAGCACTACTACTTGTTTCTCCATACCTCTCCTTAAGCCATTCTTGTCTCAATTGATATGCCGAAGGTTCAATACTCCTTTCACAATGTGAGGTCCATGTATTAAAACTATTCATCATACCGTTATTAATCAAATGGACAACCATCTCATTCGTAAAGAAACTCTTCCTCTAATTAACAAACACTTTCTACAAGGACACAAATGTGTCTTTTCTCAGTTTTGCTTTGCAAATTCAACAAAATCAACAAGTCCTTGAATATAGCGTGAATCACCCATTTCTAACCTCATCCAACTTTTATCCATTGTCAACTTCCACCTTCATAATCATATAAAACCAAAATCAACATACTATTACAAACACCAAGTATTTTGATTGATTTATAACTAATCTTTTTAAAGCAAATCAACATATGGTGCTTTGCAACTAACAAATGTAAACTAAAAACATAAATCAAAACATATTTACATTGCCCAGACCAGATTGGCAAAAAAAACATAAATGCCTAATTTGTCATAATTTGATTTGTCACATTCACACGTAGTTGTCGGTGTCATTGATTGTACAGCCCAAACAAAGCTTATATGCCACTGTTTTTCTCCTCCGGACTCTCCCATATAGTCACAATCACAGTTCAGACACCATGCCATGCCATATACTCTACTCTAACATGAAATTGCTGCATAAACTGGTCAAGTATGAGCTCTCTGCTCAAACAGAATCATACAAGTCCGAATATCAAGCCAATGTCCAAAATCATTTGCACTTGGAGGAAAGACATGTTTGACTAGCAGAAGTAACTTTGTGGCAAAGCAGCATAAGAATTGCTTACAAGTTGATTTTACCAGCAAAGTACCATGAATGCATTGCAAGGCTTCCAAAGGCCATGATATTAGCAAGCGATGACAGTCCGTGGATCATGCCAAATTTCTTGTTCATGGCTGCAAGCTTTGGGTTTTTCTTTGCGACTTCTCTGTTCTTTGACCACCCAACCTCCTCTCCAATGTTCTGCTCCCGCTCAATCTTGTGCCTTTGCTTCATCATCTGTTTAAACCACAGGAAGATTGTAAGTTAGAATTGAGCTTGTATGCATTTACTTTCTTAAGTAATAGATTAAAAATGCATCAACAATGACATTAATGTACTAAAATCATACAGATCAGTTTTAGAATGGAAAATCAAGTAGACATGAGGTTATCTAGTTTTACTTGCTCAAGTAAAAGACTAAGAATACAACATAGTGGACATGTACGTATTATAATCATATAATCATGTTCTAGGATGAAAAAGTAAGTTAGAAATGAATTCACATGCAATCTGAATTATAATATAATTGCTGAAATATTTTTATTTTAAAAGATATTATAGAGTTACGCAGTACACATGTGAGGTTGGCTAGAGTCATCTACAAGTGATAACTATGTTAAATAATGATCTAATCAACCTCTAGAAAAGAGAACCAAGGTAATAAGACATGTGTAATAAGTATTTTGATTGATTTATAACTAATCTTTTTAAAGCAAATCAACATATGGTGCTTTGCAATTAACAAATGTAAACTAAAAACATAAATCAAAACATATTTACCTTGCCTTTTCCAATGGAGGAGCAGCTGCGGACGGTTTCAGCCATGGGGATGAGATGTGGGAGTGAAGGAGGAAGAAAGGTGGGTAAAAAAGTTTATGTTCTTCATTAAATGCTTCATTCCTTTCGCGACTCACTTTGACAATATCTGTCGCTTAAGCGTATTGTTGTTGTACCAGTGCATTTAAAGACAATTGTACGGTGGTCAAACGTCAGATAGTCAACGATTTCAAATATCGGAGAATACGTGGCACTTTATGTATTTTACTTACGCGACATACTATTTTGGTTAAACGAAGCCGAGTCGCATAAGAATACTTATGTCGCGGAGTTTGAGTGAGTTACATAGGACTATGTCGCGTAAGTACACTTATGTAACGCATTTATGTCAGTTACCTAAGATTATGTCGCTTAAGTACACTTAAGTAACATATTTATGTCAGTTACATAGGTGTCAGTCGCATAAGAATACTTATATGACCAACCTGTTTTTCTCAGTCGCTCAAGCATACTTATGCGACTGATCCTTATGTCACTGACACAAAGAGTGTCACATAATCGACCAACTGGTGTAGTGCAATGTAGATTGCCTTCTCCAAATCTTGATCACTTCAATGGATCATCACCCTCCTTCAATCCTTGACTTAAAAACCCCATGAAACTTGAGCTCCCAATTTATAATTCGAAGTAAAAAAGTCTCGTTTTTAAACAGTGACACTGACACAGGAGGAAATGCTGAAAGTTAAACCTGCATGACTGGCCAGTTCTGGAACATATTCTCTGTTTGTGGCATTTTTAAAATCTGGGAGATTCCCAAATAATGTAGTTTTTTCAAAGTTAGATTTCTTTGGGAGTTAAATCCACTGACATGTGAATTTGTACCTTAACTTATTCAAATATTTTAAGCACAGGGATTAAAATAAAGATCATTTTGTGGCATTGAATAATTTATGATGGATCCATATCTTGACGACTTAAGCTGAACTGAACTTTGAAATTGTTTTGTTCACTGTCAGATGCTTAACTGTATCTGATGCGCGATATTGTATTATACACAGTAATTTTTACTGCATTTATAGCATGAGTTTATCGTGCGCGATGCTAAAAGTTTTTATAAGATTAGATCATTGGGCATGATGACATTTACAAGCATGTCTGACAAGCTATGTAGCACGGAAATCTCTATATGGGTGTGGTACCGGTTTCGGAAACCTGAAAACCTCAAGAAACCTCCGGAAACCTTAGTTGACCGTTTTAGAAACGGTCAACGAATCGGAAACTTCTAGGACATAGCAAGAAAGCTCTGGAAACTTTTAAAAACCTAATTTTGCATTTTATTTTGGAAAAGTTTGGAAAAAAATGAATTTAAATGGTAAATTAAATTATTTTAAACTAAAATTTGATTATTTTAAAAAATCATAAAATTATTTATATATTTAATATATGGGTTTGGATCAAATACAAACCAATATTATAAATAAAAACTACAAACCCATAAAAAATTCGACACGTGTCAAAATGAACCAATTAAAATTCAGCCGAGATTTCATCCAGTCGGGGTTATTTTTGTAAATAAAAAAATTACATGTGGACTTATTTAAAAATATATAAATGATATGAGGGGTATAAACGTCCAAAATTTGCTACAGTAATGTTCAGACTTCAAAAACAATGTTCAGACTTAAACCAGTAATGACAAATACTTAAAAAAACATTGTTCAGACTTAAAAAAACAGTGTTCAGACTTAAAAAAATAATAATGAGACTTAAACCATTAACAATCAGACTTAAATAACAATGTTCAGACTTAAAAAAACAATGTTCAGACTTAAACCAGTAATGACAATACTTGAAAAAACATTGTTCAGACTTGAAAAAACATTGTTCAGACTTAAAAAATAATAATGAGACTTAAACCATTAACGATCAGACTTAAATAACAATGTTCAGACTTAAAAAAACAATGTTCAGACTTAAACCAGTAATGACAATACTTGAAAAAACATTGTTCAGACTTAAAAAACATTGTTAACGATCAGACTTTTTAAGTCTGAACACTACCATTTAAGTCTGAACACTACCATTTAAGTCTGATTATTAAGTATTTTTAAGTCTTACCATCTTAAGTCTGAACACTACCATTTAAGTCTGAACACTACAATGTTCAGACTTAAATCAGTAATGACAAGACTTAAAATGGTTATAATCAGACTTAAAATTGATAATGATCAGATTTAATATGGTAATGATCAGACTTACATGCAGAAATTGGAACATCTGAAAAATGCTATGCAAAATTTGATGTTTATGCGCCTGTGTCAGAATTTGATGAAAGCCTAGTATTTTTTGGGTGGAAACGGCATTCTGAGCAAGACTCACAACTACGTGGTGAGGTCGGTGTTTTTAGGGCAAATTCGATCATCTGAAGGGTCAAATTCATGTTTTAATCAAAAATAAAAATATAAAAAAAAATTTAGTCTCATCATAGAATTCTTAGGGCAAGACTCTTTAATTTTAAGTCTGATCATAGAATTCTTTTTAAGTATGATCATTACCATTTTAAGTCTGATCATTAAGAATTTTTAGTCTGATCATTGCTTTTTTTTAAGTCTGATCATTAAGCTTTTAAGTCTGAACACTACCATTTAAGTCTGAACACTACCATTTAATTAAGTCTGATTATTAAGTATTTTTAAGTATGAACACTACTTTTTTTTAAGTCTGAACACTACCTTTTTAAGTCTGAACACTACCATTTAAGTCTGATTATTAAGTATTTTTAAGTCTGAACACTACCATTTAAGTCTGAACACTACCATTTAAGTCTGAACACTACCTTTTTTAAGTCTGAACACTACCATTTAAGTCTGATTATTAAGTATTTTTAAGTCTGAACACTACCATTTAAGTCTGAACACTACCATTTAAGTCTGATTATTAAGTATTTTTAAGTCTGAACACTACCATTTAAGTCTGAACACTACCATTTAAGTCTGAACACTACCTTTTTTAAGTCTGAACACTACCAGTTAAGTCTGAACACTACCATTTAAGTCTGAACACTACCTTTTTTAAGTCTGAACACTACCATTTAATTAAGTCTGATTATTAAGTATTTTTAAGTATGAACACTACTTTTTTTAAGTCTGAACACTACATTTTTAAGTCTGAACACTACCATTTAAGTCTGATTATTAAGTATTTTTAAGTCTGAACACTACCATTTAAGTCTGAACACTACCATTTAAGTCTGAACACTACCTTTTTTAAGTCTGAACACTACCATTTAAGTCTGATTATTAAGTATTTTTAAGTCTGAACACTACCATTTAAGTCTGAACACTACCATTTAAGTCTGATTATTAAGTATTTTTAAGTCTGAACACTACCATTTAAGTCTGAACACTACCATTTAAGTCTGAACACTACCTTTTTTAAGTCTGAACACTACCATTTAAGTCTGAACACTACTTTTTTAAGTCTGAACACTACCTTTTTAAGTCTGAACACTACCATTTAAGTCTGATTATTAAGTATTTTTAAGTACGAACACTACTTTTTTTAAGTCTGAACACTACCTTTTTAAGTCTGAACACTACCATTTAAGTCTGATTATTAAGTATTTTTAAGTCTGAACACTACCATTTAAGTCTGAACACTACCATTTAAGTCTGAACACTACCTTTTTTAAGTCTGAACACTACCATTTAAGTCTGATTATTAAGTATTTTTAAGTCTGAACACTACCATTTAAGTCTGAACACTACCATTTAAGTCTGATTATTAAGTATTTTTAAGTCTGAACACTACCATTTAAGTCTGAACACTACCATTTAAGTCTGAACACTACCAGTTAAGTCTGAACACTACCATTTAAGTCTGAACACTACCTTTTTTAAGTCTGAACACTACAATTTAATTAAGTCTGATTATTAAGTATTTTTAAGTATGAACACTACTTTTTTTAAGTCTGAACACTACCTTTTTAAGTCTGAACACTACCATTTAAGTCTGATTATTAAGTATTTTTTAGTATGAACACTACTTTTTTTAAGTCTGAACACTACCTTTTTAAGTCTGAACACTACCATTTAAGTCTGATTATTAAGTATTTTTAAGTCTGATCACTACTTTTTTTAAGTCTGAACACTACCTTTTTAAGTCTGAACACTGCCATTTAAGTCTGATTATTAAGTATTTTTAAGTCTGAACACTACCATTTAAGTCTGAACACTACCATTTAAGTCTGAACACTACCTTTTTTAAGTCTGAACACTACCATTTAAGTCTGATTATTAAGTATTTTTAAGTCTGAACACTACCATTTAAGTCTGAACACTACCATTTAAGTCTGATTATTAAGTATTTTTAAGTCTGAACACTACCATTTAAGTCTGATTATTAAGTATTTTTAAGTCTGAACACTACCATTTAAGTCTGAACACTACCATTTAAGTCTGAACACTACCTTTTTTAAGTCTGAACACTACCAGTTAAGTCTGAACACTACCATTTAAGTCTGAACACTACCTTTTTTAAGTCTGAACACTACCATTTAAGTCTGATTATTAAGTATTTTTAAGTATGAACACTACTTTTTTTAAGTCTGAACACTACCTTTTTAAGTCTGAACACTACCATTTAAGTCTGATTATTAAGTATTTTTAAGTCTGAACACTACCATTTAAGTCTGAACACTACCATTTAAGTCTGATTATTAAGTATTTTTAAGTCTGAACATCAGTATTTGAAGTCTGAACACTAACAATTTTTGGACTAAATTGAAAATAACATTATTAGGTTTTATACCCATTAGTGTGGAATGACTATTATACCCCTCCGTGTTTTCTCCGGGATTTCGACTAAACTGGGACACGTGTCGGCTTTATAATCGGTTTGTAGTTTTTATTTATAATTTGGTTTGTACCTGAACCGCACCCTTAATATATATTAAGTACAACAGTTTCCAGCTATTTCTTTTTTCCTTATTTTTGGATTTATGGTTTCGCGGTTTCTTGCGGTTTCCGTGATACATAGGCACATAGCTGACAAGGCAAAATACATATCAAAAAGCGGAGAATTTGGTATTTTTCTACACCAGAATCATTTGTAACCAGGTAATGGAATTGCCAAGAAACTAAAATTCTATAATCCGAAGAGTGACAAGTTTCGACAAAATTCAAGTAAATGATTTTTCGCGAGATATTTCCTGAAGTAATGTCACAATTTGAACATAGAATTTTATTCAGAGACGAACATAACAAAAGACTTGACCTTATGGAATGATGGAAGTAGGGAAGGCTACGTTGTGATTTGTGAAATTGTATAATCACAAATGAAAATTACATGTCATTGAAAATGAAGCTCAGATTTGCATCCAAGAAATTCAGTAACACATTGGCCTGAGACAAAATGAGACCAGCCAAGTCACGACTCGAGTTACTATATCGGATAAGTGTGAATCCACCTGTTAAACATATGGTAGCATTCTTTCCGGTAGTACTCGGGAGCAGGGTGACCAGCACCCTATTACCATTTCAGCATGAGAATAAAGTCAGTACTGAGTACAAGAGGTAAAGCTTATGTACTGAACTAAATTCGGATGATGAGTTTCCTTACTTTTACTGTGGCGTAGACCAACTCATACCCGGTTGCAGCGTAGTCATATTCTTCGGTGTATCTGAAAAAAGCGAGGATAAAAGTCACATTTTATGAGAGGTGAAGAAAGAAAAATGTGTGACGTAGAGGAGCAAATATATATATAACAAATTTACCCGGCCACTTGTCCATCAACGAACCACGGGCGCCAATTTGAGGCCACGTCCAAGTCCAGCTCTTGTACCCATGCCCTTGTCGCAACATGAGTCACAGTCATATCCCGATCACCACTACAATAAAAGAAAATGCAAGTAAAGAACTTATTAACTGCCTAAAATGTTACTTAAGGCGGGAAATTATAGTTTACTTTGTTACGAGGACGTTCAACTTGTGTTTGCTGAGATACTTGTGCACAGGTATCACACTGTCAACATTTTGAGTAAAAGATATGGTGTGGTTGCATCTGGTCCACTGTGTGATTGTACCCTAAAAAAAGAAATTGACCTCAAAAGCTTACCCTTTTGTACATCATAAAATGGTGGCCAAAGTTTCAAGAGATTTACCTTTCGAACGTTGAGAGCTTCAATGACTCGAGGATTATTAGCCCAAATGTCTCATAGGGTAGAGTTGAAACTCTGCGTTGAAAAATCATACCTTGGAGATTAGATTACCTGTAAGTAACCAAAAAAGTTCCATTTCGGAACTTGACGTCTAACTATGTAGTAAACTTGTAAATTACCCGACATCGTTCAAGTTGTAAATTCCTGTCTGGTGATCCAACTATCAAGTTACTTTCAGAGTCTTTCCTAAGAAATCTTCTGGCTGCCGAATTTTTTTCAGGGTCTCTAGGCGAAGTAAATGCGCAGTTTGGCTCCAGGATGTCAAGTTTTTGTATATCTTGAATAAGCTGTGAAACTAAAATCTTATGATTTGGTAAAAAAAATGATTTTGTGAAAGCTTTAACGGATTGGAAAGACTTGAAGCTTACCAGGTTGTATGTTATAAGAGCCTCGGTGCATTCTACATTCGAGGGCTGGACGTTGATGTAAATCCCATTACAGGAGACTTTCAACCTCTGCAGAAACTTAATTTTATTTGTGCAAATGTGTGTAAAATAAAGGGAACAAGACCAGTAAGCTGAGAATCCGAAACTGAATTTACATCATAAAGTTCGTCAGATATAAGCGCCAGTCTGTGAGCAAAGTCTATCTTATAGTTGTTGTTCGTGGTATCATCTGCCACAGGGCTCCCTACTATGTACCCCTAAGTTGATGGAAACTGCGACTTGTCAGTACTGAACCATTTACCGAAGTTACAAGTCTTAAAATGATAATGTACCTTCAAGTTGAATGACGGTTTCACTCCTTCCATACTTCCTGCAAAAAAAAAAGTGTATACATATATATACCTTGAAGGTCAAGATTTTTTTTCCGTCTTATAAAGGACTTTTTTAGTGCGTACTTTCATTTCATTACATACTTTCAAGGACTTTTCTTGTGACCAACGGGACATAAACTCCTCCGTAGGAATCACCGCCTATGATGAGTTCCAGAGGAAGATACTTAGGATGCTCCAACAGCCACTGTCAAAAATCAGTAAGAGTTCAAGGTACTGATAAATATCATAAATTCCAACAAGATAAAATTTAATGTCAACAGGGATAATGTTTACTTTTACAAGAAACTGATAAGCTTGCTCGGAAGCAATTGTGTCGGAGCTTGGCCAACCTACTTGAGTCCTCGAGTAAGAGAAGCCAGTTCCGACCGGTGAATCAATAAAAATAATACTAGCGGTCTGTCAAAACAATAAAAATTACAAATGTGGATAATCAAAGTATTTGTTAAGAATAAAAAAAACATTATATTTCTTAACCCACACTAGATTTTGAAATGGCAAATATGGGAAATTGTTACTCATCATGAGAAATGTCTGAACACGAAATAATAATAATAATTGGGAAAAAAAATATGTTCTGACCTTTGTCCATGCTTCCTCCCATGGTATCAAGCTTGGCAGACCTCCTGGATAGTTATGAATATCAAATTGCATCGGACCTGATGACAGTAAATAATTTACGTGTTTAGTAGATTCGATATTCACAAGGAATTGAAGTATCGTAATGTCAGAATGGTAAAACTTATCTACTTTGTGCATCATATGTGGAAACATTTTTACACCTGATTCAAACATGAGGCCACTGATTCCGGAGCAACCGGGCCCTCCGGCCATCCATAAAATGAGAGGATCCTCAATAGGATTCCCCTGCGACTCGATGAAGTAGTAAAACAGCTCAGAGTCATTGACACTAATATAACCTGTTTCGAGGTGGAAAGGGAGCTTGCCTTTGTATCCGGGCAAATACTCAACCACAGTGCCAGAAAGTGCAAATTGGGTAGAGGTATTTAGCAGGACAAAAATCAGTAAACTGAAGTAGGAAATGTGCTTATAATTGAATGAGAAGGATTCCATTTTTTGGGAACAAGTGAGACAATGGCTCTAAGTGGAGTTCATACTTATATTTATATATGTTCAGATCATCCATTGCTGCGAAACTTTATTCGAAACATCAAATGCTGAAAGTCAGCAAGAAGGGATGATTGATTTGCATATGAGGAATGGTTGCCAAACCCGAAACTGGGTAAGCACAGTTGGAGCTACCAGTTTTGAGAATGGCTGGGGAGGAAGAGACGGTTTGAGTCGTATTCAGTTGTTGAAAGTTTGATGATGTAGAATGCATGTAATAATGGGTCCCTCCTGTTGTAACTTCAAATTGGCAAAGTGATTAGTTTTGGCAAACTTCAAGTAACTGGTATTTTTGTTGTTGTTGAACAAAAGGTGTTTTTCATTCAAAGAGGATAAACAAGAACTAATTAAGACACTAAAAAGACTTAAACGAAAATCAATTCAACCAGCAACAAGACCCTACGACACAGTTGTAATAGAAATATAATGAGTTGTAAAGAATGATTTGTTATTGATAATAGTTGGCAGGGAAAAGATCATATGAGAAGTAATTAAAATTCGTAGCTTAAAGAACACAATTTGTAATGTAAATAAAACTTAAAGAATCAAAATTGGTAGACATAAAGAACAAAATTAGTAATGTAAAAATGGTAAAACTTAAAGATCAAAATTCGTAGACTTAAATAACAAAATTCGTAACATCGGTAATTACATTGATACAAAGTTACACTAATGCCCTTATGGACAAATAATATATATTAAGATTTAAAAAATCCGAAAAATAAGGGTAGTTGGATCAAAAATTGAATGGTTGTGATTACTTTTCATTTCTCACCAAATTTGTTACTTCTCATGGGATCTCAACCCATAGTTGGCATCCCTATTATATAGATGTACATGCAAATATTGAAACTAACTGCTAAAGACATAATACAACAAAATGCCAACAATAGAATAAAACAACCTACTAAAGACGTCATATAAAAACCTTGCGATAGACATCATAAAATAATAAATTAATATATGGGTGCGGTTCAGGTACAAACCAAATTATAAATAAAAACTACAAACCGATTATAAAGCCGACACGTGTCCCAGTTTAGTCGAAATTCCGGAGAAAACACGGAGGGGTATAATAGTCATTCCACACTAATGGGTATAAAACCTAATTATGTTATTTTCAATTTAGTCCAAAAATTGTTAGTGTTCAGACTTAAATGGTATTATTCAGACTTAAAAAAGGTAGTGTTCAGACTTAAATGGTAGTGTTCAGACTTAAATGGTAGTGTTCAGACTTAAAAATACTTAATAATCAGACTTAAATGGTAGTGTTCAGACTTAAATGGTAATGTTCAGACTTAAAAATACTTAATAATCAGACTTAAATGGTAGTGTTCAGACTTAAAAAAGGTTGTGTTCAGACTTAAATGTACTAAATAGTCAGACTTAAATGGTAGTGTTCAGACTTAAATGGTAGTGTTCAGACTTAAATGGTAGTGTTCAGACTTAAAAATATTTAATAATCAGACTTAAATGATAGTGTTCAGACTTAAATGGTAATGTTCAGACTTAAAAATACTTAATAATCAGACTTAAATGGTAGTGTTCAGACTTAAAAAATGTTGTGTTCAGACTTAAATGTACTTAATAATCAGACTTAAATGGTAATGTTCAGACTTAAAAATACTTAATAATCAGACTTAAATGGTAGTGTTCAACTTAAATGGTAGTGTTCAGACTTAAATTGTAGTGTTCAGACTTAAATGGTAGTGTTCAGACTTAAAAATATTTAATAATCAGACTTAAATGGTAGTGTTCAGACTTAAATGTACTTAATAATCAGACTTAAATGGTAGTGTTCAGACTTAAATGGTAGTGTTCAGACTTAAATGGTAGTGTTCAGACTTAAAAATACTTAATAATCAGACTTAAATGGTAGTGTTCAGACTTAAATGGTAATGTTCAGACTTAAAAATACTTAATAATCAGACTTAAATGGTAGTGTTCAGACTTAAAAAAGGTTGTGTTCAGACTTAAATGTACTTAATAATCAGACTTAAATGGTAGTGTTCAGACTTAAATGGTAGTGTTCAGACTTAAATGGTAGTGTTCAGACTTAAAAATATTTAATAATCAGACTTAAATGGTAGTGTTCAGACTTAAATGGTAATGTTCAGACTTAAAAATACTTAATAATCAGACTTAAATGGTAGTGTTCAGACTTAAAAAATGTTGTGTTCAGACTTAAATGTACTTAATAATCAGACTTAAATGGTAATGTTCAGACTTAAAAATACTTAATAATCAGACTTAAATGGTAGTGTTCAACTTAAATGGTAGTGTTCAGACTTAAATGGTAGTGTTCAGACTTAAATGGTAGTGTTCAGACTTAAAAATATTTAATAATCAGACTTAAATGGTAGTGTTCAGACTTAAATGTACTTAATAATCAGACTTAAATGGTAGTGTTCAGACTTAAATGGTAGTGTTCAGACTTAAATGGTAGTGTTCAGACTTAAAAATATTTAATAATCAGACTTAAATGGTAGTGTTCAGACTTAAATGGTAGTGTTCAGACTTAAAAATACTTAATAATCAGACTTAAATGGTAGTGTTCAGACTTAAAAAAGGTTGTGTTCAGACTTAAATGTACTTAATAATCAGACTTAAATGGTAATGTTCAGACTTATAAATATTTAATAATCAGACTTAAATGGTAGTGTTCAGACTTAAAAAAGGTAGTGTTCAGACTTAAAAAAGGTAGTGTTCAGACTTAAATGGTAGTGTTCAGACTTAAAAATATTTAATAATCAGACTTAAATGGTAGTGTTCAGACTTAAAAAAGGTTGTGTTCAGACTTAAATGTACTTAATAATCAGACTTAAATGGTAGTGTTCAGACTTAAAAATACTTAATAATCAGACTTAAAAAAGTTAGTGTTCAGACTTAAATGGTAATGTTCAGACTTAAAAAAGGTAGTTTTCAGACTTAAAAAAGGTAGTGTTCAGACTTAAATGGTAGTGTTCAGACTTAAAAAGAAGCAATGATCAGACTCAAAATACTTAATGTTTAGACTTAAAAAATAGCAATGTTCAGACTAAAATACTTATTGTTTAGACTTAAAAAAGGTAATGTTCAGACTTAAAAAGAAGCAATGATCAGACTCAAAATACTTAATGTTCAGACTTAAAAAATAGCAATGTTCAGACTAAAAATACTTACCGTTCAGATTTAAAAATGGTTATGTTCAGACTTAAAGAGAAGCAATGATCAGACTTAAAAATACTTGATGTTCAGACTTAAAAATGGTAATGATCAGACTTAAAAAGAAGCAATGATAGATTTAAATATGGTAATGATCAGAATAAAAATAATCAATAATCAGACTTAAAGAATTAATGATCACACATAAATTTCTATTTATTTCAAACACCGACGGGCATTATGGTCTCTTTCACATATACGGTTAATTTTATTTCCAATTTAGTCGCTTATTTGAAATTCCGTCTGACTATTTCATTCAGTTTACACTTTAGGGTTTGTCGTTGTAAGAGATGGACGATTTAGCCAGCGTCGTTGCAGGTTCCATTCGGTTTTGATTAAAAAATATTTTGAATTCTGTTTTAGTTTCTGTATTTAGTGTATACGTTTCTGTATGTTTTTGATCTTAATATGCGCTTTCTTACATTGAAGTCGTCTTACAATGATTAAACTTGAAGTTGAAAAGTTTAATTTGATAATTTTCAGACTTAACATCCTTGATCAACAGTGTTATAGATTAGAAAGTTGGTAATTTTGTGTTAATGCATAAAAAATCATACTTGTTCGATAAAAAAAATTTCATACTTATATGTCTAATGTTATAATATTGTTCTCACATCTATACTAACATTATTCTTTATATGATAATATAGGGGGCATTAACAATGAGTCTGAGAATGAATGTGTTGATTCAGAATGTTCAAATAAATCTGTTTCTACACCTTCCTGTGTGCAGTTTTACACACCACCGTGTCCTGATGAGCGTAAGCCATTCATAGGGCGTTTGTTTGATACATTGAAGAAGGCGTTTAAATTCTATGACAAATATGCAGATATCTGTGGATTTACAATGCGCCATGGTACCAGGAAACTTCATAAAGATGGCAGTACAGTTCTTGTTCAACATATGTTGTGTCACTATGAGGGTCTTAACAAGAAACAAAAACCAAAAGATAGCCTCTTAAAGACAAAAAAAGAAACAAGAGGCAGAAAGAGTACTCGATGTGGTTGTTTAGCTAAAATGCGTGTCAGGCTTGTTGATGGTGGTAAATATGAGGTCTTTGTATTTGAAGAAAACCATAATCATCGATTGGCTACTGAATTGGGCAAGCAGTTTTTACGTAACAATAGACAATTGAGTCTTGAACATCAGCATTTAATTGTTGCTGGAGGAAATATAAATATAGGAGCAACAAAAGCTCATCGGATAGTATCAGAAATTTCTGGTGGGAGTTCAAATGTTGGTGCATTGGTAGTTGATTTCAAAAATTTTAAAAGGGATTTGAAAAGTTATATTGGTGGCAGAGATGCTCAGATGTTAGTGAACTATTTAACGGAGAAAAAGAATTCTGATGCTGGATTTTGTTTTGAGCATTATATTAATGAAGAAGGGGCTCTGTCTCGGTTATTCTTTGCTGACAAGATATCGATAAAGGACTGTAAAATTTTTGCTGATGTGGTTTCATTTGATGCAACATACCGAATGAACAAGTAAGAATTTTAAATCAGAAATCATTGAATATTTTTGTGTAAATATCCTTCTTTTGCAGTAAAATTCTGAGTCATTTACATATTTAATATTCACTGCTTTTCAGGTATAATTTGATTTTTGTTCCTTTTACTGGAGTGGACAACCACCGTAGGTCTGTCACTTTGGCAGCAGGGCTTATATCAAATGAAAACATAGATTCTTACACATGGCTATTGACTTGCTTTAAGAATCTACTATCTGAACAGCCAAATATTATTATTACTGATCAAGACCCTGCAATGAAAGCTGCAGTTGCTCAAGTATTTGATAGAAGCTACCACAGATTTTGCATGTGGCATATTGCAGAAAAATTAAAAGCAAAGGTATTTAGTTTTGAATTATGAATGACAAAATTATTTACATATGATCTTTAAGTGTTAAAGTGTGATCATTATCTTTTTGCTTTCTGATTATTCTTTTTTTTTGGTGTGATCATTTAAGTCTATGAGTTTGATCATTATGGATTTTAAGTGTGATCATTAAGTGTTTAAGTATGATCATCTAGTTTTTAAGTCTGATCATTAAGTTTTTAAGTCTGATTATTTTTTTTATATTTTGAAGTCTGATCATTAATTTTAATTCAATTATGATCATTAACATTTTGAAGTCAAGATGTTATTTACAAATGGTCACTTAACTTGTTAATAAAACAGACTTTAGTTGCGAATTTAATAATTATTAGCTGTTTAATGACGTGCAGGTAGGTCCTTTGTGTAATGTAAATGAGTTTCTGAAAAGAATTGGTTCTGTAATTTGGGGACACCACAATGAACCATCTGATTTCGAAAATGGATGGAATAATGTCATTGAAGAATACAAGGTAGGGAACAACACATGGTTATCTGATATGTTTGACAAACGATCATCTTGGATTCCAGTTTATTCAAAACATGTGCTTATGGGCAATCTATTAAGAACAACCTCCCGATCTGAAAGTGAAAATTCATTCTTTGGAAGATATATTCATCATTACATGACTTTTATTGAGTTCTACCTTGGCTTTCGTACTGCTATGAAGGAACAAAGGAAAACTAGAATTCAGTTAGATTATGAAAATGATACAACATCTCTTCCTGTTCAATGTCCTCTTAAAATTGCTAGACACGCATCAGAAATATTTACGCACAGAATTTTTAAAGATATTGAAATTGAGATTGAGGCTGGAGTGTACAAATGTTCGATTGAAGAGGTATTGAAAGATGTAGACATAAGATTATATACAATAAAAGAGAGAGATCAGACAACAACAAGCTGCCAAGTAAGTTAAAGTTTAATTGACAATGTTTGTTCAGTCATATATTTGAAAAATGATTAAACACTAATTTCTCTTCTTATTTTTATGATAAAATTTCTTATAATCAGGTATCATTTGCAATCTCGACGAGTAATGCAGTTTGCAGTTGCAACAAGTTCCAGTCATACGGTATTATATGCAGGCATATATTTCATGTTTTGAACTCGAATGCGGTGGACAGAATTCCCCAATGTCTTATCATGAAAAGATGGTGCAAGGAAGCATCAAATTTAATTGAAAAAGATACATCTATCAATTCTCCTTCTATTATGAATCAATCACCTTTAGTATCAGAGATTTGGCATGAATTCCGATCAATTGTTCAGCTTGTAAAAGATGATGAGGGAAAAATGAAGATTTTATTGGAAAGTGTGAAGAATCTACGTGGAATGTTTCACTCAGATGAAATAACAGACAAGTCAAAATCTAGATCAGATTTTTTCACTTCTGTTATTGGCATTCCACGACCAACTGAAGTAAATATACAAGTACCCAATGTTGCAAAGAACAAAGGACGAGCAAAAAGGTTAAAAACCACAAGGGAAATATGCATAGAAGAATCAAAGAAGAAAAGGTTATGCACAAACTGTGGTATGAAAGCTTTTCATAATAAGCGAACCTGTCCATCAAAAGCAGTTGACCAAGAAGAACAGCCATGTCAAGAAGATGAGATAGTGCAATCAAATTTTCAAGAAGAAGGTCCAATCAAATTTTCATAATTTCTCTGTTTTTTTATATATGAAAATTGTTTGCTGAATAATTCATTTTAATCTATATCACTCAAAAAAAATATTCAAATTTTTTTTTGTACTTAAAATAGATTAGACAAAAAATACTTATTGTTCAGACTTGAAAATGGTAATGTTCAGACTTAAAAAGAAGCAATGTTCAGACTAAAAATACTTATTGTTCAGACTTGAAAATGGTAATGTTCAGACTTAAAAAGAAGCAATGTTCAGACTAAAAATACTTATTGTTCAGACTTAAAAATGGAAATGTTCAGACTTAAAAAGAAGCAATGTGCAGACTAAAAATACTTATTGTTCAGACTTAAAAAATGATAATGTTCAGACTTAAAAAGAAGCAATGATCAGACTAAAAAATACTTATTGTTCAGACTTAAAAAATGGTAATGTTCAGACTTAAAAAGAAGCAATGATCAGACTAATAATACTTATTGTTCAGACTTAAAAATGGTAATGTTCAGACTTAAAGAGACAAATATCAAACTTGAGAAAAATAAGTGCTCATAATTAAAAACAAATAATGAATAAAACTTTAAGAGACAATAATCCAATTAATAAGTGATTTGGTCAGGGTTATAACATAGTGTTTCATACAATTTAAATTTCAAAAATATCAGTCTCCTCAATTGTCTACTCGTCATGCTCCTCTTCTTTCTTCACAATCACATGATGATGAAGAGCTTCAACTACTTTCGGTTTCAATGGATTGGAATCAGCAAGCAACATTTTGTGTAAGTATCTTTTCCTGAGTCTTCTTATTTGATCTTTTTGCTGTAAAAAAATTAATTTGGTTAATCAAAATTTAATTGAACAGTAATTTAGTATTTGAAAATGTATCTTTGAATTCAGGATTACCTTTTCAGATTCAGGAGCAAATCCACTATACCAATTCCCAACTGCTTCCCCATAATAAGTCTCCAAATGGCGCATTGCAAAAACTCCACAATCATTTTCATTAGAAAATGTTCTCCATGACATTTCTAACAGATTCTTTGGTGTATCTACCGATATCCAAGATACATCGGGATGCTTAATCTTAAGAAGATAAGTTTTGAAAAGTTTTATCTGAAAATGGTTATATCCTCAGACTTATAAAAATTATCACACTTATAGCTAAAATGAATAATGATCAACTTTAATTGATAATGATCAGACTTAAATTAATAATGATCAGAATTAAATAGATAAGATAATGATGAGACTTAAATTCATAATGATTAGACTTATCCGACTTAAATTATATAGAACAAAGTAAAACGAAACATACCAGGCTTGGAAGACTTTCTCCATATTTTTTTTCAATGGATTCTTCTCCTCCACAGAAATTGTCTAAT
Organism: Rhodiola kirilowii; assembly: GCA_033675215.1. Taxonomy (NCBI): domain Eukaryota; kingdom Viridiplantae; phylum Streptophyta; class Magnoliopsida; order Saxifragales; family Crassulaceae; genus Rhodiola; species Rhodiola kirilowii. Next base: position 2,850,458 of record CM066193.1, on the reverse strand, counting down.
ATATCTATGGTCCTTCCAGAGAAATTGAAACAGACAACAAAGTAGTGTAACAAATGACAGATGGGAAAGAAAACCTGATAAGAACAGAATAATTGTTAAAAAAAAATAAAAGGTTGCTGATGATCTTTTTACATAATAGGAGATTAGTTTACCAGTTTAGCTTTCTTAATATCTAATTTAGGAAACGTTTCTTCTGTAAATTTCAGAATGCGTTGGAAATCCTTATATCTAGGTCGCCGATGATCTTCATGAAGAGAATAAAGCTAAAAAGAAAAGATAAAAATTAGGAAACTGCTAAGACCTAATGAAAAATAAAAGCAATATACTTACGGTTTCACTGATAAGGCAGAAATAACGCCCTATAGATGGTGGATGACTACTTTGTATTTCCATTTCATTCAAAATAACTATCCAGGAATTAAGAGCATTCTCGCTTATAAAGTGATTGTATTCCAATGACTGAAAGTCAGATCTTAGTGAAAACAGCCCACTTGAAGCGAAGATCACCTCATCTTCACTGTGTAAAAACAGAAAATCATAACATATATGGTAAAAAGATTGTCTACAAAAATAAGATAAGTTATTCATGTAAAAAAAAAGACTTACGAATCAGATATGACGGTTGTCACCCAATCATATATTCTAATTTCTTCTTCAGAGAAGTCATCATCAATAGGAATTATTCTATTGTTGTATTAAGATTCTGTAGCAACTAAAGGCTTCTTTAATCGTTCAAGTATCTTGTGTGTTGTAGCTGCTTTCCCCTGAACTTCAGCTGATGTAGTTTTACTCAACTCATACATGGATTCAATTTTGGTAACCTCCGCCAAAATTGCTTCAAGCTCATTTTCCATGCTATCTCCAAGTGTACTATAGTCGGTCCTTTCAAAACCTTCCTCAACAGGTTGTGTAGCTTGTTTTTTTGATAAAGGAGAATTTATAACATCTCCTAAACTTAAATGGAAAAGGTCTTGTTCTGAAAAATCATCTAATGACCTTTTCCTGTTGAGCGACTCTGGTAAGTCGTCATTCATTACAGACTTGATTCTCCCATATAAAGTATTCACTTCATCGTAAAAATGTACATTATTTTTCAGAATAATGTACAAATTTTTAAACTCGTGTACTTTTTGTTCAAGCTTTCCATATAAACTCCTAAAAACTGCCATCACATCCTAAAAAAAATAGAAACAAATTTATCAGTCTTTAACCGCATTGCTCAGAAGTAAAATCAATATTGTTCAGACTGGGCAGAAATAATTATTCAGGGTACCTCACTGGAGATTTGATCAGTTGTTACTTCTGCTTCTTTGTCTAATGTCTTGTCTTTTGGAGTTTCAATTTGTCTTTGCATTGCCTATATAAAAAGATAACAATTAATCACCAAATTAAGGTATAAATAAAGCTGAGTAAAATAAAATTTGTATAGATATTTGGTGATAGTTATGTTTTATTACCTCTGTCAGGGATGTCTTCTCTGATTCTGGTACCTGTGTATTTTTTTGCAAGGAGTGTTTTCTTTGCTGTATAACCTTCACAAATGACAAAGAGGGGACAACCTGAAGTCCCTTGTACAAACTATTGTATTCAGGTACAACACCAAATTCTTCGCTATCTTCTATAACCTCATCACGATCAAGAGGTTCTGTTGCTTCAGTATCACCACTCTCACCTTCTACTATTTCGGTTCCTCCACTCTCACCTTCTACTATTTCGGTTCCTCAAGTCTCCCCTTTTGCTAATTCAGTATCACCAATCTCACCTTCTACTATTTCGGTTCCTCCAATCTCACCTTCTACTATTTCAGTATGTGTATTACTTTCCCCGTCAGATGTCAGGTCAATGATTTGTTGTTGGTGGCCTTCATATTAGCAATATAATAGAGATTAAAAATGATTCCCAAAAAAACTACTGTATATAGAAAAACCCTAAACCCTATAAAAAGAGTACCAGACGCCGAAATGGAATCAGATGCTTCGATCTTCATGTTGATCGAAACCCTAACTTGCGGTTGTCCTACTGCGAATTGGAATGATGATAGAAGGAGACGTTCGTTAACCAAATAGATTAAGATCTTTTTTTTATTTAAGGGACATTTGAAATAAAAAAAATTTTCAATTCCGTACGAGTATTAGATATCGGATCAAATAGGCAATATTCAGACTTAATAATGGAAATGTTCAGACTTAAAAAGAAGCAATGTGTAGACTAAAAATACTTATTGTTCAGACTTAAAAATGGTAATGTTCAGACTTAAAACTAGCCAATGATCAGACTAAAAATACTTATTGTTCAGAATTAAAAAAGGTAATGTTCAGACTTAAAAAGAAGCAATGATCAAACTTAAAAATGGTATTGTTCAGACTTAAAAAATGGTAATGTTCAGACTTAAAAAGAAGCAATGATCAGACTAAAAATACTTATTGTTCAGACTTAAAAAAGGTAATGTTCAGACTTAAAAAGAAGCAATGATCAAACTTAAAAATGGTATTGTTCAGACTTAAAAATGGTAATGTTCAGACTTCAAAAGAAGCAAAAGATCAGACAAAAAATACTTATTGTTCAGACTTAAAAATGGTAATGTTCAGACTTAAAAAGAAGCAATTATCAGACTAAAAAATACTTAATGTTCAGACTTAAAAAAGAAGCAATAATCACACTAAAAAATACTTATTGTTCAGACTTTAAAAGAAGCAATGATCAGACTAAAAAATACTTATTGTTCAGATTTAAAAATGGTTATGTTCACACTTAAAGAGAAGCAATGATCAGACTTAAAAATACTTAATGTTCAGACTTAAAAATGGTAATGTTCAGACTTAAAAAGAAGCAATGATCAGACTAAAAATACTTAATGTTCAGACTTAAAAAGAAGCAATGATCACACTAAAAAATACTTATTGTTCAGACTTAAAAATGGTAATGTTCAGACTTAAAAAGAAGCAATGATCAGACTAAAAATTCTTATTGTTCAGACTTAAAAATAGTAATGTTCGGACTTAAAAAGAAGCAATGATCAGACTAAAAATACTTAATGTTCAGACTTAAAAAGAAGCAATGTTCACACTAAAAAGTACTTATTGTTCAGACTTAAAAATGGTAATGTTCAGACTTAAAAAGAAGCAATGATCAGACTAAAAAATACTTATTGTTCAGACTTAAAAATGGTAATGTTCAGACTTAAAATACTTATTGTTGCAAAAATAAGACGAGTTGAGCTCATGGGCATCGGGCATATAAATACATTAAAATGTTATTTGATATATCAAAATGTTCAAAGATATATCAAAATACATTCATAAAATACATCAAAATGTAGCACACATACACATTCATAAAATACATCAAAATGTAGCATAAAATTACATCAAAGAACGTTGTGTTCTTTTTCTTTTTAAGTTGAACTCTTTTCCTTCAGACTCTTGCTGTTGGATAACTATGGGAAGTCATCATTAAAAAGTGATTTCATTGTGCCATATATATTATCCACATCAACTTGAAACTCTGTCCTTTTTAGCATTGCATAGAACCTTTTAAACTGACATATGTCCTTTTCAAGACCTTCAGATAAGCCCATAAAAATTGCCATCATCTTCTAAAAATATACATAAAATTTAATGATTAAAAAAGTATACTTGGATGATAATTAATGTGAAGAAAAGTTTCAAATAATAAAAATATTGGAAGAGAAATAATCAAAATGTTCAGCCCTACCTCACTTGACATTTGATCCCTTATATCTTCAACATTTTCACTTGGAGTTTCAAAGAGTCGATCCAACAGCTTCAGCTTACCAAACTTATTATTGTAGATATCTGATTTTTGATGAGATATCAAGTACTCGTTGGTCATGTAGCTGATGACTGGCCATTTTCTTGTCTTATAACTTTCACTGTTGAATAGTCTATCAGCATACAACATCTGCAAAATAAAAAGAAATAAAATAAATATAGTAATTCATAATTCATATATAAGCTAAATGATCAGAGATAAAATTAAAAATGTTCGCACATGATATTAGTTTGTTCACATATAATTTTAAATTTTCAATCATGAATAACAAATTTAAACAAAATGTTGCAGGAAATTAAAAAAATGCATAAATAAAATTTTAAAAAAAGAACATACAGCGAGGAAGAGGATTGGTCCCTTGTAATTTTTCATCTTGTTTTTCATCCATTCAATCTTTGATACCTTAAGTAGTTCAACAATGAACTTACACCAATTAAAGCGTGGTACCTCATCCTCAGAGTCTATACTGTTTATAATGTTTGAATTACACCATGTATTTTTACTTGGTGATATCAGAATGGAGTAAAACAGTACTAGAAAGTCCAGCTTGAACCAACTGTCAACAACTTGCACTTCTTTCAACCTCTGAGCAATATCTGTATTTTTTGGATATAATCCTTTGGTGGTTATACCATATTGTTGAAGCCATCTCTTCTTTAACGCCTTGTTGCTTTTTCCCTCTATTATGAGTGTCTCGCCGCTTAAATCAAATCCGAAAACATTTCTCACATCAACTTCATCAATTCCCATTGTCTCCCAGTTAACCTTTAAACTGCATTCGTTTGCGTCAAAACATTCAAGAACTTTCAATGAAAGTTTTGTTGGTAACTTGTCAATCTTTAATTCCAAAATGTGTTCTAGACCCATTGAGGAAACAGCAACTTTTTGAACTTCGCTTAAGCCATCAATTACATCCTTCAGAATTTGTGGAGTTCCTCTAACTTGGATTTCAGAAGTTGATTTTCGACGTCGTATAGGCTTAGCAAATCCTAAATAGGGAACAATTTCAAATCTTTTGTTGGAATCATTGTATTGATTAAAATGGTCACTTCCTTCGCTATGTTGTTCAGCAACATAACTGCTCTCTCCTTCAGTATCACTACTTACTCCATCCTTTGGTGTCAGTGATCTTTGACTTAAACTTTCTGAACTGAAATCAGCAGGACCAGTCATTACTTTTTTTCCTTTAGAAATGTCCTTCATCCGTTTTGAGTATACTTCATTTGGTGGTGTGCAGCTTATAACATCATCATCATCAGAGGTAAGATCGATTATTTCCCATTGTGCAAACAGAAGTAGATGCTTCCAACGAGACTGTATTTCCAAATTTAACAACTGAGGAAGGCAATCAAAAACTGAAGCACCAAGGTCTGATCATTGAATCTTTAAGTCTCCTTATTATTTAAATCTGAACATTAAGTCTGTTTTAATATTAAGTCTAAAGATTAAGTCTGAACATTGTCTATTTAAGTCCGAACATTAAGTCTGTTTTAATATTAAGTCTAAAGATTAAGTCTGAACATTAAGTCTGAACATTGTGTTTTAAGTCTGAACATTAAGTCTGTTTTAATAATAAGTCTGAACATTAAGTCTATTTTAATATTTAGTCTGTTTTAACATTAAGTCTGAACATTAAGTCTGTTTTAACATTAAGTCTGAACATTAAATATTGTTATCTCTACTGGTCTGACTGCTATCCCTTCTCATTTTCCCATTGTGCAAACAGAAGTAGATGCTTCCAACGAGAGTGTATTTCCAAATTTAACAAATGAGGAAGGCAATCAAAAACTGAAGCACCAAGGTCTGATCATTGAATCTTTAAGTCTCCTTATTATTTAAATCTGAACATTAAGTCTGTTTTAATATTAAGTCTAAAGATTAAGTCTAAACATTAAGTCTGAACATTAAGTCTATTTAAGTCTGAACATTGTCTATTTAAGTCTGAACATTAAGTCTATTTTAATATTTAGTCTGTTTTAACATTAAATCTGAACATTAAGTCTGAACATCATCATTTTTAATTGTGATTTTAATATGAACATTATGATTTTAATTCTGTATTAAGTCTGAATATTATAAGTTACATCTGAGCATTATGTTTTTGTATACGAATAATTTTTGATTAGTTCTGAAAATTATCTTTTAAGTGTGAATTCCACATCACTGTTTGAACATTAAGTCTGAACATTGTCTATTTAAGTGTGAATTCCACATCACTGTTTGAACATTAAGTCTGAACATTGTCAATTTAAGTCTGAACATTAAGTCTATTTTAATATTTAGTCTGTTTTAACATTAAGTCTGAACATTAAGTCTGTTTTAACATTAAGTCTGAACATTAAATATTGTTATCTCTACTAGTCTGACTGCTATCCCTTCTCATTTTCCCATTGTGCAAACAGAAGTAGATGCTTCCAACGAGACTGTATTTCCAAATTTAACAACTGAGGAAGGCAATCAAAAACTGAAGCACCAAGGTCTGATCATTGAATCTTTAAGTCTCCTTATTATTTAAATCTGAACATTAAGTCTGTTTTAATATTAAGTCTAAAGATTAAGTCTGAACATTGTCTTTTAAGTCTGAACATTAAGTCTGTTTTAATATTAAGTCTGAACATTAAGTCTGAACATTGTCTATTTAAGTCTGAACATTAAGTCTGTTTTAATATTAAGTCTGTTTTTACATTTAGTCTGAACATTGTCTATTTAAGTCTGAACATTAAGTCTGTTTTAATATTAAGTCTAAAGATTAAGTCTGAACATTAAGTCTGAACATTGTGTTTTAAGTCTGAACATTAAGTCTGTTTTAATAATAAGTCTGAACATTGTCTATTTAAGGCTGAACATTAAGTCTATTTTAATATTTAGTATGTTTTAACATTAAGTCTGAATATTAAGTCTGAACATCATCATTTTTAATTGTGATTTTAATATGAACATTATGATTTTAATTCTGTTTTAAGTCTGAATATTATAAGTTACATCTCAGCATTAAGTTTTTGAATACGAATAATTCTTGATTAGTTCTGAAAATTATCTTTTAAGTATGAATTCCACATCACTGTCTGAACATTGTCTATTTTAATATTTAGTCTGTTTTAACATTAAGTCTGCACATTAAATATTGTTATCTCTACTGGTCTGACTGCTATCCCTTCTCATTTTCCCATTGTGCAAACAGAAGTAGATGCTTCCAACGAGAGTGTATTTCCAAATTTAACAAATGAAGAAGGCAATCAAAAACTGAAGCACCAAGGTCTGATCATTAACTCTTTATGTCTGCTTATTATTTTATTTGAAATCTGAAATATGATTTTATTTTAAGTATTATCATTAATATTTTAAATCTGATCACTACAGAGGCTCCCGAAGATACTATCATACTAAATAAAAGATTAAGGCTTCCAAGTCCTTTTGTGAAATCTCCATACCAAATCAGATCAACTCTTATGACTACCAAATTATCAAATTTTGAAAAAAAAGCATGGCAGTGGATATTTGACCCAAAAGTGTTAGATAAAGAGTAAGTCTGAACATTTATGCTTTCAAGTTCTTTTTTATGTCCTAATATTATTATTAGAAATTTTATTTTATATGTGTATAATATTTGAGTAAGTCTGAATTTTCTTTGATGTTTTTTTTTTCTGCTTGCAGAGATTATGATTTCGTGTTTAAAGATACAAACGAAACTAATAAACTATCCAAGGCTGACTTTCGTACACTTAATTTTTTCAAGTATATTGAAAGCAATATAATCGACTGTTGGGTAAGTATTTTGAACATACGTGAAATGTACAAGAGTTCATCAACTGTCCAGCGGTTTTTCATCCCTATTAGAACAACTGTAAGTGCAGTCTCTATAGTCTTTTTATTTTATATCTTTGACATAAACTAATTAGGTTCATTTTTTTGGTGGCAGAGTTTTTGTCTCTTCGACACCCATATCAACAAGGAAAGAAGCTACAAGTTTTTCAAAGAAGGAGTTGAATATATAATAAAAAAGTTTGATAAGATGTTTTTTACATCAAAGCTGGTAAAACTAATACTATATGTTATATCAAATATTTGGTGGAACATTTTTGTATATTATTAAATGAGTCTTTTTCTTTTTTAGATTTTCTTCTCGCTCTGGCACTCCAGGCATTTCTTCTGTGTATGTTTCAATTTTCTTACAAAGAAGATTGATATATTAGACAACTCAGCAAGTACTTCAAGTATCAAAGATAAATATGGAGTAATTGTGCCAAACTTGGTATGTGTTATTTTAACTCTGCAATATACTGTTTGTATGTGTAGAATTTTTATTTATGAACAATTCTTCTTACTTGTCTGAATAATTTTCCAGAAAACAAATGTCGTGTCCTTTCTTGAAGAGGTGAAATTTAAGGACAGTAGTTGGATTGCTGATACAGAACCTATTCGTATTGAAATGAAATGGCGTACGAAATACAACGGCGATGATTGTGGTATATTCTCCATGAGACACATGGAGACTTATTTTGGGTACCATGAAGAATGGGAGTCCGGTTTTGTTTCTGAAAGTGAAGAGGTAATCCAATCTAAAATTTCAAATCTCCAAAAATAGTTAGTATGTTAAAATTCTTTATTAATGCAAATTTTTTTTTCAGCAAAGAGTTCAGTTGAGAAAGTTGCGAGTCAGATATAACTTTCAAATTCTTACGGATGAAAGTAACACTTTCAAAGATGAAATACTGAGAGAAATTGTTACTTTTATACCATCAATTCCAGAGCCAAATATTTATCAGGAAAAACCAGAAGTTGAAGACATTACAGAGGAAAATCAGGATGAAGCAGATGCAGCGAAGAAAAAACAGAACAAACGGGAAATTAAAGAGCAAAAGAAAATTAAAGCAAATGAAGAAAAGAAAAATGAGACCAAACGGAAAAGAGGTAGACCTAAGAAAAATGTGTAGAGAATATTGTGCTTTTATCAAATGCTTTAGTTTGATCTTTGTTTCAAATACTATCATTATTATTTGTAAATCTGATCATTGATCTGTAAATATGATTATTTGTAAATCTGAACATTGTTATTTAATTCGGATCGTTTATCGTTAATGGTAGTGTTCAGACTTAAAATACTAATGTTCAGTCTTAAAAATACTTAATAATCAGACTTAAAATGGTAGTGTTCAGACTTAAATGGTAGTGTTCAGACTTAAAATACTAAATGTTCAGACTTAAAAATACTTAATAATCAGACATAAATGGTAGTGTTCAGACTTAAATGATAGTGTTCAGACAATGTTTTAAGTCTCATTATTATATTTTAAGTCTGAACAATGTTTTTTCAAGTATTGTCATTACTGGTTTAAGTCTGAACATTGTTGTTTTAAGTCTGAACATTGTGATTTAAGTCTGATCGTTAATGGTTTAAGTCTCATTATTATTTTTAAGTCTGAACAATGTATTTTTAAGTCTGAACAATGTTTTTTCAAGTATTGTCATTACTGGTTTAAGTCTGAACATTGTTTTTTAAGTCTGAACATTGTTATTTAAGTCTGATCGTTAATGGTTTAAGTCTCATTATTATTTTTTAAGTCTGAACAATGTTTTTTCAAGTATTGTCATTACTGGTTTAAGTCTGAACATTGTTTTTTTAAGTCTGAACATTGTTATTTAAGTCTGATCGTTAATGGGTTAACTCTCATTATTATTTTTAAGTCTGAACATTGTTTTTTCAAGTATTGTCATTACTGGTTTAAGTCTGAACACTGTTTTTTTTAAGTCTGAACAATGTTTTTTAAGTCTGATTGTTAATGGGTTAACTCTCATTATTATTTTTTTAAGTCTGAACAATGTTTTTTTAAGTCTGAACAATGTTTTTTCAAGTATTGTTATTACTGGGTTAAGTCTGAACAATGTTTTTTTAAGTCTGAACATTACTGTAGCAAATTTTGGACATTTATACCCCTCCTATTGTTTATATATTTTTTAATAAGTCCACATGTATTTTTTTTATTTACAAAAAGAACCCCGACGGGATGAAATCTCGGCTGAATTTTGATTGGTTAATTTTGACACGTGTCGAATTTTTTATGGGTTTGTAGTTTTTATTTATAAGATTGGTTTGTATTTGATCCAAACCCCCTTTGGGTTTGAATGTGTAGAGAATATTGTGCTTTTATCAAATACTTTAGTTTGATCTCTGTTTCAAATACTATCATTATTATTTGTAAATCTGATCATTGATTTGTAAATCTGAACATTGTTTTAATATTAAGTCTAAAGATTAAGTCTGAACATTAAGTCTGAACATTGTCTTTTAAGTCTGAACATTAAGTCTGTTTTAATATTAAGTCTGAACATCAAGTCTGAACATTGTCTATTAAGTCTGAACATTATGTTTGTTTTAATATTAAGTCTGTTTTTACATTAAGTCTGAACATTGTCTATTTAAGTCCTGAACATTATGTCTGTTTTAATATTAAGTCTAAAGATTAAGTCTGTACATTAAGTCTGAACATTGTGTGTTAAGTCTGAACATTAAGTCTTTATTAATAATAAGTCTGAACATTGTCTATTTAAGTCTGAACATTAAGTCTATTTTAATATTTAGTCTGTTTTGACATTAAGTCTGAACATCATCATTTTTAATTGTGATTTTAATATGAACATTATGATTTTCATTCTGTTTTAAGTCTGAATATTATAAGTTACATCTGAGCATTATGTTTTTTAATACGAATAATTCATGATTAGTTCTGAAAATTATCTTTTAAGTGTGAATTCCACATAACTGTTTGTTATTGTGCTTTCTAAACATTTTAAATTTAATAGGAAACGATTGAAAGATTACGCATCATTGCTGCAAAAATTATTGAAGATATGGCTAAATATCATCAACTGTCCGGAAGTTTGAAAAATAATCCTGAATATAAGAGTGAGGTTCAGTGTATTGACAGAAGTATTATCATAGCGGCTGCGAATAAGCAATGTAATGATGTGGATCAACAAGCTGATGCTTCTAAAGATGATGTTAATGATGTGGATCAAGAATCTTATGCTTCTCAAGATGATGATGATAAACAAGCTAAATCTTCCCAACAAGATGATGATGATGATTTTCAAGATAAAAGTATGTTTTCAATGTCTCCTGAATCTAGATCAACACATCCAGGGCATCTAAATGAAAATTCATCAACACAGTTACTATTTTCTAAAATCATCATGTTTAGTCTTATCAATATAATCTTATTCAATACAGTTACTCTTCAAGATCCTATTATTGCTGATCATGTTCAAAATCTGGGTCAAGATAAGGCAAATGACATTGCTATTGTGCCTATTGTACAACCAGAGCAACATAACAAACTAGTTAATGTTGATGATGTGGATCAACATGCTGATGCTTCTCAAGATAATGTTATTGATGTGGATCAAGATGATGATGATCAACAAGCTAAAGATTCCCAACAAGATGATGCTGATGATTTTCAAGATAAAAGTATGTTTTCAATGTCTCCTGAATCTAGATCAACACATCCAAGGCATCTAAATGATAATAGGATAATCGTACATTTTATTTAAGTCTGAACATTATCATTTTAAGTCTGAATATTATCATTTTAAGTCTAATCATTTGTCATTTTAACTCTGTTCATTCGTTTTCTATTCAGTTTGATCAATTTTAATTCTGATAACTATTCTATTAAATACAGATTCTTCTCAAGATGTTAGAACACATCCAAATATTCAAAAACTTGGTCAAAATGAGGCAAAAGAAACTTTTACAGGTGATTATTTGTTTTTTTAAATATGATAATTGTACATTTTATTTAAGTCTTAACATTATCATTTTAAGTATAATCATTTGTCATTTTTACTCTGATCATTTGTCATTTTTACTCTGATTATTTTCATTTTAATTCTGATAATTTTAATTCTGATAACTATTCTGTTCAATACAGATTCTTACCAAGATGTTAGTACACATCCAAATATTCAAAAAGTAGCAGAAGACATCTGTGAAATGAAAAGTCTGTTTACATTATCTCCAGATTTTAGATCAACACCTCCAGCATTCACATCCTCTTTAAATGAAATATCTCAGGATGTTGATCATTTTGATAATACAGTTCAACCTTCAGATTTACCAGATTCGTATGTGTTGCCTAATTTGCCAATTTTACAACCGGTTGCATATCCTTTTGTTCTCCTGCACACTATCAAAGATCGTCTTATTAATTCGACAAAAGATGGTACGATTTTTCTTTGTTAGAGTTTATTATGTATAGTTTGATTTTATGTGTGCAATTCTAAAAGCATCAAAAATATTGTTATCTCTGCTGGTCTGACTGCTATCCCTTCTCATTGTCCCATTGTGCAAACAGAAGTAGATGCTTCCAACGAGAGTGTATTTCCAAATTTAACAACTGAGGAAGGCAATCAAAAACTGAAGCACCAAGGTCTGATCATTGAATCTTTAAGTCTCCTTATTATTTAAATCTGAACATTAAGTCTGTTTTAATATTAAGTCTAAAGATTAAGTCTGAACATTGTCTTTTAAGTCTGAACATTAAGTCTGTTTTAATATTAAGTCTGAACATTATGTCTGTTTTAATATTAAGTCTGTTTTTACATTAAGTCTGAAGATTGTCTATTTAACTCTAAACATTAAGTCTGAACATTAAGTCTAAAGATTAAGTCTGAACATTAAGTCTGTTTTAATAATAAGTCTGAACATTGTCTATTTAAGTCTGAACATTAAGTCTATTTTAATATTTAGTCTGTTTTAACATTAAATCTGAACATTAAGTCTGAACATCATCATTTTTAATTGTGATTTTAATATGAACATTATGATTTTAATTCTGTATTAAGTCTGAATATTATAAGTTACATCTGAGCATTATGTTTTTCTATACGAATAATTTTTGATTAGTTCTGAAAATTATCTTTTAAGTGTGAATTCCACATCACTGTTTGAACATTAAGTCTGAACATTGTCTATTTAAGTGTGAATTTCACATCACTGTTTGAACATTAAGTCTGAACATTGTCAATTTAAGTCTGAACATAAAGTCTATTTTAATATTTAGTCTATTTTAACATTAAGTCTGAACATTAAGTCTGTTTTAACATTAAGTCTGAACATTAAATATTGTTATCTCTACTAGTCTGACTGCTATCCCTTCTCATTTTCCCATTGTGCAAACAGAAGTAGATGCTTCCAACGAGACTGTATTTCCAAATTTAACAACTGAGGAAGGCAATCAAAAACTGAAGCACCAAGGTCTGATCATTGAATCTTTAAGTCTCCTTATTATTTAAATCTGAACATTAAGTCTGTTTTAATATTAAGTCTAAAGATTAAGTCTGAACATTGTCTATTTAAGTCCGAACATTAAGTCTGTTTTAATATTAAGTCTAAAGATTAAGTCTGAACATTAAGTCTGAACATTGTGTTTTAAGTCTGAACATTAAGTCTGTTTTAATAATAAGTCTGAACATTAAGTCTATTTTAATATTTAGTCTGTTTTAACATTAAGTCTGAACATTAAGTCTGTTTTAACATTAAGTCTGAACATTAAATATTGTTATCTCTACTGGTCTGACTGCTATCCCTTCTCATTTTCCCATTGTGCAAACAGAAGTAGATGCTTCCAACGAAAGTGTATTTCCAAATTTAACAAATGAGGAAGGCAATCAAAAACTGAAGCACCAAGGTCTGATCATTGAATCTTTAAGTCTCCTTATTATTTAAATCTGAACATTAAGTCTGTTTTAATATTAAGTCTAAAGATTAAGTCTAAACATTAAGTCTGAACATTAAGTCTATTTAAGTCTGAACATTGTCTATTTAAGTCTGAACATTAAGTCTATTTTAATATTTAGTCTGTTTTAACATTAAATCTGAACATTAAGTCTGAACATTATCATTTTTAATTGTGATTTTAATATGAACATTATGATTTTAATTCTGTATTAAGTCTGAATATTATAAGTTACATCTGAGCATTATGTTTTTGTATACGAATAATTTTTGATTAGTTCTGAAAATTATCTTTTAAGTGTGAATTCCACATCACTGTTTGAACATTAAGTCTGAACATTGTCTATTTAAGTGTGAATTCCACATCACTGTTTGAACATTAAGTCTGAACATTGTCAATTTAAGTCTGAACATTAAGTCTATTTTAATATTTAGTCTGTTTTAACATTAAGTCTGAACATTAAGTCTGTTTTAACATTAAGTCTGAACATTAAATATTGTTATCTCTACTAGTCTGACTGCTATCCCTTCTCATTTTCCCATTGTGCAAACAGAAGTAGATGCTTCCAACGAGACTGTATTTCCAAATTTAACAACTGAGGAAGGCAATCAAAAACTGAAGCACCAAGGTCTGATCATTGAATCTTTAAGTCTCCTTATTATTTAAATCTGAACATTAAGTCTGTTTTAATATTAAGTCTAAAGATTAAGTCTGAACATTGTCTTTTAAGTCTGAACATTAAGTCTGTTTTAATATTAAGTCTGAACATTAAGTCTGAACATTGTCTATTTAAGTCTGAACATTGTCTATTTAAGTCTGAACATTAAGTCTGTTTTAATATTAAGTCTGTTTTTACATTTAGTCTGAACATTGTCTATTTAAGTCTGAACATTAAGTCTGTTTTAATATTAAGTCTAAAGATTAAGTCTGAACATTAAGTCTGAACATTGTGTTTTAAGTCTGAACATTAAGTCTGTTTTAATAATAAGTCTGAACATTGTCTATTTAAGGCTGAACATTAAGTCTATTTTAATATTTAGTATGTTTTAACATTAAGTCTGAATATTAAGTCTGAACATCATCATTTTTAATTGTGATTTTAATATGAACATTATGATTTTAATTCTGTTTTAAGTCTGAATATTATAAGTTACATCTCAGCATTAAGTTTTTGAATACGAATAATTCTTGATTAGTTCTGAAAATTATCTTTTAAGTATGAATTCCACATCACTGTCTGAACATTGTCTATTTTAATATTTAGTCTGTTTTAACATTAAGTCTGCACATTAAATATTGTTATCTCTACTGGTCTGACTGCTATCCCTTCTCATTTTCCCATTGTGCAAACAGAAGTAGATGCTTCCAACGAGAGTGTATTTCCAAATTTAACAAATGAAGAAGGCAATCAAAAACTGAAGCACCAAGGTCTGATCATTAACTCTTTATGTCTGCTTATTATTTTATTTGAAATCTGAAATATGATTTTATTTTAAGTATTATCATTAATATTTTAAATCTGATCACTACAGAGGCTCCCGAAGATACTATCATACTAAATAAAAGATTAAGGCTTCCAAGTCCTTTTGTGAAATCTCCATACCAAATCAGATCAACTCTTATGACTACCAAATTATCAAATTTTGAAAAAAAAGCATGGCAGTGGATATTTGACCCAAAAGTGTTAGATAAAGAGTAAGTCTGAACATTTATGCTTTCAAGTTCTTTTTTATGTCCTAATATTATTATTAGAAATTTTATTTTATATGTGTATAATATTTGAGTAAGTCTGAATTTTCTTTGATGTTTTTTTTTTCTGCTTGCAGAGATTATGATTTCGTGTTTAAAGATACAAACGAAACTAATAAACTATCCAAGGCTGACTTTCGTACACTTAATTTTTTCAAGTATATTGAAAGCAATATAATCGACTGTTGGGTAAGTATTTTGAACATACGTGAAATGTACAAGAGTTCATCAACTGTCCAGCGGTTTTTCATCCCTATTAGAACAACTGTAAGTGCAGTCTCTATAGTCTTTTTATTTTATATCTTTGACATAAACTAATTAGGTTCATTTTTTTGGTGGCAGAGTTTTTGTCTCTTCGACACCCATATCAACAAGGAAAGAAGCTACAAGTTTTTCAAAGAAGGAGTTGAATATATAATAAAAAAGTTTGATAAGATGTTTTTTACATCAAAGCTGGTAAAACTAATACTATATGTTATATCAAATATTTGGTGGAACATTTTTGTATATTATTAAATGAGTCTTTTTCTTTTTTAGATTTTCTTCTCGCTCTGGCACTCCAGGCATTTCTTCTGTGTATGTTTCAATTTTCTTACAAAGAAGATTGATATATTAGACAACTCAGCAAGTACTTCAAGTATCAAAGATAAATATGGAGTAATTGTGCCAAACTTGGTATGTGTTATTTTAACTCTGCAATATACTGTTTGTATGTGTAGAATTTTTATTTATGAACAATTCTTCTTACTTGTCTGAATAATTTTCCAGAAAACAAATGTCGTGTCCTTTCTTGAAGAGGTGAAATTTAAGGACAGTAGTTGGATTGCTGATACAGAACCTATTCGTATTGAAATGAAATGGCGTACGAAATACAACGGCGATGATTGTGGTATATTCTCCATGAGACACATGGAGACTTATTTTGGGTACCATGAAGAATGGGAGTCAGGTTTTGTTTCTGAAAGTGAAGAGGTAATCCAATCTAAAATTTCAAATCTCCAAAAATAGTTAGTATGTTAAAATTCTTTATTAATGCAAATTTTTTTTTCAGCAAAGAGTTCAGTTGAGAAAGTTGCGAGTCAGATATAACTTTCAAATTCTTACGGATGAAAGTAACACTTTCAAAGATGAAATACTGAGAGAAATTGTTACTTTTATACCATCAATTCCAGAGCCAAATATTTATCAGGAAAAACCAGAAGTTGAAGACATTACAGAGGAAAATCAGGATGAAGCAGATGCAGCGAAGAAAAAACAGAACAAACGGGAAATTAAAGAGCAAAAGAAAATTAAAGCAAATGAAGAAAAGAAAAATGAGACCAAACGGAAAAGAGGTAGACCTAAGAAAAATGTGTAGAGAATATTGTGCTTTTATCAAATGCTTTAGTTTGATCTTTGTTTCAAATACTATCATTATTATTTGTAAATCTGATCATTGATCTGTAAATATGATTATTTGTAAATCTGAACATTGTTATTTAATTCGGATCGTTTATCGTTAATGGTAGTGTTCAGACTTAAAATACTAATGTTCAGTCTTAAAAATACTTAATAATCAGACTTAAAATGGTAGTGTTCAGACTTAAATGGTAGTGTTCAGACTTAAAATACTAAATGTTCAGACTTAAAAATACTTAATAATCAGACATAAATGGTAGTGTTCAGACTTAAATGATAGTGTTCAGACAATGTTTTAAGTCTCATTATTATATTTTAAGTCTGAACAATGTTTTTTCAAGTATTGTCATTACTGGTTTAAGTCTGAACATTGTTGTTTTAAGTCTGAACATTGTGATTTAAGTCTGATCGTTAATGGTTTAAGTCTCATTATTATTTTTAAGTCTGAACAATGTATTTTTAAGTCTGAACAATGTTTTTTCAAGTATTGTCATTACTGGTTTAAGTCTGAACATTGTTTTTTAAGTCTGAACATTGTTATTTAAGTCTGATCGTTAATGGTTTAAGTCTCATTATTATTTTTTAAGTCTGAACAATATTTTTTCAAGTATTGTCATTACTGGTTTAAGTCTGAACATTGTTTGTTTAAGTCTGAACATTGTTATTTAAGTCTGATCGTTAATGGGTTAACTCTCATTATTATTTTTAAGTCTGAACATTGTTTTTTCAAGTATTGTCATTACTGGTTTAAGTCTGAACACTGTTTTTTTTAAGTCTGAACAATGTTTTTTAAGTCTGATTGTTAATGGGTTAACTCTCATTATTATTTTTTTAAGTCTGAACAATGTTTTTTTAAGTCTGAACAATGTTTTTTCAAGTATTGTTATTACTGGGTTAAGTCTGAACAATGTTTTTTTAAGTCTGAACATTACTGTAGCAAATTTTGGACATTTATACCCCTCCTATTGTTTATATATTTTTTAATAAGTCCACATGTATTTTTTTTATTTACAAAAAGAACCCCGACGGGATGAAATCTCGGCTGAATTTTGATTGGTTAATTTTGACACGTGTCGAATTTTTTATGGGTTTGTAGTTTTTATTTATAAGATTGGTTTGTATTTGATCCAAACCCTTAATATATTTATAATATTTCCAATCACTACACCAGAATACATGCTACGGGGCGGTCTTTGAAATTTGTCGCCTTACTTTTGTCGCATACGATAGTATATAGGACAGATGATTTTACGTTTGTCTCGATAAATATTATGCGCCAATTTTTTTTGCGACACGAAAATTTTTGTCCCGTCATAAGGTTCTTGCGACTCCCATTAACGCGACACAGATCTTATGTCCCATAAACATTTAAATGCGACAATTGTTAAAGCGACTCGGTATTTATGTCTCATTGCCATGTTCATGCGACATACATTAAGCGACTACGTACCCAATGTAAGTCCCGTAATAATGAAAAACTGATGGCCACATCGACTCTTTGCCTTTACTTCATTAGTTTATGTTTGGAATTCAATACGCATCGAAGAGGTCGACCTACCATTTGCATCTTATGCGATATTTTTAGTGAAATATGTCGCATAAACGTAAAACACTGAATGCAAAGCAGAACCACCTAGTGCACCCTTGCAAATGGAATTTTCACGCACTTTCTCCAGAATATTATTTGGTAAAGGCCCCATCTATCGGTTATTGTGCTCCAGAGTCCAGACTGGTATTCTCTTTCATTTGTTGGTGAGATCTACATGTTTTGGAAGGTAAATCATCTCCTTATGTGTGGAAAATGTTCCCTTAATTTTGTCTTCAAACTTTTCAGACCCTGTTGATCAGTCGATATTTTGACTAGTTATTTGCTCCATACGATGAAGGATAACACTTGTTCTCCTGGCAAATTGTCATCATTTGATCCTTTTCTCCTAGTGTTTCAGATCAATCGACGCGATGAGCACTTTGGATTCCATTCGAAGCAAATCAATGCAAAAGAAGCGAAAATCGGGCAAATAGACTTATTCGATTTGTTTAGAGCGCCAAGACCACATTCGGTGTTGAAATCACACATGCCAATGTCATAGCTTGTTGGAAAGATAACTCAAGTGGCTACAACTTTATAGTTTGCACCAAGAGCAGATTTGAAGGTTAAAGCGGTCGAATATTCAATTGACGTCCAACACGCCGTGATGGCCGTGATGACGTGACCATCATGGTCTATCACGTGGCACCATTCTTTGCCGAGAGAAAGAAGAGTTCGTGATGGCCGTGAAGACTTTACCATCACGGTCTGTCACGGGCCACTATTCATTGTCGAGAGCAGCAAGAAGTCGTGATGACTTGGCCATCACGGGATTCACGGGCAGCGCAAAATTTTAGGAAATTAAAAGATATTTAAATAGGATTTCGACCCCTAATTAAGGGCACTTAATTTTGGAGAGTTTCTGACCTAACTTGGAATAGAAGACAGAGCAGAACATCGCGAGAGATCGATGACTCAACGAGCTACATCGTCAATACGGTTTTCTCATCCTTGATTTCTATTTCTACACTATTTTTGGTTAACTTACCATGAGTAATGAGTAGTCTTCTTTATTCAGGGATCCTACGGATCCCGTGCCTTGTACCCAACTCTTCATGTGATCAATTAAACGTTTGTTATTTATGCTATTCGAATATTCAATTTCATTGTGCTTAATTTTATCGTACTTGCAAGTTTTACATTGAATGGGATGTTTGCATGCTAGAACGTATTTAGGTTAATTACCAAAAGATGAATGGGTCCTAGGCATTAACCAGATTGTATGAAATTGATATTAGGTCATGATAGCTACACTGGTAGTACATGGATTAATAGGAAAGTTGAATTTATTATCTGAAAAACCATAGGCTTAAATAATCGAAATCGTTGATAATCCGTGGATGGGCGGCGTTCAACGATTGAGATTAATCTAGACAATGATCCATGGATGAGCGGCTTGTCTAGTGTTATTTAGGTTTATTTCTATATTCGATGGCATGAATAATTTACGCGATATAATTGCATGATTTGTGGGTTGGCACGGATGAAGTTTGATCCTGCGATTCTTTCTCTGATCCTAGGATCAAGCCAAAACCTTTTTATTTTCTGCATTTAATTTCTGCTATTTGCTTCACATTCAAAACCTCTCATTGTTTGGAATAGCTGAATAGGTCGCTTGTTAGCTAGTAATCACGCACGTTGTTCCTTGGATCGACCCTTGGCTTACCAAGGTTTATAAATTGTTTTTGACTATAGTTTGACCCCTAAAACTAATAACTTGACAACTATAAAGGGTTAAAAATACGCATTTCACTTGTACATATATGCAACCTAGCTCCTTGTTGCCTGTGAGAGCAGGGGCCACTTTTGCTAGATTAGAGATGATTTCTTGGCAGGGGGGGATATAGATAGCAGCAACAAATGTCTTTGGTTGAGGTATTTTGGTTAGAGAGGGGCCAAACAGGGGCCAAGTTACAGTTAAGGTGTGTTTGTGTGAGTAAATCAGTTTTTTCTAATTGGTCTTTGGCTTAATTATTTTTACCACATTTGCTAATTTATAGGGAAAGCATGCATAAGAGTTGGATGTATTTGTCGGACAAATGTGATCCACGATCTTAGAGTTTGTAAAGCAAAAAAAAAGCCTCGAACAACTACTCATCCGTGTCCATGTAGGCGTTGTCGGTTGAATCATAAGAAGTTGTCATTGGATGGAATCCAAACTCATTTGTTTCTAAATGGCATTATGCGAGAGTACACAACTTGGACCTCCCATAGAGAAGAACCGATTGAGCCTTCATCATCATTATACACACAACGCCGACAATATGTGATGGAAAAAAATAATAGGATGGTTGAAGAAGGCGATGCTTATTATTTCAATCCTACAATAGAAATTATCAACAATACTTTTCCTTTTCGAGATCCACATGGGGGCCTTGAAAATGATTCATTTGGAAAGGATACATATGATAAGTATCAAAGACTCCTAGCGGAAGCACAAGCTCCCATATACGTGGGGGGAGTGATCATACTATTTTGGACACCATTTTAAAGGCAATGAGAGTTAAGGTGTGTTTGTGTGATTAAATGTCTTTGGTTGAGGTATTTTGGTTAAACAGGGGCCAAGTTACAATTAAGGTGTGTTTGTGTGATTAAATCAGTTTTTTCTAATTGGTCTTTGGCTTAATTATTTTTACCACATTTGCTAATATATAGGGAAAGCATGCATAAGAGTTGGATGTATTTATCGGACAATGTGATCCGCAATTTTCTCAAGGGATTATGGCCTTCTTAGAGTTTGTGAAGCAAAAAAAGCCTCGAACAACTACTCATCCGTGTCCATGTAGGCGTTGTCGGTTGCACCATGAGAAGTTGTCATTGGATGGAATCCAAACTCATTTGTTTCTAAATGGCATGATGCAAGAGTATACAACTTGGACCTCCCATAGAGAAGAACCGATTAAGGCTTCATCATCATTATACACACAATGCCAACAATATGTGATGGAAAAAAAATAGTAGGATGGTTGAAGAAGGCGATGATTATTATTTCAATCCTACAATAGAAATTATCAACGATACTTTTCCTTTTCGAGATCCACATGAGGGCCTTGAAAATGATTCATTTGGAAAGGATACATATGATAAGTATCAAAGACTCCTAGCGGAAGCACAAGCTCCCATATACGTGGGGAGTGAGCATACTATTTTGGACACCATTTTAAAGGCAATGAGAGTTAAAGTCGATAATGGATGGTCCGATAAGAGCTTTAACGATCATTTAAAGATCACCAAAGACCTCTTACCTAGGGGAAACAATTATCCCGGTTCGTATCGTGATGTTAAAAGACTATTGAAGGATATGGGAATGGGATATGAAATCATTCACAATGTGAATATGGTTGTGTACTATACTATAAACAGTACAAGAACTTGGAACATTGTCCGGTGTGTGAGGAGCCATGGTACTTACATATCGATGGTGATAGCAAGATTTCCAAAAAGGTGGTATGGTACTTTCCCTTAACTCCGAGATTACAACGACTTAATATGTCACCGTATATTGCTAAGGATATGAGGTGGAACGGAGAAAGAAAAGTGGAGGAAGGTTTTATTAGACATCCTGCAGATAGTGAAGCATGGCAAGATTTTGACAAAAAATTCCTCGAGTTTTCAAAAGACATTAGAAATGTTCGACTTGGATGGTTTTAA
Organism: Rhodiola kirilowii; assembly: GCA_033675215.1. Lineage (NCBI taxonomy): Eukaryota > Viridiplantae > Streptophyta > Magnoliopsida > Saxifragales > Crassulaceae > Rhodiola > Rhodiola kirilowii. The sequence continues at coordinate 2,828,543 of CM066193.1, read as the reverse complement.
TCCCTTTGAAGTAGCTGCGCTTTTTTATAGCACTTGGCCAATTGTAGTGATGCCTTATAATTTGCCACCTTCTTTGTGCATGAAGAAAGTATTCAACATTCTTGCTATGTTGATTTCAGGTCCGAAATCTCCACGCAAGTGCTTGAATGTGTTCTTGCAACCTTTGATTGATGAATTAAATAACTTATGGGACATCGGAGTACTCACATATGATCGACATGATGGATCTTCATTCCACATGAAAGCTGCAGTACTTTGGACAATCAACGATTTCCCGGGTTTGGGAATGTTGGGAGGTATAAAGTATAAAGGATACAAAACTTGTCCTGTGTGTTTAGATGACATTGAAGCTCAACATTTAGCCAGCAAAATGTCCTATCAAGGCCACCACATATGACTTAATATAGAGCATACGTGGAGGTATGCAGCTTCTAAGCTCAATGGATAAGTGGAATTACGTGATGCCCCACTTCTTTAACTGGACAAGAGGTTTTGTCTTCTGTATTAAGTCATGAGTACCCCATACTTAGCTTGCATCCTGATTTTAAGCATAGAGGTGTGAAGGAGAAATTGTCTTGGACTCATTTGAGCATTTTCTACGATTTGCCTTATTTGAGTACATTGAGACAACCTTATTCGTTGGATGTGATGCATATAGAGAAAATTGCATTTGATATCATTGGTACTACACTTGGTCTTCAAGGAAAGACTAAAGACGACATTAAGGCTCGGGAAGGTTTGGAGAAACAAGGGATTCGTAGGGAATTGTGGTGGAAGGGAAAAGGCTCAGCATCAAGAAATGATAAAGTTTCCCAAGCTCCTTATACCGTTTTACCCGAAGAGAGGGTAGAGATTTTTGAGTCCTTAAGGATGCCAAATATCCTTATGGTTATGCGGGTAGTTTGAAGAACAAAATCAATGTGGAAGATAAGAAATTTAATGGATTGAAAACACATGATTGCCATGTCATGTTACATTGTCTGCTTTCGGTGTTCATCCGACCGTACTTGCCACATTATGTAATAGATCCTCTTATATCATTATCACGGTGGTTTCAAAAATTATGTTGCAAAGAGCTGATGGTGGAAGAAGTAACTCAAATGAAAGATGACATTGTTATTATTTTATGCAAAATGGAGATGGTATTTGCCCCTGCTTTCTTCACCATCATGGTTCATCTATTGATCCATCTTCCGGAACAAGTCTTGCTCAAGGGACCAGTGCACTATAGTTGGATGTTTCCTATTGAGAGGTTTTACTAACTAATTGTATTTCATCTATTTGATATAAACTGATGTTTTACTAACTAAGTGTTTTTCCCTATTGTAGGAAATTAGGTGAAAATAAAAGATTAGTTCGAAATAGCAGATACCCAGATGAATGCATCGCTGAGAAATATATTACACATGAGTGTATAACATATTGCAAATTGTATATGAACGAATCATCCGAGATGGACTCGTCAAGTGAAGCTCTGTTATATGACCTGAATGTTTACTCTCCTCTAGTCAATTTAGTGGTCATTTTTTAAGGATCAACTTGAGTAAGATACAACTTATCATGTCTCATTGGTGTGTTATCGAACACTGTGAACAATCAAAGTACTATTTGATTAAGCATGGTGAGAAGTTCGACCGGGAGTGCCCAAATAAAATAAAGAAAGAGCGTGTGACACATTTCTTGAAATATTTTTGTGACTGGGTATGTGCAGATGGTAATTTGTAATTCTACTTATTAGTTACATCGCTATTAATTTCTATAAATGTTTAATAATGTTAATCTTTCTAATCCACAGATGGAGATCTTGAAAAGAGAAGGCTCTCCTTTCTATTGTGCAAAGTTGCATTCTTAGCGTGTGATAGCTCTAAAATATACGCATTTTAGGCAACCTCTATGCTTATTATTTCGTTCGTTTTATCACGATTTCACTTGCTATTTGATGCCTTGTGGTTCATTTCAGGCAAATTACAGAGTTTAAGCTGAGAACACAAGCGGGCATTGACTTTGGAGCAAAACCGAGCATTCCGGAGCAAAAACATGGATTTTCGGGCATTACGGGACACATAGACCTCTCCGGAGTATTTTGGACCTAGAGAGCTCATTTGGTGTCCGATTCTGTTGATTCAAAGCTTGTTGGAAAGCTGACTCAGAGGGCTACAACTCTCTAGTTTACGCCAATACCAAATTCAGCCTTATGCGATCGCATAAACATCTTTGTGCGATCGCACAAATCAGACCAGTCGCATAAAACTTTATGCGATCGCACACCCGGAAGCCGAAGTCGCAAATGCAGCTAAGGACAGATGTGCGATCGCACAAGCTCAAGTATGCGATCGCACAATAAATCCAGTCGCACAAATTGTTATGCGATCGCACCCCACCGACCACCAGAAAAGTTGTGCGATCGCACAATTGCAAATATGCGATCGCATAAGGCGACAGATGTTATAAAACCCAGAATTTTTAGGGTTTCAGGGTGGCTTTTTGGAGAGAAGTTCTGCACGGATTCCCAGGCGCCGACACTGAGTTTTGGGACGATTTTTGCACGGATTTCAAGGGAAAAAGTTGAAGAAGAAGACCAATCATTGATACTCTCCATTACTCTTGATCCTCCATTGGTTTAGAAGCTCTAAACTCTACATCTCATATGGGTTTCTACACTTTTGTTATTGTTTTTTATTGTAACCTCACCCTGAGTGAGTAGTGACCTTGGTTGGGGATCTATGAATCCCCTAAACATGTTTGTGACTTTGTAAATGTTGTGAATGTTATTGATGAATGATTTCGCACATGATTCTTCTTCATTGGAACTTAATGTTAAGGGGTGCCTATAAGGTGTTTGTGAGAAGTCCTCAATAGGAACCCTAGTTGATTTCATGTTTGATGCAACTAGCGTTGAAAAGCATGATTTCAAATGATCTAAAATGAAGAAGCATTAGGGTTTTTGTGTTACATGGAGACACTCTAATTCTAATGAGAATGGCATGGTTTTTACACGTGTATGATTATCTAGCCAATAGAGCTAGGGTTTGAGGGTAGGTGATCTTACTTTATAATGCCAATAGAGCGAGAGTTTGAGGTATTGAGCGAGATGTGACCTCTTAATATTAAGTTAGAGCGAGAGTTAAACTTGGTATTAATGTTGCATGCCTAAATTCTAAGTGTGTGCATGAGAAGTTCATCAATAATATCCTAATTTACCGTCACAATGATTGTTTAGTGGAGGATTGGATCCCTAGTCATCTTTTATTGATTGTTAATCCCTTTTTGTTAATCAAACCTCTTTTTGGATAGTGAAATTCTTGCTATCGACCTCCTTAGAGGAACAAACCCCCCCCCCCCACCTTAGACATTCTAGCTTGATCTTTAGCACTACTAGTTTAATACCTATCCTCTGGGTTCGATCTCGGATTCCCGAGCTTTTATAAATGTTTTGATCACGTGACTAGCAAATAGTATTTGAATTTACATTTGAATATTTACTACTATATCGCAACCGATCAAATGGCGCCGTTGCCGGGGATAGGTTAATTAACTAGGTGCTAATAGATTGTTTAGTTTGTCTATTCTTGTAAATATTTTTCTTTCTCTTCTACTTGTATATTCTTCCTTTTCTCTCAAATCTCTTGCTAACTTTTGTTCTATTGTTTTGCGAGGATGGACCCCTACAACCAACAAGTCATGCACAATGGAGATTATTATGAAGATGATCAACCAAATGCCCATTGTGAAGACTATTGGATGAACAACCACAACCAACAAGTCTCGTATAACGAAGAATATGACCAAGAGGAGGAGCAACGAAATGCCTATTGGGAAGATCATGGCTATCCGACTAGTTATAACACTCCGAATTGGAATGATAGCCAATGCTTTAAAGTTGGAGACTCCTCCCTCCATACCCTCCACCTCCTCAACCTTCAAGTGAGCCCTCTATTATAAAAGCATTGCTTGCCACACTCCTTGCATCCCAAGAGAAGTCGAATAGAGGCATGCTACAAATTAGCCAACGCATGTATGAACTTATTGCTCAAAGAAAGGTGTTGGAAAGCACATTAGCGCGGCAAGCAATGGAAAATGGGGACTTGGATGATGAAGAAGAGGTGTCCAAAGAAGAAGTTTGTGAATCTAATGCCTCAAGGGAAGAAAGGGATCAAGAAAAGGAGGATACACTTTGGAGAGTCGGTACCTAAGCTTTTTATGAGGAGATGAATGGTGAATCTTGTGACGAAGACGAGGTGGAATGCAAGAGTGAAGCATCCTTCACTACTAGCACATCTCAAGATCATTTAGACGAGAACACACAAGAGCTCACCATCCCATCAACGCCTTGGCTCTCCGACGAGGAATTCTTCAAGGATGATGCCTCTTGCATAGAGGAAATGACTTTTATTGATGAAGAAGAACTCCTCCCTCCCGCTATAGAAGAGCCTAAATGTGAATCCCGAATTCTTGATGAGGATAAGATTGAGGAAGAGGATATTGAGCCACAAGAACTTCAAAAGTATGAAGACTTTGTTGAGGTTTTCATGGAAGAGACTAAAGACCGACCTCGCATTCAAGAAGACGAAAGTTTAATGAGGGAGATTGAGAATTGGGCACCCAAGGAAATAATTGAAAACCTTAAGGAGTGGATGCCCATCATTCTCGGGATAAGTTATGAAGACCCTTTCTTCACTACTTCGTCTCGAGACAAGTTTTGGAGCTTCTTACCATATTTCCAAGGACTAATTGGAAAAAGCTCCCATGGCCCCTTAATCTTTAAGGGATTTTCATACTTGAAGGGGGTATGCTCCCAAGGGAAAGTCCATTGTAGGCTTGATGGGAGGAAATTCAAATGGGATTTGAAGGTGGTTTGACAAGATCAAGTCCAAGGCCCCGCTTGAGGAGGGATCTTAGCAAAAGACTCCTCAAGCGTGCTTCTTATATCCCAAGAGGAGAATCGGCTCCGTCTTAGCCAAGACGTTAAACTAGGCTTGTGAGTGTTTTCTCTCCCGATCTTTAAGTATATCTATTTTGATTGGATTTCTATTTGTTTCGTGCAAGAATTTGAGGATATGAACTATGCATGTGTGAATGCCTATATTTGATGATCTCTTAACATGTGCTTAGTTAACTAGATGTCTTGATAGGGCATAAGTGTGGGGTGCCTATGTTTGTCTACAAATGATGTTTGTGCTTGCTTGATGTGCTTTAATGTGTGGAATCCAATCAACTTGTATGTTTTAGGGAAAACATTCACACTACTAGGCAATTCTTCCAAAAATTTCAAAATATTAATGAAAACAAAAAGTCTAGGCAAGGCAAGGCTACATTTTCGAAAAACTTCATCTCTAAAGTCAACTAGTCGTGCATGATTTCACTTGATTGATCCTTTAGATGACTAATGGATTGGATTGTTGACTTTCATTCTTGAGGACCAAAGCATCTACTAGCACTTCTTTATCTTTTATTCTAAGCTTTTTCTCATTAAGACTAAAAAGAGTTGATCTTTGAAAGCATAAAATCGAAATGATTTATAACTCCAAAACCCTTGCATGCCATGATTGCCTTTAGGTGACCTTAGTGACCTTGCTTATTCTGTGGATTTGTCTTGTTGGTTTGTCGTGCTCCATCTTTAACACTTAGCCCTTTGTCAAAGTTCTAAGTGTGGGGTCAAAAGAGGGCGAAAAATGGGCCCCAACAAAAAAATATATATGCTTCATTCTTACGGTCAAAAGAGGGCAAAGCCCCGACTAAAAACTCTCTCGATGTACACGAGAAGTTTTGAGCAAAATATACAAATGCCGGGGGTTAGGGAGGTAAGTCCCCCCTCGAAAGCATTTGTAGGCCAAAGGCCATTAGAAAGAAAAAAAAAAGGGGAAAAGGAAAATAAGAAGCACTTAGATTTGACAATCGGCTATCCCGCCATTCTCTAGCATGAAAACCAATGAGGCAATTGATACTTACTAGCAAGAATTCACTAAGGGATGAACCTCGTATTCTTTTATACTTAGGCATGAAATGACTTGCAACTATTTACAAAAAAATATAATGTTGGAACTCCTCTTCTCTTACGACTAAGTGACCTATGCGTCCTAGGCTTGAGAATGAGTTCTAAGCTCACAAGCCAATGGACTAGCCTCCTTGCTAGCATTTGTGAGTGATCCAACAAGCTTTCTTTGCAATTATTAGATCATTTTCTTGAAGTCACTAATATAGAAAATGACTAGAATCCTTGATTAAAGATTTATTAGTCTTTGCTTTGATTTGCTTGAATGTCCTAATTCATGAATTTCCATAAGGATCCGAAGAGGACTCATGTAGTGATTGAAATGCACATATCTAGTTGGATACATTATGAGCTTCATGAAAATACCCTGCCTAGTACTTTGACATCTATAAGCTTAAAATGCCTATTTGGATGGTTGTTCTCTTTGTGGGATTTGTGAGTATTCCCGTTTCTGAAAATTCTCAGGAGACTACAACTCCTCCACTAGGGTAGCCTAGGGGTTTAAAGGCTTGGTGCATTCGCTAAATGCACTCGTGTTACCTACGAAAGTGGTTAGTTAGTAGTATGTTTTGTTTCTTAATCTTTTGAGTTAGTTTTCGTAGCCATATGGAGTTTCTTTGAGACGATCATGATTGAGCAAAATGCCTTCTTGTTGTTGACCTATATGTCTAGTTTGCTCGGGACGATCAAACGATAAGTGTGGGGTGATTTGATAGCTCTAAAATATACGCATTTTAGGCAACCTCTATGCTTAGTATTTCGTTCGTTTTATCACGATTTCACTTGCTATTTGATGCCTTGTGGTTCATTTCAGGCAAATTACAGAGTTTAAGCTGAGAACACAAGCGTGCATTGACTTTGGAGCAAAACCGAGCATTCCGGAGCAAAAACATGGATTTTCGGGCATTACGGGACACATAGACCTCTCCGGAGTATTTTGGACCTAGAGAGCTCATTTTGTGTCCGATTCTGTTGATTCAAAGCTTGTTGGAAAGCTGACTCAGAGGGCTACAACTCTCTAGTTTACGCCGATACCAAATTCAGCCTTATGCGATCGCATAAACATCTTTGTGCGATCGCACAAATCAGACCAGTCGCATAAAACTTTATGCGATTAAGTGTATGCTTCAATCATACGCGTGTTATTCTTAGTGCTATGTCAATGGTGTAAAGTTTGTTGTGTGGAATCGGAACCGAAAGATGAAGACTCAAAATTCTTGTGTGATGGTGGAAGATGGTGATGTTACTTATTACGGTGTTATTTAAAACATTATACACGTACAATACGCAAATGGGATGCATGTAGTCCTTTTTTTATTGCGTATGGTTTAACACGAATCCTACTAATAGGGGAAGCACTAAGAGGGGCTACTGACTTCTATCCGTGGACACATCAACCATCTGGTATGAAGATTGACTTTATTATCTGGCCACAACCGCAAGAAATTTTTTTTACCTTGACGATCTTAAAGCCGGTGACAATTGGAAGGTTGTTAATGTTGTTTCGCATAGAGGAACTTACAGTCAGCACTCCCTTGCAAGATAAGATGATCAGGGTAGTACTAGTAGTGGAAAACACACATCAATGACACTTATTTCGCCTCGGGAAGATGACCCTTACCAAGAGCGCATGCCCCCGCACATTATAAATGATGTCCAACATGCAACCATGGACCCCAATATGGAGCAAATACCAAGAGCACGTAGATAATTGAACTTGGATGAAGAGGATGTCTTTGCAGCAGGGGATGATGATGAAGATGATGAGGAAATGATGATGGAAGATGAGGATGAACATTGGGATGAAACCATGGAAGTAGAAGATGATCAAGAGAATGATGAAATCCACTCTTCAGATGATGAAATGTGAACATTTGCAGGTGTTAGCTATGTTATGTACTGAGTATCATTTGAAGATGTTGCCATTATGTTAGGTGAATTTGTGTTCGTGTTCATTTTGTATGTAATCAAAACTGCTCAGTTTGTAGCATTTTTTCAGTACTATTATGGGACAAAAATTGATTTATAATGTCGTAAACGGTAGTTTCGTTTTGGGGGGAAATAATTTTTCGTGATGGAGCACAAATTTTGATTTTCACGCAATACTTTTATGGGACTTACATAACAAACTATGTCGCGGAAACGTGTATTTTGGCCTAGAAAAAGAAACTAAGCCGACGACCCACTCGCTGGTTTTCTTGAGTTCGAGATTGAGAACTCGAAAATTCTCCAAGTGTTGGCAGAGAGAACTCAACCTAGGCGTCGGCAACTCACCCGGATGGTGAGAAGCCCATAGGGTGGCCCGAAATTGACCCTGCCCGCAACCCGACCCAGACCCGGAATGGACCCGATTTTGATCCACCCGATTAACCTATAAGCAGGGTAAGGGTCTTATAAATGATACCCGACCCGACCCGTCTACCCGACCCTTACCCGACAGCCCAATTACCCAGCCCAATTTAATATATTTTTCTTTGCATATATGGAAAACCTTAACTATCAGCCGCCTACAAGTAAATGCGCCACCCTCCTCCAAATTCAGCACCTTCACAACCCCATCCTCCAGCCTCCACCAGCATGGAATACCTCCTGGACCTCACTCCCTGTCCCACCGGCTTGTCGCTCAGATCCAGTTCACAACCAATCGCCTTTGTAAACTACCCATTCCCATCCGAAAGCAGCAACACGCCGCTATCGTCTTCAACTCCCAGATCCTTCTTCCACGCCTTCATCACGAACGCGTCGTTGACCGAGATGCACACGATGCTATCCACTCCCTTCATCACGAACGTGCAGCGATGCAGCCAGATCCAAGTCGACTAAACCAGATCCGAGGCGATTGTGAATGGATCTGATTCGAGATGACGAGTCGACTTGGTGGTTAAAGCTACTCAGAGAAACGAGAACCCAGAAAAGTTGCAAGGGTAATTTGGATCCGGTTGACCCGAATAGGACCCGTTTAGAAGGGTAGAAGGGTACCCTTAGGGTTTGAAGAATTTTGCAATTTGTACCCGACCCGGCCCGATTACTGTTCACTAAACAACCAAAATTCACACAAAGCCCACCCGACCCTTTCATTTTCGGGCAGGGTCGACCCGTACCCGGCCCAACGCCGAGGCCTAACTCAACCCACCTCCACCTCATCACTTCTCAACAAACCAGATCTACTCTTCACCGCACCACCATCGTCTTCCACCACAGTCTTCCTCTACTAGATCTACTCTCCACCGCACCTTATCTGCCCTCAACCATACCGTCCACCACTCGGGATGGTGAGAACTAAAACCCTAAAACCGAAGATGTCCCCTTTGTTGGACGCATCAGAAGTCACTAGTTGCCACACGATGAAACTACGTTCGCCTTCTGCACGTCGTGTTCAGCCGAGGCTTTGTCCAGTCGAGTCACCACCACGCCCAGTCTGTCCGATTGAATCCACCAAGAGTGACGACAGTTGGCCTCCAGCCGACGCACCTGCTCCAACCCCCTCTCAGTCAGCCGTGAATGTTGAGTTTTAGAACACAGAGTGTGCTAGGGCCATCCTTGGTGCCCTAAAATCTCTCGATCGCACAAAGAAGCTTGATGCACTGGCAAAGACTCTACCTGCAGTGCATGTCGTGCAGACTCCACCGCGCAAGCAAAAAAAGGTAATCCTCCTCCTATTAGAAATACTCCACCTAGGAAAGCCAAGAAACCAGCCTTAAATCCTTATGTTGAACCTCCTGTTAGCAAGAATAGTGTAGTCAATCCTCCTTATAAGTCCAAAGTCCAAGCTAGGACGAAAACCCAATTTCCACCCCAGGTCATAATCAACCCACCACTGAGAATCAACCCAATGAAATCCCACCTGTGATAGATAGACTCGCTAAAATTCTACACATTGACAATCATTCTCTCCCTGTGATAGCTAGATCCGCTAAAATTCCACCCTCAGCTAATCCTCCTTGTTGTTTGTCAAAAAACACTATCCGAGCACCTTCTCCCAAGCCTCCATTTTGTAACCCTCTACCACAATTATCCGCGCTATCTTGCCCTCCCCTACCACATCATGCCCAATCCAACCAAAATACAGCCACCTCCGCAAACAAGGTCACCTACACCGGTGCCTAAAAATTATCCACCGGCTTCGGAGTTTGAACCGAACAACTCAATGGACATTGAACAGTCCTCAGATCATGATGCGGAGGAGATTTGGAGGCAATTCCAAGCATCAGATTCAAGAAGTCACAAAATGCTCAATCTGGTAATTATGTTTCAATATACTATGTTTTTAAAGCATAACTTATTTTTTTTACTGTTACTCATGTAATAACTGTTATTGAATTCGATATACATGGGACAAGGGCGGAGTGAAGAGGAGGGTAAGTGGTTTTGTGTCAATGGAACAAATGTGGCATATTACAAGCACACGTGCAATAAGGGGCAACCAATCAAGGTTGAATTTGTACAATATGATACTGGGTCGGCGGACCAACAAGTTTGTAGCCTGATTGTGCACGAGATCGGGAGTGTGGTACAGGACAAGGTTCCCATGCTAGCCCCGTCATTCAGGAAGCTCGAGGAGAAGGAGCGGAAGATTGTGTATGACCACTTGAATGTAAGTAATTCATGTTCTAATTTTTGAGTTCAATGTAAATACTTAATGTAATAATTTCAATGTTGTAACTTCTATTTTTTTCTTTGCAGCCAAACTTTGTTATTGATCCAAAAGATGATCGGTTGTGGAATTTATCTTGAAAAGGGCCACCAAGAGGTACCGCGATTGGAAGTCAGACTGCAAGCTGTTCTACAAGGAGCATGGACCTAATGTGATTCCCCGGGAGTTTGTTGATCGTCGTGATCAGTGGGAATGGCTTATTAGCCACTTTGATGAAGCAAAAAATCAGTTTACTCAATTCTTATAGTTAACCAACAACATTTTGCTTTACTCCTTTAATGTATCAATTGTTTTTATTCTATGTTGTTCTGTTTTTCAAACTTTTGATTAACTTCACTAAATTTGGGTACAATAGGAAAGAGGCGAGACGATGTCGAGAGTGTGCACTGAATCTGGAAGACTCAACCACCGCTCTGGAAAGGTTCCATTCTACATGAGGGATGCGCAACTAAAGCTTCAAGGAGAAATAGCTCACATTGTAGCTACTTACGCCAAGGTTTACTCTGGTGATCCTGTCGGCGCCGCTCTTGCAGTTAAGTTTATCTATTTTTAGTGTCACTTACATGTTCATGTTGGTGAATAATTTTATCTTGTCATCAGTCATCAGTCATATGTTGAAGTTGGTGAATAATGTTGTGTTGCCCTTCTAGTCATATTTACCAAATATTATTTTCTTGCAGAATAATATGTTGTTGTTCTTTTCTCTCCCGTGTGTTGATTTTGAAAATTGATTGGCTTGTGTTCATGTTTCTTAAGGTTATTCATGTTTAGTTTATTTGAAATGTTGAATGTTATTCATTCATGTCCTTTTTTATATATTCCATGTGTTTATCTGGCAAATGTTATCTGCCATGTTTATCTTATTCATGTTTGTTGTTGTTGGTGAAATGTTGATGTTTAGTTCCTTGTCTTCCAATCTTTCTTGTGTTCGCAAACTTTGTTGTTCTTTGTTTATTGTGTGTTGGCAAACGTTGTTGCAAATCTTATTCAACTGATGTTATTAGTTTATTGTCTGGTTGTAATCTTTTTTCTATGTCATGTATTTCCAGTTTAGTTTTATTGTTGTATTTACAATTAACAATGTATATGTAGGCACAAATGGAAGAGATCAGAGTTCGTCAAACTTTGCGAGATCCGAATGGTGATGAAGGCAGTGTCATCGATGAACAAGAACCTCTTCCGGTCGATACTCAAATTCAAATTATAACATAAGTGTTTGGGCAAAAGCGTGGGACGTATGTGTCTAGAGCAGGTAGAGCCTTCAAGAGGCCACCCCTCCCTAGAGGGGGTCCGAGAAGCTCTGAATTGAAGGACCACCCGCAGAAGACAAATGATAAAATGTTGGAAATGAAGGCCGCTTTTGAACAAAGGATATGCACTCTTGAGGAGTTGGTGGTTCGGGTGGTTTGAAAAATCTAGCCAACAATAATGCTTCAGAAGGTGCCCCAAGTTATGGACCTACCTCTTGATTACTTTTTCTTTGAATGTATCAAACTTGTTGCTTTTTGCCCGGGTACACACATGAACTCTAGTTTGTGTGTACCCTTTTGTTTTGGTGGCCAAATTGTGTTTTGGTGGCCAGATTATGTATTAAACAATTTCAGGTTTTAATTTGTATGCAGACTGAATGCTTTATATGTGACATTATGTTGTTTGCTATTTGTGACGTATGTCGTTTTATACCACAATTTGTCCATTATATGACATTTGTTGTCTGCTATTTGTGACGAATGATGTTTTATACGACACTATGTCCTTCCTATGCAACATTTTGTTTTGTTATTTGTGACGTATGACCTTTTATGAGACATTTACCTGTTTCATAATGCTATCGTAACATCTTTTATACGACAATAAGTTAATTGAGTGATAAGCATATGTCTTTTTTTGCGACAGCAACGCCTTCAAGTTAAAAGTGTGTGACATTATATGCGATTATTGGAGAATATCACAGAAACGTCGAATGTCCTGTATGATAGCTAATGCGGCGACAATTTGAAAATATGTTCACTGTAAAAATGTGGTATATGCCCTTAAATTGTAGAACCAGGTCTATTGTGAATGGGGCTAAATGAACCACATGCCGCATAAGCATTAAACTTTATGCGACTGGCGTGAAATGTTGGTGTCGTACATACTTTACGCTACTTGTCTTTCGACACAACTTTTAGGCGACGTGCTTGTTGTCCCATAAACGATATACCACTTTATGCGACAAAAATAGGACTTTATGCAACGGTAAAAACCTATGCTTAAGATGTATTCTGGTGTAGTGAATATATCTCTAATACCTCCCTCAAACTCATAGCGAATGAAGCGATGTGTTTGGAATAATAAAAATTATACTGTAAAAGAGTGCAACACGCACGATAGAGGCGCAACAGACGCTTTAAAGTTTAAAGGTATTGTAAAGGTGCAACAAGCGCAATAACGTCGTGATAGGCGTAATAGAGGTGCAACATACACATTGCAGAAGTGGGATTAAGGGATCAGTTTGGTGTAAAGGTGCATCTGGAACGCTAGAGGTGTAACAGGCGCATTATAGACGCAACGAGTGCAATAGAGGTGCTACAGGCACAATAGAGGTGCAACGGGTGCAGTAGAGATGCAGATGACACGGTAGAGGTGTAATAGAGGTGCAACATGCACAATAAAGGTGCAACAAGCGCAAAAAAGACGCAGCAGGCGCAATAAAGGTGCAACAAGCACAATAGAGGTACAATATGCATAGTAGAGAAGTAAGGTTAAGTTTAGGGTTAAGGGATTGGTTGGGTGTAAAAGTCAGGCAAGCACGATACATGCACAATGGGCGTAGTAGAGGCGCAACTGGCACAATAATGGCGCAACAAACGCAGTAGAGGTGCAACATGCACAGTAAAGAAGTAAGGTTGGGATTAGGGGGTCGGTTAGGTGTAAAGGTGCAACATGCACAGCAGAGGCTAAAGACGCAACAGACATAGTAAAGGCGCAACAGGCGCAGTAGATGGCAACACTCATAGTAGAGGAGTAGGGCTAGGATTAGGGTTAGGGGATCAGTTAGGTATAAAGGTGCATCAGGCACGGTAGAGACGCAACAGGCGCAGTAAAGACATAACAATCGCAATAAAGGTGCAACAGGCACATCAAAGAAGTACGATTGGGGTTAGGGTGGATTTTTAGGCGTAATTGACAAAAAGAGGAAACGAAGAAAAAAATTATGTATGCGGAAGCAACTTCGTAGGTGGTGGTGTGCGATTTGCGATACACCACCACCCAATGAAAAAATTGATAAAAAAACTCAGAATCGACTAAGTTCTTGATATGAGTTGTAAAGAATGACTTGTTATTGATATATAATATTTGGCATCATATTATATAGGGATGTACATGCAAATATAGAAACTGCTAAAGGTAAAATATAGAAAACTGCAACAATAGGTTATAGCAAGACGTCATATAAAAACTTACGAAAGACACCATAAAATAATATACTAATATATCTATAATATTTCTAATATACCTGTAATAGAGTATAGGGTTTGGATCAAATACAAACCAATATTATAAATAAAAACTACAAACCCATAAAAAATTCGACACGTGTCAAAATGAACCAATTAAAATTCAGCCGAGATTTCATCCAGTCGGGGTTATTTTTGTAAATAAAAAAATTACATGTGGACTTATTTAAAAATATATAAACGATATGAGGGGTATAAACGTCCAAAATTTGCTACAGTAATGTTCAGACTTCAAAAACAATGTTCAGACTTAAACCAGTAATGACAAATACTTCAAAAAAACATTGTTCAGACTTAAAAAAACAGTGTTCAGACTTAAAAAAATAATAATGAGACTTAAACCATTAACAATCAGACTTAAATAACAATGTTCAGACTTAAAAAACAATGTTCAGACTTAAACCAGTAATGACTATACTTGAAAAAACATTGTTCAGACTTGAAAAAACATTGTTCAGACTTAAAAAATAATAATGAGACTTAAACCATTAACGATCAGACTTAAATAACAATGTTCAGACTTAAAAAAACAATGTTCAGACTTAAACCAGTAATGACAATACTTGAAAAAACATTGTTCAGACTTAAAAAACATTGTTAACGATCAGACTTTTTAAGTCTGAACACTACCATTTAAGTCTGAACACTACCATTTAAGTCTGATTATTAAGTATTTTTAAGTCTTACCATCTTAAGTCTGAACACTACCATTTAAGTCTGAACACTACAATGTTCAGACTTAAATCAGTAATGACAAGACTTAAAATGGTTATAATCAGACTTAAAATTGATAATGATCAGACTTTAATATGGTAATGATCAGACTTACATGCAGAAATTGGAACATCTGAAGAATGCTATGCAAAATTTGATGTTTATGCGCCTGTGTCAGAATTTGATGAAAGCCTAGTATTTTTTGGGTGGAAACGGCATTCTGAGCAAGACTCACAACTATGTGGTGAGGTCGGTGTTTTTAGGGCAAATTCGATCATCTGAAGGGTCAAATTCATGTTTTAATCAAAAATAAAAATATAAAAAAAAATTTAGTCTGATCATAGAATTCTTAGGGCAAGACTCTTTAATTTTAAGTCTGATCATAGAATTCTTTTTAAGTATGATCATTACCATTTTAAGTCTGATCATTAAGAATTTTTAGTCTGATCATTGCTTTTTTTTAAGTCTGATCATTAAGCTTTTAAGTCTGAACACTACCATTTAAGTCTGAACACTACCATTTAATTAAGTCTGATTATTAAGTATTTTTAAGTATGAACACTACTTTTTTTTAAGTCTGAACACTACCTTTTTAAGTCTGAACACTACCATTTAAGTCTGATTATTAAGTATTTTTAAGTCTGAACACTACCATTTAAGTCTGATTATTAAGTATTTTTAAGTCTGAACACTACCTTTTTTAAGTCTGAACACTACCATTTAAGTCTGATTATTAAGTATTTTTAAGTCTGAACACTACCATTTAAGTCTGAACACTACCATTTAAGTCTGATTATTAAGTATTTTTAAGTCTGAACACTACCATTTAAGTCTGAACACTACCATTTAAGTCTGAACACTACCTTTTTTAAGTCTGAACACTACCAGTTAAGTCTGAACACTACCATTTAAGTCTGAACACTACCTTTTTTAAGTCTGAACACTACCATTTAATTAAGTCTGATTATTAAGTATTTTTAAGTATGAACACTACTTTTTTTAAGTCTGAACACTACCTTTTTAAGTCTGAACACTACCATTTAAGTCTGATTATTAAGTATTTTTTAGTATGAACACTACTTTTTTTAAGTCTGAACACTACCTTTTTAAGTCTGAACACTACCATTTAAGTCTGATTATTAAGTATTTTTAAGTATGAACACTACTTTTTTTAAGTCTGAACACTACCTTTTTAAGTCTGAACACTACCATTTAAGTCTGATTATTAAGTATTTTTAAGTCTGAACACTACCATTTAAGTCTGAACACTACCATTTAAGTCTGAACACTACCTTTTTTAAGTCTGAACACTACCATTTAAGTCTGATTATTAAGTATTTTTAAGTCTGAACACTACCATTTAAGTCTGAACACTACCATTTAAGTCTGATTATTAAGTATTTTTAAGTCTGAACACTACCATTTAAGTCTGAACACTACCATTTAAGTCTGAACACTACCTTTTTTAAGTCTGAACACTACCAGTTAAGTCTGAACACTACCATTTAAGTCTGAACACTACCTTTTTTAAGTCTGAACACTACCATTTAAGTCTGATTATTAAGTATTTTTAAGTATGAACACTACTTTTTTTAAGTCTGAACACTACCTTTTTAAGTCTGAACACTACCATTTAAGTCTGATTATTAAGTATTTTTAAGTCTGAACACTACCATTTAAGTCTGAACACTACCATTTAAGTCTGATTATTAAGTATTTTTAAGTCTGAACATCAGTATTTTAAGTCTGAACACTAACAATTTTTGGACTAAATTGAAAATAACATTATTAGGTTTTATACCCATTAGTGTGGAATGACTATTATACCCCTCCGTGTTTTCTCCGGGATTTCGACTAAACTGGGACACGTGTCGGCTTTATAATCGGTTTGTAGTTTTTATTTATAATTTGGTTTGTACCTGAACCGCACCCTAGAGTATATCACACAATCCGAAGATTTTTTAGGAGACAAAAATAACAAATGACTTGACTTTGTATTCAACGATCTAAGTAGAAAAGGCTACATTGCGAAACTGTTTGATTCTGCTGCACCAATTAGTAGTAATCCAATTGAAAATTACAAATTTTTTTAAAGAAATGTCACATTTGCCTAACACCTCGACATGAGATAAAATGTTGTCATCAACGCACGGATTGAGTTACTATAACGGATACGTGTGAATCCACCGGTTGAACATATAGTAGCATTCTTTCCGGTTAAACTCCGTAGCAGGGTGGCCAGCACCCTATTAGCATTTCAGCATATAAAAAAAGTCAGTAATGAGTACAAGAGGTAAAGCTTAATTATATTGAACTGAATTCAGATGATAGAGTTTCCTTACTTTAACTGTGGCGTAGACCAACTGATACCCGGATGTCTCCAACTCATATTTTTCAGTGTACCTGAAAAAAAAAGGAAAGGGTAAAAGTCACATTTCAGTCAGAGGTAAAGAAAAAGCGAGCTGTAGAGGAACAAAGGTGTATAACAGATTTTTACCCGGCAACTTGTCCATCAACAAACCAAGGTCGCCAATTTGATTCCACGTCTAATTCCAGATCTTGTATCCATTTCCTTGTGCCAACATGAGGCACAATCATATCGCGGTCACCTCTACATTTGCAAAAAAAATGTAAGTAATGAATTTATCAAGTGCCTAAAATGCTACTGAGGGTGGATAATTGTAGTTTACGTTTGTATGAGGACGTTCAAATCGTGTTTGGTGAGATACTTGTGCACATGTATCACACTTTCAACATCTTTGGTATAAGATAAGCTGTTATTGCATCTGGTCCACTCTGTGACAGTATCCTGAAATACCCAGCCATTGGTTAAAAAAAACACAAAAAGTGACCCAAAAGTTTACCATTTTGTACATAATCAAATGGTGGCACAAGCTACAAAAGATCTACCTTTCGAACGTGGAGAGCTTCGATGACTTGAGGATTATTAGCCCAAATGTGCGACAG
Organism: Rhodiola kirilowii; assembly: GCA_033675215.1. NCBI lineage: Eukaryota > Viridiplantae > Streptophyta > Magnoliopsida > Saxifragales > Crassulaceae > Rhodiola > Rhodiola kirilowii. Next base: position 2,810,716 of record CM066193.1, on the reverse strand, counting down.
GGTATAGTTAAAAGTCTGTGTAACAAAATCAAAACTTTGTGATCAGATTTATCTGCAAGTGACTGGAAACGTTTCATTTTGGAACTTGACGTTAATTATGTAAATTTGTCAATTACCCGACAGCGCTTAGTTGATTCAACCAACAAGTTATTTCCAGAATTTTTCCTAAGAAATCTTCTGGGTGCAGATATTATTTCTGGATCTCTGGGCGAAGCAAATTTGCAATTTGGCTCCATAATGTCATTTGTCCATATACCTTGAACAAGCTGTGAGAAGAAATGTCGTAATTTTGGTAAAAACAAATATGAATTTCTGAAAGCTTTACCAAATTAAGACGACTAGAAGTTTACCATGTTATATGTTACAAGAGCCTTGGTGCATTTAACATTCGAGGGCTCGACGTTGATGTAAGTTCCATTACATGAGACCTTCATCCTCTGGAAAAGCCTATTTAAGTTATTTTCTCAAAAGAGGGGAAGATAAAGGAAACGAGATCAGTAAGTTGAGTATCTGAAACTTAGTTTACCTCATAAAGCTCGTCCGATATAAGCGCCATTTTGTGTGCAAAGACTATTTTGGAGTTGTTGTTCAGGGCCTCATTCGTCGTGGGGCTCCCTAGCGTGTACCCCTAAATTGATGGAAACCATGATTTGTCAGTACTGAACCATTTACCCCAGTTATTGATAATAATATGAAAAAATACCTTCAAATTGAGCGACGGTTGCCCTCCTGCTATATTTCCTGCAAAAAAGAGAAAAAAAAATTACCCCTGAAAATCAGGTTTTTTTTCGTCTGGTAAAAGAATGTGGCATGCGAAACTTTAATTGCGTACTTTCGAGAACTTTTTGTGTGACTACCAAGACAAACATTCCTGTGTAGGAGTCACCGCCTATGATGAGTTCCAGAGAAAGATACTTAGGGTTCTCTACGAGCCACTGTCAAAGACAAAACGTGGAAGAAAATACAAAATCAATAGGATTGCAAGGAACTAAAAAATTTCGAGAAGGTAAAAAAAAGGTCATCAGGGATAATATTTACCTTTACAAGGAATTGAAAGACTTGATCAGCAGCTTTTGTGTCCGAGCTATGCCAACCCGCTTGAGTCCTTGAGTAAGAGTAGCCAGCCCCGATCGGTGAATCCACAAAAAGAATATTTGCAGTCTGTCAAAATCATGCAATTTACAAATGTGGAAAATTGTTACAAAAAAATTATATTTTCCCAAAGGGTCAAAATCATGTACAAAGTTAAATTTTGGTACAAAATATAAAATTCGTCAAAATCATTTTATAATTCGTCAGTTTATTTTATAGTTCGTCACTTTTCGAGCCAAAAAATGAAAAGACGACATAGTTCGTCAGTTTCATTTTATAATTCGTCACTAAGAAAAACACCAAAAAATCAAGATTTAATCTCATCCATTCAAATCACAAGATCAAGGCTATGATTAATTTGTATTTTGTACCAAAAAATTAAATTTGCATCGAATCCTTACTCTTCCCAAAGAACTGGATTTGGAAACAATATGTTTATACCTTTGTCCATGCTTCTTCCCATGGTATCAAACTTGGCAGGCCTCCAGGATAGTTATGAATATCAAATTGCATCGGACCTGACCAGCATTTCAGAAAAAATATCAACCTGACTTTTTCCGATGCCAGTAAGCAATTTACTTTTGCTGAACCAAACTCAGTTAGTAAACACAATCATTTCTTGATTTAGGTAATAAGTTAAGTATGTACCACCATTTAAGTTAAGTTAGTGACTTTGTTTGATTATCTGACCTTTCCAATGCCAGTTCTTATTCGGAACAAAAGCAGATTCAATCATTTGTTGATAAACATTCAATAAAGTAATGGCAAGATGAATATACATACCTAATTGATAGATGATGGCGTTTAAAACAGAGCAACCAGGGCCTCCGGTGAGCCATAACATGAAAGGATCCTTGGTAGGATCTCCCTGCGACTCGATGAAGTAGTAAAACAGCTCAGAATCATCGACACTAACATACCCAGTTTCGAGGTGGAAAGGGAGCTTGCCTTTGTATCCGGGCAAGTACTCAACCAGAGTGCCAGAAAATGCAAAATGGACAAATGTATTTAGCAGCAGGACAAGGATGGGCAAAATGAAGTAAGGAATGTGATTATGATTGTATAATGACAAGGAGGATGCCATGTTTGGCATTTTGTGGGGAAAATATATATGAGAGAGAGAATGGCTATAAGTGGGATGATGATCTTGGACAAAAGTTCATACTTTTGTATACTGTTCAGATTATCCATTTTTGCTCTGAAACACAATATGTTCGAGGACTCAATTGCAGATCAGTTTGACTGAGAAATCAATGCAAATTGAAGAGTGAAGCTGTTGTTGCTTACTGTTTGGTGCAGCATACAGTTTTCACAAGCTTACCTTTTGGTCAAAATCAAACCTTCCCAGAGTCTCCATTTTCCAATTTTTATAAGTATTAGTTTTTTTAAATATTTTTAAAGGAATATTGATTCCCATGATCCAAAAATATGTTCCAGCTCCAGTCAAGTTCTGATAGTAGCACAACACTAAAAAAAACAAGTTTCACATTTATTCGTCGAGTCTTTGGCCTAAAGGCCTTGCTTTGACTATTAGTTCATTTTGTCCGACGAGGCTGAAATCCAAAGTGTAATGTATGTTTCAGCTTATCAAGCTTAGATGACTGAATGAAATGGGTTGAAGAACCGGATGGATAGCTGACAGCCAACATTCCTACCAGGCTCGATGACTTTGGTTTACAAATGGATGGTGCGCGATAAAGGGTAGGTAATCAGTGGATTTCTACCAGTCCTCATTTTTAGCTAACATGAGTCGGTATGGAAAAAAAAAAGAGTTTTGAAAAGTAGCTATACGCTCTCTTAGACTGTTGCTGTTGCGACTGAATTCAATACGAATCGAAACAGTTGAGGAAAAATCATGGCAACTGAAATTCTTAACAAGCCAACTTGAGGGAAAAAAAACAGTTGTGCTGAAAAAGCATGTAAGACATTCACAGGAGGAAATGCTGAAAGTTGGATATGACTGGCCAGTTCTTCACCATGTTTAGGGCTGCAAACGAGCCGAGTCGAGTCGAGTATTAAGCTGCTCGAACTCGACTCGACTGAATATGTATCGAACTCGAACTCGACTCGAAACTCGACTAGCTTCAAAAATTTTGTTCGAACTCGACTCGAAATGTTTTAATGATACTCGAGCTCGACTCGATACTCGAGTATTAAAACTCAAATTTCAATTCCCCAATGACAAGCCTCAATTTCAAAGCTTGTTTACATAGGAAAATATTAAACATTTTACACTAAAATCCAAAGGGCAACTCAAGGACCCTAAGGCCCAAGATTAGTCTAGCCCAAAAATTAGGATTTTGGTGTTGTAGATGGATTGGGTTTTACTCTCTTCTTTTATAATCACTTGTGCATCAAACTCTTTGACACCAAGCAATGTGGGATACAAGGACATTCACTTGCCTTTTGATTTCTTCCATGCTTCTTTATAATGTTTACTTTTGTCCCACATTGAATGTTTATTACAAAACAAATAAGATGAGAATATATATAGATGAACACTCTATCCAAAATTTAATATACTCATTCTACCTAATCTAGTTAAAATTACAATTGTAATTTTCAAGATATATGTGGAATATTCGAGTATTTATTCGAGTATTATTCGAGTACTTAATCGAGTTGTTCACGAGTTTAAACGAGTCGAGTGTCACTTTGTTCGTGATCGACTCGTTTAATAATCGAGCTCAAATATCGTGATCGTGCTCGACTCATTTATAATCGAGTCGAGCTTTGACCGAGTTTTGACCGAGTAGTCTCACGAGTTGCTCACGAGTACATCGTCTCATTTGCAGCCCTAACCATGTTGTCTGTTTCAGCTTTATAAAGCTTATATGACTGAATGAATGGGTTAAAGAATCGGAAGAGTAGTTGACAATTTAAGTATCGCAATACCAGAATGGTGAAACTTATCTATTTTGTGCATCCCATGTGGACACATTTTCACACACCTAATTCAAAAACGAGGCCACTGAAACCGAGGCCTCCCGTGAGCCATAACATGAGAGGATCCTCGGTAGGATCCCCCTACGACTCGATGAAGTAGTAAAACAGCTCAGAAGCATCGACACTAACATACCCGGTTTCGAGGTGGAAAGGCAGCTTGCCTTTTTTATCCGGGCAAATACTCAACCACAGTGCCGGAAAATGCGAAATGGACAGAGGTGTTAAGCAGCATAAGGATCAGAAAAGTGAAGTAAGAAAAGTGCTTATGATTGAAATTTAAGGATGTCATGTCTGAAAATATCTGGAATAAGTTGCAGATGATGTTTGGGGACTCATGGGACCAAATGTGCAGAGGTGTTAAACAGCAGAAGGATCAGAAAACCAAAGTACGAAAATTGCATATGAATTAATGACAAGGAGATGTCATGTTTGTGAACAATAATGGCTCAAAAAGTGGAGTTTTTTTTTTCTTTTCAAAATGACCTGTTTGAATTTCAACATATCCAAAATGACCACAAACTATTCAGATCAAATTAAACTACTAAAAGTGGATAATGATCTTGGACGAAATTAAAGTTCATACTTATATTTATACATGTTCAGATTAGGGGAGCGCTCCTTTGAGGCAAGGTTGGTAGAATGAGGCAGTAAGGCACGTTGTGAGCCACTCATGGGAATGGTGTGTTGCTGTTTGCTTTTTGCTTTTTTGGTAGTGGGACACGTGGCGCGCCCACAAAGCATGGGAGTTAGATATGTGGCTCAGATCGTGTCTCAATGCTTCATTCTAATTTGACTACCTCATTTGAGCGCTCCTCGTTCAGATCATCATTCTAAACATAATATGCTGAAATTAGCACTGGTAGATTTGCATGAGGAATTGGAGCTACCAAACCCCAAACTGGTAAGCACAGTTGGCGCTACTAGTTTTGTTTTGAGAAGGTTTGACTCGTATTCTGTTGACCGGTGATGCATAGAATTAAATGCATTTAATCCAAATGAAAATCAAGCTAATCACTACTTACAGATTGTGGTTGCAACCGGCTTATCAGATTCCAGTAATTCTCACTGCCGCAGTTGCAAGATTCCAGCCCTAGTTATTTTTTCTTTCAGAAATTGATTTTTTTTTTCTGCTCAATTTCATCCTTAATTTTATTTATTTATACCGCTGCGTTTATGTTATATTTCAACTTTTTCGCTATTATTTAAACAAAAAAAAATCAGGCACCAATGGTAAAGATAAAGTAAAAGAAAATAAGATACGTGGAAGGTTTGAGATAAGGATGAGTTGGGATTTGGGCGTTCGGTTGAGAGATTATAGGACTGAAAAAAAAAACAGTTTCATCTTTTGACTAAATCTTACACTCTCTGTCCCATTTTGTTTATTCACTTTTCTTTTTGGATGTCCCCTATTTGTTTATTTTTCTTTTATATACAACCCAATAATCAAATCAATTATCTCTTTTCTACCAAAAAAATTATTTTATTAACAAAATTGTACTTTCAATGATAAATAACTTATAATTCGTGTACGGGACCCACCTCCACATATATTTTCCTCATTTTTCTTTCATTTTCTCTCTCTCATTGTCTTTTATTTACTTTTCTTAATTCCCGTCCTTTTGGACAAACAAAATGGGACGGAGGGAATAATACAGATATATATATATAGGCCGAATTAGGGTTTGTTTTTGAAATCAAAAGAGAACACAGCAGTAGAGGTAGGAGCTCAGAGCCGGACACATTATTAGTTAGTCAAAGACGAAATGAAGGGACAGATTGGGTGAACTTTCTGAAGTCTTTATAAAAAGGTTGAAGACACTGAAAGAGTACGGTGAGTCAGTTCTCCATCATAGTTAAAAGTTATTGCTTACTGCCAAAATTGATAATATGATAGTCATGAGAAAGTACACGTGTTTCCTACTCTATAAAGACTTAGATAGAAGAAAACAACTTGATCAAAAAAAAAGATAGAAGAAAACAAATATTCGGGAAATTTGCATAGTGGTGTGTCAGAGGGTTGTTTGCTGGAATATGAGTCCAACTTGACAAGGGAATTAAAATAATGATTGAGCATGCATGATCGACAGTGAGAAGAAGGGAGTGAAAGTGAGTTTTTTGGAGTTGTTTGTGAACGGTTTTGGTGATAAGGTGTTGGTGAAATAGGATGAAGACAGTGAAGCATTAGTAAACAATTTCGTTGGTAAACTGAGAGTTTCAAATGAGATGTTGGAACGCTTTAATGCGATCGGGAGAGTTATCATAAGTTCGTTTGTTAATTGATTAATTGTTGAGTTAATTGTTGTATGGTTATATATAGGTGACTTCACAAATACGGAGCGTCCAGCAAATTAATAGCGGTGCATATTATATCTGAATTGAGTTGGAAGTTGGTAAGTTTATAATATATTTTATTATCGTATCGATTAATTATATATTAAAAGTTATACTCGGTTAATGGCAAAAACAATACAAGATCAAAACCCCTTTCGTCTTGACAAAGACGTTAAACTATACGACGTGAGTAAATAATATGCTTATGTTTATTTTATATATATATATATATTCAAAGGTTACCAAAGGTAATCTTGATGGTATAGGCCCATAGCCTGCAAACAGGCCCAATCGGGTGAGACCGGCCCATCACAGACCGACAGACTCTACCGAGTGTAAGGAATTTTACATCTAACGTGTTTAGAGGGAATCGAACTGGACCTTGCCCAGTCGAATGCCCCCCACGCCACTCGTTAGATATTATCTATATATTACTACGTATAATACTACTTGGGTAAAAATAAGAGAAGTAGGAAAACGATATTTTCCCCTTCGTCTTTACAAAGACGTAAGACATGTTATGAGATATATGATATGGTGACTACGTACTGATATACTTGTGGAGATGAGCTGACGTTGCACATGCATCATTGCATTCACGACATACATGACATGAGATGATTGCACTCTGATATGAACCTGTCGAGGCATGGCCCGCACTCTGAGATAGTCTGGCGAGGCTCTACCCGCACTCTGATATGGTCCGGACCGGCAGTGACGACTGCCCACAGATTCTGTGCATTCACGCATCCACGCCTTTATATACGCATGTGATATATGGAGTTATTGATGTGATACGAGTATTTGAGCGATGTTTACGGATTCATATGTTTATGTGTGCACTAAATGATACAACTTATTAATATAATAAATATTAAAAAGAAAAGACACGTATGGAAAATCAAACTCACGGTAATAAAGTATATTATTTACTTACTGAGTCCCCCGACTCATCCCTATATTTTCCCCTAATTTTCAGATAAATGATCTACTAGTTCGAGAGCTTTCATTCTTCTTCGCGCAAGAGTCTTCACGTTCACGTATGGTGCCATCCAACTGATCAATTGTCTTTGGAAGTCTTTCAGTATGTTCCCTTAATTGCCAATCATCCTTAGTGTCGCTCTGTGGTACTTGAGCATGACTTAGATATTGTTGTTTTGTTCCGCAAACTATTTTGTTATTCAGTTATATGTTATCATTTGTGAATTATTTATTAATATTTGTTAAGAAAGGTATAGAGGCTTGATTGACATTTGACATAAGTGTCAAGCGCCGATCTCGGCCTACATTTTCGGATCGTGACAGTTTAACATTTTAAACTACTGCCAGGTCGTTATCTTTTTGGCTTTCTTTGGATCATGAACAATTGGGAAGAAAGAAAATATAAAGGAAAATGGGAGGGAAAGAAATGTTTATAAAGGATGAGTTTTCATTGTTATATGTTTGGTTGTGAGTGAAAAATATTGGAATAGTTTTTTTTCAATTTGATTATCAAAGGGTACCGACAATGTGAAATTGTCTTATTACAAATGCTGCAGCAACCAGTGAAAATCCAAATGAAAATTTGACATTTTATTGAAAACGAATCTCAGATTTGCATCTTAGAAATTCAGTAACACCTCGGCCTTGGACAAAATGAGATCATCGAAGTTACGGCTTGAGTTACTATACCGGATAGGTGTGAATCCACCTGTCGAACATATGGTAGCATGCTTTCCGGTAAGACTCAGCAGCAGGGTGACCAGCACCCTATTACAATTTCAGCATCAGAATGAAGTCAGTACGTACTGAGTATAAGAGGTAAAGCTTATTTACTGAACTGAATTCGGATGATGAGTTTCCTTACTTTCACTGTGGCGTAGACCAACGAATACCCGGATGCAGCGTAGCCATATTCTTCGGTGTATCTAAAAAAGAGAGGATAAAAGTCACATTTTCAGTAAGAGATAAAGAAAAAAGCGAGCTGTAGAGGAATTTACCCGGCAATTTGGCCATCAACGAACCAAGGCCGCCAATTTGAGTCCACGTCTAAGTCCAGCTCTTGTACCCATGCCCTTGTCGCAACATGAGGCACAACCATATCCCGGTCACCACTACATTCAAAGAAAATGCAAGTAAGGAACTTATCAATTGCCTAAAATGTTACTGAAGGGCGGGAAATTATAGTTTACTTTGTTACAAGGACGTTCAAGTCGTGTTTGCTGAGATACTTATGCACAGGTATCACACTGTCAACATCTTCGGTAAAAGATAAGCTTTGGTTGCATCTGCTCCACTGTGTGACAGTTCCCTAAAAAAACAGATTGACCCAAAAGCTTACCCTTTTGCACATCATAAAATGGTGGCATATGTTCCGAGAGATCTACCTTTCGAATGTGGAGGGCTTCAATAACTCGAGGGTCATTAGACCAAATGTTTGACAGGGTATAGTTGAAAGGCTGCATTGCAAAATCATACCTTGGAGATCAGATTACCTCTAAATGACTAAAAAAGTTCCATTTTGGAACTTCATGTCTAACTATCTAGTAAACCAAAAAATTACCCGACAGTGACCACGTTGTAAATTTCCGTCAGGTGATCCAACTAGAAAGTTATTTTCAGTGTTTTTCCTAAGAAATCTTCTGGCTACGGAAATTTTTTCGGGGTCTCTAGGCAAAGTTAATGCACAGTTTGGCTCTAGGATGTCAAAACTAAATATATCTTGAACAAGCTGTGAAAATAAAATGTTGCGATTAGATAAAACAAAAATATATGAATTTGAGAAAGCTTTAACGGATTGGAACAATAACTTGAAGCTTACCAGGTCATATGTTACAAGAGTTTTGGTGCATTCAACATTTGAGGGCTGGACGTTGACGTAAGTCCCATTACAGGAGACCTTCAACCTCTGCAGAAACTTACTTAAGTTTATTTGTGCAAATGAGTGTAAAGTAAACGGAACAAGATTAGTAAGCTGAGTGTAAGGTTTGTATTCTATTTGTTCCTAGTTTTTCAGCTCAAGTCTAGATCTAGGTCAAATTATTTTCTTGATCAGTCTCAATTGTATAGGACTTCGAACCTTATTAAAATTCTTGTGTCCAATATCTTACTTTGTACTTGTGATTAATATATAGAACTCGCAAGTGAATCTCAATCCGGGAACTAGACTAAACTTGACATAATCTAATTCTACACTGAGTATCTAAAACTCAGTTTACCTCATAAAGTTCGTCAGATACAAGCGCCAGTTTGTGAGCAAAGACTATCTTATAGTTGCTGTTCTTGGTCTCATCCGCCGCGGGGCTCCCTGCAAAGTACCCCTAAGTTGATGGAAAATCGGGACTTGTCAGTACTGAACATTTACGAAAATTACAGGTACTAAAATGGTAATGTACCTTCAAATTCAACGAGGGTCGCGCTCCAGCCATATTTCCTGCAAAAAGAAATATATATATATATATATTTTAGAGATCAAGATTTTTTTTTTCGTCTAGTAAAAGAATGTGACAGGTGACATTTTCATGGCATACTTTCGAGAACTTTTTGTGTGACTAGCGGGATAAACTTTCCTGCATAGGAATCACCGCCTATGATGAGTTCCAAAGGAAGATACTTAGGATGCTCCAAGAGCCACTGTCGAAAATCAGTAAGAGGTCGATAAATATCATAAATTCCAACAATGTAAAATTTAATGTCAACAGGGATAGTATTTACATTTACAAGGAACTGATAAGCTTGCTCAGAAGTTGATGTGTCGGAGCTAGGCCAACCTGCTTCAGTCTTCGAGTAAGAGAAGCCAGTTCCGACAGGTGAATCAATAAAAATAATACTAGCAGTCTGTCAAAACAACGAAAATTACAAATATGAAACATCAGAGAACATAATATTTTGCTAATCCACTAGATTTGGGAAAAAAAAAACATATATGTTCTGACCTTTGTCCATGCTTCCTCCCATGGTACCAAGCTTGGCAGACCTCCCGGATAGTGATTAATGTCGAATTGCATCGGTCCTGATCGGGAAGAAAATAAATCAGCATGATGAAGGTAAATTATATATTTACTTGTATAGGATTAGTCTCGGTTAGTAGATTCGATCATATACTGATTCATATGGAATTTAAATATCGCAATGCCAGAATGGTAAAATCAATGTGAGCTATATTCTATTTTGTGCATCACATGGGAGACAAACCTAATTCAAAAATGAGGTCACTGAAACCGGAGCAACCTGGGCCTCCGGTGAGCCATAACATGAGAGGATCCTCGGTAGGATCCCCCTGCGACTCGATGAAGTAGTAAAACAGCTCAGAATCGTCGACACTAATGTAACCGGTTTCGAGGTGGAAAGGGAGCTTGCCCTTGTATCCGGGCAAGTACTTAACCTCAGTGCCAGAAAGTGCAAATTGTGCAGAGGTATTTAGCAGCAGGACAAGGATGAGAAGAAAACTGAAGTAAGAAATTTGTTTATGATTGAATGACAAGAAAGATGCCATGTTTTGGAACAAGTGAGACCTGAAGTTCATACTTATATATTTATATCCTTTGCTTTGAAACATAATGTGCTGAAATTAGCAAGAGGAATGACCGAACCCGAAACTTGTAAACACAGTTGGAGCTACCAGTTTGAAAAATTCATGGTGGATTTGGTTGACAATTGGATGACGCAGAGAATTGAATATATCTAATGGGTCCATCCTGTTGTGACTTCAAATCAATAATATAAACTAGCAGATAGTTTTTTTTTCTTCTGAGCTACCAGTTTTGAGAATGGCTGGGGATCAGGAAGAGACGGTTTAAGTCTTATTCAGTTGTTGAAAGTTTGATGATGCAGAGAATTGAATGCATGTAATAATTGGTCCGTAACTTCAAATCAATACACTTATGATCTATCATTTTTGTGTTCAAGCATTGATCGTTTATTATCGATCGATTAGTAGTTGACCGAACTCATACTGGCTTCCTCTCGCATATTGACTCATTTGCTACCTTCTGTGTGTCGAACTGGTAATTTTGCTGCAGTTCCAGATTGAGTTTATGCTGCAAATATTTATAAACTTGAATCAATGGGGAGGACGACATTTACAAGTATGTCCACTCTAAAATCTTCAAAGTGACAAACTTATTCCAGTAACTGATTTTTTTTTTCTATGAGGACTTCGCACAATCTGAACAACATGGAATTTTCAGAAGAAGAAAATAACAAATGACTTGGCTTTATTCAGTGATCCAAGTAGAAAAGGCAGTCTTATATCTGATTACAAATGCTGCACCAATTAGTAATCCAAATGAATATTACATTTTTTTTGTGATAAGAAATCTCAGATTTGCACCTACAAATTCAGTGACGCCTCGCCTGGGAAAAAAATTGTGGTCATCAGAGTCTCGGCTTAAGTTACTACAGTGGATACGTGTGAATCCACCTATCGAACATATGGTAACATTCTTTCCGGTAGAACTCGGGAGCAGGGTGACCAGCACCCTATTACCATTTCAGCATCAGAAAAAGAAAAAAAAGAGAGTCAGTTATGAATACAAGAGGTAAAGCTTCTATGAACTGAATTCGAATGGATGAGCTTCCTTACTTTCACCGTGGCGTAGACCAACTGATATCCGGATGCATCTAATGCATAATTTTCGGTGTATCTTTAAAAAAAAGGGGGGATAAAAGTCACATTTTCTGTCAGATGTAAAGAAAAAAGGATGTAGAGGAGAAAATGTATATAGCAAATTTACCCGGCCACTTGGCCATCAACGAACCAAGGCCGCCAATTTGAGTTCACGTCTAAGTCCAACTCTTGTACCCATGACCTTGTCGCAACATGAGGCACAACCATATCTCGATCACCGCTACATTCGCAGACAAAGTAAGGAACTTATCAAGTGCCAGAATGCTACTTAAGGTGGGGAAACTATAGTTTACGTTTGTACGAGGACGTTCAAGTCATGTTTGACGAGATATTTGTGCTCAGGTATCACACTTTCAACATTTTCGGTATAAGATAAGCTCAGATTGCATCTTGTCCACTCTGTAACAGATCCCTGAAAATACCCAGTCATTGATCGAAAAGATGAAGAAAGTGACCCAAAAGTTTACTGTTGTGTATATTATAATATGGTGGAACAAGTTCCAAATGATCTACCTTCCGAACGTGGAGAGCTTCGATGACTCGAGGATCATTAGCCCAAATGTACGACAGGGTGTAGTTGTCATTCTGCGTAACAAAATCACACCTTGCAGATCAGACTACCTGCAAGTGACTGAAAAAAGTTCCACTTTGGAACTTCATGTAGCAATCCTGAAAATTACCCGACAGCGATCATGTTGTAAATTTCGGTCAGGATATTCAATCAGCAAGTTATTTCCAGAGGGATTCCTAAGAAATCTTCTGGGTCGGGATACTTTTTCAGGATATCTGGGCGAACGATTTTTGCACTTTAGCTCCAGTATGTCATTTCTCCACACATCTTGAATAAGCTATGAAAAAAAAGTGTTCAAGATTTTGGCATAAGAATTAGTGACAGCTTTAACAGACAAGGAATTTACCAAGTCATATGCTATAAGAGCTTCGGTGCATTTAACATTCGAGGGCTCGATATTGATGTAAGTCCCATTGCAGAAGACTTTCATCGTCTGCAGAGGTTTATTTAAGTTATTTTCGCAATGGGTGTAAGATAAATGGAACAAGATCAGGAAGCTGAGTCTGAAACTGAGTTTACCTCATACAGCTCGTCGGATATAAGTGCCATTCTGTGAGCAAAGACTATCTTGGAGTTGCTGTTCAGGGCCTCATCCGTCGTGGGGCTCCCTAGCAAGTACCCCTTCAAGTTGAACGAGGGTTGCACTCCAGCTATATTTCCTGCAACAAAAAAAGTCACCCCGAAAGTCAGTTTTTCTTTTTCGATGTCTGGTAAAAAGTTGTGACAGATGACAATTACATCACATACTTTCGAGGACTTTTTTGGTGACCACCGGGACAAACATTCCTGCGTAGGAATCACCGCCTATGATGAGTTCCAAAGGAAGATACTTAGGATGTTCCAACAGCCACTGTCGAAAGCGAGAAAGAAAATCAGGAGGAGTTCAAGGTAGTAAAAAATTTGACAAGGCAAAAAATGAAAAGCAGTCGGAGGATAATATTTACCTTTACAAGGAACTGATACGCTTGCTCTGAAGCTACTGTGTCCGAGCTAGACCAACCCGCTTGAGTCGTCGAGTAAGAGAAGCCAGTCCCGACCGGTGAATCAACAAAAATAATACTTGCAGTCTGTCAAAAACCATTGAAATGGAAAATGTGGGAAATTTTTACTCGTCATGGAAAATGACAGATCTCAAAAAAATAAATAAAATGTGTTGACCTTTGTCCATGCTTCTTCCCAGGGTGTCAAGCTTGGCAGGCCTCCTGGATAGTTATGAATATCGAACTGCATTGGACCTGACCAGCATTCCGGGACAAAAAAGTCAGCATGGCCATTCTGATGCCACTAACACTGTTTACTTCTACAGAATTATTCTCAGTTAGTAGATTCAATCATTTCTTGATTTACATTTGATGACTTAAAAATTTAGATAATACACTAAGTAAGTAATGGTAAGACGAATGTACAACATACCTATTTCATATATGAGAGCGTTGAAACTAGAGCAACCGGGGCCTCCGGTGAGCCACAACAGCAGTGGATCCTCGGAAGGATCCCCTTGCGACTCGATGAAGTAGTAAAACAGCTCCGAATCATTGACACTAATGTAACCGGTTTCGAGGTGGAAAGGGAGTTGGCCTTTGTATCCGGGCAAGTAGTTTACCACAGAGCCGGAAAATGCAAAACGGGAAGAGGTAATTAGCAGGACAAAGATGAGCAAACTGAAGTAGGAAATGTGCTTATGATTGAATACAAAGGATGCCATTTGGGAACAAATGAGACATTGGGTCTAACTGGACAAAAGTTCATACATATTTAACTGAACAAATGGTAGATTTGCATTAGTAATGGTGACCAAACCAGAAACTGGGAGGAAAAGAGAGCAGAGTTGGAGCTACCAGTTTTGAGAATGGCTGAGGAGGAAGAGAGGGTTTGACTCGTATTCAGTTGAAAGTTGGATGACGCAGAGAATTGAATGCATGTAATGGGTCGGTCCTACTTGAGATCAATTTTTTTCCTTACCCTTTTTTTCCAACCTAGTTTACTCAACCATGTCACTTAGTTCTATTTGAAGCATCAAAAATTCACACAATACTGCTCCAAGCTGCAGTCAATAAAAAAACCAACATCTACATTGAACTCAAATTCACTATATATGATAATATATGGAGAGTAAAATCAAGCCAATCAAATACTTAAAAAGTCTGCGCAATGGATTAATTAAAACGGAACTTGCCTTGTTGATTGATCCTGTTCTAAACAATAACTCCAAAATTGCCACACAGATTGTAGTTGAAACTCCTTATCTTAATCCGGCGTATCAGATTCTGAGTAATTCTCACTTCCACAGTCGCAAAATTCGAGCCCTAGTTTTTTTTTCTTCAGAAAATGATTTTTTTTTTCTGCTCAATTTCCCCCCTTGATTTGTTTATTTATACCGCTGCGTTTTGAGTTTTTAGCAGAAATGACTTAAATGGGTTTCAAAATATATTAGAAATGATTCATATGAGTTTGCTCTTTCAAAAATGGCCTGTTTTTAATAACATCCACGTGTTGAGTTTGCACAGAAAACCAAATTCTGAGGATCCGATTTTATTAAAAATGGATCATTTTTGAAAATGCAAAATCACATAGGTCATTTCTAATATTTTGAAATCCATTTGGATCATTTTCAAAAAAAAACGTCTGCTTTTTACACTTCAGTTTGCTTTTGTTTGGATCATGAAAAATTAGGGCGAAACAAAATATGAAGGAAAATGGGAGGGGAAGAAAAGTTTATGAAGAATAAGTGTTCCTTGTAATGAGTGGAAAATACTGGAATAAATTTTGGATTTGCTTAAATTGGTTATTAAAGTAGTCAAGGCTACCAACAATGTGAAATTTTTTTGATTACAAATGCTGCAGCCATGACTGAAAATTCAAATTCAAATAACATTTTTCTGCAACATTTCGCCCTGGGACAAAATGGTGTCATCCGAGCCTCGGCTTGAGTTATTATAGCGGATACGTGTGAATCCACCTGTTGAACATATGGTAGCATTCTTTCCGATAGTACTCGGGAGCGGTGTGCCCAGCACCCTATTTTTCAGCCGCAGTGAAATGTCATTATTGAGTAAAAGAGGTAAAGTTTAAACAAATTGGGATGATCGAGTTTCCTTACTTTCACTGTTGCGTAGACCAACCGATACCCCGACGCATCTGAGTCGTATTTTTCAGTGTACCTGAGGAAAAAATGGGTAAAAGTCACCTTTTTTTGTCAGAGGTAAAGAAAAAGTAGGCCGTAGAGGAACAAGGTTATATGACATATTTTTACCCGGCGACTTGGCCATCAACAAACCACGGACGCCAATAATAGTCCACGTCTAAGTCCAGCTCTTTTACCCATGCCCTTGTCGCAACATAAGGCACAACCATATCCCGGTCACCGCTGCATTTGCAGAAAATGTAAGTAAGAAACTTTTAAAGTAGCTGAAATGGTACCTAAGGTGGGAAATTGTAGTTTACGTTTGTACGAGGACATTCAAGTCGTGTTTGACGAGATACTTGTGCTCAGGTATCACACTATCAACATTTTGGGTGTAAGATAAACTCTGGTTGCATCTGGTCCATTGTGTGACAGTTCCCTGAAATACAAAAAAAAACGTCTAAAAAATTTATCCTTTTGTACATCATAAAATAGTGGCACGAGTTTCGAGTGATCTACATTTCGAACGTGGAGAGCTTCGATGACTCGAGGATCATTAGCCCAAATGTCTGCCATGGTATAGTTGTAAGTCTGCGTAACAAAAGTATACCTAGAAGATCAGAGTACCTCCAAGTGACTAAAAATGTTCCATTCTTCGGAACTTAACGTCTAATTATGTAAACCTGTCAATTACCCGACACTGATCAAGTTGAAAATTCCGCTCAGGTAATCCAACCATCAAGTTTTTTTCAGAGTATTTACTAAGAAATCTTCTGGGTGAAGAAATTTTTGCTGGCTCTTTGGGCGAAGCAAATGCACAGTTTGGCTCCAGGATGTCATTTTTCCATATATCTTGGATAAGCTATGAAAAGAAAATGTCACGATATTAATAAAAATCTATGCATTTGTGAAAGCTTTAACTGATAGAGACGGAGAGAATTTTACCAGGTTATATGTTACAAGAACATCGGTGCATTCTACATTTGAGGGCTCGATGTTGATGTAAGTCCCGTTACAGGAGACTTTTAGTGTCTGCAGAGATTTATTTAAGTTATTTCCGCAGATGAGTGTAAGATAGTTGGAACAAGATCAGTAAGCTGAGTATCTGAAACTAAGTTACCTCATACAACTCGTCGGATATAAGCGACATCCTGTGAGCAAAGACTATTTTGGAATTGCTGTTCAGCGCCTCATCCGTTGTGGGGCTCCCTAGCAAGTATCCCTTCAAGTTGAACGAAGGTTGCGCTCCAGCTATATTTCCTGCAAAAAAGGAAAAAAAATTACCCCGAAGGTCAGTTTTTCTTTTTCGATGTCCGATAAAAAGTTCTGATAGATGACAATTTTCATCACGTACTTTCGAGGACTTTTTTGGTGATCGTCGGGACAAACATTCCTGCGTAGGAATCACCGCCTATGATGAGCTCCAAAGGAAGATACTTAGGATGCTCCAACAGCCACTGTCGAAAGCGAGGAAGAAAATTACAAATCAGCAGGATTTCAAGTACTAAACAATTCGACAAGGTGAAAATTTAAGGTCATCAGGGATAAATATTTACCTTTATAAGAAACTGATAGACTTGCTCCGCAGCTATTGTGTCCGAGCTAAGCCATCCGGCTTGAGTCGTCGAGTAAGAGTAGCCAGTCCCGACCGGTGAATCCACAAAAATAATACTTGCAGTCTGTCAAAACCATGGAAGATATTTGTTACTCCTCGCCGAAAATGGCAGTACTGGAACAAATAAAAGTTATTTTCCAAAAATACCAAAATTGGAAATCATATGTTTTTTTTTTACCTTTGTCCATGCTTCTTCCCAGGGTGTCAAGCTTGGCAGGCCTCCCGGATAGTTGTGGATATCGAACTGCATTGGACCTGACCAACAATTAAGAAAAAAGAAAAAGATCAACCAGACTTTTTCGATTCCAGTAAGTTATTCACTTCTTCAAAACTTATTTCAGTTAGTAGATTCCATCATTTCTTCAATTAGATTCAATGACTTTAAAAATTCGGATAATAAGTTTAAGTATTGTCATTTAAGTTAAGTCACTAAAAAATAAGTAATTCTGTCCATGTGACTTTGTAGTTTGTATACTTCTTCTGAACTCATCTCAGTTATAGAAGTCAAGTTTTTGGACATTTAAGTTAAGACCAATATGCTTATTTTCTGCAGCTAATGGAAACCACATCAAATAGTTACATACCTAATTCATAAATGAGGCCGTTGAAAGCGGAGCAACCGGGGCCTCCGGTGAGCCATAACAACAACGGATCCTTGGTTGGATCCCCTTGGGACTCGATGAAGTAGTAAAACAGCTCGGAATCATCGACACTAACATAGCCGGTTTCGAGGTGGAAAGGAAGCTTGCCTTTGTATCCTGGCAAATACTCAACCACAGTGCCGGAAAATGCTAAATGTGCCAAGGTGTTAAGCAGCAGAAGGATCAGAAAACTTAAGTAGGAAAAGTGCTTATGATTGAATGACAAGGATGTCATGTCTGGAAAGAATCGGAATATAAATGATCAGACAATGGGTTTATGTTGAAGATGATGTTTGAGGACACGAGACTCTCGTTTGACAAAATTAGCCTATGTCTTTTTATACATGTTCTGATCAGCCACATTTGCTTTGAAACTCGATTCGATAAAAAAAAAACACAACGTGCTTAATTTAAAATTAGCAAGTGGTTAAACGAAAAGGTATGTGGTAGATTTGCACGAGGGATATGATGATGGTAACCAAACCCAGCAGAAACCGGCCGTGGAAGAAGATCAGAATCAGAGCTACCAGTTCGTTTCTCTGACCGCGCGTCTTGCCATATTTGTAGTAGTTTCAACCATTTGTCACGTGTGTGACGATTCAGAAGACTAGAGAGGACTGGTAAGTATATATAGTTGGATGATTATTCAGAATTAAAACATTAGGATGAATCCGACCAGGTACTGTTTTCTTATAGTCCCATTATTTATGTGCTTGATTCTTTCTCGAATCACCGTTAACGATGATTTCTTCATTGATTGCCTATATGTATATGAACGTGTCAAGTACGTATGTATGGTTATATGATACAAATGATAAGGGGAGCGTTTGTTTGAGAATTCTTAAAAATTCGAGAATTTGAAAAGTTCATATCTCACTATTGTATGCAGTTTCGAGCATGTTTTCAGTTTTCGGAAAATGCATATATGCAAAAACTAGTGCACTTTCAAATGTGCATAACGAATGTGAAAATGCAAAACGAAAGAATTCTCGAGAAAAAAAGGGTTCGCACTCCTCGTAATGATAAAGTATATATTTTATGAAAATGAACCGAAAGGAAAGTATAATTTTTTTATGAAGCCTCTTAGGTCTAAAATGTTTAATGGGGAAAATGGGTGCAATTCTCCATATCTCATAATTAGTAATTACAAAAACTTCCTCATAATGGGGAAAGTAATTACAACCTTACATCCTAATATATCTAGGGCTCAAATTGGACGGGATAAAATTCAAAAATTCGTAATTATTCAACGATCGATGCGTCATTAAGGGTAAATTAGTCAAACAAAAATCAAAACTGAAATTCAAAATCACTATATTGTCGCGCATCATCCCACAACCTAATCAAACTAAAACAAGTCGATCTATGAATTCAGTAGAGCGACTCGGCCACTCACGGCGATGACCTAGGTTCGATCAATACACATCAATACATCCCTCATTGCGACATCAAAACCTATAAATAATGAAAATCCACCACCCAATTCTACCATCCAATAAGCACCACGCCTCTTCCGCAATGTTTTAAAGCGAAACGAAATCTCCCTATACCATTCACTTTTATAGCCATTCGTGACGCTGGTATGTAGCTTGGCGATTTTCTTTCCGCGTTGAATTTTTGACTTCGCTGGTGTTGCTCGTAGGTCAGTATATTAGGATTTATATGGCGAACAAAATCAGAATTCGTAGTTGTAATTGGGGGTGCTTTCCGAATAAAATGCGTAACAATTACAAACAAAATTCGTAGCAGTCACTATGACTAAAATGTGTAGTTCCCAAATCAGAATTCGTAGTTGTAATTGGGGGGGCTTTCTAACTAAAATGCGTAGCATTTACAAACAAAATTCGTAACAGTCATTATGACTGCTACGAATTTTAAACAGAAAGCTACGCATTATAAATGTATGTCTATCAGAAATAGCATATCTACACATTTTAACTAGAAAGCTACGCATTATAAAAAGGGCTATGTTACTTTGCAGAGTGTATAATTCGTATTTCGAATAAACGATCGAACGTGCGCAGGAGGAGAAAAATGCGCAGGAGGAGAAAAAATGCGCAAGATGTTAATTATTTCCGATTAATTTAAATTCTATTATTAATAATTTAATATATCTTTAAAAAAAATTTTAACGACTCTAAGATTAAAAAAAATTTAGAACCCCTGTCGAGAGCCGTTGGATCCGCCACTGGCCGTGTGAACCCACTTATTAAACATATGGTAGCATTCTTTTGGATAGTACTTTGGAGTGGTGTGACCAGCATCCTATTTTCAGCATTACAGAAATGTTATTACTGAGAACGATCAGAGGTAAAGCTTATTTGAATTGGAATGATTGAGCTTCCTTACTTTCACTATGGTGTGGAATCGATATCCGAACGCATCTGAGTCATATTTTTTGGGTGTATATGGCGGGAAAAAAAGATGAAGGTAAATGTCACAATTTTTGTCATAGTTAAAGGAAAAGTGTTATGTAAAGGAGCAAAGGTATGTAACACAATATTACCTGGCGACTTGGCCTTCAACAAACCACGGACGCCAATAATCCACGTCTAAGTGATTCAGTTCTTATTCACCGTCCTAATTTCTTTTGTTGGCCTTTGTTGCTTTTGTTTCTATCATTTGCTTCTGTTCGGCCCATAGGCATTCTCTTGTGCGTGCAGGTGTGCCGCCTCAAGACTTTTTTTGTGTTAGTAGAGTTCTAAAGTTGCGCGTTGCGGACGTTGATACTTTGTTAAAGTCTGATCTTTGGATAAGAATCGATATGAGAGACGTGCGCGTTCAGTTGATGAAAAGTGTATTATATAGTATCTATATGTAATGATTATGTATCGATTTGTAATGAATCCATCAAAAAAAATGATCCCATCAAAAAATATGAACTCATCAAATAAAAAATGGCAAACATAAACAAATTTAAGTGGCCATTTAAATTTAAAATTGGAATAAAATAAAAACATTGGTTTAAGTGTTTTTATAGATGTTTCGATCAGCCATGTGTAGGAAGGAGCACTATTTGGTTAATTCTAATTTTACCGAATTAGTTTATCGAATCGAATTAATTCGGTTGGTAAATAGTAAAAATGGTAATTTACCGATCGGTAAATTTTTGTCTAGATTTTCTAATTCAGTAATTTACTGATTTACCGAAAAAGAATTTTTTATTATTAAAAAATAAAAAAATTAAATGAATTATTTGTTTAAACTTCAAATTTTAACCCGCAATTTTTGGAAATTTTTGAGATTCAATTGTGTAGTTCAAAATTTTGAATTATCTGTGTTTTTTTGTTATTTGATGATTAATTATTATGTTTTAATAATTTTAAAATTAGGAAGAACAATTATTAAAAAAACAATTCGGTAATTGAAATAAAAAATTTGAGTCAATAAACGATAAATTTTGTAAATTACCAAATGCACACCCAACCGTATGTTTGGAATTCCAATTGAAATGCAATGTGCTGAATTTAGCAAAAAGTGGGGAGGTAAATTTGCACGAGGGGTGGTGACCAAACTCGAAACTGGCCGAACAAATTTGATGGGGAGGAAGAGAGGGTCGGAGTTGGATTCAGTTGACCAGTAAGTAGAAGTACAGTTAGATAATGCATAAAATTGAATACTTGTATTGTCCAACACTCTTCATATTATATTGATTTTTGATTTATTTTTAATTAATAAAGATTAGTCTAATTAATTGATGAACATAATAATCTCACACTCAATATTTTTTTAGTGTGGGTTTCCATCTCATACAATTCAAGCACTACACAAATACATCTATAACATAATACATGAGTACTTTTAACTCGGATACATATGAATCACTTGGAGCACGGACCACGCAAGACATCTACCCGGATTGATACTCGAATCAATCACTGAGGCACAGGCCATAAGGCGCACTGATGAAGCAAGCATCACCTACACCGCAGGTCACAACACCTCCGAGAAGGAGGAACAACACGTCCACGCCGAGGCGGGACGAAAAACATCTCCACAAGAGAGAAACAACGCATCCACGCATAGGCGAGACGAAGAGCACAACTCCACAAAATTATGGAAAGGAAAATGTCACGGTGGGTTCGAACCCTTGAACTTGCTATTGTAAAGTAAGTGTTCTACCAATTCAACCACCACACCTTGTTGGCATCTTAAACTCAATGTTTGAACTTTGAATTTTGGTAGTTTTTTCCTTCATATTTTGTGAAATTATTTTCGCTTTTTTCATCATTTGTGATATCTATCATCACTTTTTTCATCATTTGTGATATCTATCATCACTTATTGATTATGGCTGTGATTGTACGCCAGTATTTGATTTATATGTAGCCATAAAATAGAATAAAATGAATAATAATAAATTTAGTGGAAAAAGAATTACTAGGGTCTGAAATTTGGGGTTATTTTTTTTGATAGTGGGTGGATAAAACAAGTAGGAACATTACAATGCATATAAGATTTATTATCTAGTACATATATATTGATCTTTGGAGCTCTTAGAAAGACATCTTGATCGGATCCGTAAGCATCTGGTATATCTCTCCACTTCTGAAGCGCAGGCCACGTTCGACACCTTTACCATGAATCCGCACACATCCATCCAAATCATTGGTACATCTTTGACATTTGGAGCTCAGGCCACCTTGGATACATTTACCGAATAGCACCTCCACGAGGGAGGAATAACACATCACGCGCGACGCGTGAAGAGGAAGGCATCCACGAGGGATGTAGGAAGCCTCCACACGCGAGGCGAAACGAGGAAAAGGAATGAAGATAATTGGTGGCCCCGGACTCAAACCCAGCATAAGACTTAACCATATTAAGATGGGCTCCTTAACCAACATGACAGCATCTTATTGGCGAAATTTGGGATTATTAGAGCTTTTTTTAATGCAATAATTAAAAACGTAATCACATGGAACTGACTTCAATTTTTTATTGTAATTAATGTAGGATAAAAAAAATCACATGGGATGACGATTTGGGGATAGTATGGCTATGGCGTTTTGTGAGGCCTCAATTATGAATGGGGTAAATCAGTAAATGCATAGTCAGTAGTCACGTGCGAACTTAGGGTCTGTCCAGTTGACTTTAAATTTATGTTTTATAAATTAAATTCAACTAAACTAAATTAAATTCAACTAAGTTAAACTAAATTAAATTAAATTCAGCTAAACTAAACTAAATTAAATTAAACTAAATTAAATTAAATTTTATTTGATTTAGGTTCATCAACATCATCATGGTATTACCCTCATCATATCATCATCATATTACCATCATCATCATCATGCATCATCACCATGCATCATCCTCCTCATCATCATCATCATGCATCACATCACATCACATCATCATATTAGCATCATCATCGTAAAGTTCATCATCATCATCATTATCACCATCATCATCATCCTCACATAACATCATCATCATGTCACCACCATCATCGTTATCATCATCGTTATCATCATCATTATGTCACCATCGTCACATGACATCATCATCATCATGTCACCATCATCATCATGTCATAATGTCACCATCATCACATGACATCATCATCATCATCATGTCACCATCATCATCATGCATCACATCACATCATCATATTAGCATCATCATCATATTACTATCATCATCATATCACCACCATCATCATTATCACCATCACATCACATCATCATCATCATGTGATGATGATGATGGTGACATGATGACATGATGATGGTGACATGATGATGATGATGGTGGTGATGATGATGACATGATGATGGTGACATTATGATGATGATGATGATGACATGATGATATGATGATGATGATGCCATGATGATGATGATGACATGATGATGATGACACGATGACATGATGGTGATGATGACATGATGATGGTGACATTATGATGATGATGTTGGTGATGACATGATGATGACATGATGATGGTGACATTATGATGATGATGATGATGGCATGAGGATGATGATGATGTGATGATGATGATGACATTATGATATGATGATGATGATGCCATGATGATGGTGACATGATGATGATGATGATGGTATGATGATGACATGATGATGATGACACAATGATGATGACACGATGATGATGATGATGACATGATAACATGATGATGATGTTGATGATGATGATGACATGATGATGATGATGATGATGATGACATGATGATGATGATGATGACATGATGATGACATGATGATGATGATGTTATGATGATGACATGATGATGATGACATGATGATGATGATGATGTCATGTGATGGTATGATGATGGTAAGATGATGACATGATGATGATGATGACATGATGATGATGATTGTATGATGATGGTATGATGATGAAATGATGATGATGATTATGAAATGATGATGATGAGATGATGATGATGATGGTGATGGTATGATGATGATGGTATGATGATGATGATGATATGATGGTGATGATGATGACATGATGATGATGATGATATGATGATGATGGTGATATGATGATGATGATGACATGATGATGATGATGATGATATGATGATGATGACGGTGACATGATGATGATGTAATGTTAAGTTGGTATAAACTATAAGTTAAAATAAATTAAACTAAATTCAGCTAAACTAAGCTAAGTTAAACTAAATTAAATCAAATTAAACTAAGCTAAGTTAAACTAAATTAAATCAAATTAAATTAATATAACATAAATTAAATTCAACTAACATAAATTTCAACTCAATTGGACAGCCCCTTAATTAACACGAGGAACACGGCAAAGTGCAAACCTCTGGAATTATTTTATTCCCCAACAATAAAATAAGTTATAAACCAAATAAATAGAGGGAAATTACTATAAATTAACACATTAAACATGAACTCGGATTAACTGTCTCGGTAAAATTATCAAATAAAATCACGTTAAATACATCAAATAACTATATAATTTTGCAGTATTAAACGATGCAACATGATTTTATACTGTGTAGAGCAAACAAATATGCTCCAAAATATTACTAAGACCAATACATCTTAAAATACTACCAAGACCATATTTGACTAATAAATTACCCAAAATAAATATTACAAGTTTCGATATATGAAATGAAATTCCTTTATAATTATTTGAACAAATAAGTGCAAACAGAGGGAATCAAATAATATCAATGCTAGTAACATATCCTAGATTATTTATCTGAGTAAAATGTAGTCATCTGATTGATTATCATTTGAGAATTTAAAATTTATTGATTCTAAAATTAAACACAAAAATTGACAACATACACAAACTGTTAGAATTCAGTATGATTGATTCAGATACCGCATTTGTAAGTCATATTTGTTGGATCGTTAGTGTTAGCAGTCTGTCAGACGGAAGTTACGAAGTGCTTTTCCGTCTGATGGTCAGGTATCAGCGGAAATAATTATGCAGGAAAATAAACGACTGAGAGTAATTGCACACGAATATATAGTGGAAACCTTATCACAATAATGATAAGATAAAAACCACTACCTTTCAGATTTCTCCGAAAGGATTTGCGAACCTGATTACTTTTTATTCCGATATACTTGTATGGTTTACAAACTAGGTCTTTTCTCTAGACTCTATTTGATGACCTCTACTCAATCCGACAAAGTAATCAGTTTCGAACCTTTGTGCGTGCAATCTTAGCAATCTTGCTCTTCGAATTGCAGTTGCTCTATTCTCCCGAAAACGCCAATTTCTCTTGGGCAAACCCTAATGCCTTACATAGGATTTTAGCGGATCTCGGGATCTGAGCCCAACGATTCGGCCCAATCAATCTTTCCATATCCGCTGATTGATATCTCCTGATTAGTCAAGATTCCGATTGCAATCTTTCCTAAATCAGTTTCCTCATTAATTCGAACCTTCCAGATCTGTTCTGCAGAATATTGTCTTCAATATTCTTCAATCAATCAAGTCTTTAATTGCGTCTTGAATCTTTCTTGAATTCCAATCTTCAATCAATGTCGTCAATTAGTATCTTCGAGATCTTCCTAATTGGGCGCACATCTTCAATCAATAGCTCTCATCATATCTTTGAGATCTTTTCCCGATTATTCGTTCCTAGATCGGTTTCCTCATTAAGTCGAGCTTGCCAAATCTGGCCTGCAGATATTCCTTGATTGCTTAATCTTCAATCATCAATTAATATCTTCTTTGATTGCACAATCTTCAATCAGTTATTAATATCTTCTTTGATTGCTCAATCAGCATCTCCAATCAACAGTTAAGATCTGCATTAATCGTCCTTGAATCTTTACTCGATATATGCATTCATATCGTCAAGATTTTAATATGCCAGTTCAATTAATGCTTAGGATTTCTGCACACTTAGGCAACATTATCATCTAAGTGTTTGTGATCATCAAAACCAAAGGGTTCCAACAATATCACAATTCAGTATCAACTTTTAATCCTCTCTCGATTTTAACAATACAAAATAATCCAAAAGAAGATATCTCAACACAAACAACTACTACAACAAACAAACAACCTTATAGGATATTACTTGATTTTATCAGCGGATTGGAGCATCTTATCAATTATCTGCCGGGTGTTCGTCATCTTGAAGGATCTCCTCAGGCTACACATCTTGGATTTGATCAACTCCATCATCCTCTCCATCGTGGCCGGAATCATGATGGAGTTTGGAGATTTGCAATTTAATGAGGATCATCAGATGGTCATGGTTTTCGGGTTTGAAGAAACGATTTTTTTTCTCAAAGGGGTTACCCCTGTTGGTTTAGATCCATAGCCTGCAAACAGTGATTATTTAGTCATAATAAATCTACATCAATTTTTTTAAAAATCAAAATGGCAAATAATAGACAATTAAAATAAAAATAATAAATACTTTGGGCCGAAAAAGGTGTTGGGCCGAGGCCCAATTTTAGCGTCCCGTTCATCTCTCCGACCTTTCGTCTTCTTCTTCAGCAGTCGCGATTCAGATGGTCTTCGATTTGTCGCCATTCTTGATCGCTCGATCTCCATCCACCTATGCAAACTTCTGCAACTTTCTAGACCAGTCTCGTACTTCAAATCCACCATGATTTATTACTCGACTCTCACTACCTTCACCATGCACCAATACCGCGATCATCAGCAGCAGCAGCAGCTTAATCGTCGTCAAAAATGGCTACGTCATTTATCAACACATTCGCTTCCTCCCTCCGCAGCCCGAAAAAGGAACCGAATTTCTCATATCCATTTCATCAAAACCATAAACCCCATTTTTCCACCAAGACCCAGTTCCGATTTCCTCGAAACCCTAATTCGCTCAAAACCCTAAAATCCTCCACCAAAGACGACCGCCAGGTCGAAAACTCATCGTTGTCATCGACAGCTGTAGTGTCGGATGAAGAGAGGCGAGAGTCGTCGCTATCGGAGGAAGCTGAAGTGGACGACGCTGGAGTGGAGACAGAGGCAGATAGCGAGGATGAGAGGGAAAAGGAGAGGCAGCAGGAGATGGATTGGAAGACGGATTTAGAGTTTAAGAAGTTTATGGGGAATCCGTCGATCGAGGCTGCGATTAAATTGGAGAAGAAGAGGACTGATAGGAAGCTTAAGGAGCTGGATCGAGAGAGGAGTGATAATCCTCTTGTCAGGCTGTTTAACAAGATTGTTAAAGATAGCTTGAAGCTTGAGAAGGAGCGGCTGGAGAAGGCTGAAGAGACTTTTAAAGCTCTTGACCTTAACAAGGTTTGCCCTTCCGTTCCAATTTGATTATTTTTTTCTTCTTCTTTTGTTTAGAATTTTGATCATGACGATTTGATGAAAATTTAGTACAATGCTGAATTTGAGGGCAAACTGTGGTTGATGACGATTTAGATTGATCAGCGTAAGAATTGCTTCGGATTTGCGCTTTTGTTCGAATTTGACTTTCTTTTTTTTAACCATGTTTAGTTTGGACTTTTCCACTAGTAGATTTGTGTATGTATTCGTGGGAATATTTAGTACAATGCTGAATTTGGGTATTGATTGCAGTTGATGATGATTTGGGTTTATCAGCTTAAAAAACTTTTGGGTTTGCATTTTTGTTCGTATTTGATGTTTTTTGTTTTTGTTAATGTTTAGTTTAGATTTTGTCTGCTGTTGGATTAGTGTATGAACATGTGTGAAGATTTAGTACAATGCTGAATTTGAGTACTGATTGTGGTTGATGATGATTTGGATTGGTCAGCTGAAGAACTGTTTCGGGTTCGATACATTTTTTGCCACGGATGTGAGGAGATTTGGAGATGGTGGCATTTTTATAGGTAATCTGAGGAGGCCTATTGAAGAAGTAATTCCTAAGTTGCAGAAGAAGCTTTCGGAAGCGGCAGGGAGGGAAGTTGTCGTGTGGTTTATGGAAGAGAAATCTGATTACATTACTAAACAGGTATTTGGAATTCAATATTTGAAGTTTGGATTGATCTCAATGAAAATTTATAAAAAATCGAGCTAGAGATGATTTGAACTTGGTGTGGCTGTTGAATGATTCTCTGATTTATATTGTGTTTCAGGCCTGTGTTGTTCAGCCAAAAGCTGAAATGGACTTAGAATTCGAGTTGACCAAGCTAAGCACTCCACTTGGCTATGTCAGTGCGATAGCCTTGTGTGTTGCAACTTTTGGAACAATTGCTTTGACTAGTGGATTTTTCTTGAAACCCGATGCTACGTTTGACGATTACCTGGCCAATGTCATTCCTCTATTCGGTGGCTTTATCACTGTTATTGGAGTCTCCGAGGTTTGCTTTAGCATCTAAAACAAGAGTTTTCAAATACTTTGCAATCTTAATCGAGCTGTCGCGGCACCGAATAATTTCATTATCTGTGTTATATTCGCAGATAGCAACTCGAGTAACGGCAGCTCGCTATGGTGTGAAGCTTAGCCCTTCTTTTCTTGTGCCATCTAACTGGACGGGATGCCTTGGAGTGATGAATAACTACGAATCATTGTTGCCCAATAAGAAAGCCCTTTTTGATATTCCAGTGGCGCGAACAGCCAGCGCTTATCTGACATCACTCATACTAGCGGTTGCTGCTTTTATAGCTGATGGAAGTTTTAACGGTGGCGACAATGCAATGTAAGTTTAAACTCAATGCAAAACCCTCAACTTTAAATAAATAATGTCTATAGATGATATGCATATTGGTTTTGTTGCATCTGAAGTACTAAACAATTTGAGGGCTTCTGAGTCAATTCCTTTGATGCTTGTTTTTCAGGTACATAAGACCCCAGTTCTTCTACCACAATCCATTACTATCATTTATCCAATACGTCGTAGGCCCATACACAGATGATCTCGGCAACGTTCTACCATATGCAGTCGAAGGGGTTGGTGTCCCTGTTGACCCACTTGCATTCGCTGGGCTTTTAGGTCAGTTCTCACCTTTGTTAATCCGAGCAACTCATCTCATTCAAAACACATATCAAAGTAACACTATTTACACTTGACCTTGTACAGGAATGGTTGTAACGTCGCTAAACCTTCTTCCATGTGGGAGGCTGGAAGGAGGCCGCATAGCCCAAGCCATGTTCGGTAGAAGCACAGCCTCCATCCTCTCCCTCGCCACCTCCCTTCTCCTCGGCATAGGTGGTCTTAGCGGCAGCGTCCTCTGTCTCGCATGGGGTTTATTCGCCACCTTCTTTCGCGGTGGCGAGGAGATTCCAGCTCAAGATGAAATCACTCCCTTGGGAGATGATCGATTTGCTTGGGGCTTCCTCCTCGGCCTCATCTGTTTCCTTACTCTTTTCCCCAATGGCGGAGGCACCTTCAACAGCTCTTTCTTTGAAGCACCCTTTTTTAGAGGTGGCAATTTGTAAACTTCTCTCTCTTTTTTTTTGATGGGAGTAAACTTCTCTCTTGTATATCTCAAAAAAGAAAAAAAAGTGTTAACTTGATGTACACAGTACCCGGAACGTGTGCGACAGCATAGGACATTTCTCTTACGACGTCGTTTTCCTTCGACATCACATCAGTGTTTCGTAACTTAATTGTTATTTTGGATCAAATACAAACCAATCTTATAAATAAAAATTACAAACCCATAAAAAATTCGACACGTGTCAAAATGAACCAATCAAAATTCAGCCGAGACTTCATCCCGTCGGGGTTCTTTTTGTAAATAAAAAAATACATGTGGACTTATTTAAAAATATATAAACAATAGGAGGGGTATAAACGTCCAAAATTTGCTACAGTAATGTTCAGACTTAAAAAAATATTGTTCAGACTTAACCCAGTAATAACAATACTTGAAAAAACATTGTTCAGACTTAAAAAAACATTGTTCAGACTTAAAAAAACATTGTTCAGACTTAAAAAAAATAATAATGAGAGTTAAACCATTAACAATCAGACTTAAAAAACATTGTTCAGACTTAAAAAAAACATTGTTCAGACTTAAACCAGTATTGACAATACTTGAAAAACCAATGTTCAGACTTATGAAAACATTGTTCAGACTTAAAAAAACATAGTTCAGACTTAAATTGAAAAAACAATGTTCAGACTTATGAAAACATTGTTCAGACTTAAAAAACATAGTTCAGACTTAAAAATGATAGTGTTCAGACTAAATAAAAACAATGTTTTAAGTCTGAACACTACCAGTTAAGTCTGAACACTACCAGTTAAGTCTGAACACTACCATTTAAGTCTGATTATTAAGTATTTTTAAGTCTGAACACTACCATTTAAGTCTGAACACTATAATTTAAGTCTGAACACTACCTTTTTTAAGTCTGAACACTACCATTTAAGTCTGAACACTACCATTTAAGTCTGATTATTAAGTATTTTTAAGTCTGAACACTACCATTTAAGTCTGAACACTACAATTTAAGTCTGAACACTACCTTTTTTTAAGTCTGAACACTACCATTTAAGTCTGATTATTAAGTATTTTTAAGTCTGAACACTACCATTTAAGTCTGATAATTAAGTATTTTTAAGTCTGAACACTACCATTTAAGTCTTAAAATGGTTATGATCAAACTTAAAATTGATAATGATCAGACTTTAATATGGTAATGAGCAGACTTACATGCCGAAATTGGAACATCTGAAGAATTCTACGCAAAATTTGATGTTTATGCGCCTGTGTCAGAATTTGATGAAAACCTAGTGTTTTTTGGGTGGAAACGGCATTCTGAGAAACACTCACAGCTATGCGGTGAGCTCGGTGTTTTTAGGGCAAATACGATCATCTGGAGGGTCAAATTCGTGTTTTAATCAAAAAAAATAATATAAAAAAATTCATGTTTTAATCTTCTTTAGTTTTAAGTCTGATCATAGAATTCTTTTTAAGTATGATCATTACAATTTTAAGTCTGATCATTAAGAATTTTTAGTCTGATCATTGCCTATTTTTAAGTCTGATCATTAAGTTTTTAAGTCTGATCATTGCTTCTTTTTAAGTCTGAACATTATCATTTCTAAGTCTGATTATTAAGTATTTTTAAGTCTGAACATTAGTATTTGAAGTCTGAACACTACCATTTAAGTCTGATTATTAAGTATTTTTAAGTCTGAACAATACCATTTTAAGTCTGAACACTACCATTTAAGTCTGATTATTAAGTATTTTTAAGTCTGAACAGTACCATCTTAAGTCTGAACACTACCATTTAAGTCTGATTATTAAGTATTTTTAAGTCTGAACATTAGTATTTTAAGTGTGAACACTACATTTTTAAGTCTGAACACTACCATTTAAGTCTGAACACTAGCTTTTTAAGTCTGAACACTACCATTTAAGTCTGATTATTAAGTATTTTTAAGTCTGAACATTAGTATTTTAAGTCTGAACACTACCATTTAAGTCTGATTATTAAGTATTTTTAAGTCTGAACACTACCATTTAAGTCTGAACACTACCTTTTTAAGTCTGAACAATACCATTTAAGTCTGATTATTAAGTATTTTTAAGTCTGAACAATACAATCTTAAGTCTGAACACTACTTTTTTTAAGTCTGAACACTACCTTTTTAAGTCTGGACACTACCATTTAAGTCTGATTATTAAGTATTTTTAAGTCTGAACACTACCATTTAAGTCTGAACACTACCATTTAAGTCTGAACACTACCTTTTTTAAGTCTGAACACTGAACACTACCATTTAAGTCTGATTATTAAGTATTTTTAAGTCTGAACACTACCATTTAAGTCTGAACACTACCATTTAAGTCTGAACACTACCTTTTTTAAGTCTGAACACTACCATTTAAGTCTGAACACTACCATTTAAGTCTGATTATTAAGTATTTTTAAGTCTGAACACTACCATTTAAGTCTGAACACTACCATTTAAGTCTGAACACTACCATTTAAGTCTGATTATTAAGTATTTTTAAGTCTGAACACTATCATTTAAGTCTGAACACTACCATTTAAGTCTGAACACTACCTTTTTTAAGTCTGAACACTACCATTTAAGTCTGATTATTAAGTATTTTTAAGTCTGAACACTACTTTTTTTAAGTCTGAACACTACCATTTAAGTCTGATTATTAAGTATTTTTAAGTCTGAACACTACCATTTAAGTCTGAACACTACCATTTAAGTCTGAACACTACCTTTTTAAGTCTGAACACTACCATTTAAGTCTGAACATTACCATTTAAGTCTGATTATTAAGTATTTTTAAGTCTGAACATCAGTATTTTAAGTCTGAACACTAACAATTTTTGGACTAAATTGAAAATAACATTATTAGGTTTTATACCCATTAGTGTGGAATGACTATTATACCCCTCCGTGTTTTCTTCGGGATTTCGACTAAACTGGGACACGTGTCGGCTTTATAATCGGTTTGTAATTTTTATTTATAATTTGGTTTGTACCTGAACCGCACCCAAAAAAAAATATATATATATTAAGCACACTTTTTTTTTCGATTAACAATTAAGCACACATTTGAAATTCAAAATTCTAACACCCAATCACGGTCAACAACGTCCTCAAGCTTATAAATATCTTCAACCGCATCTTCTCACCTGCGTCTTTATACACGCACGCAACAGAGCTTTTCAAAATTTCGAACCGCTCCATCTCCTCGAATATTCCGGCGAGGGAGTGCATCTCTGTTCACATCATGTTGAATTTTAGATTTGGTGGGCTGGGACTGGACATCCAGACACCACCCGGGCTACGCTGGGCAAAGCCCATGACGCTCCCCAACATATTGGGCTGCCTGCAGGCATATGCACCTCAACCATGAACAAGGCCCAATGCACATATGAGGGCAACCAAGGCCCAAACACATGGCATGACAAATTGGGAATTAATCCTTGCAGGTTGTTGGTGGTGGGGATTGAACCCTTCACACACCCTTTAACATGTGCACTAAGGCAACATGCTAACCATATGAGCTGCAGCTCACATGGTTAACATGTCACCTTATGGTGCATGTTAAAGGGTGAGGTTGGGAGTTCAATTCCCCCCACCAACAACCTGCAAGGATTTCCCACAATTAATGCCATATTGGGCTTTGGGCCTTAGTTGCCTCCACATGTGCAGTTGGGCCTTGTTCATGGTTGGGGTGCATATGCCTGCAGGCAGCCCAATATGTTGGGGAGCGTTTGGTGCTTAATCCGGCCCAGCGTAGCCCGGGTGGTGTCTGGATGTCCAGTTCCAGCCCACCAAATTCAATATTCAACATAAAGTGCACTTTATGTTGAATTTTAGATTTGGTGGGCTGGGACTGGACATCCAGACACCACCCGGGCTACGCTGGGCAAAGCCCATGACGTTCCCCAACATATTGGGCTGCCTGCAGGCATATGCACCCCAACCATGAACAAGGCCCAATGCACATGTGAGGGCAACCAAGGCCCAAACACATGACATGACAAATTGGGAATTAATCCTTGCAGGTTGTTGGTGGTGGGGATTGAACCCTTCACACACCCTTTAACATGTGCATGTAAGCAACATGTTAACCATGTGAGCTGCAGCTCATATGGTTAACATGTCACCTTATGGCGCATGTTAAAGGGTGAGGTTGGGAGTTCAATTCCCCCCACCAACAACCTGCAAGGATTTCCCACAATTAATGCCATGTTGGGCTTTGGGCCTTAGTTGCCTCCACATGTGCAGTTGGGCCTTGTTCATGGTTGGGGTGCATATGCCTGCAGGCAGTCCAATATGTTGGGGAGCGTCTGGTGCTTAATCCGGCCCAGCGTAGCCCGGGTGGTGTCTGGATGTCCAGTCCCAGCCCACCAAATTCAATATTCAACACATCAGACAGGCAGGTATCCAGCTCGGCAACGCCTGCTGGGAGCTCTACTGCCTAGAACACGAGATTCAGGTTTGTAACCGCTAACTCCGAATCTGCGCTCGTTTTCGTCCATATCGCTGTTCAGAGTGCGTATCTGTCGACCTTCTGTTCGTAGCTTGTAGATCGGTTTGCTGTTTAGTTGAATCGATTCCTTATGAGGAGTTCTAGGCTTCTAGCTGTTTAGGTTAACCGGTTGTTTCTGCAGTAATTTGAGTATGATTGAAGCCGTAGAGTATTTTCTCTAGTAATTTGAGTTTGATTATTAAGGTTGATTGGATCTGTTACAGTCTAATACGTTTTGGGTGAGCTGAGAATGATTACATCTTTTAGAATTGAGAATGTTTTCCAGTAGTTTTTCATTTTGATATTAATACGAGTAGATCTGATCAGTTTGTGAAATTATAATTTGGATTCAGCCTGATGGACAAATGCCAAGCGACAAGACTGTTGGAGGGGGTGACGATGCATTCAACACTTTCATTATTCCACTCTGACACATTGTGCGAATTGAGGTTGGAAAGTCGATATAATTGCTCGCATTGTTTTGTAATTTTTGTTGCAAATTGTTCTTTAATTTTTTATTTATATGTCTACAGCTTGAAAAAAAAAGAGGACTTTGAGATCGACTGTGACAGTGACAGGAGATATTTTATTGTTAATTGTTCTTTGATTTTTCAAATATATTTTTGTACCTTGGAAAAAAAAGAGAAACTGGTAGGAGCTATTTTCATTCTCACATGGTAAATAATTTGGTAATCTTAGGTTTGTATATCAATTCTAATTTGGCAATTTTAAGCTTGTAATTTTAATCTGATACTTTTAGGCCTGTATGTAATTTAACAATTTTAATCTGACAATTGCTAAATGTTTTCTTCTTTGCTGCCCCTTTCATTGAAAATGCATGATTGACATCTTAGTAAGCTCTTTCAACAATTAGTGTGCGCCAGACTTTTACAACCGTCGTATGACAAATATGGAGGTTGGAAGGATACCCAATTGTTGAGCAAAATTATGGATGTTGTGTTTAAGAATGATCGTCTTTCTCAGTCATCTGTGAGGCAAATAATGAATATTGTCTTGAAATATTGTGAGAAATCTACTAAAGACGCACAATTGCAAGACATGGAAGATTCTTTTCTTAAGAAGAATATTTGTTTTGTGTCAATCCCATGACTACTGTCTCGTGTTGTCTTAACGCTGAATTCCTAGAAGATCAGCAGGATTTGGGTAACCCATCCTTTATAGCAAGGGAACTCAATCCCTTTTCAAGTCTCTTTTAGAAGTGATAGTTACATCAGACAATAATATGTTGGATATGCTTATGACACTGAAGGTATAGACAAAATACTAGCGAGGGCGATAGAGAAGAGGGCACCAGTACTTCTCTTTATGCCTGAGTTTGATTACATCTGAGGTTTATCAGTGCAATTTGGAGAAGATATGGATCATCTACGGATTAACGATGATGATCGGTTGCTTTTCTTCTCAAAACATAGTCCAACAAGCAGTATGTATATTTTCATGGCAAGTCAAGAACCCGCTCACAGAAGAGATATGCTTCGCTCCCTTTTTGATGAACTTAAAAATAATCTCAATCAACCTTCGGATCACTCTTTGGCTAGCTCTCGTAAAAAAAGAAAATCTTAGCCCACCTATGACTCATTTCTATGTGTTTGTGATATGAACTAAGTTAATCAATTTCGGTTATTGAACCTTTTGAATGCTATTCAAGTAAAACATTTTACTATCTTTCTTGATATTCTCGTTGTTGTGCATCTCTAATTACATCCTCAAGTAACCAAAATTGAGATGCACAACACCAAGAATAGCAAGAAAAATAGCAAAATGTTTTACTTGAATAGCATTCAAAATGTTTAATAGTTGGAATAGATAAACTTAGTTCATATCACAAACACATATAAGTGAGTCAGACATAGAAGTGAGTCAGATGTGGGCTAAGATTTCCTTTTTTTACGAGAGGTAGCCGAAGAGTGAGCCGAAGGTTGACTGAGAATATTTTTAAGCTCATCGAAAAGGGAGCGAAGCATATCTCTTTTAAAAGCAGGATCCTGACTTGCCATGAAAATATACATACTGTTTGTTGGACTATGTTTTAAGAAGAAAAGTAACTGATCATCACCATTAATCTATAAATGATCCATATCTTCCCCAAATTGCACTAATAAATCTCATATGTAACAAAACTCAGGCATAAAAGAAACTACTGGTGCCCTCTTCACCATCGCCCTCACTAGTATTTTGTCTATACCTTCAGTGTCATAAGCATACCTTACATATTCTTAGTTGCTGTAATTATCACTTCTGAAAGAGGCTTGAATAGGGGGTTGAGTTCCCTTGCTACAAAAGGATGGGTTACCCATATCTTGCTGATCTTCTAGGAATTCAGCTCTTAGGTAATCCGTGACAGTAGTCATGTGATTGAACACAAGACAAATATTCTTCTTGAGAGAAGAATCTTCCATGTCTTGCAATTGTGAGTCTTTAGTATATTTTAAGACAATATTCATTATTCGCCTCACAGATGACTGAGAAAGACGATCATGCTTAAACATCCACAATTGGTCATCCTTCCAACCTCCATATTTGTCATATGGCGGTTGTAAAAGTCTGGCGTACACCAATTGTTGAAAGAGGTCGCTAAGATGTTGATCATTCATTTTCAATGGAAGGAGCTGCAAAGAAGAAAAACAATTAGCAATTGCCAGATTAAAATTGTCAAATTACATACAAGCCTAAAATTATCATATTAAAATTACATACAAGCCTCAATTTGCCAGATTAGAATTGATATACAAGCCTAAGAGACTATCAAATTACATACCATGCGAGAATGAAAATAGATCCTAGCACTGTCACTCTCAAAGTCCCTTTTTTCTAAACTGCAGCTATATAATTGAAAAATTAAAAAACAATTTGCAACAAAATAGCTCCTAACACTGTTACAGTCACTCTCAAAGTCCCTATTTTTTTTCGAAGATGCAGACATATAATTGAAAATTTTAAAAACAATTTGCAATAAAAATTGCAGAACAATGCGAGCAATTAAGTTGATTTTCCAACCTGAATTTGCACAATGAGTAAGAGTGGAATTAGAGGAATCAGTATTTTCTTCCATCTATTACTGCTTGCTCCAAAATGGCGGGTAGGTTTTTGTTTAGAACACTAGTTTCTTCTTCCCATAAATAACTTACAAAAAAAACATGGATTTACTTATAGCTTGTAATGACTCTAGCTCGTAGTAGCTTGGCTTGGACTAAAAACAACTTAATTTTGAGGTAGGAGCCAGTGACGAATCCATGATTTGAAAGTTACGTTTGATGAAAAACATTATTTTTTGTAAGATGGCCACTAGAGTCACAAAATTCAGCACTTGTCTAGTGTTCGACAATTTAGCCAAACTTAACAACTCAATCAACCAAGCACCATCATATCACAACGTGTTTAGCCTCAACCCTCAATTCACGAATTCCAATCAATTAAGGTATATAGCTAAATGTTTATAGTATGGAGAAATAATGTCCTCATGCGGCAAACCCTGGCCTTAAAGGGATACCCCAAAATTGTAAATGCAGTACCTTAGCATCAACAAAAGATTCCAAAATCCAGGAGAAAAACACAGAGCAAAAAAACATAGCAGGTACAAAATTAGAAAAAAAAATCTAACACCTTCCAAGTTCCCACTTTATAAAATCCATAACAAATTTACAACAAAAAATTTCAAATGACCACTTCACCATTGAATCCCTTGTGCAGAGTCCATCACACATCACAAATTCACAACAACTCCAACAAATCACATATTTCATCCCAAGAACAACACCCAACAGGCCAGCACAAAACCTAGAGTTTCACACGCACAGAAATCACACAAAATTAACTCAAAAAAGAACAAAAATCGACCAATTGAACACAATCTTACCCAACTCCAACTCCTTCGATCATTCGAGATCGAGCTTTGTCGGAATCTGGATTGGAACGCAAACGGACGGCCAGATGTTGTTTTCCAGCGACTGCGGCGGTGAAGATTGGGACGGCGCTCACATGGTTGACTCAATCTAGATCTGCTTCTCCCCAAATCGCAATTCGCAATCCTTCGCAAATTGAAATTATTAAAACTAAAAAAAATTATTTGCCCAAATTCTTCCGGGCAGCCCACCAGGAATTTGGTGCTTGAATGTGATAGTTTGGCTTGGACTAAATATCATTAATTTTGAACCACCCCTACCAGGACCTCCAAAACCTCAGGCAATGGAAGGCCAAAACAAGCATGTTAAAGGCGGAGGCGGAGATAGAAATACTAACCGAGATGCGGGGATGTGATGGGATAGACTCAAGAGATGGTCGGTCATCAAGGGTCGCTTGGTCGAAACTCGAAAGATGCGACTCGCGGTCGAAACTCGGAAGATGCGAGGGATGGTCGAGGTCGGAGGCGAAGCGATAGGCGATTGCCTGGTCGGAGGAAGGGGGGTCAGAGCGGCGTGAGGAGATTTGAGATGGAGTGAACTATTTTTTATACGAAGATGGAGTGAACTAGTTTAGGTTAGCTTTTGGTGCTGTTCTTTTGAACTTAATTTCACTGGAATTTTGTTGTACTGAACTTAATTAAACTGTACTGAACTTTATTGAACTGTATTGAACTTAATTTAACTGTACTGAACTTTATTGAACTGTATTGAACTTAATTTAACTGTACTGAACTTTATTGAACTGTACTGAACTTAATTTAATTTAACTTAACTTTACTAAACTTAATTTGTTGAAATTGAAAAATTATATATATGTATAGTATAATTATATAATTCATTAATTAACTTGCTCAAAACAGTTTCATCATTTTTTCTTATAAATAATTATGTATTTTATTTTTCATTTTTTTAAAATTATACTTGCTAAAAAATTGCGTGAAGCCCTAAACGTTTCAATTTTTTAAAAATAATACAACTAATTTTTTTTTCAAACTATATTTTTATGATTATATGTTACAAAGTACATATATGTCTAAACCATATTTTTAAAATAGTACAACTAATTTTTTATGATTATATGTTAAAAAGTACATATTTTTAAAATAGTACAACTAATTTTTTTCTAATTATATTTTTTCAAACCATTTTAAAACGGATGCAATAGTTTCCCAAGAGGGGTGGACACAAACTTGAAAAATCGTAGGATCATATATGTCTTATGCTTTTCTAAAAATTATTTAAAAAATTAAAAAATAAATTAAAATTTTGAATAATAGGGTTGGAAACTATAAAAAAATTGGATTGATTTGAAAAAATTTATATTACATTTTTTAACTTAAATTAATTTAAGTATATTTAACTGTACTGAACTTTATTAAACTGTATTGAACTTAATTTAACTGTACTGAACTTTATTGAACTGTATTGAACTTAATTTAACTGTACTGAACTTTATTGAACTGCATTGAACTTAATTTAACTGTACTGAACTTTATTGAACTGTATTGAACTTAATTTAACTTTACTGAACTTAATAAAACTGTATTGAAGTGCAAAAGAACAGAGCCTTTTTTAAAGTTGGTTTTGCAAATCTTATTATATATTGCAATTTAAGAAAGACTATTTTATATGTATTTTTTAAAGAGTGTGATTCAAGTACAAACCAAATTATATATAAAAACTATAAATTTAATTTTAAGCTGACACGTGTCCTATTTATTCCAAATTCCGAACAAACACACGGAAGAGTATTATAGTCATTCCACATGGATGGTTATAAACCTAATAATGTTATTTTCAATTTAGTCCTCGATTTGTTAATAATCAGACTTAAACTTAGAAATGATTAGACTTAAAAAAACAGCAAATGATAAGATTTAAAACATAAAGATCAGACTTAAAATGATAATGATCAGACTTAAACAGTTAATGATCAGACTTAAAAAAACAATAATCAGACTTAAAACGGTAATGATCAGACTTAAAACAGTAGTGATCACACTTAAAATTAGTAATGATTAGCTTTAAAATTGATAATGATCGAACTTAAATAGTTAATGATCAGACTTAGAAAATAATGATCAGACTTAACACAGTTAATGATCTGACTTAAAACAGTTAATGATCAGACTTAAAAACTAGGGATGCACAAATTCTACCCAGACCAGACCGGATTTGGATCGGTCTATGGGTCACATATTCTGGGATTTGCGGGTTTCGGGTCGGTCCCCGTCTAGACCGTAATTTTACGGGTCGGTCCCGGTCCGAACCGAAATAAAATCGTGTTTTTTTAAATTTTCCTAATTCTATATTTCTATTCTAATTCCTAACCCTAAACGGCTAAACGTAAACCTAACTCTAACCGAGACCGAGTACTGATGCAAATCACAAAGCCCACAAACGCCGACCGAAGCCAGAAGCCGAACGCGAATGCGATTACGATTTAGGAATCAGTCACGGTCGCCGTCGCTCTACAAGTCGCTCAGTCGCTCAGTCACGGTCGCTCTACCAGTCGCACAGTCGCTCACGCTCAGTCACGGCCAATCCTACTTCTTATCCTGCTACCAGTGGCTAATCGGCAACCGCCTCATCTTCGTCTGCACTGCAGTCGCTAATCATCAATCGCCTCATCTTCGTCTGCACTACAGTCGCTCAACCAGTCGCTCAGCTCAGTCACGGTCGCTCTACCCTACCAGTCGCTCAGTCACGGTCACGATCATGTATCAGGTAGTTTAAATAGAATCATCTTTCCATTCTTAAATTCATTTATCGGGGGTTATTCTGTGCAGATTTAATTTGATTTATGTGTTGAAAACTATCCATGGAATGTTCATCGAAAGTATCACGCAACAGGCCTTGTAACTCTATATGTTGGCAGGGTTTCTTGCCAAGAATTATCTGATATTGACATGTTGTATAAGCAATTGTATTTTTTTTCTTGTTGACAGATGTCTCACACAATATTAAATCGATGCCCTACCCTTGTACAAGGGGAAACTAAGGAGACTCTTGATTCTCTTGAGCTATTTGTAGTTGCTGGTGATGTAAATGCTTCAGTAGAAACTGTTGTAGACGAGTCTCTAGTAAATTTGGGAAGGCAGGTTGTTAAAAAGAGGAGAGAATCAAGAGCCAAGTATTGGATTGCATAAGAAGAATATATGGATGAAAAAAACTGTCGAAGGGCTAGGTGCAAGCACTGTGGGACAACATATGCCTGCAATTCAGTCAAAAATGGCACCAAGAATGTGAAGAACCATTTTCAAGCTTGTGAAAAAAATCCGACTAATATGGGGAAAGGTACACAATCTCAAATCATCTATGAGAGTCTGAATGATAGCAATAGTATGAAAATGAAAAATTGGAGTTATGATGAAAATGCTATAAGGATGGCAGTCGTTGAAATGGTGATTAAAGATGAGATGCCATTTACATGTGTAGAGAAGGATGGCTTGAAAATGCTGATTTTTGTTGCTTGTCCACAATTTAAGATGCCATCCATCGTGATTGTTTTAAGCTCTATACACAAGAAAGAGAAAATGTGAAAGAACTTTTTAGAAATTCTTGCCAACGTGTATGTGTGACTACAGATTGTTGGACATCCGTACAGATGGTTAACTACATGTGTGTCACTGCCCATTTCAATTTTTGCCAAATCAGTAGTCATAGAGGATAAGACATGGGTAGGGTACTTGAGGATTGTTTGACTTATTGGAATTTAGATAAAAAGCTTTTAACAGTGACAGTTGATAATGCTTCTGCAAATGATGTTATATGTACTTATATCTCTGAGATGGC
Organism: Rhodiola kirilowii; assembly: GCA_033675215.1. NCBI lineage: Eukaryota > Viridiplantae > Streptophyta > Magnoliopsida > Saxifragales > Crassulaceae > Rhodiola > Rhodiola kirilowii. The sequence continues at coordinate 2,768,702 of CM066193.1, read as the reverse complement.
AAAAGGTAAGGGTAGTATTACCGAGGGAAAGTATGTGCATATTCGATGCATGTCACATATTCTTAATTTGATTGTGCAAGATGGTATCAAACAATGTGGTGAGCATGTTGATAAGCTTAGAGCCGTAATTAAGTATGTGAGAGGGTCTCCCGCTAGGATGCATGGTCTCAAACAACAAGCTGAAAAGTTTAAGGTGAATTGCAACATTTCTTTGAGACTTGACGTGTGCACTAGGTGAAACTCTACTTATTAGATGTTGAATAGTGCAATTTCTCATAAAGCTATCCTTTCTCGGATGAAAATCCCTCAACTTGATGATTCAGATTTGGGTCCTCTGAGCTCTTCTGATTGGAGTAAGATTGAAGTGCTAGCCTCTTACCTGAAGGAGTTTTATGAGTTGACAAACCGTATGTCAGGTTCCCATTATATTACGAGCAACTACATGATTTTCCCTATATCTCAAGTTGTCAAGGTGCTTAATAAGTTGGCTACCAGTGATGATCCCACTTTAAAAAAGATGGCCAGTGAAATGAAAAAGAAGTGTGACAAGTATTGGGGTTCTTTTGATAAGTTGAACATGCTGATTTTTGTTCCTACAATTCTTGATCCTTACTTTAAGCTGAAAGGGGTGGGTTTTGCTTTTCAAATGATGTTTCCTCAAGATAGTGTAGATGATATGCTTGCCACAGTTAAGGATGTTGCTTATGCGTTGTTTGATCGATACGTGAGTTCTTATGTTGTGTCCGAAAGTCATGATACTGGTTTACAATCAAATCCATCGATTGATGGTACAAATGAAAGTTCAAGTTGGCTACAAGAGTACAATGGGAACCCGGATCGAGATGATGTTTCAGATCGATCTGAGTTTGATTTATATCTGCATGAACGAAATGAAGCAAAGGAGGGTGATGTTTTGAGGTGGTGGGGACTTAATGAACCTAGATACCCGATCCTTTCACGTATGGTACGTGATGCACTAGTCATACCCATCACTACAGTTCCTTCCAAATCTGCATTTAGCACTGGGAGACGTCACCTTACGAGTTATAGAAATCGTTTGAAGCCTAAGGTAAGCCATTAAAATCACTAATATTGTACCTTACTGATGTAAACACATTTATATGTTATTCTACAACTTATAATCAATTACTACTTACTTGTTTATGTTATTCTTGGCGACAGATTGTACAAGCACTCGTTTGTACTCAAGATTGGTTGCAACTACGAAAGAACTCTGATTCTGATTCAAGTAACAGTGACGCAGGTAACAATATTTTCAGCAATAATCTTTTATATTATTTCCTGTGATGTGATATGATTATTGAGACTGTCTTTGTTGACTTGTAAATTGTTAGATGAAGATGATGAAGGCACATTTTGTGTTTGATAAGTGGACAATCACTAGGCACATCTTACTGGGGTAAGAACTCAGCACAAAGGTATAAGACACTAGCTTAATTTGATGTTGTTAATCATTGGTTAATGTTATGCTGCTGAACATTTGCAAGCTGATTCTGATTGGCACAATATGGGCTCTAAAATAAATCATTGACACAATGTGCATGTTTATTGATGTGGTATTTAGAGGGTTCCTGTTTTTGTTATGCTGCTGAAACATTTCCTGTTTTTGTTATCCTGCAACATTTCATGTTTTTGTTATGCTGCCGAACAATGTGCCTGTTTATTGATGGGTAATGTTATGCTGCCGAACATTTGCAAGCTGCTGAAAATGCTTCATGTAAGGTTTATTGATGTGGTATTTAGAGGGTTCCTGTTTTTATGAACTGCATTTTTAATAATAGTAATACATAGCTTTTCGTCCTATCATATGATTTCTTACATTTCCTGTTGCAAATGTATTGTACATTTTATTCATCTTTTAAATGGTAGTTGGTTGATATGTTATAGGTTGATGAAAATGGAAGAAGCAGTGAAGAAGCAATGAAAATGCATTCACCATTCAGTTTTGATGAAAAGAGCCTGGATAACTTTTGAGTTTTGTCACTATTATCCTTGTTCACAGTTCTTGAATCACTTTTGAGTTTTGTCCTTGTTCCTGTTGCATTCACCATTCAGTTTAACTGCAAAACAATTGTCAATTAGAATGAATAAGAATTGACAGGTTTTTTTTTTTTTTACTGTCGGAACTCTAGTCATGGATGAGAGAGAAACTCCCAACGGGAGGAAAATTTTTAGAGGAGAGAGAAATAATCAAAGGAAAAACTGGGTGAATTTTCAAACTCTACGGGAGGAGCTCTTCAGTGTATTCATCGACAACATACCAGTGGGCAAAGATGGGGAGTGGCTGAGAGATTTATTTAGTCTGGATGGCAAGACCCTAGATGTATTTATACCAGCTAGGGTAAGAAAGGTGTCCAATACCAGATTTGGGTTCGTCAGGTATGGATCCTTGGCGGAGGCGGCGGTTCGGAGATGGAACGGTGCAACTATGGGGAAAGCGAAATTTCTGGTCCTTCTGGCGGAAAACCGAAAGCAGGGTTTCGTTTTTTCAGGAGGGGTCAGAAGGGAGAACGAGATGGATTTGCTAGAGACGGGGATGGAGAGGTGAGAAGCCCGAAGGAAGTGCAAGAAGACATAGTCAACAAAGATGGGTGGAAGACCAAAGTCATAAAAGAAGGATTAATTCAGAAAACAACAAGGAGGGTCAAATTAGAGGCATTTCAGGAGCAAGAAGACTGGTTACGTTTTGTAATTGTGGCAGATTTGAAAATCCCCAAATTAGTCGAGTCGGTAGAGAGGGAGATGCGCGAAGAAAACATCACTTTTGTCAAATTAATTCCAGCGGGTGGAAGAAGGGTTCTGATTCATTTTACATGCGGAGAGGAGATGGACAAGTGTTTAGTAGAAGAATACAGTTCGATCCGGAGGAATTTCTCCAAGCTAAAGCGGTGGAGCGAGGAGGACGTTCCTAGAACCAGATCTGTCTAGATTAGTATTTTAGGGCTGCCGTTCAGGGCTTGGACAGACGGAAATTGCGAGAGGTTGGCGAGTCCTTATGGTGAGTTGTTGAAAATGGATGACCGTGACGTCCGATTCATAGGCGTGGGAAGGGTGCGGATGCTCATAGAAACATCGATGGCGGAAAGGATCTGCGAGACGGTAGAAGTGGAGATATTGGGTAAGAAATCTGAGATTAACCTTTGCGAGGATTGTTGTCTGGGTGGGTGTGAAATCGACAGGACGCAGTCAGTGGATGATCAATCGGAAGAAGATAAGGGCGGTTCAAAATCATGGCTACGGGCGGACTTGGGGGAAGATGGTTCGGTTGGATGTGGCGAAGGTTTGGCAGGACATTCGGAGGGGAAAGCGGAAGGAAACTCAAATCTTGAATCATACAAGACAGAAGGAGGAGCCAAATGCAGAAATGTGGCAGACAATAGACATCTCATTTCCGAGTCAGACCTAGCGAAGGGAGCTACAAGCTGGGTGTCGCTGGCTGGTTCAGACAATATAAAATCGGCTAAACAAAGGGTATTCAAGGAATGTGGAAGCATAAAGAAAGATCAGAAGAAGTTGAAAGGAATTGGTGGCCCTTCCTCAGCTCTGTCAGATGGGGAAGTGTGTTCTTCAGAGAAGGTGCTCAACATTAGCAATTCGGAGCAATCAGATTCTCAGAACCTATCTGAGAAATACATGAACATATTAAAAAAGGTGAAGAGGAGAGAAGCTATAGCCAAAAAGAATATTAGATATCAAAGGAGAAAGCATCTTAGGTCTCTTGGAAATGATCAGGAACCAATAGAAGGTGTTACACCTCTGCAACAGCCGAGTGAAGGAGCGATCGTGGTAAGGAAGTCTCAGGAGGGAAGCTATGGGACAGGAGAAGGACATCAGGAAGAAAGGTCCTCGGACCATTTCGAAATAACCCTTTCAGCCTTTAAAGTGATGAAAAGAAAAGAGTCAAAGGAGAAGAAAGCAATCAAGGATCAAAGGAGTTCGTGTAAAGATAGGCTTAAGGGGCTGAAAAGTTCCTATATCAAAGAGCTGGTAAGGTCTAAAGAGAGCAGTAGAACGATTTTGAAAGTCAAGGCGGCAGATGAAGAAAGGAGGAAATTAGAACAAAGGAAAGCCGCAGTAGAGTCACTGGGCGTCGTAAGAAGAGTGGGGATGAGGTTCCTCGGTACAGAGGAGGAAGGGATTCAGTTTTTCATCAACGAAGACGAGGAGAGGAGAAAAGAGAGAGATCAGGTTAAAGTTTAAGGGGAGTGTCTTTGGTGAGTTGGTGGTCTAAGGCAGCTGCCTTTTTCTTTAGCTGTAGCCGCTGTGTAGCTTGCTGGAGGAGTTTAGAAGTGCGTTTGCCTGTTGGCTTTGCGCTTCTTTGGTTGGCTGGAAGGGGCTGTGCAGTATTGGGCTTCGGAGTTCTTCAGCATGGAGTCCTTCAGCATGGCTTTAGTGTGTCGCGGGGGTTTTGCGCCGGGTTGTGGTTGAGGGTCTCGTTTCGACAGTGTTGCGTTCTGCGATTTTTTTCTAGTGGATGCTATGGCTAGATGTTTTTGCGGTTTGCTTCCGTCTCAGGGCTTCTAGTGTCGGCTCTTTGCTGTTTTTTGAGTGGTCCAGTGTGGTTGTCTAGTTGCTGCCGTCTTTTGTTTGTTCAGTGTTGTCTTGCGTGGGTTGCTTTGGTGTTGTTTTCTTTGGTTTGTCGGTGTGTGTTTTCAGGCCTTAGTGGTTTGTCGGGGTTTGTCTCTAGTGGTCTGCTGCTTTGTGCAGCCACGTTTTTTTTGGTGCGTGCTTGTCTTCTGACAATGCTTGTGTTTTTATTTTGGTGGTGCAAATCCACTTATGAATCAAAAAAAAAGACAGGTTATTTTTCAGAATGAAACATAAACATGTATATGATCCGGTTCGATCCCAATTTTGGTCTGACCCGATATATACCCGGTCCGATTCCGGTTTCAGTCCGACACGAATATATCCAGTCCGATTCAAATTTCGGTTTGAGTTTTCAAAAAATTCCGATCCATCGGTCTGGACCGTATATATTCGGGTCGGATCGGTCCACGGTCCAAGTTTCAAAAATATTCTAATCCACCGATCCGGACCGAAATTTACGATCCAGATCGAACTGGACCGTAACTCCTACGTTTTTGATTTAATTCGATTTAATAAACATGATCAAGAACGTGATAGAGAGAGGAATGACCAAATTTTTTGTGTCATTAGTGTCCTAGACAGCAAGAGTTCGTACCCGTTAGGGATAATCAACCCACACATCTGTACATACATTAACACAGACTCGCTGTGCATCGATCAATGTTAAAATCACACCCTGACACGATTCTAGCTATTAACAGATATATGTACAGTTATACGTCCACCTGACGGCCTCACCAAAAGGGACACCACCTGTAAAGCCAAAAGATGGGGTCAAAGAGGAGATCTTAGAAGTAACAAACGGATTTTTTTAAGTAAGAAGTGGTTGAATAAAAGGTATGTGTGAGTCATATACCCAACATAGTTCTGGCACAGATTTTCATGGGATGAGGCCTGAAGAATAAGCTTCTGGACTTGTAATTTAACGGATAGGCCATGCTCAGGTTCACGTGCATCGCCAGCAAATGCATTGTAATCTACTCCGTGTTGGTTAGAGCTAGGAGGTACTGAAGAGCAAGAGAAATCACGGCCAGTGAGCTTGTTGCTCATGCGTGCCATAACAACCACAGCACGCTCGTTGAGCACTTCATTGGCATCTCCCAGTTGATTGACAGCCTGAAAGAGCCCAATAAGAATAATATTGTTATTATTATGCGTATAAGTTTTTTTTCCTTTGATAATAATCCTTGAAATGAATTTACCTGCAGAGTTTCCCTCTCTCGGGCACCTCGAGGTTGAGGAAAGTCCTTGGCTGCAGCAGCTTCATCACTGTTTACCACTGGGCCATGTCCAGTAGCCATTTGTGGAACCTCATTGAAGTTGAATAGACGCCAGTTTATAAGGGGATCATGTACAAAGGCCTGCAGCCAAGGGCAATAAAAACTATCATGTGTTTTTCTTCACAAACAAAAAAAAGGAAGCTTTCACTCCAAGATACAGTACAGTAACACGTGATTCACTTCACCCAGAGAGATGCATGGTTTAACAATTTATCAGGTCAAGCACATCTTTACACCGACGTGTGGTGGGCTATACAAATACCAGTAAGAACTAAAGATTTCATACCTCCATCATGGCCATGACACTGTCCTTGTTGGTTCTAAGAACTTGCATCACATTTTCACAGGTTGAGCGGAAGTTACCCTCAATGCCACTGACTTCCATAGCCTTAACAAGCATTCTAGTTAATCGGAATGGAACCTGAAAACCCCAAGTAAAATGACGACCAAAAAAAATAGAATTATATATCCACATATGAAATGTGTACACAATTAACTCATACAAAGACAATTTGTGAATAAAGTGGTACCTTTTCAGGGAACTTTTCTCTGTTCATCGAAGCTTCGAAACAATCTCCAAAATCAATGTGCAAGATCTTTCCACTGAATCAATAAACAGTTAATAAGAAAAAATTTGATAGAGAATAAAAAACTTGTTGGCACCCATTTTTACATATATACCTGTAGCGGTGAAGCATGAGGTTGCTCGGGTGCCTATCCCCTAATCCTAGGAGGTAACCAACCTAGAACAGATAGTGACTCATTAATTAACTTACAAAACAAAATCAGGCATATCATAATTATACTCGAGCATTGTTATTTGTTACTGAAAGACGTTTCTGGTTCATTTATCAACAACGTCTTGGTGAACACATTATGTATTTGTACTCAAATTATCCCAGCACCGAAGATGCATACCATGCTCATGACAGCTAAGCTTCTGGTGTAGTTAGTCCTCCTTTCTAACCATACCTCAGAAGTTCGACTTTTAAGCCAAAGAACCTAACAAATTCGGATCATAAAGAGTAAACTTTGCCTCATTTATGGAATGAAAACACAGAATTGAACTAATTGAGACTTGAGATGTTACTCACCCTCGCCAAGTCATTCCCTTCTGTATTTTGCAGAGCATATTCAAACACCTCCACTTTAGCAATGAGGGGTAAATGGTCGTAATCAGGTGCAAAGCTAAGCATATATTTATGCTCTTGATTCAAGGTGATCTGAATATAATGAATCAGAAAATCACAATGCTGTAGTTTTATCGAGGCAGTCAATAAAACAAATACGAATAATGAACGAGAAAGAGCCAAGGTACTCGATTCAACCTTTCTAACATCCCTGTATTCTCGAATGAGCTGATGCAGGGTATCACAATCAGGAACCCAACCAATAAGGCCACTGTTTGGAGATAGCGGAATGACAGAATATCTCTGAATCGATAAATCTTTTTCTGCTGTTCTTCTGGAGTTTTCGAGCAGCGTATTCACCAGACCAAAAAGCTGTAACATAAAGGACATGAAAAATTAAGTATGTGCTCAAACAAGTACTTAAAATGGAACCAGAAGGGTGCAGCACAGTGACGGGCGACGGGATTAATTATAGAAGGTTCTTATATCAATACGAAATCAGTTATGCCTAAAACCTGCATGACACGTTCGTCTTGACGTAAATCTTCATGTCCCTTCAGCAAAAAAGCATACTCTTCTCCATCACTTCCAAGAATAGTCAATTTACGTGGACGCTGTTTTGATGTTATTATAACAAGCTGAGGAGAAAATGATGCTATAGTGACCACTGAAGACCCTGAAACACATGAAAATAACCCAAAGCGTTTTCTGGTAACAACGTGAAGCGTGCGAAAAGTATGGCTTTTCCCATGAGATTCCTAAGCAAAAAAAAAGGAACGTATGTCACCTGCACGGTATGTTCCAGGCACAGCAAGCTGCAAATCGCGACACTCCAATAATTCTGGTGAAACAGACTGATTCACATTGCAAAAGAAGAATAGTTACTACAATTTTATTTGAGAAAAGGAGACCCATAAGTAGTGAATGTACTATGATTCCAAATTCCAATAAGCAGAAAAAAATACAAAAGGACAGAACAGAATGATCCTCACCTGCAGATCTAGTGACGTGAGAACCTGAAGCTGCTTATCTATTCGCTTAAAGACATGATAATAAAGGTCCCAAGCCTGATAAGCATGACACACAAAAGTTGTTATGGCACTTGGGTCTATAAGAAAACCACACTGATCAATTTCTATATGATGTAGATATCAGGTGTATGCTTAACACTGATCATTTAAGGTGATCAGGACTGGAATTTTGGAACTTAAACTTGAATCATAGACATGGCCTTGTTTTACCTGTGTGAGCTCAGCATCTTTTCCAGTTAGTTTGTACTTCATGCAGCACTCATAAGCCTCCAATAACTCATGACGATATGCCTACACTCAAAAAAAGCCGAGTAGCACTTTTAAAATTACGAAACAACTCATGACCAAACTATAGGTTTTCACATATAAATAGTGCATTGAGATAATATGAGGTACCTGAATAAAGGCTTTTTCTTTCAAAGTAGTGTTACTTCTCATGGCCCCTTCTTCTAATAGCTCATGCACTGGTTCTAGCACCTTAAACATCCCGTCTACATTATGTTCTCCAAAATACAAGCGACTAGCCTCTTCTATTGCCTCGTGCCACATCTCGTGCCAAAGTATTGCCACCCTGACGAGCTCCTTCGACACAAGCTCCGCCTACAGAAAGATCCAACAGCCAATAAAATAATGTAGAAAGTAGAAATTAATGAAAAAAAGGTGGCATGTTTGACCAACCTGATCGACAAGGACACCATATTGCTGTCGAACTTTGTCGACCACTTCCTGAGCTGCCGCTCTCCGCATATTACTAATGGATTTACACGCCACAAGGAGTGGATACATGAGAGCCTGTCACAGAAATCCAAAATTTTATACAACATATAAGGTGACCTATATCAAATATAGTAAGTGAATAGAGGCCCGAGTCAAGAGAACATTAAACCATGTAAGAACACAACCTATACTCTAACAGCATAGGCTCCTGTACATAATATCAGGGTTTAAGCCAGTAAAACATACCTGTGGATGACTCTCCCCAATTCGCACGAGAAGTGATTGTATAAGTTCTCTCACTGCATGGTTATTTGAATGTATTCTAGCTATTATTTGTGGCAGAACAACCAGCCATGTATTTATATTGACATGGCTGAATCCTTCCTGAAGCGCCATTTGAACTTCTGTGGGTTCTCCATGGTTAAACCACAGCGTAAGAAGACGCAGTATATCCTGGTAGCAAGTACAAGAGAATAGGCACATATAGATGAAGCACAGAAAACAAAATATGTCACTGGTAAAGGGTAAGACATTTATAGGTAGGATGAACAAAAAATACCTGTAAGCTGTCATCAACTCCCTTGTCATGAGCAGCATATTTAATTGATCTGAAATAACCGGTGACAGCAGCAACAACAAATTTGTCGGCCTTTGTTGATAAACCTCTGTGAATATATTGAGACATCACTGCTGTATTGAACAACGCCCACGTGTGCCATGCCTTAGCCCACTCTGTTGCACTTTGAGTGGCACATCCAAAGGCAAATCTAATTTCTGCAACATAGATACCATTCATCAGGAAACAAACAATATTGCATCTTCAGAAAATAGAAAATGAGCTTCTGTCAAACCTTCAACAGAGTGTTCATCTAAGCCTGGAGAAAGAGCCCATTGCCAAGTGCCAAGCTGTAAATAAACACGGGCAAGAAGAGGCACGCTAGGACTTGACAGGGCTGTTGAGTTGGATAGTCCAACTGACTGATAAGCAGGCGATACTGACAGCTCACGTGTCAATTCCTATAATATTATAAATATAAAGCAACTGCAGTTCCATGGAACCGATTTGAGAGAAGGTTTAGATTATTGTTCAGCAGTACCTGCAATCTAGTGAATGTTTCTTTCCTCTTAAACTCGTCACCAAGTGACCACTGATATTTTAAATAAGCAAGCCTTACTTGAGGTAGTCCATGAAACCCAACGTTTCCAGATGTTTCAGGATCATACTGTATACAAGTTACACACCATTTAGCAGACACAAATACAATACAATACAACACAATACAGAACCAGAATTTAGATTTTCTCTAAGATTATATAAGCATGCCAGACCTGCAAGAGTTTCACCAGTGTCGCTTTAGCTTGGTTAATCCTGCCACTTTTTCTACAAAGAGAAGCGAATTTGAGCCATGTTTCAGTATCATCGGTTGGAGGCAGAACAAGCGCTCTAACCGCCAAAAGTGCTTGCCAAACCTGCAGCAAGAAAAATAACACATTTAAAATGAATGAATATTGAAATGAAGATATCGTTAAGACCCTTACACAAATTGTAAATTCGGATCTGGTGCAGCGAAGCAAAATGATGTGAGTGCCGAAACGTTGCTGCTTTGACCAAACGACGCCGTTTTGTTATATTTCAAAAAGAATATCAATCGAAAGTCGAAAATACGTCGTTTTTATTGAAACAATGCCGTTTTGGAACTCGCAACATTTGGCTGCGCTGCACCGGATCTTTTTCCGGACACCTACCAGGTAGTCGAGCGTTTTTCTGACCGTTTTAGATTTTAGTAGTAGAGATCAAATCGATTAGGTTAGAGACTTCGAGTAGAGGCAGTCGGGTAGAATTAAGAACCCTAGAGTTCCAGGGACTTGCCTTAGGAAAGGAGAGAGCAGTAGCCAAACACAGTTGTGTTTATTTTGGTGGTTTTGGACCACTTGTGAATAAAAAAAGGTAACTCTATCCGCTTATTAAGTGGAGTAGCAATGTTTCACGACGAATGTCAAATAAGCGATACAAACATAATATTTAAAGCATAAAAACAATATACCTCAACATTTCTCTTTGCTCCTTGGATGCGGTCAGTCCACATATTGTGTATAAGAGTTCTTCGTCTTTCCGCTACTGGATTACCCTCAGGAAGAGTACAATAATCGATTACCTGCATGGTTCCACACCCAATCAGTAATAAGGCTCACTTAGTTACTAACATGTATCAAAAAATTAGAAACGAAGCAGCAGAGATAAACACTAGCAAATAGTGTGAATGTACCTCTTCCAGTTCTGATAGCTGCTGAACGCGAACCATGTTGCTGTAAGCTCGTTCATAGCTTTCCAGAACCTGAACAAAAATGTTGTCATGAGTTAACAATACTGTCACATTATGACGAAACTCACAGAGTTTATGACATACGAGAGACGGGTTACATAAAAAAACAGTAATAATTTAAAAACTAACCAAAGCAGCAAGTTCAGTAGCCAAGCATTTCCTCGCTCTTTCAACAAACTCTCGAGCTTCATCGTACTATTGCAGTGATAGTGATAAGATTTTGGCTCAGTAACGACATACATAAGTATACTGGAAGAGGACTAATACCTTCTCTCGACGAACTAACAAAACTGCCCGGAAGAATGTCCCATTGCTACTACCATCGCCAGTTGCAGCAGTGTTCCCCGAAATTCGAAGTTTGGACTCGTCACCATCATCAAGTTTATTAACGTATTCAGACATTTGATCCCACTCACTCATATTCCAAGCAGCACTTGCAGCCTGCAAAACAGAACTATTGACTATAAACAATGATACTGATACATATTACACAAGCGACATTTAGGAGCATAAACAAACCATTGGTGCCATGTCTAATCTTGCAGATGGCTCAGCTGATGTCCAGTATTCCTTACACAGGTTGTTGAGCTCTTCCCAACGAGCTAATTGAGCAAGACATCGCATTCGTCCTAGGGAAGAAAGAGAAATGATACGACCAGTGAACATCTAGAAGTACATCACCAATAAACACTTGCAAAACTATTAGGGTAATGAACAGGTGACAGTGACATGGCGAATTGATGAAACTAGCGGAACTTGAAGAGGATAAAACATAAGTGGATAAACAGTGAAATGTTACATGTGAATCAGTAATCAAGGATCTGCTTCACATACCTAATGTTGCATCCATAACAACATGATTGGGACTAGTTAATTGGCTAGCTTTAGCAGTGTAAGCCTTGAGAGCATCTTCCCAGCGCTGCAACTTCTCATACCTGACATTCAAAAAATTACCTTCCACAACTTATGTATGTCTTCAATTTTCCGGCAAGTCATTTTATTTGAACTCAATGGAGGCACAAAGGATAGGATAAGGCTATTTTCATACAGATAAGTCCAAGATGTATAAATACCATGACTCCTTCAATTGAACATCAAGATGCTGTTGAGCATAGGTCAAAATTCCTACTGCAGCCTACATTTACGAGAAATAAATTACTCGAGCAACTCTTGCATGATAAATTTAAAGATTATATATCTCATTTAATTACTTTACTTTGTTAAAATACCTCATTTTGATGTAACTGATTATTTATATGGATTAGTTCTTCAACTACTGCAACAGGATTTGCATCCATCTTTTTAGAGCGTGCACCTTCAAATACCATTTCCTTGTAGTGTAAAGCCTTTGCGAAGGCACGACACTGCACCATTTAATTCCAGTTTAGTGAAAATGCCACAAAACATGGAGGTGTGAAGCATTTTTCAACACAGCACCCAGCGCAGATAAGCATCAATATACTATCAAATAATGTACCTTCTCTGCCAAAGCACCAAGAAGTCGTATATCTATTGGAAGCGGTTTCTCATCATGCTCCATAAATTCCGCCTAGCAAAGTCAACAGTTATAGCAAAATGATCTCAATCAACAATACAAACGGGTGCCGTACCACTCAATACGACAATACATCAGAAATTCCACAAAGAACGAACAAACTGAACTAGAGAGTATACCAAGTTAAGAAGGGTTGCAAGAATCTCTGGAGGAATGTTGGGTGAGGAAAAAGCCATCTCTAGGCTTCGGACCAACTGCTTTTGACTGCTTTCACTTAGTTGCGCCCAACAACTAACGAAACCAGCAGCAAACAACTCCCGCCCGACAAGCGGCTGCAGATGTACATTGTTAAAATCCAAAGTGAAACTCTATTTTTGTTTTTAGATGAGCTACAGACGGACACATGATGGGGGGAATGAATTGTTACAGAGATTCAGTAAGGATACAGGACACATAATCTGATGCAATTACCGAACCTGCAACTGTGCAAGCCTGGCACAAGTTCTCAAAGCTGGGGAAGGAGATTCTCGTAAAAGTTCAATGCTAAAGTGCCTCATCCATTCCGTCCAGTCGTCCTTGGTGCTTCGCTGGGAAGCCTCCCCAGCGGTAAGCAATCGTCCATCATTTACCTGCATCAAGCTTGTCAAGTCAAATACCCATTTCACTCAATAATGAAACTTCCTTTATAGACAAGTTGATCAAAAGTCAAAACAGATTACCTTCCTGTGTTGCTTTTGCGAATCAGAACCATCATCATTAGGTTCATTATCCACCTCATTCAAAGGGTCACTAATAACCTCTACAGGAAGCCTCCGACTCAATCTGCGTGCAGCCGTAGTTCCTAATATCAACGGTTCACGTCTTTGTAGACGGCCTTCTATTTCTTCGAATTCTTTGTGCTGATATGACACAAATTTATCTAGGACTTCAGATGAGGCTTACATATTATACAATAAGGCAGGTCTACACGCTATACAAAATTAAAGTAACATTTTATATCAACCAAGGATACTAAAAATCAAATGAAACCCACCCTTAAGTGATGCTTCAAGAGAAGTTTGTGGATTGAAGGAATGAAAATCGTAAAGTCCTCGCCAAGGGCATGAGCTAAACAACATAACGCATTAACTGCATCCTTCCGGAGCTCATCACTCTTTCTGTGGGTAAAGAAATTTAAAACAAAGGAAAATCAACATAATAAGTAACAACAGCATTATACAAGAAACCATTTAAAAAGATTCATAAGCTCATAATGAGGTCATATGCATAAAGGTTTAGTCAACCCTTTCATTGGCTACGGCATGAGTCAGGTTCATGTAGGTCCATTTTATGAGATCAACGGCCTTTGTCCGACAAACATACCAGTATACCGATATAAAGTGATATCAGGAATCAGCAGTTGTTGATTTTAGATGCAATGTTGATACAATCAAGATCACTGACAAGGATGAAGAAAGAAAACTGACCCATCTAAGACAAGCTTCAAGTGATGTACAAGGGGTGATATGTGACTAGTAACCTAAAGAGAAAATAATATATAGTCAACTGAGGTAGTATATTCACAGAAACAATAGATTGTGCAGGCAAAAGGTTGCTAACCTGAATACACGGGATTAATCTTGTAAGGGTTTTAATGGCAGCGCGCCTGACGTCCATAGGAACATCTACTCTGAACAATCTAATTAGAGCAGGAAAAAGAAGATGCATGTGTTCATCCAAAGTCCCTATCATAGACAGGAATCTAGTGATGAGTAAACATAAATGAACTTCTCATAAGGTAACGAGACAAATCAAATCAATACTACCATGGATAAGAAAATTACTAACCACCAAACACTTCAAGAGTGTGAAGAATGTTCTGAACATATGTGTAGTCGCTACATCGTTCAGCATCACTCAGAACTTGTATACAACAAGGAAGAATACCAGGAAGGTACTTTCTAAATTCATCATTGAGAGCCAAGCAAAGTTGTTCCACTAAGTGCAAAATCTGTATTACATGAGAGTGGAGACAGCAGCAGAAGGAGCATTAGAGTAAGGGAAAATGAAAAACATCTAACCAAGGGTAGCAATCTGCAATTAAGGAGGAAAATAATTTGCTTACAGCAAGGCCAGATTGTTGTCGATTAGTAACTGGCAGGCTCAACGATGACCAGAGTTCAGAAATTAGAGATAGCAAATCCGGGAGATATTTACGAATGTGCTGCATATGGAACAATGATCTGTAAAAGTTCATTTTTGATAGAATGATCCTGTATACAAGTAAAAGCGGGATGATGTGCAGCGACTGGCAGACTGCAGAAAAAATATACCTGTCGGACAATTGATACCAAGGTTCCCAACTTTGATGTTATAAAATCCTTCAAAAACTCATCACAAGTTCGATTACCGTTACGGACAATGTTGAGGAGTTCAGGCAAAACCTGCATATAAGCAAATATGGGTAGGTTCGCGATCACAGTAATTTAGGGTCAAAGGAACTATGCCTGGCATATGCACAGTTTATAGATATGTTGTCATCCTCAATTCTCATTACCAGTGGCACAATTCAATTTATGAGCATTAGCCTCTATAAAACTAACATACAACTGTATTTGGGATAGAAAGACTAACCTTCGGTAAGTATGGAACACAACCAAGCCCCATAGCCTACCATGACAAAATAATAATAATTAACAACACTGTATTGAAGCAACATAAAGTAAAGGTGAAGGATTCAGAAACGAAATATCCAACATGTATTAGGAGAGGGAGAGGGAGAGGGAGAGGGAGAGGGAGAGGGAGAGGGAGAGGGAGAGGGAGAGGGAGAGGGAGAGGGAGAGGGAGAGGGAGAGGGAGAGGGAGAGGGAGAGGGAGAGGGAGAGGGAGAGGGAGAGGGAGAGGGAGAGGGAGAGGGAGAGGGAGAGGGAGAGGGAGAGGGAGAGGGAGAGGGAGAGGGAGAGGGAGAGGGAGAGGGAGAGGGAGAGGGAGAGGGAGAGGGAGAGGGAGAGGGAGAGGGAGAGGGAGAGGGAGAGGGAGAGCAGTGAGCACACCTTAAATATAAACATTAGAGATCCTACAACATTCTGGTGGTAACTCGCAAGCGAGGAGTCTCGAAGAATTCTCATCAACGAATTTATAGCAACCTGTGAAGATAAAAAAGTACATAATCATAGTTTCCATTTAGTAAGTACTACTAAAGTAAAAGATATGTAAAAAATGTGAAGCATATGAGAAAAACTGCACATATCCTCGCACCACATGAGTGCAATATCCAGAATAAAACAAGACGAACACAATGAATTGGAGGTTGATTGTTACCGTGGCATAATAATCTTCAGATGTAGCAAACGATGGCCAAAGGTCCATTGGTAGCTCATCCATAGAATGAATATGTTGACCAGTATCGCCAGCAGTACGGGCAACCTCGCCGTGTGAGCCTGGCAAGCTTCGCTGATTGCGTTTATGTACGTGAGGATCCAAAGCGCCCAGGATTCCTAAAACCTAGTTAACACAACACCTTATCTTCATAAAACGAAGAAACTTACCTCAATTTTATTGTTCACAATAATATACCTTTAACACCTCTCGTCTGGTAGACCATGCTAACTCTCCATTCAACAACTTTAAGAGTAAACCGAGAAGGGCAGGGTATTTGTTGTAAGGAATAATAACATAACTGTCAACGAATCATAGCATGACGAATTAGTAGTGCAACTGTATACATCAACATAATTATTTCAATGAATACATAAAGCGCCACATTTTTTTTTGATTCATAAGTGGATTAAAACCACCGACTTACAATACTCTGGAAACATAAAGCGCCACATGAGAGCAAGACAGTAACTATTCTTACCCAGTGCTCTGAACAACTTGACCGAGGGTAGCAACAGCAACTTCCCGTTTGGTGGCGGCAGCACCATCCAACAACGCTTCCACGATGTTGGCCAACAGATCAGGTATGTATTGCCTCATTGCAAAACCACCCTAGTAAAATGGTATGCAAAGCAAACATCAATGGCCGAAGACAATGTGTAACACTCTAGTAACACTCATTATACTCGCCGGAACATATTGCACTCACATTTGTACAATCACTGGGAAATTCAAACAAGGTACAATTTACAACAGCCAAGTGTATACCCACGAATAGGAGCTAATTCTTTGAGCACTACACCCAGGTATTTGTTTGGCTGTAAAGAAATCCTTCTGATATGCAGCTAACCTTCTATGTACAGATATAGGCACAAGTGTTTAGCTTAAAAAAGTCGGTAGCAGTGCACAACTGCACATACTGGTATTCATAGTCACAATTTGTGCTCAAACTACATCTAGTCAGGACCATCTTGTCAGGTTCTCTTTGCTTTGCTCAAGATTTTCTAGCCTTACATCCAACATTTATCCAGTGGACAATTTGAAGCAGTAGGCAAACATTTATCTAACATTACATCCAACAAATAATGAATGAAGTTTGCATTAGGCAAACACACCACTCTGGCAAGATCTCCGACAGTTACAAGGACGCCACTGATGATACCATTGTTCGCATTAATCCCAGACCCCTCGGTCTTTTCCGATAGTTTTTCCAAGAGCGCCTAAAGAAACAGACAAACATGAGAGAGAGAGAGGGGGGAGAGATGCTATGGCAAAAGACACTACTCAACTCAGATACCCAACCTTATGTATTGGGGCTATGTAAGGAAGAATAAGTCGTTCACAACTGCGGATCAAGCAACCTAATAATTTGGCGCTTTCTTCTTTGCATTTGCTATCTGCACTGCTTGTACAGAAATAATTTAACATATCTTAGTACCAATTGAGATTGGAACGGGTCAAAATAATATACTGACCCAGTAATGTAAACCCTTAAATAAGCAGCTTACTGGCTATCATAGATAGTAAATAAGCAATTAGTAAGTTTAAGGTTGTGTTCTTTCTTGCTTAACTTTGTGTTAAATATTGATCTTCAGTTCATTTGTTCAAGTTGAGTTCATCACCTTTTGTCTCACAAATTCTTTTTATAAAAAAGGGAAATCAAGTTCAGCTCAAATTAGGCTGATTAGAACACAACCTAAAGCATTACCTATGCCTTAGATATGTTAGTAGCTGGATTAGATGACGCCTAAGTGCTGGAAGAACATATGCTGGATTCTTTTCTGACAGCCTGCCAGCCACTGAAATTGCAAACACTTTAACATCGTAATCCTGCAGTCATGGAAAGCGTATTGCAATTGAGAATGCAATTATAGGTCATAAGAAACTAGAAATACAAAAACCATCTAGACAGGACTGCGCATATGAACCAGACAAAGAGCTGATATGCAGAATGCAATCTTAAACTGAGCAATCTTGTTTGCAACTCTAAGATGCTGAAACGAGAAGTAAATATTTCGAGATATAGTATCAGATGTATATCGATTTAATTAAACAGTTTGGTCGTCAATGAAAAATAATCCAGCCAGTAATGAGAATCTCAATACCAGCAACAGCTAAAGGTTATTACGTCTGGGTATAAATACCATGTACTAACATACCACTAACCTCGTCATTTAATGCAGCAAACACAGCACTCAGACTATCAGCCTGCGCTAAAAATTCATCGAAGCCTGCATTTTCGTGGAGACAAGAAAAGATTGATCGGCGAACAACAACATCAGCATCTGCAACAGCCGCAACGAGAAGCTTTTCCACAATCTGCAGGGAACAAATTACTGATTAAATAAATAAGTAATAAATAAGTGTCTGCAACTTACACAAACAAGAACAAACTAAGTTTAAATGATTACAATATAAATCAATGACAATCTACATTAGTTTACATACTATTTTATCCATAGAAAATTGTGAAAATGAAGTGAAACATGATGCAGAGTTGTTGTTATGAACCAGATTCATTTGAATACATTGTGTAACACCCCGTCCCACATCTCAAGGGAGATATGAATATGATAGCTTAATAAGTAAGCCTACCAACTATCTTGTTACCAATCTTCCATGGTCTTTTGTGATAGACTCTAGATTGTGGAAACCTAGTGGAGGGCGGTGGCATGACAGTTAGGCCAGGCAAGGCTCATAACAGGACTTAAAATGGCTCGGATCGGGTCTTTCAGTTGGATCGTTTTCGTTACAGATGATATTCAGAGCCGAACCTCCGCAGTAGGTGACCGTGAGCGGTCTCGAAATCAAAGGACAATATTGTGTCTTTGTCTTGCTTGCTCCTAACGAGGACATTAGGATTCTGTAAGTGGGATGTATGTAACGCCCCGAATTCAGAATGACTATTGTTCCACATCGAGTGGGAGTAGTGCTTGTGCTAGCTTAATAAGCTAGCTTACTAGCTAACATGTCATTAATCTATCATAGTCTTTGTGATAGACTCTAGAGACCGTCCTCCCCTAGGTCACCACAACCTAGAGTCGATCACAAAAAACTATGATAGATTGGTGACATGTTAGAAAGTAGGTTAGCTTATCAAGCTAGCACAAGCACTACTCCCACGAGCAAGCAGGACAGAGACACGGGATCGATACCGCTCACGGTCACCTACTGCGGAGGTTTGGCTCTGATACCATCTGTAACGACCCGATGGGAGAACCCAATACGAGTTGTTACGAGCCTAGCATGTCTTAGCTGTCAGGCCACCACAACCTAGAGTATATCACAAAAGTTCATGATAGATTGGTGACATGTTAGCTAATATGCTAGCTTATCAAGCTAGCACAGGCACTACTCCCACTCGATGTGGGACAATAGTCATTCAGAATTCGAGGGCGTTACACATGGCTCGTGAAAGATTAGCTTTTGAAAAGCCCCACAATGAAATAAATACATGAAAAAGGCTTAATCGACTACTCGACCTTTATTCCACTATTATTACACAAGTGCTTTAGTACAGAACTTCTAACTATTACAGTAAATGCCAAAAATAAGAATTTGTGTTGAAGGTCATCAAAGTAGTGCTTTCACTCTAGCACCAAAGGAAATTATTACTCAACTAAACATAATAGAAGTACATTTGAAAAAAGTATGAAGCTAGTAGTGATGAAACGTTTGTCAATGGCAATAGAGAATATATTTTCCGATAAGTACAAATGAAGAAAAGATGTTGGTGCTATAAAATCCATTTACCTCTTCTACAAGTCGCTGCCTCTTACCCCCAGCTCGACTGGTTCTGGCAGTACTGAATTGAGTAGTTGATATGCCTGAGAAAGAATTTGCGATTAATCTACAGCAACAAAGAGCTGCATCCTTTCGTGTGGCTCCATCTTCATCATCAAGGTATAAAACAACAGATTCTCTGGCAAACTCCAGAAGTTCATGGCCCTGAAAGAAGAGAAAAAGTCATAAAAAATGGTCATATGAATTATTGAGATTAAATAACAACAACAAAAACATGGAAAGAAGAAGCTGCAAACCTTAAAATTGAACTGAGCTAGAGTCTGCAAAGCTAGTTGTATAACAGCAGGGCCACTATTTTCAGACACTTGCTGGGGATTATTTAAACTACTTCCTCGGACCACAACAATAGGTGACCTTGCCTGGAGATAATGAGACTTCGAGAGAGCTATAGAGATGCTGTCAAGCAAGCGATCTTGGATTGTTGAAAGCAGAGATGGTATGCTGGAGTTATAATGAACCTTGAATAAGAATCACCCATATACTCGTGTTAAGTGTTCCAAAAGATTCCCGAGTTACCTTAGAGATATTTGTTCAAGAGCTTCTACAAGTGCCGAGGATAAGCCCCCAGAAAACATCGCGTCCAAAAGAGTTCGGACATAAGGTTCTACAGTAGGTCCCATAGCCTTCGCAATATTACCCACACATGTCAGCGCCTCAGGCAACGATTTGCCTTTTTTAGGAGCAATCTGCAAAGTCATTTGTGTGAAGTTCTACAAATGTTATGAACGTTTCACTTAAATAAAGCTAATGGCGCTAATATAATCTATAAATCTCGAAACCTAAATCAAATGCACTCTTAAGATCTGTACTAATCCACAATTAAAATTGGAGCCCTACCGCATCACGTAAGTGAGAAGTTATTGTCGGCAAATAGTGTATTAGTTCCCCATCCAATGCGCCAGCCATCTCTCCAAGAGCAATGAACCCACTACCCCTCTCTGCAGGCATCCGTAGTACTACAAGGATATGGTTCATGCAAATCTACACATCAAATTAGAATTAAGTAATGTGTCATGGATCTTATTCACAGCTGAGAGCATACTCTCAGGGAAAATAAAAAGTATCTGCATTTAGTAATATGTTCTGCAACCTTCAGGTAGTTTGTGACAAAACGATCACGCAAAAAATGAGCAATTCGGGGGAGCAGTGAAGTTATGCTAAGACGAACAAGCGGATCCCGATGTTCTAAGTATCGAAGAACAATCTCTGCGACTTCTCTATACCTTGACATCATGAACTCACCTGTATTCCTGCCATGGAATGTAACAGAAAGAAAATGGTGATTTTCCATCCACATGTATCCGTTTGAAAAATATTGATAGTGAGAAGGCAAAAGTACAATCCGAGTCCCGAACTAGCACTGGTTTCACAATGACAGTCTGAACTAAAAATGATAGGGGGTAAGAGAAAAAAAAGGTGAATTATTTTGGACATTGATTGGTATAGTTAAACAGAGATTAACTTCTTTAATGAACCATAATAAATCAATTTCTAATCTCCAACACCAAAAACTACTTCAATAGGTAGTCTCAGCATTATTGATTGAAGGAGTTGACCATTATTCAATTACAATGGTCTGTGTTCAAAACTTCATCAATTTTTTTAATCGTACCCCTAGTTACTAAAATCCTAAAAAACTTAGGAATCTAACCGCTCTTTTTTTAAATAGAAATGATTGACTTACAAGTTACTATGGTTTAGTAAGGTCAAGCAATAGCCAGCCAAATAAAAAAGCGGTAAGCAACACTCATGACATGTTTAACAAATATGAACGCTCATCTGGTTACAAGTTGCATCAATCTTTACCTTCTAATGAAACTCTTGACAGCAATGCGCTATCAACCAAAAAATAAACTCAAATTGCAATCAACTGAACTTCTCTCGCAAAAAAAATAAGTAAATAAATGAACTAAGGTAAAATTTCAGGCACGCAAACAAAGGTATCTAGTTTGAAGAAACAAAATTGATCAGCTAAAAAGTTATATATATATATATACACAGAGAGAGAGAGATCAAAGATAAATTAATCACCTGAGAAGCTCTCCAACAGCAAGAAGCGAACCATGAATGCTATGAACAGGAGCACTTTTAGACAGTCCATCTTGTGTTGCCTCAAACATTCGATAGTACCTATTACATTATAACTCGGTCTTGGTATATCATGTAAAACCGAACAAGCTGAAAATTGAGATGAGATACCAATCGACAGATGAGCAACTAACCATTGTACACGCCAACGTGTTTCTCGCTTTTCAATGACACGAAGACAAGCACGAAGTGCTTCCACAGCCTTCTCGCGTACCTCTAACGTTGGATCTCTCAGTGCAACCCATATGGCATCGACAAACTCAGACACATGGACATTGAAAACAGTTGATGCATTTTCCGCCATTTCCTACAACAAAGCTCCCACATATCAGATGTATGTCTCATGAAGTCATGATTGACAAAAGATGTTTACTATTAACATTTATATGTTTGGCGGAAGTTATCAATCAATCACAATAACAGATCGAAGTGATTTTCTAGTAATGTCAATAGAAATTATCGATGCATTCATACTTTCAACACCATACTTTACATTACTAAAAGGCAGTGGTCATCCACTCATGAGAGACAGGATACAAATAAAAATAGGACGTTTTAGTAAACATAAACAATAAATGCAGTTTACTTTCACCTTCAACTTTGGCTACATATATCACAAGCTTTTTGATCTTGCATTTAAAGGCACTATCCATCCTCTAGAGTAATGAACTAATATTTTGATTGATACAATCAACCGCGGGCACTATCTCGCTATAAACAAGTCAAAAAATACAGGGTAAAAGGCATATTCCGTACCAGCACATGTATTTCTCACTATAACTTTATTGATACGAGTTACAAATCCATCTTTGAGGAGTACTGACTCCCACCGAGTTGATTGTGGACCAACGATTTTTTATATTAACACACTATTATGATTCGAAAGAAAATAGCCAGTATGGTAAGCATTTCTATTGAGCATAACAATGCTCTCCATTCTATGACACTTGCTGCAAAATGAATATATAAAGTGTGTATGAAATGATTTAAAGATTGATAGACCCAAAGATTCATTATCAATAACCTTACTGCATATAAGAAGAACGCAAACATTGAAACTCATAACCAGTTTCTACTACACGCTGTATCTTCATTAGCTATAGACTGCAAGTGTGCCTAGGTTCAGATCATATTGATGGAGTCCGGGAATAATAGGAGGGGCATTACAGAAACATATACCAATATCCAAGTGTGCTCGCTGAATGTATATTTATTAGGGACGAACAAACGTACAGAACTGAATTTCAACATCCATCTGCCACATACTAACCTTAGGGTAGATGAAGAGTACTTACTTTCAAGATCAAGACAGCAGCGAAACGACGCGACTCAATTCTATCTCCACGTAGCCAGTCCAGTGCTTTCCTAACCTGAGAGGATGAATGTCATAGGAATAGGATAGCTAGCTACATCAACCAACCCATAGCAAACCTATTAACACAAAACTCACCTGGTATTCCACTTCCTCTGCAGCCAATGCACCAGCAGATTTCGCTAAATGACCAAGAACTCTACTAGCCAAGACTAGTACATCATGATCCCTCTTTTTCTCAAAAACAACTTGCATGTAATGGGATATTTTTGAAACTTTGGAGGCATTCTCCCCTAACGGCACATCTATCAGCTCATCAATAGCTCTTAAGGCTCCCAAATTCTCAGCAACACTATTACTATTCAACATAGCTGATATCCGGTCATAAAACTGATCCATAAATCTTAAAAATGCCTCTCCATTTAATTCATGGACGCCTTCCTCCAGGTGCTTCCTCAGGGCGGCTGCAGGTCCATCCTGTTTAACATTAAATTAAACGCAACAAAATGAGTAACCAACTTGCAAAAAAGAACAAGAAAATGCATGCACAATCCTGCTTACAAATTCCTGAAACCTTTTCACTAAACAGTAAACACAACAATCGTAAACCCTAAATTAGCCTACAAAACCAAGAAACCAAAGCTGACTCACAAATACTCAAGATAAGCCCCAAAACACAAAAAATAACAAACAACCCTAACCTTAGGACTACCACGAGTAGAAAGATCAGCAAGCACCCTATTCAGCGCCTCTAAAATTCCCACCGCACTCACCGGAGACGGCGCGAACCGGATTGGCTGCGATATCGACGCCATCCGACAAACCCTAACTCAACTCGAGAAGCATTAAATCGAAGCTTCACAAAATTCTCAGAATCGATTGAGAGAAGATTGTTCCGCAGATGGACTGTGATGTGAGTTGGTTCCAACGCGTGAAGCGTCATTAAATTGAACCGTTACGTTGCATAAAAATCGCTCGAGCTACAACGGTTCAATCGGCCCGAGCAGAATCTTACGGTCGAACCGAGTGGTGGGTTCCAACCCTTGTTGAAAAATTATGTTCTTTAATCATCATGTTAGGTTCCATCAAGAAAAAAAAGAAAAAAATCATCATGTTAGGTGACGTATTATGAATAGACAAATATAGCAAGTCTTTTACTATGATTCTTGCTTATTAATATAGTAAAAGTGAGATCAAAGCTTGCAATATTATCAAATATAGTAACTGAAATTTTGCATCCATCTTATAAGGAAGTAAATTGCAGCAAAATGGGCAACAATATCTCAACATTCAACATCAAAACTTACAAAGATGAACATGTACATTGACATATATTTTCTTCATTATTGACTTGGACAAGCCTCTTAAATCACTTAGCCTTTTAGATATGTATAAGTTTCTTCATACTCAAATGATACAGTCGTATTGGTGATGTATATTTTCATATCGTCCTTCAAAATATTTCAAATGAAACCGAAAATGAGTCAAGTTTCTTTTAGTTTCGAGCTCAAAGTAACATTTATCAAACTGAAATGACGAGTGAACCTTAAAACAATAAGTTCTCACCTCTCATACAATATTGAAAAGAGGACTAAAAACAATTCATATGCATGCCCATTTGGATTCTTTTTAAGCTTATTTAGTGTGGTTAATGAGGAACTAATTGACTTTTAAACTCCCTCATCAAGAATCCCAATGTAGAGATGTGAATGTGAATCAAAGCTTCATTATCTCCAAGCATTAACGACTCAAGATCTCCAAAACTCCCAAATCACATGACTTCAATCATCTTCTAAACACTCTTTAACTCTCAAATTCTTCAAATTGTCAACAAGCCCATTTGCTATAAATAGAAAAACAAAACAAAAAACATAAACACTCAAAATGAACTGAAAAACCAAACAAACACACTCTCATTCTTGATCTTCTGCAACTCCCTTTTCGCCATTATTAAGCTGCAAAGGTTGAAACTTCACTAACTTTACGGATACCCAATGGCGAAAAGGACCAGCTTGGGCCGGCAGAAGATCGAAATCGCAAAAATAAAAAAGAAAAATCATTTGCAAGTAACTTTCTCTAAACGCCGATCAGGCCTGTTCAAGAAAGCAAGCGAGCTCTGCACGCTCTGCGGCGTCGAGATCGCCATCATCGTCTTCTCTCCAGCCGGAAAAGCCTTCTCTTTCGGCCACCCCAACGTCGAATCCATCGTCCATAAATTCATAAACCAGCCAGCCGGTGCAGTAACCGAGGCTCACCGGAGCTCCGCCACGCGTGAGTTGAACCACCAGCTGACGCAGGTGACGAACGAGCTGGAATCGGAGAGGAAGAGAGGCGAGGCGTTTACCGAATTGAAGCGATCGGGGCGGAGCAAGTTTTGGTGGGAGGCGCCGGTGGAGGAGATGGAGTTGCCGGAGCTGGAACAGCTGATGGTCTGCTTGTTTGAGTTGAAGAGGAATGTCGCGGTAGCGATCGGCATGTCCACGTCAGCAGAAACTGGTTTTGGTAATGTGTTTGGGAACCAGTGGTTTGAGGAGAAGCCTTCGGACATGTTTATGGCGGCGGATGAGTCAACGGCAGCGTTGACTTATACTTATGGTTATGGAACTGGGTTTTTCTGACGTCCTTGTCCATTTTTTGAAATTGGGTTTTTTCTTAGTGCGAGACAGTTTCTCGATTTTATTCTTAGTTTGGAATTTCCGAGGAATAAAAACTGAGAATTTCCGTCATTATTGTCCTCTAAGACAGTTTTTTTTTATGGGGAGCTTAAAGCTCAGAAAATAGCATCTGTTCTTTTTTTGATGCGTTGGTAGAGACTTGAACCTGAACCGCCTACAAGCACCGGAGAAGCTCCATACCACCATGACAACTCACTTAGCCATCCTCTATAAGACAGTTGAGCTTTGGAGGAAGGAGGAGCTGATGAAGCGGATAATTGGACCGGATAGGTACTGGGCTTTATATTCTCTCCAGGCCGGATATTATTATTGGATGAATAATAGTCCAAATATTTGACATGAAGCTTGACATAGTAATTATTATTGGCCCAAACTGAAAAGCAATTTCGGTGAAGTCGAAGTATTCAAAATGTGGAATAATGATAATTGAGGATTTAATAAGAATTAAATGATTGCCATAAATTATTTAACCATGGACAAAGAGAATGCATAAAAAAGGATTTCGGTCAACTATATTTTTTTTCGGTCAACTATATTGAAGGGTAGATTATAAAAATATTGTAAAGACCATCGCCCTGATTTTAAGTAAAGTTGTTTCAATTTAATGACTTTCACATCAAATTTTTATTCGTTTTATCCTATTAATCATATCACCAACCACAATAAAAATGAATTTGGTTAAATTAAATTAACCCAGTAACCAAATTCATAAGTTTTCAGTCTTAAAAATTTCTCAAAATCTTGAATTCAGAAGAAAATATATACAAATTAGTGCAAAAATTACTAAATTGAAATTAGAGAAGTCCGGCCATACCTAATCTGAAATCAGACAAGACTACAACCAATATTTTTATAATTTACCCCATCTTTTACCATAAAATCATTACTTTTCCGTATTGAAAATTTCTTTACATATTTGAACTATCATGTTTATCTAGATAAATAAATATTTCTTTACATAAATATAAAATGATATTATTTTTTTCAAATCTCACCTACCGCATTTCCTATTTCTGTAGATTGTAAAAATGGATAGAAACAAATCGAAGAGGATAAATTCACAATCTCCATTTAATCATGTACAATGTTGAAATAATCATGAAGAAACATTGATTATTGAAAATTTATTTCGAAAGTGTGGTAGGTGGAGAGGGGTTGTATATGAGCAATAATATTAATTCATAAAATATGTGTTAAAGTTGTCCCTGCTAGGGACTTTACTATAAATGAATCCTTTCTCAATTGGTACAATATATCCCAAGTTGAGTGTTGGCATTCAAAACCCTAATCAACAGATTTCTCCCTCTTCTTGATTTTTTGCCTAGCTCCAAATGGCTGGTGAGAAGTTGATCCCTGAAATGACGACGGTCGCCGCCACAGCTGCCGCCATAATGCCAGCTCCTAATACATCAGTTACTGCATCTTCAACTGATGAAGTTGTTATCGCACTTCCTGCGGTTAGAAGTTTCGCTGTGCCTATGGCGCCGTCTTCGAATGCAAATTTGGCTTTTGCGAGCGCATCTGGAGTGAAGGATAACAAGAAAGTTCCGACTGATGAAGTTGTTGCTCCATCTCCGAATGCGGATGTGGCGGCTTCTGCGAGGACATCTGGATCAGTGAAGAATAATAACAAGCAGAAGAAGGCTCCTACTGAAGTTGTTCTTGCGCTTCCAGCATTTACAAGCTCTGCTGGGCCTGTTACTTCATCTTCGAATGTTCGTGTGAAGAAAAATAATAAGGCTCCTACTGAAGCAAATCGTGCATCTTCGAATGTACATCTGACTTCTGCAAGCAGATCTCATACTGTGAAGAATGAAAAAAAAGCTCCTGCTGAAGTTATTTTAGCACTTCCTGCATTTACAAGCCCTGTTGCGCCTCCATCTTCGTCCAAGCTGGCAAATGTGACTTCTGCGAGCACATCTGGTGTGAAGGATAACAAGAAGCAGCCTCGCGGAAAGATTCGTATGGAAAAAATGGACAAAGAGAGTAACCTTATGGTTACTTTCTCTAAGAGAAAATCCGGTCTCATTAAAAAGGCCAATGAGTTATGCACTTTGTGTGGTGTGCAATGTGCAGTTGTGGTTTTTTCACCGGCCGGGAAGCCATTTTCGTTCGGACATCCTTCCGTGGATGAAGTTGTTAATAGGTATCTGATGGGAAACCCTAACCCTATTTATGCCCCACAAGGTAATTATGACCAAGTGGTTCCTCAAAATACCGTAGTAGAGGCTAATCAGCCTGATGGAGTCATTGCTGAGAATTTGAGTAAGGAGCTCAAAGACCTTGCAGCTATATTTGAGGCTGCCAAGAAGCATGGACAAGTAGTTGATGAGAGAAGAAAGGCCAGAATGGCCGATTGCTGGTGGGAGCGACCAGTCCAGGAGCTAAATGTTTGCCAATTGGGGGTGCTTAGGCAGGCGATGGAGGACTTGAAGTCGAAAGTTTATGATGTGGCTAGGGCGGCGTCCTCGTCAGGTCCTTCCACATTACTAGGGCCAAGTACTAATGCTCTTTCGGATGGTGGCTTCCCAAGGTGGAACAACAACAATAACTATGGACTTGATCATGAGGCCGGTCCTAGTGGGCACGCCGCTGGTGGTTGGGGTGGAAGTTCTGGTGGTAGGCTTGGTGGCAGTTCGAGCAAAAGGAGGGAGTAGATGATTCTAAGATTAGAGGCTTTGAAGTAAAAATCAATTGCCTACTTGACGCATGTGTGGTATCTATCATTTGTTCTTGTAGTACTCTAGTGTTGCTTTTTGCGAAAATTATGTTGAATAAGAACCAGTAATTTCAATTACGATGTTCGTTAGCTAACGATGATTGATTCGTTAAGATGACCGGTTTTCATATCCGTTGCCTAACGGTGATCAATTAGATGTACAGATGACCGGTTTTCGTTTAACCGTGAGTGTAATTAACTATGCTTTATGATGGAGTACTTCATATAGAGAGGAAAACCTCAGCAGGCTTGGCCCCAAACAACTTGCTGACCCCAGCCAGATCAAGAACTTTGGACAATTTTAGAGTATAAATGGGCTTGTGTTGAGTTTCTCTCACTAAAAGTGATTCTTCCATTTGTATTATTGTGTGTCGAGTTTTGAACTGAAACTGAACATACCTATGTCGTGGCATTCCTTTCCACAATTTTGTGGAAGTTTCGTAGTCCCACACATATAGTGTGGACCTTTCGTCCATTGATCGTGGATGCTTTCCTCTTTCACTTCTACGTCCCACCAATGGTAACTGATGTATTCCTTGATATGTTGGATGTCAACTCACGATCATTAAAATCATTTCTTTTTTTTATGGGAAATCAATAAAAATCATTTCCAATACTTATTTTTTAAAATTTATGAATAAATAATGACGAGTCTACATATTCAATAAGTACTGCCACTATACATATAAAATTATTTTTGATTCATATATACACTTATTTATAACAATTCATTTCTTGGGACACTAATACAAATGATTAAATATTTTGAACTTGCTCTAATTTAGTTTATATAAAGTTCAATCTCAATACGCTAACAAGGTGGTGGTTGAGTTAGTAGAACACGTACACTTGCCTAGTTATCAAGATCAAGGGTTTGAACCCCATGTTCATGACATTTCTTTCCACAATTTTGTGGAAGTTTCGTAGTCCCACATATAGTGTAGACCTTTCGTCCATCGTTCGTAGATGCTTTCCTCTTCCGTTCCTCTTCTCACCAATGGGAACTGATGTATTTCTTGATATGATGGATGTAAACTTACAATCATTAAAAATCATTTTTATGGGAAATCAATAAAAATCACTTCCAATACTTTTTTTTATATTTATGAATAAATATGACGAATCTACATAAGTACATATTCAATAAGTACAAATTTATTGCACATGAAATCTCTCGACCTAACTCTTTTTTTTTCTTCTTCTTGACGTCACATTATTACTATATATAAGAGCTCATCCATTAGTAATTATTCGTATGTTTTCGAGGTATGACTGAATTATGGGCGTTGAAATCAACTCGTGGTCAATAGAAAAAAAAGGAGATCGATTCATACAACTGGCTCCGTCAGTGTGAGAACAA
Organism: Rhodiola kirilowii; assembly: GCA_033675215.1. Lineage (NCBI taxonomy): Eukaryota > Viridiplantae > Streptophyta > Magnoliopsida > Saxifragales > Crassulaceae > Rhodiola > Rhodiola kirilowii. The sequence continues at coordinate 2,738,799 of CM066193.1, read as the reverse complement.
TATATGTCATTTAAATAATTGGGCGTTGAAATCAACTCTAGGTCAACAGAAAAAAAGAAGATATTCATACAATTGGCCACACATCATATTTCGTGTGAGAACGATAATATCATTTAAACAATAGACGTGAGTGATAAATGTTCACTGTTTTAAGCGGAAAGAAATCTGCAAGTATCTGTTGTTTCCATTAATCTCGAATAAAAATAATTAAAATGTATAAAAAAAGTTTTTGAAGTTTGACAAATATTTATCTAATTGGAGTAAAGATCCGGTGCAAAGTTAATTTTTTGGTACAAAATACAAACTAATCATAGCCCTTGATCTTGTGATTTGAATGGATGAGATTAAATCTTGATTTTTTTGGTGTTTTTCTTGGTGACGAACTATAAAATGAAACTGACGAACTATGTCGTCTTTTTCATTTTTCAGCTCGAAAAGTGATGAACTATAAAATAATTTTGACGAACTATAAAAAAAACTGACGAATTATAAAATGATTATGACGAATTTTGTATTTTGTACCAAAATTTAACTTTGTACCTGATCTTCACTAATTGACTCTTATGATAAATTTATTATCTGAGTTTAAACTTGACCAAGGCTCCCCTCAAAATGCTATAAATTGAGGCGATTATCCAGTTGCTTCAAAGAACACCTCTCTCTCCATTGGTTTGCTCTCTCTCTCTCTCTCTCTATACTTGTTCCATAGCAAAACTCTCATTTCTTTGCCATGGAAATGGCTGCGGCGACACGACAATCGGGTGAGAAGCGACAAGGAAGGAAGAAGATCGAAATGAAGCTAGTCAAGAAGAAGAGCAACAGGATGGTGACCTTCTCGAAAAGGCGAATGAGCATCTTCGGAAAGGCTAGTGAGTTGTCCACTCTCTGCGGTGCTCAAGTTGCCATCATGATCTTCTCTCCGGGTGGTAAGCTCTACTCTTTTGGCCACCCGAGTGTAGAGGCCGTCATGGCAGGATTCGAGTCTCGCAATTGGCCTAATGGATCTCCTGATCAATTCAATCCATCTCCTTATGGAGCAGACTCCATGAGGCTTGCTTATAAGGCTGAGAAGACTCGTAGACTCAAAATGGAGCTTGAGATGATCCTCCAGAGGATCGAGTCGGAGAAAAGGAAAAGCCGGGCTTTGGACTTGGCTTGGGATGGAGTGTGTGCGAGGAATCATTGGTGGAACACAAAAATCAAGGAGATGAACTTGCCTTGGTGCAAAGAGATGAAGAAAAGGCTCATGGAGTTGAAGATGAAGGTTGAAACCGAGGCAAAGAAAAAACATTCTAGCGCACCGATTAGGGTGGTTCCGGTTAGCCCTAACTATGATGATCAGGGCAGGATCTTTGGATCAGGCATTGGACATCTCATGCCAAGCAGTCATCACCCTGCTGGTGTTTTTCCAAGAACCTATGTATCTGAGTGGATCAGCTCTTATGCAGGATCTTTCAATAACTTCATGCCTGCTGGACTAAGCAGTGCTGCTGCTGCTACTGTCTCTCCTGTGTTCAACTTTTGTGGTGGCTCCGGCAATGTTGCGCCTTTTCCAGTGAGTCCCAGACTTGCCCCCAACCAGTATGGTGCTGCCTCCAGCCGCATCAAGTTCAACAATTCAAGAGTCTAGCTTGGGTATCGTCTGTGTTAAGTTTCTATCTCTAGAAGTGGTCTTTCGCATATGGTCAACGTGTTTTAGCCCTAAGTTCATGCTTTAAGGGTAGTGTCTTTGAATGTCTATGGGATCTTGAGTCATGTGTTTTACATATGACTCATTCAAATGAATAAACTCAACTTTGTTTATGTGTATATCAATTTTTTCAAAATATATATCACTGTGAATGGTAAAGTATGAACAATCCCGAACGCATATGCCATAAGTCACATTTTGGGGATGGATTGAATCGTCGCCTCCTGCTTGTGTCAAGACTCAAGACTATGACCGCTAAAACCACTACATTTTCTGTATATATAGCAATTTCACAGAAGAAAAGTGCTTCAAATAAACGTTTCAGTTTTTATTCTTGATGGGCTCACCGAACACATTTCAAATCCTTATCGGATTCTCGATTCTTAATGAGCTTCCTTGTTAGTATTTAACACGATGAAAATTTAGTCCAGTTTTGACGCAGTCGAAATCTCAAAGGAATAGCAAGCGCTAAACGTAAGTTAGATGATCTAATTCACAAGCGATGAATTTGAAAGAAAATTATGCAATCCACCAAAAAAAATAGCAAAGCAAAGGTTTATTATTTAAATAAAAGATGTGAAAAAGTTTTACGACCCAAACGGGATATTAATAGAGAAAATGAATAAAAAAAATAAAATTGTTAAAAATAACATTGAAATTTTCAAAAATAGTAGTTCATAAATATTTCTCAGCCTCATATATCAAGTTTTGACTCGAAAGTCGTAACTTTTAAGCCCCAATATTAAAATTTCACTTTGAAACTTTATTGACAATTCAAGTGAACCTTTATGAACAAGGACCACATACAATTTTGCACCTAGTTATTCTTTGAACTGGTTTCATGCATGCACTATATATGTCGTTCATTTGTCTCCTAAGTAATTTGTCAAGAACTTGTCCATATAAGTGCAAGATTCTCATACACAGCATTTGGACTGGGCCTGGATATTGGGCTTTTGCATGCTCATCGTGTGGGCTTTGGACCATGCTTCTTATTTCAATAGTCAAGATAGAGAGGACCTTTCTTTTGCTTTGACTACACTCAAAACCAAGAGCACAATTGTATCCCCAATTTTAAACACCATCATGTGCATAGAATAATCAAAAGAGTAGATTGATTTGTACTATTAATCTTAGGTAATACGATGTAATCGAACCATAATCATGTTGTTTCTTTTGTACTATAACCCCATTAAACAACGAGAATAATGAACAAAGTTCATTCAAAGTAGAAGATGTCTTTTTTTGCGTACTGCTAGAATAGAAGATATGAGTATTACAAAACAAGGAACACTAATTAGTTCGTGGAGTGGCAGACTTCTATCTTGCTGGAACTCTTTGAAGAAATGTGGCTGGCGCGAGAATGTTGCTTTGAAGTTAGTGTCTGAGCCGATTCGTTTGTTTGGTCACCTTGGCATAAGTCGGTTCTTGAAGCATCTCTGTTGTGAAATTCGTGCAGCTGCTGACGAATGGTTACGCTCACACGAATTTTGTTATCATGTTTTCTGTGTTTGTTAGCTTCGTTTTTAGTGTTGTATGGTTTTTCATATGTGGAGTTGTTTCTGGATCTTTGTATGCCTTTGTATGTTCAAACAAAAAACTAAATACTCAAATACAAATCAATTGAGAATTATATAAATCATAAACCACAAACCACAAACCAAAAGCTTTATGTCAAATTGCGCAGAGACATGAATAAGGTTTATGTCAATTTTTAGCAGATTATTGAAATAAATAAGATTTAGGGCATCCGCACCTGTTGGAGCTTATTATCTCCTTGAGAACTTCCTCACGGATATCTTCCTACTACTATTAAGTGAACAGTAACAGCATTTCTGCATATTTTGTGCAGCAATGCAATCCTGCGGAGATCTTCCTACTACTATTCCTGAATAAAAATTATTATTTTTGAAATTTTTCGAAATTTTTTGAAATTCAAAAAATTGGCTCCTGGTCTATAAAAACAAGGTTTTGCATCTCTCATTGAATCACACCCAAACTTCCTTCACTCATCTCAATTTCCTAGCCATTGTTGCTCATTCGTATCATGAATTTATTCATTTTCAATGAGGGTTTTTTGAAGTACCGACAAAGAAGGACAAATGATGGCGACGGCTAACTCGTTCGTTATGGATGCCGTTGTTCTTTCAGCGGCATGTGATGAAGATGATGCGTCAAGCAGTCGCCAACCAAATCGACAAAGGCAAAGGGAATCGAGGGGGCAGAATCTGTTGAAAGACTAGTTCGTCGAACGTCCAATTTTCTCTGAAGTCGACTTCCGACAAAGGTACCGAATGAGCAGCAACCTATTTAATCGTATCATGACCAAGCTTTGCAATCATGATGAATATTGGCATCAGCGTCGTGATGCGGCTGGAGTACTTGGTCTCCTTCCAGAGCAGAAGATGATCGCCGCTATACGGATGTTAGCATATGGTTCATGTGCGGATCAGTGTGCCGAGATCACACGGATGGGCGAATCAACCACCCTAGAGTGCTTGAAGAAGTGGTCTGCTCAAGTAGTTGAACATTACAAAGACCGTTATCTACGCTCTCCGAATGCAGCTGACCTGAGTCGATTGTTACAAAGAGCAGAGCAATAAGGATTCCCTGGTATGATTGGAAGCATCGATTGTATGCACTGGGAGTGGAAGAACTGCCCAACATCTTGGCAAGGGGCGTACTCAGGTCGTAAAGGTCGCCCAACCATTATTTTGGAGGCAGTAGCATCGTACGACACATGGATATGGCATAGTTTCATTGGTGTACCCAGAGCACAAAACGATATCAATGTTTTACATCAATCAGACATTTTTGATCCGCTCCTCACCGGAATCAGCCCTCAAGTGACATACAAAGTTAACGGGAACACATACGACGTCGGATATTATTTAGCTGATGCGATCTATCCAAAGTACTCCTTCTTCGTGAAAACAATTTTGAATCCACAAGGTGATCCTGAGAAATTATTTGCAAAGAAACAAGAGTCATACCGCAAAGATGTCGAGAGGTGCTTTGGGATCTTGCAATCTCGTTGGGCGATAGTCCGACATGCAGGTATGTGTCATAGAAAAAGTGTTTTGAAAACAATTATGTTGGCTTGCATCATAATGCATAACATGATTGTTGAGGAAGAATTCATAGACGATGAATTTGTGGAAGTTGATGAGGAAGATCCACATAATCCTCGTAGTGCTTTCACAGTATATGATGGCCCGACAGATCAGAATGGTAATCGAATTCTTCATGATCCAGTTGGAAGAACCCAACAGTCAGAAGCATTTGGTAATCGATTGACAACTCTTCAATCTGCATATCTCCACACGCAGTTGCAAAATGATCTCGTGAAGCATAATTGATTTATGGAAACCGGTGAACAATTATGAACTATGTTTAAGTTTGAGGTTGTATTTGAATTTGTGTGTTGTATTTGAATTTATGTGTTGCATTTCAATTCGTGTATTGTATTTCAATTTGTGTGTTGTATTTCAATTTGTGTGATGTATTTTCAATTTACTATGCCTTTTTGAATTGGTGTTTCATAACATCAATTTAAAATGAATTGAAATTTCATTAATGCAAAATACATGAACTGAATGGAAATAACATTTTAAGGAATTGAAAAATACATGAACTAAAAACAAGGACAGTAACAGTCTGAATTATCTCCAGGAGCATCTTGGTCATTGTTCGGTTCGTCTTCCTCGTACTGTTGAAGGGTGGCAGCATTCCTTTTCGAAAAATATTTTTTGGACTTTGGAGTCATCACATCTGTATTCATTTGCATGATCTTTGTTTCTTCCTCCATTCTTGCTTATTTTAAAGCTTGTTCTTGCAATTTGAAGTCATTCTCCATTTGCTTTCTGCTCAAATCTAAAAATTCCCTTTGATTTTCTGTAATGGTCATCATAGTCGCATTTGTGGCAGGATTTGCTACTTTCTTACCTTTTCTTCTAGCTTCCTTGGCCGCTTTCACTCCAGGCGGCCTAATCGGACTCGTGGAACTTCCAGGATCGCTTTCGGGTGTACAAAATTCCGGAACTTCACAGGACGTAGTTGGAGGTACGTCAAGTGTATGCACTTCTTCGACTTCCGGACTTGCTTGATATGTGTAAGATGGGGGGGGGGGGGGGAACTTGCTTCAATAATTGTAAATGTTGGATGATTTTTTACTGATTCCCATACAATCAAAATGTACAAATGTTTTCTTATTTTTGCTCACATAGCGTACTTGTGCTTTCCTTATCTATCAATTAAATATTCAAAATTTAAAATCATAATCAATATATTGTACAGTAAAAATTGCATTTAACAAATTACGCAAATAATTTACCTCATCTTGCAAATTGCATACCGATTCCTGATTTCTTTTAGCGTACGCAATACAAGAGCCCCAATAAACCAAATTTACCTTGAGCTTAGCGAAACGTGATTGAAGAGCAGTTTTAGACCGAAAATCGGTCGTCATTATTTCATCATTTCCCAGCACCCAATTTGAATGGAAATCGGTGTCAACTTTTTCCCACAACTTATCGACTTTTTGTTTCGCGCCGCTAATTGGATCAAGCGATTGACGACAATAAGATATGCAAAGTTGCACATCTTCGGACATACACCAATGGGTAGACATGTTAAGAGAGAAATGAGAAAGAAATATTGGCGTAAGAATTTTTGATGTGAATTGTTGTTGGATTGTATGATGTCTTTATAGGTAATTATTTTTGAGCCGTTGGTGAAATGATTTTGTAGGTGAAATGTAGCCGTTGTTGAAAATCTGACCGTTGAGATTTTTTTTGAAGATCAGTACTAACCGCGTCTGGCTTCAACGTTATCTGCCGCGTTAGCTTCAGACATTAGTAATGTCAAATGGAAACGCGGGCTAACGTTGAAGCCTGACGCGCGGCGGCTTGCCGCGTCATATGTACACATTATAGTTAACCGCGTTTCCTCTAGACATTATGTCTTAAAGTCAATGTGTAACGCGGCCTAATGTTGAAGCATGACGCGACAATTTAGGAAGTACTGTTCATCATCTTCTTCGACGGGTTGTTCGTTCGGCCGGTTTTTTAGCTCCAATTGATGTCGAAATTCATCTAACAACTCAGCGAAGATATTTTTAAGATTCAATTTGATCAATTTCGATCGATTTTCAAGGTCGAGCACTGTTCATCATCTTCTCAAATCGATTGATTGTTCGATCGGCTGGTTTTTGAATGTTCCATTGATGTCGAAAAGCTTCGAAAATAAGTTTTGAGGCTTCAATTTAATCGGTTTTGAGGCTTCTCACGCGAGTCACGCGCGAGACTCACTCGCGGAGATCGTCCGCTCAGCCGATCTCACGGAGAATTTCTGGGAGGACGATCTCGTCCAGAAATCCTCGCCCAGGTCGCGATCTCCACAAGGTTGCCTCGCTGCACAAGAATGTCGTCCGAGGACGACTTCAAATCCTCCTCGAGATCGCACCGCTGCAGATGCTCTTATACAAGAACTTCACTATTATACCAACTTTTGTTATAAAAAAAAGAAGCTCATTGGGTATAAATTTTGAGAATTATAGAAATCATAAACCAAAAAAGAAAGATTAATGATCAGGAAATACATATCAGATGAGCTTTTAACAACTTCATCTCTACCTATGTACAACCATACACACCAACTATCACTACTACATCTATAATCCACCAAATCACACAACAATACATGATCCAAATTCACAGTTGTCCTCCAATGTTTTTCTAAGCCTCATTCTTTAATCAAATTATCAGATGTCAATAACAATGGTTGACACAAACAAAGCCATGAAAAAAGAATCCAAAGCTAATGACAGATCATACCTTGGCATTTGCCCAATTGCTTCAGATATTGCAGCTGTATGTCTCTCTTGCTGGCAATTTGTCTGACAAGGTTGGTAAGTGCATACTGTAAGCCAGCTCACTCCAATTTGGTCTCATTGCCCCCACAATACCACACCTGCACGTTTCTCCATACAATCCCACCTCTCTTCTCTCTCCTCGCTCCTCATCCAGCCTGTCATCAGTTCATAATTTTCATTAGCCAGAACATCATACATAAACATAGATAGACAACCTTAGTTTTAGTAGTCTTGTTATACTTCCTCCAATCATCAAGATCCGTCTATATATCTCTCTCCTTTCATTGATTTCATCGATTCTGATCCACACCTCGGATTACTAATACGCCTAAACTTGGTAAAGATCGCTGCTTTTGGTCTCAATCCGCTACTGTTAAAGGCTGAAGTGAAAGCGGCAGCAGCATCTTCTTCTATCTATTTCTTCCAATTTCTCATTGGTCTCAGTTTCAAGATCTCTTTTGATTCATACCCTTTAATCCCATTGAGCCGAACATTGTAAAGTTCAAAGCTTTTCATTGATTTCATTTTCATCTCTTTCCATTCACACCCAGAAACCCAACATTTGTTCAAAGCTTTTGGTTTTCTAGACGGGTCTGTTTGAGGTGACAATGGATCCATGCCCATTTGTGCGGATTGTGATAGGAAACTTGGCATTGAAATTCCCCACAGCCTCAAAACCAACATTCTCAGGAGTTCATCCATCTTCCTCACCTTGCTACTGCAAAATCAAGTTCAAGAATTTCACATCCCAAACCACCACAATCCCATTAATCCTCAAAGAAGCAGCACATCCAGAACATCCCAACTCCATCCTGCAATCCGCCAGCTTCACTCTCCCCCACTCCGACATCATCAAACTCTCAAAATCAAAGACCAGCCCACTTCTCAAAATTGACGTCTACAAGGGGAAAAGTGGGTCAACTTTGGGACTGAGTTCAGGGAAGCTGTTGGGAAGAGTTTCGGTGCCACTTGATCTGAATTGTGGCTTAGAGTCTAAAGGAGCTGTGTTTCAAAATGGCTGGGTTGCTGTTGGGGATGGTGGCGGAAAAGCTGCGCAGATGTATCTGAGTGTCAAAGCTGAGCCTGATCCAAGATTTGTGTTTGAGTTTGGCGGTGAGCCGGAGTGTAGTCCGCTTGTTTTCCAGGTCCAGGGAAGCGTCAAACAGCCAGTCTTCACTTGCAAATTCAGCCTCAGAGACAACAACTTCAGATCCAGGTACCGACTGAATTTCTTATCTTTCAAAAAAGTCAACGGAAGTCAAAGGTTGTAACTTTGTGGATGATGATGATGATGATTGATTGACTTGTGGATTGTGCAGATCATCAATGTCAGAATCGAGTGTTTCACGGACATGGCTGAGCTCATTTGGGCAGGATCAGAAAGAGAATTCAGCCAAGGAGAGAAAAGGCTGGTCCATCACCATCCACGATTTATCCGGCTCGCCGGTCGCGGCGGCGTCAATGGTGACACCATTCGTCCCCACGCCTGGATCAGATCGAGTCAGCCGGACTAATCCCGGCGCTTGGCTCATCCTCCGACCCAGCGACGCGACATGGAAGCCATGGGGAAGGTTAGAAGCGTGGCTAGAACGTGGCCACACCCACACGCTCGGATACCGCTTCGACCTCCTACCGGACGCTACAGGGTCGTCCGTCGCCGCCACTATGGTGACGTCTTCGTTGAATGTTAAAGATAAGGAGAAGTTTATGCTGGACAATTCGTCGAACATGTTGTCTGCAGCGTCGCCGAGTATTAGTCCGAGAGGGAGTGGGGATTATTCGAGCTGGCATGAGTTGAGGAGAGGGTTTGTGATGTCGTCGACGGCTGGAGGGAAGAGTGGTGGGCCGGAGGTGGAGGTGGGAGTGAAGCACGTGAGTTGCACGGAGGATGCGGCGGCGTTTGTAGCGCTGGCTGCGGCGGTGGATTTGAGTGTGGACGCTTGTAAGCTGTTTACGAGGAAGTTGAGGAAGGAGTTGCGAGGAGGGCAACTACAGAGTGGACATGGTGTCGTTTAGTTTGGTGAATTTTGTCGTTTTGATGTTTAAATTTTTTTTTTTTGTACATATGATGAGCGGATTCTTTGCTAGCATAACATTCATTCTTAATTGAAATATATCCTTTGTTTCATTCAGGTTAAATATCCTATGTAAATTTTGACAACAAGATCAATTTTGCATTGAACAGAACTCATACAACGCCAATGCTCCATGGATATCTAGATGGACAAGGGTTGGAGGGAGTGAATAATGACTGAAAGATAAACATGCTAATGCTATTGTAGTAACTGAGTGACTAAGAGATCATTCCAAGTATCTGTGAGACCTGGCAAGCACCAGTGCATGCAGTCGTCGTGTTTCTTGCCACCAGCACTTGCTGGGTGAGCATCTGCTCTGAACTCGCTCATGTGAGTTATGTCTAATATGCGGAAGGTGGATCCTTTAAGGGCTTTGAACAAGTGTTGGTTTACTAGCCTAGCTTCCACGTTTGTTCCATTATTGTTCACAGAGAAGAATTGTTCTACCTGGAAAGAGAAGGTGATCTTTGAAGTCAGGCTATGTAGCAATTGGAGAGCAACGCAGCATAACTTGAATAAAGAAAAATTGATACTAATGGGGCATCAACTAGGGCTGACCTGTTCTGGTCCTAAAGGCTTCTCTCGTAGACATGAACCACCTTCATACCAATCACCCCCTTCAAAATGCCGAGGTGATTGTGTTCGAAAAACTTTTATACCACTTGGGTGCATTATGCTCTCTATATATGGTATCTGTCAAAGAGAGCATATTTAATAAGCAACAATGTGTTGAACATTATCAAGTGCTCCGCAGGTACACAATAGACATGATTTGTTCAATTCTTACTCGGTCTCATACCATGTGTTCGAGAACCATATCAAGGCCATCAGCTGGCATTCTTGGAGGGTTAAAAGGCTGACCACCTTTAAAGAATAGCATAGGGGACTTGATAGGATCAAATTTAGATGGTGCCCACCACCTAGAGCAACAAACAGTGAGTTAGAAAGGGTTCCAACTTCCAAGCAAGCTTTGTTTATTCAAGAAACTGAAAAAGTTAATTAGTCCATGCTCCAGCAGTATCTGACGAGTAACTCAAAAACATTTTGCCGATTATCTATTCCAAAATAGAAAAAAAAATCTGAAACAAATACTTCATGAGTTCAAATTATAGATGTTTCCTTAAGTGCAAAGTATGGTGTGCTAGGCGCATGGTGGCTGAAAAATAAATCCAAATTAAAAAGAGCTTTAGTGGACTTTAGTTGCTGAACTTATCAAGTAGGTGAACAAAGGACCCTAAACAGCTCATACTGATACTATAATAATAGAAGGGTCACTAGCTTCCCTTCAGCTCCATATAAATGCATCATAAAATTTGAGATTTAATTTGACTGATGATGGCTAAAATTTTAAGGCTCTAATAAAATTGTTCAATAAAGTAAGCCAGACAGGGTGTTCAACTTCAATATTATATAAAATCTTACCAGTGCCCCGTATTGAAGATAAGGATATTGTGGAAGCTAGGGGCCTCTGCCCAAGTACCGTCTGGAATGTCAACATCCACTCTATAGCCTTTCTTAAATCCTAGAGACTCCAAGGTACCACCATTTTCATCCGCAGACCAGCTGTATGAAAAAGTTCAAAAGAAATCATTCAGACAATTTGGCTTCGAAAGCCAGCTATCAATGATCATTACTTAGTATGGTCATATCAGGATTTAGGTGGTACCTTTCAGTAATTTAATAGTAAGAAACCAATTGTCAAATAGAACAATAAAAACGAATAGGTGTACTCGTCGACAATTTCACTCTGTACATAGCTTACCTACCGTAACGAGCAAGAAGATTTGTACGATGATATGCAATGGTAAGGTTGTACTTTAGAAACGTGAAACCACGGTCTGCCCCAGCAGGCCGCCACTTTTTAACTTCACTAGACTCTTGCCTCAAAGAGCAAAATAGGGAAACAAACATGTTCCTGTTTAGCGAATCCCCAACAAATCCTGCACTGACAACGTTCAGGCATTTACAAACAAGTTCAATGCACATACGAATTGCTATAAACTGTTGAAACTGGCGCAAGCCAAATCATCATAATGCAAGACATGTTGGTGGTCATATAGCAAAGCTCAAGCCGATTCTAAATCCATATTCATCTCCGAATCTCCTTACTAAACGGCTATCATTCCTAAGCTACACTAGATGAATATAATGCCTTCAAAGTTCAACCCCACTGATCAAGCCAGATCAAAATCAAAACTTTCTTTAAATTTCTAAAGAACTAAGGCTAATGCTTCTCTAAGTTCACTTCATCATATACTCAGCCAGCAGTAGATGTAAATCAGTAAATCACAGTTAACAAAATTCTCCACAATGTAAACAGGAATGGAGGATTAAGTCCAGCATACCTATATTAGTGTTTCTATACCGTTCAAGGAACATCAAAGGATCAAACGGCCTCAGACCACACCCGGAAGGTTTCCAGCGCCACTTAACAATCTCCCAACCGTTCTTCTTTTTTCCAGAAATGCAATTCCATCCTTTGAAAATCTCCTTACAAGTGTTATCGTACTTAGGATTCGCATCCGGATCGTAGATCCACTTCCCGTCCGAGAAGTCACACGATCCAGAACCACCCGACCCGACCTCCCGACGTTTGAAATCGGAATGTGACGAAGTTTGTGAGAGTAGAGATGAGTCCGCCGAGTGGTTGAATAGGAGAAAGAGACTGACGAAGGCGAGGAGTGAAAGTAAAAGGATTGATGACGATGAGATAGACAGTTTCTTCTTCGAGTGCGGCAGATCTCTGCCGGCCATGGAAGGTATCTTCGCCGGTAGACTGAATTGCGCCGGCGCTATATTTGGAGCTCAGAGGTCGATGAAAGGAAGAAGAAGTGCGGATTGGCAGTTCGGAGTCAACTGAGCAAGAGTGAAGTGAAGGGACTTGATTGAAAAGTAAGAAAAGGTTGGGGACTAGTTTGTATTTGTACTTAAAGGTTCTGGACATATTCAGAATATGCTAAAGCACTGCTGTTCAACTTAAATAACTCCTTTTTTTTTTGAAAGCAACTTAAATAACTCCTTAGGACCTTATCAAAAAAACAAACTTTTTTTTTATGGGAAAAGTTGTACATAATTCGGACATCGACGACTCAATGATTCGATTCAGTACGTATACTCAGATAAACGCACAGGCCTAAAATGGCCAACCCATCCTCGTCAGAAACGTCCTCAAAGCCACTAGCATCCCCTGACCAGAGCCGGAGGAAAAGGGCAACTAGGACAACTAATGCGACTATAACTCAGTCCACAAACGGCTGAGAAAAGATCAACTCACTCAGTCCGAAAACCGGCCGAGAATAGTCACTTATTCAACTACAACTAAAGCGAAAACGACAGAGTAAACTAACCTAACTTAACAACAACAACAAAAAACATCAGGGCGCAACCAAAAAAGGGGCAAACGTCGTCGCCACCACAACCCATGGCAGAGCCCAGCAGCCCAGTCGAAACCCGGCCCGCTCGGAATCATCGCCGTTCTACAAGCTTCCTCCGTCCGAGACACGCACTCCCCAGCCACACCACTCGTCGACCAGCCCACCACATCGCTGCCAGGACTGCAAGCAGGCGAAAAACCCAAAAACGACAACAGCCACAACCCTCCAATGACATAACACCACCTCCAGCAGACAGAGCAGACGGAGGCCACCACGACCCACAGCGCCTCCACCTCCACCTACCTGCCACCGCCGTGGATAGCAATAAACCAGCGTCCCCAGAGGAGGGTGACCAGCCACCGTCGCCAAAAATCGGCCCAGAAACAGCCAGCAAGCGCCACCGTAAGAAACAAACCAACACCATATGTACATCCCACCGGAAGCCACCTCCACCGCCGCCCGTTCCAAGCGCCACCCGCCGACGCCTGATGGACCACAATTATACGAATCAAAAACACAGTAAAACCCCCCAAGTTAGACTGTTTGTCTATCTAACATCCATCTGTTAGTCCCGATATATTTCCACAGGGCATTTTAGAGACTGAAGTGAAAACACGCTAAGGAGAGGATTTTATGCTGAAAAGATAACAAGAGTCAATCCAAGGTCAAGATCATATGCCGACTGAAGAAATATCAAGGATCCTGACGTTGAATTGACCAGAATAAATTAATCAGAAGAATCAGGAGTGAAGTCAAGACAGTCCGGGGAAGGAACACACTGACAGTTTTGTGAAAAGACTGCACAAAACTGTACAAAATTCACATATGGCAAGATGACTTGGTGACTTGATGAAGAGGTGACCAAAGGAGGAAAACCTCCCCATTCAACCGGCTACCGGCGGCTGAGCTCCACCACTCCTCCTCCGCCACTTGGTGGCTCCTCCTTGGCTCCTCCTCCTCCCTTGGATCAAACCAATCTCCACCACCCATCTCCACCCATTTTTCCTATAAAAGGAGGTGCTCCTCCTCCTCATAAATCATCCCAAAAAATTGTAATCACTTCTCTCTCTACATTTTGTTACTTGTAAGTTTGGTTCGGTTTTGAAATAATACTCCTGTTTGTTCTTGAGTATTATACTGGATATTATAATACTCTTGTCGGTTCTCGAGTATTATAATACTGTAGAGAATACTCCTGTTGGTTCTTGAGTATTCAGTAGGAATTAGGAATACTCCTGTTGTTCTTGAGTATTCCACCCCTTTCCCTCTTACTGTTTTCAAAAACCCCCGAGTATTTAGCTATGGTATCCATCTCTATGGATATTCGTAGCTAAACTCTTTATTCGGTGGAAGGTATTTTCTTGTATTATATAATGTTGTAATATCTTTTAGTTTCATTTCTTTGTATTCAAAACTTATTCTATGTGCCATTTATAGTCAGAATTTCCAAGGTTGAGTGGATGCTACGAAAGGGCAAAACTCTTCCGTGGGGATTCGTGAACATACTCGGGTAAGTGGATGCTACGAAAGGGCAAAGCTTATCTGAGAAGTTCGACTCATCTAAAACACCACTTGGTCAATCGTAACTGTGAGATCAAGTGGATGCACAAAAGGCTAAGATACTTCGAAAGGAGGAATTAGTCTGAAATAGAACAAGGGTTGCTTTAAACGATGTTGCAAGTCTTGCGCTACGAAAGGGCCTCGATTCATCTTTGAATACTTAGAAAAGTTACTAACAGTTTATTATATACATGTTATAATACAAGAGTACCTGAAACCGAATGCTTTTCTTTACTGTTAAACCGCAATCACCAACTGCTGATCTACCGGAGGAATTACAATCACGCATCACCCACTGTAAGTCTTCTTTGTATTTACAGCATTTAATTTCTGTATTTACTTTTCCGCAATCAAAACCAAAAACCCCCCAAAAAATCACGTAGTTAATTAGAGCGCTAAAATCTCAATCAACCATAAAACACGCTCCCCCCAGTTCAATCACCCTAAAAGAATAGCCTATTCCCCTAATTCCCTTGGATTCGACCCCTACTTACCACTTACTACCCAGTAGTGTAGTCACAAGTAGCGGATATTATAAATTTATTTGTACAGAGGACACTGCACCTTAACAACAGTGCGGTGGCCCTCCGTCACCGGCATCCCTTGAGAAGCAAACGTACAGCCCATGAGCGAAAGGAAGGAATGGATGGAGGGACTCACCGGGGGAGATGAATCTTCGGGAGCTCCTGTGCGCTCTTCAAGTGTTGCGAGTTTCCCGAGAGAGAGTGTTTTCGAAGTAAAGTAAAATTTATCAAAAAAACAAACTTAAATAAGGAGTTATTTAAGTTTTTTTTGGATAAGGTTGGAGTTATGATAAGGTCCTAACTTAAATAACTCCTTAGGACCTTATCAAAAAAAAAACTTAAATAACTCCTTATCAAAAAAAAACTTAAATATGTGTAGAAAACCTCAAGGCTCCACTGGATCAATGTTCTCCATTTCTGATGCAAGTGTGTGCTATCCAGGCAAAAAAAGTGTAGGTGTAGAATCAGTCATGGCTCACGGCATCTCGAGTTCAGCTGTGGTGGCGATGTTTGAGGTGGAAGACTTGACAGGATGGTTTGTAGGCTCTCTTGTTTGATGTCTGTCTGAGCTTCTTGCAGTCTCATTTTCCTCTGATTTGTTCTGAAAAGACGAATTGTATCCAGCTAGTAAAGCTCTTTAATGTACCCTGTATGATGAAGGTCAGTTGCTTTGTGTTAGAGTTATATATAGAAAGTGGTGTGCCTTTGCACGTGACAAGAAAATAAGAAAGGTATTTCTCTCACATGGTATCAGAGCCAACAACAGGAGATTGTGTACCATCAGCCAAAGAGACGGGCGGACTAGAGTGATGAGGTGTAAATGAAGCGAAAAGGGCGGGATTACCTGTCATGTGATCTGTGGCACCAGAATCAATGACCCATTGTGGAGACGTGGAAACAAGGCAGGTGTTGGAGGTACCTGGCTGAGCAATTGCAGCAGTAGGGGCAGAAGAACGGTCGGCCAGGCCCCGCAGATGAGCGTACTCAGCTGCTGAAAGAGTGACAGGAGAGCTAAAAACCACATTAGCAGATGGTGCCCGCTTTTTCTTTGGACAACTGTTCTTGAGGTGGCCAATTTGATGGCAGTAGCGACATTCAGCTGAGGCAATCCAATCAGGACGATTCTCGGAGGAACCACTAGAACCCTTATAGAAGAAACTCCCAGAGGTCTGAGGACGCCGACCGATAAAGGCAGATGAAGACAGCGGAGGTGAGGGACGCGGCTCAGTGTGAAGCACTCGACGAAAGGCATCTTCCAACGAAGCAACTTTAGAGTCAGAGAGGATTTGAGATTTAGCATTCTCAAACTCAGAGGGCAAACCAGCTAGAAAACTCATGAGAGCCATCTTCTCACGCTGAGCATGCTGAACAGCAATATCCGGACTAAAGGGGAGGAGCATGCTGAACAGCAATATCCGGACTAAAGGGGAGGAGCATGCTGAACAGTAATGTATCATAGCTTCCGAAAATCAGCCCATCCCATGGTCGTCATTCTAGCTCTCTATCAATGATATTTAAGTTTGGGACAAACAAACTGCAGAGTAATTCACATAAACTATATGACAAAACATAATGCAAGGATTCCAAATATGATCTTGAGAGTTTCCACAAACACAAGCAAAACTGACAGAAAAGGAGAAGGCTATGTCCTTGACCGGAGTGAATTAGTAAATGAAAAACTACTATGGTCGACTATCAGTCCAGCAAGACTCGCGTCCCCCTCGGATCTTATTCAAATGTAAACAAAACAGAAAGAAACAAAAGCTGCTCAAAAATATTATTTGCGCTTTGCAAACACACATGAAATGATTAACAAGAGTAGGTTCATGTGAAGGAGACACCGCCACGTATAAGCTACTATGTCTAAATTTGGAAACAGGATTACGTGTGGGATCTCAGTATACAGTTTTATATCGACAAGTTGAAACTGTGGGCAAATATAAAACAAAAGTTCCAAAGCACAATTAGATACCACGTGGTACTCATGACTTGCGGACTAATGGTTTGCAACCATCTCTTATGCATCAACGATATCAGTTAACCCATTTAAAATCACAAGACTTTTCAAAATCAAGCAAACTTCTGAAAAGATAAGAGTATCATAGCAAACCGACTCTGTTAAACATTTTTACAAATCCAATGTTGACCACATCCAGGCTCCAGCTGAGAACTGAAAGTGACTGCGGGGCAAGTTGCGTGCCAGCAACCCAAAACTCTTGAAATAAGAATTGACCTTAGACCAAGTATCGCACCCGCAACACTTTAAAATTCGACAAGCATCCAGAAAATTCTCTTTTTGACCTAATAGTGCACATTTAAACTAATCTTTTTTTTTGGGATAGGAACATTTAAACTAATCTTGATTTCCCAACAACAAGTATTAAGTATTTAACCATTAAATTGGCTCAATCTCAGTAGAAGTCACGCCATTTCAGCCCTCATTCCAATCAACTAACCCTAAACCTGCATACCTACTCTCACCAATTCAAACATCAAACATACAGCAACAATTACAAATCGGAAAGTAAATACGCAGACGAAATTCGCGTTAGAAAAAAGTAGCAGAACCAGTAAAATTGCCAGAAAAGCCACACAGATGACCGATCACTCACCTTGCGGCGGAAACTGACCGGAAAAAGTCCTCGAGATCGGCTCGACAGGACTTACCTTCACGTTGGTGCTTCCGGCGTCCGACGCTGCGTCTTCTCGTAGTCAAATCTCAGTCGTCGCTTGCCGCTGCTTCTTATTTTAGTAATTTATATCATTATATAAATAAAAGTAGAATAAATGTAAAATCAACTAATTACATTAAAGTTCAAATTTTAATTAATTAATTATTGTGATTATTAAAGTACTAAGTACCTTTAAAACTGTGAGTCCCATCCTATGAGAAGTGTCATTTTGGTGAGAAATGAGAACTAATCGCATTCATTCATCTTTCTTAATCAATGACTAGAATTAAACAGATTTGGTTTCAGATTCGTAATTATCTCAATGTTTAATTAGTCATAAAGGGTAAATTAGGCAAACTAATTAACCCAAAATAATCGCATCGACTGGCGAGACTCTGATTCCTTCTCTGACGGATCAATTTTGGAAACACAGCCGCATCGTCATCACATGCTTCAAAGCCACAGTCGCATCGTCAGAGCATACACAACCGCATCGTCATCGTCTCCGACGGATTTTGCACTTGCCGCGCGCCCAGCTATTACATTACGACCGCGCCCAGCGTTTACATTAACTTGTTAATGTCCACTTTGGTCGCGGAGAACTTAATGTCAGTGTGGAACGCGCGGATGAATGTGTAAATGCTACGAATAATCCTTTGAAAAGCTACGAATTATGTATATAATTACTTCGAATTATCTTTTGAAAAAATACGAATTATTTTTAAGTCTGGCCTGAACATGATTGCTACCTTTGAAAAGGTGCGAATTAACCTTTGAAAAGGAACCAAATAAAATACTACGAATTTTTATGTAATTACTACAAATTATAAATTATAATTCGTAAATTTTCAAAGAATTACTCGTACCACGGCCGCGCGCCCATCGTTAATATTACGTGAGCCGCGCCCAATGTAGACATTAACAAGTTAATGAAAAGGCTGGGCGCGGCGCTAATATTAAGGCTGGGCGCGCGGCAAGTCAGACTACTGTTCATCTTTCCCAAAAACGCAAACGTCGACTGGTGTCGACAGATACCGGGAATTGTCCGATTCCGAGCAGTTCCATGGGCGATGACGAAGGTTCTCATTCTGATCATGGCGAGCCGACGTCGAACGCCGCCGGATTGATTAACGATTAGGTTTAACCTAATTGCTACATTACCTTTAATTGTAATTAAAACGACGATCGTGTGAATAAGTTAGGGTTAAATAACAGCCATTAAATTAATAATCTAATGATCATTAACGATTCTCATTTCTCACCAAAACATACCCTTCTATCCTAATTCTAAAACTTTTAATAGTTACCATCAAAAAAAACTTTTAATAATTAATAAAGTTCTTTTTTCTAAAAATGGAAGAAATAATTTTGCCAAAAAAATTAGAAATTAAAAGAATTCTGCCCAATCAAAAAAAAAGAAAAGAAAAGAATTCTCGAGCTTTTCAACGTGACAATCTCGTCGGAAATGCACGAAGAAGCTGAGTGGCCCTGCGTGAAATCTCAGCCGTTAAATCACGAGACCACAAGATAAGAGTGAAACTCGCCGCACACAATTAAACCCCAAAACGTCATCTTCACTCTCAATCAGACACATATACACAGAGCGAAATACAACGGACAACGCATCAACACTCATTCCATATCCTCCGGCCACCTCCTCCTCTTACCAAACTCGCCGCTACCAAATCCGCCGTCGCCGCCACATTCTCCGTTCTGCGCCGCGCTCTGTGACTGTCTGATCGATCGCTGAATCTCAGAGAAGAAGGTTTAGAAGCTGGTTCAGCCTGTGTGTTGAGACGTTTTGTTGAGGTTTGGAGTTTTTGTGGTGCTGTGGTGGTGATCGACTGGTTTGTGAGCTTGAGTTTGAGGATTTTTGTGCAGGAAGAATGACGGTGGAGCATACGTGTTGTAGTACGGGCTTCTTTGTGTATATTGCTGTGATTGTGTTTCTGGTGCTGTTTGCTGGTTTGATGTCTGGGCTTACTTTAGGGCTCATGTCGATGAGTCTGGTTGATCTGGAGGTTCTGGCCAAGTCAGGCACGCCTAAGGATCGGGAGCACGCAGGTAGGACAACGCCTTGTCTTGTTTAAATAGTTGTTTTCATGAAATTATTGAATGGAGTAGATTGTGTTGATTGGAATTGAGGTTGAATTTCTGAGTAATTGGATCTGAAAAAGATATGCTTCACGAGGTAGAAGGGGTCTGATGGAACTAGGATGTGACGGTGTTGTTTTGTTTTCTGGAATGTGCTTGGGCGAGTGCCTTTGTATGGTATGGGTTTTATTATTTTGCCTTCAGAAAGGGTTGATTCCTCAAAAGGAATGAAGTTAGTAGTAATGTGGGTATGACTTCATTTTATTGCGCTTTTGAGTAGTAGTGGTATCTGATTGTTTTGTAGTAGCATTTGATGGTGATAATGTCCTTGTCATTAAACCATTTTAAGCCTGTGACTGTGAGTGTCCTGCATATTCATTAGTTTATGTAGGAGTGCATTTGAGTGGTTCTTTTTTAAATGAATCCGGTGCTATTATATGTGCGGCTAGCATGATGAATTGATGCATAAGCTTGTTGTGGAATGTCTGAGACAAGTATTGAAATGGAGAGCTTTCTTAGCAAGAAACATTGGTCCTTTCTGATAGCAAAAGTGCAAGTTGCAACTAACCTCATAAGGCTATCGCAATAAACTCATTATAAGGCACTAGAAAATAATATAAATCTAGATTACAGCTAATCCTAGAACTTTTCATTATTCTCAGTGCTTGTGATTTAAATTGACACTGTGGTCTGCTGTTACCTTTTAAAATATGCAACACCTAATCAATATACTTTGACACATTTAAGGATGCAGTTTGTTCAGAATGTGTTCAAATGTTTTGATTGACTGTGTTGTTTGTTTACTGACTTCATAAACACCAAAATGCAGCGAGGATATTACCAGTTGTCAGAAATCAACATTTATTGTTGTGCACTCTACTTATATGCAATGCTGCTGCCATGGAGGTATGTTTAGTAATCTTCAATCAGGTCATATTTTGGGATATAAAGGAATTTATTTGATCTTGATCATCTTTTATTTCAGGCTCTTCCAATTTTTCTAGATGGTTTGGTCCCTGCTTGGGGAGCAGTTCTGATTTCAGTGACCTTAATACTACTAGTTGGCGAGGTAAGGATCCATTAGCTGAAATCTTAAGAAGATGAAATGATACCATATCCTGTCATTTGATTCAAACACCAACCCTACTCTGCATCATCCCTACCACCTATTGGTGAAAGCATATTCAATTCAAGTACTTTAGTCCTCGATCTATAAGCATTAGGCATACACGGGGAGTATTCATTGAATTCTTCTTCAAAGTCTGATTATGTACATGTAAAGCATGGTTGAAGTTTGTACCTTATGATTTTTTTTAGCAACCACTTTTTAACTTTTAAGTCAACAAGTAGCATGTGGTACAGGAGTCCTTTACATTTGTAGACTTGTACAGATAATACCGCAGTCTGTTTGTTCACGTTATGGCCTATCGATTGGTGCGGCCATGTCCCCAGTGGTTAGGATTCTTGTGTGGATTTGCTATCCTGTTGCTTTCCCCATTAGTAAGGTACTTGACTTATTTTAATGCGCTGCAAATTTGTTGAGGTCATGTATTCCTGTATGTTAAGTGATAAGTACTTTGTACTGATTATGATGTATTCTGTTTCAGCTATTGGACTATTTGCTGGGCCATAAGCATAAAGCTCTTTTCCGTAGAGCTGAGTTAAAAACACTTGTAAATTTTCATGGAAACGAGGTGCGTTTTTCGAAACAAGTATTGCCCTCACATATTTTGTAAGCTAAACTGAATGATATTATTTCTTCTACAAAGTGGAACTTTTGTGTGGGATCAACCTTGTTGATTGAAGAGTGTCAAAGTCCATCAACTCTTTATTTGTGGAAACTTAATGTAGCTTGACAACAAATAATTTTTGCTAGTTTTTTAGCCAATGGTCATACATCATTAGTAGCTTGAAGAGTCTAAGATCAGAATCGCCACGTCATTGACATGAAAATTTTATTTTGTGTTACTTCTGAATATTTCAACATTCTGTTCAAGGTTCAACTCATGACAGAGCAACCCTTTTACCCTGTTGTGCATGCTTTTCTACTGCCTTGATCCCTTTAATCCAGTATGCAACATCTAATATCCTAATGAACTTATAGGCTGGAAAAGGTGGGGAGTTAACACATGATGAGACGACAATAATTGCTGGAGCTCTCGAGCTGTCCGAAAAGACTGCTGGCGATGCGATGACACCAATATCTGAAACATTTGCAATTGATATCAATGCGAAGCTTGACAGGTTAGACATCATCCTACATTCAGGATCCGTGTGACTTCAGCATGCTTTTAATTTCCTTACCTTTGCATATACCTCATGCAGGGAGTTGATGAACCTTATATTGGATAAGGGGCATAGCAGAGTTCCTGTTTATTATGAACAGCCTACAAACATAATTGGACTCGTCCTGGTAATTTAAGTACATAAATCTTCTGCAGGTCTAATGCAACAAAATTTAGTAGGTTAAACTCTAGTATATGACATTTAAATGAAGTTGAGAAGCACTCTATTAGGAGTTGGCCTAGAAAGCCAAATGGTGGATACTGTTGAGCAAAAGCTGAAGTAGTTAATGCATATGGACTGATCTGATCATTCTTGGAGAAAAATATATTGAATTCCTCTGTGTCTATCTGCCAGGTGAAAAATTTGCTAACTATTCATCCCGAGGAGCAAGTGCCAGTGAAGAATGTGACCATAAGAAGAATTCCAAAGTATGTTAATGCTCTGACTCTGATATCACTTTTCTGATACGCCGGGTAGCTTCAATGCATGTTTATGGCTGGACTTATTCTATCTTTTGCAGGGTCCCTGAAACTTTGCCACTGTATGACATCTTGAATGAATTTCAAAAAGGCCATAGCCACATGGCTGTTGTGGTGAGGCAATACAACAAAACGCAAGAACTTGTTAGCAATATTGCTGCTGATGGTAAGCACAAAACTGAAACCCTAACCTGCTTATTGTGCATTTTTTTACCCTCTTTTATAATTTGTTTGTATGTTATCCATTAATACAGGCACAGTAAAAGATGTGAAGGTGAACATTGATGGTGAGATGCAGCTTTTGGAGAAAAGTTTAAAAACTAAAAGATCAATGCAAAAATGGAAGAGCTTTCCCAATACTGGAACTAATAACTCGTTAAGAGGTTCTTTCAAGGCTAAGAAATGGCCAAAAGAGATGTATTCCGACATTTTAGAGATTGATGGCATACCACTTCCAAAGCTCCCGGAGGAAGAGGAAGCAGTGGGCATAATCACAATGGAAGATGTTATTGAAGAGCTTTTACAGGTACAGTAAAACTGTTATTACATGTCCATGCTTTTATGTGAATAAAAAAATAAAACGATATTGCAACTCACTTCCTAAAATGGTTCTATTTTAAAGGAGGAGATATTCGACGAGACTGATCACCATTTTGAGGATTCGTGATGGCTTGGAGCTGCTACTGCTGAGATGTAGAAGTGTTTGTATAAGTAGAATATTTCAGCTGTTCATACTGTAGTTTTGCAGCTTTCTCTAGCTTGGACAAATGCATCATGGGATAACCAGTTCAATATGTATGTAAAGTACTGAGTCTGAAATATGAAGCTCAGCTGATTGACTTGGTCATCCGACCGACATTCTAATCTCAATATCTCATTTACAATTTATTAAGTTATTAGGCCATCATTTACAATGATCTTTAAAAAAAGATCATCCACTATTCACAGTACAATTTTACTATCCCACAATCTTATTTTATAAATTCATCTTAACAATGATCAATAAAAAAAAGATCATCCCCACTCTTATACTTTATATTTTATAAAAGTAGGAAAAATAATATATTCAAAATATAACAAAATGGGTGTCTAATTAAAGGTATTAAAAAAACAATTTTATTGGTAATTGTTATAAAAAATATTTGCTTGTTATTTTTTTTGTATGCAACATAAATAAATTTTGAAATTCTCATATTATAAACCCATAATGACAAACTTTAATTCTGGCCAATAAAACCTTGACACATGTCAAGTTGATCTCAAAATTGAATCGTCAGTTTGATCGTCCCATACAAAATTTCTAGAAACTTTCATCACACAATCTTTTTATTTCAACCTATTAAGGACTAAAAATAAAAGATTGCACCTATAATCTTAAAAAAGCCTGCCTATTAAGGATGCCCTTAACACTGAAAGCATTACGCGAACCAGATCGTCGCTAAAGACCTCGTCGCCAGAACTGTTTTTATGACAGCATTACATAAAGCCCATGACGAAAGTGCCGCTGCGTTATGAAACTAGATTCACCTTTTTGGGAACGGCTAGTTTGCAAAACCCTAATGTAAAAAATAAAAACAATATTCCAGTATAGCTTAAATTGATTCGTTTCTATGAACAAAGTATCCTTCTTCCTGCAGTTCAAAACTCAGGACATTTCGGCATCTTATAAAGTAAACGGGTCCGGAGGAGGATGGACGATCGGAATGGTGGACATGGTAACATTTCCGGTTAGCACACTAGGAAGGGCCGTATCCTCGATGAGAAACAACGGATTCACTTGCATCACTCTTTCGGGGAAGATTTTATCCCCATCAACCTTTGCCAAAACCTCGAAATGCATCCTGACATTCTCAGGCTTGGTCCTCCATTCAGGGAAGCCTTTTAATATTCCATCTCCTTCTGTGATCTTCTTCTCAACTTGAAACCCAATCTTCATGTAAGTTTGAGCAGACACATCGGCTTTTAGTAATTTGAATGAGCCTTTTTTGTTTGCTTTCGGACCGAGGACGGAGGAGAGTAGGGCCTCGAAGCCAAGCAAGTTGGAATTTGAGCCGTTGATGGAAGCCAAAGGCCACATTGTGGTGAACTGAGTCGGAGTCAAGAGGGATGTTGCATCCTCGAGATTGACAGGTGATAAGTCTGTGGCTTTGGGTTTGGATGGCGAAGATAGCTCGACGAGTCCTGGTGCTAGGCGCTTGAGTTTGAGTCTGCTTGCAGGCGAGTTTGTTGATGATGTGGGCGATGTGAGAGAGGTGGGGCCAACAATGCGGAGGGATAAGAGAGGAGCTCCTTCGACTAGAGACGCTTGGCGAAGACGTTCAGCTAGAGAAAGCATCCCTGAGGCAAAACCATTGTTGGTCCTGTTCAATGGGAGCGGAAGCTCAACCGGGTGGCGCAGGCTAACGGATCTTGCACCCTTCACTGTGACCACTGCTCCTTCCGCTAAAATCACTTTCTTCAATACTCCTGCATCCACATCGTGCTGAAAATAACAAAAACACTCAAATCAATTAACCATACATATGGACTAAGAGTGTTTAAACTTAAGAAGTACTTTTAAGTTACGATTCTTCAATTCAGTTTCTATTCAGTAATACAACTTACAAGCAGTATATCACACTCAATACATCCTTCAAAATCGATGCATTCTACAGAAGCACAGACATTATAAACTCTACCAATGTTAACAATAACTTTGAGTAGCGTTCGTCGTTCAATCAGTTTCTAATCAGTAGATGTATGTGACACCTAATATATTTATACAAAAAACTGATATAAAACCCAAATGGCATTCAGAATTTTGATCAAAGTATAATCGTGTCTCGCAGATCTAATTTGAAAACTGAAGGAAACAAATACTGCAAAAACACCAAAGGCCAGAACTATATATGGCACTTAATGCATCCATCAAATTCAACATATTGTGCAAAAGCATCCACAACAACAACAACAAAAATCTGTAAAGGTTAGCCAAAACTTACTGGAAGAGAAATGCGCATATCCTTGGCATCCTGAATCCAGAGCTCCATAGGACCAGCAAGCTGAAAAGGCTCCAACACAGGCAACACATTATCATCAAGTTTGCTCGTCTCAACCAATTCTTTTCCTGACTTCTTTGGATCCTCCATTCTAAAAATCGGAAGATCCACATACTCCCACCTATTCACATCCTCCAAAAGCTTCAATGGCATGACCTTGTTACCAATTTCAACATCAAATTCATAAGCCACTGAATGCCCCACCAATGCATCCCTCACATCAAATCCTGTTATCTTCACATCATCAGCTTGAAAGCCTAATCCCTTTGTGATCACCTCCTTCAAATCCTGACCCACAAACACAAAATCAAACCCCAATTTTGAGAAAACCAAAAACCCTAATCACCCAACATTTACTTCAATCTCGAAAATCAAAAATATACATTTCAATGTTTTTATACAATCGATCTAAAAACAAAAATCAGCTTGAAACCCTAACCCCTTTGTGATCGCCTCCTTCAAATTACCTGACCTTAAAATCACAAAATAAAATCCCAATTTCAACAAACCCTAATACCCTAATCACCCAGAGGCCAAAAATAACTTCGATCACTAAAATCAAAATTGAAAAATCAACCTTGTCATACAATCGATTGAATAAAAAAACTGGGAATTAGGGTATGATTGAGCTCACAGATAACGCTTTCGGATACGTGGGGTTGTGCCCAGACGACGAGATCCGCGCCGAGGACAACGACGACGACACAGCCGCGAGAAACACAAAGATCGAAACTTTAACTAATCGTGAAAACATCTCGACACAGAACGAGGTCGCGCGGCTGTACAAACAAGTCAATCAATCGAGCGAGCGAGCGAGCGACTCCCGACTCAGCGAATCGGATTTTGCGGTTTGATTTCGCCTGAACACAAGAAAATTTTCTGAAGATGGAATTTCGCGTGGAATTTTGAAGTGGGTGAAATTTAGGAGAGTTCTCGAAGAGAGGTGACGTGGCAGGGATTAGCCAATCAGAGTTGAGATTGTAACGTGGCTGTCGAATTTGATTGGACGGTGGGTGTTGGGTTTGCGTCAATTTCCGTTTTTAGGAGCCGTTAATCGTTTGACTTCCTGACAAACCCATTCACGTTTCGCTAAAACGACGGGGTTTTAAACTCTCTTCAACAAAACGCTGCCGTTTGAATTTCAGTGCTGAGGTGGTCTCGAGGGACCTCGTCTTAGCGAGATTCGGTGAAGAGTGGATGAGCGATGTCTGTGGCGAAGATGGAGGCGAGAGAGCTGGGGAACACTGGGCTGAAACTGAGCTGTGTCGGATTCGGAGCATCTCCTCTGGGCAACGTGTTTGGTCCTGTGTCGTTGGAGGAAGCAATTGGATCTGTCCGACGAGCTTTCGATTTGGGCATCAACTTTTTCGACACTTCACCGTATGTGCAATTTAGGGTTTTTGAATTCTTGGGTTTTGGTATGATGTCGAATTGGGGTTGTGGGTTTGTGGATTTTTGATAAAAGTTTTGATCTTTGAGGTTTTGTGTTTTAAAAGACTGAAAAGTGTTGGATTTGGATCTGTTTGTAGGTATTATGGAGGGACATTGTCGGAGAAGATTTTAGGGAAGTGTCTTCAGACTCTGAATATGCCGAGGAGCGAGTACATTGTGTCAACCAAATGCGGCCGTTATGCCAATGGCTTTGATTTCAGTGCTGAGAGGGTGACCAAGAGCATTCAAGAGAGCTTGGAAAGGTTGCAGCTTGATTACGTGGACATACTCCAATGTCATGATATTGAATTCGGATCTCTCGATCAGGTACCAAAATGTGAAATATCATCTTAACATTCCGTCAAACGGTGTTGCTTCGGATTTGATGAAATATGTTGGGAACTTATTACAGATTGTGAGTGAGACACTCCCGGCGCTTGTCAAACTGAGAGAAGCGGGGAAGATTCGATTCATTGGAATTACTGGACTGCCGTTGGACATTTTTACTTATGTGCTTGATCGAGTCCCGCATGGAACGGTTGATGTTATTCTCTCGTATTGTCACTATAGCATTAACGATAACGCGTTGGAGGACTTGATTCCTTATTTAAAGAGCAAAGGTGTTGGGATAATTACCGCTTCTCCTCTCGCAATGGGGCTTCTTACTGAGGCTGGACCGCCCGAGTGGCATCCAGCTTCTCCTGAACTTAAGGTCGGTTACTAATGCTTCCAAGCCCTATTTCTATTCCTCTAAGTACATTTTTACTCATTTTGTTTTTTTTATACCGAGGACATCCAGTTATTTATTCTGTGGTCACTGTTAGCCGATAAAAATTGCTGCCACAACTTGTTGTTGAGTTCCATTTTTTAGCACCTCATAGCGGCGGTTTTTCTCTTTTTTTTTTGTAAAATCTTGACTGATTGGCTGTTATCGATCTGAACAGGCTGCATGTCAAGCTGCTGCATTTCACTGCAAAGCGAAGGGAAGGAACATTTCAAAGTTATCTCTGCAGTACAGTTTATCCAACAAGGACATCTCAACCGTGTTAGTTGGAATGAACTCCATCAAACAGGTTCGATTATTACGTTTTACCAAATTTCCCTGCATCCAGGATTTAAAAGTCGCGGCCTTTTCTCAAGTATTTTGTGTTCAATGATGACCACCAGGTGGAGGAGAACATTGCTGCTGCCGTGGAGCTTGCGACAAAAGGAATTGACAAAGAAACGTTGTCTGAAGTCGAAAATATTCTGAAACCGGTGAAGAATCAGTCATGGCCTAGCGGAATCCAGCAGACATAATATGTGTTCGTTCAGGCACACTGTACAAGTACACACTTGTAGTTCTGGCTGGTATCATCCAATTTCTCGTCTACAGGGGATCTGTATGTGTATAAAGTGTGCTGAACAAAATGAACAGAACTGTTTGAGTTGACAAATGAGAATAAACATGGGCACTTGTCTGCCAAAGTTCCTTAAAAATCTAGCATCTAAATTTATTTGTTTTTGCTTTTGGAAAAGACAATTTTTTTTGTTGATTGGGGTTAATGGTTAAGTTTTAGTATTTATTGTTAGAGGAACTTGAACTCGAGCCACTTGTGTGTTGGGTGAGTACGCCTACTATCAGGTCACACCACTTTGCCCTTTATGACATTTATGAAACAATAACACTAAAACATGGCAAACCTGAATGAATTTATTGTGATTTTTTTTATTATCAATACAATTTGTAAAAGAATTATGAAAACACTACACTTCTCGATTTTTTAAAAATTAATTGTGATTTCTTGAAAAAATTAGTAAAATTTTTATTTGAAAAAAAATGAAAAATCCAAATGCTGAACTCTCTCTCTCTCTCTCTTTGTTATTTGTTTGTGATTTGTGTCCATGTGAATAGTGAATATGACAAGTAGTCTAATTACTCGCATCATTTTCATTCCATTCTCTTCAACTTCTTCCTCTTCTTCATCTTTGAGGAGATCAGCTCCACCCACGTCGCTTAGCTTCTCATCTATTTCAGGTAACAAATCTTGGGTTCCTCCAGCCATATCTGCCTGCTAATGGATGCTTTCTTGTATGTTACTTGAGTTGCTTTCATTTGTTGATATTTACTGTTGGCTTGATGAGATGTGTTTTGTTCAAGTATCTGGGTTCAATTTTATGACTTGTTTTATCATTTTAGTTCCATTTTTTTGAAATCTGAATTGGTTAATGACAGCTCTATTTGCTGAGGGGGTTTTGTGGAATTTGGGGGGTTGTGGGTTTCTTGCTGTTTCCTGACAGATGAAATTGTCTAATTTTTATTGATGTTAAGAAGTTTACTGATGAGTTGCAGATGGTAGATGTGGACAATGTGAGGAATAGATGTACAAAATCCAGACTTTTTGTGAGTTTGATGTAAGGTAGAACATTGTGACTATTTGTTGCTAGTTTGATGCCATTTTTGCCGACGTTTGTTAAGAATTATTTTCGCTGTCGTATCTTTTTTGTGGTTATACTGAATTGTGTTGACTTGGATTTTTGTCTCACATTTCTAATAATGAAGAGAGGTTGAAAGCTCAATGTGTACAAGGACATACATATTGAGGATTTGAGTCGGAATCAAGCTTGAATTCAGCATTATTTTCAGTGTCATATCTTTTTTAATTAACTCTTTCTAATGCCATCCAGATAGTGTCTGCTTGTTGTAAATCATCTCAATTTGTCAATTTTGATATTAGGTGGAGATATGGACAACAAGCCTGCTCCGACATTGTATCCACTGCACAGTTGCAAGACAATTCATCTGGTTAGTGTCTTACTAAAAAAAATTTAATAACCAGATTGTCACCATCTGTTCTGTAAAGTTAGATCTTGAGCTTTGATGATTTATTGATACATAACGTAGGTGAGGCATGCGCAAGGAATCCACAACGTTGATGGAGATAAGAACTACAAGGCTTACATGTCTCCAGAGTATTTTGATGCTCAACTTACTCCGCTTGGCTGGCAGCAGGTGAGCTTTATGCCTTTAACCTATCATTACAGATTTCCGGAAACACATATAAATTCTGTCTCCATGAGTAGGTGAATTTTTTTTTCTTCTTGCTCTTATGATAGGTTGATAACTTGCGTAAACATGTTCATGAATCCGGCCTCACAAAGCGGATTGATTTAGTGGTCACATCGCCTCTTCTAAGGTATTAAAGCGCTTTAGGCACATCGCATTAATTCTTATGTAATCTGAGGTAGAAGAAAAAAAAGGCACATTGCATTAGCTGGTCTGTTTAAACTTTTTATTCTATCGGAAAATACTAAAATTTCTATGTTTGCGTTATATCAGGACTATGCAAACAGCTGTTGGAGTTTTTGGTGGCGAGGGCTATACTGATGGTGATAGGATGGATATCTTACCATTAATGATAGCAAATGCAGGAAATAGTTGTCGTGGAGCCATTTCAAGTCTTGACGCTCCACCTTTTCTGGCTATAGAAAGTTGCCGGGAGCACTTGGTCAGTTATTGTAGCTCATGCGAATTCGCTTAACAATCCATATTTTCTATAGTCGAAAATTAGACACTTCATGGATAGAATCCTCATTGTACGAAGACTTTATCTCTGTCGTGTCTTCCAATTTGCAGGGAGTTCATCCTTGTGATAGACGTCGGAACATCACCGACTACCTTTATCTCTTTCCTGCAATTGATTTTTCGTTGGTATGTTCTATCGAGTATTCTATGCTGCTGACAGCTTGGTTCGTTAAAAGGCCGTGTAACCGTCTAATAAGTACAGCTGGTTAAAAATTACTGATTTTACAGATAGAGAGTGATGAGGATATTCTATGGAAGGCCGATATCAGAGAGACTACACACGAAGTCGCTTCCAGAGGAATGGAGTTTCTCAACTGGTGTGCTTGGTTCCAACTTCAAAGTTCCGACAGTTGTTCCATGATAATTTGCTGATTTTTCTTGTTAAACTCAGGTTATGGACTCGGAAAGAGAAGGAAATAGCAATTGTTACTCACAGCGGTTTTCTATTTCACACGCTCAGCGCCTTGGGAAATAATTATCACCCATTGATGAAGCAGGAAATCAGCAAGCAGTAAGTACTCAAAGATCTTCAATGTTCGACGTTTGCAAACAAATTGCTGTATATGACTCCGAACTACTTTTTGTTTACAGCTTTGCGAACTGCGAGCTGCGCTCAATGGTCATCGTTGACACAAGGTAGTCTTGATCCTAAATGTTACCCAAAAGTCTCCTTGTTATTACCTTTTTGTTCCCCTTTTTTTTCGTCTTCTGAAAGTTTTTTTGTTTCTTCAGCATGGAAGGGTCAGATGCTTCCACAACGAACTATCCAGGAAAGATACCTTCAGGCCTGGATACCCCAAGTGATGCAGTAGATGAGAACCACAAACAGTAAACGATTCCCAAGTTCTCATCTGAAAATTCTGATATATCAGTGTTTCCAGATATAGTTTTTTTTTGATTGGGTGTTTCCAGATATAGTTGGTTACACTTGAAAAATACCAGATGAATAAATTCTAGATTTATTTTTCTCTCATTGCTGCTTATGATTTCCCAAAAAAGATGCTTACATGTATTTTATGGAAATGGGGGAACGCTGCTGTTTTGTCATCAAAACTTTGGCAAAATGTAAAGTAAAAAGAGATTACATAGTAGTTTTAAGGAAGATATAATGAGTTACAAAACTCAGAGACAAAAACCAACAACAATAGGCTCACATGTTTTGATGATCGAATTGCTGGAAACAATTTGGCTAAAATCTGTTCTTGGAGAACTTATGCTTGCCAATGCCGTATTTCCTTGGTGACTTTAAAACCGATCTTGTTTGAACGTAAGATGTTAATAGCCTTATTTCTTCAATGAAAGAAAAGCCTCACCTAGTTGTGTTTCACATGCTGTATGAGCTTCTGGGCTCAACTCTTTGAGGAATGTCTTGTTGAGATTATGAGCTGATACCATTTGGAAGACCTTTGTGCAGAATTTACGAACATCAGCTCGCCTGGACTGTTTTTCAGGCATGTTGGTGATCAACTCCTTTATGAGATGACATATTTTTGATATATGAAGTTTCAGTATCTTCTTGGATTTATCTGTCTTTTCCTTTTCGGAGCTGGATGAAACTAGCGACTTCAATACCTCCATGACTAAATCCAGGGCTTCTACTCTCCGGAACTCAGATTTGGCACAGCTGCATTTTTCTAAGAGGAAGCCAAATACATGATGCCCTATCCATGGCCGTCTTCGGAAAATTTCTTTCAAGAAGTCCGACTTCAACTGGCATTTCTTGCTATCAAAATATTCTACGAGGGTACTCTGAAAAATTTCAAAGATTTTATCCAGCTTGTTGTCAGGCAGCCCACGTCCATCAATAAGCTTAAGAATCCAAAAGACAGAATCCCGAGCAAGGGATGTTATCATTTTGTGTCTATTCCACGCGGCTGACTTCTTATTCTTTGTTGGGTTGGAAGCAGATTTCTTTTTCTTGAATGGCTTCGATGCTAATTTTAAGTTCCTTTCGAGCAGAGATTCAAGAATGTCCAATTCACAGTCTCTAGAGTCTGGACTATTTTTTGCTTTAAGGATGCGCTTTTGGAGAATGCTCCATATACGCTGTCCTAACTGCTCATTACCTTCTGCGATCTGTGGATGCACAAAGGCTTGAGCCAGGTGGGTGTAGACTGTTAACACCTCTGGCTTCTCTGCAATGGAAATAGACATGAAAGAACACAGCTGAGAGAGGATAAGAACAGTCTAATTTTAACACAATGGGAAGCTAAAATTTTAGATGTCAAAATCTCCTATCCTACAATTCGTATGAAATGCAAGCTATAATGTCAATTGTCAACATTGATGCAACTTCATGCTGACAGGGGAACCAAGTAAAGATAGTATAAAACCACATGCAAGATATTCAATTTTGAATCCCACCAGCAGCATGAGATGTAATAAATTCAGCAAAGACTGGGAGATAAAGAAAGAGTACATTCAACTTGCCTGTATTTTGCTGTACGAATATTTCTAGTAGTGAAAGCACACGAAGTTTGAAAAGAGTGAGCTGGGCCTGGGTGCTGTCACCACCACCAGCTTGATTTCGTTTCTCCCTGAAAATTTGTATCAGATATTTATCCATGTTGAACATTTGATCATCATCCATTCCCTCATCGGAATCATCACTGTCCTCAGCTTGCTCCTTTACAACTACATCCGGTTCTCCTGCGGGCTCAGAATCATCGATTTGTCCATCGCTCTCAGCCTCATCAGACTCAGCTTCATCACCTTCTTCACCTTCTTCAACATCAAATAGATCATCGTCCTCATCTTCATCTTCATCTTCAGCATCCAGATGACGTCTCCGGGTAAACCCTTGCTTGATCACCCGCAACATTCGAGTTAACGTGTCACCGTTGATGTCAATGCAGAAACATCTGAAAACCTGCAAAAATATCACACGTGAATGAGACTGTCAAAACAACATTTACTAGCTTTCATGGATTTTATGCAGTAAAATAATATTACCTCTGGTTCATTTTTCTCAACTTTTTCTTCAGAAAAAAAGAACGAAATAGCTTAATTAAACAAACTAACCTGCTCGATAGTGAAACGCAGAGAAGCAGATGACTGTGGCAACAGAGAAAGCAGTGTATCAACCAAAACATCAGTGAACTCCGGTGTTTCATCATCCTTGAGAAGCAATTCTTTCTCGCAGCAGACAAGAAGTTCCCTAGCAGGTTCTATGTACTGACCGGGAAGAAGAAATTCTTGTAGCACCAGCTGAATGAGAATATACCTCATTGCATGGAGCCTGTCCGCTTTGGGTTTTAAATCAGGGTCAGTTGCTGAGTCAAAAACAATTTCTCGTTCCTGGAGGCATAAGAACACATGTTATATTAATTTAAGGAACAAATTATTTTGACTTTAGTATGAAAAATAGGAACATTTAGGAGAGCATAATCCTCCCCATAAAATCATACAATTTTAAGTACGACTTGATGAATGTATGAACGTAGAAACTAAGAAAATGTGTAGACTAGACTACCTTCTTGAAGAGCTTTGCCAATGTTGCTTGTATTTCCTTGAGTGCCCCCTCCTCTTCCTCGTTTAAGTTCCGAAATAGAGTAACTGAAGGGATGCTACGTAGTGTGCTTATAAAGTGCATGAAGTAAGACACCAGGTCATTGTGCTCAAGGCTAGCTGGTGTAATAAGAGACTCTGATTTTTGGGTATATGAAACTAGTGACTGTAGTTGCTCAATACACAGTCTACATAAAGCACCCGAAGTGGCTACTCTTGGCCACCTAAATTTCTCCTGCAAGTCAAAAGATGTAACTTCTGTCCCGAGGGAAGCAGAAAACAAACCCTGAACTGCAAGGAACTTCATAACATCCTGTTGGACTTGGAACCTGGCATCTGGATCAAGTTTTAAATGTTTTATAACACCGGGTAGAGACTCAATAACCCAACTTCTTAAGGAGTCACCATTTCCCACTACTTCATCAGAATCCTTATCCTCAGCTAAGCCATTTTCTGAATTCTCATCAGTTGTCTCCTCGGATGGCTCCTCAGAAGAATGCTCTTCATCCAAAAACAGTGCTTTCAGACTCTGGGAGAACACATCATAATCAGCTTCAGTTTCAAAACCTGCCATTAAATCCTTAACAGTATGTGTTCGGGTAGTGGTATCAAATCTTCCACTGCTATGCTTCTGTAAAGCAATAATAATCGCTACTCTTTTTTCACTATTGGATGAGACACAATTATCCAGCTCTTTCAAGAAATATAGTGCAACTTTGTGAAGCCAAGTATCTTTTGTTGAGAGTACATCAATCAAGCATTGCACAAGTTTGTAGGACATCACAACAGGGACAGAAGATGCAGGAACTCGTTTGAGAAGGAGAAGCACAACGTCTAAGGCCAAATGTTTACGATCATGTGATGACTGAAGAAGAGTTCCTTCAATAACAATCTCAAAGAAATTGTGAATACTATTTGTAAAATCATCTTCAGTTGAACTGACTTTGCTTTTCTTCTTGTGTTTCTTTGTCGAGCTCCCAGGAGCTCCACACCCTTCTTGTAAAAGGCTATCAGGGATAAGAGTAGTTACCAATACAGGCCATACACTATGCACTCGTGGCTGACAGAATGTGGACTCCTGCAAGTTCAATGAAACATCAAATCTTTACACTTCATATTTTAATCAACATCATTAATGGTCCAGCAGCTACTTTATTTTTGAAATCACCTTTAAGCAATCGACAAGAGTGGACAGGTGGCTGTGGCTAAATAAGGCGCCGGAGCTGAATGGATACGGTAACAGTTTGCCAAATGCCTCACTGTCAACAGAGATTCTTTCCCGCAATTTGAGCGCCAGAAGCAATGCATCTGGGTTTCCAGCTTCAGGTGCTTTGTCAAACCACTCTCGAAGTCCTTCAGCTTCAATAACATGATCTATCACTGTTTGAACAGGAAGCTGTAGAAAAACAGTTTATGCACATTTATTAACTGATCACCTGCGAAACAAACATAAAGCCAACTGATTCGACTCTTAGCGATAGAAATGCCACTAAACCTTTTCAACCAGCTCAAGAATAACTTTAACACTGGGTTCTTGCAAGTATTGCTTCTTTCCGGCGAGGGAAACAACAGTACTAACAAACTCCTTAATGTAGGGAGTTTCGTTATTAGAATTCAACTCTTGGACTAGCCTTCCAGAGCCAGCAATAGCACCGTAGGCAAATAAACGACCCAAATAGCAATCTCTTGCTTCCTGACGTAAATCAAAGAAAATACTTATCACATGAATGAAATGTTACAGAAATGGAACTGAAATAATGAGTTCCAGCATCACCGCTCACCTGACCCTTCATTGAAGAAGTCACTTCCAACAGTGATACTATAAGCTTCAGTAACGCGCCAATATCCACGCTATTGACACTCCTCACAACCACAGCCAGTCCCAATGCAAAACCTTGCCTGGCACACTGCAACAACACATTATATAAATCACAGAAATCCATTAAATCTCAAATCTTACCGCAGATGAATTACAGGATTGAACCGAATTCAAGGCAAGGACAACTCACCTCCCTAGAAGATGAAACTCCACGTATAAGCCTCCTAACGGCATATCTAACCGACGGTGCGCAGCTATCCAACCCGTCTTCCTTCTCAGCTTCCAAAACCGACCCATTCTTCCCTCCTTCCTTACCTCCAGCTTCTTCATAAACCCTCTGAATCTCCACCAACTCCTTAACCAACACCTCCGCAGCCGACTCCCTCACAGACTCATCCGCCGACGCCAAGTCCTTAAAAACACTAATATGCAGCTGCGGCATACCCGCCACCTCACCGCCACCACCATTCTCCACTTCCTTCCTCACCTCAACTGCTACCTTCTTCGCCGATGTCTCGCCTCCTGCCCGGTGCTTCAACTTATCAAGCTCCTTCCTTTTCTTCCTCCTCTCCATCGACGTCACGGAATCACTCGACGGTTCTGCCTTCTCCGCCTCAACCTTCTTCTCGCCGCTCCTTTTCACCTTCTTCGTTGGCTTGTCGGGAACGATGGCGGCTTCCTCGGCTTCTGCCGACAGGTCGGTTACAGTGACGGAACCTCTCTTTGTCCCCGCCATTGATGAAAAACTGTCAATCGGCGGGTAAGAGTGGATTCAAAGCTCTGCACGAAAAGCGATTATTCCAGTGGTGGAGGCTGAAGCTGAGATTTTTTGAATGAAGGGGAATTAGGGTTAGTTTTGTTGGTTTCGTTTCGTTTTATAATTCGATATTTACGCATTGACGCCTTGACAATACGATTATCAATCTTCCTCCCTTAAACAATCTTCTACCGAACTTAACTTAGCCCCCTGTAGCATTATAAGTTCGAATACAGCCCCTTAACTATGACTTAATTTTACTTGACCCCTTAAGTTTGTTTTATATTGTTTTGATCTCTTAATCTCATTTTGTTTACACGAGGGGGTCTCAAAGTTGTAAGTCAAGTCAAAAGTCAGAAATTGTTGCTAGAGGTAGAGAGTGATGAAACGAAATGGAATCTAAGTTGTGGGGATTCCCAGCCATTAATGTCAACCATTCTCATGGGAGGATCTTGAATCCTAAAATTGGATCGACCCACTTTCAGCGGACGCCTTAGCTAATTGTGTTTTGTTTGTGGTTTATGTTTCTATGTTGTTAGTTACTGGCTTCGTTGTGGTTTGTCTTATCCTTTTTTCTGAATCCGTATGTCTCTATTGCTATCAAATAAAAAAAATTGGATCGACCACTAACGGATAATTTTGAAAGAATTGCTAGTAAATAATATAGTCCTCCAATTGCTAACATAGGAAATTGCCAAGTAGTATGCATTAACAATTTCACATTGTGAATTACGTAATAAACGAATAAAAGAGATTACAAATATCCAAATTGAAGAGTACAATTTGTAGACTTTGGCACATGTGAACACAGCAAGCAAGAAAGGCCAAAAGTTGAAGCCTATCCAACCCCGCTCCGAAGACTCAACTTGCTTTCTTTCTCAACATAAAGAAATAGCACACTCTTCAAACCCTGTCTTCCTTAAATTTTCTGAAAACCACAACAACCTAGAAGATTTTATTTTGATTCATTCTTGGGCATCTCACCTCTCC
Source organism: Rhodiola kirilowii (assembly GCA_033675215.1). Lineage (NCBI taxonomy): Eukaryota > Viridiplantae > Streptophyta > Magnoliopsida > Saxifragales > Crassulaceae > Rhodiola > Rhodiola kirilowii. The sequence goes on along the minus strand of CM066193.1, from coordinate 2,701,066 downwards.
ATCCTCTCTACTCAAAATGGGCACTCTGGAAATCCCTCCACGTCAGCTGTCCGGAGCTGAGGACGACAATGATGAGTCCCCGGTGGAGGAAGTCAGGCTAACAGTGACCAACACAGATGACCCGACTCTTCCTGTATGGACTTTCAGGATGTGGTTCTTGGGGCTCATCTCCTGTGCACTGCTGTCCTTCCTCAACCAGTTCTTTGCGTACAGGACTGAGCCACTTATCATCACTCAGATTACAGTTCAGGTTGCTGTGCTTCCCATCGGCCACTTCATGGCTGCTATTATTCCCAGAACAAAATTCCGCATACCTGGTTGTGGAGAACGGTCTTTTTCGTTAAATCCTGGACCGTTTAACATGAAGGAGCACGTCCTGATTTCGATCTTTGCTAATGCTGGCAGCGCGTTTGGGAGTGGCTCTGCTTATGCAGTCGGGATTGTTACCATCATCAAGGCATTTTACAAGAGGAAGATATCATTCATCGCTGGGTGGATTCTCATCATTACTACACAGGTAAAGGCTTTGTTAAAATAAAGTAGCATATATTTAATTTAATATTAAATAATTAGGCAATTAAAGCCCTATAAGCTTTATAAAGTTCAAAGGATATAGACACCTTAAGAAAAAGAGGAGAAAATAAGCTCGTGTTCTGGCAAGTAGCTGCTTTTGAGTGATATGAACACGTGACAGATTTGGAAGGATTTTCTTGGTGCAGGTTCTGGGATATGGGTGGGCTGGCCTGTTGAGGAAATATGTGGTGGAGCCAGCTCAAATGTGGTGGCCGAGTACTTTGGTTCAGGTCTCTCTTTTCCGGTGAGTCAATTCAGTATCCCTCAACCTTGATTATCTGTGAAAATGAGTAGTGACATATGAATAAGTGGATGTTGACTTATTGACTAGTAAATACAACGACTTGTAATGTGAATATGGTACTTATGGAGGTATAATATAGCAACTGGCAATCACATGTTAATTCAATCATACTTAATGCCCTGTGGAAAATAAAATTGAAATTGTTGGCGCAAGTCATGATCTATGAAAGGACCACTAGCATTAATGTACCCACATGATGGAGATTCTGAGTCCAGCAAGAATTTGACTTACGATTCCAAGAGCAATGGACATCATTGCAAATTGGATTATAAGATTCCATACATACCTGATTGTGAAAGATCACCCGCAATCCGGCATTAACCTTCCTATCAGTCAGCAAAGAAGTGATGGTACACCAATCTGTGATCAGGCAGTGCGGTGCGATGAGATCATGACTTGAATAGAAGCTTACCTTGTATACGATAAGAAACGTTATGAATATTGAATAGTAGTTAACTGAATAGACAGCATGCTTCGAAGAGCAACAAACCAGCTACTACCAAATGTAGGCCATTTCATTGCATGTGACACTTCTAATTAATTTCTCTTCCACAAACATAGTTTTAAACTAACAACACAATAATGCGCCCTGTAATCTTAATTTTGGCTATTTGCTCTAGATAAACATAATTGTATTGCTACTCCTAGATGGTCAATAGCTATACTCGCACAATAATGATGCTGACCTGTGCAACAGATTATCAGGTTCCTTCCTAACCTTACAATGTTTTGAAATCTCAGGGCACTGCATGAGAAAGATGAGCAACGGATGTCAAGGGCAAAATTTTTTGTCATTGCACTAATATGCAGTTTTTCTTGGTACCTTATGCCGGGCTATCTCTTCACAACACTGTCGAATATATCATGGGTTTGCTGGATATTTTCAAAGTCTATCACTGCTCAACAAATAGGCTCAGGCATGAAGGGTCTTGGACTAGGGGCACTAACACTTGATTGGACTGTTGTGGCGTCATTCTTATTCAGCCCCCTTATTTGTCCGTTCTTTGCCATTGCCAATGTCTTTGCAGGCTATGTCCTGATCGTTTATGTCGTCACTCCGATAGCTTACTGGGGTTTTGGCCTGTACGATGCACAAACATTTCCCATATTCTCATCACATCTATTTACAGCAGAAGGGACTGCGTATAATATCTCGGCGATTGTGAATGATAAGTTTGAACTAGACATACAATCATATAAAGATCAAGGGAGGATTCATCTAAGTATGTTTTTTGCACTCACTTATGGGTTTGGTTTTGCCACAATTGCAGCCACCCTCACACATGTGGCCCTCTTTTATGGAAGGTATGCATAATTTGTTATCTCGAAAGTTCCCTGTTTTCATTCAGAGTCTTTTTATCAGTTTCTGTGGTGGTAGGAATGCATGAATAAGTCACTAAGCATATTTCCATGTGTTGTTAATTTCTTATATCTATCTGGTTACAAACAGAGAAATTTATGACCGATTCCGTGCATCATACACGGGTAAAGAAGATATACACACGAGGATGATGAGAAAATATCCGGACATACCTTCCTGGTGGTTCTACTTGTTGCTAGTATTGTCGTTTGCGGTCTCTCTGGTAGCCTGTGTCTTCTTGAATGATGAAATTCAGATGCCATGGTGGGCACTCATATTTGCATGTGCCATGGCTTTTGTTTTTACCCTCCCGATAAGTATTATAACAGCTACAACAAACCAGGTATTTCTTACCCCTTTCTTACACTCATTTATCTCCTTCAGCCTGCAGCATGAGATTTAAACATAGCTTGGTCAAATTTTCCTCACAAATGCATCAAAACCATTTAACCTACTGAAAGTAGCAAACTCAAATTCTATTTTAGGATTCCATAACATAGTTTAAAATAAGTAAAAAGACGGAAAGGAAGCACATTTGCATGGGAAATTTTCCACCTAGTTATTACTATTTCTCTGACCATTGAGTTTATGAAGTACAGACACCAGGTCTAAATATAATCACAGAGTACGTCATGGGCGTCATCTATCCAGGAAGACCAATAGCAAATGTGTGCTTTAAGACCTATGGTTATATTAGCATGGCCCAAGCTGTCTCTTTTCTGAATGATTTCAAGCTTGGACACTACATGAAGATTCCTCCAAGGTCAATGTTCTTAGTTCAGGTACCAGTCGTCAATCGAGCTATCTGCTAATCCTGGCTCCTTTAATGTAGCACATATATATTTTACTTTTGAGAGGGGTTCTTTCATGTTGGAAACATTAGGATGAATTAGATTCTCTGCTCCTTCCCTATCCCTATTTAACTTGCACATGTTGCCAATGTTTCTTTCCAGTTCATAGGAACAATGCTTGCGGGGACTATCAATCTTTCAGTGGCTTGGTGGTTGCTCACTTCAATAAATAATATATGCCAAGACGACCTACTGCCTGCTGACAGTCCATGGACGTGCCCTGGTGACCGTGTTTTCTTTGATGCATCAGTCATATGGGGACTTGTTGGACCGATGAGAATATTCGGGCCTACCGGAAACTATACATCCATGAACTGGTTCTTCCTAGGAGGGGCATTAGGACCGGTTATAGTTTGGCTGTTGCACAGGGCATTCCCCAAGCAAGCTTGGATTCCTCTTATCAACCTTCCAGTTCTTCTAGGGGCAACGGCTATGATGCCACCTGCCACAGCACTAAACTACAATGCCTGGGTCATAGCTGGGACAATATTCAATTTCTTCATTTTCCGATATCGAAAACAATGGTGGCAGCGATACAATTACATTCTTTCAGCAGCTCTAGATGCTGGTGTGGCTTTTATGGCAGTGGTATTGTACTTCTCCCTAGGCATGCAAGAAATAAGCATTACATGGTGGGGTACCGATGGGGAGCACTGTGACTTGGCAAAATGTCCAACAGCCAAGAATATAATAGTCACTGGTTGTCCTACTGCATAAGTATCTTACTGCTTCTAAGAATAAGTACTCAGGGTTCTTCCATCTTGGTTTGGGAATCGATATAGTTTTACTGTTTACACGTATTACAGAATCCACTAAAAAGGGTTTTTACTACATAGTGCCAGTAGGTTGCCTTGAATATGTGTCCCAGAGCAAGTTCATGCTTCTAATAGTTGTAACATGTTGAAAGTATGAAAAAGGGGAGTTAGTGTAGCTTGTTTAAAAGTACAAAACTTCAGACAATCGTAAATTTAGAGGGAAAGAGTTACCCTCCACCATCTCTGATGTAAAATGATGTCCATGCAAGAATATGTTGTCTATCAAAATTCAAATGCATGCGTATATATAGATATATAATGGATTATGGTGTTCAGGAAACATTATTCTACTTTACTTCGCAAATTTTTACCATAAAGAAACAGTATTGTTATGTGAAGTTCGAAATAGAGGGTACCTTTGCTCCTGTTATCATCTATCACTTTCATTGCGCCATTTATTATACTCATCCATCCGTATCATAAAAGAGCTTGAACTGCGATTGCCACCTCCACCATAGGCCTTTCCGGTCATAGGAGCATGTCATTTCATGAATTTAGAAAGAGTTCAAAGCGCAAATGTGATATTTACACTCACCTTAGCCACCTCAGAAGTATCAATGCGGGCATCTGTACTTCTTAGGCACATTTTCAGGTTCTGTCTTTGCATGTAGATAACTGCTCCAATAGGCCTGTATGAAATCATTAGCTATGTGACACACTGGTATCCGTGAAGAAGTTCCAAATGAAAAAAGAAGACTTGTATGACCAAAAATTATAGAATTCGTTCCATAACCTTAAACCAGCTGCAGCGCTTTTGATACTTAGCATCTTGCCAATTTCATCACTTAAGTTAGAATTCCCATCCGCTCTAACACCCTAAGTCAGAATCAAAATACGCTGGTTTAAAACAAAAGGCAAATGCCCAATATGCAATATGCAATACGCAATAGGAGAGAAGAAAACTAGGCTAAAGCTCCATCGTATACTGTATTCCACATTGTATGATCTCATGATAAAGGAAGCAGTACAAAAGTAATAGAGACTAAATAATAAGTTGAAGGCTTGAAGCTGCATGAGTTCACGTACCAGGCATTCTCCATAAAGACCTCTGCCTAACCGAATCCGGAAAACGTTACGCAGAAATTCCTTTGCAGCCTTCTTAGTTGAACTGATTTGCAAGTTGCCCTTGGAAATTAACTGGAAGTGACTTATCTCCAGTAGCTGTTCCATTGACAGTAATAAAGATATATGAGTCTTAAAGATAACCAATCAGGACGAGATGCATACATTCCTTATTCCACCTGAAATTGTCTTATAAGGGCATTACAGATTAGCGCTGCTTTAAGCACAGAATTTTGATAGACCATCTCTTGCAACAATTCAGACCATTAATTTAACATCAAAAATTACTAAAGCTTTGATAGTATTATTAATTTTTCAGTCACGAAGCAGCAGATAATCCTTGTGAAACAAATCAAATTCATTGTAACAACGAAAGGCAAGCCTAACAATTACCCTATGGGTAGAAGTCGTATACAAAGTACCAGACCTGTTCAAACACATATGGGTTTGTGATACAGTTCAGCCTAGAACGCCATTCTTTTATTCCAAGATTAAAAGCTTTAATGTATGGTAAGCTCCACTTGCGAAGATCACCATCTTCAATGTACTTAAGAACAGATTCAATGCGTTCTCTATCCTTCATGCTCAACAGACTGACGCTCTCACCCTGCATGCGCAAGTGATGAGTGACAGAATCATAATACCCCGCAACATAGAGTAACCTTACAAGACTTACATCCGATGGCCTCATATCACTCAACTTCATGGAAAAATAGTCAAATGCTGCAGAAGAACTGCTCTTTTCAACATCCACATGAAATGTGAGGTTCTTGGGGCATTTATCAAAGGCTTAATTCTCGAAAGTCCTGATTTCCGATGATCAAAGCATATTATCCTGATTCATGACATACAATATTCTACTTAGCACCTCAACCATATAAAGAAAAAAAACAATAACAGTTCAAAAATAAAAATAATAAGCAAAATAACCATACAATAAGAAACACTACCTATAGCCTATAATAACACTAAAAATCAATAAACTTATACAACATAAGTCAGTCTTACTCGCTTGTTGATCTCCTGGAGAGTTCAGCTGCAAATCCATCCGGACCAATACAGTCAAGTAAATAACACTTTTCAATCCTTTCAATAGGTATGTCATCAGTCCTGAAAACAAAAGATTTTCGCCATTTCAATCATCTGACATTTCTCACAAAGATCCTCGCGATTGAAAAATGCATAGCTTGTAACGAGACCGACCTGAACGGCTCTACGGAGGAGAAAGGAAGAATTAAGCATCGATGATTGAGACGAGTGTGGAAGAGGTGAGCGAAGAGCGCCGAGAACGCTCCAGAGAACGACGGGCAGTTATACAGAACGAGGTTCGGAACTTGGTCTTCTCCGGCTTTCCAAAGCGCTTCCAGTGCTGCATCCGATCTGAAGCTTTTCACTCTTATCAATAGGGGGTTGAAGGCGGAGAGCAACCGCAGCTGGCTCCGTCGGAGAATCATCGTGAACGCCATTAACGCCGTTTCAAAGGTCGCGCATTCGCAGCTTCTTCGGTGACCGCGCCAGCAAGTTTTGATGGGCTTGAAATCGTTCGGCCTCATTTGAATCGACCCAGTCCGAACCGGCCCAGATTTAGAAACCAGTCAAAGTGAACCAATTTTTTTTCTTCAAATGGATACACGCGTCGGTTCAGATTGAGAAACGAGTCAATTGAACCAAATTGATTTGAAAGGTTTAAAATAATGAAATGGAGACGTTACAAGCTGGAATGGAAGACGAGGTGGTGGATTCGTATCCCGTGCTGCGGAGCTATTTGCTGCCAGCTGGAAACGCAGCCGTTTGAATTTTAAGAAAAATCGAAATCTCCGAAATATCCTTACGTCAATGAAATTGTTTGTTCGAGATTTCTTTTCACCCGAAGCCGGAAAAATCATCTCTGTCGGTTGCCGCAAATCACTTTTTCTATTCTGAAATCTGTGCTGTGTACTTGGAATCGTCCACTAAACCTCCTGCAAGTAAATCAAAACCTTTTCTAAATAGCTGCGATTGTATGTGTTATTGTAACCCTAATCCAATCAAAACCCTAGTCAACAATTTCTTCACAAAATCAAAATCCTAATCGAAGATTGCACCACCGAAAGTGTCAACGTGCTCATAATTCAGATTCACACAAATCGCCTCCTGCGTGGCTGTTGATTTATCTACCTTAACAGGTTGTTGCTCCCCATACGAAACCCAAAATTCTACACGTTCATCTGCCCAACGGACTCAGGATTCCAACAGGGGTAATTAAGTATTTTCATTTGTTTCTTAAAAGCCAAACGGTTGCGTTTCTGGCTGGCAGCAAATAACTGCGCAGCACGGGATACGGGTCCACGAGGTGGTAGCCATGGATGACTATGTGCGTAACGCCTCAAAAAATAGTAACTTCAAAACGGCATCACATTGGTCGCATGATGAGCGTATTTTTAATCCTTTATAGTTGTCAAGTTATATGTTTTAAGGGTCAAATTGTAGTAAAAATAATTTATAAACCTTGGTAAGCCAAGGGTCGATCCAAGGAACAACGTGTATGAATACTAGCTAACATGTGACCTATTCAGCTATTCCAATTAACAAGAGGTTTTGATATGATGAAAAATACAGAAATTAAATGCAGAAAAATAACGAAAGGTTTTGACTTGATCAGAGAAAGAATCTCACGATCAAATTTCACCTGTGACAACCCCAATAATCATGCAATCATATAACGTAATTCAATCATGCTATCGAATATGGAAATAAACCAAAATAACACTAGACAAGCCGCCCATCCACGGATCATTGTCTAGATTAATCTCAATCGTTGAACGCCGCCCATCCACAGATTATCAACAGTTTCGATTAGTTAAGCTTAGGTTTTTTCAGACAAAAGTCAACTTTCCTATTAATTTATGTACTACCATTGTAGCTACCATGACCTAATATCAATTTTATACAATCCGGTTAATACCTAGGACACATTCATCTTTTGATAATTAACCTAAATACGTTCTATCATGCAAATATCACATTCAATGTGAAACTTGCAGAAACGATAAAACGTTGCACAATGAAATTGAATATTCGAATTGCATTAATGAAAAACGTTCAATTGACCACATGAAGAGTTGGGTACAAAGCACGTGATCCGTAGGATCCCAGAATATGAAAGACTATTCACTACTCATGGTAAGTTAACCAAAAATAGTATAGATGAGAAATCAAGGACGAGGAAACCGTGTTAACGATGTAGCTCGTTGAGTCGTTGATCTCTCGCAATCTTTGCTCTGTCTTCTTCTCCAAGTTAGGTCTGAAAACTCTCCAAAATCAAGCTCTCTTAAATAGAACCCGAATTTCCTATTTATAAGTTTGGAAATTCCCGATGGTGCCATGACACTCGTGACATTCGAACATGTCACGGCCTAGGCAAAACTCATTGAGCTGTAAGGGTGCCGTGACACCCTTGACACATAGACATGTCACGGTAGTCACGGCCCGTCTTGATTTTTCTGTGGAAAACACCTGCCGTGACACCCGTGACACATGGAGTATGTCACGGTAGTCACGACCTGTCTTTGGTGCAGAGTCCTTTTTCGGCCTTTTTAATCGATCTTTTCCGTTCTTTCGGGTTCATGTAGTAGTGATTCGTCTGTTTTACCTGAAACGCTCAAGAAATACATCAAATAAGGACAATTTTTTGGAAGAACAAGTGCTATCCTTCATCGAATGTAGTGAATAATTAGTCAAATATCGACTGATAAAAACACTCCACACTTAGTATTTGTTCGTCCCAAACAAACGTCAAAAAGACGGCAGAATAAATACTTAAGCGAATGTAATGCTCAACGACCATAAATTTATGAGCTACCCACTCAAGTGTCATGTGATCAAACCTAGCTAAAATAGAAATCATAACTCACTGTCGTAGAGGACACGAATGCATTTATCGTATGCATCAAGCCTTTAAACCCCTAAGCTGCCTTAGTAGGACGAGTATAGTCTCGTGAAGGTTTTCAGGAATGGTATTACCTACAAATCCCATGTACAATTAACTAACGTGTATGCATGAAATGATGCTCAACGAGTCACAATAAAGTCATGGCATACCTCAGATTCATCGTGTTACCTCGACTTCAAGTCAAACATCTTCATCAAAATTGTCAGACAATCATAGATTTAATGAGTCATGCATTCAAACGGTCAATACACACGGCTAGCAAGCGACTCATCACATATTCTAAATAGTTCTATAACAACGTAGTAAGAGCATGAATAGTTACACAAAACATGCTCGCCATTCACTTATGCTATCTAGGGATAATCCTGGGGTTCTCGGCGCAAAGCTCATTCTCAAGTGTCAAGGACTAGGCAATGACCCGTAAGAGAAGAAAAGCCTGGGTTAAGAATTTTCTAAAAAATAGTACAAAAATCACATCAAAATTTCAGTGCAAGCCCGAGGATCGTCCTTTAGTTTCTAGTACATGAATTCTCAAGACAAGTCATGACTGCACGCAATGAAAAGGCGGAAATACACTACATCAAGCAAAAGGGGGTAGAATTTTTTTTCATACACAAGGGGTGACTTTTCTCACTTTGCCCTTGGTATTATTTTTCTGTTTTTTTCTTCAAACAACTATGCTTGGGGTCAATTTTTCACCCTTAAAAATTCAGAACTTTGTTCTTTATTGGGGGCCTATTTTTTGCCCCTCTTTTGACTATTTTTTTCTTTCTATCTCCACACTTAAAACTTGACATAGTGTATGAATAAAGACGGGTGCATGCAAATCACAACAAGTATAGAGAAACACATAATTTAAGTTTTTTTGACATTTTGTACCGGTGCCTACTAATATCAAGTCTCAAACATGCTACAAGAAATACGTAAAACTTGTGATAGGCAAAGGCGAGCAATGATACTGACACGAGAGAATACACACACGATTAAAACTATTTCAAGTCCTAGACTTCGAATCCAAAAGAATAACAATCAATCAAGGAGTATCGTAGAAAAACGAGGATTTTAATCGCAATACATAGATAGTTGATCATATGAAAGAGTAAATGTGATATGCAATGTTTGTGACTATGCGCTACCCACTCCACACTTAAAAATGAGCTTAGTCTCTAAGCGAAGAAATAAAAAATAAGAAAAAGCGCATAGGAACTTCCCTCGTACGTGATAGCTCGATATCCATGGAGATTACGCGATGTCCGGGAAGTGAAATGCGACATATGAGTTGGTAGATATATAAATAAAAACACAGAGCTTCACAAGTGATAGGTTAGCATCGAAAATCGTGAAGGGCCACTTGATGAGTCGAGTTTTCGACTCATTTATTATCATTCTTCACTATAGTTTTGGGTCGTTTCCGATATTATTTTGATGTCATTTGACCTCTATCTCTACATTTTAGGTAGAAAACAAGTTTCCCCTATGGTCAATGCCTATATATGAAGATTGGTTGAAAAACAGAAGTTTCGTCGCAAAATATGGAGTTTCGGGGCCAATACCGAGCATATTGACCTTTGCGTCTTATTTTGGACCTATAGGGCTCATCCGGTGTCCGATTTGGCTGATCTTTAGCTTGTTGGAAAGGTATTTCAAAGGGCTACAACTTTATAGTTTACTTCAAGACCAAATTCAGCCGGGAAGGCAACCAAAAAGGCCCCAGTCGATCGACTGAAACTCCAGTCGGTCGACTGGAAAAACGAAGAATGTGGGGGGCTCTGAAACTTCATTAAGTCGATCGACTGGGAGTCAAGGCCAGTCAAGCCTATCCCCAGTCGATCGACTGGATGGAAAACTCAGTTTCTATGCCCAAATTTCAACCGAATCTATAAAGGGAAAGTAAGGGTTTTGGACCAAGTGTGGAGGTTTTTGGGGAGAAAAAGATTGAAAAAGAGGCTCAACCAAGGTCATCCATCATCATCCAACCAAGGAGAAGTGAAGATCAAGGGAGTTCAAGGATTAATCATCCTATTTCTATCCCTCTTCTATTCTACTTGTTGTCATTAAACCCTACTCACACCATGTTGTCTTACATGATGTGTGAGTAGTGGATCTTGTGTTTTGTGGGTCTTATGATCCTCCTTGGTACTCTATGATCATTGTATACACATTTACATGGATTTTATGAAGTTGATTTCATTTTACTATGCTCTTCATGTTAGACATGTCTCTAAGTGTTTGATAAAATGCCTAAGTGACATGTTTGTGTTAGAACTATGATCTAAGTATCGAGAGAGCTTAGTGATGGTTTGGATATAGTAAAATTGAACTTAACCTACATTTATGAGAGTAAATGCATGGTGAGAGGTGAACTAGAACTTTGAGCATGTGCATTTATGAGGGTAAATGCATATAGGGGGTCAATATCCTTTAAGTAGTGAGATCCTATCTAAGATGGCTTTACTAGGATTAGACATGCATGGTTTGCCTAATTCATAGTCTAAGCTAGGTTCAAAACCTATCAACTCATAATTAATTGAACTCTTGTATGCATGATCATTGGGAAATTGCCAAGGAGGGGAATAATCCCTCGAAACTCCTCTTACTTAACGTTTATCCCCAATTACTAACCACATAGGATTTAGATATATACACTCTTTTATACATTTTGTTTAGAATAGCCGAATGGAAACACAATCTTAAATAGCGCATGTGCTTGGCTTGCTCCCTTGGGTTCGACCCGGTACTTTACCGGTCAATATAAATGTTTTGACACTATATTCGATCCTCTCTTCATTGATACTATTTAGAGGTGAAAAAGAATAGTTCGTCAAATGGCGCCGTTGCCGGGGAACAACTAGTTAGCACATCCCTAGATTAGATTGTGTGAAAGTTCCGTCTATTCTTGTGAATATTTTTCTTTTTTTATATACTTGTATATTCTTCTTTTTCACTCATATCACTTACTAGCTTTTGTTTACCTTGTTTTGCGAGGATGGACCCCTACCACCAACAAGTCTACTCTAATGAGGGATGCTATGAAGAGGAGGAACGTCCATATTCTTATTTTCAAGAGCTTGGCTATCAAACAAATTATTCCACTCCAAATTGGGATGATAGCCAATGCTATGAAGTTGAAGACTCCTACCCTCCATACCCTCAACCTCCTCAACCTTCAAGTGATCTCTCTAATATAGAAGTCATGTTTGCTAGACTCCTTGCTAGCCAAGATGAAATGAGACGAGAATTGAAGGAAGTGAAGAAAACCCAACAAGATATGCATGCTCACATGGATATGCTTCAAACCGAGTTGGCACAACAAGCATTTGAATTAGAGAACTTGGATGAGGAAGAGGAGGTATTCGAAGAAGAAGTCATTGAATCTAACGCCTCAAGGGAAGAACGGGATCAAGAATTGGAGGATGAATTTTGGAGAGCCGCACCCGAAGCTCATTGCAATGAATGGGATCAAGCCATCCCATTGACGCTCTCCGATGAGGAATTCTTCAATGATGATGCCTCTCACATTGAGGAAACACCTTTTGTTGATGAAGAAGAACTCCCTCCTCCCGCTACAAACGAGCTTGAATGTGAATCCCAATTCCTTGATGAGGATAAGATAGAGGAAGAGCGTATAGAGATTGAAAGTCTTCAAGGGTATAGAGACTTTGTTGAGGTTTTCATGGAAGAAACTAAGGAACCATCCCGCACTCAAGAAGACAAGAGTTTAGAAAGAGATATTGAGGAGTGGGCACCCAAGGACATCATGGAAAAACTAAAGGAGGGTGTGCCCCTCATTCTCGAGACAAGTTATGAAGACCCTTTCTTCACTACTTCGTCTCGAGACAAGTTTTGGAGCTTCTTGCCCTATTTTCAAAGGCTAATTGGAAAAAGCTCCCATGACCTCTGAAATCTAAAGGGATCTTCATACTTGAAGGGGTCATGCTCCCAAAGGAAAGTCCATTGTAGACTTGATGGGAAGAAATTCAAATGGGATTTGAAGGTGGATTGACACGACCAAATCCAAGGCCCCGTGAGAAGGGATCCTACCAAAGGACTTCTCAACGAGTGATTCTATGGGGCGCTTTGCTACGTCTTTGCCAAGACGGGAAAAACTAGGCCCTCGCGGGAGGTAACCCGGATTGTAAGTGTTTAATTCTTGTTCTTTAATATGTTTAAATGTTTGGCATGATTTTGAGTAACTAAAGCTCTAAAGTGTGGAGTGTGATATGTGTTATTAGTGGGTAAAATTTTAAGTGTGGAGTGAGTTCTACTCACTCCAATCCCACTTCACAACTCCACACCCTTCCAACTTTCCCTTGCTCTTACTATGCTTAATGATGTTGCTTATAGTGCTCATATGCTTTATTGGTGTTTACTAGAGTGGAACTATTTTGTTATATCATGCTATGACTCTAGTTTCACATTTGGGCATTTAGGAACCCTTGTGCATATTTTGGAGGATGTAGATTACTTTCCTTGTTTGAATTCTATGAAATTATGTCATGATGTTGTCATGTGACTTGTGGTGCTCTCTTGCTCATGCTTGTGTTTTGCATAACCTTGTATGTCACTTGTTGCTTTTAACCTCTCATGTGTTCTTGTCATCAAGGAAAGTTATTTGCATCATGTTCGATCACGTTTAGCACAATGGCATATTTTCTATTGGAGGGGCACATCTACAAACGAGGGGAGTTCCTATGCGCCTTATTCTCATTCTATTTATTGTTTGCGCTTAGGGACTAAGCTATGTTTTAAGTGTGGAGTGGGTTAATGCGCATAGTTCACTCATATTGTGCCATGCCTACCATTTTTGAATGAACACTTGCATTCATGTACCTTATCCCTAACATGAGAGTGTTTTTAACCACAAAGGCTTGTGACTATCGATTCAAAATTCCTATAAATCACATCTAGCCTATTTGTCACATTTATTGGATTTTGAACCTAGAACCGACCTAGTCCATTGAATGTGCATTCTCGTGAATCAATATCATTGCTATCCCTTGCCTATCTAATTTTCTAAGTATTTTCGTTGAAATACCTTGGATTGAGTTATAGCAAGCACTATTTGAACATTTCACGAAAAACTTAGACCTTGTGTATGCTTTTTGGTGACTTGAGTTCTCTTACATTGTGCCTTGCTTATGTTTGTGTCCCGCTCATTCCATACACTTTTAGAGCATATTGTCAAGTTTTAAGTGTGGAGTCAAAAATAAAAGAGGGCGAAGCCCCATTCAAAAAAAAACAAAATGATACAAATGCCGGGGGTTAGGGAGGTAAGTCCCCCCTCGAAAGCATTTGTAGGCCAAAGGCCATTCCAAAACAAAAAAAAGGGAAAGAAAAAAAAAAGAAAAAAAAAGGAAAAGAAAAGAAAATAAGAAGCACTTAAAACTTGACTTTGTGTTCTTCCATCAATTTCATTTGTGCGGAATTCAACATTTGCATTGTGTGCTTGTTTGAATGACTCTTGGACGACCCATGTGTTCGCACGGGAGTTACCACTTGGTCTATGCTTGTTTTTAAGAAACTCTTGTGTCGAACTCCTCTTCCCTTATGGATTACGGCTTAAGCGCCTAAAACTTGGGAATGAGTTCCATATCGCAAGCCCGTGGACTAGCCCTAGCTAGCATAGGTGAGTGATTGACAATTTTTGTGCAAACTATGAACTTTACTTTCTATCGTGTTACCTTGAAAATGAATAGACTTTTGGATGAGACGATTGATAGCTTTAGTATTAATGACCTTGAATGCACAATCTCAAAGGTACTCAAAGTGGTTCAAAAGTTCTTTTGATGATATTGTGATAATGGACCTAGCGTGGGGTGAGGAATTTGTTTTGAGAAATCATAGCCTCGGTTGAGCACTTTTGAATTCATTCTCATGGGATAGGTGCATATGGGATTTGTGAGTATTCCCTTTTCTGAAAACTCTCACGAGACTATAACTCGTCCACTAGGGTAGCCTAGGGTTTTAAAGGCTTAATGCATGCGCTAAATGCATTCGTAACGCCTACGAAAAGGAGCTAGTTAGATTGTACATACTTGTCATTTTCCTTTCAATAACATGTTTAGAAATAATGATCGAGACCTTGTGAAATCTAGTGAGGCAAATTACGAAAAACATAGCACCACTAGCATTTCGAAATTTGCATGACCTTGACATATTTTCATACTTTGTTCGGGACGAACAAAACTTAAGTGTGGAGTGTTGATGAGTCGAGTTTTCGACTCATTTATTATCATTCTTCACTATAGTTTTGGGTCGTTTCCGATATTATTTTGATGTCATTTGACCTCTATCTCTACATTTTAGGTAGAAAACAAGTTTCCCCCATGGTCAATGCCTATATATGAAGATTGGTTGAAAAACAGAAGTTTCGGCGCAAAATATGGAGTTTCGGGGCCAATACCGAGCATATTGACCTTTGCGTCTTATTTTGGACCTATAGGGCTCATCCGGTGTCCGATTTGGCTGATCTTTAGCTTGTTGGAAAGGTATTTCAAAGGGCTACAACTTTGTAGTTTACTTCAAGACCAAATTCAGCCGGGAAGGCAACCAAAAAGGCCCCAGTCGATCGACTGAAACTCCAGTCGGTCGACTGGAAAAACGAAGAATGTGGGGGGCTCTGAAACTTCATTAAGTCGATCGACTGGGAGTCAAGGCCAGTCAAGCCTATCCCCAGTCAATCGACTGGATGGAAAACTCAGTTTCTATGCCCAAATTTTAGCCGAATCTATAAAGGGAAAGTAAGGGTTTTGGACCAAGTGTGGAGGTTTTTGGGGAGAAAAAGATTGAAAAAGAGGCTCAACCAAGGTCATCCATCATCATCCAACCAAGGAGAAGTGAAGATCAAGGGAGTTCAAGGATTAATCATCCTATTTCTATCCCTCTTCTATTCTACTTGTTGTCATTAAACCCTACTCACACCATGTTGTCTTACATGATGTGTGAGTAGTGGATCTTGTGTTTTGAGGGTCTTATGATCCTCCTTGGTACTCTATGATCATTGTATACACATTTACATGGATTTTATGAAGTTGATTTCATTTTACTATGCTCTTCATGTTAGACATGTCTCTAAGTGTTTGATAAAATGCCTAAGTGACATGTTTGTGTTAGAACTATGATCTAAGTATCGAGAGAGCTTAGTGATGGTTTGGATATAGTAAAATTGAACTTAACCTACATTTATGAGAGTAAATGCATGGTGAGAGGTGAACTAGAACTTTGTGCATGTGCATTTATGAGGGTAAATGCATATAGGGGGTCAATATCCTTTAAGTAGTGAGATCCTATCTAAGATGGCTTTACTAGGATTAGACATGCATGGTTTGCCTAATTCATAGTCTAAGCTAGGTTCAAAACCTATCAACTCATAATTAATTGAACTCTTGTATGCATGATCATTGGGAAATTGCCAAGGAGGGGAATAATCCCTCGAAACTTCTCTTACTTAACGTTTATCCCCAATTACTAACCACATAGGATTTAGATATATACACTCTTTTATACATTTTGTTTAGAATAGCCGAATGGAAACACAATCTTAAATAGCGCATGTGCTTGGGTTCGACCCGGTACTTTACCGGTCAATATAAATGTTTTGACACTATATTCGATCCTCTCTTCATTGATACTATTTAGAGGTGAAAAAGAATAGTTCGTCACCACTCCACACTTAGAATCCTGAAATGTCCACACACAAAGCACATAATGCAAATAAAAAATGCAACAGACTAATACTTACTACGTGGGTTACTCCCCGAAGAGGCCTAGTTTAACGTCTTGGTGAGACATAGTTGGGAAGGTAGTACTAGAAGCATTCTCGGGAAGTCCCTTGCTGAGATCCCTTCCAGAGAAATAAGTTATCGGCTATGCATTCAGAAGGCGCCAGGTGCTTCAAAACTTGGTATTCATTAAGGCACTGCCTGTCGGCCACAATTGATTTGCCTCCCCCAATGCTAAGCTCCATGTTGCCGTCTGGGTACGCTCTCTCCACTGTGTATGGACCACTCCACTTGGTGCGCAGCCTCCCAGGAAATAATCTAAGGCGGGAGTTGTAGAGAAGAACTCGCTCGCCTTTATTGAATTCTCTGCGCACTATTCGTTTGTTATGCCACTTCTTTGCCCTCTCCTTATAGATATCACCGGGGCCAAGAAATTCATCCCTCAGACTTGCAGGTAGAGGTTTTAACTTGACCTTACAAGGATCCTTACTGAACGTCGTAATTTTTAGGTACAAGTCAAAAACATTTATATTGACCGGTAAGTACCGGGTCGTCCAAGGAGCAATTCTAAACTTATGAGCACTATTCGATTTCGTTCCGATAAGTCTATCCTAATTGCGGAAGTTTGATTGGTGAAGTTACTAAAGAAAATGTATATAAGCAATGTAAATAAACTAAGGGATCTAGAGATAATGTCACTACCAAGGCAAAAGGTGTACTCTAGGGAACTACTTCACTCATGTGTGTTTTAAGACTCCAAGAATTCGATTTCATGCAAAAACAATCATGTTAGATGATTAGATTAAGGCGTGCGACTATTAAATCAAATTCAATCGCTAGATGTTGTTACTTGATTTAAGGGAGAGGCACCTCGCACGTGAGCTTCAATCGCTAGATATTGTTAGCTCACGTCCTACTCAAAGGTTCTCAATCATTAGCGCTAGCTCAATGATCAATAGCCAATGAGCGGTTTAAGATCAACCCTATCTCAATGCTAAAATGAGTCACGCTAGTGATTGTCATCAAGCAAGGGTGATTCTACTTTCATTCTAGAACTCTTAGTATCGCTCGCTAGAGCACTCAACCTCAAATTCATGTTTTTAGACCACTTAGGCATTTTATCAAACACTTGGTGGGCATAGAGTTGGCATTAGTTCAAAGTAGATTCACAATCATACAAACATGTTATTCTAGCATTTGTTCATAATAGATAAGGAGTATTAACACACATGAGGTCCATAGGACCCTAGAATACAAAACACTACTCACAAATCATGTTCATAGACAAACACAAATTGTATTGAGTACATAGATGAAAACACAATGGAAGGAATAAACCAAAGTGTAGATGATCTTCTTCCCCTTTGGATCTTCAATCTTCAATGGATGATCCCCCTTGAAGCCTTGGTAGCTTATTCTCTCTAGAAACCCACAGTTTTTCTCCCCCAAAAATCAGCCTAAAATCTTCTTCTTTTTAGGTCAAAAACCCTCTTTCTATTTATAGGCTCGGCTGAAATTCGGCACTGTAGCAGTCCAGTTTATAGACTGGCACAAAGAAGGATCCCAGTCTATAGACTGACACAAAGAAGGATCCCAGTCGATAGACTGGCACAAAGAAGGATCCCAGTCGATAGACTGAGAAGAGTCAATTTGCAGCACCTCCTGTTTGTTGCTCTCAGTCGATCGACTGGGGCATTTTCGTTGTCTTTCCGGCCGAATTTGGTCTTGACGTCTCTTAGATAGTTGTAGCCCTTTGAGTTAGCTTTCCAACAAGCTTTGAATCAACCAATTCGGAGGTCGGACGAGCCCTCTATGTCCAAAACAAGATGCAATGGTCAATATGCTCGGTATTGCCCCGAAAATCCTTGTTTTGCGCCGAAACTCAACCAATCTTCATATTTAGGCTTTGACCATGGGGGAAACTTGTTTTCTACCTGAAATGTAGATATAGAAGTCAAATGACAATCAAAAGAGCATCGGGAATGGACCAAAACTCTTCATAAATGGATAGATAAATGAGTTGAGAATTCGACTCATCAAAACACTCCACACTTAGAGTTTGATCGTCCCGAGCAAACAATAAAATCAAGCCAAAGAGAAACAAATGGCGAATAGCTAAGTCATTATGTTTAACGCCCATTTGCTTCTATCATCCATTTAATGTCTCAAACTTTTATTACTAACTACTCTAACACATATTTACAAGCTAACTCCTTTTCGTAGGTGTGACGAGTGCATTTAGCGCATGCACTAAGCCTTTAAACCCCTAGGCTACCCTAGTGGACGAGTTATAGTCTCGTGAGAGTTTTCAGAAAAGGGAATACTCACAAATCCCAAAATGCACTTATCCCATAAGAGTGAATTCAAGAGTGCTTAACCAAGGCACGGATTTCTCAAAACCAATCCCTCACCCCACGCAAGGACTATTATCACAATATCATCAGAAGAGCTTTTGAACCATTTAAGTATCCCATGAGGTTGTGCATTCAAGATCATCAATACTAGAGCTTTCAATCGTCTCATCCAAATGTCTATTCATTTTCAAGGTAATACAATAGAAGTAAAGCTTTTAGTTTGCACAAAAAGTGTCAATCGCTCGCCTATGCTAGCTAGGGCTAGTCCACGGGCTTGTGACATGGAACTCGTTCCCAAGTTTTAGGCGCTTAAGCCGTAATCCATAAGGGAAGAGGAGTTCGACCCAAGAGTTCTTAAAAACATGCATAGACCAAATGTATACTCCCGTGCAAGCACATGGGTCGTCCAAGAGTTAATTTAACTAGCACACAATGCAAATGATGAATCCCGCACAAGTGAATAATGATGGAAGAACATAGAGTCAAGTTTTAAGTGCTTCTTATTTTCTTTTCTTTTTTTCTTTTTTTTTCTTTCTTTTTTTTTTGAAATGGCCTTTGGCCTACAAATGCTTTCGAGGGGGGACTTACCTCCCTAACCCCCGGCATTTGTATCATTTTTTTTTGAATGGGGCTTCGCCCTCTTTTATTTTTGACTCCACACTTAAAACTTGACAATATGTTCAAAAAGTGTATGGAATGTGCGGGAATCAAACATAAGCAAGGCACAATGTAAGAGAACTCAAGTCACCAAAGAGCATACTCAAGGGGTCTAAGTTTTTCGTGGAATTTTTTTAAAAGTGCTTGCTAAAACTTGATCCAAGGTATTTCAACGAAAATACTTAGAGAATTAGATAGACAAGAGATAGCAATGATATTGATTCCCAAGAATGCACATTCGTAGGACTAGGTCGGTTCTAGGTTCAAGATCCAATAAATGCGACGAATAGGCTAGATGTGATTTATAGGAATTTAGAATCGATAGTCACAAGCCTATGTGGTTAAAAACACTCTCATGTTAGGGATAAGGCACAAAAGATGTAAGTGTCCATCAAAAATTGATATGCAAGGCATGAAAGCATGTGAGCATGTGAATGACGTGCATAAATCCACTCCACACTTAAAAGCAAGCTTAGTCCCTAAGCGCAAACAATAAAAAAAATGAGATAAAGGCGCATAGGAACTCCCCTCGTTTGTAGATGTGCCCCACCAATAGAAAAGATGTCAATGTGCTAAACGCGATCGAACATGATGCAAATTATTCCCTTGATGACAAGAAAAAACATGAGAGGTTAAAAGTAACAAGTGACATACAAGGTCATGCAACGCAAGTATGAGCAAGTGAGCTTCACTAGTTACATAATAACATCATGGCATAAGATTGATACACCTCAAACAAGGAAAGTAATCTACATCCTTCATAATATGCACATGAGCGCTAAGGGCAACATCATTATTCATGGATAAATCAAAGGGAAATGTGATAAGTGGAATTGGAGTGAGTAGAACTCACTCCACACTTAAAATCCAAGCCACACTCAAGTCATGCAAAACATTTAAACATGAAAAACAAGAATGAACAACTTACAATTCGGGTTACCTCCCATGAGGGCCTAGTTTTTCCCGTCTTGGCAAAGACGTAGCAAAGCGCCCCATAGAATCACTCGTGAGAAGTCCTTTGCTAGGATCCCTTCTCACGGGGCCTTGGATGTTGACGTGTCAATCCACCTTCAAATCCCATTTGAATTTCTTCCCATCAAGTCTACAATGGACTTTCCTTTGGGAAGTTGACCCCTTCAAATATGAAGATCCCTTTAGAGCTAAGGGGTTATGGGAGCTCCTTTTGAATAATTTTGCAAAATATGGCACGAAGCTCCCAAACTTGTCTCGAGACGTCGGAATGAAGAAGGAGTCTTCAAAATTTGTCTCGAGCTTGATGGGCACACCCTCCTTTAATTTCTCAATAATTTCCTTGGGTGCCCACTCCTCAATATCGCTCATTAAACTTTCATCTTCTTGTATGCTAGGTGGCTCTTTAGTCTCTTCCATGAAAGTCTCAACAAAGTCTCTATACCCTTGAAGTTCTCGTGGCTCAATATCCTCTTCCTCGATTCCATCATCAACAAGAGAATCGGGTTCACTATCAAGCTTACTAATAGCGGGAGGGAGGTCTTCTTCATCCAAAAGAGATATTTCTTCTATGCATGAATCGTCATCGTTGAAGAATTCCTCATCGGAGAGCCAAGGCATTGATGGAATGGTGAGCTCTTGTGTGTTCTCGACCAAATGATCTTGAGGTGTGCTAGTAGTGAAGGATGCTTCACTCTTGCATTCCACCTCCCCTTCGTCACAAGATTCACTATCCATCTCCTCATAAAAAGCTTGGGTACCAACTCTCCAAAGTGTATCCTCCCATTCTTGATCCATTTCTTCCCTTGAGGCATTAGATTCATGAACTTCCTCTTTGGAAACCTCTTCTTCATCATCCAAATCCCCATTTTCCATTGCTTGTCGCGCTAATGTGCTTTCCAACACTTTTCTTTGGGCAATAAGTTCATCCATGCGTCGGTAAATAGCTTGGAAAGCATCTTGCGAGTCTAGGCGATCTTCAGAGATCTTGGCATTAAGAGCTTCATAAGAGGTCATCCCTTCTTGTCTAACCCTTCTTCCTTCCTCTTGATTTTTAATCAAGGTGTCTAGCAATTCCTTGACGGTGGGTTGAGGAGGTTGAGGGTTCAAAGGATATTGAGGGTAGGAGGCATCTTCAAACGAGTATTGACTATCATCTCGATAAGGAGTGTATGATTGTGTCGGATAGCCTTGATCTTCCCAATAGGCATTTCGATGCTCCTCCTCCTGGTCATATTCTCCATTGTATGAGACTTGTCGGTTGTATGAGTCCATCCTCGCAAAACAATAGAACAGAAGTTAGCAAGGGATATGAGTGAATAGAATGTACAAAAGAAAAAGAAAAATATTTACAAGAATAGTCCAAATCTCACAAAATCTACTCTAGTGCTCTAGTTAATTCATTGCTCCCCGGCAACGGCGCCATTTTGAACGTCGTAATTTTTAGGTACAAGTCAAAAACATTTATATTGACCGGTAAGTACCGGGTCGTCCAAGGAGCAATTCTAAACTTATGAGCACTATTCGATTTCGTTCCGATAAGTCTATCCTAATTGCGGAAGTTTGATTGGTGAAGTTACTAAAGAAAATGTATATAAGCAATGTAAATAAACTAAGGGATCTAGAGATAATGTCACTACCAAGGCAAAAGGTGTACTCTAGGGAACTACTTCACTCATGTGTGTTTTAAGACTCCAAGAATTCGATTTCATGCAAAAACAATCATGTTAGATGATTAGATTAAGGCGTGCGACTATTAAATCAAATTCAATCGCTAGATGTTGTTACTTGATTTAAGGGAGAGGCACCTCGCACGTGAGCTTCAATCGCTAGATATTGTTAGCTCACGTCCTACTCAAAGGTTCTCAATCATTAGCGCTAGCTCAATGATCAATAGCCAATGAGCGGTTTAAGATCAAACCTATCTCAATGCTAAAATGAGTCACGCTAGTGATTGTCATCAAGCAAGGGTGATTCTACTTTCATTCTAGAACTCTTAGTATCGCTCGCTAGAGCACTCAACCTCAAATTCATGTTTTTAGACCACTTAGGCATTTTATCAAACACTTGGTGGGCATAGAGTTGGCATTAGTTCAAAGTAGATTCACAATCATCCAAACATGTTATTCTAGCATTTGTTCATAATAGATAAGGAGTATTAACACACATGAGGTCCATAGGACCCTAGAATACAAAACACTACTCACAAATCATGTTCATAGACAAACACAAATTGTATTGAGTACATAGATGAAAACACAATGGAAGGAATAAACCAAAGTGTAGATGATCTTCTTCCCCTTTGGATCTTCAATCTTCAATGGATGATCCCCCTTGAAGCCTTGGTAGCTTATTCTCTCTAGAAACCCACAGTTTTTCTCCCCCAAAAATCAGCCTAAAATCTTCTTCTTTTTAGGTCAAAAACCCTCTTTCTATTTATAGGCTCGGCTGAAATTCGGCACTGTAGCAGTCCAGTCTATAGACTGGCACAAAGAAGGATCCCAGTCTATAGACTGACACAAAGAAGGATCCCAGTCGATAGACTGGCACAAAGAAGGATCCCAGTCGATAGACTGAGAAGAGTCAATTTGCAGCACCTCCTGTTTGTTGCTCTCAGTCGATCTACTGGGGCATTTTCGTTGTCTTTCCGGCCGAATTTGGTCTTGACGTCTCTTAGATAGTTGTAGCCCTTTGAGTTAGCTTTCCAACAAGCTTTGAATCAACCAATTCGGAGGTCGGACGAGCCCTCTATGTCCAAAACAAGATGCAATGGTCAATATGCTCGGTATTGCCCCGAAAATCCTTGTTTTGCGCCGAAACTCAACCAATCTTCATATTTAGGCTTTGACCATGGGGGAAACTTGTTTTCTACCTGAAATGTAGATATAGAAGTCAAATGACAATCAAAAGAGCATCGGGAATGGACCAAAACTCTTCATAAATGGATAGATAAATGAGTTGAGAATTCGACTCATCACTTACCTGAGCTGGTGGTCTGTTTAACTTCAGCTGCTCCCTCAGTGCTCTTTGCGCATATATTCATCGGTATTGGACAGTCTGGTACAACTCTGTAAGGCTCAATAGAGGTCAGTGTAATAGGGTCATCAACATCAGCAGAGTCCAGTACTTCGCAGTCAGCTAACAGACTAGGATTCTTAGACATGTCAGGCAACTTAAAAATAACTCTTTCAATGCCTACTCGCAATGCTAAAGAACCTCGATCCATGTCAATGACTGCCTTAGCCGTGTAAAGAAATGGCCTACCAAGAATAATTGTGATATCTATGTCCTCAGAGATGTCCAGCACTATAAAATCAACAGGGATGTAAATGTGTTTTACCTTGAAGGGTACATCCTTGAGAATCCCTCTCGGGAGTCTACAGGAACGATCCGCAAGGCAAATAGTGACATTGGTAGGATAAAGGTTACCCAAATTCAGTTTAGCATACACACTATATGGCATGATAGACACACTAGCACCTAGATCACATAAAGTATGATGAATAGTAATACACCAATATCACAAGGGATAGAGAAACTCCCTGAGTCTTTAAGTTTGGGCGGCATGGGTTGGTGCATGGCTGCACTACACTCCTCTCTTAGGGCCACTATCTCGGTTCCGTCAATTTTCCTTTTCCCAGTAAGAATTTCCTTCATGAATTTGGCATAGGTAGGAATCTGGGTGATTGCGTCGGTGAGGGGCATAGTGATGTAAAGAGTACGAATCTTATCCATGAACTGCTTGAATTCTTTATTCCTCCTTGTAGACACTAGCCGCTGAGGGAATAGAACTGGAGGTCTATAAGGAGTTGGCTCCATTGTCTGCGCAAAATTCTTAGCTCGGTTTTTAGCTTCCTTCGACGTTTCCTCTTCAGCAAGTATAGAATCAGATGCTGATTTTGCAGCTGGAGATCGAGTGGCTGGAGCTGGCAGTATCTCAATATGTTTTCCTCCTCGGAGTGTGATGGCATTCACTAATTCCCTAGGATTCGGATCTGGTTTCGATGGGAGTTTCCCATGCTCTCTGCTTGCCGAGCTTGCTTGCTGAGCCACCTGAGTTTCTAGCATTCTGTTTTGAATAGCCAGCTACTCTATTTACTGTTCAACCCCTAAAAACCTCCTCTCTTGCTCTGCTAATCGCCTCTCTTGATTTTTATTCCACTTCTGCCGTGATATTAGGAAATTGGCCAGTAAGGATTCCAGATTAGAAGAGACCCGGATGACTGATTTTGTTGTTGCTGTCCCTGGTTGTTGTAATGCCCTGAGCCTTGATTCTGCTGTTATTGAGGCTGGCTGTTGTACTGATTTCTTGGCTGGTAGGGAGCATTGTCCTGCTGCTGTCTGTAAGGGAAGCCTAGTGGTACCTAATTCTGTGGCTTATAAGAGAGGTTGGGATTATTCCTGTTCGAGTTATCCCATCGGTTCATGCCCGATCTTTGATTGTATTGCCCTACATAATTGGCATCCTCCTGGTTTCCACCGTTATTATCTTGTCCCATCACCGAAAAGCTATCTACGAAGTGAGAAGGAGAGCCACATATCTGACAATAAATGGCCACATTAGCAACAATAGATAGCTTCATAGATGAGTCTGTCTTTAGATTTTTGATTTTAGCTGCAAGCATCTTCACTGTGGTGGTCAATTCAGCAATATCATTAGCGCTATCGGCGACGTAGAGATCATTCACAACCTTCTTGTCCTTAGGATTACCTCGATCACTCGTCAAGAGGTGGACATCTTGAGCTACTTTCTCTACAATAGCATAGGTCTCTTCCAGGGGCACGCCTGTAAGTCCTCCACCAGCTGTTTGATTTATCAAGGTACGCATCCTCTGGTCGATGATAAAAGGTGTCCATGATCTGCCATAGCTCTAGGTTGTGGTGAGGGCACAGTCTCATCAGCTCTTCGTACCTCTCCCAAGCCTCGTAGAGAGTCTCACTATCCATAGAGCGGAACGAGATGATCTGGTTCCTGAAATGTTCTGTCTTTGATGGTGGGAATTACTTTTGTAGAAAAGCCTAAGTCAATTTATCCCATGTAGTGAAAGTGCCCTCTGCATGACTGTCTAGCCACCTACTAGCCTTGTCAGAGAGTGAGAATGGGTATAGCCTCAAGTAGTAGGACTCTGGTGGAACACAATTAGTCTTCACTGTCACTGTGTTGCACATTTGGACAAACTGCTTAAGGTGCTGGTGAGGATCTTCATTCATCCTCCCCAAAAATTGATTATTTTGCACCATTTAAATGAGTCCGGTTTTGAGCTCCCAATTATTGTTGTCTATACCAGGTGGTGCAATGGCAGACTGGAATCTTGAGACGCGCGGAGCAGTGTAGTCTCCAAGAGTCATGCGAGCTGGCTGCTGCACAGGACGCTGTTGGTCATCATCGACCAGTCCAAGTAATGTTGGGCGCTCCATACCAAGCGCTGCAAATTGGCGATTCTGTGCTCGGCTTTGTCGAGCTTCATTTTTGACCTTTCGAAGAGTTCTTTGTTGGTCCGGTGAGTCCTTGTCTGATACCTGAACCTACTTCTTCCGTCTAGGTGTTTTCTTTGGCATGAACTAGCTAGTACATGCGAGAGCCAAGAATCACCATGAGTGAAGAAATTTAGGCAGAAAAAGTCAAGTAACGAACAAGGTAGAATAGTCTAAACTGCACACGTTAAATCTAATATCACACTAAGCGTTGTTCCCCGGCAAGGCGCCATTTTGACGAGCGTATTTTTAACCCTTTATAGTTGTCACGTTATATGTTTTAGGGGTAAAATTGTAGTAAAAACAATTTATAAACCTTGGTAAGCCAATGGTCGATCCAAGGAACAACGTGTGTGAATACTAGCTAATAGGTGACCTATTCAGCTATTCCAATTAACAAGAGGTTTTGATATGATGAAAATTGCAGAAATTAAATGCAAAAAAATAACGAAAGGTTTTGAATTGATCAGAGAAAGAATCCCAGGATTAAACTTCACCTGTGCCAACCCCACTAATCATGCAATCATATAACGTAATTCAATCATGCTATCGAATATGGAAATAAAACAAAATAACACTAGACAAGCCGCCCATCCACGGATCATTGTCTAGATTAATCTCAATCATTGAACGCCGCCCATCCATGGATTATCAATGGTTTCGATTAGTTAAGCTTAGGGTTTTTCAGACAATAATCAACTTCCCTATTAATTCATGTACTACCATTGTAGCTACCATGACCTAATATCAATTTCATACAATCCGGTTAATATCTAGGACCCATTCATCTTTTGATAATTAACCTAAATACGTTCTAGCATGCAAACATCCCATTCAATGTGAAACTTGCAAGAACGATAAAACGTTGCACAATGAAATTGAATATTCGAATTGCATTAATGAAAAATGTTCAATTGATCACATGAAGAGTTGGGTACAAGGCACGGGATCCGTAGGATCCCAGAATACGAAAGACTACTCATGGTAAGTTAACCAAAAATAGTATAGATGAGAAATCAAGGACGAGGAAACCGTGTTGACGATGTAGCTCGTTGACTCGTTGATCTCTCGCAATCTCTGTTCCGTCTTCTTCTCCAAGTTAGATCTGAAAATTCTCCAAAATCAAGCTCTTTTAAATAGAACCTGAATTTCCTATTTATAAATTTGGAAATTCCCGACGGTGCCATGACACCCGTGACATTCGAACATGTCACGGCCTAGGCAAAACTCACTGAGTTGTAAGGGTGTCGTGACACCCGTGACACATAGACATGTCACGGTAGTCACGGCTCGTCTTGATTTTTCTGTGGAAAACACCTGCCGTGACACATGGAGTATTTCACGGTTGTCACAACTTGTCTTTGGTGCAGAGTCCTTTTTGGCCTTTTTCGTTGATCTTTTCCGTTCTTTCATACTTTCGGGCTCATGGAGCAGTGAGTCATCTGTTTACCTGAAACGCTCAAGAAATACATTAAATAGGGACAATTTGCCAGAAGAACAAGTGTTATCCTTTATCGAATGTAGTGAATAATTAGTCAAAATATCGACTGATCATCGCACGTCCCCTAACTCCAAATGGAACGTACAAAACCTCGATCCATTTAGCAAATAAATTAAACATAAACTTTAATTCAAGTTTCAATATATTATAATAAAAGATATCATGTTGATTCAATGCCCAAATAATTAGTAAACCGAATACTTGTTACTAATACTCATCGCCAGTGCGTCCCTCACTCATTCCCTATAGTCCAGTCAGCAACATCTGAAAAATAACAACATGGAAAACATGAGTCGATGACTCGTGTAAGTAACATAGATCCACACTATGTGAATCAAGAGCGTTGCAAAAATAAAGTGTATGGATATATACTATATATAGTAAACAGGGACTGAGAGTATCAAAAGATAATTTCAAAAATCTTTACGCATAGCTTAGATAGACAGAATCATTTCAAAATTTTAGAAATCGAAGTAGGCAGAACGGCGTCGCAATCCAAACATGGGTCCCGGGACATTGTCGGCGTACTTGGCCCTACGACCGGGCAACAGAACGTCATACTTTGCTCTATGATCGGGCAATAGAACGCCATACTTTGCCTTATGGCCAGGTAACAGACATCACCATAATTTGCCCTACGATTAGGCAACAGAACGCCATACTTTGCCCTATGACCGGGCAACAGAAATATATCGGATTACGAGCCTTCAAAATCAGAAACAAAAAAATCTGACATGACGAAGATGATGAGACGAACAGTGAGGATTTTTCAAATACAGAGATATAAAGAATCCGTTTACTGAGATTGAAACAGCACGCAGGAGGGAGACAGTGAGACAAGCAGTGATAATTTTTCAAATACTGAAATATAAAGAATTTATTTACCGAGAATGAAATGGTTTCATATAAACTTACATCCATGATTCGAGGTTTTGGGAAAATAAATACAGTATGGGAAATAAACATGCATGCTAGATATTTTTTACAAAAAGGAGTTTATAAAATAAACAGAATGGGTCCATATTACTTACCTCGCACGTCCACCAAATGAACTTCAATAAAACTTACATCACGCCGAATCAAGTAATAATCACCTAGAAGTCATACGAAATCACACTTGAACTCTTATATTCATAAACACACACTTGAAATTCAAATTACAAGTTCAGTTAACATGCATACACCATCAAATTTAGAAAATTCAGAATCAATGTCCTTACTTTAAACTTATTTTTTGAATTACCCATGTGAGATTAAAATATGTTTTGGATACTGTTAGAAAGACCACTTCGAGTAATACACAATTGAATTTACTTAAAACATAAGTTATGCCCATTTCAAAACATATTGTCAGATCTGCCAAAATTACAACATAGCGAGAACATCAACTTCAAATCTGATTTTTGAACAACTCAGATAAAATAAATTCATGTGACATCCACAGCTAGAAAGCTATTTTAATGTAGATAATGAAAGAACCATAAAACGCTCAATTCCAGTTAGAAAAATAGAAGATATTTACGGTTGAAAATCACATAGTAAGTCTGCCAGATTTATGCAACAATTTCGCATATCAACTTCAAACCCGATTTGCAAACAGCTCAGAAAGAATCAAAATTATAAGTCATATATTGTTAGAAAGATCTTTTCATTTAGAACATTGTAGAATCGAAAACCATCCCATTTGAATACCTAAAACTGAAGTTACACCTCTTTCGAAATCAGTCAGTAAAACTGTCTGTAATCACACAGACAGATTCTTTGTATCAACTTCAAAGTCAGATTCAGAATAGCTCAAGTTGAATCACAATACGAATCTTATATGGTCGGAAAGCTTGTTTCGTGTAGAACAGCACCAAATGAAGAAACACACCATTTTAATACCTAAAACAGAAGTTACGGCGAATTTAAAATCAGTCGTTAGATCTGTCCTAATTAAACTTCAAATAGATTCTAAAATTCAACTTGTAACTCGGGTTGAGAACAATTTAAGGTGAATCAAAATACACTTTTTACCCTGTCGTATACGTCCCTAAATGGACTGTATCATCACCAACAAAGTTTGGAAAAGAGACATATACATAAAAACAAGTATGTACCTAGATTGATTGAAGTTTCTCGAACGTTCCATGGACGTTTTCGCATCACATACACATCCTTAAAATTAAACCTGATTTTTATTTCTTTCTTCTTTTGAATGGATGGAAGTCTGAGCACGATGCAATTGGAGTCACCTGTCACGACCCAAAATCTAGGTCGAAACCGGCACTTGACCTATTGCCAAGTAAGCCTCTCACTTCCTTTAAAATCGAATATCTATTCTCGAATAGGTGCATTTTAAGTAAAATAGACAAAATGAAATAAATCACTAGAAATATAATGTAACAAGTGTCTCTACTAAAATCCTACCCAAAGTACAACGGAGCGAGATGTCTAACAGAAAACGGAATAACTAGATAAAATAAAATAACTCCAACGAGATGACTGGTTGTGTGGCACCATACGCGAAAAGAGAAGCTCCATTGTAAAGATAATCGACAACTCCTAACTTGATGATTCACTTATCTGAAAAAGATGGGGGAAATTGGGGGGGAGGGTGAGTCATAATGACTCAGTGAATAATTAAATACGCTTAATTTCAATAACCATATTCATAAGCACATGTCCACAATCACATACTCCAAGTTTCACATCACAATAATAAAATATGCAATAATTTATGAATGCATGAATGTGTGAAATGCAACCATGATGGGTAGTCGTCACTCCCGGTCTGGACCCTGTCACAAGCGAGCTGAGCCACAGCAGAATAACCACAACTGTGGTGAGCCTCGCCAGAATAATCACGAGCTTGCTGAGCCTTGTCAAAATAACCACAAACGGGCTGAGCTACGCCAGAATAACCATGAGCGGGCTAGACCACGCCAGATTAACCACAAACGGGTCGAGCCACACCAGATCTCATCTCATGTCATTATACTGCATGTCGTGTATGCAATGATGCACATATGCATATCAAAGTACTCCACATGAATCAGTTAATCATATCAATCAAACATCCATTAATACACACACTACTACAAACGAGACATTATGCATCGGTTCAAAAATAGAATTATGCATCGGTTTTCTTGAAAACCGATGCATAAGGTAACTATTATGTAACGGTTCTTGAAAAACCGATGCTTAATGGTTACCTTATGCATCAGTTTATTTAAACCGATGCCTAATGGTTACATTATGCATCAATTCGTATAGAACTGTTGCATAATAGTTACCTTATGCATCGGTTCACCAACAACCGATGCATAAGGTAACCATTAAGCAACGATTCTTCATGAACTGATGCATAAGTTTGATTTAAATTAGGTTTCCCTCTAATCGATTTCATACTCTAACTGAATTGCTTACTCCTCCGACGACTCCGCTCGACATCGCCGCTCGACAACGACGCTCAACATCACCGCACGACTTCGATGACGCTGGTCCACGTCACCGCTCGAATTCGACGGCGTTGCTCCACATCGCCGCTAGACTCCGTCGCTCGAATTCATAATTCGCTCCTCTTCGCTCGACGCCAGTCACTGTGTTTAGGTATGAGTGTATGTTTAGGATTTGTGTTGCAATCATTGTTCATATTTTGGTGCTTGATGATGAAATGAGCAAGAAGACAGTGGCAGTGGATTGTGCCATTCATCTTTTGTCACTGTATTTAGGTCCCTCGTGGCTGCTGATATATATTTTTTGATGTTGAAGCATGTTTCTTTGCTTATATGATTAAGAATATGTAATATGCATTTATATTAACATGTTGTTGAATCCGTTTGTTCTTAATTTTTAACTTGTATTCGTTAACTACTTGTAGTCATTGTTAGTGGATTTGCAAGAGAAGGCTTCTCCTCTCCAACTTTATCCTCTGAACATCATTACATCCTCTTCCCTTTGGTTGTACTTCGCTTCTTCAATTCTTGGTATTTGATGGTTATCATTCTTTCTTATTTTCCTATTAACATGGAGTTTGAATTTATTTTTCCTTGTTTAATAATTTGTTTTTGTTGTTTATAACTCTAGTTCGTACTTGTTGCACACCCACCACTAAGGTTCTTCTTCGCAAGTTTCTATTCTCAGGTAAACTGCACTATTAAACTAATTCACTATTTATGTTTCCATTCATATTGGATATTTGATTTTCTTTCTTCATTTACTAATTTGTTGTTGTTGTGTATAACTTTAGATCCGACGTTGCATCCACCCTTTGACTATTTTTCGCGAAAGCTTCAACTGTAAGGTAAGCCGCTTTATGTAACTCATTTACTACTTTTTAATTGTTGGAGTGCTTGTAATTCACTCAAATGTAATTGTTTGTTCGTGTAAATAAGTAGTATGTAACTAATAATATTTACACGTTTCATGTAGTGGATTTATAATGAATCGAGAGTAGGTGTCCGGTAATAGGTTGAGTCAGGAGTACGAGAAAAGGATTATGGATTTTTGTGCGTTTGCGTCGGCATATGTGTCTAGAAACATCATTGAACGTGGCTTTTGTCCGTGTATGGGTTGTTGAAATCACAAAAAGGTCAAACCGAAGAAGTTACATAAACACTTTTTGTTAAATGGGATTAACCCACGATATAAGGTGTGGTATATGCATGGCGATGATGAACAACAAAACTTTTTTTAGGTGGCATTGGATGTTATACGTCATCTTTCTGAGACAACATAAAGTTCATTGGCTTGATTCATCGACAGAAGACAAGGATATAAACCCTGATGCAAAAGAGTCGGTGGAGACGTAAGTTTGGAAATTACTTTTATCTTATAACTTGTATTAAAAGTCACTAATTACATTATGGTGTTTGTTTTAGGGGATTAAATCGATACTACCAAGGATGTATACCGAGGAGTACACATAAAGTAGGGTGGAAGATAGTTATGGTATTCACAAATTATACATTTTTATTTAAAAAAATTCATTTTTAAAGTATGTCAACTGAGATTCTTGATCGTGCAGTGTCCAAAACAACCACCTGGCCATTTATGTGGTTATTATGTTCTTCAATATATTCGGGACATTATAGCATTACTGAACCAATGCATAAAGTTCAGACATTATGCAACGGTTGATTATGCGTCGGTTTCGAAACCGATGCATAATGGTAAAAAAAAACCGATGCATATAAGCTCGTCTGTAGTAGTGACACCACTTGTATTTAACGTCTTCGCAAGACGATGGGTTTCGTTTTCATCACCTTCGCACTCTCCAAAACAATTCAATATCACATGTCATATAAATAACGTATCATTATTAAGCATATTAACCACTCACAGTTTCAACTCAGTCCAACTTTGCAAATGTGTTGTCAAAACTCAAACACCATCTCTTGTATCACCTGAACATATATGTAAACTTTAATTACCCTTGCACCTACTAAACACTCTTAATTCAGAATGAAACCTTATAATCCAATATTCGTATATAGGCTAACCAGTCACATACATAGGTCTAACTGAGTGATATTATTCATAAGTGGATCAACCCTAACATGTTCTTATTATAAAATGATTTTTCATTTAAGCGATCTTTGAACACAACTTTTCATCATCTTAAAGTAACGATTCTTGAAAGACTAATTGTTATTCTCACAAGATTAAGACAGTAAAGTTCTACACAGTTCTTAAAAAAAAAATAAAACAAAAAAACACGTTCATCACATCTCCCACAAAACGACCTCTGTTTACATCAAAACTCATAGCCTCAGATTCAATAACATTGAGTTAAACCTAGATACAAACCAATCGGACCTAGACCATAAATCAAACTCACCAGATCGCCTCTTTCTTTTGTTTGTTTCTAAACCCTAGCCAACTTGATTATGCACGTGTATATATACATGTCAAACAAATTCAATTTAGCATAAATTTAGGAATAAATCTTATTTTATTTTTAACCACCCATCATTATCTACTCACACGTTCCCTTTTTTTTTCTTTTTGAGATAATTACTTGGCTAAAATAATTACTTTAATTCGTTATCAATAATCATTTACGGTTCAACTTTCAAATTTTAAATTATATTTAAGCTAAATTTCTCCTAACAAAATTCAATTTCTCAAATTCGATTTCACATACCGTCACTTTAATTACTATATATATTTATATATTTTTTTGCCGGATATTACATCACCTGACTAAAGAAAAGACGAAGAGAAGAAAAAAAAACGGCACCACCAGGGAAAGGGTTTCCACTACTTCTGGACTATATCTATCTTCATGGCTTTTTTTTTGTTTTCTAATAAGCTCATTAATCTGATCGTTTTATTTCCTGAATTTAATTACTTCATAAAACTTCTTTTAAATTTCAATTTCAATTCAATTAAATCTCCCTATTATTTGGGTCGTTACCCTGTGTTTGATTGACTGTAGATACTGCCATTTGGTCCGGTGGCCGGTTGTTGAATGTAGGATAGTTTTTTTAGTTATTTAGTTGGGGACTCTATCGGGCAAGGTCGGCAAGGGAGCTTCAAAGTGCAGAACGCTGCTCGCTTGTCCAATTTCTGGTCTAGAAACTTGGGTAGGCTGAGCACACCATAGTCCCACCAGTAACAAGCATTTCAATTCAGCTTCATTATAGTCCTTCTCGAGCCTTGGATCGACTGCGTCGAGGAGCTTTCCCTCGCGGTTCAAGTCGTAGACCCAATCGACTAGGCTCACTTCATTTTCGGGTGCTTGATGGTCGATGGGCTTTCTCCCACAACTGATTTCTAAAGCCAAGACTCCGAAGCTGTAGACGTCGGATTGCTTGGTGATCCTACCAGTTATGACGCTTTCGGGGTCAATGTAGCCTCGTGTCCCGGCAAGGACAGTTGTTTCGGAGATTTCCTGATGATCAACAAGCCGTGCTAAGCCAAAGTCCCCAAGCTTGGCGTTAAAGTCTGAGTCCAACATGACATTGCTCGACTTGATATCTCGATGGACTACATACTGATCACACCCTTCGTGCAAATAAAGCAATGCTTTGGCCAACCCTCGCGCGATTTTGAACCTCGATGCCCATGTCAATGCGATTTCAGACTTGAACAAGTGTGTGTCTAAACTCCCATTAGGCATGAACTCGTAGACGAGTAACATCTCGTCTCGCTCATGGCACCAACCCAAAAGCTTCACTAAGTTTCTATGCCTTAATTTGCTGATGACTCGAACCTCCGACGCATATTCCTTCACTCCCTGATTCGATCCTTTCGACGCCCTTTTGATAGCCACCACAGTTGTGCCGTCAACTAACCCCTTGTAAACCCCGCCGAACCCGCCCTCACCGAGCTTATTCTTCTCATCGAATTTGGCCGTGGCACGCTGCAATGCCTTGTAGGAGTACCTCTTAGGCCCCGTCCCATTCTCAAAATCTTTATCCATTCCCAACCGCAACTCCTTATCCCTACCTCGTTTCCTCCAAACAATAAATCCAACTAGTACAATCAACACAACAATCGCTCCAGACACCGATATCAGCCCGATTCTACTCCGAGCTGATACAAGTTGCACCGAGCCAGTAACTTGGCTGGGCGGTGGAGCTTTATTAGTAGTCTCATTGAGTGCGACAAGCTTCGAATCGAACCACCACGATTGAATGCTGTGAAGCTCCGAATAGGCTCCTGTGGCGGCTCCAAACCCGAGACACACAAACTCCGGCAAGATCTTCCTCAAGTCAATAGTATAATTCAAACTCTGCAAAACGGTGACATTATTATCATTATCAAACCCGGTAAACACAACGCTCAATTCCTTCGAAACGGAGTCGTAGTTGATCCAAGCTTCACACGGCTTCCCATCCAACACGCCGCTCTTCCATGTCACCCCTGCAACAGACTCCATCGAGCCGACATCAATCCCGACATGATCACTCGGCAGATCAATAAACCGATCATTTTGAAACGTATCAAACTCAACCGCTACAAACGGAAACGACGTCGCGATGTACAACTCCCTATCGCTCACCATCCCCAGTCCACTCCCCTCCTGACCCGGCATCGGAAACCCCACCGGAGCTAAAAAGAACGCCAGGCCGTCGCTGTACGGCTTCACCCCGAATGAGTTGATCACGAATGAGAAGTGCGTCGAGAAGTCTGCTAAACTGTTTGACGCGGCGTCCCAGAGGTGAACCGATTCGTTGTACGTGACGCGGCCGGTCGTGTAGTTGACCATTTTGGTCAACACCAAGCTGCCTGCTTCAATCGTGGCGTTGTTGTAGTACTCAGGGCCGTCGCCGAAGCGGAAATTGTCGATTGCACCAGTGAAGGTGGTGAGGTTGAGAGTCAATGCGGAGGTTGTTCTGAAGGTGAGTGCGAATAAAGAGAGGATTGTGATGACGTGGAGGTTTGTTGGAGGCGGCCGGCTATGGGCGGGAGAGGAGATACGGGCTGCCATGGAAGATGGGCAAGGAGATGGAGATGGAGGTGGAGATGGGTGAGCTTTTATAATGTCATCAAACCGTGGACCGGAGAATGGATTGGAGATGGGTTTGATGTCATTTGATTACAAATAAACGTTTTTAATTATTTAAAAGATTCCTGTCACACACAAAAAAAACATTTTATTTAAAAGATGAATAGTGATGATGAAAGAAGAAGAGAGGCCGAAAAGAGACGATATTCAGAAAATTATTAAAAATATCAGTTAGCAAAGACTTATTCAATTCCAAAAAGAACACCTAAAATTCAGAAAATTATTAAAAATATCAGTTAGTGACTCAATTCTTACTCAATTCCAAACAGAAGCACTTAGCAATATTCCCTCCCACATTTCTTTTTGCACTAAAGTCTAACTTTATTGAATGTGTTGAAAAGGTAGTCGGGGATGATGTTAAAAAACCTGATTATTTTAACAATGAGACTTTTGACCCTTTAAAGACTAATGATGTGAGTAAGATTTGCTCCTTCAACTTTATGAAGCTTTCCATTCATGCATCTAAAATTTTCTTGTATAACATCTGTCTGTCATACAATTTTCTTGTATACATCTGAGGATAGTCGGGGATTATGTTAACCTTCTAGATAAGGTGATAAATATAGAGTTGCACAAGTACTTGATACGACAACGTTTTAGTTCATTAGGTGTATGTTCTCATAATAATTATGTTTACGTATTCTCTTTTATTTTTATTCATTTAGATCCATACAAAGAAGCGAAATAGACTTGATACAACAAGGTTGAACAATCTAGTTTACGTTCAATTCAATAATGCCAAATTGCTCGACAAAAAGAAAAGACAAGTTGAAAAAAATGTGGATGTTCTTTTGTATAACGAAACCACACATGCAAAAGGATGGATTGTTAATGAAGGTGATGATGACACTTTGTCAAATGAGAGGAAGAAGAATCTTTCAACTATGACTTTGAGACTGTAAATGGGGAAGCACTTGAAGGATATGGAGATCTCTCTTATAACACCATCGGGGCATCCCAATTTTTTTTTATAAAAGAAGGATATGGAGATGAAGAATTTGAGGCGTAGACTTGCTTTATTAACTTGTTTCACTACAAAATTTGGAAAATTTTCCATCCATAAAATCCATCGCAATAACGTCACAAGTAACGGCGACGGAAAAATCAAACGTCACATTTTCGGCACAATTCCGTCAACACATAGTCCGTTGCAAATGAGAACTCGGATTATCGACGAAAATTAAGTGACGAAAATATGACGGAAATTTTCCGCAGATGTTCACATTCCGTGAATTTTCCGTCAGTGTATACCGTCGCCAAATTCCGCCATCATTCCGTCGACTGGAAATATTTCAATATTTCCGTCACATGTCCGTCAGTATTCCGTTACTAAATTTGTTACCGTTATTACATTAGTTTTCCAAACCCAACGGAAATGTGAGGGAAAAATGACGGAAAAACATATTTCAGTTTTGCCCTATATAAGAGAACTCTTTACATCATTCAACACGCAACATTCATTTCCAACATTTTTTCATTTCCAAGCACACAAGTTTTGCAACATATACGTACTAGACATGGGGTGCAAGATGTTTCTGAAGAATTTTATGTCTCTTGCCTGAGATGGATTTCTTACAAGACAACTGAAATTTTATAACATGTGTCATGAACTCACCTAGTTGAATTGGAACCAGACTGGAGTTGAGAATTCAAACGAAAGTAATCTTATGAGAATTCTCAACATCACTCCGGTTGCAATTCAATTAGTTGAGTTCATGCCACCTTTTACAAAATTTTACCTTGTCTTGTAAGAAACTCATCTCAGTCAAGAGCCATGAAATTCTTTAGAATCATCTTCATCCCATTTCCAGTATATGTTTCAAAAATAATACGTCAATTTATCGGCACAATACCGTCACTATTCCATTACAAATTTAGCTACCGTTATTTGCTGAAATTTTTATCATATGACCGCCACATTTCCGTCATTATTCCGTTACACTTTTAGTTGTCGTTGTTTAGTGACCGTTGCTTATTTCCGTCACATTGCCTTCATTATTCCGTCAATTCTAATTACCGTTAGTTATTGACCATTGCTTATTTCCAAATTTTCCGTCAAAGGCGACGGAAACATGGTGGAATGTCGACAAATAAATTTTGGCTATTTGCTCTAGATAAACATAATTGTATTGCTACTCCTAGATGGTCAATAGCTATACTCGCACAATAATGAGGCTGACATGTGCAACAGATTATCAGGTCCTTCCTAACCTTACAATGTTTTGAAACCTCAGGGCACTGCATGAGAAAGATGAGCAACGGATGTCAAGGGCAAAATTTTTTGTCATTGCACTAATATGCAGTTTTTCTTGGTACCTGATGCCGGCCTATCTCTTCACAACACTGTCGAATATATCATGGGTTTGCTGGATATTTTCAAAGTCTATCACTGCTCAACAAATAGGCTCAGGCATGAAGGGTCTTGGACTAGGGGCACTAACACTTGATTGGACTGTTGTGGCATCATTCTTATTCAGCCCCCTTATTTGTCCGTTCTTTGCCATTGCCAATGTCTTTGCAGGCTATGTCCTGATCGTTTATGTCGTCACTCCAATAGCTTACTGGGGTTTTGGCCTGTACGATGCACAAACATTTCCCATATTCTCATCACATCTATTTACAGCAGAAGGGACTGCGTATAATATCTCGGCGATTGTGAATGATAAGTTTGAACTAGACATACAATCATATAAAGATCAAGGGCGGATTCATCTAAGCATGTTTTTTGCACTCACTTATGGGTTTGGTTTTGCCACAATTGCAGCCACCCTCACACATGTGGCCCTCTTTTATGGAAGGTATGCATAATTTGTTATCTCTAAAGTTCCCTGTTTTCATTCAGTCTTTTTATCAGTTTCTGTGGTGGTAGGAATGCATGAATAAGTCACTAAGCATATTGCCATGTGTTGTTAATTTCTTATATCTATCTGGTTACAAACAGAGAAATTTATGACCGATTCCGTGCATCATACACGGGTAAAGAAGATATACACACGAGGATGATGAGAAAATATCCGGACATACCTTCCTGGTGGTTCTACTTGTTGCTAGTATTGTCGTTTGCGGTCTCTCTGGTAGCCTGTGTCTTCTTGAATGATGAAATTCAGATGCCATGGTGGGCACTCATATTTGCATGTGCCATGGCTTTCGTTTTTACCCTCCCGATAAGTATTATAACAGCTACAACAAACCAGGTATTTCTTACCCCTTTCAACCTTCATTTATCTCCTTCAGCCTGCAGCATGAGATTTAAACATAGCTTGGTCAAATTTTCCTCACAAAATGCATCAAAACCATTTAACCTACTGAAAGTAGCAAACTCAAATTCTATTTTAGGATTCCATAACATAGTTTAAAATAAGTAAAAAGACGGAAAGGAAGCACATTTGCATGGGAAATTTTCCACCTAGTTATTACTATTTCTCTGACCATTGACTTTATGAAGTACAGACACCAGGTCTAAATATAATCACAGAGTACGTCATGGGCGTCATCTATCCAGGAAGACCAATAGCAAATGTGTGCTTTAAGACCTATGGTTGTATTAGCATGGCCCAAGCTGTCTCTTTTCTGAATGATTTCAAGCTTGGACACTACATGAAGATTCCTCCAAGGTCAATGTTCTTAGTTCAGGTACCAGTCGTCAATCGAGCTATCTGCTAATCCTGGCTCCTTTAATGTAGCACATATATATTTTACTTTTGAGAGGGGTTCTTTCATGTTGGAAACATTAGGATGAATTAGATTCTCTGCTCCTTCCCTACCCCTATTTAACTTGCACATGTTGCCAATGTTTCTTTCCAGTTTATAGGAACAATGCTTGCGGGGACTATCAATCTTTCAGTGGCTTGGTGGTTGCTCACTTCAATAAATAATATATGCCAAGACGACCTACTGCCTGCTGACAGTCCATGGACGTGCCCTGGTGACCGTGTTTTCTTTGATGCATCAGTCATATGGGGACTTGTTGGACCGATGAGAATATTCGGGCCTACCGGAAACTATACATCCATGAACTGGTTCTTCCTAGGAGGGGCATTAGGACCGGTTATAGTTTGGCTGTTGCACAGGGCATTCCCCAAGCAAGCTTGGATTCCTCTTATCAACCTTCCAGTTCTTCTAGGGGCAACGGCTATGATGCCACCTGCCACAGCACAAAACTACAATGCCTGGGTCATAGCTGGGACAATATTCAATTTCTTCATTTTCCGATATCGAAAACAATGGTGGCAACGATACAATTACATTCTTTCAGCAGCTCTAGATGCTGGTGTGGCTTTTATGGCAGTGGTATTGTACTTCTCCCTAGGCATGCAAGAAATAAGCATTACATGGTGGGGTACCGATGGGGAGCACTGTGACTTGGCAAAATGTCCAACAGCCAAGAATATAATAGTCGCTGGTTGTCCTACTGCATAAGTATCTTACTGCTTCTAAGAATAAGTACTCAGGGTTCTTCCATCTTGGTTTGGGAATCGATATAGTTTTACTGTTTACACGTATTACAGAATCCACTAAAAAGGGTTTTTACTACAGAGTGCCAGTAGGTTGCCTTGAATATGTGTCCCAGAGCGAGTTCATGCTTCTAATAGTTGTAACATGTTGAAAGTATGAAAAAGGGGAGTTAGTGTAGCTTGTTTAAAAGTACAAAACTTCAGACAATCGTAAATTTAGAGGGAAAGAGTTACCCTCCACTATCTCTGATGTAAAATGATGTCCATGCAAGAATATGTTGTATATCAAATGCATGCGTATACATAGATATATAATGGAATATGGTGTTCAGGAAACATTATTCTACTTTACTTCGCAAATATTTACCATAAAGAAACAGTATTGTTATGTGAAGTTCGAAATAGAGGGTACCTTTGCTCCTGTTATCATCTATCACTTTCATTGCGCCATTTATTATACTCATCCATCCATATCATAAAAGAGCTTGAACTGCGATTGCCACCTCCACCATAGGCCTTCCCGTTCATAGGAGCATGTCATTTCATGTATTTAGAAAGAGTTCAAAGCGCAAATGTGATATTTACACTCACCTTAGCCACCTCAGAAGTATCAATGCGGGCATCTGTACTTCTTAGGCACATTTTCAGGTTCTGTCTTTGCATGTAGATAACTGCTCCAATAGGCCTGTATGAAATCATTAGCTATGTGACACACTGGTATCCGTGAAGAAGTTTCAAATGAAAAAGAAGACTTGTATGACCAAAAATTATAGAACTCGTTCCATAACCTTAAACCAGCTGCAGCGCTTTTGATACTTAGCATCTTGCCAATTTCATCACTTAAGTTAGAATTCCCATCCGCTCTAACACCCTAAGTCAGAATCAAATTACGCTGGTTTAAAACAAAAGGCAAATGCCCAATATGCAATACGCAATAGGAGAGAAGAAAACTAGGCTAAAGCTCCATCGTATACTGTATTCCACATTGTATGATCTCATGATAAAGGAAGCAGTTGCAGTACAAAAGTAATAGAGACTAAATAATTAGTTGAAGGCTTGAAGCTGCATGAGTTCACGTACCAGGCATTCTCCATAAAGACCTCTGCCTAACCGAATCCGGAAAACGTTACGCAGAAATTCCTTTGCAGCCTTCTTAGTTGAACTGATTTGCGAGTTGCCCTTGGAAATTAACTGGAAGTGACTTATCTCCAGTAGCTGTTCCATTGATAGTAATAAGGATATATGAGTCTTAAAGATAACCAATCAGGACGAGATGCATACATTCCTTATTCCACCTGAAATTTTCTTATAAGGGCACTACAGATTAGAGCTGCTTTAAGCACGGAATATTGATAGACCATCTCTTGCAACAATTCAGACCATTAATTTAACACCAAAAATTACTAAAGCTTTGATAGTATTATTAATTTTTCAGTCACGAAGCAGCAGATAATCCTTGTGAAACAAATCAAATTCATTGTAACAACGAAAGGCAAGCCTAACAATTACCAGACCTGTTCAAACACATATGGGTTTGTGATACAGTTCAGCCTAGAACGCCATTCTTTTATTCCAAGATTAAAAGCTTTAATGTATGGTAAGCTCCACTTGCGAAGATCACCATCTTCAATGTACTTAAGAACAGATTCAACGTGGTCTCTATCCTTCATGCTCAACAGACTGACGCTCTCACCCTGCATGCGCAAGTGATAAGTGACAGAATCATAATACCCCGCAACATAGAGTAACCTTACAAGACTTACATCGGATAGCCTCATATCACTCAACTTCATGGAAAAGTAGTCAAATGCTGCAGAAGAACTGCTCTTTTCAACATCCACATGAAATGTGAGGTTCTTGGGGCATTTATCAAAAGGCTTAATTCTCGAAAGTACTGATTTCCGATGATCAAAGCATATTATCCTGATTCATGACATACAATATTCTACTTAGCACCTCAAACATATAAAGAAAAAAAACAATAACAGTTCAAAAATAAAAATAATAAGCAAAACAACCATACAATAAGAAACACTACATAATACCTATATCCTATAATAACACTAAAAATCAATAAAATTATACAACATAAGTCAGTCTTACTCGCTTGTTGATCTCCTGGAGAGTTCAGCTGCAAATCCATCCGGACCAATACAGTCAAGTAAATAACACTTTTCAATCCTTTCAATAGGTATGTCATCAGTCCTGAAAACAAAAGATTTTCGCCATTTTAATCATCTGACATTTCTCAAAATGATCCTCGCGA
Source organism: Rhodiola kirilowii (assembly GCA_033675215.1). NCBI lineage: Eukaryota > Viridiplantae > Streptophyta > Magnoliopsida > Saxifragales > Crassulaceae > Rhodiola > Rhodiola kirilowii. The sequence goes on along the minus strand of CM066193.1, from coordinate 2,658,273 downwards.
TTGAAAAATGCATAGCTGGTAACGAGACCGACCTGAACGGCTCAACGGAGGAGAAAGGAAGAATTAAGCATCGCAGATTGAGACGAGTGTGGAAGAGGTGAGCGAAGAGCGCCGAGAACGCTCCAGAGAACGACGGGTAGTTATACAGGACGAGGTTCGGAACTTGGTCTTCTCCGGCTTTCCAAAGCGCTTCCAGTGCTGCATCCGATCTGAAGCTTTTCACTCTTATCAATAGGGGGTTGAAGGCGGAGAGCAACCGCAGCTGGCTCCGTCGGAGAATCATCGAGAACGCCATTAACGCCGTTTCAAAGGTCGCGCATTCGCAGCTTCTTCGGTTTTTATGGGCTTGAAATAGCGCGGCCTCATTTGAATGGAACCAGTCGAAACCGGCCCAGATTGAGAAACCGGTCAAAGTGAACCAAATTTGAAGTCTTCAAATGAGTTTTGATTATTTTTTTCAAAGGGATACACCATACACGCATCGGTCCATATTGAGAAACGAGTCAATTGAACCAAATTGATTTGAAAAGTTTAACAAAATGAATGGAGACGTTACAAACTGGAATGGACAGAAGACGAGGTGGTAGCCATAGATGACTCTGTGTTTGATTGACTGTAGATAATACTGCCATTTGGTCCGGTGGCTGGTTGTTGAAAGTAGGATAGTGAGTCGGGGACTCTATCGGGCAAGGTCGGCAAGGGAGCTTCAAAGTTCAACACGAGGCTCGCTTGTCGAATTGTTGGTCTAGAAACTTGGGTAGGCTGAGCACACCATAGTCCCACCAATAACAAGCATTGCAATTCAACTTCATTATAGTTCTTCTCGAGCCTTGGATCGACTGCGTCGAGGAGCTTTCCTTCGTGGTTCAAGTCGTAGACCCAATCGACTAGGCTCACTTCATTTTCGGGTGCTTGATGGTCGATGGGCTTCCTCCCACAACTGATTTCTAAAGCCAAGACTCCGAAGCTGTAGACGTCTGAGTGCTTGGTGGTCTTACCAGTTATGACGCTTTCGGGATCAATGTAGCCTCGTGTCCCGGCAAGGACAGTTGTTTCGGAGATTTTCTGATGATCAACGAGCCGTGCTAAGCCAAAGTCCCCGAGCTTGGCGTTAAAAGTTGAGTCCAGCATGACATTGCTCGACTTGATATCTCGATGGACTACATACTGATCACACCCTTCGTGCAAATAAAGCAACGCGGAGGCCAACCCTTGCGCGATTTTAAACCTCGATGCCCATGTCAATGCGATTTCAGACTTGAACAAGTGCGTGTCTAAACTCCCATTAGGCATGAACTCGTAGACGAGTAACATCTCGTCTCGCTCATGGCACCAGCCCAAAAGCTGCACTAAGTTTCTATGCCTTAACTTGCTGATGACTCGAACCTCCGAGGCATACTCCTTCACTCCCTGCCTCGATCCTTTTGACACCCTTTTGATAGCCACGGTTGTCCTGTCAACTAACCCTTTGTAAACCCCGCCAAACCCGCCCTCACCGAGCTTATTCTTCTCATCGAATTTGGCGGTGGCACTCTGCAATGCCTTGTAAGAGTACCTCTTAGGCCCCGTCCCATTCTGAAACTCTTCATCCATTCCCAATCGCAACTCCTTATCCCTACCTCGTTTCCTCCAAACAATAAATCCAACTAGCACAATCAACACAACAATCGCTCCAGACACCGAGCCCGATATCAGCCCGATTCTACTCCGAGCTGATACAGGTTGCACCGAGCCAATAACTTGGGTCGGTGCTGGAGCTATATTACTGGTCTCATTGAGTGCGACAAGCTTCGAATCGAACCACCACGATCGTATACTGTGAAGCTCAGAATACGCCCCGGTGGCGGCTCCAAACCCGAGACATACAAACTCCGGCAAGATCTTCCTCAAGTCAATAGTATAATTCAAACTCTGCAAAACGGTCACATTATTATCAAAACCTGTAAACACAACGCTCAATTCCTTCGAAACGGCGTCGTAGTTGATCCAAGCTTCACACAGCTTCCCATCCAACACGCCGCTCTTCCATCTCACCCCTGCAACAGACTCCATCGAGCCGACATCAATCCCGACATGATCACTCGGTAGATCGGTGAAATGTTCATTTTGAAACGTATCGAACTCCACCGCTACAAACGGAAACGACGTCGCGATGTACAACTCTTTACCGCTCACCATCCCCAGTCCACTCCCCTCCTGCAGATCCGGCACCGGAAACCCCACCGGAGCTAAAAAGAACGCCAGGCCGTCGCTGTACGGCTCCACCCCGAATGAGTCGATCACGAATGAGAAGTGCGTCGAGAAGTCTGCTAAACTGTTTGACGCGTTGTCCCAGAGGTGAACCGATTCATTGTACGTGACGCGGCCGGTCGTCCAGTTGACCATTTTGGTCAACACCAAGCTGCCGGCTTCATCAATCGTGGCGTTGTTGTAGTACTCTGTGCCGTCGCCGAAGCGGAAATTGTCGATTGAGCCAGTGAAGGTGGTGAGGTTGAGAGTCAATGCGGAGGTTGATCTGAACGTGAGTGCGAGTAGAGAGAGGATTGTGATGACGTGTAGGTTTGTTGGAGGCGGCCGGATATGGACGGAGGAGGAGATACGGGTCGCCATGGAAGATGGGCACTGAGATGGAGATGGGTGAGCTTCAACTGCTCATTTGATTACTAATAAACGTTTTTAATTATTTTAAAAATAAGCAAGTTGGAATATTTAAAAGAAAAGTATCAATTAAAAACATTTTTCTCATATCATTATTACAATGTTTTATTCAATGTATTCAATAATAATGATATGAGTGAGATGGGTACGAAAATTTTTATACAACAATATATAGTTTTTATACGTATTTAATTACTAAATTAACAACTGAAAGGTCGTTGAAAGCAACTAGTTGTCGTTATAATTGTTTCTACATTAGTGTGTCTTTAATGATGCATAAATTAAGTTGTAGGTCCTATATTTATACCAACACAAGCTTTAAAGATGAGAGTGTTCGATTGAAAATCCTCAAATATTTGAAATTTTGAGACCTTAAATCTCATCATTATGATGCATTTAAATTTTCATTCGATATATGTTCAAAAAACAAAACCAAAGTTAATGACTTTGACTTTACATTAAATGCAAATTTGTATATGGACATGTGACACGTGTCACCACCATAATTGTTGAAGGTTGACTTTAAGTGGGGCTGAGCTTGGACATCCAGACACCACCCGGGACAACGCTGGGCCAAGTTAGCCAGACGCGCCCCAACATATTGGGCTGCCTGCAGGCATATGCACCCCAACCATGAACAAGGCCCAAAGCACATGTGGTGGCAACTAAGGCCCAAAGTCCAACATGGCATTAATTGTGGGAAATCCTTGCAGGTTGTTGGTGGGGATTGAACCCTCACCCTTTAACACATGTACCAACTTGTGGTAACATGGTAACCATGTGAGCTGCAGCTCAGATGGTTGACATGTTGCTTACATGCACATGTTAAAGGGTGAGGGTTCAATCCCCACCAACAACCTGCAAGGATTTCCCACAATTAATGCCATGTTGGACTTTGGGCCTTAGTGTTGAAGATTAACTTTGGTGGGCTGGGGCTGGACATCCAGTTCACCACCCGGGACAACGCTGGGCCAAGTTAACCAGACGCGCCCCAACATATTGGGCTGCCTGCAGGCATATGCACCCCAACCATGAACAAGGGCCCAACTGCACATGTGGGGGCAACTAAGGCCCAAACCCAACATGGCATTAATTGTGGGAAATCCTTGCAGGTTGTTGGTGGTGGGAATTGAACCCTTGCCACCCTTTAACATGTGCATGTAAGCAACATGTTAACCATATGAGCTGCAGCTCATATGGTTACCATGTTACCACAAGTTGGTACATGTGTAAAGGGTGTGTTGGGGGTTCAATCCCCACCACCAACAACCTGCAAGCTTCCCCAATATTCATGCCATGTGCTGGGCCATAGTTGCCATATTCAAGCCATGTGCTCTTGGGCCTTGTTCATGGTTGGAGTGCATATGCCTGCAGGCAGCCCAATATGTTGGGGAGCGTCTGGCTAACTTGGTCCAGCGTAGCCCGGGTGGTGTCTGGATGTCCAGTCCCAGCCCACCAAATTCAATATTCAACATAAAGTGCACTTTATGTTGAAGGTTGACTTTAAGTGGGGCTGAGCTTGGACATCCAGACCACCCACCCGGGCAACGCCTGGGCCAAGTTAGCCAGACGCGCCCCAACATAGCCAACCAAGGGCAGCCTGCAGGCATACACTCCAACCATGAACAAGGCCCAAGAGCACATGTGTGGGCTTGGACATCCAAACACATGGCCCATGAATAATTGGGAAACCTTGCAGGTTGTTGGTGGGGATTGAACCCTCACCCTTTAACATGTGCATGTAAGCAACATGTCAACCATGTGAGCTGCAGCTCACATGGTTACCATGTTACCACATTTATGTTGAATATTGAATTTGGTGGGCTGGGACTGGACATCCAGACACCACCCGGGCTACGCTGGACCAAGTTAGCCAGACGCTCCCCAACATATTGGGCTGCCTGCAGGCATATGCACCCCAACCATGAACAAGGCCCAATGCACATGTGAGGGCAACCAAGGCCCAAACACATGGCATGACAAATTGGGAATTAATCCTTGCAGGTTGTTGGTGGGGATTGAACCCTCACCCTTCAACACATGTACCAGCTCACATGGTTAACATGTTGCTTACATGCACATGTTAAAGGGTGGCAAGGGTTCAATTCCCACCACCAACAACCTGCAAGGATTTCCCACAATTAATGCCATGTTGGGTTTGGGCCTTAGTTGCCCCCACATGTGCAGTTGGGCCCTTGTTCATGGTTGGGGTGCATATGCCTGCAGGCAGCCCAATATGTTGGGGAGCGTCTGGCTAACTTGGTCCAGCGTAGCCCGGGTGGTGTCTGGATGTCCAGTCCCAGCCCACCAAATCTAAAATTCAACATAAAGTGCACTTTATGTTGAATATTGAATTTGGTGGGCTGGGACTGGACATCCAGACACCACCCGGGCTACGCTGGACCAAGTTAGCCAGACGCTCCCCAACATATTGGGCTGCCTGCAGGCATATGCACCCCAACCATGAACAAGGGCCCAACTGCACATGTGGAGGCAACTAAGGCCCAAAGCCCAACATGGCATTAATTGTGGGAAATCCTTGCAGGTTGTTGGTGGGGGGAATTGAACTCCCAACCTCACCCTTTAACATGCACCATAAGGTGACATGTTAACCATGTGAGCTGCAGCTCATATGGTTACCATGTTACCACAAGTTGGTACATGTGTTAAAGGGTGAGGGTTCAATCCCCACCAACAACCTGCAAGGATTAATTCCCAATTTGTCATGCCATGTGTTTGGGCCTTGGTTGCCCTCACATGTGCATTGGGCCTTGTTCATGGTTGGGGTGCATATGCCTGCAGGCAGCCCAATATGTTGGGGAGCGTCTGGCTAACTTGGTCCAGCGTAGCCCGGGTGGTGTCTGGATGTCCAGTCCCAGCCCACCAAATTCAATATTCAACATAAAGTGCACTTTATGTTGAAATTAAATTTGGTGGGCTGGGACTGGACATCCAGACACCACCCGGGCTACGCTGGACCAAGTTAGCCAGACGCTCCCCAACATATTGGGCTGCCTGCAGGCATATGCACCCCAACCATGAACAAGGGCCCAACTGCACATGTGGGGGCAACTAAGGCCCAAACCCAACATGGCATTAATTGTGGGAAATCCTTGCAGGTTGTTGGTGGGGGGAATTGAACTCCCAACCTCACCCTTTAACATGCACCATAAGGTGACATGTTAACCATATGAGCTGCAGCTCACATGGTTAACATGTTGCTTACATGCACATGTTAAAGGGTGGCAAGGGTTCAATTCCCACCACCAACAACCTGCAAGGATTTCCCACAATTAATGCCATGTTGGGCTTTGGGCCTTAGTTGCCCCCACATGTGCAGTTGGGCCTTGTTCATGGTTGGGGTGCATATGCCTGCAGGCAGCCCAATATGTTGGGGCGCGTCTGGTTAACTTGGCCCAGCGTTGTCCCGGGCTGGGCTTGGACATCTGTTGAATATTAGGGGAGTTCAATTTGGTGGGCTGGGACTGGACATCCAGACACCACCCGGGCTACGCTGGACCAAGTTAGCCAGACGCTCCCCAACATATTCATGCCATGTGCTGGGCCATAGTTGCCATATTCAAGCCATGTGCTCTTGGGCCTTGTTCATGGTTGGAGTGTATGCCTGCAGGCTGCCCTTGGTTGGCTATGTTGGGGCGCGTCTGGCTAACTTGGCCCAGGCGTTGCCCGGGTGGGTGGTCTGGATGTCCAAGCTCAGCCCCACTTAAAGTCAACCTTCAACATAAAGTGCACTTTATGTTGAAGGTTAACTTTGGTGGGCTGGGGCTGGACATCCAGACACCACCCGGGACAACGCTGGGCCAAGTTAGCCAGACGCGCCCCAACATATTGGGCTGCCTGCAGGCATATGCACCCCAACCATGAACAAGGCCCAAAGCACATGTGGTGGCAACTAAGGCCCAAAGTCCAACATGGCATTAATTGTGGGAAATCCTTGCAGGTTGTTGGTGGGGATTGAACCCTCACCCTTTAACACATGTACCAACTTGTGGTAACATGGTAACCATATGAGCTGCAGCTCACATGGTTGACATGTTGCTTACATGCACATGTTAAAGGGTGAGGGTTCAATCCCCACCAACAACCTGCAAGGATTTCCCACAATTAATGCCATGTTGGACTTTGGGCCTTAGTTGCCTCCACATGTGCAGTTGGGCCCTTGTTCATGGTTGGGGTGCATATGCCTGCAGGCAGCCCAATATGTTGGGGAGCGTCTGGCTAACTTGGTCCAGCGTAGCCCGGGTGGTGTCTGGATGTCCAGTCCCAGCCCACCAAATTCAATATTCAACAATAATGACTTGATAATTCATTTTGGAACGTGAAGATTAGAGTCTCAAGTTGTCAAAAAAAAATTTCATTTAAGTATTCCCCCATTAATATTATGTGCATACAAAATCCAAAGCTGACTCACCTAGCACTATCGTATTAGTGGAATTGTGTTCACTTTTAAAAAAAACATTCAAATCCGCTATAGAATTTATTTTTGCATAAAGCTGTTAAATAAGTTTAATTATTTAAAATATTATTTAGGTACTCAACTTCTATACTTTGCAAAAAGATAATAAATAAATGACAATCCACATCGAATAATGCTCATGTGCTTTGAGAAAATGAAAAAATTGAACAAGTAACTTGTGAATTGTGATCTTTATTTGGAACTGGGTTCACACTAAAATGGAAAAAAGTTACAAGCTAGAAGAAGTTGTACCCAGTGAGAGTGGAGTAAAGCTTTCTTCATCATCATTACCAGCCACTGGCCGGTTAAAGTACGATAGCGAATTGGGCACTCGATCCGGTAAGGTGGGCAAGGGAGCCTCGAAATTTAGTACGAGGCTCGCTTGTCGTATAGACGGTCTTGAGACTTGGGTAGGCTGAGCACACCATAGTCCGACTACTAACAAGCACTGCAGCTCGGTCTCGTTGTAGACATTATTCAGCTTTGGATCCACTGCGTCCAGAAGCTTACTGTCTTGGTTCAAGTCGTACACCCAATCGACTAGGCTCACTTCATTTTCGGGTGCTTGAAGATTAATAGGCTTTCTCCCGCAAGCGAGTTCTAAAGCCACGACTCCAAAGCTGTAGACGTCGGATTGCTTGGTAGTTTTACCGGTCATGACGCTTTCTGGGTCAATGTAGCCTTGTGTCCCTGCAATGACGGTTGTTTCCGACTCCTTTAGATGCTCAACCAGTTTGGCTAGTCCAAAGTCACCGAGCTTCGCGTTGAAACTCGAGTCCAACATAATGTTACTCGACTTGATATCTCGATGGACTATGTACCGATCACACCCCTCGTGCAAATAAAGCAACGCAGATGCCAACCCTTGCGCGATTTTAAACCTTGCTGACCATGTCAATGCGACTTCAGACTTGAACAAGTGCGTGTCTAAACTCCCATTAGGCATGAACTCGTAAACGAGTAACAATTCGTCTCGCTCGTGGCACCAGCCCGAAAGCTGCACCAGGTTCCTGTGTCTCAATTGGCTGATTATCGTAACTTCGGAAGCGTACTCTTTCACTCCCTGACTCGAGCCCTTCGACACCCTCTTGATAGCCACAATCGTCCCTTTGATCATCCCCTTGTACACTCCTCCAAATCCTCCTTCCCCGAGCTTGTTTTTCTCATCGAAGCGGTCCGTGGCACGAGTCAGTTCCTTATACGAGTATCTCTTAGGCCCGGTCGATCTCTCAAACTCCACGTCCATCGCCATTATTGTCCGCCCCACACCCCCTCCTCCAGCTCCGCGCTTCATTTTCAAAACCAGACTTCCCGCTAATAAGCCAATCACGACAACCACACCAATTACCACACCGATCACGAGTCTCATTCGAACATGTACTGGCTTCTCCTGCACCGAATCTTTCGGGCTCGGTGCAGGAGACACTTTACTGGTCTCATTTAAAACAACAAGTTTCGAATCAAACGACCACGAATGAACACTATGAAGCTCCGAATAAGCACCGGTCCCTGCCGAGAACCCGAGACACACATTCTCCGGCAAGATCTTCCTCAAATCAACAGTATAATTCAGACTCTGTAAAACAGTCCCATTCGAGTCAAACCCGGTAAACACAACGCTCAATTCCTTCGAAATGGCGTCGTAGTTGATCCAAGCTTCACACAGCTTCCCGTCCAACACGCCGCTCTTCCATTTCACCCCAGCAACAGACTCCATCGAGCTCACATCGATCCCAACATGATCACTCGGCAAATCCTTAAACTCCGTGTTTTGAAACGTATCGAACTCCACCGCTACAAACGGAAGCGACGTCGCTTTGTACAGGATGTTGACCAGCCCTAGCCCGCTCCCTTCCTGATCCCCCGGCAACGGGAAGTCAACGGGCGCTAGGAAGAACGCTAGTCCGTCGCTGTAAGGTTCGAGTCTGTTAGAGTCGATCACGAATGAGAAGTGCGTGGAGAAGTCTGACAAACTTCCTGACGCGGCGTCGTAGAGACGGAGTGAGTCTGTGTAAGTGGCTCGGCCAGTCGTGTAGTTGACTAAGTTTGTGATTACGAGGTTGTTGTTTTGAATTGACGCGTTGTTGAAGAATTTTGAGCCGTCTCCGAACTTGAACTTGCTGGTGGATTGGCTGAAGTCGGTGATGTTGAAGGTGAGAGAGGATGATGGGGTGGAGAAGAGGGAGACGAGAGCTAATAGTGAGATGAAATGGAATCGGGCCGCCATGGGAGATGGAGTGGAGAAATGGAGATCGGAAAGTGTGCTTGGTTTGGTTCGGTAGTAGTTGATATGATGATGTTCTGTTCCTTGTTTTTGCATGCGGCAAGTTGGTTTAGTTAATTGTGCGTTGACCGGTAAATTTGGTGTTTACAATTTGTCCTGATGGCTTTGGTTTACCTTTTAATTATAGTTACATTTAAATAATTAATCAGAAAGTTTAAAAATTCTTTAAAATCGAAATGAGCAGATAAATGTTCAAATGAGGCATCCCAAGGTAAGTGAGTGATGATCTTAATTCTTAATTACATATCTATCCGTACTTTGTAGGTGCGCAAATGGAGTGAGTGGGACACATAGCAACGCCACGTGCGATTGACAACCGAGATAAGTGACTCGAATCGTATCTCACTGTCTCATTCTACCAACACTAGCTCAAAATTCTACCAACACTAGCTCAAAGGAATGCTCCCCAAAATGAGCATGCATTTTTAACTGAATTAACATAAACACTCCCTAGTTCACAAAGAAAAAATTACAACTGAAAATGGAATTAAAGTTCAACACGAGTCGGCCATTTTTCATTCATCAAACAATAGTTTTTGAACAGTGTTGAGTTGTGCATAAGCACTTCAACAGAGAGTTTATTCAAAAGACTGAAAGCAGGATTATTTCTGAACTACATAAATAGGTGTCTGCTCCGCAACCAGCCATTGTCAAGCTTAAGCCATGAGTGAGCCGGTGTTCTTGCGGCACTCTGCCAACATGTCCATGTAGAACTGGCACTTGCTAATATCACTTCCAAAGTTGTTCACACACTGAAACAAAAACAATGGTGGTAGTCAGCAGTCTGATATCGAAAAGGCCTGATGAATCTATTGAACTCTACTTTGTGAACATAGTCACATAGTGAATTATAGTTCTCGGCAATGCAACAGACACTCAGTGTGACCGTGAGTCCGTTACCATAAAGAGTAACAGGCTATAATTTACCAATACTAACTAAATTAGCATTGTGGATGTTACTTACATCATTGAAGGCCTTTGAGTGGATGTTACAAGCATCAGAAGAACCACCAAAACTAGATGAGGTCGCAGCAGGAGCTGCAGCTTCAGAGGCAACTGTTTCATGTTGGATGGTTCTAGGACCCATGATGGAGTCCACAGCCCTGTGTGCCATAGCACTTCCCCCGCCGAAAGCCATACCTGTATAATATTGCCATACACAATAATAAATATAGAGTTGTACACATAAACAACGGAAATCATAATTCTATAAAACTGGGAATTCAAGTCTACCTTGAGCAATGGTTGAGCCTATTCCGCTTAGCATGCCACCACCCTGGGGAGCAGCGGGAGCTGGTGGAGGAGCATGATTTACTGCGCCATGCAAAACAATAAACAACATAAAAGAACTTAAATTTTCACACTACACAGCAAAATTAAAAACAATGATATGGGAATTAAGCTGAAAAATGATTCATTTCCGTCATCAACCTGGTGCAGGAGCGTTACGTGCAGGGGCAGCACGTGGGGCGGGACGGGCTGATCGTCCTGGAAATTACCCAAAAGGTACAAAATATTGTCACTTGATATAATAAACCAATCATACAACAATAAAAGCTAACCGCAGCTAGTCCAAATTAAAACAATTGCATCAGAACCAAATAAGATGTCTTCAACAAAATCTAAATCTCAAAACTGTTCGGGCCGAATTGCTCAGGTGAATGAAGGTTTTCCAATAAAACTATAGATCCAGATACTATCTGAAAGAACACAAAGCTTTCCTACATTCCCTACTAAGTACTATGGATCAATCAATTTGAAAACACATCAAGCTACAAAGTAACCACCTTACACATCATCAGTACATCTCAGACTCACCATACCAAACATTTATAATATTAATTTTGCAACAAGTATCAAACACATGAGCCATCTAACATTTCTTTCAATTAATTTAAGTATCAAACACATGAGACATCGAACATTTCTAAACCTCCCTTCAAAGAAAATCAAACATTCGCTCTAAAAGTTCACATCTTTACATACCATAGTCCCTAAATCACCGTATATTGATACCAAATCCCAATCAAACGAGCCAAAGCACTAAACAGAAAACCAAACCCATGACAACCAAAAACTCAAATTTGATAATGTCAACTTCCAAAACCAAAAAAATCAGTAAATGAAGTCGAGCTTTACCTCCAGCGCTTCGGCGAGCCATGGATTCAAGTTAAGGCGGCGACGATTAACAAGGTGAAGATCGACGGTGGTACTTTGAAGATGTCTACTGTAGCCCTAACCCCTTTGACAAGATTTATAACGAGCTTGTCTGGACACGTGGCGTCTTTCTATTGGCTGTCTAATATTCTAGAGACTTCCCGCATTATTCTAAACATGGAAGTGCGAGAACCTGTAATTACGAGATAGTCCTCGTAATTATGAAATTGATTAAGAATTGGATACTATTGTAACTGGATAAAACGAATGGGAGCATTTCGTAAATTTCCTAACTTTTCGAACAAGCGGTTGATGCTGAGCTTTGCGGACGTGCTTTCCACGCCTGTTGCCATTCTTGAATCCTTCTGTTTCAAAAATCTCCAGCAGCACACAAAAACCCTAATCGACCGAAATCTATCCATCCGCAGATTTCCAAGCATCATCAACAATGGCGGAATCGCCTCACACCTCACCACAACACCCATCATCATCGTCATCGGCGACTGCTCCGCTAGGTCACAACTTGATTCCTGTAGTGAACAAGCTGCAGGACATCATAGCTCAAGTGGGAAATCCGATGAAGATTGATCTGCCTCAGGTGGCTGTGGTTGGGAGCCAGAGTAGTGGGAAGTCAAGTGTGCTGGAAGCTTTGGTCGGACGCGATTTTCTCCCGAGAGGGACGGACATTTGTACGAGGCGGCCGTTGGTGCTGCAGCTGGTGAGGACGAAAAGGAAAGCGGATGGGAGTGAGGAGGAGTGGGGAGAGTTTCTTCATGTTCCTGGGAAGAAGTTTTATGACTTTTCTGAGATCCGTAGGGAGATAGAGGTACGACCAGTTTTTGTTATTATTGTTGATTATTTTATTGTTCTTACTATGTGTACTTGTGTAGTGTGTGATACCTCATTTCTGAGGAGTTCGAATTGTTTCTGGAGACTGAAAGTTGACAAATTTCTGTGGGTTGTTACTAAAAGTGTTTACTTGTCTTGATGTGAAATGCCTATAAAGCTGGTGTTTTCTGGTTTTTGATGTATGTATAAATCCTGCTAGAATTTGATTAATTATGGTGTACAGTAGATCAGTAGATATGAAATTCTAAAAGTTGTAGGATGTTCAAGAGATTACCTTTTTGATGTGCTGATCTAACATGCTACCTTTTCATGGATCAGATTGAAACAGATAGGGAGGTAGGAGGCAACAAAGGCGTTTCAGACAAGCAAATTAGGTTGAAGATTTTTTCACCTAATGTGCTCGACATTACGTTGGTAGACTTGCCAGGCATAACGAAGGTTCCAGTTGGTGACCAACCCACTGATATTGAAACACGGATAAGGACTATGATAATGTCATATATTAAGCGTCCAACTTGCATTATACTGGCTGTTACCCCTGCAAACTCTGATTTGGCAAACTCAGATGCACTTCAGATAGCAGGAGCTGCAGATCCGGACGGTAAGTTTCTCCATGTGTCTTATAGCAAGTGTCCTTACTTTCTGCGCTTGTATAAATGTCTCATAAAAATATAAAACTTGAAAAGAAGGGAAACATGCTTTGAAAACAGAAGATACTCTTTGCACTATCTGATTTTCACACTTGATCAAGACTGATGCAACCCATAATTAACATAATATGTTTGCATTTGCAGGAACCCGGACAATTGGTGTCATCACAAAGGTAAGTAATTCATCATTAATGTTTGTGATTGTGTCCTGTCAGACTGATAATGATTTTATTTTTTTAACCACTTGGCTGCAGTTGGATATTATGGACAGAGGCACTGATGCTCGCAACCTATTGCTCGGAAAAGTCATTCCTCTCCGACTTGGTTATGTTGGAGTTGTGAACAGGAGTCAAGAGGTTTGATTAGTGGGTCTTAGTAATGATAAACACACCTATAATGTAGTAATGTGTTGTTTACTGTGCATCAAAGTCTTTTAAGTTCATAGACATGTGTTTTTGATAATTTATTGATTGCTGACTTTTTTTTCTTCTGAAAACAGGATATCATTCACAATGTGAGCATTAAGGATGCCTTGGTTGCTGAGGAGAAGTTTTTTCGCAGTCGTCAAGTATGAATATGATGATAAGTTCAGTCTTGAATGCAATTTTTTTATACATTATTAAATATTGCATGATACGTTATATCATTTTGCAGGCTTATAATAGTATTTCTGATCGTTGTGGCGTCCCGCAACTGGCTAAGAAGTTGAACCAGGCTAGTATTTGCTCACAAAATGAGTAACAACGGATCCGTTTAGCATTTATGTGATTGATACTTGCAATGTAGTTTGTTTTATGTTAAAATCAAGCTTTGCATTTAACCATTATCCTTTATAGTTGCTTGTAAACATCTTCAGTTGACTGCAGATCCAGAATGATAAAATTAGACATCCATAAAATTTTACTATTGGCTTCATTGATTCTTACAGGGTTGTTGTATAATCTTTTGCAGATTTTGGTGCAACACATTAAGTTAGTGCTTCCTGATCTGAAAGCTCGACTACGCTCAGATCTTGTTACTGTTGCAAAGGAGCATGCCAGTTATGGAGAAATTACAGAATCTAAGGTTTTTTTAGCATCATATCAAATGAAATGCTCTTGCTCAATTGTGTTTTATGATTTATCAACTAGATTTCTTTCGTTGAGATGTGGTAGTTTGTTCTAGCATTGCGGTAGCCGGTAGGGCGTAGGCGTACACATGGTACACTATTGGAAGTACAGAACACGCCCAAAATTGTTCCAAGATTATTGACTTAGCTACTCACTGATCATAAGTTTCCTTTTGTGCTTAACAGGCCGGAAAGGGTTCTCTTCTCCTCAACATCCTGTCTAAGTACAGTGAATGTGTGTACTTGTATCTTTTCTTTAACCACAAACTGAGATATTTAGTTTGTTTTCTCAAATTTAATGTGTGATTGATTGATATGCTTCGTCTTCCAGCATTCACCTCTGTCCTTGAAGGAAAAAATGAAGGGATGTCAACATCTGAGCTTTCTGGTGGAGCTCGGATTCATTACATTTTCCAGTCTATATTTGTGAAGTGCTTGGAGGTGTGTGTTGTCCATCTTCCTTTACAAAGTTTAATTTTGTTGTCAGTTGCCTGTTTTCCAAGGGACCTGTTGCTAAGGAAATCAAATTGAATAAACGTTTGGATCAAGCAGGAAGTAGATCCATGTGAGGAACTGACAGATGACTACATTAGAACAGCAATTCAGAATTCGACCGGTCCAAGATCAGCATTGTTTGTGCCAGAAGTAAGTAATGAAGTGCTATGTCCATAGCACATAATCTATTATTGAGGTACATCTTTTGTCAATTCACCTTGAAAGTCTTCTTTTCATATTCCTTCATATATCCTGGTTTTTAGGTTCCGTTTGAGGTTCTTGTGAGGAAGCAGATATCTCGCTTGCTAGATCCAAGTCTTCAATGTGCTAGATTTATTTATGATGAGCTCGTGGAGGTTTGTCATTGTTGGTTTAGCCTTATTTTGTTCAGCGATGACCAATTTTCTAACAGCTCATGATGTTCAAAATTTCATCCCAGATAAGTCGCCGTTGTATGGTGAGTGAACTTCAGAGGTTTCCTGTAATGAGAAAGCGCGTAGATGAAGTTGTTGGGGACTTCTTGCGCGAAGGACTCGAACCATCTGAAACAATGATCGGGCACATCATTGAAATGGAGGTGAGGGATTAGTGTAATCAAAATCTTCACTTGGATTGTATTTTAAGTTTTTTTGAGTAATTCAATGCTGAGATGAGTATCTTTATGACTAATGTAACAAGTATGTTAGTTAATAACATAGCTGTACTAGGAAAATCACTATTGCAGACTTCTCTGTTTGCCTAAGTTTATCATCTAATTTTTCTTTTGCCGTTCATTTGTGGCGTTCTAATGTTATTTATCTTCATAAAATATAGATGGACTATATAAATACATCACATCCCAATTTTATTGGAGGTAGCAAAGCTTTACAGCTTGCAGAACAAGAAGTGAAATCTTCAAGAGCAACTGCATCCCTTGCCAGACAAAAGGTGATAATTTGTCTCTGCATATTTTATCTTGTACTAAATTTAAATTTCTCTAATTTTTTTTGCTTTCAAACAAGAAGGATGGTGCACAATCAGATAAGGGAGCTGCCTTGGGGAAGAACCCGGAAGGGTCATCTTCTGGTAAGCTCACTTTTTCAATCATATTTTAGTTGTAAAGCTTGATCACGATACCTTGGTGCAAGTAAATATATTTGCTTTCTCATCAGGCAAAACAAACGGATTTAGCTTTGGAATATTTTTGAGAGAGGTATGTATCAATATTTTTTAACCCAGTATGAATCCAGTACAAATGCATTTATCTTTTGATATCTTTGCAGCCCCCAGCCACCCTAAAGCCCACTGATACACGTTCAGAGCAAGAGGCCGTTGAAATTGCAGTCACCAAAAGACTGTTACGATCATATTATGACATTGTGAGAAAAAACATTGAGGATGCTGTTCCTAAAGCAATCATGCATTTCCTGGTGAGCATTTGTTATGTTACAACTCTGGAGGCTGGTTCCAGTTGTTTTAGACTTTGGCACAAGCGAATGAAATGGGCCATGTTGTCCTCGATTTAAGTTGTCGATAGCAAAATGAAGTTATACTTCTTTTTATCCTCGACGACATAAGTACCGACATCGTGAAACTGACTGTGATCGTGGGTTCCTTTCTGCAGGTCAATCATACGAAACGAGAGCTGCATAATGTCTTTATAAGAAAACTGTACAGGTGACCTTACAGCTTACCTGTAATTGAAAATTGCAGACTACTAGTTCTTTTGTTCCTAATATATGGTCCGCTCTCTTGTTAAGAGAGCTACCTGATCTCTTGTTGACTGATATTTTAAAAATTGTCCGTTCAATCTTAAACAGAGAGAACTTGTTTGATGAAATATTGCAAGAACCGGAAGAGATTGCAAAAAGAAGAAAAGAAACATGGGAGACCCTGCGCGCTCTTCAGCTGGCTATGCGGGTACGTCCCTCTTGAAACATGCCTCTGTTGCATATAACTTTATAAACCATATACATTCATCTAAAGATCACCAATTCTGGCTATTCTATCATCAGACACTGGATGAATTACCCTTGGAAGGCGAAGGTGGTGACAGGGGCAATAGTCTGGGTGGTGATGCGACTGGGCTACCCAAAATCCATGGCATGCCATCTTCATCATTCTACAACACAAGTAGCGGCTCACATGATTCCTTCTCAGCATCTCCAAAACCTTCACGGTCCAGGAAGTCATCATCCCACTCCGGGGAGCTTCAGTCTCCATTTCATCCCAATGCAGATGCCAATGGCAACGGGCGCGCCCAAACCTCGGTCCAATATCCAGCCATACACATATGAGCCGTCAGATTCACTCATCCCTTTTTGTCCTACAAATTTCTAACTGGCGAACTTATGTTTCCATCTTGTCTTGTCTCAAACAATTAGCATCATATTCTTTTACTTTACCTATTTTGTTTTAATTTATGGCACACATGAGGCCGCATTTTCTCAAGCTGAATCAATCGGGCATACAAACAAGGAAACATAAGGCATCTTGATTAGCGTACCATTACCAAAATCTGAATAGGCAAAACAGGCTCTTTCATTTTCTGGATTAATCTGAACCATCAAACAGCTACTCTCATATGCATATAATATAAGAAAATCATTAGACTCATGCAAGAGAGTTTAGATCTCTATTCTCCATTAGCGTATTCATAATCCAGACTAATCTCTGGAACATTTTGATCTATACACTACTATGAGTGTGTCTATATAATTTGTCAAAGCACAGATGTCGAATGTTAACATAAATTCACTATTCCATTATTGGTTGGCGATCATGGTTGAGTTATCACCGGCGAAACAGACCATGTCTGTCATTGAAGGCATGACGATCGCATCATTCATTTCTCCTCCAGTTTGCTACAAAAGGGAAAATTTTACAATTACCAAATTGTGATAAAAGTTAGAGAATCATAAACCTTTACATATATGATTATAGACAAATAAAAGGTGTACCTGTAATGCTGCTTGCCTAGATGGATCCTGAGTTCCTAAGACCTGATTCGGTGGACATTTCCCAAGAATAACCTGCAAAAAACGATCTTCATGAATACTGAAGAATTTTGTGAGAAAAACAGGTAAGGAACTTAGCTGATGTAAATTTAAGATTATAATTTATCATGAAGTTGCGCCAGAAAGAAAACACCCTCACAACAAACTCGTAACTAAAGCTTCCACAGAGTATCAGGTACATTAATCTCTTCAAAAACTGGCGTGTACCTAACAGTGCTAGGAAGCTAGAAAGTTGACCGACTTGGCGTAATGATGAACAAATCAATATAATCATAAGTTGATGATCGTGCATAGGTTTATTTGTCAGCGAAACGACATTGCTTACCTAGCCACTTCATTTATTCCATTGAGACTAACATGACAACTCATTCATTATACTTGATTTTCGTTACACATATTTCTATTGGACCAGAACAGTTGTAATATGCACAAGAATTAAAACTATAATCACCTTCCTTCTACGAACATTTCCAATTTTATATTACTTGAAGAAGAAACATTTAAGGTAACTATGTGAAAGACAATATCAACTAAAAGTTCATCCGATACCACTATCCAACATATGAGGATGAGGAACTTCTGAGGGCTTGAGAGACTTAAATGTTCACTTTAAAAAACAAATAAAAACAGAATGTGTCCACCAAGCATTACAATTCAAATTTCCAGGTATATCTAGAAAACATGAGTAGGTGACAGTAGATATTGTCATGCTACATACCTTGTTAGCCCACTTAAGCCCACACGCATTACAGAGAGTCCTTGGTCCTTCTGGTCCACGTCGCATCATGGGGGTCTTCTTTGAACTAGTTCCACAATTCCGACACCTGCCACAGAAAATATAACAGATCCAGAAGAACGGTTACCAAATGACTAGTTAATTAACTAAGGGAACTCAACCTATTCTTGTTATTTAAATTCAGAAGTCATAAGTCAAAACAAGACAAATGAAAAGGGACAAGTAGATTGCATTTAGACAAATTGATTGATACTTACGACGTTTCCTGTTCTTCCTTCGCAGCACCGGAAGAAGCATTACCATCCGATGAACCTGAGCCATTATCCTCTGAACTAGCCTTGGATGACACGAACTGACCCTTTCTGCGCTTCATTCTGTTACAACAAAGAGAAAAAGCATAAAATCAAAGAGTAGCCACACTTCCGATTAGATAAACATCCTCGGAAAACATGAATCAATCAAATAACGACATAAGTAACCCAAAAGAGTTAACACCTTCAATCCCTAGTAAAAAACTTTAAGTGTAAACGCTATAACTAAAAGAGAAAAACGACTCAAGTTCGTTATTATAGACTAAACTAAGTGGCAGGTACTTCGTTACCTATGAGCCACTTCCTTCCGCACCGAGTAACGGATCTTCTTGTCAAAACACCTATCTTTCTTCTTCTCCCTGAATCGACTTAAAGCAGCAGCCCTCTGTGGCTGAATAGTCCTTCCGTAAACATCTCCCACACTCTACCACATAAAGAAAACATAAACTGCATGCTTCAAGCTATCTTACGCTATTCACCATCAACAAACATAATATAAGTGAACTTCTTACCCTATGAACTTGAGGAATCGCCCCCATGTTACCACCACCGCCACCACCGGGGACTTCATATCCTCCCAACAGTAACAATACTGACTGAACCTGCGACAACATCATGAACAATCTCTCAATTTCTACCACAAACCAAATTCATCAGCACAGTGATAATCAACATAAAATACTTACATAACTCGAACAGTGAACTTAAAGTGACATGAATAGTGAGTGAATACACGCAAATCAATTCATCAGAAAATATAACACAAATTCATCCATAAAAAAACAACCTTGTCAGTAGAAACATCATCAAACACATAAACCTCTCCATGGAATGACAAAGTGAGCTGATTGGGATTACTCCCATTCGGAAATTCAACACCAGTATGGGGAGTATAAATCGAATGAGTAGGAACAGCCTCAATTGGACCAGTCAAACTCAAAACCCCATCTCTCACTACATCATCCTCAATCTGGTTCTGATGGTCGAACTGACCCACTCCAGAATCCTGAAACTGCTCTCCTCCGTCAACCATCGTATCATTTTCGACATTCTCCATCTGGCTACGCATATTCATCGCTTCGTTCGAGTACATGGACGACATCTGATGGTGTGATTCCGGCATTCTATGGCTGCACACCAATCCCCAAATCCCCACTACACAAACAAACCCTAGAAACCAGAAATTCGAAAATGCAACGATAAAATCCCCAATTTAATAAACAACCTAATCCTTCAAATCAAATCTCCTCAGTCACCCATTACTCCTACCCTAGTCACGCTCGCGACTTGAACTAGAAGAAAAAAAGATGGCAAAGAGGGGATTGTCGAAAAGGGAAACAAATCAAGATCGAAGCTTTTCTCGGCTCTGAAAGCGATTTGAGGCGAGGATTATTTTCTGAGCCCTAGAAATTCAGCAAATCCGAAAATGGATTTTTGAGCGGAAAATAAACAAGGCTGCTGCGGAGCAAAAGTACGATGTCGATCAGACCGCTCCTTATAATTGTGGACCGAAAGTTGAAGTAAATAACGAAAATGCCACTGTCGAGAAATTGCAAAAATTATCGCCGTTGCCGGGGATCGAACCCGGGTCACCCGCGTGACAGGCGGGAATACTTACCACTATACTACAACGACTTAGATGTTCGTTTTGGTTAATGTTTGATAAACTAGTGTGTGTATAGAACATACGGGGTCGGAGTATGAATATGTAATTTGCAATTAAGTCCAATTAAGATCTGCGGCCTTTTCGTGATCTTGTCTTGGTGTTGAAAAGGGAAGTGCAGCGATTGGATATAGGAAGATATTGTATTGGTGTGAAGATGATGAATGTGGAGGAAGAGGTGGAGAGGCTCAAGGAAGAGATCAAGAGACTTGGGACTGTCCAGGGTGATGGTTCTTATAAGGTATTATGAATTCACTGGATCGATCTATTTGTGCAGTTGACAATGTGATCTGGGGGTTTTTGGATGATGGGTGTAATAGGGTTTTTAATTTAGGGAGGGATGTGTGGATCTGTGTCTGGAGTTTTGATTTGGGTCATGGAAATTCATCAGTTTTTTGGATTCAAGCTGAAATCTTTCTTGCTTGATTCATCAATTGTGATCAGTGATATGTGCTGCTTTGCATTTTGGCATGTTGATTTGTACTTTGTAGCTGTTGGTTGAATAAAAAGCTGATATCTTTCTTGCTTCTGTGGATCGGTATGCTTTGTTTGAATACTCACTCAGCTGCTATTTTCTGATCAAAATTCTTGGAAAGCTCTAACCTTATTTGTATTGCTCCGGAAATGTAACGGTTGGATGTATGCAGTTTTAAATTTTAAGTTACCATTTCACCTTAATGTGGCTTGAAGTCCTTGTCTTTAGTATATTTCTTAGGATCGGTAGAACTTGTAAGGTGTAGAGATTGAGCTCTTTTGGCGACATTGCATCATCGATCCTATCTCCCACATCTCAGCTAGAGTTTATGTGCTTGGCTCAATTTTATGGCTTCAAATTGAGAAGAATCTTATTTCTGGTTGTGAAGGTTACCTTTGGCGTGCTGTTCAACGATGACAGATGCGCAAACATATTTGAAGCATTAGTGGGGACACTGAGAGCTGCCAAGAGGCGTAAGATTCTCACATATGATGGTGAGCTACTATTACAGGGAGTGCATGATAATGTGGAAATCATCCTCAAACCTTCACCTCCTGCTGCTGCAGCAACTTAAGCCGTTGCTGTGAGGAGAGGAAACAAGGCCTTTAATATCTTCCTTCTGTTTGTTGTACCCGAGAGTCTATATCCTTTCACTGAACCTACTTGTATCATCATTTTATTTCAAGTGCTGAAATGCAGACATTTTTTTCAGTAATGTTTCTTCTGCTTCAAACCACTCTTATAGTGTTCAAATTCGGCTTTTTAATTTATTATTTTAGCTTTTGAGCTCTACTTATTTAAAAAAATATCGGCTTGAACTTCATGATTGATTTTATTTGAATTGAGTATCAATAATCAATTAGTTTTCAAACAAGTTCGAATAAGGATTAAACAAGTTAAAATTGACTTATTTAAGTTTATAACTAGTTTATGAAATTGTAATCAAATGACTCACTTGTAACCTGAAAACATCAGTCAGTTTTCTATTGCAGGTTGCAATTCTTATGCCTGCGGCTGCAGAAGACAACAGAAGACAAGTCAATAAGGGCAAGCAAGTCCCTCAAATTAGTGTTTATATTAAAAGCCTGAAGATGAAGGTTGGTATGATGTTTAAAGCAATTTTGTCTTTGTCTTCTTTTTCATAGAATTCTCTTTTGACTTTTTACACACCTCTTGAGAATACTTATGTGACCTCTCACCCTTCTGATCTGAAGATAACTGAATTTTAGTCTTGAGTAAAGATGGTGTCTCCAAAAGTTGAGCTTTTGAAAAATGAGATTCCACTGGAGCTTGAATCTGTTGTCTTAAGTGCAGACACTGGCATCACTGGTCTAGTTCTCGTAGACATCATCAACGGTTTCTGCACAGTTGGAGCTGGAAACCTGGTAACTAGTAATTTCTCAACTCTGATAGTTGATTAACTTTGAAACTTATCTGCTAGCTTTGAAAAAACTTTTCAGGCACCAAGAGAGCCAAATCAACAGATTTCAGTCATGGTGGAGGAGTCAGCCAAGCTTGCTAGAATTTTCTGCGATGAGAAATGGCCAATCATGGCCTTCATCGACACGCATAGTCCTGGCAAGCTTGAACACCCTTATCCATCTCACTGTCTGGAAGGTTCAGATGAATCTAACTTGGTTCCAGGTAGAGTTAGATGAATCTCGATCAGTTTTTTTTTTATATTACTGTCAGGTGCATTTTAGTATTGTCACTCGTAGTATTTAGTTGCGCTGTACCAGATCTTTTTTCATTTTAGTATGCTGATACTGAAAAAGGGTGGCTGAATTTTTGCAGCTCTGCAGTGGCTAGAGCAAGAAGCTAATGTGACAATTAGGCGCAAAGACTGTTATGACGCATTCATAGGGTCCATGGAAAAAGATGGATCAAATTTATTCGTCGACTGGATCAAGACCAATCAGATCAAGAAGCTGGTGGTGGTGGGAGTATGCACGGATATCTGTGTGCTGGACTTTGTTTGCTCGACAATATCTGCTAAGAATCATGGACTTTTGGAGCCGTTGGAGGAGGTGGTGGTGTACTCCAAAGCCTGCGCGACATTTGATTTCCCGGTTCAGATTGCTAGAGAGACGAAGCATGCCTTAGCTCACCCACAGGAGCTGATGCATCATGTGGGGCTGTACATGGCCAAAGCTAGAGGCGCAACCATAGCTGGAACAGTCTCATTTGGCGCACCTGAAAAAGCCATGAATGCTTAATGAGAGAGACCTTTGTGCAGGCAGTTCAGAAATGTTGCCTGGGGTGTGAATTTTATGAAGCAATCCCATCCTACTTTCTAATGATGACAATATTGGTATTGTATTGTAGTATGTATGAAGTATTTCTGTTGAACTGGACAGTGAAGGTCTTTTTCATTTGATGAGACTTCTTGAATAACTTTATGAGCAATTGTCCTGTTTTGGACAATTTCTTGCAAACTTTTTTTTTTATTTTCATTTTTCAAGATCTTGATGTTGGTGTGCGACTCTATTTTTTAATATTTATAGTACCATTTTATTATATGTCAATGTCGATGACATTATTATGATAAGAAATGATGTTACAGAGATCAATGAATTTTTTTTTTGATACATGAGTTAGTATTGTTAGGCATTAGTTGTTAGAATTAAAGGTTAGAGGTTAGGGTGAGGATTGAACCCGGGCATCATCTGACGCTGAGTGAGTATGCTCCACTAAGTCATATCTCATCCTCAAGATTAATGAATATTTGGGTGTAGTTTTTAAGATTTAACGAAGAAAACGTTGTAAAGCAACATAACCTTATACTAAATCGACTAGTCAGTGTAATCTAGCTATGGGTGGTGATCACCCTTATTTATTTTTTTTTGATAGAGCTTACACGCCATACAGACTACAGAAGAGAACTGCTCGCCAAGCGAGAAGGCACAACACAAGCTGGCCAGCAAACAAAGCCGACACTAAACATCAGATAAAACGCTCACATGCCCAACAGTCCTTTCAGATGACGCTGACGACACTTGAACCCTAAACTAAAACCTAAAAAATAAACAACTATACAAAACGACAAAACAAGCTCCAAAAAGAGCCGATTGAGCCGCACAACCGCCGACTTGCCAAAACGTCCACTAGGCGCCACCCCATCAGCTCGTCAAAAACCCATCACCACCCTTCAACCCTTGTTTTTGAAGTGCTTCGTCACTTACATTTGATACATATTTATACTTAGGCAAGAATAAATGGTTACAACTTCATATTCTATACTATTCTTGGTAAATATATTCTCTTCCCCTTTTATATACACTTCTACATAACTTCTTTAGAAAGTTTTTTTTATCGTTAATTGTGCTTCTTCTTCTTGTTAGGTCGGGGCGTCTTCTCTTTAGAGTCGTTTTTAGATTAACTTCATTTATACTAGCCATTAAAATTTGGGCTAAAAATCCTAATGTAAGAATCTCAATAAAAAGGCACAATGTGATTTGTTTCATTTTAGGTGAAGTCATGTGTCACTTCTAAATTTCTTAAACCATCATTTGGAGATAAATTTATTGCATATGAGGATTTTTTTTTCTCTCGTATAATTTGTTTACTTTGTTTCTTCAAAAATCTTTAAATATTTTGATTTATACCATGAGAGTTAAAATCAGGTACAATGTCGATTTTTTTTGTACAAACGACAAAGTTCGTCAAAATCGACCTATAGTTCATCGCCGAAAAATGAAAAAGACGACATAGTTCGTCAATTTTTCATATAATTCGTCACCGAGAAAATGTACATAACTCAGGATTTAATTTCATCCATCCAAATCACAATATCAAATACTATGATTTATTTGTATTTTTTACCAAAAAATTAAATTTTTATCTGATCTTTTTCATATACCATGAATTTGAGAAAATATATGACTACTTATCTTAATTTATATTTCCACGATTGCATCAAATGTACAATTCACTCTGAAATCTCACTTAATTACTTGTTACTCATAGTAGGAGGTTGCTGCATTAAATATTTGTGTAATAGAGATATTATATACTTTTTTTATTAAAGAGATTTTGTTTTATGCTTCACTTGTAGATGTAATAAATAAAATAAGGGTCCCTATTTATTTATAAAAATTATTAACTTCCTCAAAAGTTGACAGGTGACATATTTTTAAAATTTTCGTAATCCATCACGAAGGGGCAAAATAGTATTTTGATATTTTCTTTATTAATTATTTTCTGATTCGCTTTATTAATTAATTTTAATTTAATTAATTAAAAGCATAAAGTTTAGAGTTATATGATAATGTCCAGAGTTATTTGACAGGGTTATTTTTTTCATACGTTTATACCCTCGTATATATTATGTATTTTTAAATAAGTCCGTTTTAAAAAAAATTTATTTATAAAAAGTGTCCGAAATTATGATTGATCGGAAGTGAAACCGCGTATCCAATTCTTAGATAATTTATAATTTTTATACTTAAATATAATTTTTATTTGATCCGAAATTTCTATAAACTCTTTTTCATCCATTGGGTTTGTTTGGTATCCAAATTTGAAATTAATTTTTGGTCATGTATTGTTTATTTAATTACAGTTACGTCCTCAAAGTTTGAAATATCACATTTAGGCATTACCAATATCAATCAACTCTCACAAGTTGTCGGTTAATATTCAGTTGAAGATTACTGTCGGGATCTCGCTTTCTTTATTTATAACACAAGAAAGAAGAAGAGAACCCCCCAACAACACTCGGTTTCTCCGCCTCCGCTTTTATGGGAGACAAGAACAAGGGCTGGCGTGGCATCCTCAGCCAGAAGCCACCCCATCTTCTCACTCTCCTGTCCCTTTGTCATCATAAAGTTTCAATCTTTTTCTCTTTCAGTTTTCCCGCAACGAGAATCCTGATCCTCACCTTCTCCCCGGATCTAATTTTCCAATGGCTGCTGCTCCTCCTGCTGCTGCTGTTGTTGTTGTTCCATTTTCATCTCTCTCATCACTCTCATCCTCTTCCTTGGATCTCAAAAGAACTGCTTCTGCAAACTCAATTGTGAGTTGTTGATCCATCTGGACGTTTCAGATTTGTTTTTAAAGTTTCAATATTTGTGATTCATTTGAATTGTGTTGGTTTGTTCAGATTTTGGGTTCTGGGTTGAAGATTGGTGAGGCTCGGCAGGCCAGGTTGGGATCATTGGTCTTCAGCAAGTATGCAACTTGTTCACACTTCTGTACATTTCAATGTTCAAAGTTTTAACTTTTTGAGTTTTCTTGGACATTTTTGTGATGGTTTGGTTTATGCTTGTCTGTAGATATGATTGCTTCTGATTGTAAAGACTCACCCATGTTCTTGATCGATAGATACTGGACTCTAATCATGCTTGTTGTAACACAATCGGCAATCCGTAATCTTTTTGAATGAATATTGTCTTTATGCTTTTGGCACAATACTTGCCAGTTTATGTCTAGCAAGTTGTGATTAGTATATGTGGTTTTACTTTTATCTCTTTGCTTTGCGTGGTAATTTGGCAGGATTGCAGCACTGAATTTCCGGTCATGAAGATCTATTTCTCTTCTCCCCTTGTTCATAGTTCTAACTTCTAACTAAACATGCTGTGTTCTTGAATCCTTTGTTCCATTTTAATGCTTTTTGTATCAAATTTTTTTCACTTTATGTATGAAAAGGCTTAGCTAGTTAGCTTAAAGAAGTCAACAGAATCATGCCTCATATTTCCAATATCTATTATAGAAAATCGTATTTATAAGACAAAGTCACTATTTGTAAGTTAACAGGGTACAATGCTTGATGCAGAATCTCGGGTTGATTTGCAAGATAAGATTGCGTGTACTAAGCTTAACTTACTGCACTTAGTTTGTTGCTGAAGGATCTTTTGTTCATGTTTCCACACTTTTGAATTCAGTACTCTACGGAGGAATCGGTATCCTTCTGTCAAGGCCACATATGGGCCTCCAGGAGTAACCCAAGAAGTAGAGAAAATGGAGACTGCAGGGCAGAACGAAAATGTTTTCAATGCAATGAAACAGCGATTTCTACAATTCAAAGCGGAAAAGTATCTGTAAGTTTTGTGTTTCTCATCAAGGCTGCATCAATAGAATGGACATTATGGTCAATGATCTGACAGTATTTTATTATTACGCAGAGGTCAGCCTGAGACGTATGAAAATTTAGCCAAAGCTCAAGCACCGAAGGTAGCTGGCTTCAAAAATTTTGATTCATTGCTCAAAGACTTTTTCAAAATTTTCTTTACTAATAGTCAACGGGTGGTATCAGTTTTTGGTCATTGCTTGTGCGGACTCCAGAGTTTGCCCTTCAAACATCCTGGGATTTCAACCTGGAGATGCGTTCATTGTTAGAAATGTGGCGAATCTCGTACCACCAGTCGAGGTAACATACATGGCCCATACTATGTTTTTTATATGAAATTTGAACAATGAGTTTGGGCGCGTGAGCATTGGAACTTCAGACTGATTATCAACTTCAACTTCGTTGCAGAATGGTCCCTCTGAAACAAAAGCTGCGCTTGAATTCTCAGTAAATACTCTTAAGGTGAGAATATAGAACGATCTACATCTACATAGGCGCGAGAGAAGTGCTATTTCATTTATGAAGATATAAATAAGGGAAGACACTCCATTCCTCGAATCCAAACAAGACTGAATTTTCATGATCGATCCCTTTTTCCAATTCAGTGCAATTTCAGCTGCTTTTCCAGAACAAAAAAAATCGCGATAGAGTAGAATCATTGCATATGTGTGATAATTTCTTATGCAGGTTCAAAACATACTAGTTGTCGGCCACAGCTGCTGTGGTGGAATCCGTGCTCTAATGGGCATGGAAGACAATAAGGTGGATTCAAGGTGAAACCAAGTGACAATTTCTCTGTTTTTTCCCGCACCCGCACTGCTTTTTTTATTATTTATTGAAAACCAGTCAATTTATCTTGTGCAGTAGCTTCATACATAGTTGGGTTGTTACTGGCAAAAATGCCAAGATAAGCACGAAGGCCGTCGCTTCCAACCTCAGCTTTGACCAGCAGTGCAGACATTGCGAGAAGGTACTTACTTCAGCACACTAACTATGCCAAGTATTTTATAGAGAAAAAGAGTCTTTTTACATAACATCTCTTCTTACTCTTATGTCAGGAATCTGTTAACCGCTCGTTGGTGAACCTTCTCGGCTATCCGTGGATAAAAGAGAAGGTCAAGGAAGGCTCTTTATGTCTCCATGGCGGGTATTACAACTTCGTCGACTGCACATTTGAGAAATGGACTCTAGACTGCAATGAAGACCAGTCAGGTAACACAAGCGAAGGATACTCCATCAAGGACCGTGAATTCTGGAGCTAGAGAAGTACGCTCAGTGTATGTTGTATGACATTTTGTGTTTAAAAAAAAAATACACATATTGTGTGTGCTTTAGTGATTTGTTGAAGTAAATGTTTTCTGTTGAATACAAAGTTCTCTTTGCAGGCTAATATTTCATACACTGTTGAGTATTGTCAAACATGAAACGGCCGTTCCATGATTGAAGATTTTCTGTGGTAGTTTTGCAGCAGCTGACTAAAGCAATTAAAATGGAGTCTTTACAACCTCATTTTTAGTCAAAACTCAAAATGCTTGATGGCAAAGGGTCAAGATCAGGTACAAAGTCAAATTTTGATACAAAATATAAAATTCATCAAAATTATTTTATAATTCATCAGTTTATTTTATAGTTCGTCAAAATTATTTTATAGTTCGTCACTTTTCGAGCCGAAAAATAAAAAAGACGAGCCGAAAAATGAAAAGACTACATAGTTCGTCAGTTTCATTTTATAATTCGTTACTAAGAAAAATACAAAAAAATCAAGATTTAATCTCATCCATTCAAATCACAAGAGTCAAGGACTATGATTAATT
Source organism: Rhodiola kirilowii (assembly GCA_033675215.1). Lineage (NCBI taxonomy): Eukaryota > Viridiplantae > Streptophyta > Magnoliopsida > Saxifragales > Crassulaceae > Rhodiola > Rhodiola kirilowii. The sequence continues at coordinate 2,629,533 of CM066193.1, read as the reverse complement.
TGTATTTTGTACCAAAAAATTAATTTTGCACCGGATTCTTTTCCTGATGCCAAATTTATAAAGGTCGTTTCGTTTGTTTCTATTTCTGGCAAGGGCTCATTGGGGCCTACATAAAGTTGGGCTTCTGGCCCAAAGATTTCGGATCTGTTTTTGACCCGTTGAATTTAATTGGGTCCAGTGGTGGGGATCAGGATGATTTTGTTGACTGGCTTTACTGCATTGCGCAAGTTTGATCAAAGAAAAAGGGCGATTCATTCATTTGCAATTGTTTTGTTGCTTGAAGTTCGGTGTGCTTTGTAATTAATTATGATTACATTAATAATTGTTGAGATGTTAAAATGGTGGAATTCATTGTGCTTTGATTTTCTGCAGGCAAAGAAAAGACAGGCCGTTTTTTTTATGGGAGTTAGTGGGTTAGAGTTATTATTTGCTCATTTTTTTTGGCAGGGTGAGGGCTTGAACTTGTGCCACTTGGGATGCAGGTGTATTGCCCACCACTGGGCTAATCACTTTGCCACAGAAAAGACGGCTGTTTTGGAGGTAAGAAAAATCACCTTTGTATAATTGTCTGTCTTTATGTCTCATTTCGTGCTGAGAACACATTGTTCTTATTTTTTGTTATTTCATTTGGCATTAGGGATCCTGAACATAAGCATTTTTCATTTGTTATTGGAAAAAAGGAAATGTTATTAAAAGGTGATGATCTAAAGCTTGTATTTTTGGGGATAATAATCAGTTGAGATGAAGGAGTATTAGTAATGAAAGTAGGACAAGTTGCTCGAATCAATGTAGAGAAGAGTAATTGACCAAATGTTGTTTGAATTTCCATTTTGAAGTTTGAGAACTAGCTCTATTTGATTAGCTAGGCTTGCACAAGTTTGCTTATTTTGTTTTGAACTTTAATTTGCTGTGTTCACCAGACTACACATATGGTGCGCGCCGGTGGATTCCCTGCTTGGGCGATACAATCCAACTCTGAACTAGTCTTTGAGATCGAGGTTCTCAAAGCTCAATAGAAAGAGCGTAGTTGGTACTTCCCTCAAATGTATGAAACTTAAGTACTTATTTGACTTGAGGGTATAGAAAATTTTCTTTATGAATCTTAAATGGTGCTGAGCCAGTTATGAATTATTAACTCTGATCTTACCTCAAAGCTTCCATAATACATTAATACTGATCGGTCGATCAAGTATAGATGATATGATACAGCTGGCAGATACTCTCTAGTCAGACTCACCACCAACCTAAAATCATAATATGGTTGCCAGTCCTCCTGGTGGCATGTACCGATCAGATTGTTTCCATAATATGAACTGTTTACAGTGCAGGTGATTGTATTCCTTACTCACCTTTTCATATGTAGTAGATAAATTTTATCATAATATGGGTGTGCAGTTAAGGACAATGCTGCAAATACGTGATTTACTGAATACATGCTTTAATAAGTCTAATAACGGGAAATTTTCAGCTCACAAAGTAGAGAAACAATCAAGTTGGAAGGTATATTTTTGTTTCAGGAAATGGAGTTCCTCCATCTTCTAGGTGCCTTCTTCACTTGATCTGCTGCAACAGAGATTTGAGGTCCGCCGTCATTTGGTTCAGTGTTATTAGTCTTGGTTAGTTTGCTCAGTTTCTTCCACCCGCTGCTCCAGGATGAGGTAGGCTTTGGCTTAGCCATCTTATCAAATTGTCTCTGTAGCGTATCCATCTCACTTTGCAGTTCATTGTACTTCGCTTTCATGCTTTGAAGCTCAAATTTCAGTGTATTTATGTCCTTTTTAGCCGTTGACCATCCTTCTTGGAATGACTGCGGTGTACCTTCAAGTAGAGTCTTTCTATTTGCTACCATGGGCTGGTAGTCTGCAGCTTCCTTCAGTGAGTTATTAGCTATAGCATTACTGATCTTTATTTGTTCAGAGAAAAGGACTTGCACTACAACTCGCAGCGGGAGTCTTTCATTCTGTGCAGCGTGCATGCAGGCATCTAGTGAGAGTTTTTGGCAGTCCATCACTCGACAAAGGCGTTTTCTCTCGTGCTCCGTAAGTGTTGGGTGAGCCTGTTTTTATTTCCCCAAAAAACATGACAAGCATTACAAGTGACGTTACATTTTAATAACAGAACATGCTTTGCAATTTATTTTACTTCACTGCTGTTGTGCTATTCTATGAAGCTTATCCTAGTTTTTTTCTTACTTATATGCCTTGGGTTATTTTCACCTATGAATTATGAAATAGATCAGACTGAAGTTCATTTTGTCTTCATATATTAGAACCATTTGAGACTAGAAAATTTGGATCTTACCTTCAAGTATGAATCGATAGCCCGATAGAGTCCATCGTCGCAACTTCTTGCAGTGTCTGGCAAGGCCTCTGCAAGCACCTGAAATGTTGTCAAAGATAGATTTCGATCTCTAGATACCTCTGTCAGGTAGCTGTCAACTAGCCTCGCCACTCTTGTTTTGGCATTAGGGGCATTGTTTCGTTGATTAGTTTCATACATGTCTTTGTCTGGATAACACTGTCTGCTTGGACTGGAACTTTCCATCTGTTCTTGAACCAGAAAATGTTCCAAAAGCCTCTGAACTAGATCCACATCATAGGAAGTCTCACTCTTGTTGTAAGTCGGTATCAAAAGATCTTGCAGTGTAGCTTGCTCAAGTTGCATCCCCACCCTTTTCTCCAACTCGGTAACTAATGCAGGAGCTACTTTTGACATGCTTGCCATTCTTAGAAGTCGTAGAAGGAAGCTACATGACACACTGTCTTTTTGTGGTGGGATTATGCTGATGAGGCTTTCAATGATCATGCGCTGATCCTTGATTTGTGCAGCTGTAGGTTCCTCTTTAGTCGCTGAGAGAACCATATGCAGACCGCCTTTCCAGCTACTCGCACCTCCATGGCTAATGCTGCAGTTGCTTCCCTCCTCGCCTGTTGGAGTCCCTTCTTTCATCAACCCAGGTAGCCATTTTGCCGCATAGAACACTATTGCTGCTCCTACCAAATCAAACCTCATACCCTTTACTTTGGTTGCAGTTATAACTCTCACAAAGTGATCAATTCTTAATATTGAAACATCTTCGAACCACCAGTCAGGAGGGACTGGCTGGTTTCTACTAGGACTGGATTCTTGCATTTCATTCCAGCTTGGACTTGAAGCTCTCGGTTGTTGTCTCCCAGCATATGCCCATCTGATCCCCTTTGGATTGGCACACGCCTTCCAAGCTATGGACTCGCTGCATCTTCTCACAATCTGTAAATTCTCCGCCCATGGCGAGAGTTTCTCACAACTTTTCAACACAATTATGGAGTCTCTCCATGAGGACAAAACCACATAGCTTAAGAATGCTTCTGTTTTGAATATAAGATTCCCTTCTTCCAAGTCTTCAGTCATCTCTAAGTACTCTGCTGCACATCTCAGACCTGATATGTTTGCTGCTGTTAGATCAACAGGAACCCCATAGCAGAACTTAGCTGCTAGCTCAAACGCCTCAGGACCTCCAGGAAGATCATCCAGAACTATCTTGCTCAGGTCTGGATTCCGTGATTCGTATATAATTCTGTTGATTTTTCCACTTCTAGATATCAGTGGATACTGTTAGCGCATAAAAACACCAAAAAGTTAGTAGATCTGGTGAATAAGTTCTCTACTTAAGAACTTATTTTTGTTTTAAAGGAATGCCTAATAAGTACCTTATGCAGGTAGAAGCTGATATCCTCAACTTGGATAAAAAGGTCACTAGGAATGTCAGATGAAACATGCCTGGTAATTTCAACAGGAGAACATATGAGTGACTTCCAACCGTTTATAAGCTATGTTATAAATTAACTACTTGGTTCATCATTGAAGCATATACCATGATTGTCCTTTCAGCTCAAACCCATCAGTCTCCACTCCATTTCTGTTTGAGTTGAGTGCTCCATCCTCAAACTCCCTGCCAGCAACTGACTCGCTCTCAGACTCCCACATGTCGAAACTCGCTCCTCTGGAAGCTATAGCAGAAAGATCAATGCAGCAAGCTCAGGCAAGAATTTCCATTTGAAAGCTTTACAGGAAAAAATAGCTACAAGAGTAATGATTTAGGAACACGCATAGATGGTGGTTAAATTGGATGAAGTACTCCACATGGGCGTGTTGGAAGTATACGGTGAGCTTGTCTGGTTCTGAATAAATTTGATTTTGAGGTCTCATCACAGGCTGTTAAATGATGGTCACATTGATTAACTGTTGTCTTGTGACTTCAACATGCAGTAGTCAGTCTTCTTCTCGCAAAACTTTCTGGCTCTTCCCTTATGGAATCTTCTGACAGATCCTAGTTGTTTTCTTTTCTCTTCTCTTTTTACTATGTTATCTATGAATTTCTGTGGTGAAATTTGGATGTACTAATCTGAATTGTTTTTTTTTTTTTATATTCCTCAGCTTGATGACGCTGATGAATCCAGACCACACATACATAGCCAGTTCGGTATGACTTGGGTTCTGATTAATGTTCCAGCAAACATGTGAATTCAATTTGCATTATGAACTCTTGTGGGTCTGGTGAGGATTGGTCCCACAGCCATGCATGAGTTGTCAAGGTTTTGAACCATATTTGGATCCCAATCAGGTAGTCCTCGGAACCAAAGTCATTAACAGCAAAAACACCCTCGCACAATGAACATTAACTTGAAGACTCAGTTCACACTCCATGGGGCTTACAGTTACAGGTACTGGTTTTCTGAATTTTACAGTCAATTTAAGTGGACTAGTGCAGTGGTTTGAAGCTTTATTTGATTGAGTGTTGGGACCCACCGATCACTTGGTGTCATTATCATGTAAATGTATTAATGGCATACTCAATAATTCAGATCGTGATTGTATTTCCGTGCAGCGTATCTTGTCACCAGCTCGATGAAAATTGGAAATAATGGAGACAAAGATCTTGGACCCATGGAAAGCTACACTGGCAACCATGTAAAATACAGCAAATGTCAAAGTGCAATAAATCCTTGATTACTAAGTAGTTCCAAATCATAACCTTACTCCTATCCTCTTACAATTCATTTTGGAGCATTTACATTTTACAAAGCATGTGCTGATTTGGGCTTTCTCTTTCTTTTGATGGATATGGTTTCAGGTCTCTGCTGTCAAAACCTATTTAGGTGCAATGCTTTAATTTGCTGCAATAAAGAAATGTCTGTGGGATCAAGGCCATTTAAGGATATATGCTTCAAGTCTATTAGGACTGTCTTTCAGTTCCTTGCTTGCAACTTTGGAACAAAATAATGAAGATAAGTGTACATGTAGATGCAACTTTGCCTGATTCTCTAGTGTCCTTGCTCTCAAGATCAAATCGGATCAGCATGGACATCCATCTTGAAAACTCTCACCTCCGCCATTGAGAGCCTGCTCGCTCTTTCGTGCTCTAACTTCATTCAGAACTGCCCTTCCCCATTCGGAGAAATATGTCCTATTGTACCCAATCCTCCCATCTTTGTAAAATGACATGCACCTGCTTTTATCACTCTCTGAGTAAGGACATTCCTCCCCATCCGGGTCTCGCCATGCTCCCTTGTGCCGCATATCTGACCAGCTTGCCATCCAGTGGTACACAAACTGACCCACTCCAGCTAACTTCAGCCACCCCTTTGGGAAAAACTCCATCACACTGCTGTTCCGGTTCATCAAGAACATGTTCGTCAGCTGCGCTCCGTGGGGCGAGATCAGCACATCCGTCTCCCCCATCAACTTCACCTGCAACACAACCTCAAAATTGAGACATACAACCAGATGATGATCTGCAACAGATTTGACTTTTGAGGACTAAAATGTAAATTTTACCTGCTGGCAAAAGGTGAGGTTATTTGAATGAGCAGCTTGAAACCTACAGCCATCAACCTTCTCACACTCTCTCTGAAACACATCCATCACAGCACTATCATTCTTAAACGACCTAGCACCATTTCTCATGAACATTGTCATCCCAATCCTACCCTTCCCGCCATTTTCATCACCTTCTTCTTCTTCCTTAAATCCACTGATACTCAAATTACAGTAAACCCTAGCTTTACATCTCAACAGATCATAAACCTCCACCCTCCTCTCCCTTGACATCCCACCCTCATTATGCCTCATCACCACCGCCTCCTCAAAACACACAGCTTCATCTTCCTTGAACTCCTCGAAAGTCTCGATTTTTACATCACCCTCAAACGTAGCTTCCATTAACAGTCTCACCCAAGCTCCAATCTTTCCTCTGATTTCGCCCCAATGGAATAAAACCCATCTCGTTGGAGTCGATTGGCATTGGTTTCTTTTGTGCCACGCGACGAAAGGGACCAGAGCTGATAGCCCGTGCCAGATATTGTCATAGTTGTAATGGTTGTATGAGATAAAGGTGAGACCTTTGAGCAGAGTCGCATTCTCCGGCAAGGATTCCGGCCATGCGAGGGCGTAGTAGTTGTTAGCACCGTCGTGTGTGTCGTGTCCTTTTAGGCACAAGATTCTGTTCTGAGACTCATCTGATGGGAAGTGTTGGTGTTGTACTTCGCCTGGTTCTTGTTTGTCTGTTAGAGATGACATGAACCAAGTGTGGCCTTGTAATGGTGTGGATGAGAATCTGAGGTCTTTTAAAGGGAGGAATGTGACTGACTGACGGAGCTTGGTGGTTAAAGAAGTGATCTGTGTGGTTGAATTGTTGAGGTAGTTATTGAATTGGGACATGAGGTTCCATGAATGTGTTGGAATTTGATCAGTGGATGTTGGAGATGGGGAGGTGTCTAGGGTTTGGAGTGATTGGATTTGGAAGATGATGAAGAGGGAGACGCAGATGGATATGATGTATATTGAGAGCTTTGGTGAGAAGAATGAGCTTGCTTTTGTTGGTGTCGTTGGGCGGTTTTTCGAAGAATGGCTTCTTGTTATGGAGATGCTCATCAAAGAAGTGTCTTGTTTTGACGGTGATTGTGGTGGCTGAGGCAATGATTTGGTCATTGTACAGAGCTGATGATCGATACTGAAGTAAATGCCAGATTGGTTCTAAAGGTCGAAAATGAGAGAAGGGAATGGAGAAGATTGATAAGAATGTGATACTCTTTTATCTTTGTTTGAACTGAAGTGGAAATGCGGAAATGGGAGTGGGATGGATATAACTCCACTTAGCAATTTTAGGTTGCAAAGTTGGCGTGTTCAGGTCAGTTTTTTTTTTATAAAAAGAAAAGGCATACAAGATTCGGAGAAAAGAATAAAAGTAACAGCAAACCGAACGATCAATAAATACACGAACATAACATCTAAATATTAAACCACATTCCATGCAAAGTTAGGAGAGTCAGCCGCTGAATGTGATATGCAGTCCTTGAAAAACTCCAAAGTCGATCCATGCCAAATCGGCCAAACTGAAGAATCAATTTTAGGTTGTAAAGTTGGCGTGCTCAGGTCAGTTGGCTAATAAAGAAAACGTGACCTTTAGAGGAAGTATGTTAAACTTGTACGCAATTCCTAGTATAGAGCTTTACTTTTCTGATGATAGAAAATGCGGGATCAGACAAGATAGTTGAAATTCACATGATGCGTTGGCGTAGGATGGTTATGAAGTGTGATAGAAGGTTAAAGTCCATTGCTTTACTGCAGATTTCACTAATTTTTTTTATTTTTTGTTTTGGAAAAGATATTTTTATTTATCGAAAAGGAAAAAAACAACAAGAAACAAAATAAAGACAATAGATCAGTCCCAAGTGAAGTTGGTATCTTTCTGTTTTGGACAAGATCGAGCTGAGGAGCGAGACTTCTTATTTTTTCGGCGATGGTTTTTTTTCGACACTAGGGAAGAAACATCAACCTAAGCACATAATTCCTCATCACTATTACCTCTTTCAGTTTCCTCAATAGGAATATCAGAACCCTCCTGCTTGACCTTGCTAGTTTCGTTAATCATTTCGTGGTCGATCAAAACTTTGTCAGATTTGTCAAAACTTTCACTAATTGATTCAGGTAAAGAAAAGAATTGATAAAAGCACGTTGGTCAAATTTGGTATATTCGGGTATTGAAGCATTTAAAACAAGCACTAGTGGTTTAATAATGGATGGGATCCTGGGTTTGGACTTCGGAGGATTCCCACGTGGATTCTTGAAGTGATATATCCTTGTTTGACTTTTAAAAGTTTCTTTATCTGCAAGTTATCAGGTGGTGCTTTGCGTAGAATGTTGCGTATCACGGTATGGATTATGGTATGTTCTCTATTTGGTATGTATACATTCACATTTCATACATTTTTCACATCAATTATTGTGATACATTTCACAAAGAATGATTGATCGTGTGATCCAGACCTCATCTAAAGCCATGTGGGTTTTATTAAGTTTGGTGATAATGAATGCCATGCCTATTGCACAATTTTTTTTGTTGATAAGGCACTTTTTTTTTTATGAATACATTATTGCACATTTTAGATCGCAATCAAATTGAATCCAATGGCCACAAATTGAACAGTTCATCAAATCATATCAGATCCAATTATGATACCAACATGCTCAGCCTCAGCACATGTTTTTTCCCCTCTTCGGTTTATGTATGCATTATTAGGATTAGGATCAGGTGCAAAGTGATAATTGTTGTAAAAAATACAAAGTCATCTCAATCATTCATTTAAATATTTGGATGGCTCTGATTAATCAAAAATAAATATATTTAATTTCGTTTTTAATGCGTGGAGGGCAAATATGGCATATATTAATCATCACGTACCATTTTTATTTATCTCTCTTCCTCTCCATTAAAAAAAACTCTCTTCTCTCTCCTCTCTTCTCCCCAACTCGGAAACCAACCCAGATCTGAAACAATCCCAGATCAAAATCGGCTTTTAGAGAGTCTTCTCCATGAAACAATCCCAGATGCCGACGACACCGACGACGACAACACCATGGACGACGATGCCGATGTACCGACGACAAGTGCTTAACGAATTAAAAGTCATCTGAATCTAACCAGGATTGTCTGCTCGGAAACGAATTGCAGCCCAACCACCAGCAGGCACACCTATGGTGTTCCTTTCGACAGGATCGACGAGATTGAATCTCTTTGTGTCGTTGTTTGGGTCAAAGTTCCCAAACCCTTGTCCAACCACAAAAAAGTTGAAGCCGTGAAGGTGAAGAGGATGGCTTTCAGCGCCAAGAATGCTAGTGTCCTGCATTATTAGCTCAACAGTTGTGTTATATTTCAGGACAACTACTTTTGTCCCACTGCTTACCATTGTGTTATTTGGCGATGTGCCCGTGTAGTTGAACGGAGTTATAGGACTGTTTGGGAAATCAGTCGTGTAAACACCGTTCGATTGTTGAAGGAAGTGTGCTTGCAGCAATGCTGTTGTGGGCAAGACGAACGATACGTTGTTTACTGAAGCTGCAAATCTTGTTCCATTAGGTCCTTGGCATGTCTGGTTTTTCTGACAAGGATTTGTACCGAGACCAACTGTAAATAAGAATTGCTTATCTACTGTTTTTGGAACATTGGCAGGGAAGTCAGAGCTTCCTAAGCTCCTCATCTTGTTAGAGAAATTAGCGGCAAATGAAGTGTCGTTAAGAGCAGGCATATCTGGTTTGAAGATTGGGAGTGTCTTCAAACTACCAGAGGATGATGATTCATATTCTAATATTCCAGCCACTGATGAGTTATCAAAAGTGCCCAGGCCTGTTACATAAGGCCGAGCAATCATGTAAAAGTTGGCATTTGAAGGGAGGTCGGATCTGATTGTGGAAAAACATTGACAAGTGCTTAACGAATTATAGTCTAATTTTGACGAATTATGTCATAGTTCGTCAAAATTGGGCTATAATTCGTCATGAATTACGACATATTGTAGTATACTTCGATTAACAATGCTATAATTCGTCATATGTAATTAAAATTCTTCCAAATTTTGGCAGTATCATTGTATAATATGTCAAGAATTTTATAATTCGTCACGGCCAAATTATAGTTCGTTATGTCATAGTTCGTCCAAATTGGACTATATTCGTCAAGATTTTGACGAATTATAGTCTATTTTTGACGAATTATAACATAGTTCCTCAAAAGTACACTATAATTCGTCAAGAAACCTGACGAATTATAGTGTACTTTTGACGAACTATGTTATAATTCGTCAAAAATAGACTATAAAATTCGTCAAAATTGGAAACTCATTAAATTGATTTGGATTTTCGGTCAGACACAGTTACGGAGCAAGAAGAAGAAGGTATAGGAGAAGAGGAGGAAGATGATGATTTGAGAAAGCGCATGGGACTGGATGGAGCGCTATAGAAGTGGTCGACGGGATGAGCAGGAGCGGGAGTGCGGTTGGGGCTGGAGTGAGCGCTGTGGTCGTAGTAAGTGTTAGGTATGACTCCGTCCGGAGTGACATCGGCGGATCCGGCGGTGGAGCCGCCGTTGATGGAAGCGTGGAGAGGTTTGGAGTCCATTTTGTTGTTGGTTGCTAGAAAAAATGGTGGAGTGAAAATGTGAGAATGACGAAGAGAGAGATGATGAAGATGAAAGCCTGGTGATATCTTTGAATATAAAATATAATTTTAGCCAATTATGCCCTTTCAAAGATGATACACGTCCAAAATTTATTTATAAATTATTTTATTCTCATTTAATCTCCACCACATGATTATGCAAATGAAGGGTGTTGATGATTTTGTATTTTGTACCATTTATGGGCTTTGTACCGGATCTCAACCCTGCATTATTAATATATAATATTTTTAATATTACATCCGATTTAGAATATATATTGACGTTTGGAAATAAAATATATTGTTATCGTAAAATCGCGCCAAGTTTCACCCGAAATTTGTAGTATCTTTTTTCAACCTTTTTTACTTGTGGTTTAATTTACCAATATATTATATGATATTATATGTATGCAATATGGGTCTCTATAAATAGAGTCCAGAAAATTAAAAATATTGATATATTTTATAAATTTTTTCATTTTATATTGTATGATTTATCAGTAGTTATTACATTAATGGTGGACCAATCAATCTTCAATCAATTAAAATATAATACGTGTCAACCGACCAATTAAAAAGTGACACATGACAGTCACTATTGGTGGTGAGAACATATTGGTGAGGACAGAATCCCGATCCGGGTTGAATGTGGCAATTGATGCATTATGCGTCTACATTAATTTGAGTTAATCATGCGGCTGTTGCCATTTAGTAATTAAAGAATTGATGGGGCCGGAATTGATGATGGGATTTCTTGTTTAAGAATTTGAGTTAAAGAATTGACTTTAATGCGATTAACTCAATTTGACTAATTTTTTATTTAACTAATCAATGTTTTGTTTTTATGTGACGGCTGGGTTTTGTTTTGTTTTTTTAATCCCATTCGCCTGCGCGCGTCCCGGGTTCGACTCCTCATCACTAACTTCTAACTTACTAACCCTTGTAATCCCCTTCAAAAAAAAAAAGTTGAAGAATTGAAGGGATCAAATCAGTTTGGGTCATTTGGAATTGATCTGGTTTGATCCAATACAAGAATTTGGTTCAATGTGGTTCAGTTTTATAATTTGGTCCAATTGAATCAGATTCAATTAAAGTGATTTGGATTGGTTTAGTTATGCGGTTCAAATCAATTTTTGGGTTCAGTTACACATAATCAATTAAATCAGATTTGATTTAATTAAAGATGAGGTGTATTACTGAAAATTAAAGGTACATACATATATGACATATGTGTTCATTTTTTGGGCCACACTTAGAGTGTATTAATTAAAGCATAATTGTCACAAAAAGTGACCTCTTATGTGTAGGTTAATGCATGACGGATGGCTATTTGGTGTGAATAATTAGTACATCTAAAGATGGCTATTTATTTTACACAGTTTATCATCAATGTTTGATTATTACAACAAGATTACCACTTACAGTTACTAGTACTATCTAAAGATGTGCTGTTAATGTTGTGTTGGGTATCTTGATATGTCATATTTATTTATGCATTATGTAAGCATGAAAAGCTGACTTATGTCTTATTCTCTTTCGGCTTATATGTCTGCCACTTCAGTTGCTGCAAACTTCAATAATATTCCCATACTAAGGGTCTGTTCTGTAGAGCTTAAATTTCATGTTTTTCAGTTAAATTAATTTAAATAAAGTTAAGTTAAATAAAGTTAAATTAAGTTAAGTTAAATTAAATAAAAAAATTTCAGTTTTTAATTTTATAGTTCAATATGATTACAAACTTAAATTAAACACCTTTATTAAAACAAATTATTATTTTTAAGTTCAGTAAAGTTAAATAAAGTTAAGTAAAGTTAAATAAAGTTAAATAAAGTTAAATTAAATTAAATAAAGTTAAATAAAGTTTTTTTCAGTTCTATCAAACAGCACCTAAATGGGACGAACTTTGAGGAGTGGAAAGAAAATATTAAGATTTTCTTGGGTAGCATGTACCTTAACTTAGCACTGCGAGAGGCGGAGCCGATTCATCTTGCTAATTCAAGAAGTGCATTTGGTTTTCATCATTTAAAAATGTGGGAGCATTCTAATAGGATGAGTCTGATGATCATTCATCGCGACATTCTAGAGGCTTTCAGGGGTATCGTGCCTGAAGAGATTTTCAGTGCCAAAGACTACCTTGCAGATTTGAAAAGCGTTTTGTAGAAAACGATAAGGTGAAAACAAGTGAACTTTTAGCAAACTTGATTTCATTGAAGTACTCCGGCAAGGGTAATGTCATGGAGCATATTATGGAAATGTCTCAACTTGATTCAAAACTAAAGGCTATCTAGAGTTATCTGAGAACCTACTCGTGCATTTGGTGTTAATCTCTTTTCCTTCAAACTACAGTCAATTAAGGATTTCCTATAACTGTCAGAGGGAGAAGTGGACTCTAAATGAGCTCATTTCGTTTTGTGTGGAAGAAGAGGAGATGTTGAAGCATGATGACGCTGCTAATTCTAAGGCTTTGATTTTCAATACTTATATTACATGTCATTTCTGTGAGGAAACTAGACACGTGAAGAAGAAATGTCCCAAGTGGGATAAATATATTGCTTGGCGAGTTAAAAGGGGATTGTCTGAGCTACCGATGACCTATTGGCGCTGAAAGATGCATCTATTTGGGGAATATGTTATGCGATAGAGGAGGCAATGATGAATTTCAGATTATTATCATTTGGTCATTTTGTTTGGATTTAATAGACATTCGTTGTATCATTGATCATGCGAAACTTAATTTATATTTTCAAATTGAGCAAATTCAGTTATTATTGTTCATTTGGTGATAGTAAATTTATTTTATCTATTAAACTCCAACTTTTGGGACCGATATGCATTATGTATATAATAATCTGCCCATGATGGAATTTGTTCCATCATATAATAAATCCCTACATAAGACTTGAGACTTCAGTCATTGAACATGTTCAAATCAGTTAACACAAGTTGAGAGACGGCTCAATTTCAAAAGTAAAGGAAATCACGATAGATGTTACCAATCAGGTGAACAACGTTTCATAACTATTTACTAGATACCTTGAGGAATGGGGAATCGTCCCTCAGTACACTATGTTAGGGTCGCCTAACATGAATGATGTAGCTGAACGACGAAATCGAACTCTTAAAGATATGATAAGGAGTATGATAAGTACTCGAACTTACCTGAAAGACTCTGGGGAGAAGCTTTAAAGACATCATCTTATATTCTTAATAGAGTACCAACGAAAGCAACTGCTAAAACACCTTTTCAATTTTGGACTGGTCGAAAGCCCAGTTTAAGACATTTACATGTTTGGGGATGTCCTGCTGAGGCAAGGCTTTATAGGCCTCATGAACGAAAATTGGAATCCAAAACGGTAAGTAGCTACTTTCTTGGCTACTCAGAGCCATCAAGGGGTTTTAAGTTTTATGATTCCACTACCAAATCTATTTTTGAGACGACGCTACAACATTTTTGAGGATGTTGAGTTTGGGGGAGAAATCAAGTAAGAAATATTGTTTTTCAAGAAGATGGGGAATCTACTGTTGCTTTTGATTATGTACAGGTTCCTACACCTATCATTCATCAAGACGCACGCTTTGATTCTCATTCAACAAACAATATTATTCAACCTCAAACTAAGAATCAGGAAATTGCTCCTGACGTACAAACTCAACAACCTACTGAAAATGTGCCACTAAGGAGATCCACAAGAGAGAGGAGAAATGCGATTCCAGATGATTATGTCGTACATCTCCAAGAACATAAAGTAAACAGTGGTGTGATGGAAGATAATCCAATCAACTTTCAACATGACATGGGAACTTCAAACTCGAACTCTCATAAATGGATTGAAGACATGAATGAGGAATTTAAATCCATGCAAGACAATAAAGTTTGGGAACTTATCCCATTACCAGAAAGTGTGAAACCCATTGGTTCCAAATGAAAATTTAGAACCAAAATGGACGCAAAAGGTAATATGGAGAGGTATAAGGCATGTCTTGTAGCTAAGAGATTTAATTAAAGGGAAGGAATTGATTTCAAAGAAACTTTTTTTGTCACGACCCAATAAATGAGTCGAGACTGGCGCTTGACACTTATGTCAAATGCCAAGCAGGCATCTATACCTTTCTTAACAATTATTAATAAATAATTCACAAATGGTAACATACAAGAATAATAAAATAGTTTGCGGAACAAAATAGCATTATCTAAGTCCTGCTCAAGTACCACAGAGCAATACTCTAAAGCGGAAGAAAGAAATAACTGCGAGGACTCTAATTAGGGAACTAGTTGGATGGCACCATACTTGGACGAACAACTCTCGAGCGACGACGTACGATGTCTCCCAAGTTAGCAGTTCACTTATCTGAAAATTAGGGGGAAATATAGGGTGAGTCGGGGGAGACTCAGTAAGTAAATAATAAACCTTATTACTGTGAGTTTGATTTTCCATACGTGTCTTTTCCTTTTAACATTTATTATATTAATAAGTTGTATCATTGAGTGCACACATAAACATTAGAATCCGTAAACATCTCATGAAACTTTTCATATGTGCTCAAATACTCGTATCACACCAATAACTCCATATATCACATGCGTATATAAAATGCGTGGATGCGTGAATTATGCACAGAGTATGTGGGCAGTCGTCACTGCCGGTCCGGACCATCATATCAGAGTGCGGGCTTAGCCTCGCCAGAATATCTCAGATTGCGGGCCATGCCTCGCCAGAATCATATCAGAGTGCGGGCCTTGCCTCGCCAGAATCATATCATGTCATGTATGTCGTGAATGCAATGATGCATGTGCAACGTCATCGCATCTCCACAAGTATATCAGTACGTAGTCACCATATCATATATCTCATAACGTGTTTTATGTCTTTGTAAAGACGAGGGGGAAATATCGTTTCCTTACTTCTCTTATTTTTACCCAAGTAGTATTACACGTACCAATATATAGATAATATAAAATAAACATAAGCACATTATTTACTCACACGTCGTATAGTTTAACGTCTTTGTCAAGACTAAAGGGGGGTTTCGATCTCGTATTGCCATTAACCGAGTATAATCTTTAATATATAATTAATCGATACGATGATAAAATATATTATAAACTTACCTGTTATAAGATAAATACTCATGAACTTTGCTACTTGCACCGCTCTCTAAAACCTGATCATATAACATGTTCACCAATCACCATGATCACTATTTACTCTACTAAATCAAACATTTAAATCCCACTTATGTTAAAGTGGAAAGATAACTCATATTCACTTGCAATAGTAGACTAGGGGCGTTCTTTTGAGCTTTATTGTACTGGAATTTTGCTGTACTTAACTTAATTAAACTGTATCGAGTTTAATTTAACTGTACTGAACTTAATTAAACTGTATCGAGTTTTTAACTTAACTGTACTGAACTTAATTAAACTGTATCGAGTTTAATTTAACTGTACTGAACTTAATTTAACTGTACTAAACTTAACTGTATCGAATTTAATTTAACTTAATTATGTTAATATTTTATTTTTAAAATTTAAGTATATTTTAAAATATATTTTTATGATTATATTTTTTTAATGCATTTTATGATTATATTTAGAAACTATAAAGTATATCTCTCAACAAACAAAAAAGAAACTATAAAGTATAATATTGTGTAATGCATTGCACGTGAGCCCTAGACATCTTTCAAAATTCAAACCCAATTTCACAGGGTTACAACTTCCGCGACAAGCGACAAGGCAAGGAGAAACGAAGAAATCGCCGCTCCACGCACGCGTGCATAGTTTTTCAATACCCATTTTAGCTAATGAGACCGTGCTGGGAAGAGCTGATTCAAATTTATTTGATAACCAGCGAAAAGTGCAGATTAATCAAGAACGCAACATGATAGCGTTTCAAATTATTCAGGATTTTTCAGATGATGTAGTGGAAATGGATGAAGATGATGATATGTAAATGTTTCCATTTGTATTGTACTTGAATGTCATTGTACGTTTCTATGTAAAATATATATTGTATTCATATGTTTATTGCCCCATGTTCTTTAAATTCATATGAAGTGCAACAAAGTTTACTTCCATTTTAAAACGTATGTAATAGTTCCCAAAGAAGTGTGTATACAAATTTACAAAAAAAAGGTTTGAATAATAGGGTTGAAAACTATAAAATTTGAATTGTCTTGAAAAAATTATATTACATTTATAAATTAAATTAATTTAAAGTATATTTAACTGTACAAAACTTATTAAAAAACTGTACTAAACTTAATTTAACTGTACTGAACTTAATTAAACTGTATCGAGTTTAATTTAACTGTACTGAACTTAATTAAACTGTACTGAACTTAATTAAACTGTACTGAACTTAATTAAACTGTATCGAGTTTAATTTATCTGTACTAAACTTAATTAAACTGTATTGAACTTTATTTAACTGTACTGAACTTAATAAAACTGTATCGAAGCTCAAAAGAACGGCCCCTAAGCTACCCAGCTTCCATTTAAATTCCACTTATGTTTTTTAAACTACTCTATGTTTTTTTTATGAAACTCGTTTGAATTTGTTAGTATCTGTTAGTGAGTCCAGATCTGGTGCAAAGCCCAGATTTGATACAAAATACAAAATCATCAAGATCGTCCATTTGCATAATCCTGTGGATGTAAATTAACAAGAATAAAATAATTAATAAATGAATTTTGAGTGTGTATCACTCACTCAAAGGGCATAATTGACCACACAAATAAAAACCAAAATCCCTCTCTCTCTCCTCCCCTCGATGAAAAAAACCACATCCGAAATCCAGATCTAGATCTATATTGTCATTGCTCATCCATGGATTCCACCGACCATAATTCCGACGCCGACGCTGTCATTAACGGGCCAAGGGCTTCTAATCCGTGATTGATTGCTAGGAAAGCCGGTTAGTGTACCAGCGGTTGTCAGGGGTGATTGTGATTCATCTACTTCGGCTACTCGTCTGAAATTGTGGGTGTTTGGGATGCTCATATTTCTTCTAGCGGATTGACTTCTGCAGATAGTTCGCCACACACCTGTAACTTTACTCTCATTGCTGGGTAGCCTTATCCTAATTTAGTCAAGATTCCTACAGAAAACACCTCTTGTTGTTAGCAAACATTTTGCTGTTGAAACTCGTACAGTGTAGGTTGGTTGTCCAGAACAGCTATATAGAGGACCATGTCCTCTTTTAGAATTCGCAAGTAATTTAACATTTCTTGGATTTTACATCAGTTTGATGTTTCTTTCATATTTACCTTGAATTCAAGTCGTATTGATGGAAAATAAGATTGCTTTTAAAAGTTTGCATTAGATGTCTCCTCCTATGTCATAGTTCGTCAAAAGTGGATTATAATTCGTCAAGAATTATGACAAATTGTCAATTAATAAAAGTTTGAACGGGTATAGTCATGACGAACTATAAATTGACATGACGAATTATAAAAAATCGGACTTAATTCGATCAAAATGAAGGAGTAAAACTTCGTCGAACTCAGTTTTTCACACTTTGAATCATCTTCGACATCAATGGAACGCAACCCAAAATGCAATCGACAGTTTTCGAAAATGGTCATGACGAACTATAAAATTGGCATGACGAATTATAATAAATCGGACTCAATTCGATCAAATTGAAGGAGTAAAACTTCGTCGAACTCAGTTGTTCACACTCTGGATCATCTTCGACATCAATGGAACTCAACCCAAAATGCAATCGACGGTTTTCGAAAAGAATAATTCAAAAATGGTTATGGCGAACTATATAATGGTGTGACGAATTATATATGTCATGACTAATTATACAATGATACCGCCAAATCTGAACGAATTTTAGTTTACATTTGATGAATTATAACATTATTCGTCGAAGTGTACTACAATTCGTCATAATTCTTGACGAATTATAGTTCACTATTGACGAACTATGACATAATTCGTCAAAATTGGACTATAATTCGTTAAGAATTTGTACTTGTTTTTCCTCCACAGCTTGTAGGATATTTTTAAATCCAGATTTTGGTTGAATTTTTAGCTACGAAAAGATGGCCGGAGACAATCACGATGCCTTTGCTAAAGCCCATCAAGAAATGATCAGATGGTTTAGGTAATAATCAATGATACCTTTCTAGTACATTTTGAACAACAAATTTGAGCTACATAGCAGAAACACAGAGAAACATACAGATTGATACTAATATTGTCCAGTTCATCAAATGTCATTGCTTCTGAACACAAATGGAAATGATTCAATAGTAAATAGTAGTTGCATTAGTCACACTGCAAGCAGTGGTGGTGGTAGCGTCCTCACATCCTCGACTTGGCAACCACAAGCGGAGTCCCTTCTCCCATCTCCATAGTCCCCGTCTCCCTGACCTAGTCCAGGATGATGGTGTGTCTTTGAACTGCTCCTCTACCATCACAGCCGTCTACTGTAACAATTTCCGACTAGCCTTTCTCAGATCCGACTCGATTCAACTAGGAAATTTGTACGCCGACGAGGAGCAAGAATTACTCGTCGAAATCAGAGTACCGGCATTCATAGCCCGAACGAGTCCATACTCACTGCTCGCTGCTAACACTCAGCACATAAAATTCTTCATCTTGTTGTCTACAACTCCCAGCCACCAGAAAATTGAAGAAACAAACACATTAAGATGGTTTGAAACTCATTCATGGCTTTGATACTATCACTGACAGAACATACATCCAACTCATTTCATCCCCTTTGTTTCATAGACATAATCAGGTTACAACTTTAATTCATTATTATCAAATCCATTTCAAACCTCAAATTCCAACAACAATAATGAAAACAACTATACACAACCCAATGAGACCAGCACCAATTTCAGCATCCTTCCACCATATTTACCAACTCAATCTCAAACCAGATCTCCACACATAAAATAGCTTTACTCCAATACTACGGACATCAAACCGAATCACAAAAAACAATTTCGTAATCGATGATAAAAATTGACATACGTATAAACGCCGACGAGGTGCGCAAGGAGGAGCGTGGCGCTGATCGAGTTCTCGGAGACCTTGTGGTGGATTTTGCCAGGCAGATCCTTCCAGAGTCCCGGCATGATCTTCTGCTGGAACGGGGATAACGCATACACGACAACCTTCATCTTAATCGGAGCCTTCCCCATCCTCGGTCGTTGGCGATCGGTTTCACGATTTCTAGGGTTTGATCTCGAAGCGTCTTCCTTGTCGTCGCTCAGTGTGAGACGGATAAACGGAATGCCTCAAGTTCCAGAACTTGGATTCAGTGGAAATAGACGATTGACATGGCCATAGCGATGGGAGGTAGGGGAGCGGACATGACCATGGCGATTGACGCCGCCATTGATGCAGATCTGGATTTGTAGGGCCGGGAAAAAAGAATGGTCAAATATGCCCTTGATTTAATGAAAAATTAAATTTATTGAGATATCTTTTAATCTCAATCGTATATATATTAATTTGAAAGGCTGAAATGATTTTGTATTTTTTACAGTAATTTGGATTTTGTACCTGATCCTTTCTCTCTGTTAGTATTAAACTACTGTCTGTATGTTTATCTTACAAAGTCCAACTCCATGTTTTCCTTTCCAACTGTATAACAATCTAACAGTGACTGGTTCTCTCATCGTATCAACATATATATTTTAATTTATACCACCTTAATTCTCTCCAAGTTTATGTCATCATCCTTACTAACTACAGTACCAGCCGACGATCTGATCAATTTTTCCTCGACCTATACTTTTGACATATAACAGTGATTCTATTATAACTTTCTTTTTTTTTCTTTTTTTTTAAAAATGGGTTAAACGAGTTTTCACTTCTACTCCTGGGTGACTCAACCCGGAACCTGTTGATTCCAGATAGTTTCGTCAGAAGACTTTCTTAAAACAAAACTTAGGAATACATACCTTGCTCCAGAGACTTTCTTTTCTATTTTTCTGTTGTTCTCCCAGATCATACACACCCTTTTCTACTCGATCATCCACACACACGCCACTCAGGAACCTCAGGTTGGACTGCGGCTCTGCATGCCTACCAAAGTGCCAACTGCTACTCTTCCATCACATTTGAGTGTCCATGCGCCGACGCATAACTCACACAAAAAGGCAATTGTGGGTGCGTTGAACAACTTGACCCTGAGTCAATTTCTTTGGATCTAGCAATCGCCGCAATTCGAAAGCCATGAAATTGAAGGGACTTCCGTTTCTGTCATCGCCCGGCTTGGTCCGTACTGATCTAGGGTTTGAGATGCCGACTGAGAATAAGAATGAAAATGAGATGTAGAGAATCGAGATTGATTGTATTCATTTTTTTTAAATAAATATTTTTTTCGTAACCCTAAACCTCCTACTAACCACGTCTCTCTTTATTTTTATTTTTTTGAGAAAACCACGTCTCTCTTTATTGGCAGCCTAACACAGCACACGTCTTCTCTTTTCCATCATTATGTTTCTTTTTTTCTCTTTTTTTTTTGTCAAAAGTAAACACAAACATGATCATTTTAATGGGGTATAACATTTTTCCGCGGTTTCTACGAAAGATTCTTTCATAATAATCATGGCGCTCACGACACATTTTAATCTTGAGTTACATCAAATGGACGTAAAGACGACATTTCTCAGTGGAGACATTGATGAAGTGATCTATATGGTACAACCGGAAAACTTTGAGTGTGGACACTCGAAGAATATGGTTTGTAAACTAAGGAAATTCATTTACGGGCTTAAGCAAGCTTCTCGTCAGTGGTACTTTAACTTCTATCAAGTGATAATTCGTATGGCTTTGAGGGAAACTTGATAGATGAATGTGTGTACCACAAATTTTGTGGGGGTAAATATATTTTCATGGTCTTATATGTCGATGACATATTACTTGCCACAAATGATGTGATGGTTCTTCATGACACCAAGAAATTTCTTTCAAATAATTTTGAGATGAAAGATTTTGGTGAAGCGTCCTTTGTATTAGGAGTTCAGATACACCGAGATCATTAATTCTATGGGTATTTTTGGGATTATCACAAATGACATATATTGAAAACATCCTTCAGAGGTATGACCTATAGAATTGCAAACCAGGTGATACACCAGTCGCTAAAGAAAACAATTCAGTCTCAGTTAATACCTCAAAAGTACTCTGGAAATTCAGGAATGTAGAAAAAGCTCTTACGCTTTGGCTATATATAGAGTTTGTTTTTTGTATATTAAGGTATATACGAATTTGGTTATTGCGTACATTGTTGGTATGTCTGACAGACATATAAGCACCTCGTGGGTGGATCATTTGGGTAGCAGTCAAGAAAGGTTTTGGATTCCTAAAAAGAACAAGAGATTACATGCTCACATAAAGGAAATCGGATAAGTTGGAGATCATTGGGTATTCTGATTCTAATTTCACATGATGTCAATATGGTAAAAGATTCACGTTTAATTATGACACATCTAATTAGGGAATATGACTGTGAAATATTGTCACAAGACTGCACTTTATGGAAGGTATTGAAAGACCGTTTAGGATAATGTGACAATAAATCTACAGTATGCTCCAATAAAGTACAGAGTGATCAGATTTCCATAGAGCACTTTGGACAAAACTTCATGATTATCACCGAAGGTCTTTCATGAGCATGGTTGCTCACATGTGTGAAATCAAATTTTGAGGATATCTGAATTTCAGTGGGAGTTTGTGTACTCATGATCATGTCTTGCTCTATGTTGTATATGGATCCTATACATTTAAGTTCTGCAGGAATAAAGTGTACATAGCTCTCTGTTGTATTTTAAATTAAAGATTGATCTCCGTAAAGTAAAGGTGACCAGTTGGAAATAGACATGTGTATTGGTGACCTTATGCGTCGGTTTCTCCTAAAACCGATGCATATTAAAGAAGCGTTGCATAATCCTTTTTTTGAACCGATGCATAATGACTCGTTTGTAGTAGTGACAGTTCATGTAATTTCCATGCTACACATCCTTGATTGATCTGCGTCATTTGGTTGTACTAATATACGTGATAAGTTTGGTCCCGTAACGATTAATGCTACGAATGCAGGCTTGATCCTATGTTAGTATAATTAATGGACGGGATTATTTGGGATATACTCTATATGATAGCACATTTGATATCACTAAGGTTACACATCTAGTAGGATTTACATGTATGATCCAGTGGGAGATTGTTAGATTATTTTGTATAATCTAATATATTGGATCATAATATAAACAGTTTAAGATGTGTATGCTATCATGGATTATAAGTGAATAATAATGTGATCTATTATATGTTTGACTTTAGAGTATATAAATTAAGGTGATCATGGAATATTTAACTGTGTAAATGTCAATTCAATAATTACATATCTTTTGAGGGGAAGGACTTATGAATATTGAAATTATAGAGGTTGTGTACAACTCTATATATTGGCAGTGGTCCCCAGTCTTGCGCATCGCTCTCAGCTTTATTTCTCTCTCAAATTATTGCTGGTAAAAGGACGTGCGTCAAAGGCTGGAAGTACCAATGCAAAGCTGTCAAAGGTCAGTGAAGCTTCAGAGTTCATCCATGGAATCAGGTCAGATTGTTTTACTGTTCAATTAACATAAATATGGAATATTACGATCATGGAGTATATGAAATTAATATAACACTTCATTCATGGCTTCATCCCTTCCCTGCGTGTTGAGGTAAGTACAGCTTCAGGTTATTTTCATTTCCCAACTTTGGATATTGTTTTCTTCGACATGGACTATTTTACAGGAGTGATGGACTAGAAACCAATTCTCAGAGTTGTGCCATTGATGACGTCATAATTATAAAATTGTCTCACATTTAAATTTAGAAAAGATATTCTTATAGGATTTAGGCTTTGGATTTTAGGTAAAAGTACAAAAAAGAGTCCTGAACTACCACCTCTTTCCAATGAGGGGGCAAAATAAAAAATTCATTTAAAGTTAAATCCGTTAGTTTATTCGTTAGTCAAATTACAATTAAACGTTATTTACTTTAATTTAATCTATATATCTCTCATTCTATATTTTTTACTTCTATTTTTACTATATATTTTTATTCTTTTTAAATTTCATATCACAAATGGGTACTACATTTAAATTAATTATTATCATATAACATGTATGAATTAAAATTAAATATATATTATTTTGATTCATAGTCTAAATTTTTTAAGACGTTTCCCGTATATGATGGATGAGTATAATATTTTGAATTTTTAAAGTTTGACAATTCACCATATAATATGTGTGACAAAAGTTTAAATTTTTTTTCTTTCAATTTATCCATAAATTTATATTCTTTTTATAGTAATACTCTTATAAACATGAATTTTAAAAAAATAATTTAATATTTATCCATATATATTTTGAGTAAAGATCACATGAGAAGTGTATGTTACGGTGAGAAATGAGAACTAATCTCATCCATTCATATTTTGTAATCAATGACTAGGATTAAATAGAATTAAATATATTATTCGTATCTTTTCAAAAGATTATGCATTAAATACATTATTCGTAGTAAATGAAAAGCTACGAATAATGTATTTAATTCTTATTAATCGTAGTCATTGATTACAAATATGAATGGATGAGATTAGTTCTCATTTCTCACCGTAACATGCACTTCTCACCGGAACCGAACTCTATATATTTTATGATCAATTGTGAATCTATGAAAATTTATAATACTATATACTCACCCGTTATATAAGAAAACAACTTGAAAATTTTACAATAAAAAATGTAATTTTTTAATTTTTATTTATACATATAAGGGTAAATTATGAAATTCTAAACAATTAATTTATATAGAGTACTCATTTATGATATGAAAGTTAAAGAGAATAAAAAATTTTAAAAATATATAATGAGAGATAGAGAAGCGTTTAAATGAGGCAGACTTCGGTAGAATAAGACAGTAAAACACGATCTCAGCCGTTCATCAATCCCCCGTGCATTGTGGACGCGCCACGTGGAAATAGCAAAACCCACTACCAACAGTAATGTGAACGCAAATGACGGTTGTGACATGTGGCTTCGCCACGTGCGTCCGATCAACGACTCAGATCGTGCCTCACTGCCTCATTCTTACAACCCTGATATCGCCGGACGCTCCCCATGAGAGATATATAGATAAAATTAAAGTAAATGACATTTAATTGTAATTTGACTAACAGAGTTAACTTTGACCGTTATTTTTAACAGATTTTTTTTATTTTGCACCCTCATTGGAAATTATGGTAGTTCGAACCATAAATTAAAAAGAGGTGGTAGTTCAGAGCCCTTTTTATATTTTTCCCTCGATTTTAGTGAGCCTGACCCAGCTTGAAAATGGCACAACCCTTTAGTTTTCTTTATAACGGCACCGTGTCCAATCATGGTACGATTGATTGATTGATTGACGCATCCAAAAACTAGCTGTTTTTTGAATTTCAAGTTCATTTAAATTGGGAAGTTATTATATACCATAGTCTATTTCACATGCCCTCCCAGTTATTTTACTTCTCTTGAATCATTTTTCACAACCTTGCTGATTCTGCATGGCCAAGTTGTTCAGCAAACTTTTCATGAAAGACAAAACTGATCCGGCAGATCAGGAGCAAATGATCGGTATCAGACCTCAATAGACTTATAATCATTTTCCGTTTCTCACTATTTTGATTATTGTTCATGAAATGTAGCATGGTGCTATTCCTATGCAGTGTCCACTAGGAGCACACGGCCTGCTCACTTCTTATTCAAGATCGAGTCATTCACCAGGCTTTCCGATATTATTGTTGAAGCTGATTACGAGTCTCCAGAGTTTGAATGTGGTGGCTATAAATGGTTAATTATAGCGCATTTGTTCTGATTACAGTATAAACTCTGTGATTATATGTATACGTATATATATGTGTGTGCGAAGGGAGATTTAATCTGTGCTTATCATGAGATTAAATCGTCCTAATTGCAGGAAACTATCCCTGTATCCTAAGGGAAACGAGACACGAGGACGTAAAAGGTACATCTCTTTGTACTTGGTAAGTGCAGAAGCTGGAATGGTTAGATTGGGGTCTGATGATATATGCGCAATGTTCAAGTTGTTCATCTTTGATCAGAAACGAGACATATATTTGACAATCCAAGGTTTTGTTTCTATGTTTCCTTTTTATCTTTTTGCTACTTGAACTTTGTTTAAATTTGCTGTGGATGTACAGAATGCTTGATTTTTTTCTTCTTCTTCTTTTTCAACGTAAAATATCAACAAGTGTAGTGGCTTTAGAAGCAAATATCGCAGTAAGTGTTGTAGAAGTGGATGTCAATTAGACTTACAGGGGGATCTGTTACTTTTTTTTTTGGTGGCTTTAGACGACCACTTATGAATAAAAAAACGTAAAATAATATGAATAAATTAAGAATGTTTGATTTATTTTGCAGATGGTGAGATCAGGAAATTTAACTCAATGAAGAAAAAGTGGGGTTTCACTAAAATGATGTCCCTCAAGTCTTTCAAAAAAGCCAAAAATGGTTATCTAGTTGATGATTGCTGCATTTTCGGCGTGGAAATATTAGTTATTCCGCCAGTCGTCAAGTCAGCTAGTTTCTCATTGATAGACAATCCCATACATCCCAGCTTTATTTGGAAAATTGATGAACGTTCCTCTTGGAGTGACAGAATCCGTTACTCGGATCCATTTACAGCTCTGGATTATCAATGGTATATGGTTCATACATCTCACATAAACCCTTCATTATGTTCGTTTTTGTTGTTGTTGTGTTAAAACTTATTTGTACTTTGCAGGAGGTTATCACTAAGGCCAGATGGTGATGGTATGTACCTGGGCTTAGTCCTCCATGAGTCTCATGAGAGTTCAAATATGTATGTCAATTGTACTCTGTCACGTATCGTCAATGGCTGTAGTGTCCAGTATGGTGAGCAACCTTGTAAGTCATATATATACCTGATGTCAACTGTCATATGTTAATGTTGTTGATAGTCCGTTTTTCAGTTATTCATAGTGTACTCACTGTATGTATCATTTTTAATATGTAGCTGGTTGTTGGTTTGGTGAGAGTGGCAATTTGAATATCGGGATGCGTGTGCCAATCAGCTACCTGATAGATGGATCCAAAGGCTACATTCTCAAGGAAACAGCAATTTTTGAAGCCACTATCAATTGTATTTCTAAGGTTATTTCCACTTGATCAGACTCCCTGCGGCCTGCGCTGCGTTATATAAGCATCTGTATTTCCTGCATTTCAAGTTTGCTGTAACTATTGGACTTATTGTATCTTTATCTGAAAGTTATCAATGGGTACTTTCCATAGAATGTTGTTAATCAAGCTATTGATTCTTTTCGGTGATCGATGTTGAATAACTTGAGATGGAGTAGTTTATTGAGTTGATCTGTGAAGCTCAAGTTGTGAGTGGCAGCTGATGGATGATGCTTGGGTTTCAAGCTACTGTTGGAATATGAATCTTAAGAGTAATTACTACTGGTATTTGGATGACGTCATAATTATGAAATTATTCTTTATTTAAAACTTTGAAATTTAAAATGCAGAAAATCTTTTCTGCTCAGAGTACTATGGCAATTCAGCTATACAATTTTTCATTATAAAATAAAATAAAAAATTCATTATACACATTCAAATATTCAATATATCTACTTGAATTTGTGTTTTTATTGTGTGCGCGATATTAGGCCCTTTGTGAATCCAAAAGGTCTGACTGATCATCTTCCTAGGCATGAAATGCTTTGGGTATCTAAAAAATGTAAAAAGGTTCTCACAGCCCCCAGCTGACATGGTTTTATATAATTATCTGACTTTTATTTCAAAGAAAAGCAGTGAGATATCTAGAGCTGCAAGTTGCAACTGCTACAAAGGCGAAGATGGAAAAGGCTCAGATTGGTAATGCTCCGCCTTATTTGGTGGCTTGCTCTTTTTTTTTTTTTTTTTTTATGTCAGACCTTATGCTGTTCTTAATGGTATAATTCTTTGTTTTTTTTTAATTTTGAACTTTGACTGCTTTACTATCTTCAGAGATAAGGAGAGCTATGTGGCCGGGCAGCTATATGTTCAAGATACATAAATTCTCACTACTATCTGAGTTTGCTCGAATGTCAAATAACATGGTTCAATGTTTTGATTCCCCAGAATTTGAATCTGATGGCCATAAGTTGTCTGTGACCCTCTTGTTGATTTTATGCAATGTGTATTATTGTGTACTTTAAGTGTTTAATTATTGGCATCACTTGTGCAGGAAGTTGTCCATTTATCCGAATGGTAACAAGAAGCAAGGAGTGGAAGATCATGTATCAATGTATTTAGTTGCGGAAGATGCTGACATTGATTCTATTGAATCTGGAATCAATGTCACCTTCAAAATGTTTGTCTATGATCATTTTCATGACAACTTCTTGGCAATCCAAGGTCATTCGTGCTTTGCCAATTTCAGTATATGACTTGTACTTTTTTTTATCAACTTTATTCCTATTATTTTGCAGACAATGAGGTGAGGAGATTTCATGGTTTGAAGAAAGAGTGGGGCTTTGCTCGTTTGATTTCACTTAACAAATTTCATAATGTCACGAATGGATATCTTGTGGATGACTGTTGTGTGTTTGGTGTGGAAATATTTGTGATTCCTTCTGGTGTCAGATTTGGTAATATGTTAATGATAAAAGAACCAAAAGATGGAATCTGCACTTGCAAATTGGACAGCTTCTCCACTTTAAGTGAGGTTGTTACTAAAGAATTTGAAGTACAGGGTCACCAATTGTAAGGAACTTGCTATTATTTGCAGTTATATATTATTTGTAATTAGAAATGTCAGCATATCATATATGCCTGAAACCTACAGGAAGTTGGAGATTTTTCCGAAGGGAAGCTCTTCTGGAAAAGGAACACATCTCTCCATGTTCTTAAGGCAAAGTGGTAGTGGTAGTGGTAGTAATAAATCATACATCAGTTGTGTTCTGAGGGTGAGAGATCAAGTTAACGGCAAGCATAATGAGAGTACACGTAAGCCGCTCCTTGGTGGTTGACAAGTTATATATATGTTCTAGTGATCAGCTGGCTTCTCAAAATTAACGATTGATTTTATTTGTACAGTTTCTTGCTGTTTTGCTGAACCCGATCATGCTTGGGGATTTCGGAAATTCATTTTGCTCAGCGATCTGAAAGACAAGACTAGAGGATTCATATTGAATGACCGTTTGATTGCTGAGGTGGAGGTGAAGCTTATATCAAAGGACGCAGGAGGCGGTGGAGCTGCGCCAGCTGCTGCTGAAGTCAAGAAAGAGGAGAAGGTAGAAGAGAAGGAAGAATCTGACGATGACATGGGGTTCAGTTTGAAGCACTTTTGTTTTGAAGAATCTTAATTTTTCTTTAGTTTTTACCTACAAGTAGCGAATTTTAATGTTTTATGGAACAAAGTTGTTGCCTACTGTCCATGAAAAGATTGAATGCTGATATATTCTATTTATGCAATGAGTTGACTTTATTCTCAAAAAAAAAAAAAATCAAAGGCCGCCGCTTGTTAGAACATCAGGTTAGGTCCAAGCCACCAGTCCATAAATATTGGCAGTCAGTTTATCTTCAGACTTTTGCTTAATCTCATTTCATGACCTGCATCAGTTTTTTTCATGACTATTTTATTTCAATACTTAATGTCACTCATTTTAATTCTGCACAGTGCCCACCCGACTCACCTAAAATATCATAAAAATTTCACTTTGTAATTTCCCTCTGTTATTCATTTATCTAAAAATCATGTTTACCATGAGCGTACTAAGCGTATCGAGGTTAAATACCATTACATTTGGGAGTTGTTAAATTCTAGCATTGTTAAATGTAGACCTGTACAAATCCGGGCCGGCCCGCCCACCCGATCCGCCCGCCCGGTCAATGAAACGGGCTTGGACAAGCAAACTAGCCCGACGGACCGGGTCCGGTCCAGCCCGTATATATATTAGGGCCGGGCTTGGACTCATATCTAAACCCGACCGGGCTTAAAAGCCCGCCCGTTAGCACGTGACAAATTTAAACCCTAAATTTATTATTTCAATTTTACCTTTCATTCATTCAATTAAAAAAAGACAGGACGACTACGACTCTTCGGATGTGGTGACCTTGCGACCTCCTGACCTTGCGAATTGCTACCATATCTCAGTAGGTTTACCAAGCCCCAATTCGAATTGGATTTGGTTTGAGAAATGAGAATATGTCATTGACTCAGTGTCAGGTTCTTTTTAAATGAATTGCTCTTCTTATAATGTATGAATAATTTAATAGTTTCTGTGTTTTTTTAGACAAGATGAGTAAAAAAATAAAATATATTATTATATAATTGTAGCGGGTTGGCCCGATGGGTAACCCGGTCCGGTGCATCGGGCGGGCTTGGACAATAGATTGAGCCCGAATTGATCGGGCGGGTTTAGCCCGGCCCGGTTCTATGGGTTGAAAAATATAAATTAGCCCGGTCCGAACCCGGCCCGAGCCCGGATTTGTACAGGTCTAGTTAAATGTTACTGTACATTGCTGAAAGTTCATACGGCTGATAATCCAGTAGATATGAGGACTAAAGTGGTCACTAACCTTAAGTTCAAGCATTGCTAATGATTGCAGATATCATGAGAAAATGAAAGGCGGATATTTCCGGGTTTTTGGACTATTCTGACTTCTGAGGCTGAAGATATGTTGTTGCTGTTGAAGTTTCTCACTATGTTCTTGGCGCCTAAAG
The DNA here is from genome assembly GCA_033675215.1 of Rhodiola kirilowii. NCBI lineage: Eukaryota > Viridiplantae > Streptophyta > Magnoliopsida > Saxifragales > Crassulaceae > Rhodiola > Rhodiola kirilowii. The sequence goes on along the minus strand of CM066193.1, from coordinate 2,599,300 downwards.
GTGGGAAAAAACACCAATCTACCCCCAATCCAAACTCAAATCACCCATATACACCAACTCAAACTCAAATTACCAATCTACCCCACTTTTTAATGATTCCGATACGACACAAACCGGAATTAGGGTTTTGGATAATTCCGGTATGTCCTATACCGGAATTCGTAGAAATGTCTGATGTGGAACGATTCCGGTACGCCACGTCTCCGTTTTCCGAAGAGTCCCGGTTGGAAATAAACCGGAATTAGCCAAAAACCCTAATTCCGGTACGACACAAACCGGAATCATTAAAAAGTGGGGTAGATTGGTGATTTGAGTTTGAGTTGGTGTATATGGGTGATTTGAGTTTGGAATGGGGGCAGATTGGTGTTTTTTCCCTAAAGGTGTCTAGAAGGTTCTGATTTCTAAGTGGGGGGAGATTATTGGATTATGAGCTGACTTTCATCGGCCCAAGTCAGGCTTCGGCCCATTTCATGAGCTGGATTATTGGTTGGTGCTCAGCCGTCTAGGGGTTTTTTCTTCAACACCGAAGCTCCATCGTCTTTCTAGGCGACCTTCATCGTAAATGCGATTCTGGATGATCTGAGTTCAGATCGGCCTCGCTATTGATAGTTAGAATGTCTTGTTTATACCGGTTGTGGTACTTGAGTGGCCTGTAACAATCGTAGTCTTTTCTGAGTTCTCTTATTTGAGAACTAGTCTGCTCTGTAATATTTAGAGAGGGTGTGAGGGAGAGTTTGTACAGAAACTGCTCCGTTCGACCTTTTGGCGTCACCGGCGTTCTCAACATAGTGCAACTTCACCTCGGAAAAGGAACCACGGGAAAAATCTGGTTGGTTTGTATCCAATTTTTCCGTTTCCTTGTTTTTGAAGTGTGCTGTGCGTATTAGTCTAAAATTTGCATGAGAAAGTAAATCTGAATAACCTAGTATTTCCTACAAAAAAAAGTTTTCATTCTGCATATTCAATATATCTACTTGAATTTGTGTTTTCGTTGTGTCCGATAATAATAGGCCAGTGTTAATCGCACGCCCCACTCCCCCCCCACCCCCATGTGGGGCCCAGGTATATTTCCCATTCTGCCCTTCTACTTATTATATGTATTATATATATTATATATAATATATATATTATAAAAAATGATTTTAAAATATTTAAAATTTCTAAAAAATGATTGTAAAATATTTAAAATTTCGTATTAATATATACAAATGATTTTAAAATATTTAAAATTTAGTATTAATATAATATATATTATATACTATAAATGATGATTTAAAAATATTTAAAAATTAGTATTAATATATTACATATATTATAGTTAATAATTTTAACTTACATGTATTTAGAAGTTAATATATGTAATATATATTAATTAATGAGATATTACTGTTAATTCAAAAAAATAAATTATGGACCTTGTCAGTGAGTTGTCTATTTTGTCGTAATGTATCAGTGAGTTGTCTATCGTAATGTATTGTCAAATCTGTTTCTGTCCACTATGTATGAATAGTATAATTTTTTTTTGCCAGAGAATCTAGTCAGTGAGTTGTCAATCTATGTTTCGTAATGTATTGTCAAATCTGTTTCTGCCCACTACCTATGAATAGTGTAATTTGCTTTTGCCAGAGAATCTTGGCAGTGAGTTGTCTATTTTTGTTTCGTAATGTATTGTCAAATCTGTTATTTCCCACTAACTTTTTGGATTTTAAATTTTAAACGTACATAATGTAGTCTATATAATGGATAGACTTATAAGTGGCAAGTCACTCACTCACACACTTCTTTAAGACAACTGTATCTCTCTACCATGGATAATGATAGTTTTGCGGGATTTTCAAATAGCTGGTCATACGGGAGTGATCCTCGCAGTGAGGAAAGTATATCCAACAAGAATCGGGATTATACATCCGAATTCACCACAAACCAGGTTAGTGTCATTATTGTATGCTTATTTACATAATTAAAAAACATCATAAATGTCCACCATTTGTGCAGATATTTGAAAATAGAGAAGATATGCTAAATTGGGCAAAGAGGGTTGGTTTGGAAAATGGCATTGATCCTCATATCAAGTACGAGCTGATTTATGGCGCGAAATCACAAGCATGGGGCCTCCAGGAGCACAATTTGGAGGAAATATTGATTAAATATGTCTACTTGTTTATGTATTTATTTTTAGCACCGTTGCATGTTTTGTTGAATCTAATTTAATGTTGAGCTATCCAATCATTATTATTCGTCCTAAATCCAAACTAAACGAAATAAATTATTATTCGCCCTAAATAAAATAAAACTAGTTACTCACTCACTCCTAATTATAAGTTCAATTAAAATTTAAAAAATCAAGTACAATAATTTTTAAAAAGTTGGCACATGTTGTATTTTAATTTTAATTTTTTTGATTTATAATAATATAAATAAATATGATACAAATAACTTATATTAGGTACAATTAATTTATAATATTAATCATTATTTAATTGAATTTAAATTAGCATTTAATTAAACTTTAAAACATATACAAAATTAAATGGCATAACATGTAAATATGATTGTAAAGAGGGGTAAAATTGTCAAATGGGCATGGGGCCCACAAATTTTTTTGTCTTGTGAAGGGTGCGATTAACACCTCCCTTATATAATTATCTAATTTTCCTTTATTATAATTTGTAAGTTTATTCTCAGTGTCGGACTTATTTCAAAGAAAATCAGTGAGATAGCGAGAGCTACAAGTTGCAGCTTCTACAAAGGCGAAGATGGAAAAGGCTCAGATTGGTAATGCTCCGGCTTATTTGGTGGCTTCTCTTTTTTTTCATTTTTTTTTCATGTCAGACCTTATGCTGTTCTTAATGGTATAATTCTTTGTTTGTTTTTTTTTTGAACTTTGACTGCTTTACTATCTTCAGAGATAAGGAGAGCTATGTGGCCGGGCAGCTATATGTTCAAGATACAGAAATTCTCACTACTATCTGAGTTTGCTCGAATGTCAAATAACATGGTTCAATGTTTTGATTCCCCAGAATTTGAATCTGATGGCCATAAGTGGTCTGTGACCCTCTTGTTGATTTTATGCAATGAGTATTCTTGTGTACTTTTAAGTGTTTCATTGCCATCTCACATGTGCAGGAGTTTGTCCATTTATCCGAATGGTAACAAGAAGCAAGGAGTGGAAGATCATGTATCAGCTTATTTAGTTGCGGCTGATGCTGACATTGATTCTATTGAAACTGGAATCAATGTCACCTTCAAAATGTTTGTCTATGATCATTTTCATGACAACTTCTTGACAATCCAAGGTCATTCATGCTTTGCCAATTTCAGTAATCTCAGTTGTACATTTTTGTTCTTCTCGTTTTATTATTTTGTCAACTTTATTCATATTATATTTTGCAGACAATGAGGTGAGGAGATTTCATGGTTTGAAGAAAGAGTGGGGCTTTGCTCGTTTGATTTCACTTAACAAATTTCATAATGTCACGAATGGATATCTTGTGGATGACTGTTGTGTGTTTGGTGTGGAAATATTTGTGATTCCTTCTGGTGTCAGATTTGGTAATATGTTAATGATAAAAGAACCAAAAGATGGAATCTGCACTTGCAAATTGGACAGCTTCTCCACTTTAAGTGAGGTTGTTACTAAAGAATTTGAAGTACAGGGTCACCAATTGTAAGGAACTTGCTATTATTTGCAGTTATATATTATTTGTAATTAGAAATGTCAGCATATCATATATGCCTGAAACCTACAGGAAGTTGGAGATTTTTCCGAAGGGAAGCTCTTCTGGAAAGGGAACACATCTCTCCATGTTCATAAGACCAAGTGGTGGTAGCCATAAATTATATGTAAGATATGTTCTGAGGGTGAGAGATCAAGCTAACGACAAGCATTGTGAGAGTACACGTAAGCCTCCTTGGTACTTGACAAGTTATATGTTCTGGTGATCAGCGGGGCTTCTTAAAATTAAAGATTGATTTTGTTTGTACAGTTTCTTATTGTTTTGCAGAACCGTATCTTGGTTACGGATTCCCGAAGTTCATTTCGTTCAGCGATCTCAAAGACAAGGCTAGAGGATTCATATTGAATGACTACAGTTTGATTGCTGAGGTGGAGGTGAACCTTATATCAAAGGACGCAGGAGGCGGTGGAGCTGCGCCAGCTGCTGCTGAAGTCAAGAAAGAGGATAAGGTAGAAGAGAAGGAAGAATCTAACGATGACATGGGGTTCAGTCTATTCGACTAAGTTTTGGAGCACTTTTGTTTCGAAGTATCTTAATTTTTTTCTTTAGTTTTTACCTACAAGTAGCGAATTTGAATGTTTTATGGAACAAAGTTGTTGCGTGCTGTCCATGAAAAGATTGAATGCTGATATATTCTATTTATGCAATGAGTTGACTTTACTCACTGTATCATTTTTTTATTCGTTGCAACGAACTTCTTGACAATTTAAGGTTATGTTCCTTACATTAGTTTATATCAGTATCATTTTTTGTTTACAAATTTATTTCATTATACTGCAACCTCTGAGGTCGTAAAGAGATTTAATGGTTTCGAAAAACAGTGGGGCTTTGCTCGGATAATTTCACACATGTAGTCAGTTACTGCTGCCGGAATGATCAAAATTCCTATGTTAAAGATACCTGGAACTGGCTATATATCGACCCTGTACCTCAGAAATTTAATTTTAAGTAGTATTTGGATGTTCACTTTTCATGTGTGACTTGCGCTTTTCTGCTTCGTACTATGGGAATTCAGCTAGATAATTTCTCATTATAAAAATATATGCGCGCGCAGTGTCTAACTAACATGCATGTAACACATACAGTAGCAATTTGGTGATAATTAAATCCTTGATTTTAATTTGTTAGAAATAATTTATAGTTAGAGATATATCAGGATATATTCCTGATTATTTGATAATTACCTATCTTTTACCATATATATATATATATATATAGGTTGTTTAGTCAATAACAACAACCTTCTCTATTAGGTAACAATATTAACATCAGCAGCGCTTTGTGAATCCGAAACGGTGTTCAAAATCACCAAAGCGCTTTATGTTTGAACACCAAAGTGTCGTCTGATCGTCGTCATTGGGAATCTAAAAAGCTAGGTTCTCACAGTCCTCCCCAGCTGACATTGGTCTTAATTATAATCTGATTAACCTTTTTTTTTTAATTTGTAAGTTTATTATTTTCAGTGTTAAGAAAAATCAGTGAGAGACAGCTACAACTACAATTAGTTGCAACTGGCGAAGATGGAAAAGTCTCAGATAGGTAAATGCTCCCCCGCTTATTTGGTGGCTTTCTTTTCTTTTATGTCAGACCTTAATTAAATTCTATGTATTTTTTTTATCTTTCAGAGATAAGGAGAGCTACGTTGCCGGGCAGCTATATGTTCAAGATACAGACATTCTCACTACTATCTGAGTTTGCTCGAATGTCAAATAACATGGTTCAATGTTTTGATTCCCCAGAATTTGAAACTGATGGCCATAAGTGGTCTGTGACCGGCCTCTTTTATGCATCGAGTATTCTTGTGTAGTTTTGAGCTGCTGGACTTCTGTGTTTCATTATTGCCATCTCACATGTGCAGGAGGTTGTCCATTTATCCGAATGGAAACAAGAAGCAAGGAGTGGAAGATCATGTATCAGCTTATTTAGTATCGGCTGATGCTAACATTGATTCTTCTGGAATCAATGTCACCTTCAAAATGTTTGTTTACGATCATTTTCATGACAACTTCTTGACAGTTAAAGGTTTGTATAAATTTCATACCTCAGTTGTAAGTACTCCTCTTTTTATAAATTTTTATCAACTTTATTCATATTATATTTTGCAGACAACGAGGTGAGGAGATTTCATGGTTTGAAGAAAGAGTGGGGTTTCGCTCGATTGATTTCACTTGACAAATTTAAAGATGCCGATAATGGCTATCTTGTGAACGACTGTTGTGCGTTTGGTGTGGAAATATTTGTGCTTACTCCTGGCATCAGATCTGGAAATATGTTAATGATAAAAGAACCAAGCGACGGAATCTTCACATGGAAACTGGACAGATTTTCCAATTTAAGTGATCAGGTTGTTACTAAAGAATTTCAAGTACAGGGTCACCAATGGTAAGGAGCTTGCTATTATTTGCAGTTATATTATTTTGTAATTAGAAATGTCAGCATATCATCATATATGCCTGAAACCTGCAGGAAGTTGGAGATTTATCCGAAGGGAAGCTCTTCTGGAAAGGGAACACATCTCTCCATGTTCATAAGACCAAGTGGTGGTAGCCATAAATTATATGTAAGATATGTTCTGAGGGTGAGAGATCAAGTTAACGGCAAACATTGTGAGAATTATACAAGTAAGCTGCTCGATCTCCTTGGTGCTTCTTTACAAGTTATATGTTCTGGTGATCAGCGGGGCTTCTTTTAATTTAAAGATTGATTTTGTTTGTACAGTTTCTTATTGTTTTGCTGAACCGTATCTTGGTTACGGATTCCCGAAGTTCATTTCGCTCAGCGATCTCAAAGACAAGGCTAAAGGATTCATATTGAATGGCAGTTTGATTGCTGAAGTGGAGGTGAAGCTTATATCAAAGATCACCTCTTGATAGAAAATCAGGCTAGATCGTCCAAGAGGGACCAGACCAGTCCATAAATATTGGCAGTCAGTTTATCTACAGACTTTTGCTTAAAACTTCTTTCATGACCTGCAACAGTTTTATATAAGTTTGGAATCATCTTTTAATTATATAAGTTTTTCAACCAACATTTATTTGAGTACACAATTTTGTTCAAAAAAAAAAAACGTTGATAATCTTTTCAGCCTAGCAGTCAGGCTTCGTTGCAATTTTCAAATTGAGTAAATAATGTTGCATGTCAAAAAATATAGCAGAACTCAAAAAGGACTGACAATAATAATCATTGAAATAAACTGTTCAAGGACATGAAAAAGATATTATTAATTATATATGCAGAAATCTGAATATATAAAAGGGTTAATTATAAAAAGATTACCTGGACTATCACTAAAATAAAAATCGAAATAGTCCAGGGTGCGATATGAAACGACATGATAGTTCAGGTAGTCTTTTTATAAATAACCCTTTATAAAATTGGCTGTCAATATTTATAGTCTGGTTGCCTGGACCCATCCCTCATTTTCTAACTGGAGGAGGTCACGGTCATAAATTTCACCTCCACCTCAGCAATCAAGCTATCTTTTAACATGAATCCCCTGTACTTCTTTTTGAGCTCGCTGAGCAAAATGAATTTCGAGTATCCCCAAGACGGAGATAATTCATCAAAACACCCACAAACTGTATACAAATTAAGGAAAAAAATCAATCTGTCATTTTATTGAAGCCTGTTGATCACTAGAAAATATATAACGAGCGCGCCTAGGAGGGAGAGGCTTACTTGTTCCCTCACAATGCTTTCCATTAACTTGATCTCTCACCCGCAGAACACAACCGATATACGATTTGGGAATACCGCTTGTCCGTAAGAACATGGACAAATGCGTGCCTTCTCCATTCGGGTAAATATTTAGCTTCCTGCAGGTTACAATCAAGTGTTATATCTATAAATATTAGGGAAAATGACAAAGAGAGGTATGAACTACCATTACAAATTACGGTTCGAACTTTGAAAATTGACAATTAAAGGTAATTTCAAAATATTTTAATTCTCAATTTCACAATTAAGGGCAAGAAGGTTTTTTCAATTCATTCGGTTAGTTAACTTTTTTAATTTACAAAGTGATATTCCATCAATTAGGTGTTATATACTTATATGACGATCAAAATAGTTTTTAAAATTGTCGTGAATTGTCAATATCAGCAAGTTGCTTACCATTCGCGACCCTGAACTTGAAAGTCTTTAGTATGAAACCCGCTTACAGTGGAAAACTTTTCCAATTTCCAAGTGAAGATTCCATCGCTCGGTTCTTTTATCACTGAAAGATTTCCGCAAGGAATCACAGATATTTCTACGCCAAACACGCAACAGTCATTCACAAGATAGCCATTGTTGGCATCTTTGAACCTCTCAAGTGAAATCAGACGAGCAAAACCGCACTCCCTCTTCGATCCATTAAATCTTTTCACCTCGTTGTCTGCAAAATATTATTGACAGAATAAATTAAAAAAAATAAGAATAAATGTTTAACTCAGGTACAGAAATTTACAAAGCATGTGTATGGGTATGACCTTGGATTGTCAAGAAGTTGTCGCGTAAATGATCAAAAACAAACATTTTGAAGGTGGCACTGATTCCAAATTCAACAGAATCATCATCTGCCGCAGCTAAATACAGTGATATGTGATTTTTTACTCCTACCTTCTCATCTCCATTCGGATAAATGGATAACTTCCTGCACAAGTAATGCAAATTAAAACTACACTATAGTCCATAAGAAATATCTAATGCATAAAAATCATCAAGAGATGTAAACTTATTACCACTTATGACCATTAGATTCAAATTCTGAGGATTCAAAACATTTACAATATGACACTGACAGCCGGGCAAACTCTGATAGCGCTGAGAATGATTGTATCTTGAATATGTAGCTGCCTGGCCACGAAGCTCTAACGGACTCTGTACATAAGAGATGCAGTCAAGAGAACAGCTCCGGCATATATGGTCTGATTACAGAAAACAAGCCAGCAATGAGTGGGAGTGGGAGGAGCATTACCTATTATTGGAGTTGGAGCCTTTTCTCTCGGAGCCATTGCTGTACCACTACTTACTACAGCTTTAAGATATATATCTCGCTAAATGATTCCTAAAACCCTAAAATCACTAACATACAGGAATCACACAGATGCTTATATATATATATAAGACCATAAATGACAGATTTGTAAAGAAAATAATATCCCTAAATATTCCTTTTAACTAAAATATCCCTGATGATATATCTCTTAGCTCGTATAATTAGTTGCATATACTGTGTACCTTCTTTATAAGCAAGTTAGTTCATGCCTCAAAAAGCATAATTTTTTTCTTTTTTTTATAATTAATATTTTTTTGACCCCTCAAGATTCGAACTCACGACCAGTTGGACATTGGAGGTTTTATGTCTTAGCCATTGATCGATTGCTCTATGCCATGATGAGCCTCAAAGCATAATCAGATCAGCCATTTAGAATTTAGATTACCTTTTATTAGTTATTGTCATTCTGGTACCGAATAAAATTATGTTTGCAGTGTCTAGTTTTTTTTTTGATAAAAAATTGATGACATACAAAGTGTTGAAGGAAAAGATAAACAAACATCAACAAACGGACGACCGACGTGTACTGGAACAGAACATCTAAACAATCAAATTAATCCAAATACAGCTAAGCAACCCATTCACTGGTGATGCATCTACACGCTCCAAAAATCAATGCATGCCAAAATGGCCAAAACTTAAACAACCACAATGAAGCACTGACCAATTTCCACTGAATCACGGAACAAAGCTGCACAAGCGATCCTCATAAACCGATTTCCTACCACTGAGAGCACGACACCTGAACTCCAGAAAGGCAGCAATGAGGATTTAAAAGTTAGGACAAATTAACTAGCCGAAAGCAGTTTAAGGCTCCACTTGACCTTACACCAAGAGAGGTGAGCATACCACCATAACCAGGAAAGCACCACATGCAGCAAGCGCAGCCAGAGAAAACTAACAAAGAAAGCCAAAAACAAGCGCCGTCATCCACCAACGTCCCAACCTCCATTTATTTAGCCACACAGAGGCACAATAACGAAAAAAGAAACAGATTATTATAAATATTTATACTAAAAGACTAAACCACAGCCCCCTCCAACCCACCCAACCACACTCACCACCCATCACCGGCACCGCTTCCCAAACTCACCTCCACCACCCACAATTCTAAATCTGATCCGACCAACTGCATGTGACTGAAATCAGATCAGATTGGCAGTGAGGAATGAAAGAAGAGGGGGAGAGGGAAGCAGGGCCAGCTTTGCTGTAGAGAGGGAGGAGTAGAAGGGGGAGGAAGGGGCTGAGGAAGGAGGAAGAGAGGAAGGGTGGGTTGCTGGTGGTGGAGAGAAGAGGAGAGAAAAGTGGAGAGAAGGGAGAGAGAAAAGACGAGAGAAGATCAAGTTGATTGTTTGCGGTGTCTAGTTGACAAGTAACATGCTAGTAAATTCATCTATTCATGATCTTTACATACTCCCAAATTTTTATCTATTGATAACGTATTCTCAAAGTACTTAGTTTGAGTTTCATTGAAGCCTAACTCAGCTAAAAAAGTTCATTGAAAATGGCACATATTTAAATTATATATGGTAAAACTTGACTTTGCTTAAAAGATCATCAAAAGTACACTTTTTTGTGTGTATATTTGTTTAGTTAGTTTTAGTTTAGTTAAGTAGTCCCTCTAAGTGTTTCCCACTTAAGGAGGATTTTAGTCTCAGCCGTTAAGGACTGCGTTTGTAGTTTACTTAGTTGTGTTTAGTTAGTAGTTTGGTGTTGAGTTATGGTGTTTTCAGTACCTCAGACACCTTGTGTTTTAGTAGCGGTGGAGTATCTCCAACTGCTTGATCAGTATTATGAGGCGTTAGTGCGCGTTGGTCGTTCGGTGGACTAACGAGGTGCCTCCTCTCTTTAGCCAAATGGGCATCGATTCAGTGAAATGTGATCAGGGCGTCATCGTCTCTTTGGAGTGACCTGTCAAGTCATTCCTTCTGTTGACCATTTTGGCATGCTTTGGATTTCGAAGTGTGAAGGTGCCGAAGCAGTGAATCGACTGACTTACTGTGCTCAGATTATGCTTCATGATCAGTTGTTTTGTACGAGTACTTAGTGGTCGTCTGATGTACTGTTTTCTATTTCTTCTCTTTAAAGTCGTCATTTTCATTTATAAAAAAGGTGCACTTTTTCTGATTCATTAAACGCTTCATTGAACGCTTAAAACAAACACTAAGACCAGGCAACTCTGACTCTAATTAGAAAGAGGAAAAAAACGTCCTGGCTCTCTAGGTAGAACTACGCCGTGATTTTAGGGCTCTTTCCAAGACCACGCTAGGGGTTAGCATGACCCGTCCCGACTTGGTGACCCGTCCTGATCCAGTCAATATTTTGGATGAACTTGAACCCGATCCGATACTAAATAAGTCGGGTTCGGGTTGCTCCTCGGGTGACCCGGTCCTATAACTATATTAAAATAGAATAAAATAATTTAACTTCAATACAAAAGTCTATCGTTTTGTTTTGAATTTTGTTTCAATATGAGCTTCACATTATTTTGTTACAACATTGTTGGGCAGTTAACATGTTTAAGCTCACTTTCTTTTTTCGTAGATTATATTGTTTTAGGCTTTTAGCTCCTTCAAATATTATAAGTCTATCGTTACGACGAAATCGGTTATCAAATGTGACGATCAATATTTAGTGACGAATTTGAATTGACCTAAATAACCCAATCATTGTTTCAGACCATCGTTTCGGGTATGGTTAAGACCTACCCGTGCTAACCCGTCGCACAATCACCCATAGACCAGGCAACTCTCGCGAGCGCCGTCAGTCTCAATAAAACAACTGCAACTGAGACACTACCTCTCGGCATCACTACCAACACCGAGTCTGAGACACCTCTAAAAACGCTTAAAGACAAAAACAACGCTGGCGCCTCCCGAAACCGATAGTCTTCAGACCCTAGACCTCTCTTAATTTCCCAAAACCATCTTCCGCAAAGAAAAAAACGCAAGGACAGACCTCCTTAGATTGGACCACCGAAACCTCTCCGCTGCACCTCAGAAGCGATGATTATCAGCCCCGACCTCTATACAGATGGGATGGACCTCTCAATTCCTACTGACTACGGCGGCCTGACTCCTTGACCTACTCTTCTTCAAACACTGGATTAGGCGCTTGAATGATTTTTTTTTTCCGGTTCGACTAATACAAAGAAATTTCATTCTGCATCATGATCGAATCATGCCTCTGCTAATTCCTCTTCTGGCTCAGCTCACACCCAATTTTCTCTACTCTATTTGCTCAGGTTGGCAAGATGTCTAAGCACAACTTCCCTGTTTACCTGTAAACTTCACTCCGACACTGTTTGCCAATTCTAAGGTAAGTAAGCTAGCTCAGCTTCCTTTCTATTTTTTCTAGTTTCCCATTCCATTGTTGTAAATTGCCTCCTCTTTGAGTATTAGGTCTTGAACCCTCTTTTGCCTCCTTGCATAAGGAATCTCTTTCTTCTGTTTCGGTACCTTTCTGTGCTTAATTATCAGGTTGTTGAATAATTCATCCATGAAATCAAAAGTGCACTTACATATATAGTTGTAGTACAAACCAAATGTTATCTCAAGTACCAGATTGACAATAACTAAAAAGGTAATCTAAATTCTAAAAGGCTGGTCTGATTATGCTTTGAGGCTCATCAGGGCGTAGAACAATCGATCAATGGCTAAGACGTAAAACCTCTGATGTCCAAGTGGTCGTGAGTTCGAATCTTGAGGGGTTAAAAAAATATTAATTATAAAAAAAAGAAATTTTTTTATGGTTTTTGAGGCATGAACTAACTTGCCTATAAAGAAGGTACACAGTATATGCAACTAATACGAGTTAGAGATATATCAGGGATATTTTAGTTAGAGGAATATAATTAGTGATATTTTTTCTTTACAAATCTGTCATTTATGGTCTTATATATATAAGCATCTGTGTGATTCCTGTACTTGTACTTGCCAGTTTAATCTCAGTATATCAGACTTATTTCAACAACAACAAAATCATTTAGCGAGATATATAGCTTAAAGCTGTAGTAAGTGGTGGTACATCAATGGCTCCGAGAGAAAAGGCTCCAACTCCAATAATAGGTAATGCTCCCACTCCCACTCACTGCTGGCTTGTTTTCTGTAATCAGACAATATATGCCGGAGCTGTTCTCTTGACTGCATCTCTTATGTACAGAGTCCGTAAGAGCTTCGTGGCCAGGCAGCTACATGTTCAAGATACAATCATTCTCAGCGCTATCAGAGTTTGCCCGGCTGTCAGTGTCATATTGTAAATGTTTTGAATCCCCAGAATTTGAATCTAATGGTCATAAGTGGTAATAAGTTTACATCTCTTGATGATTTTTATGCATTGAATACTTCTTATGGACTATAGTGTAGTTTAATTTCCATTACTTGTGCAGGAAGTTATCCATTTATCCGAATGGAGATGAGAAGGTAGGAGTAAAAAATCACATATCACTGTATTTAGTTGCGGCAGATGATGACGACATTGATGATTCTGTTGAATTTGGAATCAGTGCCACCTTCAAAATGTTTGTCTTTGACCATTTACGCGACAACTTCTTGACAATCCAAGGTCATACACATGCTTTGTATATTTCTGTATCGATCTGAGTTATACACATGTCTTCTTATTTTTAAATTTATTCTGTCAACCTTATTCATAATATTATGCAGACAATGAGGTGAAAAGATTTAATGGATTGAAGAGGGAGTGGGGTTTTGCTCGTTTGATTTCACTTGAGAGGTTCAAAATGCCAATAATGGTTATATTGTGAATGACTGTTGTGTGTTTGGCGTAGAAATATCTGTCATTCCTTGTGGAAATCTTTTAGTGATAAAACAACCCAGCGATGGAACCTTTACTTGGAAATTGGAAAACTTTTCCACTTTAGGCGGGTTTCATACTAAAGACTTTCAAGTTCAGGGTCGCGAATGGTAAGCAACTTGCTGATATTTGGCAGTATGATTTTTTTTATAGATATAACACTTGATTGTAACCTGCAGGAAGCTACATATTTACCCGAATGGAGTTTCATCTACAGAAGGCACGCATATGTCCATGTACTTACGAACAAGTGGTATTCCCAAATCGTATATCAGTTTTGTTCTGAGGGTGAGAGATCAAGTTAATGGCAAGCATTGTGAGGGAACAAGTAAGCCTCCTAGGCGCGCGCGTTATATATTTTCTAGTGATCAACACACTTCACTAAAATGACAGTTTGATTTCCTTTGTATACAGTTTCTGCGTGTTTTGATGAATTCTCTCCGTCTTGGGGATGGGCAAAATTCATTTTGCTCAGCGAGCTCAAAAAGAAGTCTAGGGGATTCATATTAAAAGATAGCTTGATTGCTGAGGTGGAGGTAAAGTTTATGACGGCGACCTTCAGTTAGAAAATGAGGATGGGTCTAGGCAACCAGGCAACAAATAGTGACAGCCAGTTTTATATATTCAGACTTCTGCATATATAATTTCCTTTCATGTCCTTGAGCAGTTTATTTCAATGATTATTGTCAGTCCTTTTTGAGTTCTGCTACGCTTGACATGCAACATTTTACTCTGTTTGAAAATTGCAACGAAGCCTGACTAGGCTGAAAAGATTACCGAAATTGGCAGTGTATATAATTATTGTAAAACTTGACTCAGTTGAACGAAATAAATGTTGGTTGAAAAACTTATATAGAAATGATTCCAAAGGAGTCACCCTCAGGCCTCAATGACTCTGTAATCGTAGAAGCCTACATTACTGCTATTTCTAAGGTTATTACCTCAAAATCAGAATAGTGACGCCTGCTTTTGCTGTCATTTTCAGATAGAATAATTTCATTCCTACATTGGATGCTTGGAACTGGGTGTCGACCCATTGTAATAGCACACAAAATATTAAGAGAAGCTATGAGAAGAAGTAGAATCGTAATTGGTGAAATGAGAGAACTTGGTGACAGTAACTAACATTGAAAATTTGATTTTTATTGCTATGTATATATGAGGGCAGATATGAGGAGATTTTGGAAGTTTTAGAGATGTGGGCAGATCCTTTGGTTACACATTTTGACCTGGTTTAATTTTGTTGTTGTTGATAATAACTTAAAATCAGGATATAACAATTTGATGCTTCGAACTTGTCGTCGACCCGTTACCTCAGAAATTCAAATATAGATAGTAGTATTATGATCTTCGTATTTTTTTTATCCTAGCTCTTTTCTGCTTTAAGTTGTTCTGATATGAGCTCTGATGTAATTTAACTAGACATTTTCTCATTATAAAAGTATCTACACAGTGTTAAAGCTAACAGTTGCTAATAACATTTTCTCATTTAAGTTTGAAATTGTGTTTTCATTGTTTTGTGATATTAAATATGAGCGCTTTGTGAATTTAAAAGGTTGGACTGATCATTTTTCTAGGAGGCATGAACTGCTTTGGGAATCCTTAAAGGTCACACAGTTCCCAACTGATATGTTTGGTTGCTATAAGAATCTGTATTTCTTCCTGCATTTGAAATTCGCAAGTTGGTTCTGATCAGTGAGATATCTACAAGTAATATAATTGCTACAATGGCTCAGATAGAAAAGGCTCCGATAGGTAATGCTTCCCGCTCAGACCCCTATGCTGGATTTAAGGCTTTTACTTTTTAGTCTTTGTATTTTTATTTATAGTTGCATTTTTTTACAGAGTCGGTAAGAGCTACATTTCCAGGCAGCTACATGTCAAGATACAGTCATTCTCACTCCTGTCCGAGTTTCTTCAGAAATCAGATGATGTTGAATGTTTTAGATCCCCAGAATTTGAATGTAGTGGCCACAAGTGGTTAGTTTAGTATTTCTCGAGCACTTTATGCATTGAATTGTTATGTAGTTTTAAGCCGGACTTGTGCAGGAAGTTGTCCGTTTATCCGAATGGTAAAAAGAATCTAGGGGTGGAAGATCACATATCACTGTATTTAGTTGCGGAAGATGCTGACATTGATTCTCTTGAATCTGGAATCAGGGTCATGTTCAAAATGTCTGTCTATGACCATTGTCGTGACAACTTCTTGACAATCCAAGGTCATTCATGCTTATTGCTTTGCCAATTTCAGTATCTCAGTTGTACAATTGTATTTTTCTTTTTCTCTTTACCATATTGTCAACTTTATTCATATTATTTTGCAGACAATGAGGTGAGGAGATTTCATGGTTTGAAGAAAGAGTGGGGCTTTGCTCGTTTGATTTCACTTGAGAGATTCAAAGATGCTAATAATGGCTATCTTGTGAATGACTGTTGTGTGTTTGGTGTGCAAATATTTGTGCTTACTTCTGGTGTCAGATATGGAAATCTGTCAATGATAAAACAACCAAGCGATGGAATCTTTACTTGGAAATTGGACAACTTTTCCACTTTAAGTGGGGATGTTACTACTAAAGAATTTAAAGTACAGGTTCACGAATGGTAAGGAACTTGCTATTTTCAGTTTGAATTTTGTAGATATAAACACTTGCTTGTAACATGGCAGGAAGTTAAAGATTTACCCGAATGGATATTCATCTGCACAAGGCACACATCTCTCCATGTACTTATGGCTAAGTGGTAGTGATAATAAATCATATATCAGTTGTGTTCTGAGGGTGAGAGATCAAGTTAATGGAAAGCATCGTGAGGGAACAGGTAATTATAAGTCTCTATGTGCTTGATGAGTTATATATTCTCTACTGATCAGCGGGGCTTTACAGTATGACAGATTCATTTCTTTTGTATACAGTTACTTGCAATTTTGGTGAAACTTCTTCCGAGTCTTTTGCTTGGGGATTCGATAAATTCATTTTGCTCAGCATGCTCAAAGACAAGTCTCATGGATTCATATTAGATGATAGTTTGGTTGTTGAGGTGGAGGTGAACATTATATCTAAGGACTCGCCTCTTGTTACAAAATCAGGCTAGGTCCAGGCGACCTGTCCATAAATATTGGCAGGCGCAGTTTATATTCAGACTCTTGCTTAACAGGGTTTTTTTCCTTCAATGAACATTGTCGTCAGTCATTAAGTTCTGCTGTGCTAATTTAAGTTTTACAAAAAAAAGTTTCCCTATTAATTAATTGAATGGCTGTGGCTGCTCTTGGTTCTCAGCGATCTAACGATTCCATCCATTGCCACATATTGGACCATCGTATTTGATCAATAGTCCCAAGGGTTTCAGTGCTATCTAAATCTCACAACACTCAACAGACAAGCCAAAGCTAGATCATTAAATTCCATCGCAGCACCGTATAAAAGTTTCTATGCAATGTTTAGAAATCAAATGTTATCTCAAGTACCAGAATGACAATAACTAATGAAAGGTAATATAAATTCTGTAAGGCTGGTCTGATTATGCTTTTTGAGGCATGAACTTGCTTACAAAGAAGGTACACAGTATATGCAACTAATTATACGAGTTAAGAGATATATCATCAGGGATATTTTAATTTAAGATCCTTGCACACTTCCAATTCTCTTTGCCTTGAATTTACATTTTCTGTATTATTAATATCAGCTCTTTGGGAATCCAAAAGGTTGGACTAATCATTTTTCTAGGAGGCAAGAACTGCTTTGGGAATCCTTAAGGGTCACACAGCTCCCAATTTTTTTTTTTTTTTTTTTTTTTGATGATAACCACATTTTTTTGATGGGTAAAGTTGTACAGATGTTGGACACTGACTAATCAATAATGCACATCAATACATAAACTCAAATTGAAGCACAGGCCTATAGGGGCCAACCCATCCTAACCAGAACAACTATCGAAGGTTGCGAGTTCATGCTCAAGAGCATGGACTAGCAACCTTTTCAGCGAGCGCTAAGCCCCTGGTCATAAATCGGGGCAAAAGACAAACTTGAAAGGGGTCGTAACTCAATCCGCAAGCGGCTGAGAAGTTTCAAACTCAGTCCGACACTCGACTGAGAATACCCACTTATTGAAACTAAATTAAACTATCTACCTAAATTACAACGTAAAACACAACAAAACCCCACTAGCGCCGCCATCCATTGCCAGCATACCCGCCATGCAGCCGACCCGAACGCCAAGCCATCCAGCCAAGCATCGGCAGCCGCTACTCCCACCCGTATCCAACCCACGCGACAACCACCAAACACTAGCGCCGGACCATCAGAGACCCAACAACACAGCAGCAGTATCGTGACAGAACCACCGGCTGTCGGACCTCCATCAGCTTCGTGCAGGGCGCCGCCAGTACCACGACGAACACACTAGCATCAAACAAACAGAGCGGCGAAGGAGAAAGGCCCAAAAAGATATGTACAAACCCCTTTCCGACCGTCAAACCTCCACCCCCACCCCACCCATGAACCTACCCACAACCCACACACAGCTCCCAATTGATATGCGTATATATGGTCCTTTATAAGAATCTGTATTTCTTCCTGCATTAGAAATTCGCAAGTTGGTTCTCAGTGAGATATCTACAAGTAATATAATTGCTACAATGGCTCAGATAGAAAAGGCTCCCCTAGGTAATGCTCCCACTTCTACCCTATGCATGCTGGATTTAAGGCTTTTACTTCTAAGTCTTTGTATTTCTGTTTTTATGTGTAGTTGCATTTTATTTACAGTGTCGGTAAGAGCAACATGTCCAGGCAGCTACATGTTCAAGATACAGTCATTCTCCCTGATGTCTAAGTTTGTTCAGAAATCAGATGATGTTGAATGTTTTGAATCCCCAGAATTTGAATCTGGTGGCTACAAGTGGTTAGTTTAATATCTCTTGAGGATTTTATGCTTTGGTTTGTTATGTAATTTTGAGATGGTGGCTACAAGTGTGTTCGTTTGCTATCACTTGTGCAGGGAGTTGTCCGTTTATCCAAATGGAAACAAGAAGCTAGGAGTGGAAGATCACATATCACTGTATCTAGTTGCCAGGGATGCTGACATTGATTCTGTTGACTCTGAAATCAATGTCGTCTTCAAAATGTCTGTCTATGACCACATTCGTGACAAGTTCTTGACAGTTGAAGGTCATGCATGCTTCGAAAATTTCATACCTCAGTTGTACTTTTCTTCTTCTTCTTCTTCTCTTTTTTTTTTCCTATTTCGTCAACTTTATTCATATTATTTTGCAGACAATGAGGTGAGGAGATTTCATAGTTTGAAGAAAGATTGGGGCTTTGCTCAATTGATTTCTATTGACAAATTTCAAGATGTAAAGAGTGGCTATCTTGTAAACGACTGTTGTGTGTTTGGTGTGCAAATATTTGTGCTTACGTCCGGCATCAGGTCTGGAAATCTGATAATGATGGAACAACCAAGCGGTGGAATCTTCACTTGGAAATTGGAAAACTTTTCCTTTTTAAGCGGGAATCATAGTAAAGAATTTGAAGTACAGGGTTGCCGATGGTAACGAATTTCCTATTTGAAGTTTTATTTTGTTAGAATTGTCAGTATATCACATATGGCTGAAACCTGCAGGAAGTTAGAGATTTATGCGAATGGAACCTCTTCTGGAAGTGGAACGCATCTCTCCATGTTCTTATGGCCAAGTGTTAGCCATAAATTATATGTAAGATATGTTTTGAGGGTGAGAGATCCAGTTATAGGCAAGCTTTTTGAGAAAACATGTAAGCTACCTATGATATTGTCAACTTATATGTTCTAGTCTAGTGATCAGCGGTCCTCTTGAAATTAAAGATTGATTTTTATTTGTACAGTTTCTCATTGTTTTGCTGAACCCTGTCCCGATTGGGGAATCAAACAATTCATTTCGCTCAGCGATCTCATGGAGAAGGCTGGACGCGGATTCGCATTAAATCGCAGTTTGTTTCTTGAAGTGGAGGTCAACTTTATATCAAAGACGACGGCCTCCGGTTAGAATATGAGGATGGTCAGCCAATTTATATTCAGACTTCTGTGTAATCTCCTTTCATGTCTTGAAACCGTTTATTTCAATGATTATTGTCAGTCTTTTTTGAGTTCTGCTGTGCCTGACTTGCAATTTTCTACTCTGTTTGAAATTGTAATGAAACATGATTCGGCTGAAAAGATCTTCCAAAATGGCAGTGTATAATTATGGTAAAACTTGACTAAGTTGAACGAAATTGCACTCAAATAAATGTTGGTGGACAAAGGAGTCACCCTCAATGACTCTATAATCGTAGAAGGCAATATTACTGTTATTTATAAGGTTATTGCCTCAGAGTCAGAATATTCACGCTTGTTTTTGCAGTCATTTACAGCTAGAATACTTTTCATTCCAATATTCCATGCTTCGAACAAGTTGTCGACCCGTTACCTCAGAAATTTTAATATAAATAGTATTTGGATCTTTGTTCTTCATATTGTTTTATCCTGTCTGCTTTAAGTCGTTTGATTTCACTTGAGAGGTTCAAAAATGCCAATAATGGTTATCTTGTGAATGACTGTTGTGTGTTTGGCGTAGAAATATCTGTGATTCCTTGTGGAAATCTTTTAGTGATAAAACAACCCAGCGATGGAACCTTTACACTACACCATTTTACAGATTAGGAGACATTTTTTCGCTCGTCGCATAAACCCCTAAAAATGTCGCATATATGTTATGCGACAATAAATGTGTCGGGAAAGAACGGTCGCATATTCGAAGTCGCGAAAAGTTTAAGCGACAAACAAAAAAAGCACATGTCGCGTTAAGTTAAACTCTTATGCGACATTTGTTACATTTAGTCACGTAATCAATGAGACGAGTTCCACTCTTATATGAGCGTAAAATTGTCGCATAAACCCTTTTTTATTATTTTATTTCAATTCTATAAATATTGAATAAAATTTATATTGGAAATTAAATTTACTGAACCTTAACAAGCCAAAAATTAAATAATTTAAATAATATTTTCATTTGAATTAGAAATTACAAGTTCCTTGTTTAATTGTCACGAGAGAGACATCACAAGTTCCACCACCAAGATCAAAGATTAACACATTCTTCTCCACCAAAAATCTGGTTGCCTTCTCCTCAGCACCAAACTGCTTCTTCTCACCCTTGTAGTTAACCACAATCATGGGCTTTCCAACTGCTCCTGATATAACCTCAAAAGGCCACAACTCCATATCCCAATATTCAACTGTGACATCACTGAATGTCTTCCCGATCAGCTTTTTGGAATCTGCAATAAGAAAATATACATGTTCAAACAACAGACTCAATATAAGCAGATCTACAACAACAACAATCACAAAAACAAAAAACTCAAACTTTTGAGCAAAATGAACATGCAAGTGGCTGAGAAATGGAAGAGAGGATGAGAGGATGAGAGTTATTTTCGGCTGAGAACATGCAAGTGGCTGAGAAACTTTTGAGCAAAATGTTCGGATGAGAGTATGAGAGTTAGTTTCGACTAAGAGGATGAGTGGCTGAGAAATGAAAGAAAGGAGGAAAGTAGCATCAACTTAGGGTTTCTGGTTTGGGCCTTAGATATTTGGGCCAAGCCTTATTATTATGCGACCTATTTGTCACGAAAATGTCGCTTAAAGTTACCAGGAAAAAATTGAAACTGAAATTTCATTTCCCTCCAATTTGAAAATTGTTTTTGCCCCCAAAATGAAATATTATTAAGCGACATTGTTACCTAAATTTGTGACGTAAACTATACAGAACAGAATGAACAACACAAATCTTTGACACAACATTGTTTTCATCAAAAGTTCTCTTCATCACAAGTTTTCATCCTAACAAAACACAATCTGCATCAACAATATGGGTGAAGGTCATCATCAGAAAATGGAAATAAAAAACATGACAAGCTATAATTAAGTATGAGAATGTGTGTGAGTGTGAGAGTTTGATCTATATACTTTCAACAAGTGTGCCTTTTACATGTGAAGATCTGAGCAAATGGTGTATTTTCAACAAGATTTAAGGTTGTTGCAAAGTATATTTTTCAGACAAATGATGTATTTTCAGACAAAATTTAAGGTTGTTGAGTCGAATTGAAGGCAGGTTGTTGGGTGTTCTATTTTTCTGCATTTAATTTGTACCCTTATGCGACTTACTTTGGATAAAAATGTCGCTTAATCCAAACACATTAGGTCACCTCTCTTTAATGCACAGAAAGTTTGAAAAATTCAAGGTTGTCATGCCAATACCTGCTTCGAAGATTTTATTTCGTACTATTATGCGGCAAATTGTCACTTGTCGCAAAAGGTAAGTCACATAATAAGTTTAACGTGACAAATTTTTCGCGTCGCTTAAACTAATGTCGCAATAACCATATTACGGCACATATATTTCGTGTCGCTTAAAGTTAAGTCGCTTAATCATCTTTATGTGACATTATGTTTGCGTCGCATAAACTTATGTCGCATATTTCTGTTCTTGCGACAAACACATAAAATCGTAGTCATATAAACCTTGTTATGCGACAAAGCTTTTGCGACGGCGCTCAAAATTTGTCGCGAAGCATGTAAAATGGTGTAGTGTTACTTGGAAATTGGAAAAGTTTTCCACTTTAAGCGGGTTTCATACTAAAGACTTTCAAGTTCAGGGTCGCAAATGGTAAGCAACTTGCTGATATTGACAGTGTGATTTTTCAGATATAACACTTGCTTGTAACCTGCAGGAAGCTACAGATTTACCTGAATGGAGTTTCATCTGCAGAAGGCACTCATTTGTCCATGTACTTACGGACAAGTGGTATTCCCAAATCATATATCGGTTGTGTTCTGAGGGTGAGAGATCAAGTTAATGACAAGCATCATGAGAAAATAGGTAAGCCTCTTTGCCGCTTGATGAGTTAGATATTTTCTAGTGATCAACAGGCTTCACAAGATGACAGATTGATTTTTCCTTATTTGTATACAGTTTCTGCGTGTTTTGATGAATTCTCTCCGTCTTGGGGATGCACAAAATTCATTTTGCTCAGCGAGCTCAAAAACAAGTCTAGGGGATTCATATCAAAAGATAGCTTGATTGCTGAGGTGGAGGTAAAATTTATGACCGTGGCCTCCAGTTAGAAAATGAGGATGGGTCCAGGCACTAAATATTGGCAGCCAGTTTATATTCAGACTTCTGCGTAATCTCCTACATGTCCTGAAACAGTTTATTTCAATGATTATATTCAGTCCTTTTTTGAGTTTTTCTGTGCTTGACATGCAACATTTTACTCCGTTTGAAAATTGCAACGAAGCCTGACTATGCTGAAAAGATTATCAAAATTGGCAGTGCATAATTATTGTAAAACTTGACTCAATTGTGTAGGAAATAAAGCTATTGAAATCAAATAAGTAAGAGAACTTGAATAACTTTACTTGATTGACGATCTCTGAATTACTACGATTGTGCCGTGGTATGGAGGCCACTGACTTAGAAGCGAATTTCGCCACTACCGGTACAGGCTCTCAAGTGACGAACGCCCCCCAAGGTTAACACAATCCTCCTCCAAATCCGTGCACCCGAACTCGGAAGGTGGAACTGCTCAAGCACTGCTCAAATCTCTACTAGGGTTTTTCTTCTATTATTTTCCGTATATGAGAATACAAGAAACTCACATATATATACCCTTTATCACACATCCAACCTAAATTAATTAGAAAATATTTCCTAAAATTTAGTTGGGTGAAGATAATGTTACCTAAATCCTATAGATATATATCTCGTAGGAATAATATGAAACAACCGGATATTTATCTTTTGCATTATATCCAACAATCCCCCACTAATGCAAAAGAGTCCAAGACCTAGAGATTCTGAGCAGTACGTAGAAGACTTAGTACTTAAATGTTAGTATCCAAAGGTTTGAACTAACACATAGTGGAGTGGGGTGTTCAACGGTCTAGAGAGTGTCCAAAGGATTGAACTCCTAGATTATTGAAGGGACCCGACAACACGCACATCACCTTCAAAGCTTGAGCAATTCCTCGATAACACAGCCACTCATCTTGGGACTCTAAGTGAACGCTCTAGAGAGATATCACATCACTCATAGAAGGAGGCTAACCCTTCACATTCACCGCAGGTGTTCCACGAACATTAAGAACATTTAAGTTCAACCTTCCATCTATATAACTCACCGGTCATCTCACGACACCACTAACTCGAGTGGCCTATGTCTGTGAGGCTAGTTATAATAGATCTTCTCATGACACCATTAACTCGAATGGCCTCGGTCTATGAGGATCAGAAAAGAGATTGCCGAATTTACGAGAGCATCTCATGACATCACTTAGACAAGTGACCTCGGTCTATGAGGCTAATCAAATAAATCACCATATCCACAAGAGCATCTCATGACATCACTTAAACAAGTGACCTCGGTCTATGAGGCTAATCAAAGAAATCACCGTATCTACAAGAGCATCTCATGACATCACTTAAACAAGTGACCTCGGTCTATGAGGCTAGATACATCAAAAGCTTTAAGCTCATACTCATCATCTATTTCGGGATGGCTCACCACACACAAGTATAATGTTTCTCAAACACATACCTCTTGATGACTCAAGTACCTTCCTCCTGTCCAAGATCCACCAGGTTCTTCTCCATTCTCACATAATACAGAGAAACCACACCATTCACGGTAAACTGTCTTATAAACTCATGTATGACATGAAGGTGTCTCTTCTTGCCATTATACTCGATGTTCTTCGCAATGGCTCTGGCGGCTTGTGAATCACAATGTATAGGTACATAAGTAGTTGATTACCCCCACAATGGAACATCTGCAAATGAATTTCTCAACTTATCGGTCTCCAACATCGCAAGATCTCCGAACTGTCCGTCACCCAGTTCGCATCGCAGTACATTGCTCGATGCTTGCGCATACTTCATCCTCCATTTCAGGAACTACAAACATAGGGGTCGCTCCATGTAGATTTGATCAAAATCTAACTTGAACCAGCTCCATCTCATCCGATCATGCAATTTAAATGAAAGCAAATTTGGTTAGATTTCATTGCCTCAATAGTACCACATTTAATCAATCTTGATTAAATATCAAATTCAATAAATTGGTTCATCATTAACTTAGATAATAAAATCAATAATAAACTGAACCAAGAAACCAAATAATTAAAATTAAACTAAACCTGGTTTAATCGAAATGGATCCCTTCCATTGAGCAAAAACCAATTAGGGTTTCAGATTGCAACCGAAGCGCCTTGGCCCAATTTAATTCTGTTTCTCACACGGCCCATTGTAACTGCCCAAAATAGACATGAATTTAGTTTAGTCAAATTAATATCATGGACATAACAAATAACAGTTATGACGGGATAAAGTATTAGTAGCCCAAATCTTGTTAGTCCAATCCCAACGCGATTGGTAACTGATGAAACCAATTAGGGTTTCACAGCTTTTGACGATAGCTGCCGTCACCAAGCCATTCTGAGAATGTGAGATGCCGTACGACTGCTTTCTTGCCAGCTTAATCGTCGAAACACCATATGCGACATCAAGAATTCCGGCATAAATTCCAATGATCGCAAGTTGGATACATCAAACTTTGTCGCCGCTCCTCGAAGTTGTCAAAGATCGGTCTTCATTTTTTTTTCCAGAATGATCTGCGCCAACACTATTGGAAGATGTTGGAGCAGCAGCCCTTCCATCTCGGACATCAACCACTCTAGCTTGATCTCATTGATGTACATGCGTTTAAGCAAAAACGCAATTAATTAGTGAATCAACAATCTCAATAATCTGATATTGATTTCAATAGTACAAATTCGCTTCTAAATTGTAGGAAATAAAGCTATTGAAATCAAATAAGTAAGAGAACTTGAATAACTTTACTTGATTGACGATCTCTGAATTACTACGATTGTGCCGTGGTATGGAGGCCACTGACTTAGAAGCGAATTTCGCCACTACCGGTACAGGCTCTCAAGTGACGAACGCCCCCCAAGGTTAACACAATTCTCCTCCAAATCCGTGCACCCGAACTCGGAAGGTGGAACTGCTCAAGCACTGCTCAAATCTCTACTAGGGTTTTTCTCTTATTATTTTCCGTATATGAGAATACAAGAAACTCACATATATATACCCTTTATCACACATCCAACCTAAATTAATTAGAAAATATTTTCTAAAATTTAGTTGGGTGAAGATAATGTTACCTAAATTCTATAGATATATATCTCGTAGGAATAATAGGAAACAACCGCATATTTATCTTTTGCATTATATCCAACAAATTGTACTCAAATAAATGTTGGTTGAAAAACTTATATAAAAGATGATTCCAAAGGAGTCACCCTCAATGACTCTATATTACTGCTATTTCTAAGGTTATTACTACCTCAAAGTCAGAATAGTCACGCCTGCATTTGCTGTCATTTTCTGCTAGAATACTTTTCATTCCTATATTGGATGCTTGGAACTGGGCGTCGACCCATTACCTCAGAAATTCAAATATACTCAGTATTTGGATCTTCGTTCTTTGTATTGTATTTCCTCGCGCTTTTCTGCTTTGAGTTGTTCTGATTCTGAGTACAACTGTTATTCAACTAGACATTTTCTCATTATAAAAATATCTACACATTAGGGTGTTTAGCTAACAGGTAACAGTTGCTAATAAAATCATTAATTCAAGATCCTTGCACACTTTCAATTTTTTCTGCTTTGAATTTGTTTTTTTATTGTTTGTGAATTTAAAAGGTTGGACTGATAATTTTTTTAGGCATGAACTGCTTTGGGAATCCTAAAGGTCACACAGTTCCCAACTGATATGTGTATGGTCCTTATAAGAATCTGTATTTCTTGCATATTTGAACTTGCAAGGTTTGTTCTCAGTATCTTCAAAGAAAATAAGTGAGATAGCTACACTACAAGAACGCTAATTGGTACTACAATGTCTCAGATAGGTAATCATCCTCCCATTCAGACCGGTTTAAGGCTTTTAGTCTTTGTATCTCTTTTTTATTTTTGTAACTGTATTTTATTTACAGAGTCGGTAAGAGCTACATGTCCAGGCAGCTACAGGTTCAATATACAGTCATTCTCATACTGCTGTCCGAGTTTGTTCAGGATGCACCAGACATTGAATGTTTATCTGATGTTGAATGTTTTGAATCCCCAGACTTTGAATATAGTGGCCACAAGTGGTTAGTTAATATCTCTTGAGGATTTTATGCATTGTATTGTTATGTAGTTTTGAGATGGACACGAGTGTTTGTTTGCTATCACTTGTGCAGGAAGTTGTCCGTTTATCCTAATGGAAACAAGAAGCTAGGAGTGGAAGATCATATATTTAGTTTCGGAAGATGCTGACATTGATTCTGTTGAATCTGAAATCATTGTCTTCTTCAAAATGTCTATCTATGACCACATTCGTGACAACTTCTTGACAGTTGGAGGTCATGCTTTGAAAATTTCATACCTCAGTTGTACTTTTTTGTTCTTCTCTTTTCATTATTTCGTCAACTTCATTCATATTATTTTGCAGACAATGAGGTGAGAAGATTTCATAGTTTGAAGAAAGAGTGGGGCTTTTCTCGTTTGATTTCAATTGAGAGGTTTAAAGATGCCAAGAATGGCTATCTTGTGAATGACTGTTGTGTGTTTGGTGTGCAAATATTTGTGCTTACTTCCGGCATCAGGTCTGGAAATCTGATAATGATGGAACAACCAAGCGATGGAATCTTCACTTGGAAATTGGACAGATTTTCCACTTTAAGCGGGAATCATAGTAAAGAATTTGAAGTACAGGGTTGCCGATGGTAATGAATTTCCGATTTGCAGTTTTATTTTGTTAGAATTGTCAGTATATCACATATGCCTGAAACCTGCAAGAAGTTAGAGATTTATGCGAATGGAACCTCTTCTGGAAGCGGAACAAATCTCTCCATGTTCTTATTGCCAAGTGGTAGCCATAAATTATATGTAAGATATGTTCTGAGGGTGACAGATCAAGTTAAAGGCAAGCTTTTTGAGAAAACATGTAAGCCACCGTACCTATGCGGTTGACAAGTTGTATGTTCTAGTCTTTTTTTTTTATTACAAGTTATATGTTCTAGTCTAGTGATCAGTGGTCCTCTTAAAATTAAAGATTGAATTTATTTGTACAGTTTCTCATTGTTTTGCTGAACCCTATCTCGATTGGGGAATCAAACAATTCATTTCGCTCAGTGATCTCAAAGAGAAGATTAGAGGAGGTATCATATTAAATGACAGTTTGTTTGTTGAGGTGGAGGTTAACTTTATATCAAAGACGACGATGACCTCCTGTTAGAAAATGAGGATGGATCCCGGAGACTAGGCAATCAATATTGGCAGCCAGTTTATATTCAGACTTCTACGTAATCTCCTTTCATGTCTTGAAACGTTTTATTTCAATGGTTATTGTCAGTCCTTTTTTGAGTCCTGTGCTTGACATGCAACGTTTTGCTCTGGTCTCTGTTTGACATTGTAATGAAACCTTCTTTTTTTTTTTTGAAACGATAATGAAACCTGACTCAGCTGAAAATATCATAAAAAATGGCAGTGTATAATTGCACTCAAATAAATGTTGGATGATTCCAAAGGAGTCATCCTCAATGACTCTGTTGAAACATAATCCTAGCTAGCCTAGTGGTGAATAACATACTTGGATGAGTCTATTTGGTCCTGCGGAAACTGGGTTGTTGGCTGAGTGTTTGCAGGTATTGAATAAGGACTTGGGACTTGGTCATATTCTGGTAAAATTGAGCCTAGAGCAAAACGACGCAGTTTTTCTCAGGCGCGAGTTTGAGTTTTGGAGGACAAAAGAGACGCTGTCGTTTGAAGAGGAATGGAGTAAGTAGTGCGACGTCGTTTCCTCCTGAGCGCGAAGTCGAGATTTGTCCCAGCGTGCTGCGTCGTCGTTTTGTCCGAGTTATAAGTCCTGCCCCAATTCCCAGCTAAAACCCTAATTCGAAGTTCAGTCCAGAAATCCCCAATTTCAACTCTCTCCAAGATTCCAGAGCGAATTCTCAAATTGATCGGTGCGTTCATCTCGCCTTACGGTCGTTGGTCCTCTGCGCCTCAATCGTGCGCGTCTGCTTGTCCAGTTTCCCGCGCTCGCGGCTTTGTTGTCAAGCGTCCTCAGCTCCGCCCTAGACGGCTGCGAGCTGATTGCGGCCGGCCGTGGAGGTGTCTTCCGCTGCGATAAGGGAAGTGTTTCGTTCTACTTGTTATTCACATTTAGACATTTCCCTTTGATTGATTGAACACATTCTTGGTTGTAAATTTGGGAATTTTTGGTTCCTCTCCAAGCCCTAGTGTTTAATAAATTGTAAATGGTTTCTGAGATTGATCTTAGTTCATATTGGTCAATATAAGCCAATATTGCCTCTAAATCTAAGGTTATTACCTCAGAGTCAGAATAGTCACTTCCGCCTTTGCAGTCATTCTCGTTATTCCTATATTGGAGGTGAAACTGGGCGTAGACCCAGTACCTCAAAAACTCAAATATATGATTATGTAGTGTTTGGCTCTTCATTGCGGTATTTTGATTTTCCTTATGTTTCTGGTTCAAGTTGAGTTGTTCTGCCTTACGAGTATTACCGCAATTCAACTGGACATCCTCTCATTCAAGTTGAGTTGTTCTGCCTTACGATAACACAGTTTCTAATGAAATCATTAATCTGATATCCTTGCACATTTCCTTTTCTTTTTCATTTTTTGTGATATTAATATCAGCCCTTTGGGAATCCAAAAGGTTGGAAAGATCATTTTTCTAGGTCCCAATTGATTGGGGAGACCTTAAGGCTCAATGGTCACACAGTACCCAACTAATATATGTGGTCTTAT
This sequence comes from Rhodiola kirilowii, assembly GCA_033675215.1. Classification (NCBI taxonomy): domain Eukaryota; kingdom Viridiplantae; phylum Streptophyta; class Magnoliopsida; order Saxifragales; family Crassulaceae; genus Rhodiola; species Rhodiola kirilowii. Next base: position 2,569,833 of record CM066193.1, on the reverse strand, counting down.
ATAAGCAATCTGTATTTCAATGAAAACCAGTGAGGTAGCAACAACTATTAACTGCTACAATGGCTCAGATAGAAAAGGCGAAGATAGGTAATGCTCCCACTCATTGGTGGCTTGTTTTCTATGTCTGATCAATATGCTGGTGTTAAGGTTGTTGTTCTTTGTTTTCTGAATATTTCTTCACATTTTATGTTCAGAGTCGGTGAGAGATACGTGGCCGGGCAGCTACGTGTTCAAGATACAGTCGTTCTCACTGCTATCTGAGTTTGGTCAGATGTCAGATGACATCAAATGTTTTGAATCTCCAGAATTTAAATCTAATGGCCATAAGTGGTCAGTATCTATGAGACCCTCTACTATCTCTTGAGGAAGGTATGCATTATTATGTAGTTTTGAGATGGATACTAGTGTTCGTTTGCTAACACTTGTGCAGGAAGTTGTCCGTTTATCCAAATGGGAACAAGAATCTAGGAGTAAATGATCACATATCAGTGTCTTTAGTTGTGGCAGATGCTGATGTTGATTCTATTGGGTCTGGAATCGACGTCTCCTTCAAAATGTTTGTCTATGACCATCTTCGCAATAACTTCTTGACAATTCAAGGTAATGCAGGCTTTGTAAATTTCAGTCTCTCAGCTAAACAATTATTTTCTCTTTTTGGTATCTTCTCAACTTTATTATTATTATTATTTATGCAGACAATGAGGTGAAAAGATTTAATAGATTGAAGAGGGAGTGGGGTTTTGCTCGTTTGATTTCACTTGAGAGGTTCAAAAATGCCAATAATGGTTATCTTGTGAACGACTGTTGTGTGTTTGGCGTAGAAATATCTGTCATTCCTTGTGGAAATCTTTTAGTGATAAAACAACCAAGCGATGGAACCTTTACTTGGAAATTGGAAAACTTTTCCACTTTAAGCGGGTTTCATACTAAAGACTTTCAAGTTCAGGGTCGCAAATGGTAAGCAACTTGCTGATATTGACAGTGTGATTTTTTAGATATAACACTTGCTTGTAACCTGCAGGAAGCTACAGATTTACCCGAATGGAGTTTCATCTACAGAAAGCACGCATTTGTCCATGTACTTACAGACAAGTGGTATTCCCAAATCATATATCGGTTGTGTTCTGAGGGTGAGAGATCAAGTTAATGGCAAGCATTGTGAGGGAACAAGTAAGCCTCCTAGGCTCGCGCGTTATATTTTCTAGTGATCAACAGACTTCACAAAATGACAGATTGATTTCCTTTGTATACAGTTTCTGGGTGTTTTGATGAATTCACTCCGTCTTGGGGATGGGCAAAATTCATTTTGCTCAGCGAGCTCAAAAACAAGTCTAGGGGATTCATGTTAAATGATAGCTTGATTGCTGAGGTGGAGGTAAAATTTATGACCGTGACCTCCAGTTAGAAAATGAGGATGGGTCCAGACGACCAGGCAACTAATATTGACAGCCAGTTTTATATATTCAGACTTATGCATAATCTCCTTTTCATGTCCTTGAACAGTTTATTTCTATGATTATTGTCAGTCCTTTTTTACTTCTGCTATGCTTGACATGCAACATTTTACTCTGTTTGAAAATTGCAACGAAGCCTGACTAGGCTGAAAAGATTATCATAATTGGCAGTGTATAACTTGACTCAGTTGAACGAAATGTTGGTTGAAAAACTTATATAAAAGATGATTCCAAAGGAGTCACCCTCAATGACTAAATATAATCGTAGAAGCCTACATTACTGCTATTTCTAAGGTTATTACCACCTCAAAGTCAGAATAGTCACGCCTGCTTTTGCTGTCATTTTCAGATAGAATAATTTCCATTATTCCTATATTGGATTCTTGGAACTGGGCGTCTACCTCAAAAATTCAAATATAAATAGTATTTGGATCATCGTTCTTTGTATTGTTTTTTCCTTGTTCTTTTCTGCTTTAATATGTTTCGCCTCTGATTCTGAGTTCTGCTGTAATTCAACTAAAACATTTTCCCATTATAAAAATATATACACAGGGTGTACCTGTAATATCCGTCAAACTAATTATTATTAGGAACTGAAAATAAATGATAAATAAACCAAAAAAATTTAAAAAATAAGCACATTAATCGCGATAAAAAGTAGCAAATCATCAAAAAAAAATTAAAATTCAAAAAACTTGTTGAGGAGTCAGGAGACATGTGTAGAGATCGGATTGGTGGGGCGAAATAGCAAAGACTGATTTATATATATTTAACTTAAATAAATTTGCTAAATTTAAGCTTAAAGTTGATTTATATATACTTAAAATGATCTTATTAGGGTGTCTCAAAAAAAAAAAGAAAAGAAGATCTTATTAGGGTTTTATAAAAGGGAACAAAACCAGAAACACAGGTAGGTAGTGAGCTTTCGGCCACCGAGAGAGAGAGAGAGAGAGGAGGAGGAGATTGATTGTGGCCGGTCTGAGTTTAGTTACGACCGGAGGAAGATAGAGAGTATTTATACATGCTTGATTGATGATTAGTATGGTATAAGAACAAAATGAAAACTCAAGGTACGATTCGTTTCTACACTTAGTCAAACTTTTCCATTCTTTAACGTTTTATTGAAAGTTGGGTGGTGCTCTGTTTATTGTGACTTGTTAAAGATAGAAAGGAAAAACAAATTGATTATAAGTTTATTGTATTAATCAAATTGCAAAGGAAGAGACATGAGGTTATGGTGTTGTCGAGTGATATAAAAACAAATAAGAGGATGACCACATGTGATGGATTCTTGCCAGCCAAATACATAGGTTACACAGTTTGAGGTTAGAAACAAAAGATTGAAAACTTTGTTTGAATGGAGAACTAATTTGACTAGTGAGTTGATTATAAGTTAAATCAGCTAGGTGTACTTACTTAACCTTGATCCCTAATTGTAGTAATTAAGAACCGTGTGAATGATATTAAGTAATGCAAATTGAGTGTCATAGTTTTGTCAAAATTACATATATTTATTTATTTATAAGAGTATTAGAGCATGCGATCGAGTACCACATATTAAAGGTGTCATGAATATCGGTGCATTTATCATTGGTATGGATATGAGCCACACTGTGAACATAACAACATGCACTGTGGTTATGATTCTTTAAGATGGTTAATGTTAATTGCAATAAATATGAGTCCAATGCATGTATTTAGACATTGATAATATGTAGAAAATTTGGCATCAATAGCAATTATTTGTTCAGAATTATGCTATTGTTGTATAGAGGTGTAACATTGTTGACATTTTAATAAACGACGTTATGATAATTGTTTATTAACTGATGCAGGACGCATTGAATCAAATTTGCATGTTGCTTTAGGCGGTAGAAGCGGTACCGAGTAATTTTCACTCACCCCCATTACCCCCACCTTTTATAGATAAGTGAGTCGACAAGTTAGGATTTGTCGACCGTCATTGCAAGGGAACTTCTCATTTCACGTGTGGTGCTGGTGCCACACAACCAATCATCTCTTTGGAGTCTTTGTTCGGGTAGTTTGTTTAATTTCCTGTTTAGTTAGAGCTTTGCTCTGTTGTACCGTGGATAGGATTAAATTTCTGGTTTATCTATGTCATTGGATTATTTACTTAATATGTTTATATGTGAGAATAATAATATCGTTTGAAGTAAGTTAGAGGCTTGCTTGGCAATGGATCAAGCGCCGATCTCAACCTTGACTTGGGTCGTGACACTAGCTAAATAACAGTTGCTAATAGAATCATTACTTCAAGATCCTTGCACACTTTCAACTTGTTCTCCTTGAATTTGTGTTTTCATTGTTTTGATATTTAAATGAGCGCTTTGTGAATTTTAAAAGGTTGGACTGATCATTTTTGTAGGCATAAACTGCTTTGGGAATCCTCAAGAGTCGCACAGTTCCTAACTGATATGTAGGGTCTTTATAAGAACCTGTATTTCTTGCATATTTGAACTTGCAAGGTTTGTTCTCAGTATCCGACTTATTTCAAAGAAAATAAGTGAGATAGCTACACTACAAGAACTAATTGGTACAATGTCTCAGATAGAAAAGGCTCTGATAGGTAATGCTCGCACTCAGACCATATGCTGGGTTTAACGCTTTTACTTTTTAGTCTTTGTATTTCTGTTTTTATTTTGTAGTTGCATTTTATTTACAGAGTCAGTAAGAGCTACATGTCCAGGCAGCTACATGTTCAAGATACAGTCATTCTCACTGCTGTCCGAGTTTCTTCAGAAATCAGATGATGTAGAATGTTTTAAATCCCCAGAATTTGAATCTAGTGGTCACAAGTGGTTAGTTAATTAATATACCTCGTTTGAGGATTTTATGCATCGATTTGTTATGTAGTTTTGAGCCGGACTTTAGTGTTTAATTGCCACGGGCCCATCACTTGTTCAGGAAGTTGTCCGTTTATCCAAATGGAAACAAGAAGCTAGGAGTTGAAGATCACATATCACTGTATTTAATTGCGGAAGATGCTGACATTGTTTCTGTTGAATCTGGAATTAATGTCATGTTCAAAATGTCAGTCTATGACAATTTTCGTGACAACTTCTTGACAATCCAAGGTCATTCATGCTTTGCAAATTTCAGTACCTCGGTTGTACATTTTTTTCTTCTCGTTTTATTATTTTATCAACTTTATTCAAATTATTTTGCAGACAATGAGGTGAGGAGATTTCATGGTTTGAAGAAAGAGTGGGGCTTTGCTCGATTGATTTCACTTGATAAATTTCAAGATGCCAATAATGGCTATCTTGTGAATGACTGCTGTGTGTTTGGTGTGGAAATATTTGTGCTTACTCCTGGCATCAGTTCTGGAATTGGAAATCTGGTAATGATAAAACAACCAAAAGATGGAATCTTCACTTGGAAATTGGACAACTTTTCCACTTTAAGTGGGGATGTTACTAAAGAATTTAAAGTACAAGGTCACGATTGGTAAGGAACTTTCTATTTGCAGTTTGAATTTTTTTAGATATAACACTTGCTTGTAACAATGCAGGAAGTTACAGATTTGCCCGAATGGAGATTCATCTGGACAAGGCACGCATCTATCCATGTACTTAGTGCTAAGCGGTAGTAATAAATCATATATCAGTTGTGTTCTGAGGGTGAGAGATCAAGTCAATGAAAAGCATCATGAGATGACAAGTAAGCCTTCTTGGTGCTTTACAAGTTCTAGTGATCAGCTTCACAAAATAACAGATTCATTTACTTTGTATACAGTTACTTGCCATTTTGGTGAAACTTCTTTCAGTTGGGGATTCCGGAAATTCATTTTGCTCAGCGATCTGAAAGACAAGACTAGAGGATTCATATTAAATGACAGTTTGGTTGCTGAGGTGGAGCTGAAACTATTATCAAAGGATGCTTGTTAGAAAATCAGGTCCATAAATATTGTAACTTTTTAAGTTTTAAAGCTTTCGAAGTCTACCATCATTATGTATAAACACTACTAGCATTCAGCGTTTACTTTTCAAGTCTACCTCATTGTGGTTCCAATTCCAAATGTCATCAAAAATCGTTTATCTTAAGTATGAATATCGTTTAAAAAACAAATCAATATAAAAAAAGTAGATAATCATAAACCATAATGTCATCAAAAATGATGTGAAACATACATAAATATCCAAAATAAATTAATAAAAGAACAATAATAGCAGTCCTCGGATCTGTAGGATAATAACTAATCCTCCCAGGATCACAATAATGTGGCACACAATTCTCACTAATTTGGTAGACTGTAAAGGAAGATAACAACTGATTTATTGTACTCAACGGAAACACACTCGTACAATTAAGCTAGGAACTACTAGACAAATAAGATCACAACACTCAAATAAAATAAGAACACTACGTTGTGTTCTTGTAGAGAGAAGGAAGAAGAGCTGAGGGGATAATCTTCTTCATCACATTTGATGCCCTTTTATAGCACAAAAGGATGGCTTCATTTTCAACTTGTATCTTCAATTCAACGGTTGGTGTAACAACCAATTCAACATATGTGGGCAGCCTCCTTTAATGACCCACGTGGTGGATCAATATTCAACATTCCTCCTTGATCCACGATCTTGCAACTCCAAGCATATAACGAAACAATTCAAACTTGTCACTTGAGAGACCCTTGGTAAAGATGTCTGCAACTTGCTCATCAGTCCTGCAGAATTCTAACTCAATTTCATTATCTTTCACTAACTCTCGAATATAGTGATATTTAATCCCAATATGCTTGCTCCTGCCACGAAATACTGGATTCTTGGCTAATGCTATAGCCGACTTGTTATCACACATAATCTTCGTGGGGCCCTCCTGCTTATGTTTCATGTCTTCCAATATCCGTCGAAGCCAGACTGCTTGACAAGCTGCGGTAGTCACTGCAATGTACTCTGCTTCAGCTGTAGAAAGAGCAACAACCTGCTGCTTCTTTGAGGACCATGAAACCACTCCATCTCCTAGATAGAAAGCATAACCTGATGTACTCTTCCGAGTTTCCACATCACCGGCCCAATCACTGTCTGTATAACCTGTCAGACAGAACTCTTCTGTGTGAGAATACATAATCCCATAATCACTAGTACCACTGATATATCGGAGTATACGCTTCGCTGCTAGCAAGTGCGACTGCTGCGGTTTCTCCATGAAGCGACTGATAAGTCCAACTCCGTACACTATATCTGGTCTAGTTGAAGTCAAGTATCGTAGACTTCCAACTATACTCTTGAAATATGTGGGATTCACCAACTCTCCAGTACCTTCTTTCATCATCTCCAACCTCTCTGCAACTGGTGTTCTGACCGCCTTCATTCCCTCGAACTTAAACCTCTTCAAAATATCCTTGGCGTACTTCTTTTGTGAAATGAAGATTCCACTATCCGCCTGCTCAACCTCGATGCCTAAGAAGTAAGACATCAATCCCATGTCAGTCATCTCAAACTGACGAGTCATCGCTTCTCTGAACTCGATGAACATCTCCTCCGAACTTCCTGTGAATATCAAGTCATCCACATACAAGCATACTATCAGCATCTGTCCTTCAGCACTCGTCTTGATGTAGAGTGTGTGCTCGTAAGGACACTTCTGAAATCCATTCTTCAGCATATACGTATCAATCCTTGCGTACCATGCTCGCGGGGCCTGCTTCAGTCCGTATAGTGCTTTCTTCAGCTTGTACACATTTTTCTCTTTCCCTTTTTGCACATAACCTGGTGGCTGATCAACATACACCTCTTCTTCTAGAACTCCGTTTAAGAATGCTGACTTCACGTCCATCTGGTGTATCTTCCACATGTTCTGTGCTGCAAGTGCTATAATCATTTGAATGGTATCCATTCTAGCAACTGGTGCAAATACCTCGAAGTAATCGATACCAGGTTTCTGCCTGTATCCCTTTACTACTAGCCTTGCTTTCAACCGGTCCACCTGACCGTCTGGTCTGTACTTCATCTTGTACACCCATTTCACTCCAATCGCCTTCTTGCCAACCGGTAAAGTTGTCAGCTCCCATGTATCGTTCTTCTTAATGGAAGCTATCTCTACATCCATAGCTTGAATCCACCCTTTGTCTTTTGCTGCATCCTCGAACGTTACAGGATCACAATCTGCAAATAGACAAAAATTCACCATAGTTTCATCACGTGTGTGTGCCTCATCATCTCGGTAGACTACATAGTCATGATATCGAACTGGTGGTCTTCTTTATCGTGGTGGTAAACTGCTAGACTTTGACTCAGTTGATTTCTCAGGTGAATCAACAACTGGTGCACGCCTATCTTCTGTAGGCTCCTCCTCAATTTCGACATGGGATTCTCTAGCATCCATTTGAGACCAATCCCAGGCCTCATCTTCGGCAAACTGTACGTCTCGGCTGATAATCAACTCTTTCGTGTTAGGATCATAACACTTATAACCCTTCGTATCAGTACTGTACCCGATGAAGATACATCGCCTGCTCTTGTCGTCCAGCTTCCTCCGTCGCTGATCTGGTATATGGGGATATGCAATACACCCAAATACTCGTAGACAAGATACATCCGGCTTCACACCACTCCAAGCTTCATCTGGAGTCTTTCCTTGAACCGCCTTCGTAGGACATCGGTTCAGTAAGAATACTGCACAAGATACCGCTTCTGCCCAATAAGGCTTCGGTAGCTCCTTGGCCTTCAACATGCTTCTGGCCATCTCAAAGATTGTGCGATTCTTCCTCTCAGCAATACCGTTCTGCTGAGGTGTGTAGCTTGCAGTCAACTGCCGTCTGATTCCTTCGGCTCTGCAATAGTTTGAGAACTCATTTGAAGTGAATTCTCCTCCTCTATCTGATCTTAGCATCTTCAGAGTGTAACCACTTTGTTTTTCAACAAATGTCTTGAACTCCTTGAACGTCCGGAAAGCCTCCGACTTTTCTCTTAAGAAATAGACCCAAGTCTTTCTTGAAAAGTCATCAACAAGTGCCATCATGTATCGCTTTCCGCCAAGAGATTCGACCTCAACTGGACCACATAGATCCGTGTGAACCAGCTCCAATGGTTGGTTCGCTCGTCTCGCCTTTCCAACTGGAAACGGCTCTCTGTGCTGCTTCCCTCGCAAGCACGCCTCACATGGTTGACTAGGAATCTGAATCGCCGGTAATCCTGTCACCATTTTCTTTGCAGCCAATAATTTTAGTCTGTTGAAATTTAAATGGCCAAATCTGAGATGCCACAGCCAACTGCTGTCTCCTACCATCGTCTGGAAGTTCACTTCAACTCCCTTCTTAAGAATCCATGGGAACATTCGATTCTTTGTCATCGGGACCTTTGCAACGATCCTTCGGTTTTTGCCTTCAATTGTGCATACGCCATCTCGAATAGAAATAGTATGACCTCTCTCCGATAGTTGGCCCAAGCTCAGTAAATTCCAGCACAACCCTGGTACATAATATACATCAGCAATAGTTGCGTATGTACCATCATTAGTCTGAATTTGGATGTCGCCTTTGCCCATCACCTTGATCTGCGACTTGTCTCCAAAACTGACTTCAGCGCGAGCGGATTCGTCTAAGCGAGAGAATAACTCCTTTTCTCCCGCTCATATGGTTGCTGCATCCGGAGTCAAGGTATCACACGTCTGTGTAGTCTCCACAAGTATCCTTTGTCTTGCATGCTAGAACCATATTATCATGCGCCTCGGAAGCATAAGCTTGCTCCACTCGCTCATTTGCTCGGCATTCAGACTTGTAGTGTCCGAAATTTTGACATTGGTAACACTGGACTCTGGCCTTGTCACGTCCTCCAGTATGACCACCTCGGGCTCGCTGAATATTACTGCTACTGGCTTGGTCTCGTTCACCATTTTGACTTCGGCCTCCTCCTCGACCTTGTCCACGTCCTCGACCTCCACGGTAACCTCCGCGAGTTCGTACTTCGACTCGGCTTTGCAAAGCCTGCTCCTGACTGGAGCCGTTCACCTTCTGGGCTCGTGTGAACACAGTGAACTCATGAGTCGGTCAATCGACATTTTTGATATGTCGTGTCCCTCTTCAATAGCTGCTACGACATATTCAAATTTAGCGGGTAACGAGCGTAATACCTTTTCGACGACTCGTTGTTCCTCCAGCGCTTCCCCGTTAACATTCAAGTTGTTAACAACCGCTTGGACCCGATTACAGTATGTCGACACGCTTTCTGAGTCAGTCATTCGTAGTGACTCGAAATCTCCCCTCAGTGTTTGTAGACGTATCCACATGACTCTTTCATCGCCTTTGTAAGCGTTTTGTAAATAGTCCATGCCTTGTGGGATGTCTCCGCCTCTGATATTTTTTCAAATATTGGTTCCTCCATAGCTTGAAAGATCGCAAATAATGCTTTCTGATCTTTCTTACGAGTATCCGCCAATAAATCTTTATCTTCCTTTTCAAGCTCCTCAAAAGCTTTTCCGACTACTTCGGTGTAGCCAGTCTCGACCAAACTCCATAGATCTTGGGACTTGAAAAATGCCTTCAATTGGATAGACCAATTTTTGAAATTTCGCCCGTTGAATTTCGGTATCTGGAGTGGAATTGTGTTTGACATAGTTGAACCACAATAAAAAATATCGCTCCTGATATTTTGTACTCAACACTCGCTCTGATATCAAATGTAGGATAATAACTAATCCTCCCAGGATCACAATAATGTGGCACACAATTCTCACTAATTTGGTAGACTGTAAAGGAAGATAACAACTGATTTATTGTACTCAACGGAAACACACTCGTACAATTAAGCTAGGAACTACTAGACAAATAAGCTCACAACACTCAAATAAAATAAGAACACTACGTTGTGTTCTTGTAGAGAGAAGGAAGAGGAGCTGAGGGATAATCTTCTTCATCACATTTGATGCCCTTTTATAGCACAAAAGGATGGCTTCATTTTCAACTTGTATCTTCAATTCAACGGTTGGTGTAACAACCAATTCAACATATGTGGGCAGCCTCCTTTAATGACCCACGTGGTGGATCAATATTCAACAGGATCTACCATCTACATCATCAAAGCACCGACCAGCACAACAAAAACCCCAAATCCAGCAGATACGGCTGCAGCGCTGCTAGCCGGGGCCTGAGCAGGCGGAGAAGTGATCGAAGAAGGACCGTCAGCCGGAGAACCCGGAGGGAGATGAAGCAGCAGGGGCCGGAGGAGACGACGCAGCGGATGGAGTCGGCGAAGGAGTCGCCCTCAATGACTCTATAATCGTACTAGCCTACATTACTGCTATTTCTAAGGTTATTACCTCCAAGTCAGAATAGTCACGCCTGCAATTTGCTGTCATTTTCAGCTAGAATAATTTTCATTCCTATATTGGATGCTTGGAACTGGGCGTCGACCTCAAAAATTCAAATATAAATAGTATTTGGATATAATTCGTTCTTTGTATTGTTTACCCTTGCTCTTTTCTGCTTTAAGCTGTTCTTTTTTTTTTTTTTGATTGGGAGGTTAGTTAATTAGTTGGTTAATTTGAGTCGTAGGGACTTCGAACCCGAGCCATTCGGCAACCGGGGGAGCGCTCTCCACTTGAGCTAACCACTCGCCCTTGCTTTAAGCTGTTCTGATTCTAAGTAGTATTGTAATTCAACTAGAGATATTCTCATTATAAAAGTATCTATACATTACAAGGTGTCTATCTAATTACCAGGTAACAGTAGCTAATAACATTTTCTCATTTGAGTTTTTTATTCTCGAAATTGTGGTTTCATTTTTTTGTGATATTTAATACGAGCGCTTTGTGAATTTAAAAGGTTGGACTGATCATTTTCCTAGGAGGCATGAACTGCTTTGGGAATCCTTAAGGGGCACACACAGCTCCCAACTGATATGTGTATGGTCCTTTATAAGAATCTGTATTTCCTGCATTTGAACTTGCAAGTTTGTTCTCAGTATCAGACTTATCACAAAGAAAATAAGTGACACTACAAGAACTAATTGTAATTGGTACTACAATGTCTCAGATAGAAAAGGCTCCGATAGTATTGCTCCCACTCAGACCCTATGCTGGATTTAAGGCTTTTACTTTTTTAGTCTTTGTATTTCTGTTTTTTATTGTAGTTGCATTTAATTTACAGAGTCGGTAAGAGCTACATGTCCAGGCAGCTATATGTTCAAGATACAGTCATTCTCACTGCTGTCTGAGTTTTTTCAGAAATCAAATGATGTTGAATGTTTTAAATCCCCAGAATTTGAATCTGGTGGCCACACGTGGTTAGTTAATATCTCTTGAGGGTTTTATGCATTGGTTTGAGGCGGACACTAGAGTTTTAATTGCCATCACTTGTGCAGGAAATTGGTCGTTTATCCAGACGGAAACAAGAAGCTAGGGGTGGAAGATCACATATCACTATATTTAGTTGCGGAAGACGCTGACATTGATTCTGGAATTAATGTCATCTTCAAAATGACTGTCTATGACCATTTTCATGACAACTTCTTGACAATCCAAGGTCATTCATGCTTTGCCAATTTCAGTAATCTCAGTTGTACATTTTTCTTCCTTCTATTTTTATTATGTCGTCAACTTTATTCATATTATTTTGCAGACAATGAGGTGAGGAGATTTCATGGTTTGAAGAAAGAGTGGGGCTTTGCTCGATTGATTTCAATTGAGAGGTTCAAAGATGCCAATAATGGCCATCTTGTGAATGACTGTTGTGTGTTTGGTGTGGAAATATCTGTGCTTACTCCTGGCATCAGGTCTGGAATTGGAAATTTGGTAATGTTAAAACAACCAAAAGATGGAATCTTCACTTGGAAATTGGACAGCTTTTCCACTTTAAGTGGGGATGTTACTAAAGAATTTAAAGTACAAGGTCACGAATGGTAAGCAACTTGCTATTATTTGCAGTTTGAATTTTGTAGATATAACACTTGCTTATAACATGGCAGGAAGTTACAGATTTACCCGAATGGAAATTCATCTGCAGAAGGCACGCATCTCTCCATGTACTTATTGCCAAGTGGTAGTAATAAATCATATATCAGTTGTGTTCTGAGGGTGAGAGATCAAGTTAACGGCCAGCATCATGAGAGAACAAGTAAGCCTTCTTGTTGCTTTACAAGTTATATGATCAGAGTGGGCTTCACAAAATGACAGATTCATTTCTTTTGTATACAGTTACTCGCCTTTTGGGTGAAACTTATATGGGCTGGGGATTCGATAAATTCGTTTTACTCAGCGATCTGAAAGACAAGACTAGAGGATTCATATTAAATGACAGTTTGATTGCTGAGGTGGAGGTGAAACTTATATCGAAAGACGCCGCTTGTTAGAAAATCAGGCTAGGCCAAGCCACAGTCCATATATTGGAAGTTATCACTTTTTGTTTGATTGCTGAGGTGGAGGTGAAACTTATATTGAAAGACGCCGCTTGTTAGAAAATCAGGCTAGGCCAAGCCACAGTCCATATATTGGAAGTTATCACTTTTTGTTTGATTGCTGAGGTGGAGGTGAAACTTATATCGAAAGACGCCGCTTGTTAGAAAATCAGGCTAGGCCAAGCCACAGTCCATATATTGGAAGTTATCACTTTTTGAAGTTCTCAAAGTCTACCAATATCAACAACAAAAAATCACGTCTTCATTATGGTTCCAAGATTGCATCTTCCAAATCAGATCAGAATTACAAAGCAGAAATATAAAAAAAATCTGTTTAAAAAAATAGATAAACCATAATGTCACCAAAAGAATGTTTCAGTACATGATGTGAAACATAAATAAATATCCAAAAATAAGTAAATAAAAGAATAATAATAATAGGAGCCATAAGATCCTCAGATCTACATCGGGTAATTGACTCGTTTGCCCCTTTTTGAAACTCAATTCACCCGTTTGCCCCCTTTCAAACTCAAATAACTGGATTGTCCCTTTTTGTTAAATTCTCGGCTTACTATATACCGTTAATATCAATTTTGCAAATTACCGGTTTATTAGTAACCGGTAATAATATTCTCGGTTTTTTGAAAAATTTGATTAAACACCCATCTTCGATCACTATATTTATGAGCTTAAACTTTGAATTTCATTTTCGAGTAAACATGAAAGTTATACAACATTCAATTATCTTTCTAACCATATAAAGAACATCTTAAACGGACACCGGATGACGCCTCTATGAGCTTCCGAATGTTAGCTCGGACCCCCTCGATTTCGGCTAATTTCGATCGATTGAAATTTGCCGAAACCAAGTTAAAGGCAAGCTTTTTGAGAAAACATGTAAGCCACCGTACCTATGCGGTTGACAAGTTATATGTTCTAGTCTAGTGATCAGTCCTTTTTTGAGTCCTGTGCTTGACATGCAACGTTTTGCTCTGGTCTCTGTTTGAAATTGTAATGAAACCTTCCTCTCTTTTTTTTTTGAAACGGCGATAATGAAACCTGACTCAAAGCTGTAAATATCATAAAAAATGGCAGTGTATAATTGCACTCATATAAATGTTGGACACAAAAATTATTTAAAGATGATTCCAAAGGAGTCATCCTCAATGACTCTGTTGAAACATAATCCTAGCTAGCCTAGTGGTGAATAACATACTTGGATGAGTCTATTTGGTCCTGCGGAAATTGGGTTGTTGGCTGAGTGTTTGCAGGTATTGAATAAGGACTTGGGACTTGGTCATATTCTGAGAAGAAAAACGACGCAGTTTTGCTCAGGCGCGAGTTCGAGTTTTGGATGACAAAAGAGACGCTGTCGTTTGAAGGGGAATGGAGTAAGTAGTGCGACGTCGTTTCCTCCTGAGCGCGAAGTCGAGATTTGTCCCAGCGTGCGCTCGCGGCTTTGTTGTCAAGCGTCCTCAGCTCCGCCCTAGACGGCTGCGAGCTGATTGCGGCCGGCCGTGGAGGTGTCTTCCGCTGCAATAAGGGAAGTGTTTCGTTCTACTTGTTATTCACATTTAGACATTTCCCTTTAATTGATTGAACACATTCTTGGTTGTAAATTTGGGAATTTTTGGGTCCTTTCCAAGCCCTAGTGTTTAATAAATTGTAAATTCACCTAGCTTGGATTAGTCGGTTTCTGAGATTGATCTTAGTTCAGATTGATGAATATAAGCTAATATTGCCGCTAAATCTAAGGTTATTACCTCAGAGTCAGAATAGTCACATCCGCCTTTGCAGTCATTCTCATTATTCCTATATTGGAGGTGAAACTTGGCGTAGACCTGGTACCTCAAAAACTCAAATATAAATATATAGTATTTGGCTCTTCATTGCGGTATTCTGATTGTCCTTGTGTTTCTGGTTCAAGTTGTTCTCCCTTCTGAGTATTACCGCAATTCAACTGGACATCCTCTCATTATAAAACTATGTGTAGTGTCTAGCTAACAGATACCACAGTTTCTAATAAAATCATTAATTTAAGATCCTTGCACACTTCCAATTCTCTTTCCTTGAATTTTCATTTTCTGTATTATTAATATCAGCTCTTTGGGAATCCAAAAGGTTGGACTGATCATTTTTCAAGGTCCCAAGTGATTGGGGAGACATTAAGGCCAAAGGGTCACACAGTACCCAACTAATATTTATGGTCTTATATAAGCATCTGTATTTCAATGAAAGCCTGTGAGATAGAAACAACTATTAACTGCTACAATGGCTCAGAAAGAAAAGGCGAAGATAGGTAATCCTCCCACTCATTTGTGCCTTGTTTTCTCTGTCTGATCATATGCTGGTCGTAAGGCTGTTGTTCTTTGTTTTCTGAATCTTTGTTCATATTTTATGTTCAGAGTCGGTGAGAGATACGTGGCCGGGCAGCTACGTGTTCAAGATACAGTCATTCTCACTGCTATCTGAGTTTGTTCAGATGTCAGAATCAGATGAAGTCAAATGTTTTGAATCTCCAGAATTTGAATCTAATGGCCATAAGTGGTCAGTATATATGAGACCCTCTACTATCTCTTGGGGATGGTATGCATTGAGTATTTGTAATGTAGTTTTGAGATGGACACTTGTGCAGGAAATTGTCCATTTATCCAAATGGGAACGAGAATTTAGGAGTGGATGATCACATATCAGTGTCTTTAGTTGTGGCAGATGCTGATGTTGATTCTATGGGGTCTGGAATCGATGTCACCTTCAAAATGTTTGTCTATGACCATTTTCGCAATAACTTCTTGACAATTCAAGGTAATGCAGGCTTTGTAAATTTCAGTCTCTCAGCTAAACAATTATTTTCTCTTGTTGGTATCTTCTCAACTTTATTCTTATTATTTATGCAGACAATGAGATGAAAAGATTTAATGGTTTGAAGAGGGAGTGGGGTTTTGCTCATTTTATTTCACTTGATAGGTTCAAGGATGCAAATAATGGCTATCTTTTGAACGACTGTTGTGTGTTTGGTGTCGAAATACTTGTGATACCTTCAGATGTGAGATCTGGTAATCTGTTAATGATAAAAAAAACCAAGCGATGGAATCTTCACTTGGAAATTGGACAGATTTTCCACTTTAAGTGAGGATGTTACTAAAGAATTTGAAGTACAGGGTCACGAATTGTAAGGAACTTTGTATTTGCAGTTTTATTTTGTTAGAAATGTCAGTATATCACATATGCCTGAAACCTGCAGGAACTTGTGGATTTATCCGAGGGGAGATTCTTCTGGAAAGGGAACACATCTCTCCATGTACTTAAGGCGAAGTGGTAGCTATAAACTATATGCTAGATATGTTCTGAGGGTAATAGATCAAGTTAACGGCAAGCATTGTGAGATAACAAGTAAGCCTCCTTGTTATATGTTCTATTGATCAGCGTGCTTCTCAATATTAATGATTAATTTCTTTTGTACAGTTTCTCATTGTTTTTCTGAACCCAATCTCGCTTGGGGAGTCCCGGAATTCATTTCTCTTAGAGCTCTGAAAGACAAGACTCAAGGATTCATTTTGAATGACAGTTTGATTGCTGAGGTGGAAGTAATCTTTATAACAACAGAGTAAATCCCATTTGCTGCCTTTTTGTATTTACATTTCTGTGTAATCTCCTTGCATGACGTGAGAACAGTTTGTTTCATTGAAGCCTAACTCAAGTTGTAAGCCCCCTTTGAAAATGCCGTTGATTTAAGTTGTGGTAAAACCTGACTCTGCTAAAAAGATCATCAAAAGTGGACTCATGTTTGCTCTTTGTTGACTCCACTATCTAAAGGCATTTTTCTAAGAATCTTCAGTGCTATTCAAGTCTCACGTCACCCAACAGTAGTGAGAATTTTTTTTTTGAACTCATTGCAACTCTCTGATCAGATTTATTGCCAAGGATAACCAGAGTCAAACTGAACGTCTGCTCTCTAAGAGTAAGATGCTGATCTTCATCAAAACCCTAACCGGCAGGAGATTCGCCCTCGAAGTCGAGGCCTCGGATACTATCGACAATGTCAAAGCCAAGATCCAGGACAAGGAAGGCTTCCCACTAGAGCAGCAGCGACTGGTGTTCTCTGGGAATCAGTTGGAGGACAGGCACACTTTGGCCGACTACAATATCCAGAAGGAGTCGACTCTGCACCTGGTGTTGCGCCTCCGTGCAGGGGCAAAAAAGAGAGAAGAAGAAGATCAAGCACAAGCACTGGAAGGTGAAGCTGGCTTTGCAGTATTACAAGGTGGATGAGTCTGGCAAGGTGCAGAGGCTGAGGAAAGAGTGTCCCAATGCTGATCGTGGCAAGTGTGGTTTGACTCATGTTTTTAAGGCTGCTGATGAGTGATATATTTGCGGTTGCTGGATTTGTTACTGTTTTTATTCTAGAATTGTCTGTTTTTTTCTTTAGTATTCTCATTTTTAAATAATGAGAAAACTGAATATATAGCAACAAAGTCTTTGTGCGATGTCTAGTTTACTAGTAACCTTTTGCTAGTAAATTAAGCGGTTCAAGATCTTTGCAGGCTCTCCAATTTGCTCTACTGAATTTGTGTTTTCGCTATCTGTGATAAAAATACAGAGACATGAAGGACTGCACGGCCAGGCAGCTACTTTTTGATGATATAAGTCATTTTCATTGCTATCAAAGTTTGTTCAGGAGTTATCAGATAATAAAGAGTTTCTATACATTTTACCCCCATTTCAAACTCGTATCTTCAACTCCTTTGTCACAGCTCATTGCTGATGATACAATTCTTAGCATTTGATCTTTCTTTTTTTTCCAGTTCTGACCTACCTTTGAGGGTTGTTATGCTAATTGTCTCTGAAACCTGTTTCTTTATGAATCTGACTTCTGATCGGACTTAGGGGCTGAGGATGAATGAGGCTAAAGATGAGTATGCTGCACACATTTCTTCCATCAGAGATGCTCATGACAGAATTCAGTCGTATATCAACAAAACCTCAGTCCTCACCTCCCATGAAATTTAATGTCTTGAAGATAAGGACTGGGGTTTTGTTGATATACGACTTAATTCTGTCATGAACATCTCTAATGGAAGAAATGTGTGCAGCATACTCATCTTTAGCCCCCGATCATCCTCAGCCCCTAAGTCAGATTCATATAAAAACATGTTTCAGAGACAATTAGCATAACTACCATCAAAGGTAGGTCAGAAACCCTCTTCAATAGCCATAGGCACAATCATCAAACACTGAGGAAAAAAAAGTGAAACTACAACCGGCGTAAACAGTGAAACTACTCTAAAGAGGGAGGAGAAAACCGATCTGAACTCAGATCATCTAGAAGCGCATGTATGATGAAGATCGCCTGGAAAGAAGATAGAGCTTCCACTGGCGAACCTGGTTTATGTGGACCGTCTTCTGTCAAAGGCCGGGTTAGAACACATCAAATGAGATGCCTCTCAGTCATGGCATAAGCTTCCAAGACCGGAGATTTAAATGCCTCCTCAAGCCTTGCAAGTATGCTTGGAGCCAGTGAGGCACTGCAGTTTAGCTTAGTTTCGGATACTCATCTCAGGCTCCGGATTGTGGGCACTGCTGTTGCTGCTTTGTACTTGTTCTCATGTCGGAGCAGAATGTGGTGGCTGAAAATCTCCCAGCAGCAGCTGGAAGAGTGACAGCACCACCGGACACAAGCGAGCTTAGCAACCCAGCTAAGAACTGATTTGCATTCGATCGGGTCCGAGAGACGAGTGATAAATAGAGAAAGAAGCGCAGCCGAATTCGGAAAAAAAAAAAGTAACTTTCTACTACGTACTACCTAACGAATGCTTTAACTTTTTAATGTAACATCAGCTTCTACTACCTAACGACGCTAACGTGTTAAAGAGGTAATTTGGGTGCGTGGGTGATTCTTTTTTATGCAAAAGATTTAATGCGTTTCAATCAAACAGAGCATTAAATGTCAGATGGTGACGGGAATACGAAGAGCATTAGAGCATCCCACCGATCAAAAGCTCGAGCACCTCCCACCTAGCTCTTCTTAGAAATTAAGCACAAAATTAGGAGGTGTTCTAGCACCTCCTACTTCAACAAGTGCTGGAGTATTTCTATGCTTATTTTGAGCTAAAATAAAGGAAGTGCTAGGTGAGGAGGTGTTGGAGCTTTTCACCGGTTCGGATGCTCTTAGAGCACCTCCAATGCATGCCAACTTTATGCATTGGGCCGCGTGAAGTGAAAGTGGACAGCTTTGAAAGTAGACATTTGCATTGCATGGAACCTGACACAAGTGGCGAAGGCCACCAAGGTGGGCACGCCCACTTCACCCAAAAATCTGAGTTTTGATTTAAAAATATTACTTTATGCATTATTTGATACTATTTAATTACAAATTTAATAAAATAAGAATAAATTGGATCCTACAAAATATGGAAAGTGGGCTATAGCATTGATCGTGATTGTAGTGCAACTCGCGATCAAACAATTAATCTGAGTGTGACTCAGGTCGAATCCACATGGAACTAGTTTGCTACTTTCTGTAAATGATTGTTTATATTAGTACTGAGATGGGGGTTTTAAATATAAAAGTGCAGTACAGTAAAATGAATAAACTGAATAATAAAATGGATTAGCACAGGACTAAAGATTGATTTGTTGTTGCATGCCGTTGTTGTTTAATTTGATGAAACATTGGGAATCAATGACTCCCCAAAAACAAACAGATTATAACACAAAGTTACTGCAGACTCAACTTTCGCTTCTTGCCTAACAGTAGATCTTGATATATGATAGTGAACTATTTCCCTAGGTCGTTTGCTTTATTACATGCTCAACTTTCGCTTCTCGCATAATAATAAAACTAGATGCACAAATCATCAAGACTCAACTTTCGCTTCTCGCCTATCAGATTTTATCTCATTACATGCATAGACTCAACTTTCGCTTCTCGCCTATCATGCAACTATGTAAACCTACTGTGATATGCTACTGCAAACACAGACAATAGATACAAATAATCCGCACACAAACATTATTGATATCTCGCGAAAATACCAAATACAGAATGTATGAATTGAACTATTCGTATCTAACATAAAGAAATAAAATCGCAATCATATAAAAAGACATGTGTTATACTGCAGATGTTTCTAGGGATCCATTGGATCCCAATAAGTGGACTACTCACTCATGGTGAGTTGATACATGACAACAAATGAAAAATAGAAGTACAAGATTAGGTTAAGAGAAACCCTGATTGTGTTGAACTTCTTCCGGTGCTGTTGTTGTCGCCAAGTATCTTCTGTGATTTTCTCTGATTATGTCTGATTTTGGATGATGGATCCTTTTTCTTCGTTGATCTTTCTATAGTGTTGTTCTTACTTGACTCTGTGTTTCTCAATGCAGCTTTTCAATCTTCGATGGCCTCTTTGTGTCCCGATGAAACTCACACTGCTCGATGAAAGGAAATAAATGCGCCGACTTGTCAATTTGTTGGCCGATCGGATACACTAGGGTTTGAGTTCGCGCAGTCGATCGGACATTTGTATTTGGAGGGCGGACAGCCGAGCGGGCATGCGAGTGGATGGCCGGGCATGGAGGTTGGATGGCCGAGCGTGGAGGAGGAGCACAGCCGAGCGGCTGGCCAAGTGGAGGAGGAGCTTGGCCGAGCGGAGAGGATGGATGGCCGAGCGGAGGCTGCGCAAGGAGGAGGGCTGGCCGGTCGTGGGGTAGGAGGGCTGGCCGGTCGGCTGATGGGGGGAGGTCCGAGCGGCTAGCTGAGCTGAGGAGTGGGGCGGCTGGCCGATCGGTTGTTTGGTGATTTTGCTCAATTTAGGTCGGGTGCACGGTCGGGTACACGGTCGGATGGCCCCTCAGATGCACGAGTGTTTTTGCGCAATTTAGGTCGGGTGCACGGTGGGATGGCCCCTCGGATGCACGAGCTCACAATTTTGCTATTTTGCCATTTACTTCTCAAATTGCTTTGTCACGGAAACACTAAGTGAAACCATCAAATCTGCGTAATATTTCATGGATATGGATCTCAAAGTATGTGAATTTGTTCATCAAACATCATGCAAATAATCGCTCATCAAGCATTGAAAGAAACTACTACTTTCTCATTTGCCCACTTGTAACTGAATTGGCATGTTGTGGACTTAAAAATAGTGGAAAGTAGACATTGACATTGAAGGTGCTCTTTAATGGTTGGATGAGACAATTACGTTTCTCTCTCCATCAGTTTTATCTGACACGTCCATTTGTCACACAAATCGCATGAGAGAGGTATGACCGATGAAAATGTGTCCAATTGCATATCCTTTTTTTTTGGATCAACAATTGCATATCCTTGAGTATAAAAAAAAACAATTGCATATCCTTAATACACTAGTTAATTGGATTCTTTAACTTAATATTCGAGTTCTTATGTTACTTATTACAGTATTAAAAAAAGAATGAAAATTTATAAAAAGGATAGCGAACTATTATTCATTTTCATTTTTTTTTCGAATTATTAAATTTATTAAAATAGATGGGAACTATACATAATTTTTTCACTGAGAAATACACTATTAGAATCAGGGAAGTGATATGAAAGACATCATTCCTAACTACTTATGCCAAACATCACATGGGAGGATACTGTAGAGTAGAGGTTTTGGGTTTTCGAATAGCTAGCCCAAGCGAAATGACATCTCACTTAAAAAGTCTTTTTTCTTTATTGTTTGTTTTCGCAACCTGAAGCGTGCATGTTGTATGCTTTTACTTGTGCGTTATTGTTCAATTTTAGCTACAACTTAGACAAGTACATCAAATAAACCAGGCAACCGATTTGTCTCAATGGCTCTTATTAGTGAACTTTTTTCCATGTCTGTTATATTAATATTTATGATAGTTATTGTTTACATATTAAATTAATATGAGGCTTTTTTTATGTACCTCTTACTCTAATTTTGGCCTTATCTATTTAGTTAAAATTAAGGAGAAATTTGGGGCCTGAAATCTGGGCCTCATTCACTCAACAGTAGAGTCGGCGCTTATATGGCAAAAGGTTAGGGGTTTTCCATTCCTTAATCGTCACAGTAGAATTAATTAATAACAAAAAAAGTTGGTCCAGATTTGACAACAATTATGCATGACTATTGGTATCAAATATCAAGTATTCGAGCTTTTAGTTGCATTTAAAACTCCATTACTTCTAGACGGTTTAGTAGGTCCATTTTGATTTCTGATTAAATAAACATAGAAAATAATTATATTTGAATTCAGAAGCTTATATAATATAGTCATCAAAAACTTAAAATTATGAGTTATGGTTCTATAGAACCATATAAGCTAGCACTTGTCTCCTCTACCTAGTGAATTCCTTCTTCGTAGATGAGCTCAGACTATCTTTATGAGTCTTTTGAGCTACCATGCAATTTGTCCTTTACGAGGGTACCTTTTATGCCTGTATCACGTATAACACATCTTATATACTCGTCACAGGTTGCATCATATACTTTGATATTATATTGATTAATTTCCCTAGTTTATATAGTTCTATGCTGATTCAAAAGCTCAAGCTCCTCACCAAGACGATAGAAGACAATTATTCAATTGTTTTATATATACTCAACCTAAACCGTATCCTCAATGACCTTAATTAATGGTAATTAATGGCCAACTTTAATTAATGTGTTAACTGAAAATGACAAGATGAAGTGAGATCAGTACACCTAAAACAGAATCATATGCAAGTATGTATGTCCGTCGTGTCTGTCCATTTGAACTGAATCTTATCTTATCTTATCTTAAATGATAGCAACTTATAGTGATTGATATCAACTTATGTCAACTGATATTAACTTATATCAACTAACTTAACTGTAACTTATATCAACTGATATTAACTAATATTGACCCACCACCTACCGCCGGACCACCACCGTCGGCCGCCGCCCAACTCCGCCTGCCGCCGCCGCCCATCTCCGGCCAACTCCGGCAGACATTCGGCCACCTCCGGCGGACCTCCGGCCACCTCCGGAGGTCTGCCGGAGTTGGCCAGAAGTGGGCGGCGGCCGGCGGCGGGCGTTGGTGGTGGTTGTGGTGTAAACTTAACTTAACTTAACTTAACAAAACTTAAACTTATATTAACTTATAGTAACTGAAAGTAACTTATAGTAACTGAAAGTAACTTATAGTAACTGAAAGTAACTTATAGTAATTGAAAATAACTTATAGTGATTGAAAGTAACTTATAGTATGTATAACACCAGCTACGATAAGTAAAAAACATCACTTTCAATAATGTACAACACATGCTGTCTTTTGAATAATGGTTGTTGTAAAACTATTTTTCCATTGATCCTACATATGTTTGATTGTCATGTCTCCTCCATCTTCAATAGTTTCTGGGTGTGTTCTAGCTAAGGCATGATCATCTCCCTGAATTTGAAACATGTGAAGTATTACATCGAGGACAATAAAATTAAAGAAGTTACAATCTATACAGCAGCACATTTATGTTCACACATCGTCAAATTTTGGTCAATCATATGAGAAATATTATTATCATCAAATGGGAGATCATCAAACCATGCATGTTTGAATGTGCATCTACTTGATGCATCATATTGAAGTTTTTCGGAAAATGCATAAAGTGACGATAACACAAGTAATTGCAGTTTAAAAGATGCATCATATTGAAAAATGAGATGCCATAAAATGAAAATGCAGTTTACAAGATGCATCATGTTATAAAAAGTTGAAACTGCACGAATAAGTCATAAAATGATATAGATGATGAAGACACATTTTTAATTATGCATCCCCATTATAATTCACTGAGATATACACTATTAATTAGAATCAGCGAAGTGATATGAAAGACATGATTGCGTGAAGTCATACCGTCATAATTCTTCATATTCGACGACTCCCATTGTTTTTTGCTCTTCTTCAATGATTCAAACACATAAGCGCACCAACCGTATTCATCCACATTATTCCAGTTGTTGAAACTTGAAACAAAGAGAACTATGAAGTACCATCAGAACCACTTCCCACCTTCCCTATGATTTCCTAATTCTGCTGCCAGTGCCAGCACATGAGCAATGCCCCTTCAGCAACCAATGCTCCCAAGATAGATATCGGAACACCATAGTCAACATATCAAGGAACCCAATTTTGAAACACACAGTCAATCATACAAGAACAGTCAACAATCTAAACATAAACAACTTGGTTACTTTACTGAAGGCAAAATCAATACACAGAAATCTATATTGTATGAACCCTGATTTTCACATTTAATTGTAAGAACGTCAACAAACAACACAGCTACAAATCATACCAAATTGTAAATAAAAACACATAACGATGGTACCCAGAATCCAAAATCCAAACCCATTCATCAACAAAAACATTGAAATCAACAGAATCGAAACCCATTACGCCTAATTTAACACGAAAAATTAAAATTTGGAACGATTAAATAACCTCGTCGTGCCTGGTTGCATTTAACAACATGCATCATGCAGACAACCAAATAATGTTTTTCATAAAAATGCATAATGCCGTATAAAAACAAGTAATTGCAGTTTATAAGATGCACCATATTAAAATATGATATGTCATAAAATGAAAATACAGTTTAAAAGATGTATCAAGTTGTAAAAATATGAAAATGCATCAAGTTGCAAAGCTCTGCTTTTTTTTATCAAGTAACATTGCCATAGTATCGTGGATTGCCACGGCCTGGGCTTTTCAGGTCCTTGTGGTTCAATAAATAAGTTTTAAAAGAAAATAAAAAAATTATGCAAAAAATTAACTTGTTTATTCCTTCACATAATTGTCAATATTGAGTATAAAAATATATAGTTATTGTGAAAGGAATACATTGAAAATGGATTATAAAATATAAAAAATAATTAGTTGCATTTTATAAGACACATCAAGCAGACAACCAGAAGACGCATCATATTGAAAAATGAGTAGTTGCAGTTTAGAAGATGCATAAAACAGTGGAAAAATAAGTAATTGCAATTTAAAAGATGCATCATATTATTTATTTTTGTTTAAAAAGATGCATCATATTAAAAAAATGAGACGTCATAAAAAAAAGAAGTAAAAGTAAAGTTTGGCTGGAAGATCATATATGTAACCCAGCATAAGGGATTAAAAATGTCCAAGTAATAAACATATTCCATTGGCACGTATCCTTCGTATATTTCTCTATGAGACCTGAGCTGAATGACTATTCACACAAGTAAGACCACGAAGGAAATATTTAGTATTTTTTAAAACATGCAATAGAGTTAAAATAAACAATAGAAATAAGCCACAATAGCACAGGATGCACATTAATGAGAAGTTCATTTGCGAAATAAAGCAGTGTGTTGCGTCTGCAACACTCAAATGACCACAAAGAAACTCACCATTTTTGAAATTTTACATTATAATTTATAAATCTATATAATCACTTATCATTTTGCAAGAACTAACAAAATGTGATTGAGGATGGCTCAAATGTTGTGAAAGTTATAAATTACATAGCACCGATGAAATTTATGTAGATTTAAGTTATTCGTATTAGTATTGATGAATTATAGAAATAATTGTTACAACTTATAAAAAGTTATTCGTTGTAAATAAAGGTCGAAGCATTGTTCGACAATTAAAAATCCTAAAATTTGAGTCGGCCGGACACTATTACGGTTTAGGACATTAAGCGGGCCTATCACTTTACTTGAAGCCCGACCTGATCCGACCCTTCAAATTGATTTAAATGGTCGCATTTTGATTCTGCTGGAATTGAGAACGAAAGCTTCTAGAGTTCGTTTCTAGGGTTCATTCGATTTCGATTTGGGAATTTCTATTCTGAGAGCAATCAAGAGCGATTTCGAGCGTCGAGCGTCAGTGATTAACAAACCGAGAGTGAGTCGAGGTTGACTGCGAGGAATCGTTGCAGTGTGTGCGAGCCATCTTCCAGAACAAGGCGCCTGAGTCGCAGCTGAAGAATCGCGTCGCCGGAGTGATTCCGGTGGAGGTTCCGGCGTGACGATAAAAGGCTTCTGTTCGTGTTGATACAGGGAAGATTATTCTGTTGTCAAATTCAGTTTTCAGTGCTTGATTGATGTAATTTGGACTGGGTGGGATTTAGGGTTTATAAGTCTCATCTAAACACTTGTGTATCTTTTGTTGCTCATCAATAAAATCTAAACTTAACCTAATTCCTCAATTACAGATATCAATAGGGAGAGGTAACCTGATGACTAACTCGAACCCGACTTATTTAGTACCGGGCTGGTTCATATTCGTCCAAATTTCAACTGGGTTGGACGGGTCACTGGGTCGGGATGGGTCTTGCTCACCCCTCGGACCTCATTCAAATCAATTGCAGAACCAGTTCCCTCAGCCGGTGCGAAAATCCAGATGATAGGCTCTTTTTAAATTACAACCATGTTAGAGTACTTCAAAGCAAAGAATATTTCATCAAAAAAAGAGCAAAGAATATTTCATCAAAAAAAAAAGCAAAGAATATTTCATCAAAAAAAAAAACAAAGAATATAAACATAAACATACTTTGCATGAACTGCTTTGGGAATCCTTAAAGGTCACACAGTTCCCAACTGATATGTAGGGTCTTTATAACAACCTGTATTTCCTGAATTTGAACCTGCAAGTTTGTTTTCAGTATCCGTCTTATTTCAAAGAAAATAAGTGAGATGGCTCAGATAGGTAATCCTCCCATTCAAAGTTTCAGACCGGTTTAAGGCTTTTAGTTTTTGAATCTCTTTTTTATTTTTGTAACTGTATTTTATTTACAGAGTCGGTAAGAGCTACATGTCCAGGCAGCATATACATGTTCAAGATACAGTCATTCTCACTGCTATCTGAGTTTATTCAGAAATCAGATGATGTTGAATGTTTTAAATCCCCAGAATTTGAATCCGGTGGCCACAAGTGGTTAGTTAATATCTCTTGAGGATTTTATGCTTTGGTTTTGAGGCGGACACTAGAGTTTAATTGTCATCACTTGTGCAGGAAATTGGCCGTTTATCCAGATGGAAACGAGAAGTTAGGAGTGGAAGATCACATATCACTGTATTTAGTTGCGGAAGATGCTGACATTGATTCTGTTGAATCTGGAATCCGAGTCATGTTCAAAATGGCTGTCTATGACCATTTTAATGACAACTTCTTGACAATCCAAGGTCATTCATGCTTTGCAAAGTATCTCAGGTTGTACATTTTTGTTCTTCTCGTTTTATTATTTTATCAGCTTTATTCAAATTATTTTTCAGATAATGAGGTGAGGGGATTTCATGGTTTGAAGAAAGAGTGGGGCTTTGCTCGATTGATTTCACTTGAGAGGTTCAAAGATGCCAATAATGGCTATCTTGTGAATGACTGCTGTGTGTTTGGTGTGGAAATAGTTGTGCTTACTCCTGGCATCAGGTCTGGAATTGGAAATCTGGTAATGATAAAACAACCAACCGATGGAATCTTCACTTGGAAATTGTACCCCCTTTCCTATTATAGTGGGGATGTTACTAAAGAATTTGAAGTACAGGGTCTCAAATGGTAAGGAACTTGCTACTTGTAGTCTGAATTTTTTTAGATATAACACTTTGCTTGTAACATGGCAGGAAGTTACAGATTTACCCGAATGGAGATTCATCTGCACAAGGCACACATCTCTCCATGTTCTTATGGCTTATAAGTGGTAGTAAGAAACCACATATCAGTTGTGTTCTACGGGTGAGAGATCAAGTTAATGGCAAGCATTATGAGAAAACAAGTAAGCCGCTGCTTGGTGATTGACAAGTTATATGTTCTAGTGATCAGCGGGATTCACAAAATCACAGGTTCATTTCTTTTGTATACAGTTGCTCGCCATTTTGTTGAAACTTCTCAGGGTTGGGGATTCCGGAAATTCATTTTGCTCAGCGATCTGAAAGACAAGACTAGAGGATTCATATTAAATGATAGTTTGATTGCTGAAGTGGAGGTGAAGATTATATCAAAGGACGCCGCTAAATCAGGCTAGGTCGTAGAGACCAGTCCATAAATATGGGAAGTATTCAAGTCTACCTCGTTATGATTCCAAGATTGCATCTTTCACTCAGATCAGAATTACAAGAATAAATTTAAAATAAAAAAATTCGAATTTATATTAGTATGAATATCGTTTAAAAAACAAAGCAATATTTATATATATATATATAAAAGTAGATAATCATAAACCATAATGTAATCAAAAGAATGTTCAGCACATGATTTGAAACATAAATAAAATATCCAAAATAAAAGAATAATAATAATAGCCTCTTGTTAGAAAATCAGGCTTCCGCATTATGGTACATCAAAAAAAAAGTCTACCTCATTATGTACAAACACAAGCATTCAGCCTTTAAAACTCATTATGGTTCCAAGATTGCATCTTTCACTCAGATCAGAATTACAGGCATAAATATAAAAAAAAATTCCGAACTTTATACGTATTAAGTATGAATATAGTTTAAAAAACAAAGCAATATAAAAAAAAAGTAGATAATCATAAACCATAATGTCATCAAAAGAATGTTCAGAACATGATGTGAAACATAAATAAAATATCCAAAATAAATTAATAAACGAATAATAATAATAGCCGCCATAAGATCCTCAGATCTACATCATCAAAGAACCGACCAGCATACCAACAACCCCAAATCCAGCAGACACTGCTACAGCGCTGCTAGCCGGAGCCTGAGCAGGCGGAGAAGTGATCGAAGAAGGACCGTCAGCCGGAGATCCAGAGGGAGTTGGAGCAGCAGGGGCCGGAGGAGACGACGCAGCGGAAGGAGTCGGCGCAGGGGTTGATGGAGTAGGAGACTTGGGCGATGGAGTTGGTGTTGGTGTTGGGGGAGACTGAGTCGGAGGAGTAGATTTAGGCGCAGGAGCAGGAGCGGACGTCGGTGTCGATGTTGGCGCAGGCGCCTTGGTAGGTGAAGACGATGGCGCTACTTTCGGCGACGCGGAAGGTGACTGCGCGATTGCGGATCCGATGATTAAAGCGATGAGGAAGAACGCAGAAGCGATTCTGATCGCCATTGGTAATTTGATTGTGGGTTGAAGAGGATTGAATATGAATGCGAATTCGGGGATGAATTGGGAGAGTTGAAGATTCGGAGGATTCTAGGGTTTCTAGGAGTGAAGAGAAAAGGAGTATTTATAATAGGGGTTTATGCGTTGGAGGGGCAACGGTATAATCTTTTTGGACCGTTGGATGGGATATTGGGGTGGAATAAGATTGTGACAGCTGGCGGTGGAATGTGTAACGGATATATTTTCTGTTTGGGGATGATGACAGCTGGATTGTAATTTAGAGGGGGTGAAGTCTAAGCGACTAAGATATTGGGGAAAGTGAGTTTGTTAGAGTGATACGCGGCTGATTTTCATGTTTAGTCATTCTTGGGAAGGGAAGAAACCGCGTACTTGATTGAAAGTATTACTCTGATTCATAAGTTGATTGAGCATTGAAATGAATGAGGAAAGAAAAAGATTTTATTTCATTCATGAGAAAGAGTTTTGAAATGGTTACTGAATTACACAGACATGGGTCCATGTGTTGTGGAAACAATCCTTCTGTTGTTTGTTTCTATGGTATAATAAATTAAAGTCGTGACGCCTGGTGGTGATCAGGTTTTGAGTGTCCTATGATTCCTTGTTGTTTCTATGAAGCCTGGAGATCATCAGATCAGTTTTCTGTGCCGCTGGGAATTTGATCATCTTTGATGGTACTCTTCAGCCCTCCATTGGAATCAAAGCTGTATAAATGACCCATTTTGCTTCTCTTCGTTTCCAAGTATTTTTTGTTCTCCCTTGTAATAAGTGATACCAGAGGCACTCTTCCCGACACCGCCAAACCATACCCCTTGAGGCCAATGTATTTTGCAGGGTTGTTTGTCATTAGCTTCATTGTTCGTACTCCCAAATCTCTTAATATCTGCATCCAAACAGGTAATGATCAGTTTAACAGTTGACGAGGCGAACTAATGTGATGTAAGAATGCAGAAAACTGCGTGGTTCAACTAGCAATGAATGTAGAAATACCTGAGCGCCTATACCATACTCTCGTGAATCAACAGGCAACCCCAGCTCCTCGTTAGCTTCAACTGTGTCACGGCCATCATCCTGTAAATTATATGCACGAAGCTTATGGCCTAATCCAATGCCCCTCCCTTCATGTCCACGGAGGTAAACCAGGACGCCCCTGCCAGCCTCTTCTATTTGTTGCATAGCAAGTGCTAGCTGGTTCCCACAGTCACATCTCGCTGATCCAAATATGTCACCAGTAAGGCACTCTGAGTGCACTCTCACCAAAACATCCTTTCCATCTCCAATATCCCCCTGCCAAAAATAATCTCTAAATTGGGATCGGGGTCGCCAACTTATACTAATTACTGACTTTTTTAGAATAGAGGAACTGTTTTTAGAGCAGTTTCATTTTAATTCCCATCAGACTATTCACTACTTGCTGAAACATGATTTCAAACTATAATAAACTTTGGTCTCACCTTAACCATGGCAATATGCTCAATCCCATCAATGATCGACCTATAGCAATAAGCAGTGAATGGTCCCCACATAGTTGGTAAACGTGCTGCAGAAGAACGTTCTACTAGTTTAGCTCTCTTCCTTCGGTACCTGCAAGTGGCAACTTTAATTAGAATACTATGATTGAAATGCACCAGGCACCAGCAGAGGGAAACTGTTCAAGTTTCTCATGCAGTTTTTTTTATGATTCTTAAACAGTGACGAACCTAAATTGATTGAGAAAAGTACGTTTTTTTATAAGACAAGATGAGGGCAGACCTGATCAGATCAGCAATAGATATAATTTTCAAGTTTTCCTGTTCAGCAAATTTGCGCAGCCTTGGTAACCTGGCCATGGAACCATCATCATCCACAATTTCACAAAGAACTGCAACAGGTTCGAGCCCCGCTAACACAGTAAGATCAAGGGAGGCTTCTGTGTGTCCAGCTCTTTTCAGAACACCACCCTCTCTGTATCTTAATGGAAAAATATGCCCTGGACGGTTGAAATCCTCAGGCTTTGAGTCTTTGGATGCAAGTGCTAATATAGTTGTTGCCCTGTCGCGAGCTGAAACCCCTGTGGTTGTACCGTGCTTTGCATCCTGCGTCATTGTAGCACACATTGAGATAAATACACTGACAAAGGATTACATGTACTGTGCCATAAATTCACAATCTTTCAACCAGCAAACTGGAATACGTAATTCATGGACTGTGATTGACCACCCAAAATAAAACTTATCATGCAGAGGTCCCAGACAAAGAGACACACATGCATGGATTTCAACCCGATAATAAACTAACCAAGTCACATTGCACAGTTGTCGTTGAGCTTCCCTAAAATATAACCCTTGAATTTATTTGTGTTATCATCAGCTTGTGGTACACAATTACTACAATTGACATGAGTTTCTAGTGACAATTATAAATGGGCTATGTACCTCAACGTATTACTGTTATATCTAGTGTTTTAATTGATCAAAACCATTATATCAGGTAAATAATACTCAGCACACAGAAGCAACAATTATCACATAGTTAATTATTTGAAACTAAAACATCTGCATCACGGAAATCAACATACCACTGACACTGTAAAAGCAGTAGTAAGTTTCTCCTCATTATCTTTCTGATTTATCATCTGAGGAAGTTGTAATCTCTCGAGGTCTTCACCTTTCATGCTCACACAAACTATTCCAGTTCCATGCCTCACTATAAAAGCCATTGCTTCAGGAGTTGCCTTACTTGCTGCCATTATCAGATCTCCTTCATTTTCACGGTCCTCGTCATCTACAACGATGACCATCTGTCATATGATGTAAGACTATCAAAAGAGACGAACAAAAATGACACGAATAATGCATATGGCCATTGCAAAAGCATTACAAACCTTTCCTTTCCGGACATCCTCAATCGCTTCTGGGATAGAGGCAAAACCCTCTGTTGGTCTATCCAAATCAAACTCGTCATTGTCATCAGGGAACCCACTAGCTGTTGGAATCGTGTCCGCAGAAAGTGTCCCAAAAGCTAGAGCATCAGGCTGCGTCTCAATTCCGACTGGCTCATCTCTACTGAAGGCACTATCGACAGCAATACCATTTCCGTTGTGATAAGACGCCAAATCACCCTCACCAGTGGCAATTGTTGCTCTAGCAATGGTCCTCGCCTTGATGCCCACATGTTTCTTGTTGGCCAAAAAAAGATTTGCATTGCGTAATCCTTGCAAATTTCTGGAACTTTTGCATGCTCTACAGAACAAAATTAATACATCAGTCATCAAATTAGCTTTATAGCATCACAAAAAAAATCAATACACCAACAATTGAGTAAAACTTCAACGGCAATAAGTAGCAAAAATTTTATACTACAGGTCACAATTCCCCGAAATCTGATAAGTAAACATCATTTCTAGCAACAAGCCAACAACCAACCAAATCAGCATCTTTATAAACCCTGGATCTATAGCATACAATTCAAAATCCAAAATCAAACCAAGTTTCAAGCTTAATTGAAACTGACACAATTCAACCATTGAGAGAAAAAGTTTCAAGCTTACTTCATATTCGACGATACAACAACTGCAGCGTTAGGGCAGTGCAGATTGATAGACGCCATCGTCCCCGCAACTAACTAACCACAACAACAAAAACTACGAAGAAGATTTCCAGAGAAAAATAGAAACCTCAACGTCGCCGCCGTAAATCGGAATCTGACCTGAATCTTCTACGGCGACGATCGAGGCGCTTTAAGAAGAGGATGAAGTTTAGATAAAAGCCGCCGAGAAATTTTAGTCCAGAATAATCTCGCGTGCTTTATTACCCGCTTACGTATTCGATGACCTAACATTGCACACAGAATGCGTTTCATTCGATGACACGAATGACGTGGCGAAATATTAACCAATCAGATCAGAGGCTTGTTGAAAGGAGAGTGACGGTCAGTAAGGTTAACTTTCAACTGCCGCCGAATTTGATAAGTTATTGGGCTTCGGCCTTCGAGGAAGGAGAGATGTTAGATCGACGTAGGTTGACGTGGACTATTTCACCATCTTAACGGGCCGGCTTCGATCCGAGCCAGTTTTCAGGCCCATTAAAAGCGAGTTCCTTCAGATTCTCCGCAACACAGCTCACTTCAGAAACTGAACGACGCCGGTTTGTATTTGTGTTCTTCCATCGTGAAAGTGAATCTCCGTTTTCGATAAAAGAAGAACAGAATCCGAGGAGGATTGTTAGACGAATTCGATGGAGAGTTTCGCGCTATGTTATCCCTATTCCTCCTCCCTCACCATCTCCAGACCCCGCCAACGACACCTCCTTCACTCCCGCAACCCAATCCCGATCCGATCGACCCCCAATTTCCCCATTTCCGCTGCCTCCTCCACCCCAATCCGATCCCACAGCAATCCCCCATCCATGGTCAGCTTCTGCGACGTCACTTTACGCCATGTTTTATGCAAACCCAGAGCGCGTAGAACAGTCCGTGCATCCTCAACCAATCCGACTCCGACTCCGACGGAGGAAGAGGCGAAGCCGGCTGCGAAAGGAGCAAAGCTTGTGCCTTTGGTGTTATCAGTCGGGATTGGACTATTGTTGAGGTTCGCAGTGCCGAAGCCAGTCGAGCTGACTGTACAAGCATGGCAGTTACTTGCGATTTTCTTATCGACGATTGCTGGGTTGGTGCTGAGTCCGTTGCCGGTTGGGGCTTGGGCGTTTCTCGCCTTGACAGTTACAGTGGTGACCAAGACTTTGACTTTCTCTGCAGCGTTCAGCGCTTTCACACACGAGGTGATTTGGTTGATTGTGATATCATTCTTCTTCGCTAGAGGGTTTGTGAAGACTGGGTTGGGGAATCGGATCGCGACTTACTTTGTGAAATGGCTTGGGAAGAGTACGTTGGGGTTGTCTTATGGGTTGACTTTGAGTGAGGCTTTGATTTCCCCGGCTATGCCCAGCACTACTGCCAGAGCTGGTGGTGTGTTTTTGCCTATTATTAAGTCTTTATCTCTGGCTGCTGGAAGTTTGCCTGGTGATAAGTCAGCTAAGAAGATTGGATCATATCTTGTTATGTCGCAGTTTCAGGTTTGTTGACAAAGCTTGTTTGTAGTGGTTTTTTGTTCTTGAAATTTTCGTACTTTGTTTAGTTGAGAAATGATTTTCGTTTCTGTGATGCCACATCTTGTGGTTTCAGTTCATGTACTTGTTTTATGAGTTTCTTTTGTTGTTTTAGTTTTGGTGAATATTGCTATGAAAACTGAATTTGGCTTCTGATGATCGATGGATTAAGTTTACGGTATCATGTGCTTTTTTATCCGTATAGTACGTAGTAGTCTATTGCTGTTAAAGCTTCTGGTAATTTCTTTTGTTCAGAAATGCTTTTGGCTTATGTGATGATCAATGGATTGAGTTTACATCTTTTTGTGGTTTCATGTGCATGATTTATGCATTTTTAGTAGTCTTTTGTCGTTCTCATTTTGGTGAATTGTTAGGTTGAGAATTGATTTTGGCATCTGCTATGATCAACAGATTCGGTTACCGCTTCATGTGGTTTCATATGCTTGTTTTATGCATTTCTGGTACTCTTTCATTATTGAAGTTATGACTATTTTTCTTGTCAGAAAATAATTATGGTTAAGTTTACAGTATCATGCCATTACATGTGCTTGTGTAATGCATTATAGTTGTCTTTTGTGGTCAAAGTTTCAATATTTATTGAGATGAGAAACTGTTTTTGCTTTGGTTTCGGTGATGAATGATGATTGATGGATGAGTTGGGTTGGTGGCAGGCGGCAGGGAGCTCTAGTGCATTATTTTTGACAGCAGCAGCACAGAATTTGTTATGTTTGAAGTTGGCGGAAGAGCTTGGAGTGCAAATTGCGAGTCCATGGGTGGCTTGGTTCAAGGCTGCTAGTGTGCCTGCAATTATCTCCCTTTTGGCTACTCCGTTTATTTTGTATAAGTTGTATCCTCCGGAAATCAAGGATACACCCGATGCTCCTGCAGAGGCTACTCAAAAGCTGCAGCGGATGGGTCCTATGACTGGAAATGAGTGGGGGATGGTGGGCACGATGCTTCTGGCCGTTTCTCTGTGGGTAGCTGGGTAAGTTTAATTTTCTTCTCTTACTATAAACTTATGATCCATGAAATGCGAACACCTTTATGCCCAAAAATTTATCAATTTAGTTGGGCCTAAAGACTAACTCAGGCACGTTTTTGAATTTCTTTTTAATATACAGAGATTACATTGGTGTGCCGAGCGTTATTGCCGCTATGATTGGCCTCTCAATCCTCCTCCTGACAGGAGTGCTAGAATGGGATGACTGCCTATCAGAAAAATCAGCATGGGACACATTGGCATGGTTTGCAGTACTAGTAGGCATGGCAGGTCAGTTAACAAATGTCGGAGTTGTAGGCTGGATGTCTAGCAGTGTGGCCAAGGTCCTCAAATCCTTCTCGCTAGGCTGGCCTGCTGCATTCGGCATCCTTCAGGCTGCATATTTCCTCATCCACTATCTTTTCGCAAGTCAAACTGGCCACGTAGGAGCATTATACTCCGCTTTCCTCGCAATGCATTTGGTTGCAGGAGTGCCTGGTGTGCTCGCAGCACTTGCCTTAGCGTATAATACCAACCTATTTGGTGCTTTAACTCATTATAGTAGCGGCCAAGCTGCAGTTTACTTTGGAGGTTAGTTAATTCATATATTTCTCATCCTATTGAACACATTATTTTTATATTTTTCATTGCTGATTTTTTCTATAACATTGTTTTTGTTCTTATTATAACAGCTGGTTATATAGAGCTTCCGGACATATTTAAGTATGGATTTATAATGGCTTGCGTGAACGCTGTGATATGGGCAATTGCTGGAGGAGTTTGGTGGAAGATTTTGGGTTTGTACTGACTTAACAATCAGTAGAAACTACGAAGTAGGAGATTCGAAATTCATCAACCATCAGTGCATATCACTACCTTGAAAAGTTCCTACAATCGGAGTTCTGTTTTACAGCAGAGCTGTGTTTGTAGAAGTAGACTCAATTATTTGGCTACATAAATGCTTTGTAGAACCTCTTTCAGGGGATGATCTTTAAGCATAAAGTATCATTTGGTGGATGTGATTCATATTTGTTTGTATTCATGTGATGCACAACTCATAGATGGACCAATGTAACTTAAAGCCAATCACAGTTAGAAAAGTGAATACATATAAGAAGTGTGCCAAGAGCTATAACTGGTGGTAGATGTCAAAAGATTCTTTTAGATTCTGGAATCTGGGTGTTATATTGATACAACAAGATTCTGATGTCCACTGGATGATTCTAAGCTGCTTTACCAGCGATTCTCCACTTTTGGCTTTTATATGTCTTTACACCTGTATAGAATGTACATGAGTAACTAGTCTTCGGCCGCTTCCATGGGACATTAGAGCCATCGGCAATGTTTCTGTTCCTGTAAGGCGATGTATATCATTATCGCCTGGTGATTCAGAACTAACTATTTATTTGAGTCTTCAGGGAAGCCTTAAATGGTGTCTGCTTCATCATCGCTGAAATCTCTATGTTCTGATGTGGGCTTTTTTAGTTTCTGGAATATTTCATCTAGAGACTCGGATGAAGAGTCTCTTCTTGTAAGCATGGTGTCCTGAGTTTGTCGTAGTGGGATGAACCTTTTAGCCTCTATGTTGGCTTTCACATTTAGCAAACTTGTCTTCATCGACGCCCAAGTGGAGGCTATTCCTGAAGGTCCCGCTGTTGGTTTCTGCAAATTGTCTGGCTCGATAGAAGAGGGTGCTGAGTTGTGTTTGGTCAAATTTCCATTTGGTGCTTCATCTCTTATTGCGGCATACTTTTTTGCAATTGCTTCTCTGTTGTATTCGTGCTTCGCATCTGCAATCAATGAAGACTGGCTTCTTTTTGGACCTTCTATTAATTTAGTTGTAGCTTTCGTTTCTACTGCAGCTTTGTCCTAAATCAAGTTTCATTCGTGGAATGTCATTAGAAACAAAAACTAAAAAAGGAATTTTATGCAGTTTACATCGTTGTGATGACTTTTCACTTACTTTGTTGCCACTCGATGTGCCAGACTCCAAATCTAACGCTGTGTTGTTGAAGTTCCTAGCTAACGGAATAACCAGTTCACCCACTTTGTGGCCCTGTTCGAGCCCAGACCTCTCTGACAATGCCATTGTAGACAAAAATTGTTATACAAGATGCATATGACATGTGGTTTGCGATAATGTACAACAGGAAATTCTACCAAGCATGAATATAATTGTTATGACACCTTTTTGCAAGATGATCATCCCAGAGGGGTCAAATCCATCAGTATCATCAGCTTCGCTTTGGAATTTAAAAATCTTCCAGTTACCGAAGTAATTGATGACCCGGTCGAAAACGTTGAAAGCAACTAATAGGGTGTATATAACCATAATGAGTGGATATATTTTGTTAAACCCCTTCCCAAAAAAAGGAACTGCAGAATCAATGTCCCCCATTTTCTGTTGGTAAGAAAGATACTCCAGTCACGGACATCATACAGATAAAAACTCACAACAAATCCAGGAAGGGATAAAAACATGTCAATAATTCCCACTTGATCCTGGGAAAATGTCAGCCAAACAGGTGAGAGATTTACCTGCTTGAATACAGTCTTGGCGTGATTTTCAAGACTAACAAGATTGAGAAAGTTGTATGAGATAGGGGGTGCGTATCTCGCAACCATCCTAAGCAAAGATGAAAGAAAACTAGTTACCACAACGTATTCAACCAAGTTCCATCCACTTTACTAACCCCAACAAAAGACATTTTGGTTTTGCTTTTGTATCCATTTAGCAACAATACTGAATAGTAAGACGTACGAGCAAATCATAAGCAAGCTGACGGAGCTAGTTTGTCTTGGGGTCAGAGCATAAAACATCATCATGCCTATCTTCAGCAAAGTATAATATGTACAGACACACATGTACACCAGAGGAATTAATACAGCCACCTGCAACCAGAACCAATAGGTCACTATTGTTACTAATTTGTAGTCGGAGATCAATAACTGGCGACTCGTATATTTCTACTCTGAAATCAAAAATTTTACTAGACAGCGGAGGTATGTGGATCCTTGGATTTGCATGTCAACATAAATCTTTGGTGGTATTGTGTCCAGCCAATACCACCAAAGATATGACTAAACACCATACATTTATGCTGTCAGTTGGGTTTTAACTACTTCCTCTAATCCTTTTTCATCTAAACATGATATTACCAATTCAGTATTAACTACAACCACAACCACAGTAGTTTGACTCTACCTGCAAAGCCACTTCCTGCTTCCTGGCAGTTTTGATGATAAGGGAGAAAAGAGATAAATCAAAATGACTTGGGAGTATTGTAGCCTCTGCTAAAAGAACTGCAGCAGACATACAACCAAGCAAGATAGCCACCACTATTGCAAGTTGTTTTCTTAGAATGCAGCGCCAGATGAATTCTGTAGATAGATACATCTATTTTATTACAATGGACTTGCCAAGATTAACAATATCAAAAATGAGGCAAACACCTGATTAATTAGAAACATTGCTAATTCGCTACAGCCTACACATAAAATTGTAACTTGATCATACGGGTGGAATCAAATAAGAGAGAATCTGTTATTACCAACTGTGTCAAGTGCAGACCCAATAGACCCCTTACGTTCAGGCCTGAAGCTTGAAACGTACTTCCTGCAACAACAAAATTGTATTTGTTATGAAAGCGGGCAGGGTGAAATGAATCTCCTTTCAGGCCTTGAATTTTAAGAAAGTTTTACCCTCATGGTTCATGATGTAAAGGGCATTCTTTTTTCCGAGGTTATAACAATGGTTGAATATCATGCTAATCATCACAGATAATCTAGGACAACTGAATCACTAAATTGCAATGATCGCAATTGATTCAGGCACACGTACCATCCAGTGGCATCACGGCGATCATAATTTTTCACTGTATCTTCCAGCTCAAGAGCCTCCATGATATTGTTTGCATACTCGCTACAGACGGACAACAATGTAGTTAAGTTAATTTCCTATACATTTATACAGTTAAGACAAAGCAACAATCTCAGACATTTCAGATTCTGAACATTACAATTCTTATTTACCTCCGATAACGATAGTATTCTTCCCTAGCTATTCTCAGCTGTCGTCTAAGGGCTGCCATTGTCTTTACGTCTGTATCATAATCCATGTCATTTTCCCCTAACCGCCCACCTTGTGGCTTGAAAGTGGGATCTTCTTTCAGCTGCAAGACGGCATCTTCTTTGAATGATGCACATCAAATAGTGAAACTGAATAGTTAAACAAGGGGAGAACTTACCATCTGATTTAACATTTGGTCAATAATGTTCATGTAAGGTCTTAAAGGATCACGCTTGGACATCTGGTTTGATGTTGCTTGAGCAACCTGATAAAGGAAATGATTTAAGTACAAAATTTACAGTGCACGAAGCATTATTCTATTAACTGCACATAATAATTATGGATAGCTGCAGGATAAATGAATGCAAGCAACAGCCTTCCAGTTCCATTAAATCTGGTCAGCCCAAAGGTTACAAAGACTTACTACTATAGCATTTGAAAACTCTTGGTGTGCATCATCCAGTTTCAAAGCTAACTTAGCAACTTTATGTGACAGGACCTTTTGACGTGTAGTCCAATCTGCATTTCTCCAGATACCCTTAGGAATTTCACTCAAACCAAAACCAAGAAGAAATGCTCCCGTGACAAGCCCAAAAGTATTTGAGCAACCCATGGCAAAACCCAGGATCCCGCCATCCCTATCAATGTAGATTCATTGCATCAATAGAAATTTAGAATGTGAAAGTGAAATGAAAAGATAAATGGAACTAGGACTGTGTATGTTTTGGAAAATAAATTGTTTGTTGAATGAAAGAGTTTCAATAATTGAATGATCCCAATTATTTGTTTTTTTAAAGGTGAAACAGCCAGCAATTCATCTATCACAGGTCACAAATAAACAACAGAATGATCGAAGCACTAGCATGAGATTGTTGAGGAAATTAATCTAGCTTTACACATAAGTAAGGATACGAGAAAATAAGCTTCAGTATGAGCATTAATAACAAACCCGATTTTGCCCAACGTTGCAAGGAGTATGATCCCAAAAAGGCCAATGGACCCAACAACTAAGTAGAAGACTAAATTCTCATGTATACTAGTCTTAAGCCTCTCTTTGAATGTAAAATCCCCAGCATCTTCATAACCCTGAATTAGAGGCACCACAGCCCTGCTTAGGGAGAAATGATTAAACATATATCTATCAGAACATGGCATCGTGAACATGAGGCGTGTATAGATAACGAGTGCCTTGAATCTTATGAAGGGAAATTCTAATGATACATAAATAAACCAAAACACAATCAGCATATCGAGCAGTCTGGATTGAATTATATATCCTTTCATTTTAAACATAATGCCGGACAACGAAGCAGGCAAAAAATGGATCTGAATCCACCGATTTATTAATGATTAAATCTAAGACAGGTTCATACATATGCTTGGACTAACAATGTCAACCAGGATAATGTAGCAAGGTTGTCCCCCCTGCCAAAGCTTATAATTGCAATGACTCATCACATGTCTACAATAAAGATAACTGTGTCGCCCTCTGAAATCATTTAGTAATAAGAAGATAGTGTACCAAGTAAGTAAGAACGTACTCCAGTATGACCATCCCCACGAGAAATAAATCACTCCATCATACTGATGAGTCAGAGTCTGAAGATACAAAATCATCAACAAAGATCAGTTCCCATTATTGCACAACCTGCAGCTATACAAAAGTTCTTGCATGATTCACATCACCACACACATTGTAAAATCTAAGAAAGCGTGCCTGACTTACAACCTTTTTTTTGGGGAAAAAAAGAACAAGAAGAAGTGCCATAGTACAATAAGGTCAACAAAACCCTTGTCACTGCTGATCGGGATTCAGCTAATAAAAAAAATTCCTAAATCAGCACAAACAATCCAAAAAAATAAAACTGGAACCCTATAGTCAGATGATTGAGTTCTAATTCTAATGCATAAACAACAACAGCTACAGGGAGCACCAAAAAGCGGAAACGGATGAAATAAAAAGTAATAAATAATAATAAATTGAGGTGGGGGTGAAAGTACGGTCAAAATGTCGGCAGGGACGAGGATGATGATGGACAAGGAGCAGAACCAAGCGTAGGCGACAGTGATGAGGACGTAATTGGGGACGTGAGGTCCAGCGAAGTATCTCAGCGTCAACACGACCATGCCAAGGGTCAAGGGCAGCGAGATCAGATAAAATACCCACATCTCTCTGCTCTCTTCTCTATTCCGATCTCGCTGCTTTTTTTTCACCGTAACGAAAATCTGAAGCCTTCGTAATCGTATGAATGCGTGCTTGAGGCCTCCTCTCTTTTTAATTTTCCTGAGAGTCGACAAAAAAAGGAATAGCAGATCGAGAAGATGGTGTTATTAAGCATTGATTAATAATCTAAATTAATTATTTGATTATTTTTTGTGGAAAATAAAGCTGGGTCGAGTGCAGTGTTCAATAAATCGGCCGGATCGGCCGATTAATCCGTAGATTTTTTGAATCCGATCCGATTTTACTCAAATCGGGTGGCGGCTTAGTGTTGATTAATTGGCGATTAATCAGTTCATGCGACGATTAGTCGGCGATTAATCGTTTCATGCGGCGATTAATTGGTTCAGACGGCAATTAATCGGTCCGGACAGTTTAATGTTTAAAGATTAAACTTGGCGGACTTTATTGTAGTAATTAGGATTTTTTAGATCAAATTTGATTGTTTAGTGTGTTCATGATGCAGTATCAAGTATGTATGGACTATGCACGATGTAGTTTGAATTTCTTTGTAGATTACTAGTAATAGTTTAGCATGTTTAGTACTCATTGAGAGTAGTTTTGGCATACACCCTGTTTTATTTTGATTACATGTCAACTAATGCATCTATAGATAACATTTATATAACTATTTTTCAACTATAAATATAAAAATATGATAAAAATAAAAAACCGATTAATCTCCGATTAATCCTCCAGAACCTTGTCCGCACGATTAGCGATTAACGATTTCTGTAACCTTGGTCGAGTGGCCTAATTAATGAGTAAGGTCGAATTAAAAGTTTTTTTATATATATAAAACACAAGGAGTATAACAACAAACAACTGGGAACGACATAACTAAATCTACACTCAATACTAAAGAACGGAAAGAAACACAACTATACAATATCTGACCCAAGAAAAAAGAAACTACCAACATTAAGACACCCAAACAAAGAAGACCGAGAGTCTGTCAACAACAAACTAGAGACAAACAAGACTAAGAAATTCCCCAACAGCTTCTTGAAAAACTTTAGTCATGCAAGGCTCCAACAGCAAAAGGAACTCGTCTGCATTCGTCACTTTAGCACAGGCCTTCAAACTGAAAAAGACTACACATGTATTCTTCATATATAAGCTTCCAGCCAAGGAAAGCACGCCAACTCGACTCCAGAAAAGGCATAAAGGAGGACTTAAAGCTAGAACAAGTCAACTAGCTGAGAACATAGAACTGCTCCACTTTACCCCACGCCCAAGAAAGTAAGCGTACCACCGAAGACCTAAAGCAGTTTGCAGCGACAAGTGCAGCCATAAAAGATCCAAAGCGGTCAACTGTGGGCTAGGCTTTTGCAAGTCTTTTAGATAGCCTGTTACTTGTAAGATAGAACAACTCCTTTCAAATAAACATAGAATTACAACATCCGAGTTGTTACTGACAATCTGAAACAACAAGCATCCCAGGAATTCAAAGACTCATAGGAGATAATGAGACGGCCTGAGATGCATTGACTACAATACAGAGAAGAAAGTATCAGTATTCCGATCAAGACGAAGAAACCTGCGATGGATGTAATAATAGTGATAATTACAACCAGCCCCACCCCCACTGAATACTGATTTAACATAAAAATTGAGTT
Organism: Rhodiola kirilowii; assembly: GCA_033675215.1. NCBI lineage: Eukaryota > Viridiplantae > Streptophyta > Magnoliopsida > Saxifragales > Crassulaceae > Rhodiola > Rhodiola kirilowii. The sequence continues at coordinate 2,526,982 of CM066193.1, read as the reverse complement.
TGGGACTGTGCCCCATATGTTTCTCAATCTGAACAAATTGGTGTACTCATTCTTGGGCTACTGATCCTGTGATGTTAGTTGATTGTATGATCTCTTCCGACTCCATCAGTATGGCCCATCTCATACACAAATGTGTTGGGCAGGCAAAAAACAGCCACGGATTTTTTTGAGTGGCAGGGTGTCAGGCTAGGCCAAGGAACTGCTTGCCATTGATTACTTTACCCACTACAAAACCAGCTGCCAATGCGAGTCCAAACAGAGCGTGTAATCTTACGCAGTAGTATTTCGCCATGAAGATCTTGTCTTTATCCTGAAACAATCAAACTCAGTTAGCTGTGTGCCTTCGCTACAATAGAGCTAAATGTGTAGTACGTTGCACATTTTGAGTAACCGTTTCATCTCACCTGATGGTTTTTGTCCACGAAGCTGAGAACAAATTTCCCCATTGGTACAGTGAGAGCACAAAAGATCTATTTAAATAAAAGGAACGAGTTCAGATAAGCGATGTGATTGAGTGCTTGTTGACAATGACCGGTGCATTAGCAGGGTTGGGCAAAAACTTACAATGCAACTTAATGGAAGAGTTTTAGATAGACCGGTGGCGCAGAGGGAAGCATAAAGTCCTAGAACTGAGACTTTAACAACTTCCGCGCCTGCTTTGGTGCCTAATCGAACCTGTCATTTTGGAAGAAAAAAAAAATAACGAACATGAATTGTTGTTTCCCAAATATTTATATAAAGGAAATGTCCATCGGATAAATATGTACCAGGGGTGAATTTTTACCAACTGCCGCATCACCTTCCACCTATTGTTTCATAGAATTTGGATCAACCACAAAATCGAAGAATCTTGAGTTATCGTACTATGTGTTATACATGTGAAATCAAAAATAATAGACCTGATGGAAGTGGCTACAGAAGAGTATCAAAGTCGTTGTGAACCCAACGAAGAACGATGCAGCGAGGATAGTTCTAGTAATGGTTATTTCCCTGTACATTAAACAATATCAGAAAAAAAAACATTATAAAACCATTAACTGAGGTTTCGCAGGTTTAAGCAGATACTACACGACCTTACGCTGCTTTGCATTAAGTAGAAAGCTGTGGTAGCGAATGGGCCAAATGCTGCAAAACACAATGGCTCTCCCAATCCTTGATAGCTTAATCGAAAAGGCGGGCACTGGAACAAGTCACAGAGATTAGTGAGAATGACTCGATCATCTTATGACTTGCCATTATACTAATGGAGCACAGATTTTTATACCTGATATATGTAGCCGCATACAATTGCACATGTCATTAATAATATTGAACGTATGTTTCCCGCCTCCAATGATGCCCATGTCAGACCAAGAAAGCCGAGAAAGAGAAGCGAGTACGCTGCAACGGCAGTCCACGTGCGACTGCCCGTTCCAAGTATTGTCAGCTACTATATATTAAAGCTTCAGGTAAAAAAAATTCATAGCAGACAATGGATAGATATTGGAGAGGCTTTCACCTTTTAACCAGGTTGACTACTGACTCTTTCTTGTCCTTGTCAGCTCCTGTATCGAAATCGTAAACATCGTTGCTGCTTGGATATCAACATTAAACAAATTAATATATGAAAAAAAATTAAGGAGCACACCGAGCAAGGAAAAAACTCAGGATCGCTTTCAAACACAATGCCTCTCACCTCAGATTAAGCCATGTAATTATAAAGATGGACGAGACAAATAACAAGATATAACGTTTTGTTGAAAAAGCACCAGTCTGGAAGTACGCAACTGCACTGCCAACCTGTTACAAAGATGTTAAGCAGATACAAGCCGCAGATTCCTTACTGAAATATTTATCATAAATTTCAAATTGCGACGCAAAACGAAGCACTTACGGTCAGTGGAATCAATGCCACTGAGTAGATTGGTAGCTTGACTGCTCTCCATATCAGAGTCGCTCTAGAAATTTCCTGGTCTTCACTCTGATCAAGAGCAGTAATTAAGCCATCTGACTCGGCTCTCCATTCAAGCAAATGGTGTTTGCATTTTCGTTGCCATGCATTTCCCCCTGTGGTCTTGCTTAAAGCTCGCTTAACATCATAAAGCACACTAGACGATTTCCTGACAACAAAAAAGTGAATGCCTCCTTAGGACTGCCTGCAATACATCAATTAGAGATAAGAGAATGCCAAGACAAAATGCGAATGTGAACTCAGCATCCTGAATAGAATCTCACCGACATAACTGAATTTGATTCTGCAAGTATTCGTTCAGAATCTTAAACCCAGAACCAACTGGACTAGAGCTACAAAGCACAGCTGGCATTTTATCTATGAATGATGATGAATGCTATCAACCCCAAGAACAACTAAAGTGAAACCCTAGAAAATCAAAACATCAAAATTCCTAGAAAAATGCCGATTGGTATTAAGCAAAGCATTCACTCAACCTGCCCTGCCCAGCACATCAAAATCAAAACTTTTTAATCCAGCAGTAATCACACGACGAAGATCAAAATTGGGTATTCAAGTTTTTAACACCAAATACAGAAATGAAGCAACGAGTTCAAATAAAGGAGGCACCTTTGTAGCTAAGATTGATGCAAAATCCGTGCCTTTTGTCCTGCGTTCATCTCTGGCGATAATGAAAGATGGATTCTCCTTCATTTTCTGGATAAGGTTGTAAACAGGTAAATCAATTTCACAAAAAGAAAATGTATTTTCACTTTCAATGTTTAGTCAACGATGATATGTGTTGACTAAAGCTCCTATCTGCCATTGGGCCTACATAAGCCCAGTAATGCAAAATAGTCAGCCCATTACAAACAAAAGTGTCATAACATAAACAATGATTGTAGACTGTAGTTGCTGCAAAAGTGAGAGTCTGTGTGTGTATTGGAGTTTGCTTGAACTTGGTTCTAATTTTTATGTTATCTTGAGGAACACGATTCCAATAACAGGTCCCCCCCCCACTGTGATTGAGAACTCAGTTCTGACACAGACGTGCAGGGATCAAACTCAAAGTCCAAGTCGGAGTTTAACACTGGGTGACGAATAATTCTATTTTTTGAATTCTGAAGAAGCCCAACTAGTAGGAGTATGACATGACTTGGCAGTATTGGATTGGATGTTGTTCTTAACACTAAACAGCTTGATTAAGGACACAGATTAGGACATACATGATCCTTCCTTAGTCAAATATTTTAACATATCATAATATCCTCATTCTTATCTTCTTACATTAATTAAAACTTGTTTAATCTCTCGTGCCACCAAAATGCCTCCAATGTCCCCAACACCAACTACACTAGGGGTTGGCAATGGGCCGGGTCGGGTCGAGTAGGGTTTTAGGTGAATCCTAGTCCTAGTCTTTTACGAATTAAGGTCGGGCCCTGAGAAAATTCTTCAGTCCTAAAATAGTTATCGGCCCTTTGTTTTATAGGACTTTTCAGACTAGGCTCGGGCTAATTTCGGCCCTAAATAAATGACTAATTAATCGACAAATAACTTTTTAAACGCAAATACTACTAGTTTGGACGTGTGAGGTTTAATGGAAGTGAAAAATACATTCTTTTTATATGAAGAACGTCCTAAAATCAAGAAATATACGATTTTAAATCGGGCTATTTCTGGTCGAGCCGAATAATCGAAGTCCTATCCCGACCCTAAGCCCTTCGGGTCGGGCTATAATAGGGCTTACGTAGGGCTAGGGCCGTGCCAGGGCCGCCCTAAGACTTATTTTGACCTAGGCCAAATGCCGACCCTTAAACTACACTTGGCGATATCTCATACCAAATGTTTATCATTTTTGTCAAGGCATTTTCTTATAGCGAATCCATATCTCATACCAAATGTTTATCATGTTGGTCCGAGTAATATAAATTTAATTTGATTTGATCTAATTCATTGATTTAAGAAGGATTTAAAGCAGCTATTTCTGCCAAATCCATAAGGTCGTCGCTAAAGGGTCGAGGGAGCCGTCGCTGAAAGCAAAAGGGAGCTGTCGCTAAAGGCGTGTTTAAACTAGGCGGGAACGCGAGCCGTTGCTAATGCTCAAGGAGGCGTCGCTATAGCTGGCCGTTGCTAATGCTATTGGAGGTCGTTGGTGTTCGACGAATAGAATCGCGACACGTCGGCTCGATCCGTGGCGCGAGTCCGGATTCAAAATGGACGAACGTGATTAGAAGGAACGGACGGACGATATGCAATCTGGAAGAAATGCATATAAGCTGGATTATTCGAGCTGGTTTAGGGTTCTACACTTCCGATACGAATTTTGATTTCGGTCGACATCCGAGAGAGATCCGTTCGTGAAATCAAGTGAGGGCTTTGGTTCGCACGACAATTCCGCTCAAGTCTGCGTTCGATTGAAGCCAGTGGTGCGGTCCACAGAGAGATCGCAGTTCCTAGGCGTTGTTCGAAGCTTGTAATCGAATTTTGTACTCCGACAACTTTTGGTCGATTCTGAGGCGTTTACATACTAAAATCGGTTGAGCTAGTGAGCTCAAGTGGATTAGCCTCTCACCTAGAGGTGAACTAGGGGTGGGCGTCCAGACCCGAAGACCGAAAAAAAAACCGAACCGAACCGAAAAAAGACCGAACGGGTCGGTTTTTATCGGACCGAAAACCGGACCGAAAAAAACCCGAACCGATACTCATTTTTCGGTTCGGTCTCGGTTTTGATTTTTCCTCGGACCGAAAGACCGAACCGAACCGAATATATGTTTTTCTGTCAATTTACAAAAAAAGACCGAAAAAAGACCGAAAGACCGAAAAAAGACCGAAAAATCGTGAAAAGCCCGAAAAAAGACCGAAAGACCGAAAAAAGACCGAAAAATTGTGAAAAGCCCGAAAAAAGACCGAAAATGACCAAAAAAAAGACCGAAAAAAGACCGAAAAAGACCGAACCGAACCGAAGAACGAAAATCGGGCTTTGCTCGGTTTTCAATTGCAAAAAGACCGAAACCGAACCGAACCGAATTTTCGGGTTTCGGTTCGGTTTTCATACATTTTGGGCCCGAACCGACCCGAGCCCACCCCTAAGGTGAACCACTCTAAATCTTGGTGTTGTTTACTTTTCCGCAAATTCTCAATCTCAAATCAAATTTAGGGTTTGTTAATTGAATTACAACAACGGAATTGGATTAGTAATTCAGTCTTGAGTTACAACAATTAACATTCATATTAAGGATTGATTTCTGGTCATAACCAGTTGTTTTCGTCAAAAACTAGAACTTTTAATATCTCTTGATCTAATAATCTCGACGGTTTAAATTAATCAAGATTAATTCAAATTAAATAATCTTTAAATTGTTTTTATGGTAAAAAGGTATAAAGTGACAATATATATTTAAAATTTTAAATACCCGTTTAGATATTACGAGCCCTAAAATTTCGAAACAAACTCACGAACTCTGATCTCATCCAGGCCCGGCTGAACAGTAAGGCCACTGCAGCCAAAATTTCAGGCCTCATTTTGTTTGAAAAACTTCTTTAAGGAATTTAATAGGAAAAATGCCACATTTTGTCAAGAAAATGCCCAATTTTTTGTGAGGAAAAGACTCAATTTATCAGGAAAAGCATGAATCCAATTGATCAAAGAAAAGCCTCACCTTAAAAATAAGGCCCCTTTTATTAGAAAATTATGTGAAAAGGCCCAGAAAAATTGGCTTCAGGCCCCCACTGACCTTGAGACGACCCTGCTCTCATCTTTGATCTAGTGATTTTGTTGTATTTATCAAAATCACGAACATATAAAGCAAAATCTCGAACATCAAGATCAACTGAGAACTTTAACATAGGATTTGAGATCAAAAACACGAACACACTATTGTCGCTGAATGTCGACTGCGAAAATCGCACGAGGATAATTTTGTTTTGGATGAATGCACGAGGTCATCTAATCTTGTTCGAAAATCGTGAATTAATTTTTTTGATGTAAGATCGTGTGAATTATTTTTCAATTGACTAATATGCACTCTCAACATATATATATGTAATTAAATAATTATTGAATTTGATAAATTAAGAACCGTGGATGATGTGAGCGTACGGATAACTACAACCTACATTGATTCTATATTTAATTAATTAAAAATAAATCTTTAGTAGAGTTTTGATGTTCGATCATTGGATTTAAAGATATTGGTGTTTTATACCCGGTGTTTCAGTGTGGATGATTGAAGTATCAATCTGTAAGTCTTTTGCGTGGACGTGCATTAAAGTTTAGTGATTGTACCCGAATCAAAAAGTTATCATGTAATAGAGGAGCGCTCAATTGAGGACTCCCCAAAATGAAGAGAACCTAGGGACAAATCTCAGCCGTTGGATGATTTCATCCAACGGCTCCACAAGCTGACACGTGTCTCACTACCAATGCCACCTCACAATCCACTCACATGTCCAATGGCCCCGTGCTTTGTGGGTAGTGGGACACGTGGGTGTAGGGGTCAGCAATGGGCCGGACCGGATAGCCCTATCGGGCCGGGCCGGGCCGAGTAGGGCTTTAGGTGAACCCTAGCCCTAGCCATTTACACATTAGGGCCGGGCCCTGAGAAAATTCATCAGCTCTAAAACCGTTATCGACCCTTCATTTTATAGGGCTTTTCGGGCTAGGGTCGGGCTCGAGCTCGGGCTAATTTTGGCTCTAAATAAATGACTAATTAATCGACAAATAACTCTTTAAACGCAAATACTACTAGTTTGGACATGTGACATTTAATGGAAGTGAAAAATACATTCTTTTTATATGAAGAACATCCTAACATCAATAAATATACGATTTTAAATCGGACTCGTATTTTGGGCCGGACCGAATAATCGAAGCCCTAGCCCGACCCTTAGCCCTTCGGGTAGAGCCATAGTAGGGCTTACGTAGGGATAGGGCCGGGCTCGGGCTAAGGCCGCCCTAGGATTATTTGGGCTCAGGGCCAAATGTCGACCCATATATGGGTACTTGGATGAAACTCATCCAACGGCTCTTCTTTGTCCTCACGTCCTTCTCCATTTTAGATGTCCTCAACGGAGCACGCCCCTCCTGTAACATAGTAAAAAATGTATACGCCAATCAAAAAACATTCCTTTTCCACAAAACGACAAAGATAAGTGAGACTTCCAACATGTTCGTAGAACATAAACAATGTTTCACTTTAAACAATATTGATTATCTTCAATAATTAGACACATTGAGATTGAGATTTATTTACACATGTTTCACAAACGTTTTTCACTTTTTTTTTCTTTTGCAACACACAAAACGACAACAAAGCTCTCCTCCCAAGCTCCGGTTCCATCACCCGCTTATCTACAGAAAAACAGAGCAACAGAGCAGAGCACAGAAAACAGAACAACACAGCAGCATCATGACGTAATCATCATCAACTCACACAAGAGTGGAGCACGCGAGCTTCCTCGGGTCCCACATCGCCGGCAATAGAAACCTCCGGCCATTCACCCCATTGGCATTATAACTCGCCCCAGTAGATTTCTCCACCAGCAACTTCCCCGGATAGCCCGGATACGAACCCGACCCGAATATCCCAGTACAAGCCGAAACGGCCTCCAACGGCGCCGTTTTTGGTCCCATGAAGTATCCATCATCGAAAGGATTCGTTACGGTCCCTGCCATCAAGGTTGCGAGGTTGATCACCATCCCGTCCACGCCCACATCCCCGTTCGGTGGAGTCAAAGGCGGCGTTTGAGGACCGTATAGCGGCTGGTGAAACGGCCACGCGCATGTTCCTGGACACTGCGTTTCGGAGTTCCCGACCCAGATGTACGTTGACTTTCCTTGACCTCGTTTGACCGGCGTTGACCCGTGCGACCCGCACACTCTGCAAAACCCATCAACCAACACGTCCTTAGCTGTCAAAATCACTGTAATCGATTTCGTGTCTCCGACTGCTTTCGACATCGCTTCGAAATGCTTCTCGGTCAACATTTTTCCTGCTGTGAGATTCTGTTTGGAGATCTGTTTTCCGAGCTTGACGGAGGTGGCGCCGGTGGCGTACTCTTCGGTTGTTTTCCACCAAGACGCGGCGGAGGGTTTTGCGGCGGAGTTAGGGTTTAGGGACTGGAAGAAGTCGAGGATGATGGCTTTTTGTGATGCGGAGAATTTGCCGTACCAGATGAAGTTGAGAGTGATTTTTCCCTTGAGGAGAGTCCCTTTGTGGTACTTTAAGATCAAGGGCTGTTCTTTAACGAGCGAGTTTAAAGCGCGGCCAGTGGCGGCGGCGGGTGTGGCGGAGAGATAGGTAGTGATGATGAGGATGCAGAGGATGGCAGTTTGGTAAATAGTAGACATTTTGAGGGGTTTGGGTTGTGAGGGTTTTTGAATGTGGGAGATACGGAGAGGAGTGAGTGGGTTTAAATAAGAAGTGGAGTAGATGACAGACAGCTGGAGATTGGGGAATGATGATGTCATTTTGTTTGACACGTGGCAGTTTCTGATTAGTGGAGATGGTTGATAGGTGTTGCCAGGCTGTAGTTTCAAAATCTGACGTGTATAGTGACGTGTCATGTTGACAAATACTCCTAGAATTTAGAAAGAGGAGGACGTGATGTGCCGTTTTGAATTGAACGCTTCTACTTATTAAAATTCACAATTTCTTCAAAAAGCTATGTATTCATGTCTCTTCATTTCAAACTTTAGAGTCTAATGTTTGGAGTTTTGTTAACATGGATAAATTTTTTGCTTTCTCTATTTATATTTCACTGATTTGGGTTTGGTGCAATGCCGTAAAATGAAATGAGTACCAAATATGTTGTTTCAATCAAATTGACATCATCTTACTATAATCCGGAGAAATTGTCAAATGAAACGCGACGTTATTTCTGTCGAAAGGATGTTGTTTCTTTTTGGCACTTTTTTTTTTTTTTTAAACAGTGGATAGCATTTTATTAATGGGAAAGGATTTTTTTGGCACTTAAATTTATAAATCGGCTTCGGATCAATTTTTGTTGTTGTTACTTATGGGAATGGAGTTGGACATGTTTCTTCTAATGAGACACGTGAAAGAGAGGTGTGGAAGACTGTGAATGGGGAGTGGGTAGTATTGTAGTAGTAACCAAGTATGAAAATAGCAAGTCAGGACAAAGGCTCGTGTGGTCAACAATGGAGTGTAGCTAGCAATGCATGGACCCAACTAAAGTGATCACTTGGGAGATCGATGGCGTGCTGGTTTTGTTCTTCATGCAAAGCCAAGTTGTTACTGATACTCGTCATGTTGTGTGAATAGAGTAGCTTGAAGATGTTGGTATATGTTTGAAATAAGGTGGCTAGTGGGTCAATAAGCGATCAAGTTGCATTACGCAACATTTTGTGATTAGGTACAAATTGCTAATTCGGAGTTAAATGGTTCGATATCGGAATGCGAAACTATTAAAATATAACTGTTGCTGAATTTTCTTTTTGTTTGAAAGCGTACCTAATAATTGAAATAAATGTGAAAAAAGAACAAACAAGACATATGTGGAGGCCCACCAATGATTGGAACCTTATTATTCAAATTTCAAAGCATTTAAACCATAGCTGGAGTACGTATAATAGTCAATACCTTCAAATTTAGGCTTAATAATATTGACCCATTTACAAGTACATGTATATGGAGTTGGCTTTGGCTTTGCAACGACAATTGACAATGACCCCCTCGCCCTTTGAGGTCGACCATGATGTTAAACTACTTTCAGCCCACAATTTATTGTCTCTTTGCTTCTCTATCTGTCTCCAAAACCGCTTTGTAAGACTATATATTAATGTCATGCGACAATGGATCAATATAAACTATATATTTGCTCTAATTTGCCCTTTAGATCGTATTGTAAGACTGTATATTCATGCCATGCGACAAGAATAACGGGAGTTTTGGTATTCTATGCCTAATTTGGAAGGGAAAAAAAAAAAATCCAAATTAGACAAAATCCGATTTTCATTTACCATTCTACTCAATTTCCAAATTCGTTTTTTCAAAATAGCCACTTTTCCTAAGGCGTCGTTACTAACGACGCCTAAGACCAGGGACGGATCCAGGAATTTTGGTAGGGGGTGACAGACAAAAAAAATTGCATCATGAAATTTTTTTTCTGAAATTACTTGGGCATTTTACAAAAATTATATAAATTTCTTGAAAAATACACTTCAAATTCTATATATAAAAAAATTGGTGCCAAAAGCCCAAGATTTTTTTTGGAAATCAAAGTTAATAGAATTGGTTTGTCAAAATGAAACAAGTATCTCTAGAATAACATGAAACAAAATGCAACTGATACAAAAACTGAATATAGAGAGAGCCTAACATGTTATATCCCAATGAACTCAGTCTATTCCTTAGAGGCAGATCCTTCATCGCTCTTGTTGTTATGCTTCCTAGCGTACCTCTGCCCGAGTCATGAACTCAATATAAAATTGATGAGTCAAATACTTGACTAATTTTCTTCTGTTTTTCTTAGTAGTTTTGATTCGTTTCCAAGTAATTTTGATGTCATTTCATACCCTTCTTGGTCTATTAGGTCTCAAAATGTATTTTGTCTCACTCGGAGCCTCAAAGATCAAATGGAGCACAAGTTGAGTGAATTTGAGCCAAATATGGAGTTTCGGGCAAAACAAGGCAAACCGACCTCACCGGCGTATTTTCCATGCCCAGATCGCATACGGTGTCCGAATTGGTTGATTCAAAGCTTGTTGGAAAGCTAAATCAAAATGCCACAACTCTCTAGTTGACGTCAAGACCTAATTCGGACATTAAGATTGTGAAAAAGCCGCTGGAACCCCACTCAGACCTCGCTCTCTTGACGCAAACTTGCTCGAAACAGGGCAAACCGACCTTGCCGGAGTATTTTGCATGCTCAGATCGCATACAATGTCCGAATTGGTTGATTCAAAGCTTGTTGAAAAGCTAACTCAAAGAGCTACAACTCTCCAGTTTACTCCAAGACATAATTCGGACATTAATATTGTGAAAAAGCCGCTGGAAACCTGCTCAGACCTCGCCCTCTTGAGCGCACACTTGCTCGCCCGAAACTTTTTCCGAAAAACTTGGGGGTGACATGTGCCACCCCCGGCCCTTAATAGATCCGTCCCTGCCTAAGACTTAAAGCGTTGTTGCCAATAACACCTAATGTCTAGATACTGTCATTTGTTGCTTAAACAATGCTAAGTAAACAAATTAACGTGACATATTTCCTTACAAATAGCGCCTAAGACTTCAACCGTTTTTTCTCCAACAACAACATAACCCTAATATTATTGTTGCTTATAAAGAAATGCGGACTCAACAAGACGACTTGGCTATATTCCCTTAGTCGCTGTTCGTTACACCGGGCAAGAGATATCTTATGTTTGGGTCAGCAGTCAGCTAGCATTTGTTTTAGTAAACACTTGAATGAAAGTTCTGCTATAATTAATGATATGTGATAATCAATTAGTCATAGACGGAGCTATTTGGTTTGAATATTGAATTTATGGTGCTGCCTGCCATTGGTGCAGCACTGTAACATCTCGTTCATAATTGTTTCCTTTCTCTCGAGAATTTATTTTTATTATTCTGATTCTCTTCTCTCATTCTTATTTGTGCCTCAAACTCAAATATTAAAAAAAAACTCAAATATAAAGAAAAGAAAGATGTCATCAAAAAAAAAAGATGACAAATTCTCTTAGCCGCTGTTACTAACGGCAACTTAGGGAAAAATCGTTGTTGGGAACAGTTAAGGCGCCGTTACGAACAAAGCCTAAAGAAATATATCAGGTCAGTCTGTTTACTCAGCAGCATCTTTTAAACACTAGACATAAGGTGTTATTGACAACAGCGCCTTAAGTCTTAGACGCATTTAGCAACATCACCTTAGGAAAGTGGTTATTTTGGAAAACGAATTTGGAAATTGGAAATTTGGATTTTGTCTAATTTAGAAAAAAAATTCCCTAATTTCTCTTTAATCGGTTTTGATTACGAATTTTGAAATAAATCACCTTTAACCTTAACCTTAGATGTTTGAGGATGGATGGATGAAATAATTTCGTATATATCCACCTAAAATAAGCTTCTCATGAGAACCACTCCAGCTAATAGTTTGACATCTTACATTTATACGAGGCAAAAATCATTCAAATTTCATGCTTTTATATGAATAACTAAAAACATGAGGAGTGTTTTAGAGTAATTTTTAGTCATTTACTGGTGATTCAGACATGTAGCATTATAAATACTATAAATTACTAGAAGACTACACATTAAGGTCACGGCCCAGAAGGCCCAATACAAGAGGGCCGATCTGATGTCATCGCTGACGTTTTTGGAGTGAAAGCGACGAAGATGAAGATTGTTTTATGATAGCGGAGAAGTTGGATTTCGATTACTTAAAAACTGGCGGGTAGTGAAGACGATGTTGTATTTATCCGTTGAGTGTGTTGGTTCAGGACTTTGAGGATTTGTTGTAGTAACGTACGTACTGGTTGTGTGCTTGCTGAAGTGATAATTGAAATTGAAGCTAAGTGGAGTTTGGAGTTGGTGTTTGTAGGGGAAGAAAATGGGGTGGAAGGGGATTTTAGGGTTTGAGTATGGCATAGTGCAGGCGCCATTAGGGCCTGATATTTCAGGTCCCGAGCTGGTTGCTGCCGTGGCTAATGCTGGCGGGATTGGGCTTCTCAGAGCCCCTGATTGGGTGATCAGTTTTATCAGACTTTCGTTGATAACTTGTGTGGATGAATGTTTGTCTTGTTCATAAGCTATCGAAAATGGGTGGATGTTAATTTTTCTTGACGAGAATTGTTTAGGGTGTTCATAAGTTCATGTTTTTAGTATTAGAGTTTATGTATGTGTCTCGTGAGAGCCAAGTAGATTGTTTTGAGTTTTCTTTGGCTATTGTAGTTTGTGAAGATTCAAGAATAAGATGAAGTGAATCCTTGACTTTGTTTTGATGATTTGATCGTTGTTGTTACAGGAGGCACCTGAGTACCTGAGGGGGCTTATAAGGAAGACCCGAACATTGACGACCAAACCATTTGGGGTCGGGGTTGTTTTGGCTTTTCCACACGCGGAAAACATAAGGGTTATATTGGAGGAGAAAGTAGCTGTTCTGCAGGTTTATTGGGGAGATGTTGAGAGGAATCTTGTGCTCGAGGCCCACCGTGCTGGGGTCAAAGTTGTTCCTCAAGTGAGTGTTTTTATTTTCTGTGGATACGTGTGTGTTGTTTCATGAAGTTGTTGTTACTCGCTGTTCGGTGACTTATAAATGATGCTGGATACGTTAATGTAAACGGTGATAGTATTTTGTTCTTTGATGATATGTCCCATAATGTAAGTGTGTCGTGTGGTGTAGATTGGTAGCGTGGATGATGCGAAGAAAGTCCTAGATGTAGGTGTAGATGCTGTTATTGTTCAAGGATGCGAAGCAGGTGGTCATGTCATTGGTCAGGTATGGAGTATAAAATTGAAACCAAACATGAGATATGGAGAATATTTAAATGAACATTTTTTGTCTAAAGCTGTTTTCATTTTATATACAAACAGGATGGCATTTTCTCTTTGCTACCAAGAGTAGTGGATCTTGTTAGCCGTAAGATCCCTGTAATTTCTGCCGGGGGAATAGGGGATGGGCGTGGTTATGTTGCTGCCCTTGCCTTGGGTGCTCAAGGCATCTGCTTAGGGACAAGGTTTGTGAACCCTAGTGTAGGAGGCCCGTCAGATGACTTTAGAAGTGTTTATTGTCTGTTTGGTCTCAAATTACAGTCAGCTAATTATAAGTGCTCGTTTCAGGTTTGTTGCTTCAGAGGAAAGTTATGCTCACCCAGACTACAAACGAAAGCTGATCGAATTTGATAAAACAGAGTACACTAATATATTCGGCCGGTCAAGGTGGCCTGGTGCTCCTCAACGTGTCCTTCAGTCAGAATTCTTCATCAATTACAAATCTCTTCCTGCCCATGAAAATGAGGCAAATCAGCCTGTTATTGGCCATTCAATAATACATGGACAGGTATGTATTTTTTTGTCATGTACTTGATCTGCTAGTTCAGATTTTGCTCATTTTTATATTCTTAAATCATTGTTAGGGAAGACTCATGCATTTAAACTGTCAATGCTAGTTGGATTCAGAGAGGGCCTTTGATTAGTTTTCCACACAAGATTGCAGTCAGTGACGCATGAATACCTTCAAATATATATTTTTTTCAACAGGAAAAGGATATACGTCGGTTTGCTGGTACAGTGCCAAATGTTACGACCACAGGGGAAATTGAAAACATGGCAATGTATGCTGGCGAAAGTGTAGGCCTGATAAAAGAGATTTTACCTGCTGGGGAGGTGGTAAAAAGACTCGTTGAAGAAGCTCAAAATCTGCTAAAGCACCAGTTTGATAAAATATAGCTCACGCCTCTTCCAGTCACCACAGAAAAAGTTGGACGTTTTGAATTTGCTTTCTTTTTAAAGATCACAACCTAGTGCTGGTTGGAACTCTGAGGCGGAAACTTATATGCAGACAACCAAGTACGGTTCATAGTAAGTCAGTCATCCTTCGTCTTCTACGCTACATGTACATTTTAATATTTTGCTTTGGTTTCATTTCAAATAACTTCTTTATGCGAGCTGTGCATCTGTTGATGTATTGTTGCTTATTTTGGGGTTCAGAAAACCAAGTCGTGATTTATTCATCTGTCATTAGAGGAAACAACATCTTAGTAGGGTTACAAGTTACAACTGCTGATTTCTTAGGTTGTAACTACAATTTTTTTTGACAGAAGCACGTCATTTATAAGTCTGCTGAAGTTTAAGGTAGCTGAGCCATTAGGACCGGCAGCTTCTGCCCCAAGCTTCTTCCATTCTACGGCCTTCCTCTTCATTTCCTTCCCCTTTTCGCCTTCCATAAGCTCTGTCACCATTTTCTGAACCTTATCCCTCTTAACATCATTGTCAATTTCCATCCCTATACCCCATTTTGTCCGAGCAGCCCAGCAATTAGTCTGCTGCTCTGCAAAAAACGGCCAGCATACCATTGGAACTCCTTCGACCACGCTTTCTAGCATTGAGTTCCACCCGCAGTGGGTTAAGAACCCTCCTATAGATGTGTGACTAAGAACTTGTTCCTGTGGGCACCAACTAGCCAAGCAGCTCCTTCCTTTTGTCACTTCCAAAAAATCTGGAGGTAGGACAGCCGTCTCACCAGCAACCAAATCAGGTCTAATAATCCACAGAAAAGGGTATTTTGTATTAGCCAGTCCCCATGCGAACTCCACCATTTGTTGCGGAGTCATAACTGTGATACTTCCATAGTTAACATAAACGACTGATTTTGGTTTTTGGGAGTTTAACCAGGTAATGCACTGTGGTTCATCTTTCCAGAGACTAGAACAGATTGAATGTAGAGGTGAGCTCTGTGGGATTTGGTTGAGAGGCAGCTGGAGCGGGCCAACAGGGAGGACCTTTGGGTATATGTTTGATAGGCCATCTAAGAAATCATGTTCCAAAGCATCAAAGGTGTTCAAAATAACAGCATCTGCTCTGGCAGTTCTAGTGATCTCTTGAATTGCATATTTCACCATAATCTCATCTGGGTTTGTGGTGCATACAAAGTTTGGGAAATCTCGTAGCCGTATGCCTTTCATTCCAGGTATTCCATCTACTGTCTTGTCTAGGTACCCATTAGTAAAGTAGCTCTCATCTGAAGCATATATGATTCATATAGCAATTAGCATAATTTACATATATGAGGATATTAACAGTAAGGGCATATGCACCCATGAAAATGAAAATAAAAATGTTAGGAGAGGACTTCTTCGCCTAGCATTTCCTCCAAATAAAGCATAAAATCAATGAAGATGTTCTCTCGCAAATACTCTTTGAGAATGTGTGAGAGAACTTCCTCATTTTGTGTTTTGGTTGGAGAAAATGCTATGTGAGAAAATTCTCTCCTAGCATTTCTTTAGTGATGGGTGCATATACCCTAATGAAAACTGATAAATGTACTGCAATACCTTTGAGTGGAATTATGCCTCTGTCAATAAGTTTGGGGTAATTAGCATATCCTAAAAATCCACATGCACTGGTAGTCCAAAGAAGCACATTAGGAAGCCCTGCCTCTTCTGCAGCATCCACAGTAAAGGACATGCAACCATCAGAAACTATGCATGTCACTGGAGGAACTTCCTCCGGTGACGCCATTGACCTGTTATGCAGCTTAGCCAGGAGCTGTTTGAATGGGACTAAGCAGGTTTCGGTGGTTGATTTACACAAGGCAGGGATGTCTTGTGTGACATCAGCTGCATCTGATGGTGGTAGTCCATCAGGGATGGTCTCAAATTGGAAATCTGGTAGACCACTTAGGGAATCAGGCCCGTGGGTCTTGAGAAGGCGATTGTAGTTGTAGGTTGTGTGAACAAAGGTTATGTAGAAGCCCGAGTGGTGTAGGAGCTTGGCTAGATTAAGCATGGGATTAATGTGGCCTTGTGCTGGGTATGGGGTGCATATTGCATGTGGCTTTTGTTGTATCTTCTTTCCTAGATATCCCATTGTTTGTGTCTCTCAGTTCCATCTTTCTGTGCTAACTATATATAGAAAGCGAAAACAGAGCGATCAAATGAGGCAGACCTCGGTAGAATGAGACAGAGACACGATTTCGATTGTCCATCCAATCCCGTGCATCTGAGGCGCGCCACGTGTCACAACACGTTCACACTACTTTGTAGTGTGAACGTAAATAGCGGCTCATGACACGTGGCTTCACCACGTGCGTCTAATCGAGTTGATCAACGACTCGGATCGTACCTCATTATCTCATTCTTAAGATCATGTGAGTGCTCCCAGCTAAAACAATTGTAAGTTTTGAATTTTTTTAATATCTTAAGATATGCTCTTATCTGATTTTAGATCTTTTACTAGTGTCCAAGGGTCTACTATTCTCTATAGCCACTTGCATTTGTTTCTGAAAACAGTGCTATTCAAACACATGCCGATCTTCCTGCTGATTTGCTTTCTTCTTATAGTGTTTTGATGAACTTTTTAAGTCGATCATCATCATCTCTTTGGTTTAGGCAAACAATGATATGACTTCCTATTAGTGGAATGCAGGATTTACTCGTCTTAGATCCAGGCATCCAGCACGAGTTGTCGTTGGTGAGTAGGTGTTGTTTAGACTATTTTTGTGAAGTTGGAGTAGCTTCCAAAACAAAACCTGCTGTTGAAAAAAAAGAGGTTAAAACAGTAATAACCGAGCAGTACTTGCTGAATTTTTACATGGGGCCTTAGAGCATCCTAATGCATAAGTCCATTTTCACTTATATGTGGGTCCTTTTTAATG
Source organism: Rhodiola kirilowii (assembly GCA_033675215.1). NCBI lineage: Eukaryota > Viridiplantae > Streptophyta > Magnoliopsida > Saxifragales > Crassulaceae > Rhodiola > Rhodiola kirilowii. The sequence goes on along the minus strand of CM066193.1, from coordinate 2,509,722 downwards.
CCACATAGATATCAAATGGTTTTTCAAAAAAAAAAAATGGTCATGCCACTCCAATGCACAACCCTATTTCCATTTACATATGAGTTCCATTGAATCTTTATCTTCTTTAATAATACTTGTTTATAATTATAATATATAGATATAAATATCTTACTTTGTATCAATTATACTTAATTTAAATAAATAAATGTAATGTAAATAAATAAAAAATATTTAATTTAAAAAAATATTATATTTAATTTATAATTTAAATACATTACATAATTAAACATAATTATATTTAATTTATAATTGAAAAGAAAAGAGATTGAGGTCCACACATTTCACTTTTTGAAGCAAATGGACTTGACCACCAAAGTGAGCTTGACCATTTTTTTTTCTTCCTCCAACGCCACATCTCCCAACCACTTCCATTTCATATGTCCCCGGACAGTAAATGGACCTACGATGGTATGCTCTTAGAACCACATAAACTTTTATTGATATAAGATATGGTCGATCAGTTTTCACATGGCCAATTGTGCTTTTGCTTCTTTTTCTAGAGACTCATTGGGGAGTGAAATACCGAATGATAGTTGTCAGGATAAGCATAGTGTCAGTTATTGTGTATGGAAAATTACTCCGTTTGTGGACCTTCTATGCTTATTTATTATTAAACAGACAATTTATTCGACCATACTCACTCTCGGCTGCAGTGTATGTATGATATAAAAAAAACTCATTCAGGTTACGTGTATGACCTATATATTCTATGGAGATATCTAAGTTTTGAAGATCTGCAACGAATCATCTAATGATATATTTATGGTGCTGTTTTGAACTTTGCACCGATCTGCAATTAAACATCAACTAGCTAGGGCTTATTCTTTTATCGTGCGTGCACGTCTGTCATGCATGCGCATCTGTGCTTATTTGGTTTTGTTAATATATAGTCTGCAAAAATCCATGAACATGTCAATAAAGCCATCAACGTAACATGTGAGTCCATTTCAATCCCAGAGTAATTTTCCGTAAATGTTGCAATGAACAATGTTTCCATTTTTAACTAGTTAGTTTTCCGTCTCCATTATTAAACCTTTCTTTCATATCTGATCTATTAATGTCAATGGTTGGCAATTTGGTAGTGATTTTTTATTATTATTATAAGAGTCTCTTTGATTTGTGTGCAAGTCGGACAGCCAGCCTGTTACTGATATCATGCTCACAGTTTTGCTATAAATGATAGTCAATGTGGTGTTCAGTGTTAAGTGTACCGTGTACGTCAATCAAAGTTATTGAGGGGGCAGTTGCCATTCTACATTTAGTTTAATTATTGAATTATGATACACACAAACCTTGTCCACAGGCTAATTTGTTGAGTTTTTTTTTGCCCGTTTTGAAACTTGAATCTCAATTTTGCCATGTTTGTAATAAAATTGGTTTGGGAATCCACTTTGACTCATTTTCGATAAAAATTGGGTACTCCTAATCGGTTTCGTTGAAAATCAACCAAACCGATTTCTCCATAATCAGTTTGCTGACTGTGCACTTGCGTGACATTATTTGGTCATACGTGGATCCAACGAAATGCAATTCTGGCCACGTGGCAAATTGGGGCGGGGGAAACCGGTTTCACTTAAATTGAAACCGGTCAGGGGAAAATCTATTTCCTGCGAAATGTATTGTTTGTGTTGAATTGAGTTTTAATTAGTTGAATTGAGTGTTAATTAAGTGAATTGTTTGTGTGGAATTGTTGAATTGGGTGGTTATTAGTTGATTTTTTTCAAAATAATTGTTGATTGTGTTGAATTGTTTGAAGAATTGTGAATTGTGTTGAATTATTGTTGATTGTGTTGAATTAACCCCGGTCCTATCGATGAATATGTTCTAGGAATGTCTCATTCCAGTCTACTTTGAATCCCAATATGGATGTGAACGACATAATTAACCCCGGTCCTATCGATGTGTGTGTTCTTACTCGGCAGAATAGGCACCGAACTCAAGAAATTTGGAATAATAAGGCAAGTTTATCTTTTAATTAAACGTAAATTTCTATTGTGTCATTTTGTATGTAGTTTGTTACTACGGGAAACCAGTTTTAACACCTAATTTTATTCCGCAAGAAACCGGTTTCCCCCGGACCGGTTTCAATTTAAGTGAAACCGATTTGCCCCGCCCAGGTTTTTCACGTGGTCATAATTGCATTTATTTGGATCCACGCAGGACCAAATAATGCCGCACAGGTGCACAGTCAGCAAACCGGTGTGGAAGAAACCGATTTTATTAAAAATAGGGAAAAATTGATAATTGAGTTTAAAACATGACAAAAAAAAAACTCTAATTTGTTTGTGTCAAAGAAGTTGACCGTACAAGCCGTTGAGGTTTTCCAGATTTAAGCTAAGCGGGCATGGTTGTATTCTGTGTTAACAAAGGTAATGTGGAAGCCGTTGATGTGATGTAGGATTAATTTTAGCGTTGGGTTAGTGTGGCCTTGGGCTGAGAATGGAATGCTTACTGCATTCAGCTCTTTAACGTCTGCCTTTTCACTCAACCATGCTTAATTTTGCCTCTCTCACTTTACCATTTCATTTCATTTGACCTATTTTATACACAGTACTTGGTTGATCAGTTGGGGCACATTATTGCCTTTACGTTTGTTGACTACATGTGTATGCAATTATTTGTCGACAATAATTCACCATCGATCGTGGATTTTTATTATTTAAAAATTTTATGGGACCTAACCTATTCAGGATATCGAGTTGTGCCACTGGACTGTAGTTATTGGGTCGTCTTGTATCTTCACTCTAACAGCAATAAAGTTGTACTGGATCTTCAATGGTAGCAAGAATGAATTTGGAATATTGTTTTTATTCACTTGTAGAAGAACGGTCCCTTGGATATCTGATTGGATCACGTAAATTCGCTGTCCGAAATTAATATTTCCACCCTATCACTTGTGCCTTGGGTGGGTTACAGGAAACTTGAAGTGAGATATAATCTAAAAAGAAAACACTGTATTTTTAGGCAGGAAAAACACAGCAAACTTAGGGTTTGAGATAATTTGGTAATCAAAGGTGGGATTGTGATATCTAACAATTGCACAACAATTTTTCGTATCTTATGAATGAGAAGTTGATCACAATTTATAGCCCAGCAATCGGATAAGAGCAGGAGCCGCGACTGCTGACTGAGCGGTCGCGTTCCGCGCGTTCGCAGTCTACATTATGTTGCCTCGTTCGGACGTGACATTACATAATGTCCAGACATAATGCGGTGAACGTTAATGTCTCTTCCGAACGCGATCCGCACAGAGTTCCAAACCGATTGAGCAGTCGCATTTTGCGCGTTCGCAGCCTACATTAGGTCACCGTGTTTGGATCTGACATTACGTAATGTCCATATGACAAATGTATTTTTAACCCTTTATAGTTGTCAAAGTATGAGTTTTAGGGGTCAAATTGCAGTCAAACAAACTTTATATACCTTGGTAAGCCAAGGGTCGATCCAAGGAACAGTGCGTGTGAATACTAGCAAACAGTGTGACCTATTTAGCTATTCCGATTAAACTTTGTAAAACGATTTTGTTGTCACGAAAATTGCAGAAATTAAATGATAGAAAATTAAATTGTTTTGTACTTATCAGAGAAAGAATTCCAGGACCATACTTTACCCGTGCTAACCCCACTAATCATGCAATCATGTCACGTAATTTATTCATGCTATCGAATATCGAATTAAACCAAAATAACACTAGATAAGCCGCCCATCCACGGATCATTATCTAGATTAACCTTAATCGTTGAACGCCGCCCATCCACTGATTATCAACGATCTCGATTATTTAAACTAAAGGTTCTCACACAATTTCATACATCCGGCTAATCCCTAGGGCCTATCCACTTTTCGGTATATAACCTAAATACGATCTAGCATGTAAACATACCCTTTGATGTAAATACTTGCATAGAACGATAAATTAAGCACGATGAAATTGAATATTAGATTTGCATAAATAAAAAACGTTAATTGATCACATGAGAGTTGGATACATAGCACGGGATCCGTAGGATCCCAGAATTAAGAGACTACTCACTATTCATGGTAGATTTACCAAAAACAGTGTATAGAGAAATAAGGGACGAGTAAACCGTAAAGAAGGGATCCCGATCTTCAACTCGAGTCTGTCCGAAGAGGAAAGACTCCGACTTTGTCTGGGCTTGATCTCTTGTTTATCTAATCCTCTCTTTTGAGATCTTCTTGTACTAGCCACGATCCAGGTTTTTTGGATCCCTTCTAATAAAAAGTAAAAAAATGCTATGAGTTAAAAAAAAAAGAAGACGCGGTGGCTCATTGAATCTCTCACGATGAATTATTGTCTCTTCTCCAAACTAGGGTTTCTTCTCAAAATAAGCACACCATGAATTCTGATCGAGCCTCTCTATTTATAGCCAATTTTCCAGAAATTCCAAAATTATCCTTTAGCTGAAATTAGGAAAGTCCCGTGACACCGACTTGGTCACGGGCTGTCACGGGCCGTCACGGGCCGTCACGGGTAGGCGTGAAATTCTTCTTCTTCCTGATCCACTCTGTAGCGCCCGTAATGCCCGTGACTAATGGTTTCTTCACGGGGTATACGCCCGTGACCTGGAGTCGTCGCGGACCGTCACAGGGTCTTCAAATGCTGCATTCTTCTGAGTTGGCCCGTGACGCCCGTAGCACCCGCGACCCATGGGAGCGTCACGGGGCAGATGCCCGTTGCCTTGGCGTGGTCACGGGGTGGACGAGTCCTTGGCTGGGAATAAGGTATTTTTCCTACGATTCTTCAACTTTTCGTCATTATTTGGCTCTGAAGAGGGAATAGACCTGAAACACTAGGGAAAAACATCAAATATGGACAATTTTCCCGGAAAATGAGTGTTATCCTTCATCGAATGTAGTGAATAATTAGTTGAAATATTGACTGATCACCATACATAACGCGGTGAACGTTAATGTACCGAACGAACGCGATCCCCATTGAGTTCCAAACTCAAACTTGCCCAATCAGACTTCAAAACCTTTCATTTCATTAAGGTATGCTACCCTAACATGTTGGAACATAATACCAGGTCTGAAAAACCCTAAAATGACCAACAATCCTCCCCTATTTTAGGGTTTCCCTTTGATCCATAAAGTACCTTTGTTTTTAAGCAAAACACGCATAAACGGAAATGTCGTAAACAATTGAATTTCTGCATAGTGTAACCACGTATATAATATACCCAAAAATCATGGTGGTCGTAAACGTTTGAACCAATCAATCCATTTGGGTACATGACAGTGACACACCCATGTTTTACTTCACAAACCGTTAAGCTAACTTGACTCTTAATGGCCCTTGAGTCCCTATCCATTCATAAACGTATTTGAGATTAAACCCGACATCTCATGAAGCGACCAACAACTTCACGTTTATATAGGTAGATTCTCTAGTGGGTCACACCGCCCGATTGTGCTTCTACACTTAGCACTTTTCCAAAGAATCTATTAAGAAGAGTTCATCTTCAACCTAACACATGTAGGTCCTGAACACATACTTGTGGATGCATATTTGTGTTCATCAATCTTCTAGGAATGGACTTTCCACATTGAATTCAGCTCCAGCGCTAACTGGATGTGAATTGGGTGTCCCACGACTAGAAGATATTTATATGGGTTTTAGTCCCATCCCCTTCACAGACTTAGTAATCAAATCTCTAACCAATCCCTTCGTCAAGTGATCGGCTAGATTCTGCTGTGACTTAACAAAATCCACAGATATCACCCCATGCATAATGAGCTCTCTTACCGCACTATGTGTAACACCCAAGTATCTAGACTTATCATTGTATACATGAGTATGTACTTTAGCAAATGTTGTAGCGCTATCACAATGAATCGATATGGGTGATATCGGTCTTTCCCACAATGGAATTTCATGTATCATGTTCTTTAACCATTTCGCTTCTTTCGAAGCTGCGGCTAAAGCAACGAATTCAGATTCCATTGTTGAACTACTGATGCAAGTTTATTTCTTAGAGGCCCATGAGATGGCACCTCCCCCAAGTAAAAACACACATCCACTTGTAGAAGAATGATCCTCTTCGTTCGAGATCCAACTTGCATCCGAATATCCTTCAATGACCGAAGGAAATTTTGAGTATACAAGATCTGGGTTCATCGTCCCTTTAAGATACCAAAGTACCCTATGAACCGCTTGCCAGTGATCCATACTAGGATTACTTGTATATCAACTTAGCTTGCCCACCGCAAAAGCTATGTCTGGTCTTGTACTTGTCATTGCATACATCAAACTTTCAATGACTCTTTAATATTTAAGTTGTGACACGGGGTCTCCCTTATTAGGAAGAAGGTGTTTGGAGGATTCAAAAGGAGTATTCACCAGATGACAGTTCAAATACGTGTACTTCTTTAACACTTTCTCAATATAATGAGATTGCGTTAAAGCTATACCTCCTTTGACTCTTTCTATTCTTATACCAATAATGACTTCCGCCTCCCCCATGTATTTCATGGAAAATTTAGATGATATGGAATCCTTTGTCTGATTTATGCACTCTAGCTTAGTGCCAAAAATCAACATATCATCTACATATAGACAAATGATAACTCCATTTACAGAGTTGTCAAATCTGCTATTTACACATTTATCCGATTGATTTAAGACAAATCCATCGGAAAGCACCACCTCATCAAACTTTTGATGCCAATGCATATGTGCCTGTTTAAGTCCATACAGTGACTTAACAAGCTTGCATACCTTGTGCTCTTGTCCTGTTACAACGAAACCTTCTGGTTGCTTCATGTATATCTCTTCCTCTAAATCACCGTTTAGGAAAGCAGTCTTTACATCCATTTGATGTCCTAGCAACTTATGTATAGATGCTAAAGCAATCAACAATTTGATTGTTGATATTCTTGCAACCGGTGCATAGGTATCAAAGTAGTCCATACCATATTTTTGTCTAAAGCCTTGAATTACCAATATTGCTTTAAATTTGTCAATGGTACCATCCGCTTTCATCTTCTTCTAAAGATCTATTTATTTGCCAATGCTTTATGTCCTAGTGGTAAATCTACCAAAATCCAAGTGTTATTCCCCACTATAAAGTTCATTTCATCATTAATGGTCTCTTTCCAAAATGATACATCTTGAGATTTCATGGCTTCATCAAATGTCTTAGGATCATTCTCAATTATATGACAATATAAATATTGCGAGCCAATGTCTTCTCTGGTTCCTTCTACTAGGTACATTTGAAAATCTTTACCAAATGATTTTTCTTTCCTAGCCCTCTTACTCCTTCTAATTTTTGAACTTTGGGGTTCACTTGATTCTTGAACTGTACTAGGCGCAATAATCAAATCTTTAGGCATGCTAATTGATGAAAATCTCTTTTCATCGAATATGGCATCTCTCGATTCAATGAGAGTATGAATCGATACGTGCTTATTAGGTTCTATAACATAGAATCTGTTAGCCACGGAGTGTTGGGCATATACTATGAATAAGCATTCAACTCCTTTTTCTCCTAAAGTTTTAAGTTTAGGTAGAGGTAGTCTCATGACAAGCGTATTTTTAACCCTATATAGTCGTCAAATTATAAGTTTTAGGGGTTCAATTGCAGTCAAACAAAATTTGTAAACCTTGGTAAGCCAAGGGTCGATCCTAGGAGCAGTGCGTGTGAAAACTAGCAAACGATGTGACCTATTTAGCTATTCCGATTAAACTTTGTAAAAAGGGTTTTGATGTCACGAAACTTGCAGAAATTAAATAGCAGAAAATAAATGGTTGTATTAATTCAGAGAAAGAATCCCAGAATCCGTACTTCACCCGTGCTAACCCCAATAATCATGCAATCATGGCAAGTTAAATATTTATGCTATCGAATATGGAATATAACCGAAATAACACTAGACAAGCCGCCCATCCACGGATCATCGTCTAGATTAATCTCCATCGTTGAACGCCGCCCATCCACGGATTATCAACGATTTCGATTTATTAAATTAATGGCTTTCCTATTAAATCATGTAAACATGACCTAATATCAATTTCATGCATTCCGGTTAATCCCTAAGGCCCATCCACCTTTCGGCATATAACCTAAATACGTTCTACCAATGCAAACATACCCTTTGATGTAAATACATGCATAGAACGATAATATTAAGCACACATTGAAATTGAATAATCGATTCGCATAAACAAAAACTTTAATTGATCAAATGAGAGTTAGGGTTACATAGCACGGGATCCGTAGGATCCGGAATAGAGAAGACTACTCGCTATTCATGGCGATTAACCAAAAATAGTGTAATATGAAAGGAAGAAACGAATAAACCGTAGAGATTATCCTCGTTGATCCTCACGATTGAAAGCTTGTCTTCTCTCCCAAGTTAGGGTTTTTCTCCAAAGTATCAACAACCTGTCTATTCTGCTTGTGTTTCTTTATAAAGACCGTCTAAAAAGCCCGAAAAGCCCAAAAATTGAATTTAGAAACGACTTGTAGTTTTTGCCAGCCGACGGTCCCGTTACAGCCGAGCCTGTAACGGCTGTAACGGCTGTAACGGGCAAGGCCGAAATCTCTGAGAAATTTGCTCCCGTTACACCCGTTACAGTCAAAGCTGTAACGGGCTCTGAGGCCTGTAACGGGCTGCTCTTGCATAACTTCGGTTTTTGGTCTTTTTCGATCGATCTTTCTGTTCTTTCGACATTTTGGCTCCAAGGAGTGATGATTTGTCGATTTTACCTGAAACACTAGAGAAAGACATCAAATATAGACAATTTGCCAGGAGAATGAACGTAATCCTTCCTCGAATGTAGTGAATAATTAGTCAAAATATCGACTGATCAAAACACTCCACACTTAGGATTTGTTCGTCCCGAACAAATGTCGAACAAATGGCAGAATAAATACATGAGAGGATGTAATGCTCAATCGACCTTAAAACTACCCCACTCAAGTGACATGTGATCAATTCTAACTAGACATAAAAATAAAAGATAAAAAGATAGCTCACTGTCGTAGAGGACACGAATGCATTTAGCGTATGCATCAAGCCTTTAAACCCATAGGTTGCCCTAATAGGACGAGTATAGTCTCGTGAAGGTTTTCAGAAATGGGACTACCTACAAATCCCCTGTACAACTAACTATCGTGCATGCATGAATGATGCTCAACGAGTCACAGTAAAGTCATGTCATACCTTGGATTCATCGTGTTACCTCAAACTTCAAGTCAAACATCTTCATCAAAGTTTTCAGACAATCATAGATTATATGAGTTATGTATTCAAACGGTCAATACACACGGCTAGCAAATGACTAATCACATGTTCTAAATAGTTCTATAGCAATGTGATAAGAACATGAATAGTTACACAAGACATGCTCGCCATTCACCTATGCTATCTAGGGATAGTCCACGGGCTCTTGGCGCAAAGCTCATTCTCAAGTGCCAAGGACTAGGCAATGACCCGTAAGAGAAGAAGAGCCTGGCTTAGGAATTTCTGGAAAATTGTACGAAAATTTGCATCAACTATTCAGTGCAAGCACAAGGATCGTCCCTTAGTTTCTAGTACACGAATTCTCAAGATAAGTAATGATTTGCACGCAATGAGAGGATGGAATTACACTATATCAACCAGAAGGGGGCAGAAATTGTTTCAAGAGTGTTTTCCATATACCAGGGGTGACTTTTCTCACCGGGTCCTTGGTATTTTCTGCTTTCGCAGAATCAATAAAAGCATTTTTTTTTCAAACTGGTTTTCTTTCAAAAACAACTATGCTTGGGGCCAATGTTTCACCCACTTTCCAGAATTGAAAACTTTGTTTTTGAGGGGAAAACTTGAAGGTCAATTGTCTAACTCCACACTTAAAGCTTGACATAGTGTATGAATAAAGGCGGGTGCATGCAAATCACGACGAATGTAGAAAAACACATACTAGTACTAAGGTCACCTAGAAAAAGAGATACAATTTAAGTTTTTGACATTTTTGAACCGGTGCCTACTAATTTCAAGTCTCAAACATGCTTTAAGAAATACGTAGAACATGTGATAGTCAAGGGCTAGCAATGATACTGACTCAAGAGAATACACACACGAGTTTCACTATTTCAAGTCCTAGACTTCGAATCCAATTGAGTGTCAATCAGTCAAGGAGTATCGTAGAAAACAAGGATTTCAATCGCAATACATAGACAGTTGAGCATATGCAAGAGTGAATGTGTTATGCAATGCATGTGACTATGCGTACCCACTCCACACTTAAAAACGAGCTTAGTCCCTAAGTGAAAGAAATATAAAATAAGAAAAGGCATAGGAACTTCACTCGTGCGTGGTGGTGCAAAATCCATAGAGATTAAACGATGACTGGTGAGTGAAATACGACCTGTGAGCTGGTGGATGTACGAATAAAAATGTAGAGCTGCACAAGGAATAGGTTAGCATCGATAATCGCGAGACGAATGAAGAATAAACGATGTGAGTAGAGATGAACATCAATGATGGAATAACTCAAACATCTAATAATAAAGGAGCAGTGAATAAAATCCAAAAGTCAGCGTACACATGATGTGAAATGCAGAACAGACTGACAATATGGCAAAAAGAAAATCAGCAAAATAAAAATGTAAGGGGAACTAGCTAGCCCCTTTCGGCTTCGGCATCACCATCAAATCCAAACATCCGATCAACACTATCAGCAGGTGCAGGGGGTGCGCAGGAACTAGAGGCTCGGGGTGGTGGGGGGGGGGGGGGGGTAGTCAAGCGAGGCATGCGCGAGCAGTGCAGAAAGTGCACCCTGCTCCCAGTCTCGGTCCCTGAAAGTCTGTGCTCTGAAGTCTGGAAAATCGTCCCGGAGCTGGTTGTGGGAGACAGAAAGTCTGCTCTGAGTGGAAATAATAGGAGCAAGGCTGGCCAAAATCTGGCGCCGATAGGTCATCATATCTCTCAGATCACCCCAAAACTTATGCTGGGTGGCAATGATCTGCTGCTGAGTGGTCTGTAATCGAACGAACCGCTCCTCGAGTGAGAATGGTAACTGTTCGGCAGCAGGATAAGGCGGGGGAGGGGTGTGTGTAGCTGCTGGAGGCGAGTGCGCCTCGTCCATGTCAACATCATCCCGCGGAGGCTGGACCTCCTCAACTGGTGCAGGGTCGCGCGGAGGGGAGGCTACCCTGGCCTGTGCCCGATCAATGCGGCGCTTCTTCACTCGCTTCGGAAGTTCGGGGTTATGAGCCCACTCCCCGTCCGGCTTAAGGAATTTATAGAGAATGATTCGGTCCATATGCAGATCCAAGTCAGTCTCAGTCTCGTACAGGGAGCTGAGGTCCCATCCTTGAGACTCGGCGAGCACAGAAATAAAATAGCCGCCTCCCAAGGCCTTGTTCCTAAGAGACGTGGCCCAAGCTGTCATCATCCCACTAAGAATCTGAAAGAAATCGACTGGCACCCCTTTGCTCATAGAAATCGTAATATCCAAGTCGGGGTTAGAAATCACAGTGGCACCCTCGGCTCGAGCATTAATGCCTAAAGCCACAATTCTATGAATGATCTTCCACACTGGCTCCTTGATGCTTGCAGCACTCCATCCGGACCGGAAATAGTAGTCGAATCCAGAAATACTCTTCCAGAACTCGTACCTCTCTTCAGTACTATACTCACCACAAAATCCCTTTAAAGGAAATCCCAAAGCCTCGCAGACTTCGTCCTTGGACATAGTGTATGGTTGGTGCCCGATTTCGAATGTCCAATGAGTTACCTTCAATGGACTGCCAACAATCTCGAAGGTAGCCAAAAACTCCTTGACTAACATAGGATAAGTAGATTGGACTCGGCTAGCAAACAAGATATCAAGCCCGGAGGCGATAAACATACTACGGCATTGTGAATATATATCCCGCTTCAAATCCATAAGAGTTTCAATGCAAGGGATGAGAGTAGGTTTTACCAATTTTGTTGACAGGAATCTGTCGTAACGGTCCTGATGCACTGGTGTGGCAAATCGACCTGCATTGGTCAGCGGGTAGTACCGGGGCTGATTGGGCGGTGCTGGGATGATGGCGGTGGAGGAGCTCGGAGGAGGAGCACGGTTGGCTCGGCCAGAGCGGCTGGAGGAGGGGTTACCGGAGGAATTGTTTGTAGCCCTTGATCTAGCCATAAATGAAGAAGATGACCTTTTGCCCGTTACAACCGTGCCTGTAATGGCTGTAACGGTTGTAACGAGACCTCATGAAAACTCTGATTATGCTTCGGCCCGTTATAGCCCTTTGCAGCCCGTTACAGACAGTTGTAACGGGGCAACCCAGAATCTCTGCTTGCAATGCAGCCCGTTACAGCTCCTTTAGCCCGTTACAGTCCATGTGTAACGGCTGTAACGGGACAATCCAAATTCTCTGCCAAATTTGTTGTTTCTAAAAAATCGATGTCGTTTACTCCACACTTTGATTCCTGCATATTTCACACACAAGTCGTTCAATGCCAGATGCAAATTAATAAAACTTACATCGCGGGTTACTTCCCGAAGAGACCTAGTTTAACGTCTTGGCGAGACATAGCAAAGGCGATAGAACTAGGAGCATTCTCGGGAAGTCCCTTGCTGAGATCCCTTCCCGAGAAGTAGGTTGTCGTCAATCCCGTCAGGAGGTGTAAGATGCTTCAGAACGTGATAGTGCTTGAGGCGTTGCCCGTTGACTACCATTGATTTGCCTCCTTCTACACTAATTTCCACATGCCCATCTGGATGTGCTCTTTATACCGTGTAGGGACCGCTCCATTTAGTGCGCAATTTTCCAGGAAATAATCTAAGGCGGGAGTTGTAGAGAAGAACTCGCTCGCCTTCGTTGAATTCTCGGCGCACTATCCTCTTGTCATGCCACTTCTTTGTTCTCTCCTTATAAATCCGAGCATTCTCATAAGAATCTAGTCTAATTTCATCGAGCTCGTGCAGTTGTAGTATTCTCTTTTCACCGGCTGCCTTCATGTCCATATTCAGCTCTCTAATAGCCCATAACGCCTTGTATTCTAATTCGACTGGCAAGTGGCAGGTCGTTCCATAGACTAGTCTGAACGGACTCATGCCGATAGGCGTTTTGTATGCAGTCCTGTATGCCCACAGTGCGTCATGTAGCTTGGACGCCCAGTCCTTCATGTGGCTCGAGACGGTCTTTCCCAGAATGCTCTTGATCTCTCTGTTAGAGATCTCAACCTGGCCACTAGTCTGAGGATGATAGGGAGTGCCAATCTTGTGGTAGACACCATACTTCTTCAATAGGGTTTCGAAATTTCTTTCTTTGAAGTGAGAGCCACCGTCACTGATAACTGTTCTGGGCACTCCGAAACGAGGGAAGATCACCTTCTGAAACATTTTGATAACTACCTTGGCGTCGCAAGTAGGAGTAGCAACTGCTTCAACCCACTTAGAAACATAGTCGACTGCTACCAAGATATACTGATTACCGTAAGAAGATGGGAATGGTCCCATAAAATCAATCCCCCATACATCGAAAAGATCGACTGCGAGAATGCTCTGCTGGGGCATCTCCTGCTGCTTCGAAATATTACCAGTCCGCTGGCACTGATCACACGCTTTGACAAACTCGTGCGCGTCCTTGAATAATGAGGGCCAGAAGAAGCCAGACTGTAGAACCTTTGTAGCTGTTTTCGAACCAGCCCCATGCCCACCGTATTGTGAAGAGTGGCACCGTTCCAGAATAAATGGGATCTGATCCTCATCGACACAAGTCCTATAGAGACCGTCAGCACATAATCGATACAAGAAAGGATCATCCCAGAAGTACCTTTTAACGTCGGAGAGAAATTTCCTCTTCTAGTTGTGCGAGAGGTCGGGAGGGAGGATTCCGCAGGCCAGGAAGTTAACAAAATCTGCGTACCACGGGACATTGTCCACATCAATGTGCATTAGCTGTTAGTCCACAAGAGAGTCATTTATCGGGAGCTTGTCCTCTTCGCGGTCGAGCTCTCCTAGCTCGAGGCGTGACAAATGATCTGCAACCAGATTTTCTGCACCCTTCTTGTCCCTAATTTCAATGTCGAATTCCTAGAGGAGGAGGACCCATCGGATAAGACGAGGTTTGGAGTCCTTCTTTGACAGCAGATACTTGATAGCAGTATGATCAGTGTATACTTTGGTTTTCGAACACAGTAGGTACTGCCTGAATTTCTCGAAAGCATAAACAACGGCTAGCATTTCTTTCTCGGTGGTAGTGTAATTGACTGCTGCTCCGGCGAGGACCTTGCTGGCATAGTAAACTACGTGTAGTTTCTTGTCGATGCGCTGCCCCAAAACGGCTCCTACTGCAAAGTCACTAGCATCACACATTAGTTCAAACGGCAACTCCCAATCGGGAGGCTGCACTATAGGAGCGGAAGTAAGAGCAGTTTTTAGACTGTTGAAAGCATTTAAACAAGAATCAGTAAATTTAAACTCAGCTTCCTGACAAAGCAGATCAGTGAGCGGCTTTGCTGTCTTCGAGAAATCCTTGATAAATCGCCTATAAAATCCAGCGTGCCCAAGAAAACTCCTGATCCCTTTTACGTCTTTTGGTGGCGACAGCTTTTCAATCACCTCTACCTTTACGCAATCAACCTCGATACCTCTGTGAGAAACCATGTGTCCAAGCACTATACCTTCCTGCACCATAAAATGACACTTCTCCCAGTTCAAGACCAGGTTAGTGTCAACACAACGACGAAGAATATCAGTAAGGTTAGAGAGACACGAATCAAATGAGGAACCATATACCGAAAAATCATCCATAAATACTTCCATGGTATGTTCCAAAAAATCAGAAAAATAGCCATCATGCAACGTTGAAAAGTGGCTGGTGCATTGCAAAGATCAAAGGGCATACGTGTATAAGCAAATGTGCCAAAAAGGCAAGTAAAAATTGTTATCTCCTGGTCCTCGGGGTGTATAGGGATCTGAAAAAAATCCACTATAACCGTCGAGGTAGCTGAAAAATTTATGCTTTGCTAGACGTTCTAACATTTGATCAATAAAAGGCAAAGGAAAGTGATCCTTAAGAGTAGCCTTATTCAATTTCCTATAATCAATGCACATGCGCCAACCAGTCACAGTACGAGTAGGAATAAATTCATTATGCTCATTTCGTACAACAGTCAAACCTCCCTTCTTAGGGACAACGTGCACAGGACTAACCCACTTACTATCAGCAACAGAATAAATGATGCCGACATCTAATAATTTCAGAATTTCTTTCTTTACCACATCATTCAATTTGGGGTTCAAACGTCTCAAGGCATCCCTACTAGGTCTAGCATCATCCTCAAGGTTTATTCTATGCATGCACAAATCTGGGCTAATCCCCTTAAGGTCGTCTATAGAATATCCTAAGGCTGGCCTATGTTTTCGCAAGACATCAAGCAATTTATGGGTCTCTACATCTGATGTTCCCTTGTGTGGCGTGTGTTTGGCAAAACGTTGTTAGACAGTTCGAGCAGGAGTTCAGGGGGAGTTCGAACATATCCTAGTACTCCTAGTACAGCGTGATCAAGACGCAAAGGATATTTTCTGGAAGATATTGGCAACGAAGATTTCGTCAAGTTAAAGATGGCGTGCGACTTATTCGAACAAGATATTCGAATGAATATTCACAATTGAAGATGGCGTGACTTGCTTGGGAAAGAAGACGACTTCGTATATTCTTCCAAGGATTTGTGAAAGATATGCATCAAATATTCAGGAGTATTTCCCGAAATATTTGATGGGATTATCTTATGCGAATTAGGGTTTCGTCAGAGCATATAAATACTATGCAAAGGCAACCCTAATTCCTATCGCTTTCAAGATCAAAAAAAAAATACACACGAGCATATCCTGCTGATTGGAGAAGAAGAAAGCGACGGACGGTTGTATTTTCTAATTGAGAATACATCGGTGCAAGCACAGTCTGCTCAAGTGCAACTCAGACTGTCTGAAGAGTATCAACTGCCGCACACAACAAAGGTGATCAAAGCTTTCGAGGGAAAGCATCCGAGCTTCTGGAGAAGGTCGAGAACGTTCAGACTGCAGGTTCTGAACGAAGGGGATCGAGGGGAGTTGCGACGAACCTCGGTTGCAAATCTGAGAGACGGAGTATTGAGGTTAGGCTATTACAAGGTGTAAGTGTAAGTCCCTATGGAAAGCCCTATACTTGTAATAAAGATTTGCTGTCCCTTTTTCGGGTGTGGGAAACCCCCCAGAGTAGGCCGAGTCGAACTGGGTTATCAGTCTGTGCGTACTCGTGTTTTATTGTTCTGTTCGTACTTGTTATGGAACTGTGGTAGAAAGAGTTCGAGGTCTGTCCAAACACAACCTAGAACACTTGCTTGAACAGGGGATATAATTTCAATTGGTATCAAAGCAGACACTCGACACACTGAGTGGGATCCTGAACTGTTCAAGATGACCCTGAAAGAAGGACAAAGCATCACCAGACCTCCACTACTCGAAGGCTCGAACTATGCCACCTGGAAGGCCGTGATGAGATCATTTCTGAAATCTCTAGACGAAAAGGCTTGGAGAGCAGTGATGAGAGGTTGGACTGAACCCATGATGAACAATCTCACTGGAGAACCGGTTCCGAAACCAGAAGCTCTGTGGACAGAAGAGGAGGACAAAGCATCTATGGGAAATTCAAAGGCTATGAATGCGATCTTTTCTGCAGTAGATGAGAATGTCATGAAACTGATTATCAACTGTGAAGTAGCCAAGGAAGCTTGGGATATCCTCCAAACTGCCTTTGAAGGAACAGACAAGGTTCGTAATTCTTGGATGCAGGCTGTTACCACCAAGTTCGAAGAAATGAAAATGAAGGAAAGTGAAACTATCGCTGAGTACAACACCCGAGTTCTGGAACTGTCCAACGAGGCATCTGCTCTAGGGAAACCTATCGATGAAGAAAGGTTGGCCAGTAAAGTCCTGAGATCACTACCTCCAAGATTTGCAATGAAGGTCACAGCCATTGAGGAAATGCACGACATCTCAAAGCTAAAGCTGGACGAATTGATGGGTTCTCTCAGAACTTACGAGATCAATCATGACTTCCAACCCGGAGATGTGAAGGGAATCGCCCTCAAAGCAGACATGACAGAAGACAAACTGGACGGTGGGTGCACCACTGAGCAATTGGCTTTGATGGCTCAGAATTTTGGCAGAATGGTAAGGAAAATCAATAGACGTGGTCCAGAACAAGGTCAGTCTTCATCAGCTGGTTCCAGAAACTGGAAATCCGGGCGATCAAGGTCAAGTGATATAAGGCAAGACTCCTCTGATAAAGGTAGGGAAGAAATTCAGTGCCATGAATGCAAAGGCTTCGGCTATATTGCCTCACAATGTGCCAATACTCTCATGAAGAAGAAGGCAATGGTCGCCAGCTTCAGCGACAGTGAGTCAGATGAAGAAAAAGGTGAAACCACCAACTTTGTGGCCTTTACTACTACTCTGGGAGAATGTAGCAGCACCGGTGCAACAGTTCCATCACAGGCGGAACACCCTGCTGAAGACCTCTCAGACAGTGATGATGAAGAACTCACACAGGAGTCTCTCGCTCAGACATACAAAGATCTGTATGAGAAGTGGCTGCAACTGATCAAAATCAACAAAAAGCTGAATGACACAATTGCAAGCGTCACCATTGAAAAGGACAAGGTTTGGCAGGAGGCTGAGATTCTGCTCACACAGAAGGTTGAGCTCGAAGGCACAGTAGATTCACTAAATACGCGACTAGCTGAGATGAAACAGGAAAGGATGTGTCTCCTGGCTCAGAAAACAGAGCTCTTAGGAACTGTCTCCGCACTGAAAGTTGAAATGAGGAAGGACCGCGACACTCATCCTGTAAGCATGGCGGGTCTACAAAAAACTATCACAGATCTGAAGCGCAAAGAGGTGTTCCAACTGAGGAGGGTAGAACAGCTGGAACTTCAGCTAGAGTCTGAAAGGATGGATCGCTCAGACACTGAGAAGGAACTCAACCACCTCAAGCAGTCGGTAAGAATGCTGAACTCTGGCACTAAAGACTTGAATGACATTCTCAGGACTCAAAGAACGGAGTCTGGACATCGTGGACTTGGTCTCACTAAAGAAGGATGCTCAAGTGGTACAGTGTTTGTTAAAACCAACCCAGTGGCTGAACAGAACCCAGAACAGCAGCTGAAACAACACCAGAGACAGAAAGTGAATCAGCATCGGGGAGAAAAAGAGCCACAGTACCCAAGACCTCACTTGAGACAGCACCCTAGACAGAAAATTGATCTGTCCCAAGACAAGTCCAAGGGTAGTCAAAAAGGGACCGGGAATGCGTACCTCAGTTCAATCCCCAATCAGAGGGAAGATTTGCGCGCATGCTGGTACTGCTATCAGATTGGACACATCAGACGGCAGTGTCGACTGTTTCTTGCTGAACGTCGAGGACACCAACAACAGACCAAACCTCGACAGAAACAAGTTTGGGTTCCAAAGGAACAACCGACAATGTGCATGATGGCCTGCTGCTCATCACGAGACACAGTGCAAGACAGTTGGTTCTTCGACAGCGGTTGCTCTGCCCACATGACAGGTAATTCTGCTTTTCTTTCTCATATTAGACCTGTTGAGAAGATGCGGTTTATTACCTTAGCGGATGGTAGGAAAGGTCAGGTGATCGGCTGTGGAACATTGAAGGTTCCGGATCTTCCTGCACTCTAGGATACTCTTCTGGTTGAAGGTCTGACAATGAATCTTATTAGCATCAGTCAACTGTGCGACAATGGTCACTATGTGTCATTCTCTCGTGACTCATGCCTTGTCCTAGACACAAATGGATGCTCTGTGATGAAAGGCAAATGGAGGGCAAATAACTGTTACACCATCAGAATGGGAGACGAAGACTTTATCAAGTCACGGTCTACTCTAGACTATTTTCAAACCAAACATAGAGTTGTGCGAGGGGGAGTGAATAGGAGTTTGCACACAAGGTCAGATAGGAGAATCGCACAAATCCAGTTTGGCAAGTGTACCAGGAGACTGTTGGATCACAGGGTGCCACAGTTACAGAACGAGTTTGAACAGAAGATAACAAAGTTGCAGAAGGAGTTCAAACAGCATCTTCAGATTCATGCCAACTCATCAGACGAGAGATCGCACCAGATTGCGCAGTTTGGAACACCCAGATCCTCTTTGGGTCTGTGTGGGTTCAAGCACTAAGTGTTCCAGGCAGTGGTCAGTCAAAGGCAAATCTCCAGCTGCAACAGTTGGACTGACCACCTAAGCAAGAGAGCTGGAACAGAAGGTACAGCACGTATAGTCAAATATTTTTTTGAATACTCTCGAAGATCTTTCCTGCCGTTAATTGAAATGAGAGTTGACCAAATTGGGAAGTTGAAACGACTGGAGTATTATTTCGTTTGAAACACAAAGCAGTTCGCAGTCTACTCTCCCTCTCTCGCTCAAACCCTAGAACGGCATCCAGTGTCTTCTCTTCCAATCTCTCACACACTTAACGGCGATGGTGAACACAAGGAAGTCAGCAAAGTCCGGCGTCAAATCCGGTGAAAAGAAGAGGGAACACATGCAGTCCTCAAAAGCTCTGACGGCGAAAACCAAAATCCCGAAATTAAGAGCTCCGACGGTGAAAAAGGCGTCGTCGTTACAATCCAACACTAAATCTTTGATCGAAGCAAAGAAGTCTGGCGAACGTCCAACCTCTGAAATCCCTCAGTCGACCGCGGTGGACCCTGTCGTCGCTGGTTCAACTCAAGCCTGTCTCCAATCGGAGGTAATTTCATCTCTTCCTTGAACTTCTGTAAGTATTCCGTCAGTTGAAAATATCGTGTTGAAAGAAGTTGTGAATGTGAGTATTGGGGAGGCTGTGAAGTCTGCTGACTGTGATGAAGCCAGTAGGGATGTGATTTTTGATAAGTCTGGTAAGAAGGAGATTGGTCGTAGGGTTGTTATTGATGATGGAGCCAGTAGGGCTGTTGATTGGGGAGTCAGTAGGGGTGTGACTGGTGATGAAGCGAGTAAGACAGTTATCGGGAATGAATCTATCAAGATTATGGAAGATAAGGTTCCCAGCAAGGTGGCTGGAGGACCAGCAGCATGGAGGGAGAAAATACATGCGTCTGGGTATGTTCGACCAGATGGTTTATGGAGAAAGAAGGGGACTCGCCGAGCTGTGTCTCCAAGACAGTGCCTTGCCAAGATCAGCTCTGTCAGAGGGAGGCTCTCAGCAAAGTCTAATGATGGCCCAGATAAGAGCATTGGAGGCTCAGAAGGTGAACAATTCAGTAAGCAAAAGGAGGATGTATCCGAGATGATTCTTCCACCAGAAAACTCTGTTTTGTTGAAGGAAGTCACAGCTAAAGGAGACTCTCTTACAGAAGAGGATGAAGAATTAGAAAAGCTATACAAAGACATTGACAATGTCATGGAGGACCTAGAAAAAGAGAAGGATATGGAAGTGGCAAGATCAGAGGAACCTCCTCGTGTTCAGAGTATTGGTGCAGAAGAGTCTGATGCTGTGGAAGTTGATAGTGGTCCAACTGGGGAACCATGTGTTCAGATTGAGAGTAAGTCAGTAGAAGTTCCTGAGGAAGTTTCTAAGAATTCAGTGGATGCTCCAGTTGTTGGTCAAGATGATCAGCATTGTGATCGTATGGAGGATGATGGTGCACAAGTTCGTGAGGATACTGCAAAGACTGTTTCAAAGGAGGGTACTCTTTCAAATAATGACCAAGATCTTGCTCCGCTTATCTTTCTCAAAAAGCCAAAGAGGGACAAGGGAAAGAAAAAGGTGGCGTTTGAAAGAACTGCTAAGGGGACAGTCCAAGAGATTGTGAAGGAGGGCAACTTGGCAGGGGGAGCTGATTCATCTAAGAAAAGGAAACGTGGAGCCCCTGTTCCTGTTTCAATGGATGCTGGAAGTTGTGAAGTCCCATCTCCTGAGGCTGATACTGTTCCAGTTGGATTGGTCAAGAAAGGTATCTGGTTTGTCAGTCGTGATGCGTACAAAAAATGGAGCTGTGTGCAGAAAAGAAAGATCATTCCTGAAAAGTTACTAGAGGAGTCCCGGTACAAGGGAAAGGAAGTGGTTAAGGTGCTTAAGGAGTCTGACCTGTTCTGGACATTGGACAGGTGCAAGCCCTTCAATGAACAGCTGGTGCGTGAGGCTATGGCAAATCTGCCCTCTGGATTTGGGGTTGTTGGAGAATCTGAGTATGGGGTCTTCTTCGTCAGAGGGAGACGGATCAAGATTGATCCTGAGCTGATCAATGTATTCTTTGCCATGGACGACCCAGCTGTTGATGAAGAAGAACCAAGCTTTGAGAAGGTTGTGAGCACCATCACTGCAGGCTCTGTTCAGTGGAGGCCTGAGTCGGTTGTGAATACAGCAGAGCTATCTACGTTCTATTCCATGCTGTTCTTCATTGCTGTGTTCAACTGGAGGCCGTCTACTCATCGCTCTACTGTCAATAAGGACATGGCCCAACTGCTTTATCAGATAGGGAACAAACTGAAATTCAACCTGGGCAGAGTAATGTTCAAACAGATTGCTGAACATGCCACTTCGATGAGAACTCTGCACCAGATCTGTTTCCCATCTCTGATATATGAGCTCATTATCCATCAAGCTCCAGATTTGAAGGCCTCGCCTGACCAACTTTCAAAGGTACCCAGTAGGTTCATCGTTGACCACAAGTTGTTTAAGGGGCGTCACGTGAACGATCTCAAGGAGAAAGGAAAAGCTGTGGCGGAGTCCAGTCGAGGGGGAGCCAGAATGGGGCAAGATGAGCGAAGCAAGTTGCTCAGGGATCTTAATGCTATCATTGCTGGGGACAAGGAACAGCGTCGTCGGATCAATAGGCTTGCTCGAGCCCTCAGCCATCCCAGTGATGATGATGAATCTGAAGCTACAGCCTCTGAAGATGATTCCATTGAAGAAGCTTCTGATTAAAGGTCCTTTGAAACACTGAACTCTCTGAACTCGTCTCTTTTTCGTTTAAAAACTTTCAGTATTATGTGCTTGTTCTGGCACAGTTTGATTAGCTGTTCGAACTAGATCGGACCCCTTGCCAGTTTGTGGCAAAAAGGGGGAGTATTTTGAGTGGCGACAATTTTTTGTTCCCTCAATTTTGTCTACTGTCTAGATAGATAGATCTAGTGATTTGGTTTTGCCAAAATGCCAAGGGGGAGATTGATGTTCCCTTGTGTGGCATGTGTTTGGCAAAATGTTGTTAGACAGTTCGAGCAGGAGTTCAGGGGGAGTTCGAACATATCCTAGTACTCCTAGTACAGCGTGATCAAGACGCAAAGGATATTTTCCGGAAGATATTGGCAACGAAGATTTCGTCAAGTTAAAGATGGCGTGCGACTTATTCGAACAAGATATTCGAATGAATATTCACAATTGAAGATGGCGTGACTTGCTTGGGAAAGAAGACGACTTCGTATATTCTTCCAAGGATTTGTGAAAGATATGCATCAAATATTCAGAAGTATTTCCCGAAATATTTGATGGGATTATCTTATGCGAATTAGGGTTTCGTCCGAGCATATAAATACTATGCAAAGGCAACCCTAATTCCTATCGCTTTCAAGATAAAAAAAAATACACACGAGCATATCCTGCTGATTGGAGAAGAAGAAAGCGACGGCCGGTTGTATTTTCTCATTGAGAATACATCGGTGCAAGCACAGTCTGCTCAAGTGCAACTCAGACTGTCTGAAGAGTATCAACTGCCGCACACAACAAAGGTGATCAAAGCTTTCGAGGGAAAGCATCTGAGCTTCTGGAGAAGGTCGAGAACGTTCAGACTGTAGGTTCTGAATGAAGGGGATCGAGGGGAGTTGCGACGAACCTCGGTTGCAAATCTGAGAGACGGAGTATTGAGGTTAGGCTATTACAAGGTGTAAGTCCCTGTGGAAAGCCCTATACTCGTAATAAAGATTTGCTGTCCCTTTTTCGGGTGTGGGAAACCCCCCAGAGTAGGCCGAGCCGAACTGGGTTATCAGTCTGTGCGTACTCGTGTTTTATTGTTCTGTTCGTACTTGTTATGGAACTGTGGTAGAAAGAGTTCAAGGTCTGTCCAAACACAACCATGAACACTTGCTTGAACAGGGGATATAATTTCAACATCAGTCAAGGATGCATTAACAATCACCGGGTAAGTGGAATTAGGGCCCAGAAATTCATACCTTAGACTTGTAGGTGAGGTTTCAGCTCTACCGTGCAAGGTTCCTTACCTGCGTCTCCTGCGGCATCAGCTGCGTCCGCGCCCTCTATGCTCATGGCGTAGACATCCATCGGTATAGTGCAGCCTGGTACAACCTTGTAAGACTCAATAGAAGTCAGTGAAATTGGCTGATCAACATCAGCAGAGTCTAACACATCACAATCAGCAAGAAGACTAGGAGTTCTGCACATGTCAGGTAAATAAAAGACAACACATTCACTGCCTACTCGCAAAGCTATAGATCCCCTATCTATGTCAATAACAACCCTAGCAGTGTAAAAGAATGGTCTACCAAGTATAATCGGGATGTCAGTGTCCTCTGATATCTCTAGCACGATAAAATCAGCAGGGATATAAATATTCTTCACCCTGACGGGTACGTCTTTCAGAATCCCTTTCGGGAGTCTGCAAGAACGATCCGCAAGGCGAATAGAGATATTAGTAGGACAAAGGTCACCCAGATTCAATTTAGCATATAGAGAATAAGGCATGATAGACACACTAGCACCTAAATCACACAATACACGACGAATAGTAAGACCACCAATATCGCAAGGAATAGAAAAACTCCCTGAGTCCTTAAGCTTAGGCGGCATGGGTATGTGCATGGCAGCATTACACTCCTCACTTAGAGCCACTGTCTCGGTTCCATCGATCTTCCGTTTCCCAGTCATAATCTCCTTCATGAATTTGGCATATGTCGGAATCTGCGTGATTGCATCTGTGAAGGGCATAGTGATGTATAGAGTGCGAATCTTATCCACGAATTTCATGAATTCTTTGTCTCTCCTAGAACCCTTGAGTCGCTGAGGGTATGGGACTGGAGGCTTGTAAGGAGCCGGCTCCATTGTCTGCGCAGAATTTTCTTCTCGGTTTTCAGCTTCTTTTGATGTTTCTTCTTCATCAAGCGCAGAATTTAGTGCTGATTTTGCCGCAGAATTTCGAGTGGTTTGAGCTGGTATCATTTCGAGTTTCTTGCCACCTCGGAGTGTGATGGCATTCACCGATTCCCTAGGATGATGCTCTGGTTTTGAAGGGAGTTTCCCTTGTTCCCTAGTTGTTGAATCTGCTTGTTGAGCAACCTGATTACCTATCATCCGGATTGTCTGCTCGAGCTCTTTCACTCGCCTGTTCTGCTCCTGAGCTCGCCTGTCTGCCTCTTGAGCTCGCTTATCTGCCTCTGCCATGAAACTAGCCATCATGGCCTCCAAGCTAGATGATCCGCCAGTCTCTTGTTGCTTGGGCTGCTGCGGCTGATATGAGTAGCCACCTGAATTCTCGTTTTGCTGCCCTTGTGACTGGTTGTTATACTGAGGCTTCGGCTGATAGGAAGTATTGTTCTGCTCTTTAGCTCGAACGTTGTATTGGCATCGTGGCTGATACGGTGCATTGCCTTGCTGCTGTTTGTACGGGAAACCAGTAGGCGCCGGGTTTTGGGGCTTGTAAGACAAGTTAGGATTATTCCTGTTCGGATTATCCCACCTGTTCGTGGGTGGTCCATAGCCGGGACCAGCCCCCTGATTATTCTGCCCGACGTAGTTTGCGTCCTCCTGATTACCGTTGCTATCATCTGCTCCGATCACCGGACAACTATCTGCGTAGTGAGAAGGAGAGCCGCATATCTGACAGTACACGCCAATGTGAGCGACGTCTGAGGACAGGTACCCTCTGCGTGGCTGTCTAACCATCTGCTAGCTTTGTCGGATAGTGAGAACGGGAATAGCCTGAGGTAGTAAGATTCTGGAGGGACACCATTTGTCTTGACTGTATTGCACATCTGGCCAAAACGCTTAAGGTGCTGATGAGGATCTTCATTAACCCTTCCCGAGAACTGATTGTTCTGTACCATCTGTATGAGTCCAGTCTTTAGCTCCCAAGTGTTGGCATCTATTCCGGGCGGTGCGATAGCGGACTGAAATCCAGTAACACGAGGAGTAGTGTAATCTCCAAGGGTTCTGCGCACTGGCGCTCGCACTTGCGGCTGCTGGTCGTCCTCGACTCTTCCATTCAGCAAGTTCTGATTCAAAGCCATTGCTGCGTAGTTTCGGTTCAGTGCTCGTAGCTACCGAGCTTCGTTTTGGGCCTGACGATTGTACTTTCGTTGGTCCGGTGTGTCGTCGTCTGAAATCTGAATTTGCTTCTTCCGTCTGGGTGCTTTCTTTGGCATGAACTACCTAGTGCCTGCAAAAGCCAAGAATCACCGTGAGTGAAGAGATTAAAATAGAAAAAAATCAGATATCAAATGGGGTGGAATAGTCTAAACTACACACATTACTCTAATATTACACTAAACGATGCTCCCCGGCAACGGCGCCATTTTGACAAGCGTATTTTTAACCCTATATAGTCGTCAAATTATAAGTTTTAGGGGTTCAATTGCAGTCAAACAAAATTTTTAAACCTTGGTAAGCCAAGGGTCGATCCTAGGAGCAGTGCGTGTGAATACTAGCAAACGGTGTGACCTATTTAGCTATTCCGATTAAACTTTTAAAAAAGGGTTTTGATGTCACGAAACTTGCAGAAATTAAATAGCAGAAAATAAATGGTTGTATTAATTCAGAGAAAGAATCCCATAATCCGTACTTCACCCGTGCTAACTCCACTAATCATGCAATCATGGCAAGTTAAATATTTATGCTATCGAATATGGAATATAACCGAAATAACACTAGACAAGCCGCCCATCCACGGATCATCGTCTAGATTAATCTCCATCGTTGAACGCCGCCCATCCACGGATTATCAACGATTTCGATTTATTAAATTAATGGGTTTCCTATTAAATCATGTAAACATGAATTAATATCAATTTCATGCATTCCGGTTAATCCCTAAGGCCCATCCACCTTTCGGCATATAACCTAAATACGTTCTACCAATGCAAACATACCCTTTGATGTAAATACATGCATAGAACGATAATATTAAGCACACATTGAAATTGAATAATCGATTCGCATAAACAAAAACTTTAATTGATCACATAAGAGTTAGGGTTACATAGCACGGGATCCACAGGATCCCGGAATAGAGAAGACTACTCGCTATTCATGGCGATTAACCAAAAACAGTGTAATATGAAAGGAAGAAACGAATAAACCGTAGAGATTATCCTCGTTGATCCTCACGATTGAAAGCTTGTCTTCTCTCCCAAGTTAGGGTTTTTCTCCAAAGTATCAACAACCTATCTATTCTGCTTGTGTTTCTTTATATATACCGTCTAAAAAGCCCGAAAAGCCCAAAAATTGAATTTAGAAACGACTTGTAGTTTTTGCCAGTCGACGGTCCCGTTACAGCCGAGCCTGTAATGGCTGTAACGGGCAAGGCCGAAATCTCTGAGAAATTTGCTCCCGTTACACCCGTTACAGTCCAAGCTGTAACGGGCTCTGAGGCCTCTAACGGGCTGCTCTTGCATAACTTCGGTTTTTGGTCTTTTCGATCGATCTTTCTGTTCTTTCAACATTTTGGCTCCAAGGAGTTAAAATATGTCGAATTTACCTGAAACACTAGAGAAAGACATCAAATATAGACAATTTGCCGGGAGAATGAACGTAATCCTTCCTCGAATGTAGTGAATAATTAGTCGAAATATCGACTGATCATCTCACTACTGCTCTACAGCCCCAAACTCTAACATGTGCCAAATTTGGCTTCTTATTGTGCCGAATTTAATAAGGAGTAAGATCGCTTTTACTATTAGGAACCCTATTTAGTAAGTAGCAAGCCGTTAACATGGCTTCTCCGCAAAATCCTTCATTTAGACCCGAGTAAGAAAGCATATAATTAACCATTTCTTTCAAAACTCTATTTTTTCTCTCCGATACACCATTTTGTTGTGGTGTGTAGGGAGCTGTGGTTTCATGAATGATACCAACTGATGTTCCCTTGTGTGGCATGTGTTTGGCAAAACGTTGTTAGACAGTTCGAGCAGGACTTCAGGGGGAGTTCAAACATATCCTAGTACTTCTGTACAGGGTGATCAAGACGCAAAGGATATTTTCCGGAAGATATTGGCAACGAATATTTCGTCAAGTTAAAGATGGCGTGCGACTTATTCGAGCAGGATATTCGAATGAATATACACAATTGAAGACGGCGTGACTTGCTTGGGAAAGAAGACGACTTCGTATATTCTTCCAAAGATTTGTGAAAGATATACATCAAATATTCCAAAATATTTGATGGGATTATCTTGTGCGAATTAGGGTTTCGTCCGAGCCTATAAATACGAATGCAAAGGCAACCCTAATTCCCATCGCTTTCAAGATCAAAAATACACGAAGAAATCCTATCGATTGGAAAAGAAGAAAGCGACGGCCGTTGTGTTTTCCCCACTGGAAAAACATCGGTGTGAGCTCAGTCTGATACGTGCCATTCAGATTGACCAGAGGTGATCAAGTTCAGAGCACAAACAGAACAACCAGCTTTCAAGTGAAAGCGACCGAGCTTCAGGAGAGGTTCGAGTACGTTCGGACAGAAGGTCTGGACGAAGGGGATCAAGGGGAGTTGCGACAAACCTTGGTTGCAAATCTGAGAGACGGAGTAGTAGAGGCTAGGCAATTACAAGGTGTAAGTGTAAGTCCACTGAAAAGCTCTATACTCGTAATAAAGATTTGTTGTCCCTTTTCCGGGTGTGGGAAACCCCCCAGAGTAGGCATAGCCGAACTGAGTTATCAATCTGTGCGTACTCGTGTTTTTATTGTTCTGTTCGTACTCGTTGTGGAACTGTGGTAGAAAGAGTTCAAGGTCTGTCCAAACACAACCTAGAACACTTGCTTGAACAGGGGATATAATTTCAATTGGTATCAGAGCAAACACTCGACACACTGAGTGGGATCCTGAACTGTTCAAAATGCCTCTGAAAGAAGGACAAAGCATCACCAGACCTCCGCTATTAGAAGGATCAAACTATGCCACCTGGAAACCTATGATGCGATCCTTTCTGAAATTCCTAGACGAGAAAGCCTGGATGACCGTTCAGAGAGGGTGGACTGAACCTATGATGAACAACCTCACTGGAGAACCTGTTCTAAAACCGGAAACCTTATGGAGTGAAGAGGAGAACAAAGCATCCATGGGAAACGCAAAGGCAATGAATGCGATCTTCTCAGCAGTTGATGAAAATGTCATGAAGCTGATTATCAATTGTGAAGTTGCTAAGGAAGCATGGGACATTCTCCAAACAGCCTTTGAAGGTACAGACAAGGTTCGAAACTCTCGTATGCAGGCTGTCACAACAAAGTTCGAAGAGATGAAAATGAAGGAGAGTGAGTCCATCGCTGAGTACAACACCAGGGTTCTGGAACTGTCCAACGAAGCGTCTTCCCTTGGGAAACCCATCGACGAGGATAGATTGGTGAGCAAAGTCCTAAGATCACTCCCTCCGAGATTTGCTATGAAGGTAACATCCATTGAGGAAATGCATGACATCTCCAAGTTGAAACTGGACGAGCTGACTGGTTCCCTCAGAACCTACGAGATCAATCATAATTTCCAAATTGGAGAAGTGAAGGGAATTGCCCTGAAAGCAGATTGGGCAGAAGACAAATCAGAAGCTGACTGCTCCACTGAGCAACTGGCCATGATGGCTCAGAACTTTGGAAGAATGGTGCGGAAAATCAATAGGCGTGGTCCAGAACAGGGGCAGTCCTCATCGACCGGTTTCCGAAACTGGAAAACCGACAGGTCTAGGTCCAGTGACTCAAGGCAAGACTCCTCTGACAGAAGAAAGGAAGAAATTCAGTGTCATGAATGCAGAGGGTTTGGTCATATTGCTTCACAATGTGCGAACACACTCATGAAGAAGAAGGCAATGGTCGCAAGTTTCAGTGACAGTGAGTCAGATGAAGAAAAAGGAGGGACAACCACAAACTTTGTGACCTTTGCTTCAACTCTGGAGGAATACGGTAGCACCAGTGAAACTGTTCCACCTCTGTTGGAACTCCCAGGTGAAGACCTCTCAGACAGTGACGGTGAAGAACTGACGCATGAATCTCTGGCCGAGACATATAAGGATCTATATGAAAAGTGGCTGCTACTGATCAAGGTAAACAAAAAGCTGAATGACACAGTTGTAAGCATCACTACAGAAAAGGATAAGGTCTGGGAAGAAGTGGAGATTCTGGTCACACAGAAGGCTGAACTTGAAGGCACGGTAAGTTCCCTAAACTCTCAACTGACTGTTATGAAACAGGAAAGACTGTGCTTGCTTGCTCAGAAGATGGAGCTCCTGGGCACTATCTCCTCGCTGAAAGTCGACATTGAAAAAGACCGTGAAACTCATCCTGTTGGCATGACTGGGCTAAGAAAGGTTATCTCAGATCTAAAACGCAAGGAGGTGTTCCAACACAGAAAGATAGATCAGCTGGAACTCCAGCTAGAATCAGAAAAAATGGACCGAGAAGTTGCTGAAAAGGAGCTCACTCACCTCAAACAGTCAGTGAGGATGTTGAACTCTGGCTCAGAAAATTTAGATGAAATCCTCAATGCTCAAAGGATGGAGGCATGACGTAGAGGATTGGGGTTCGTGGGAATAAGGAGTTCAACGGACACTGTGTGTGTTAAAGCTAAATCTGTGTCGGAACAGTTGCCTGAATAGAAGGTGAGAAAGCACCCTAGACAGAAAGTGGATCTGTCCCAAGACAAGTCCAGGACTACTTACCTCAGTTCAAATCGGAAGAAAGACTTGCTGACATGTTGGTACTGCTACCAGATGGGACACATCAGACGGCAGTGTCGACTGTTTCTTGCTGAACGTCGAGGACACCAACAGCAACAGATCCAACCTCGACAGAAACAAGTTTGGATTCCGAAGGAACGACAGACAGTATGCATGGTAGCGTGCTGCTCATCAGGAGATACAGTGCAAGCCAGTTGGTTCTTCGATAGTGGATGCTCTGCACACATGACAGGTAACTCTGAATATCTCTCTCATATTAGACCTGTTGAGCAGATGCGGTTCGTCACCTTCGTGGATGGTCGGAAGAGTCGGGTGATTGGCTGTGGAACATTGAAGGTTCCGGATCTCCCTGCACTCGAGGACACTCTCCTGGTTGACGGTCTGACTATGAATCTCATTAGCATCAGTCAACTGTGCGACAATGGACACTATGTGTCATTCTCTCGTGACTCATGCCTAGTTCTTAACGAGCATGGTGATTCCGTAATGAAAGGGAGAAGAAGGGCCAATGACTGTTACACCATCAGAATGGGAAACGAGAAGCTAAGGTCTACTCTCAACTATGTTCAAGCCAAACATCGAGTTCTGCGAGGGGGAGTGAAAAAGACCCTACACAATAGAAGGATCGCACAAATCAATTTTGGCAACTGTACCAGGCGACTGCTAGATCAGAAGGTGTCACAGTTATAGAGAGAGTTTGAACAGAAGATCACACAGTTGCAGAAGGAGTTCGAACTGATCGCACAGATGAATGCCAGTTCACCAGAAGAGAAATTGAATGAGATTCCTCGGTTTGGAACTTCCAGATCCTCCTTGGGTCTGCGTGGGTTCATGAACTGAGTGTTCCAGGCAGTGGTCAGTCAAAGACGAATCCCCAGCTACAACAGTTGGACTGACCACCTAAGAAGGGAGCTGGAACAGATGGGAAAGTTCTTATGAGCAAATATTTTATTCCGAAAGATTCGAATTACGCCGTTTTATTTGAAAAGCGACTGGCGTATATTGAGAAGACGAAAAGGCAGGAGGATATTTTATTTTCAAATCTCAACTGTTGAGCGTGTCTTCTCTTCTCGTCTCCGAAACCCTAGATTGGAAGTCTCTCACTCTCGACTGCTCCGAAATCGACGATGGTGAACACAAGGAAGTCAGCCAAAACCGGTGCTATAACCGCGGAGAAAAGGAAGGAAAGCATGCAAACCTCAAAAGCGATGACAGCAAAATCAAAGATTCCAAAATCCAAGGCTGTGAAGATGAAAAAGGCATCGCCTTTACACGAGATGTCTGCCGAGGAGATAACTGCTGAAACTTCTCAGACAGTCACAGCGGGTTCCACCCCTCAAGCGTGTCCACAATCGGAGGTAAATCCCATTTTTTCTTCGGTTCCTACAGTCGTTGAAAAATCTGTGGTTGTTGATAAAATTATTATGGGAGTTGAGAATGTTGGGAGTTTGGGTGCTGAAGCTAGGAGGGCTGTCAGTGATGAAGAAGCCGGTAGGGCTGAGATTTGTGTTGACAAGGATAAGATTGTGGTTGATGAAAAGGGTTATGAAGTTTCTAAATCTGTTGAAGAAACGGAACCCAGAATGTCAGTGTCAAGAAAGTCTGGTGTTTCAAACGTTTGTAAAGGACCAGATTCATCTGTAAAGAGTATTGGGGAGATTGATGCTGTTGCAGAAGAGCCTGAGACTGCTGAAGGGGATAAAGACCTGGAGGATATGCTCAAAGACATAGATGATTTTGTTGAGAATCTACCAAAGGAAGTCCCCGGTGTTCCAGCTGACGAGGAGTTAATTGATACTCCAGAGAATGTTGTGAGTGAGGAGACGACAACTATTCCAGATGCTATTCAGGATAGTCACCATGGTGCTCAGATGGATATTGATGACTCTCAGAAGACTGACGTTGAAGAAGTTCCTCAGATGGGTGATGATGAGGATTTGGTTCCTCTTGTGAAGTTAAAGAAGATGTCAAAGGGGAAGGAAAAGGAAAAAGTGGCCTTTGCGAAGTCTACAAAGGATTCTGCCCAGAAGGGCGCTAATGTACGCAGTGGTGCAGGGGGAGCTGGCTCCTCCAAGAAAAGGAAGCGTGTCGCTCCAATGCCTATTTCAGAAGACGCTGGGGGATGTGAAGTCCCAGGCCCTGATGCTGAGACTGTCCCAGTTGGCGTGGTTAAGAAGGGTGTTTGGTTTGTTAACAAAGATGCTGCAAGAAAGTGGCCATGCATCCAGAAGAGGAAAATCATACCTGAAAGATTGCTAGATGAGTCCCGGTATAAGGGAAGGGAGGTGGTTAAGGTTCTGAAAGAATCGGATCTGTTTTGGACGCTGGCTAGGTGCAAACCCTACAGTGAACAGCTTGTGCGTGAGGCAATGGCGAACTTGCCCCCTCATTTTGGGTTAGTTGGAGATCCTGAGTATGGAGTCTTCTTTGTTAGAGGGAGGAGAATTAAGATTGATCCGGAGCTAATCAATGTGTATTTCTCGATGGATGACCCGCCTGTTGACGAGGAGGAGGCAAATTTTGAGAAGATTGTGAGTACTATCACTGCGGGCTCTGTTAGGTGGAGACATGAATCAGTTGTGCACACAGCAGACTTATCAACGTTTTATTCCATGCTGTTCTTCATTGCTGTCTTCAACTGGAGACCTTCTACACATCGATCAACAGTCAATAAGGACGTGGCTCAACTGCTGTATCAGATAGGGAACAAGCGGAAATTCAATTTGGGAAGAGTCATGTTCAAACAGATTACTGAACATGCTACGTCAAAGAGGACTCTTCACCAGATCTGCTTCCCATCACTGATTTATGAGTTGATTGTTTATCATGCCCCTGATTTGATGTCCTCTATTGATCAGCTTTCAAAGTCTCCTAGCGAGTTTGCTGTAGACCATAAGCTCTTCAAAGGGCGGCATGTGAACGATCTGAAAGGAGGGAGCAAGAAAGGGAAAGAAGTGGGAGAATCCAGCCGAGGGGGAGCAAAGATGGGTGTGGATGAGCGGAGCAAGCTGATGAGGGACCTTCAAGCCATCATTACTGCGAACAAGGAGCAACGTCGCAGAATCAACAGGCTCGCTCGAGCCCTGAGCTATCCCAGCGATGATGAGTCGGAAGCAACTGGCTCTGATGGAGACCCTATTGAAGAAGCTTCCGATTGAAGGTCCTCTGAAAAACTTTTACCCCTGATCTTTTAAACTTCTACTCTTAATGTGCTTGTTCTGGCATAGTATTTCTTTTGCTTTGCTGTTCGAACTAGATCGGACCACTTGCCAGTTTGTGGCAAAAAGGGGGAGTATTTTGAGTGGCGACAATTTTTGTTCCCTCAATTTTGTCTACTGTCTAGATAGATAGATAGATCTAGTGATTTGGTTTTGCCAAAATGCCAAGGGGGAGATTGATGCTCCCTTGTGTGGCATGTGTTTGGCAAAATGTTGTTAGACAGTTCGAGCAGGAGTTCAGGGTGAGTTCGAACATATCCTAGTACTTCTGTACAGCGTGATCAAGACGCAAAGGATATTTTCCGGAAGATATTGGCAACGAAGATTTCGTCAAGTTAAAGATGGCGTGCGACTTATTCGAGCAGGATATTCGAATGAATATACACAATTGAAGACGGCGTGACTTGCTTGGGAAAGAAGACGACTTCGTATATTCTTCCAAAGATTTGTGAAAGATATACATCAAATATTCCAAAATATTTGATGGGATTATCTTGTGCGAATTAGGGTTTCGTCCGAGCCTATAAATACGAATGCAAAGGCAACCCTAATTCCCATCGCTTTCAAGATCAAAAATACACGAAGAAATCCTATCGATTGGAAAAGAAGAAAGCGACGGCCGTTGTGTTTTCCCCACTGGAAAAACATCGGTGTGAGCTCAGTCTGATACGTGCCATTCAGATTGACCAGAGGTGATCAAGTTCAGAGCACAAACAGAACAACCAGCTTTCAAGTGAAAGCGACCGAGCTTCAGGAGAGGTTCGAGTACGTTCGGACAGAAGGTCTGGATGAAGGGGATCAAGGGGAGTTGCGACAAACCTTGGTTGCAAATCTGAGAGACGGAGTAGTAGAGGCTAGGCAATTACAAGGTGTAAGTGTAAGTCCACTGAAAAGCTCTATACTCATAATAAAGATTTGTTGTCCCTTTTCCGGGTGTGGGAAACCCCCCAGAGTAGGCGTAGCCGAACTGGGTTATCAATCTGTGCGTACTCGTGTTTTTATTGTTCTGTTCGTACTCGTTGTGGAACTGTGGTAGAAAGAGTTCAAGGTCTGTCCAAACACAACCTAGAACACTTGCTTGAACAGGGGATATAATTTCACCAACACTTTGGAAATAACTTGGATTAAAGTATTCTCCACCTCTATTGGTGCGCAACTTCTTAATGGAAGTTCCCTTTTGAAGTTCAACTTCACTCTTATAAATCTTAAATTTATCAAGAGCTTTATCTTTGGAATGCAACAAATAAACATAGCAAAATCTAGAACAATCATCTATGTATGTAACTACATACTTCTTGTTTCCTAGAGATGGTGATGCATGAAAGTCACATAAATCGCTATGTATCAAATCAAGTATATTGCTTTCTCTAGTAACCTTATAAAATGGTTGCCTAGTAATTTTAGTAAGCTTACAAGTTCTACATTTATCAATATTCATGTTGAATGAAGGTATTAAATCATGCTTAGACATATTATGCAATCTTTTATAATGACATGTCCTAAACGTGCATGCCATAGTGTCGATATATCAACATGTGGATTCATAGATTGAGTAGAAATTTCATGCTCACAATTCATGTAAATAGAAGAAACAATATTATTAAGACTTAACTTGAACATTCCATTACACAAGTATCCTTTACCAACAAATATATCACCCTTTGACAATACATAGTTATCGGCTTCATATACTTGTCGATAACCTTGTTTATTCAAAACAGTACCCGACACAATATTTTTTCTAATATTTGGTACAAACAAAACATTACTAAGAACAACAGTTTTCCTCTAAGAGAATTCTAACTCTACTCGGCCTAGTACAAGGATTGGGGCAGTTGACTCGTCTCCCATGTGAAGAACTCTTCCTTCACTTGTATTGGCAAATGATTTGAACAATCCTTTGTCTCTACAAACATGTGCCGTAGCACCGGAGTCAACCCACCATGAAGTCTCATCATCCTGCATAGCAAAGATTTCAGAAAAGTTAGAAACATAATCTATATTAGAGTATGTATCTATCTTAGTTTCCAAACTTGAAACTAACGATTTCTGACCTTGATATTTCTGCTCTTGGTTTTTAGTACCAAAAGCATTGCCTTGAGCCTTCTCGCTCTTCCCCTTTCCTACGCGGCAGTCACACTTGAAGTGCCCCGCTTTTCCACAAGTCCAACAAATATTTCCTTTCGAATTAAGGATGCTTTTTGTTAGGACCTTTGCTAGCATAATCATTTGGCCTTTTCTTTCCCTCGTTCTTGTTCATCTTTTGAGAACTATCCTATATCACATTCACTTTAGGTGAAGTTTCATCCACTTTCATCGCGTCCTTTTCCCACACGAAGTTCCTCTTTCATTCGCAATTCCTTTGCGAGTTCCACAAGAGACATCTCTTCCTTTTTGTGCTTCAAGCTACGTCGGAAGTCCTTCCATGCTGGTGGTAATTTGTCAATTATACTTGACACCGAGATGGCCTCATACATCTTCAATTTTCGTTGAGCAAATTACCCCAAGATACGCTGTATCTCATGGAACTGTTCCATCACAGGACGAGAATCCACCATCTTGTAGTTGTTGAAATTACTAACAGAAACTTGATGCTCGAGGCGTCCTCTGCCATATATTTGGATTCAAGTGTATCCCATAATTCTTTTGCAGACTCAACATTTTGATATAAATCAAATAGAGGATCAGACATACCGTTGAGGATATGTCCTCTAGCGATGTAGTCGTCATTTTTCCACCTACTTCTATCACGGAATGCAACCAACGGTGCGTCATCTCCAACTTCAAGGCCTGGTGTAGACAGCACGTACACCACCTTCACATTTGTTAGTAGAAAGTGCATCTTCCTCCTCCAATGTCGGAAATCGGTTCCTTCAAACTTGTCCAACTTCTGAAACTACTGCAACATCTCTCGAACGCTCGCCATTGAGTAGTACGACATTGATTTTGTTTGTAGTTTGATGTTCCCATGAATGGCATGGCTTTGGCAAAACGGCTTTAGACAGTTCAAGCTGGAGTTCAAGGAGAAACGGCTTTAGACAGTTCAAGCAGGAGTTCAAGGAGTGTTCAATCAACTACTGGAACTCGCATACAGCAGATCTAAAGATATGATGTTTTCCTAATCTGGACGATCGAAGATCTGGTCTGATTGGAGTCGACTCAACAATAAATTAGAGGATCAGATATTCAAATGAATATCCTCACATCAATTAGGAGTCGATTAAGAATATTCGGAATTACTTGGTGATAAAGAAAGATCGAGATCTTCGTGAAGATTGGAATGAAGTGCTGAATATCCAAAAGATATCGATGAGGTTATTTGATTGGAGCCAATCGACAAGTCATCATCGAAGATCAGAGAGGCGATCAAATATATGCAGATTGGCTGAGAGAATATAGGATGGCTTGGCACGAAAGTTATTTCCAAAGATTGGATATGGAGGAGATTGAATATCTATCAAATATTTAGGAGTATCTCCGAAATATTTGACAAGATATTTAGATTGGATCTGGACAATCAAAGATCAAGATTTGAAGTCGGCCAGCGAATTATTTGAACATCAGATATTCGAATGAATATCTACATTGAAGGCGGCGTGGCTGACTTGGGGAAGAAGTCTTCGTATATTCTTCCAACCGATTTGAAAAGATATACATCAAATATCTAGGAATATTTCCTAAATATTTGATGGGATTATCTTGTGCTGATTAGGGTTTCGTCCAAAGAATATAAATACAATGCTAGGGCGTCCTTATTCAGCGTCGCTTCCTGAGAGAAAAGAAACAAACACGAGAGTTCGTGAGATTGGAGGAGGAGCGACCGCCGGCTGATTATTCCACACCGGAATATCAACGGAAAGAAGCAGTCTGTTCAGTGTGCTGTTCAGACTGCTCTTGAAGGACAACAAAGCGCACACACACACGGTGATCAACATAC
Source organism: Rhodiola kirilowii (assembly GCA_033675215.1). Taxonomy (NCBI): domain Eukaryota; kingdom Viridiplantae; phylum Streptophyta; class Magnoliopsida; order Saxifragales; family Crassulaceae; genus Rhodiola; species Rhodiola kirilowii. The sequence goes on along the minus strand of CM066193.1, from coordinate 2,472,629 downwards.
GTCTTTGAGAGAAGGCGACTGGACTTCCGAGAAGTCCAAGACTAGGCCGAGAGGGAAGTCTCGTCCTACCCACAGGGGATCGAGGGGAGTAGCGACGAAACGAGATTGCAAATCCGAGAGACGGAGTGTTAGTGGTGAGGCCATTACAAACGAGGAGTTGTGTAAGAGTAAGACCTCTTGTAACCCTAAACTCGTAATAAGATTTGTGTCCCTTTTTTTTCGGGTGTGGGAAACCCCCCAGAGTAGGCGAGGCCGAACTGGGTTATCATATCGTGTGTGCTCCTATGTTGTGCTGTTTATGTTCTGTCTGCTAAGGTGTTCCAGCCTCTGTTTGAACACAACCTGAAACTGTTCAACAAGTGTTTGAGACGCAGTTCGAACACCATCTAGAACTCGTCTTGACTAAGACAAGTAGATTTCATAGTTGCTGGGTCATCTTGTATCTTCACTTTAACAAAAATAAGGTTGTACCGGGTCTTCAATGGCAGCAAGAATGACTTCGGAATATTATTTGTATTCACTTGTAGAAGAACGGTCCCTTGGATATCTGATTGGATCACGTAAATTTGCTATCCGAAATCAATATTTCCACCCTATCACTTGTGCCTTGGGTTACAAAAAACTTGAAGTGAGATATGATTCAAAAAGAAAACACTGTGGTTTTAGGCAGGAAAAACACAGCAAACTTAGGGTTTGAGATAATTTGGTAATCAAAGGTGGGATTGTGATATTTAACAATTGCACAACAATTATATTTTTCGTATCTTATGAATGAGAAGTCGATCACAATTTATAGCCCATCAATCGGATACGAGCAGGAGCCGCGACTGCCGACTGAGCAGTTGTGTTCCGCGTGTTCGCAGCCTACATTAGGTTGTCGCGTTCGGACGTGACATTATGTAATGTCCAGACATAACGCGGTGAACATTAATGTCTCTTCCGAACGTGATCCACACTAAGTTCCAAACCGATTGAGCAGTCGCGTTTCGCCCGTTCGCAGCCTAAATTAGGTCACCACATTCGGACATGACATTACGTAATGTCTATACATAACGCAGTGAACGTTAATGTATCGGACAAACGCGATCCCCACTGAGTTCCAAACTCAAACTTGCCCAATCAGACTTTGAAACCTCTCATTTCATTAAGGTATGCTACCCTAACATGTTGGAACATAATACCAGGTCCAAAAAACCCTAAAATCACCAACATGGACTTAGTTCATCAGCCTGTATATAAATCTTTAGTTTTCGTCATCGGTCATTGCTGAAGCAGCTGGTGCTATCTTGAGTTCCTTTTGGTAAATGTCTTTGCTCCCTGCAAATATTTCGTAACTCATTTTATTTTGACACATTATTATGTTCCACATTTTGGTGTGCTGTCTACTTTTTATTGAATACCAGTTTTTATAGTGAGTTGCATCTAGTTTTCTTAGCAAAAAAGATGATGTTTGGAATTTGCATTTGAAGAAATTGTCCCACATTGCTAAATGAAGAGAAGAATGGCTAGCTTATATATGATTACTAAATCATGACTCTTAAACCTAGGCTTTTGAGTCATTATGGGTAAGTAATTCATATGAGTTAGCAATTTTTATATGGTATCAGAGCCCACATTGCGATCCGAGCCAAGTGCAATGGATGTGGGACTCGTGCGGAAATGTCCTTAATGAAGTGCTCGAGTGGAGATACCCTCTATCGTTTGGTGGGTTGGACCCCGGTTTGGCCCTGTATAGGGGAGTTGCAAAAGGCACTCTGAACCCTAGTTTAAGCCTGTATGTGGGAGTCGCAAAGGCGCACCTACGGTGGGTTGGACCCCAATGAAGGGGGAGCGTGGAGCACATCACATACACACCTACAGTTGGCTACAAGTGTTGTAGCAGAGTTTGATTGAGGGGCTGCATGAACAATTTCTCCAATTGAGGGGGAGATTGTTTGGAATTTGCACTTGAAGAAATTGTCCCACATTGCTAAATGAGGAGAATAATTGCTAGCTTATATATGATTACTAAATCATGACTGTCAAGCCTAGGATTTTGAGTCATTATGGTGAGGTAATTCTTATGAGTTAACAATTTCTACAGAGTTTAGCAAATGCTCAATCACCCATCACATCTGTGGATGGAACTTGATGAGCCGTATTTATACGACTCATCGAGTCATCAAATCCCACCAATTCCAGTACTTTTATATGCAAACAGTTACTTCTTAGTGTTGTTTCGCATTTCAGGTAATTTGGAGGCTCTAAGAGGAATCACATTCAAAAGACGGCTTTTGGAGCCAAAAACATCACAAGGAGTTTTCAACAGCGCAATCCGCGGAGGCCTCAACAATAAAGGGCGCGGACGTATGAAGAAATATCAATAAAGCAAGAGACGTCCGCGGAAGAGAAATGCACAAGGCGTCCGCGCGGAAATTCCAGCCCGGCCATGCGATCGCACCTCCGACCGGCCATGCAAGCGGGCGTCCGAGCATCCAGCCCGGCCATCCGGGCGTGCGTCCGAGCTCCCGTCCCAGGCGCCCAGGCATCCCAGGCGCGTCCGCAGGCTGGCCGTACTCAGGGAATGGCACGTCCGTCGTTTGACACAGGAGGACTCAATTCTAGATTGGAGACCATCAGGTTGTAGACCATGTGTTAGGCTACATCTCAGGCCAAACCATGTTGGTTTTTGACCAAAGATCAAGGAACGACGGGAGCAGCAACACATGAGCACGATCAGCGCAGATTTCAGGACTTAGCCAAATTCAGGGCCTGTTTTCCGACTGGCTGAGATGCCAACTTTGAGAGCCTCCCCGGCCTAATCCGTCCACACAATGGGGTGACTTCAAGGTCCTAGCATCAAGTATACATGTCCAGCTAATGCCCCAAACCAAGAGCCCGGCCAGAAGAGTGTCCGAAGGCGAGTCAAAATGGCCCCAAAGTACCCAGTCCGATCAGCCTAGCATCCGAGCTCCAGCCGAGCGTGCGAGAGTCCATGCGAGCGGCTGTCCGACCTCCATGCCCTTGCGCAGCCCGGCCATCCGACTGGCCATCCGAGCGTCGGAGATCAAGCCCGACCAAAACCCAAGCCTTCGTTTTGCTCATCGTTGTCATCCCATTCAAGGCGGTTTTGGAACATTCTAGAAGCTCCTAGATGACGTGATCTCCAAGCAAAGATATTGCCTAAGGATAATTCAAGAAGAAGATTTGGGAATATTTCCTAATCTAGATTTGGACCCAAACCGAAAGATACTAGGATTCCTAAGGAGAAACCGACTTCCAGGGCATCATCCTACTCTATATATACAAGCCAAAGTCGAGCCTTTCAATTCGTCCGATAGTCCCGGAATCGTCCAAGGCTTCATCTCGGCGTTCCTCGATCTTCATCATCCATCAGTCCTTCTGGCTAGTTCTCAGTTTGTTAATCTCGGATCATAGTGAAGTATTGTTATTCCCTTTTATTATTTACATCGTTCTTCATGAGTATGTGTAACTAATCCGATTATTCGGGTTAGGGTTGAATAATTGTGACTATTGTTTTGAGATTCTGTTCTTCAATATTATTCATGCATTCTATTTAGTTCTTGTGCAAATTATCAGTGTGAATTATTAGGGTAAGGGGAGATCCGAAAGGGTACAACTTAACCTAGTAATACTTACTATCTATTCACTGCTTATTTGATACCGACCTAGTTAGAATAAGTAGTTGCACTAAACCTAATATAACCAGACCAGGAGTAACCCTAAGAAAGCAAGAATAAATCTTTAGAAATCAAGGATAAACAAAGTCACAATTGAATAAAACCCTAACCTGAATATCTTCTCTGATTGATAAAACCCCAGCAATTTTCGTGCTTTACTTTTGGTTTACTAACCTTTACTCTCATTCCAGTTTCTTATTTTTTTTCATTACAGAACGAAGTAGTAACCATCTAGCTCCCTTGGGTTCGACCCTTGCTTGTCGCTGTACTAACCCACAGTCCAGAGTAAGGAAAATATAAATTCAAATTTGCAGGTACCAACGACGCCTGTCAAATTTTGGCGCCGTTGCCGGGGAGCTACGCAAAGGTGAAATTTGTTCTCTCTCTTCTTTTTTCGTACTTTTTGCTTGTTTCTATTTTCGAAATTTGCTATTCGGTGATTCCCCATTCAACTGCCTCGATTTGTTTTCCGATTCTCTCGATTTCCAATTTCTAGCTTCTAGAGGGTCCTGTCACCAAGACTTACGAGTCTAAGGAGTGTGGGTTTTAAGTGAGACCGTTGTGACTCCTCCACTCTCCTGGGGATCCTTTGTTGCTAGTCTGTTCCTGTTATTTCGGTGTTTGCTACTCGGTGCTTGCTATTCGTGCACCATGGCTCACGCAGGTAATGGAATTGCTAATAACGAATAATACGAGGATGAACATTTCGAGCTAGAAAACCATGACAACCCCCCAATAATCGACAACAACAACGAAGAGCAGGTAATCTACGACGATCCGGAGCAGCTAGTCCGCGATCAAAGGCGAGCGCAACGTGAAGCAGCCCGGCAAAACCAAGCAGTATCCGGAGTACAACAACCAGGAGGACCGGTCCGAGGACAGGTCCCAGCCCGACAACAACAAGTCCCAGCCCGACAACAACAAGTCCCAGCCCGACAACAGGTTGCAGCTAGACAACCAGTCCAACAACAAGATCAGGCTCGACCACAGGTCCGACCACATCAACAAGTTCAACATCAGGTCCAGCCCCAACCGCCCATCAGACGACTCAGACAGCCAGTGTATGAGGAAGAAGCCTATTATCACGATGAGGAGCCATCTATGGGAGAGCTCTCGGTCCCCGACTTCAGAGACCAGTCATGGCCCATCTATGAAGGACCAGAACTCGAGGAAATAACTATCAACACCTCAATCGTCCATCATCTTCCCAAATTTGCGGGAGCAAAGGGAGAATCAGCTACAGGGCATTTGAAGCGCTACCATGGCAGTTGCCACAATCTCAAGCCCTACGGAGTTTCAGTGGATGACTTCAAACTCAAGGCATTCTACTTTTCACTCACTGACTCCGCCACGGACTGGTTTCTATCTTTGCCCTCAGACAGCATCTATACATGGGAGGAGATGCAAAAATAGTTTCTCACCAAGTACTACCCAGCAGGACGAGCCATGCAAGTCAGGCGCCAGTTACAGGAGCTTAGGCAGGGACCAAACGAGACCATGTACGAGTACATAGAAAAATTCAACGCCTTGGAGAAAAGCTGCTGCAATCTTGGACTCCCAGAGAAGCTGCTCGTAGAATACATGCTAGATGGCCTTCACAAACTCGACAGAAAGCTCCTAGATGCCTCGGCTGGAGGCAACCTTATGGACCTATCCCCAGCAGGTGTGAGACGTAAGATTATGGCAGTAGCAGAAAGTGAACGGTTCCAAGATGAGTCCAACAAAGAGGAAGAGTACACCCGGACCAGGAACGTGTCTAAAGTCGAGCCCACATCTAGTGCAATGGCCGAGGAGATCAGACAGCTCAAAGAGATGATGCAACAAGTCATCAGGAGGACACCAGTTCCAGTCAAGCCATGCGGCTTTTGTGCAGCCACGGATCACAAGACCGACGAGTGCCCTACCATAGTGGAGGATGACCAGGCCGAGGTCAATGCAGTGGGCGACTACCAGAACTATGGGAACAGGCCAGGGCCAGTCCAACAATACGGCACAGCCACGAACAATCAAGGAGCCAACGGACAGCCCTGGAAGAACAGTTATCCTCAGCATCATGCCCAGAAGCAGCCACAGCAGGGAGCACCCCAGCAGAATCAGCAGCCCTACCAGCCTCCTCATCGTCAGTATCAGCAAAACGGGCCTAGTCAGTACCAGCACCGAGGACCGAGCAACAACCAGCAGAGCCAGAACAATCAGAGCTCAAACAAAGCTCTCGAGGACATGATAAAGGATCTAGCATCAGCCGTGATCCAGGATCGGGCCACAACCAAAGGAGACATTGCCGAATTGAAGAAACAGATGTCCCAGCTCAATGCGACAGTATCAGACCTCGCAAGCAATCTGAACGCTGGACGACTACCCTCGCAGACCATTCCGAATCCAAAGGGGAATGTCAGTGCAGTCACGTTGAGGAGTGGACGAAGGGCATCTAGGCCACCCGAGGAAGAAAGCCCCCCAGAGCCTGAAGAGGCAGTGGCCGACTCCGACACCTACAGCCAGGACTTGGCCGGGCAGGATCCAGAGGACGAGACCCCAGTCTCTCGGCCAGACCCGGTCCCAGTTACCGAGAATTGTAACGTTCGGGTACCTTTGCCTTTTCCTGTGCAGGTTCGAGCTCCGAAGAAGTATGTGATGGACAGGGAAGTGTGGGAGCTATTCTGCAAGGTAGAAATCAACATCCCACTCCTTGAAGCCATCAAGCAGATCCCTAGATACTCGAAGTTTCTGAAGGAGTTGTGCACAAACAGGAGACGAGGAACCCAGCCAGACGAGGAGCTTATGAGCAGGAATGTTTCAGCGGTGATTCAGCGCAAGGTGCCACCAAAATGCGGTGACCCAGGCACATACACCATTCCCTGCACGATCGGTAACATTAGGATAGAAAATTGCATGCTCGATCTCGGTGCATCTATCAATGTTCTACCTTATTCTATATACTCTTGTTTGCGCATTGGACCTCTTGAGCCTGCAGGTCTTACTATACAGTTGGCGGACAGGTCATGCAAGCAGCCCGAGGGCAAGATCGAGGATGTACTCGTACAAGTGGGAGAGCTAGTATTCCCAGCCGACTTCTATGTGCTCAAGATGGAGAACAGTGGCCCGACCGATCATGCACCCATCCTACTCGGCCGACCGTTCCTCAAGACGTCAAAGATGAAGATAGATTGCGACAGTGGGACACTCTCCATGGAAGTTGAGGGGGAAGTGTTCAGTTTCGACATCTTCAGGCCATGAAGCATCCCACAGAGTACGAGGCGGTCCATGCCTTAGACACCTTGGACGACCTTGTCCAGGAGGTACATCCAGAGAGAGGGACCGACCCACTAGAGCAGGTAATTGAGGAGGCAGTGTACTCACCAGAGGACTCATATGAGCATACAGAGGCCATCTTAGACGTACTGGACCAGCTAGAGATCGCTCAGCCACTCACCCCAAGGTATGAGGTTAATACAGTTCGTTTATTCAAATCACAAGTGTGTTTGCTTTCTGTTGGGCAGGCACCTACAGTGGAACTAAAACCTCTACCTAGTCACTTGAAGTATGTATTCTTAGGGGAGGATAGCACGCTGCCAGTCATCATTAAGAGTGGGCTCGAGCCAGATCAGGAGCGTAGGTTGATGGGAGTACTGACCAAGCACAGACAGGCCATTGGATGGACACTAGCCGACATCAAGGGAATCAGCCCTACTGTCTGTATGCATCGGATTTTGCTGGATGATGGAGCTAAGCCTTCGAGGGAGCCTCAGCGCAGATTGAATCCTATCATGATGGAGGTGGTCCAGAAGGAGATTCAGAAGCTTCTAGATGCTGATGTGATTTACCCAATCTCAGACAGTCAGTGGGTAAGTCCGGTACATGTTGTACTAAAGAAGACAGGAATCACAGTGGAGAAGAATGCCGAGGGCGAGATGGTGACTACACGAGTCAAGAATGGATGGCGCATGTGCATAGACTACAGGAAGCTGAATGCAGTTACGCGCAAGGATCACTTTCCTCTTCCATTTATTGACCAGATGCTCGACCACTTGGCAGGTAAGCCTTATTTTTGTTTTCTAGATGGTTTTTCAGGCTATAACCAGATCCCCATAGCACCCAAGGATCAGGAGAAGACGACCTTTACATGTCCATTTGGTACGTTTGCTTTTCGCCGGATGTCTTTTGGCTTGTGTAACGCACCCGGTACTTTTCAGTGGGTCGTTACTAGCATATTCTCTGACATGATAGGTTCGTTTATTGAGGTGTTTATGGATGACTTCACTGTGCATGGTGACACTTTTGATGCATGTCTAGATAATTTGAGCATGGTACTTGCACGTTGTGTTTCTATGAATTTGGTGCTCAATTATGAAAAGTGTCATTTTATGGTTACTCATGGAGTTGTACTCGGTCATATAGTCTCACATGAGGGGATAGAGGTAGACAAGGCTAAGATAGATTTGATTGTTACTCTGCCATATCCCTCTACAGTCCGTGATATTAAGTCGTTTCTAGGGCATGCTGGGTTCTATCGTAGATTCATTAAGGATTTCTCGAAAAAGGCACTGCCTTTGTCTAACCTCTTGCAGAAAGATGTTCCTTTTGAGTTTACAGATCAGTGCAGGGTAGCATTTGACGAGCTGAAGGAGGCCCTCACCAGTACGCCCATCATTAGAGCTCCGGACTGGACTCAGCCATTTGAGATTATGTGTGACGCGAGTGATTATGCTGTAGGAGCAGTTCTTGGTCAGAAGGTGGACAAGAAGCCCGTGGTGATCTACTACGCTTCGAGGACACTGGACATGGCCCAGAAGAACTATTCGACCACAGAGAAGGAGATGCTAGCCATGGTTTTCGCCTTGGAGAAATTTAGATCATATCTATTATGTACTAAAGTTGTTGTCTACTCTGACCATGCAGCTATTAGGTACTTGATGACGAAGAAGGAGGCAAAACCAAGGCTTATTAGGTGGATCCTGCTCCTACAGGAATTTGACGTGGAGATCAAGGACAAGAAGGGCATTGAGAACACGGTGGCCGACCACTTGAGCCGACTTGTCCGGGAGGAGGATGCCGGGCAGATTACCGAGACGTTTCCAGATGAGCACTTGTATGCTATTTCGGGTAAGATGCCATGGTTCGCTCCCATAGTGAACTACCTGGTCGGAGGTAAGTTCCCACCTTCATACTCTAGGGCTCAGTGTTTAAAATTGAAGCACGATGCTAAATACTATGTGTGGGATGATCCGTACTTGTGGAAAATAGGTGTAGATCAGATTCTTAGACGGTGCATCCCCGATGATGAGATTGCTTCAGTTATTAGTTTCTGCCATGAGTTAGAGTGTGGTGGCCATTTCGGCCCTAGGAGGACAGCTAGGAAGATTTTAGACAGTGGTTTCTTTTGGCCCCATGTTTTTAGAGATGCCTACGATCATTGTAAGAGATGTAATAGATGCCAGAGAGTAGGTAATATTTCGGCCAGACAGGAGATGCCACAGGTCCCCATATTAGTGAATGATGTGTTTGACATTTGGGGGATAGATTTCATGGGTCCTTTTCCTGCTTCATGTGGTTTTGAGTTTATCTTAGTTGCAGTTGATTATGTGTCCAAGTGGGTAGAGGCCAAGGCCACTAGATGTGCTGATGCTAAAACTGTTGTAGACTTTTTGCGCACTAACATCTTTTGCAGGTACGGAGTACCTAAGGCCATTATCAGTGATCAGGGGACACACTTCTGCAACCGCATCATGGCATCCACACTGAAGCGCTACCATGTTCATCACCGGACTTCCACAGCATATCACCCCCAGACGAATGGGCAAGCGGAGATCTCCAACCGCGAAATTAAGGGAATTCTGGAGAAGATGGTAGGACCGACTAGGAAGGATTGGAGCCAGCGGTTAGATGAGGCATTGTGGGCGTACAGGACAGCTTACAAGACCCCGATAGGCACCTCGCCTTTTCGGTTGGTCTATGGGAAGGCGTGCCACTTGCCAGTGGAGCTAGAGCACAAGTCGTATTGGGCACTGAAGAGGTGCAATCCAGACTTACAGGCAGCCGGGTTAGACAGGAAATTACAGTTGTGCGAGCTGGAGGAGTTGCGCCTCGAGGCTTATGAGAGCCAAACAGACTACAAGGCGCGCACCAAGCTCTATCACGACAAATTCATTCTCAGGCGCACGTTTGAAGTCGGACAACAGGTGCTCTTGTTCTCATCTCGGTTACGACTCATGCCCAGGAAGTTGAGGTCCAGATGGACCGGCCCTTACACCATTACATGGGTTTTTAATCATGGAGCAGTCGAACTAGAAAGCCAGACAGGAGGAGACCGATTCAGGGTCAATGGACAGCGGGTGAAGCACTATCATGGAGAGGCCGACCTGACCATTCACCAGTTTGACCTAGCCGAACCAGTTGAGACAACCACTGATGAGATTGTAGTTGACGAGCCTCCTGACACTTAGAGGGGGTACTGTCGAGCCAACGATGTTAAACAAAGGCGCTCGCAGGGAGGCAGCCCTGCACTTTTTACTTTTCAGTTTATTTACTTATTATGTTTATCTGTGTTTTGAGTCATTATTGTCACATTGTACTTGGGAAAGAAAATGATCTTCATGCAGGGTTAGAGGCGAACGTATCAGAGATATTAGCAACAGACTGTATCTAGCATGAGTAGTTCACACCTCGAATAAGTTGCGTCGAGAAACATGAGCATTTAAAGATTCTGTCACAAAGACTTACGAGTCTAAGGAGGTTGGGTTTTAAGTGAGACCACTGTGACTCCTCCAACCTCCTGGGAATCTTTTATTCGTCTTAATGTCATTGACGCAGACCTTTCGGTGTGCAACAAACTCACGCCGCGATACAAGCTCCAATGGTGCTCTTTGAGGACTCACAGGAGAATTATCAGCCATCTCTCATTGTCACGCACGCACGAGGGAAGTGCCTGTCCTTACTCTGTTCTTATTTCCCTTTGTTTTATTGCATGCATTGTGTGTCTTGACTTGAGTCGTGCCGTGAGGACACGGCTCATTTCAAAAGTGTGGGGTGGGAGAGTCAGTCGGTGAGTCAGCACGTTTATTTCCTGCACCCTGCACAGAGTCAGCACGTTTTGGGTCAATTTTAAAATTTTTGTACATGATACTTCACTATTTCCTAGACTTGCAGTATTGGATAATGATTCGGTGAAATAGATATAGCCGATTTTACATGCATGTCTTTGATGAAACTTGATTTGTGCGACTAACATGTGATCTTAAATTTTTTGCGTGCCTTTGTTAGTTGAGATAAACAGGGATGTGGAGTTGATAGAAACGCCCTAGAGAGACTTGACAGATCATTCAAAGACCGAACTCAGGATGTATGGTTATGTGGAGCTCGTGGAGGCTAGCACTTCGAGGCAACATAGTACGAGTCTGCTCCGCCACTGCGGTACCCTTTGCGGTTGGTCGGGACGGGAATACTTCACACCGTCCAAGCTCTAGTCCAAGTAGCCGAGAAAATAGGCAAGCGACCCTTGACTTGACCCGTGTCAAAAGGACGAGGATGAGTGAGAGCAGGAAGGTTTCTAATCCGAGTAACCGGGAAAACAGACGAGCGACCCTCGGCTTGACTCGCGTCAAAAGGAGAAGGAACCACGGTTCGAGCAAGTCACAATCCGCACTACAAAGCATCAAATCCATCATCATTGTGAAGGTTTGCACCGAAACAAGTGAAGAGTACCACTGATACATCAAAACCAGACACTATAGCTGACCAAAAAACACTCAACACTTTGAAGCTCGAATCAATCACGTGCAAGAAAAAGCGGCAAAACATAACCATATAGCAGCGAGTTCGAGTTCGAGTTCGAGTCCGAGAATGAGGTTCATGGGTCTAAAAAGGGCTATCTCCAGATACATCCGAATTGATTTGCATCTCAACCCAAAGGTAACACGTATCTTTAACCCATGTTTTCGCACAAAGACATTAGTAGCGAGCATGCATAACAGGCGAGATCTAGAGTAATCAATTCATGTCCATGTAGCACGTCTAGAATGATCGAAGCTTTGTGATGTTCGTACTTCATTTATTCCCTCTTATGACATAGTCCTTGTTCGGGACGAACAAGTTTAAGTGTGGGGTGGTTTGATGAGCCGTATTTATACGACTCATTGAGTCATCAAATCCCACCAATTCCAGTACTTTTATATGCAAACAGTTACTTCTTAGTGTTGTTTCGCATTTCAGGTAATTTGGAGGCTCTAAGAGGAATCACATTCAAAAGACAGCTTTTGGAGCCAAAAACATCACAAGGAGTTTTCAACAGCGCAATCCGCGGAGGCCTCAACAATAAAGGGCGCGGACGTATGAAGAAATATCAATAAAGCAAGAGACGTCCGCGGAAGAGAAATGCACAAGGCGTCCGCGCGGAAATTCCAGCCCGGCCATGCGATCGCACCTCCGACCGGCCATGCGAGCGGGCGTCCGAGCATCCAGCCCGGCCATCCGGGCGTGCGTCCGAGCTCCCATCCCAGGCGCCCATGCATCCCAGGCGCGTCCGCAGGCTGGCCGTACTCAGGGAATGGCACGTCCGTCGTTTGACACAGGAGGACTCAATTCTAGATTGGAGACCATCAGGTTGTAGACCATGTGTTAGGCTACATCTCAGGCCAAACCATGTTGGTTTTTGACCAAAGATCAAGGAACGACGGGAGCAGCAACACATGAGCACGATCAGCGCAGATTTCAGAACTTAGCCAAATTCAGGGCCTGTTTTCCGGCTGGCTGAGATGCCAACTTTGAGAGCCTCCCCGGCCTAATCCGTCCACACAATGGGGTGACTTCAAGGTCCTAGCATCAAGTATACATGTCCAGCTAATGCCCCAAACCAAGAGCCCGGCCAGAAGAGTGTCCGAAGGCGAGTCAAAACGGCCCCAAAGTACCTAGTCCGATCAGCCTAGCATCCGAGCTCCAGCCGAGCGTGCGAGAGTCCATGCGAGCGGCTGTCCAGTCGGCCATCCGAGCGGCTGTCCGACCTCCATGCCCTTGCGCAGCCCGGCCATCCGACTGGCCATCCGAGCGTCGGAGATCAAGCCCGACCAAAACCCAAGCCTTCGTTTTGCTCATCGTTGTCATCCCATTCAAGGCGGTTTTGGAACATTCTAGAAGCTCCTAGATGACGTGATCTCCAAGCAAAGATATTGCCTAAGGATAATTGATAGCTCTAGAATATACGCATTTTAGGTGGCCTCTATGTTTATTGTTTCATTCGTTTTATCACGATTTCACTTGCTATTTAACGCCTTGTGGTTCATTTCAGGCCAATTACAGAGCTTAGGCTGAGAACACAAGTTAGCGTTGATTCTGGAGCAAAACCGAGCATTCTGGAGCTAAAATGAGCAAAATAGGAACCGGAGCACAAGCTCCCCAAATCTGTGCGATCGCACAAGACAATTTATACGATCGCATAAATCAAGCAGTCGCACAACATTTCATGCGATCGCACACCCTGGAGCACCGATCGCATAAAGTCAGAATTTGTGCAGTTACGCGCTCGCATAAGTTGGTTTATGCGATCGCATAAGAAATCCAGTCGCATAAATTTATATGCGATCGCGCACCCGGAAGCCGAAGTCGCAATTGCAGCTAAGGAAAGATATGCGCTCGCACAATCTCAAGTATGCGATCGCATAGAGAGTCCAGTCGCACAAAAATATGTGCGATCGCATACCACCGACCACCAAGCAAGATATGCGATCGCACAATTGCAAATATGCGATCGCATATACCGGCAGTGCTATAAAACCCAGAATTATTAGGGTTTCGGGAGGGTGGCTTTTGGGAGAGATTTTGGCACGGATTCCAAGGCACCGACACAGAAGATTCCAAGGGTTTTGGCACGGATTTCGAGCTGATTAAGGGAAGAAGGATACCAACCACAAGGATTCTCCATTACTCTTGATTCTCCATTGGTTTAGAAGCTCTAAACTCTACATCTCATATGGGTTTTTCTACTTTTGTCATTGTTTTTGATTGTAACCTCACCATGAGTGAGTAGTGACCTTGGTTGGGGATCCATGAATCCCCTAAACATGTTTGTGACCTTGTAAATGCTATAGATGTTATTGATAAATGATTTTGCACATGATTCTTCTTCATTGGAACTTAATGTTAATGGGTGCCTATAAGGTGTCTGTGAGAAGTCCTCAATAGGAACCCTAGTTGATTTCATGTTTGATGTAACTAGTGTTGAAAAGCATGATGTCAAATGAACTAAATGAAGAAGCATTAGGGTTTTTGTGTTACATGGCGACACTCTAATTCTAATGAGAATGGCATGGTTTTTACACGTGTATGATTATCTAGCCAATAGAGCTAGGGTTTGAGGGTAGGTAATCTTACTTTACAATGCCAATAGAGCGAGAGTTTGAGGTATTGAGCGAGATGTGACCTCTTAATATTAAGTTAGAGCGAGAGTTAAACTTGGTATTAATGTTGCATGCCTATATTCTAAGTGTGTGCATGAGAAGTTCATCAATAATGTCCTAATTTACCGTCACAATGATTGTTTAGTGGAGGATTGGATCCCTAGTCATCTTTTATTGATTGTTAATCTCTTTTTATTGATCGAACCTCCTTTTGGATAGTGGAATTCTTGCTATCGACCTCCTTAGAGGAACAAACCCCCCCCCCCTAGACATTCTAGCTTGATCTTTAGCACCACTAGTTTTACACCTATCCTCTGGGTTCGATCTCGAATTCCCGAGCTTTTATAAATGTTTTGATCACGTGACTAGCAAATAAGTATTTGAATCTCATTCGAATATTTTCCTACTATATCACGACCGATCAAATGGCGCCGTTGCTGGGGATAGGTTAATTAACTATCGTGCTATTAGATTATCTAGTTTTGCTTGCTTTTCCTTACTTGGTAACCATTGCTTGTGTTGATCTTGATTGTGTTTATTTCTTTTGCCTCTCATTGCTAAAGATTTCTTTTGTTCTCGCAGGCACTTGAATGAACACGAGGTTTCAAGGAAAGAAACACGTGGCTATCGGTTCTTCTTCTAACACTTCTCACCCAACCGCTAATAGAGGAAGAGGGAGAGGTAGACCTCGCAAGAACCCTCTACCCCCTATTGCTCAACCGGGTATCCAAGATCAAAGACAAGGACTTATGATGGAAGATGAAAATGAGAACCGCCCGGTTCTCCAAGGAGATGACCGTGATCGTCGGATTGATGGGGAAGAAATGGAAAATCTTCCCGCTAGGCATAATGATGATATTGATGACCGAAATCCTCCCGCTCCTCAAAGAAATCACAGAATTTGGAGGTATGAAGAAGAGAATGATGAAAGACCCGTGGGAGATTACATGACTCCCACCCTCGAGGGAAATGGCTCGGTTATTCTACCTCCCGACGAGGATGCCTTCGACTTCGACGTTAAATCGTCCCTAGTGCACATGGTCACAAATGATCAATTTCAAGGGGTCGGTAACCCGTCTACTCATCTAGCAAGTTTTCAAGAATATTGCCGGACCTATAAGCCGAGGAATACACCCGTTGAATATGTCTACTTGAAGTTATTTCCTTCGTCACTATATGGAGATGCCAAGGAGTGGCTACAAAATCATGATCCGGGGACTTTTCGTACTTGGGACCAT
The DNA here is from genome assembly GCA_033675215.1 of Rhodiola kirilowii. NCBI lineage: Eukaryota > Viridiplantae > Streptophyta > Magnoliopsida > Saxifragales > Crassulaceae > Rhodiola > Rhodiola kirilowii. The sequence goes on along the minus strand of CM066193.1, from coordinate 2,457,326 downwards.
TTAGCCACGGCTTTTCTGAACAAGTTCTACCCTCCTTCTAGGACCAAGAAGTTCACGGACTTTATTCTAACATTCTCTCAAAGGGACAACGAGCTCTTCCACCAAGCTTATGATCGGTTTAAACACTACTTGAAGGAGTGCCCTCACCACAACTTTAGAAGGGCCGATCTAATGCGTTACTTCTATTTGGGGATGAGTAAGGAGGCTAAGAACCAAATGGACACGGCTAGTGGAGGAGCTATAATGGAACTACTGGCTAACCAAGGTTTCAAGATTGTAGACAAAATAGCTTTGAACTCCGATAGATATCAAGGAGTGGACCATAAAAAGATGGCCAAACCAAGAGATGACTCTTCAAACTATGCGACGAAAGATCAAATTAATGATTTATCAAAGAAAATGGAAGCCATGATGAGCATGGTGAATTCTGTGGAGGCAACTAAGCCTAAGGCCGATAAAGAGAGAACTTCGGCGCAACAACCTTGTTTTCTATGTGCAAGCACTAGACATTCTACCAAAAATTACCCCGACGGTCGCTATGAAGATGATGATGATGGTTATGAAGAGGCACACTTTGTAAATCAACAAAGGAACTATGCTCAAAATGCTAATCCTATCACTAGAAATTATGAGCCGCCTCAAAGAAGAATTTCCAATGATTCGAATTTCCCTCCAAGGCCTCAAGGGCAAAACTCTTATTCAAATCAAGGAAATTATCAAAGGCAAAACCAACAAGGGCAATCTAGCCAAGCACAACAAAAACCTCCCTACCAACCAAGAACAAACTATCAATATCAACAACAAGGGAATTATCAAGAAATGAGCCCTCAACAACCACAAGCACCGACTCATCGAAATGCACAAGACCAATCCATGACCGATATCTTGGCTAGTCTTGTGGCAAATCAAGCAAAGTCCGACCAAAGAATGGAACAAATGCTCAAAAAATGGATGAGATGTCTACTCACAACAAGATGTTAGAGAACCAAATTGCCCAACAAGCTAATTCCTCCGCAAGATATCCCGGGAAATTGCCCTCTAAACCGGATTTCCACCAAGACGAGCACGTCAATGCCATAACATTAAGAAGTGGAAAAGATTATGAGCCCCCTCAATCCAAACCCGAGACACCCAAACCACCACTTGAGGTGGAAGTGGAGGAGGAAAAAGAGGAGAATGAGAAAGAGGCGGAGAAAGCAACCGAGCCCGTGGTTGAAATTCCCAAACAAACTACAAAGGAACTTCCTCCTTACAAGCCTCCCGTGCCATTTCCTCAAAGATTGCTTAAAAAGAAGAATGATCAACACTTCAACCGATTCGTGGAAATGCTACGTAAGGTTAATATTACTTTGCCCTTCACCGAGGTACTCACTCAAATCCCTTCTTATGCTAAATTTTTAAAAGACATTGTTTCACATAGGAGGGATATTAGTGAACACGACACTGTAGCATTAAACTTGGGATGTAGTGCCATAATTCAAAATCCATTGCCTAGAAAGCTAAAAGATCCGGGTAGTTTCTCGATACCTATTAAGATTGGTGATATTTGCATAAATGATGCCTTGTGTGATCTTGGTGCTAGCATATCCTTGATGCCATACTCTTTGTGTAGTAAACTTGATATGGGGACTCTAACTCCCACCTCCATTTCCCTACGCCTCGCGGACCGTTCTTCTAGGATTCCTAAGGGAATTTTAGAAGACGTTCCCATAAAGGTGGGAAACTTTTATATTCCCGTTGATTTCTTCGTCTTGGAAATGGAGGAGGAGAAGGAAACCCCTATTATCTTGGGTAGACCTTTCCTAGCCACGGCGGGAGCCGTAATTGATGTTAGACAAGGATCATTGGTGCTAAACATTAGTAATGAAAAGATTGAATTCAATTTGGCTAAAGCATGTCGTAGTCCTAATTTCTCCATGGATTGCAATTTCCTTGATGTTTATGACACTTTTGATTATGATGAGCTTATCCATGATACACTTGATATCTTTGATGATGATAATTGTGAGCCTTGCCCCACGCTTCTTGAAAATATTTGTGGCATTGAAGGAGAAGAGAGCGAAACCACCAAAGGTAAGGAATCTTGTTCGGTAGAGCTAAAACCTCTACCGTCAAGTCTAAGGTATGAATTTTTGGGACCCAATTCCACCCTTCCGGTTATTATCAATGCTTCCTTGAATGTTTATGAGACGTCTAGACTATTGCATGTGCTAAGAAAATATAGGGGAGCTATCGGTTATACTATTGATGATTTGAAAGGAATAAACCCTTCTATTTGCATGCATAGAATCACGTTAGAGGATGAGTCTAAACCATCTAGGGAAGCCTTAAGGAGATTGCACCCAAAGCTTGGTGACGTAGTTTTCAAAGAAGTTACTAAATTGAGAGATGCGGGTATCATATATGCTATCCCCGATTCGGAATGGGTGAGCCCCATTCATGTCATACCTAAAAAAGGGGGTTTGACCGTTGTTAAGAATGATAAAAATGAATTGATCCCTCAAAGAACCGTCACCGGTTGGCGCATGTGTGTGGACTATAGAAAGCTTAACAAGGCAACTAAAAAAGACCACTTTCCCTTACCCTTCATGGATCAAATGCTAGAAAGATTAGCCAAGCACGATTACTTTTGCTACCTTGATGGGTATAGTGGATTTTTCCAAATCCCTATTCACCCGCTAGATCAAGAGAAAACCACGTTTACTTGCCCATATGGAACATTTGCCTACCGGCGAATGCCCTTTGGACTTTGTAATGCGCCCGGGACTTTTCAACGTTGCATGATGGCTATCTTTTCTGACTTTATTGAGAAAATTATGGAGGTTTTCTTGGATGATTTTTCCGTTTATGGCTCATGTTTTGATTCTTGTCTAGGAAATCTCACTCGGGTTTTGGAAAGATGCATAGAGACCGATCTTGTGCTAAATTGGGAAAAGTGTCACTTCATGGTGAAGGAAGGGATTGTATTGGGACATTTGATATCCAACCGAGGAATTGAAGTTGATAAAGCCAAGGTTGAGGTTATAGAGAAATTGCCTCCCCCTAAAGACGTGAAAGGCATAAGGAGTTTTCTTGGACACGCCGGCTTTTACCGGCGCTTTATTAAGGATTTCTCGAAAATTGCTAGGCCACTTACAAACCTCCTTTGTCAAGATGTGGATTTCAAGTTTGACAAACCATGCCTTAAGGCATTTGAAAAGCTAAAGGATGCTCTAATCTCGGCACCCATCATACAACCACCAAATTGGGAGCTTCCTTTCGAATTGATGTGTGATGCTAGCGACTACGCTATCGGAGCGGTGTTGGGGCAAAGGATAGACAAGAAATTGCATGCCATCTATTATACAAGCAAAGTCCTCGACAATGCTCAAGTAAATTACACAACAACGGAGAAAGAGATGCTTGCTATAGTCTACGCCTTTGAAAAGTTTAGACAATATTTGATTGGGTCGAAAACCATAGTGTACACGGATCATTCCGCCATCAAGTATTTGGTCTCTAAGAAAGAAGCCAAGCCCCGACTCATCCGATGGGTTCTCTTGCTACAAGATTTCGACATAGAGATTAAAGATAAGAAAGGAGTAGAGAATTTGGTAGCCGATCATTTGTCTCGGCTTGAGCCACAAGAAGAAGATTCGGAAAGGAAAATACCTATAAGGGACACATTCATTGGGGAAGAGCTACTCGCAATAAGGGAGGAATCCATGCCATGGTATGCGGATTTTGTCAATTATTTAGCATGTGAGATTATTCCTCCCGACCTCACCTATAATCAAAGAAAGAGATTCCTCCACGATGTGAAATCTTATTTTTGGGATGAGCCATACTTATACAAATTGTGTTCCGACGGGATCTATAGAACTTGCGTGGTGGAAAAAGACCAAGAGCACATCTTGCACCAATGCCATGCTTCACAATATGGTGGGCACGGAAGTGGAAACAAAACCACCGCCAAGGTCCTTCAATGTGGTTTCTTTTGGCCAAGTCTCTACAAAGATGCATACGAGTTTGTCCTCATGTGCGATAGATGCCAAAGAACGGGAAATATATCTAAGAGAGACGAAATGCCTCAACAAGGGATTCTTGAAGTGAAAATATTCGATGTTTGGGGAATTGATTACGTGGGGCCCTTCCCATCCTCTTTTGGAAATCAATTCATCTTGGTAGCTGTCGATTATGTGTCAAAATGGGTCGAAGCGATTGCTTCCCCTACTTGTGATGCCAAAACGGTGGCTAAGATGTTCAAGAAAATCATTTTTCCAAGGTTCGGGGTGCCTAGAACGGTTATAAGCGATGGAGGATCGCACTTCAAAGAAAGGAACCTAGAAACCCTCCTTCGGAATTATGGAGTCAAGCACAAGATAGCTACCCCTACCACCCTCAAACAAGCGGTCAAGTAGAAGTGTCTAATCGGGAGATAAAAGCCATTTTGGAAAGAACGGTGGGGAACTCTAGAAAAGATTGGTCCTCAAAGCTCGACGATGCGTTATGGGCTTACCGAACCGCGTTCAAGACGCCCATCGGCATGTCCCCTTATCGGCTCATCTATGGCAAGTCTTGCCACCTCCCGGTGGAACTCGAATATAAAGCTATGTGGGCGGTAAAGGCCTTGAATTTTGATTTGAAAACCGCGGGCGAGAAAAGACTTTTCCAACTTCAAGAGCTAGAGGAAATTCGTTTGGACTCATATGAGAATGCCCGAATTTACAAAGACAAGACCAAACTTTGGCATGACAAGAGGATTTCTAAGAAAGACTTTAGAGAAGGAGATCAAGTATTACTATACAACTCAAGATTGAAGCTATTTCCGGGTAAATTGAAGTCTAGGTGGACCGGACCTTTCAAGGTACAAAGGGTCTTTGATGATGGACACGTGAACCTATTCAATAAGAAAGGAGAAATCTTTATGGCGAATGGCCAACGACTCAAACTCTACCATGGCCCACCTCACGACACCTCAAGCTCAACAATCTATTTGAATGACGTACCCGCTTGAGGAGGGATCCTAGCAAAGGACTCCCCAAGTGTGCTTCTTGTTCTCCATGAAAAGATTCGGCTCCGTCTTAGCCAAGACGTTAAACTAGGCTCGTAAGTGTCTTTTCCTATAATCTTGAAATTATCTATGTTGATTGGACTCCCATGTGAAAAATTGAAGGTTTGAAGTGTGTATGTGCGTGAATCTCTATGTGATGATTGATGAACTTTACGGCGTCCTTATGATAGTATGCTTGATAGATTGGACGATTTAATTGGGTTTAAGTGTGGGGTCTCGAAAAATTTTGTGCAGGAGCATTGTTAATCGTTTTGAATTCAGTTTAGAATTTTCTCCAAGTAAATTTGTGCGCTCGCATGAATCATTGTGCGCTCGCACAATAGCCCTTCTTCAATTTGGTTAAGGTCGCACAAATCTTATGCGCTCGCACATGATTTTACTCCACTGTCTTCTTTGTGCGATCGCACGTATCACTTTATGCGACCGCATATCACCCCTTGGCTTCTTTTCTTCAAGATTGCACATTCCCTTGTGCAATCGCATATAAATTTATGCTACTGTCTCATTTGTGCGATCGCACATTTCACTTTATGCGATCGCATACCAGTCCTTTGTCTCAAAAGCTAAGCTCGCATAAAATCTGTGCGATTGCACAAGAAGTTATGCGACTATCTTATCTTATGCGATCGCGCACCTTTCTTTATGCGATCGCATATTCCGGGAATTTCACTCATTTTCATTTCACTCCTTTGCGCGATCGCACATTTGTCTCTATGCGGTCTCATAGTCATTTAGGGTTAGCAGAAATCATTTTCGACTTATTAACCATTTCACCCTTTCATTTCACTTTCCAAATCAGAAAAGCCCTAGCTCGCAAATCCACCGCCACAGCTCCCCCGTTGACTGCTATGGGTAAGACACCGAGAAACCCTCCTCCAAAAGAAACCTCAAAGCGCCTAACCGTCTACAAACCCCCGATTTCCAAGCCGTCCAAGGAAAAAGAGAAGAAATCCAAAAAGTCAGGTGTTTTGTACGTCAAGGCCGATTCCGATGGGCAGCACTATGGGCGTACCGCCGAGGATCCCTCTAGGCATATCTTGGCCCCCAGTTCGGTGAGTAGAGATGACGGAGATTTGGAAAGGGACACACCTCCATCTTCGCCCATTATCGGTGAGCCAAATGTCTTTACAACGCCGAAGCCGTATAACCTTGAAGGTCCAATCAAATTCAGCAATAGGGAGGATGCAGTGGTGTACACAAAGTGCAAGAACAAAGGTAGAAAACCTATTCCTCTCCTTTTCCCCCATATTCAAGCTTTGAAAGACATGGACTGTTTTGATGAAATTGAGGAAATGCTTAGAGAAAGTGGGTTTATATTCATACTTAGGGATGATCCCGGTACTTATGATAAGATCACTATGGAGTTTCTATGCTCATTTAGTCCCGTGCATAAGGTTGTTGGAAGGGAGGAGGAAAAGGTAAAATGTTGGAGGTTTTGTATGGGAGGGCATCAGTGGGAGGTACATGCCGAAGTATTATATGATTGGTTTAGGTTGCCGAGGGATGGTGCATTCCCTACTATTGACGATGATGCTGTTTATGATTTCTGGGAAAAGATTTCTGGGAATGATTATCTTAAGGAAAAATACCACAATTCCACTAGTATCCGCATACCTATATGGAAAGTTATTCACAAGTATCTAGCGGGGATTGTGTTCGTTCGGACTTACTACAGTCGACTTGTGACGAAGCTAGAGATGATGATCATGCTCATGATCAAGAGAGGACAAAAGGTGGACTGGTTATGGTGCATAACACGGGGACTTTTGGATAATCGGAATTTGTCCTCGCTGAACAAGGGATTGGGAGGTGGCTCTTTTGTTACATGGATAGCTAGAAAGCTGAATTTCACATTTGGTGGCATAAAGAGTGAAACTCTAGCACTCACCCTTTCGCAGATGAGATCGAGACTTATTATCGGGAAAGGGCTGAAATGGAAGGACCCCGAGGAGATTATTGAGGCTGAGGAGGAGCAGAATTTGAATGATGAGGATGGTGATCGGGTTGCGGCCCATGATTTTCCTTCCTCCTCGCGTACCGCGCCTCTTTCCTCTAGCGATGCGAAGTTGGACCTTATTATTTCACGCTTGGACAGCATGGCTAGAGAACAGGACACCCACGCTGCTTACGTTTCACAACACATCCAGTGGGGGGAGAGGGCCATTCTTGCCATTGCTTCACACTTGGGGATCTCCTCCACTGTTGGTTCGCCTCCTCGAGCCCCGGTTGCCCCTAGATCCCCTTTGCCTACGTCTCCACCGTTATTTCCTAGTGCTCGAGGAAAGGAAAAGGTCGGTGAACCTTCTATGCTGAATGAGGAGAATGTAGAAGCTAGTCTGGAAGAAATCTTGGATGCGGTGAGCAAAATTCCCGCGGGTGGGACTTTTGAGAATAGCGGAGAGGAGGATAACTTGGACTTGAGCGATGATAGCCCCGATGCCGATCAGTTCATAGTTGCACCCCATGGTAATCTGGAGGATGAGCTCACCATCGAGGAGATCGACGAGGCTAGGAGAGCAAGAGCCAGTTCTGATGCAGCGCACCCTCGCAAGAAGCTATTTCTGAAGAGGAAGAAATAAGTTTAGCATTTGTTGATTGTTTTCCTTCTTGATACCTTGATGATTTGTGAACCATGCTTAGATTTTTCTTTTGATGATCTTTTGGGATGTAATGGTGTTGAAAATTCTTATGAATTATGTTACATTCCTGTTTTTAATTGAAAATTTAGTGATCGTCTTTGTGTGCATAAAACTTTATGCGACTGTCTTCAGTTATGCGCTCGCACATTTGTCCTTATGCGATCGCATATCCCCTTGAACATCACTTTTATTCGCTGCTCGCACCCTTGTGCGCTCGCGCATCTGGCTTTATGCGATCGCATAAAGGTTAGGGTTTCTTAGGGTTAATTAGGGTTTCCTCTTATTCTTCATTTCCACATATCCTCGCCGCCACTCTTTCTCACTCTAACCCAATTTTCCCTCCCCTCTCCGCCGATTCCTCATCTCCACCCCTCAACCCCCAAGCTCTTCATTTCTCCCCCAACTCAACCATGACCGGAGTCGAAACCCTCTATGTGAAGAGCCGCTTGGGCGTGCAGTACGGCATGTCCTCCTTGGAACCCAAAATTCGCTACAAGATGCCCTATCCACCTCCAATGTCATTTCAAAGAAGCAAGCTCAACAAATTCACCATGCTCAAGCCTTACGATTTTGGGAGTCCCACTAAGTTCAATTTCGAAGAAGCTTCGACCCTGTATGCCAAGCTAGTGGCCAGAGGTAAACGACCTATTCCGCTCCTCTTTCCCGTAGCAAATGATTTAGAACAATTGGATGGTTGGGAAGAGATTAGGTCTTCTATTTTGATCAGTGGTATGGATTTTGTGCTTAAAGAGGATCCTGGGACGTATGAGGATATGACCATGAAATTCCTTAGCTCATTCGTCCCGATCCATGGACCATGTTCAGATGATACTGATGGGAAACTATTGTGTTGGAGGTTCGAAATGGGTAATTACAGGTGGGAGGTTAAAGGGTCAGTTTTGTATGACTGGCTAAGCTTACCTAAAGATGGCAAGATCCCCGAGATAGCAGATGACGATATCATGCAGTTCTGGAAAAAAATCTCGGGACGTGAGTACAATAACAATAACACTAAGCAACACTTTTCCACTAGTATCCGAGTGCCAAAATGGCGGTTCTTCCACAAATTACTGGCGGGTACAGTGTTTATGCGCTCTGATCGTGGCAGGCTGGTGAGCAGGATGGAATTGGCCATTATGTTAATGATGGAGAGAGGGGAAAAGATCGATTGGCTTTGGTGTATCACTAACGGGATTGAGGGATATCAATCCCTCACTTCGCAAAACCAAGGGTTGGGTGGTGGTTCGTTTGTGACTTGGATTGCAAGGAGGCTCAATTTCACGTTTGGAAGCAAGGAGAGCACCAAGATGAAATTGGATGTGAGGAAATTACAAAACATGCGCCTCTTGAGCAAAGAATTGAAGTGGACAAATAATGGAGTGGAGGCTGAGGCAGTGGCTAAGGAAGAGCCGCGCATTAAGAATGAGTTTACCGGGTCGCCGTCCTCCTCACGCAACCAGCCTCCTCTCTCTCACCCTTTGCTGACCCAAGACTTGTTTCCTACATCTCGCAGCACAATCAATGGATGGAGAGGACTCTGTTCACCATCGCGGACCACTTGGGCCTCTCTTCTACCATTACTCCTCCTCCGAAGTCCCCTTTTGCTCAGCACCCTCCACCCTACCCAGAGGATAGGAAGTGATTTAGAAGACAATGACTTTTGTTCTACATTTCCCCTTGTTTTGCATTTATGTATCGTTTTGAATGACGTTGCTACATTTGTGTACTTTTGATGATGCTTTCTGGTTGTTATTGATCACTTCTTGCTTTTTGAAAATTATATGATCATCACAAGGCAACATAAATTTCTTGGGCCAAATTTATGTCCAAACTTTTGCAGCTGCAGATTAATTGTGCGATCGCACAGTCCCATTTATGCGATCGCACAGTCCCATTTATGCGATCGCATATCCTTGTTCCCCCATTTGAAAGCATTTGTGCGATCGCACAACTAGAAAGAAAAAGGAGCTCATCAATCGAATCTTTTGCGCAAGATCAACTCAACAAGCAAGCAACTCTATACTCTTTAAAGGGCTACCTCCAAACGAGAGAAGTTTTTCTTAACCCTCTCTTCGCTTTTTATTCTATCCATTGCTTAGGGACTAAGCAATTGCTAAGTGTGGGGTGGCCTATGTTTGACATGTTGTGACTACTTGCGATGTTTTTGTTTGCTTGTCATGCTTTCATGTGTGAGTTCCAACCAACGTATGCTTAATGAAAAACGCTTGCACCATTGCACAATTCATCCAAAAATTTCAAATTATGAATGAAAACAAAAAGTCTAGGCAAGGCTACCTTTTCAAAAACTTTCATCTCTAAATTCAACTAGTTGTGTATGATTTCACTTGATTGATCCTTTAGATGACTAATGGATTGGATTGTTGACTTTCATTCTTGAGGATCAAAGCATCTACTAGCATTTCTTTATCTTTTATTCTAAGCTTTTTCGCGTTGAGACTAAAGAGTTGATCTTTGAAAGCATAAAATCGAAAAAAATTTATAACTCCAAAACCCTTGCATGCCATGATTGCCTTTAGGTGACCTTAGTGACCTTGTTTATCTAGTGGATTTTGTCTTGTTGGTTTGTCATGCTCCATTTTTCACACTTAGCCCTTTGTCAAAGTTCTAAATGTGGGGTCAAAAGAGGGCAAAGAAAAAAGAAAGAAAAAAGAAAGAAAAAAAACGGAAAGAAAAAAGAAAAAAATCATATGAAATAAGCCCCAAATCCCTTCCTTATGATTGATCACCATTAAGAAGGAAATTTAAAGAAGTATGTGCTAAGTGCCGAGGGTTAGGAAGGTAAGTTCCCCCTCGAAAGTGCTTAGTGCGGCTTCTACCCCCTTTAACGTTTCAATTAGACTTGACAATCGGCTATTCCACCATTCTCTAGCATGAAAACTAATGAGACAGTTGATACTTACTAGCAAGAATTCACTAAGGGACGAGCCTCGTACTATTTTGTACTTAGGCATGATATGGTTCGCAAGTATTTACGAAAACATTATTGTTGGAACTCCTCTTCTCTTACGACTAAGTGACCTATGCGTCCTAGGCTTGAGAATGAGTTCAAAGCTCACAAGCCAATGGACTAGCCTTCTTGCTAGCATTTGTGAGTGATCCAACAAGATTTCTTTGCAAATATTAGATCATTTTCTTGAAGTCACTAATATAGAAAATGATTAGAATCCTTGATTAAAGAGTTATTAGTCTTTGCTTTGATTTGCTTGAATGTCCTAATTCATGAATTTCCATAAGGATTCGAAGAGGTTTCATGTAGTGATTGAAATGCACATATCTAGTTGAATACATCATGAACTTCATGAAAAATACCTTGCCTAGTACTTTGAAAATTGTGAACTAAAAATGCCTATTTGGATGATTGTTCTCTTTGTGGGATTTGTGAGTACTCCCGTGTCTGAAAACTCTCAGGAGACTACAACTCCTCCACTAGGGTAGCCTAGGGGTTTAAAGGCTTGGTGCATTCGCTAAATGCACTCGTGTTACCTACGAAAGTGGTTAGTTAGTAGTATGTTTTGTCTCTTAATCTTCTGAGTTAGTTTTCGTAACCATATGGAGTTTCTTTGAGCCGATCATGATTGAGCAAAATGCCTTGTTGATTGATGACCTATATGACTAGTTTTCTCGGGACGATCAAACGATAAGTGTGGGGTGATTTGATAGCTCTAGAATATACGCATTTTAGGCGGCCTCTATGTTTATTGTTTCATTCGTTTTATCACGATTTCACTTTCTATTTAACGCCTTGTGGTTCATTTCAGGCCAATTACAGAGCTTAGGCTGAGAACACAAGTTAGCGTTGATTCTGGAGCAAAACCGAGCATTCTGGAGCTAAAATGAGCAAAATAGGAACCGGAGCACAAGCTCCCCAAATCTGTGCGATCGCACAAGACAATTTATGCGATCGCATAAATCAAGCAGTCGCACAACATTTCATGCGATCGCACACCCTGGAGCACCGATCGCATAAAGTCAGAATTTTTGCAGTTACGCGCTCGCATAAGTTGGTTTATGCGATCGCATAAGAAATCCAGTCGCATAAATTTATATGCGATCGCGCACCCGGAAGCCGAAGTCGCAATTGCAGCTAAGAAAAGATATGCGCTCGCACAATCTCAAGTATGCGATCGCATAGAGAGTCCAGTCGCACAAAAATATGTGCGATCGCATACCACCGACCTCCAAGCAAGATATGCGATCGCACAATTGCAAATATGCGATCGCATATACCGGCAGTGCTATAAAACCCAGAATTATTAGGGTTTCGGGAGGGTGGCTTTTGGGAGAGATTTTGGCACGGATTCCAAGGCACCGACACAGAAGATTCCAAGGGTTTTGGCACGGATTTCGAGCTGATTAAGGGAAGAAGGATACCAACCACAAGGATTCTCCATTACTCTTGATTCTCCATTGGTTTAGAAGCTCTAAACTCTACATCTCATATGGGTTTTTCTACTTTTGTCATTGTTTTTTATTGTAACCTCACCATGAGTGAGTAGTGACCTTGGTTGGGGATCCATGAATCCCCTAAACATGTTTGTGACCTTGTAAATGCTATAGATGTTATTGATGAATGATTTTGCACATGATTCTTCTTCATTGGAACTTAATGTTAATGGGTGCCTATAAGGTGTTTGTGAGAAGTCCTCAATAGGAACCCTAGTTGATTTCATGTTTGATGTAACTAGTGTTGAAAAGCATGATGTCAAATGAACTAAATGAAGAAGCATTAGGGTTTTTGTGTTACATGGCGACACTCTAATTCTAATGAGAATGGCATGGTTTTTACACGTGTATGATTATCTAGCCAATAGAGCTAGGGTTTGAGGGTAGGTAATCTTACTTTACAATGCCAATAGAGCAAGAGTTTGAGGTATTGAGCGAGATGTGACCTCTTAATATTAAGTTAGAGCGAGAGTTAAACTTGGTATTAATGTTGCATGCCTATATTCTAAGTGTGTGCATGAGAAGTTCATCAATAATGTCCTAATTTACCGTCACAATGATTGTTTAGTGGAGGATTGGATCCCTAGTCATCTTTTATTGATTGTTAATCTCTTTTTATTGATCGAACCTCCTTTTGGATAGTGGAATTCTTGCTATCGACCTCCTTGGAGGAACAAACCCCCCCTAGACATTCTAGCTTGATCTTTAGCACCACTAGTTTAACACCTATCCTCTGGGCTCGATCTCGGATTCCCGAGCTTTTATAAATGTTTTGATCACGTGATTAGCAAATAAGTATTTGAATCTCATTCGAATATTTTCCTACTATATCACGACCGATCAATAATTCAAGAAGAAGATTTGGGAATATTTCCTAATCTAGATTTGGACCCAAACCGAAAGATACTAGGATTCCTAAGGAGAAACCGACTTCCAGGGCATCATCCTACTCTATATATACAAGCCAAAGTCGAGCCTTTCAATTCGTCCGATAGTCCCGGAATCGTCCAAGGCTTCATCTCGGCGTTCCTCGATCTTCATCATCCATCAGTCCTTCTGGCCAGTTCTCAGTTTGTTAATCTCGGATCATAGTGAAGTATTGTTATTCCCTTTTATTATTTACATCGTTCTTCATGAGTATGTGTAACTAATCCGATTATTCGGGTTAGGGTTGAATAATTGTGACTATTGTTTTGAGATTCTGTTCTTCAATATTATTCATGCATTCTATTTAGTTCTTGTGCAAATTATCAGTGTGAATTATTAGGGTAAGGGGAGATCCGAAAGGGTACAACTTAACCTAGTAATACTTACTATCTATTCACTGCTTATTTGATACCGACCCAGTTAGAATAAGTAGTTGCACTAAACCTAATATAACCAGACCATGAGTATTAGGTTTGCTAGAATTAAACGGTTATAACCAGACCAGGAGTAACCCTAAGAAAGCAAGAATAAATCTTTAGAAATCAAGGATAAACAAAGTCACAATTGAATAAAACCCTAACCTGAATATCTTCTCTGATTGATAAAACCCCAGCAATTTTCGTGCTTTACTTTTGGTTTACTAACCTTTACTCTCATTCCAGTTTCTTGTTTTTTTTTTCATTACAGAACGAAGTAGTAACCATCTAGCTCCCTTGGGTTCGACCCTTGCTTGTCGCTGTACTAACCCACAGTCCAGAGTAAGGAAAATATAAATTCAAATTTGCAGGTACCAACGACGCCTGTCAGAACTCAACCACCAAAGTGTGTCTGCAGGAACCCATATGATCTGCTGGCCATTCTTTGCAACAAATGGGGGCATCGGAATGGAGATTGATACTAATGTGAAGAGGCACGAGCGGTTGAGAAGTTGGTAAAGTATGGGTGATAAGGGAAAGGACATGAGTACTGGAAGAGCTTGGTTGATAAAGCAGTAAATCCTGGTAAATGGTTCATCAACCTTTAAATTTCAATAAACTGGTAAATGAAGTATATTATGCAGCAAATGTGAATGTAGATTTCCAGGTGATTGTGCTCAAGTTCATCTCTCCTAGTTGATCGAGTGATCTTCAAATTACAAGAAAGGGTCGGTGCTTCAGAATAAAATAACAGTTTGACTGTCCTCTGTACAAATTAAAACTTACGTTTAATAACAAGATAAACTTGCCTTATTATTTCAAATTTCTTGAGTTCGGTGCCTATTCTGCCGAGTAAGAACAGACTCATCGATAGAATCGAGGTTAATTATGTCGTCCACATCCATATTGGGATTCAAAGTGTACTGGGATGAGACATTCCTAGAAGATGATGGTCTCTGTGATGCCATACCTACAACCGATAAATAAACGTCCATAAATAAAAAAAGTTCTAAAATTGATGTTGTTTGAGAATAACCAATTCAACAAAAACATAATCAACAATTCAATCCTAATTTAACAATGAAGAATCAACAATTATTCAACACAATCAACAATAATTCAACACAATTCTCAATCAACAATTATTGAACACAACCAACAATTATTCAAGTCACCAACAATTATTTTGAAAAATTCAACTAATTACCATCCAATTCAACACAAACAATTCACATAATTAACACCCAATTCAACACAAACAATTTTCGCAGGAAATCGATTTTCCCCGGACCGGTTTCAATATAAGTGAAATCGGTTTTCCCCCGCCCGGTTTGCCACATGGCTAGAATTTCATTTCTTTGGATTCACGTAGGACCTAATAATGACACGCATGTGCACAGTCAGCAAACTAGTTTTTATTAAAAATGGGGCAAAATCGAGATTTGAATTTCAAAACGGGGCAAAAATATAAATAAATAAAAAAACTCAACAAATTAGCATGTGGAACAGGTTTGTGTATTAATAGTCAATAATTAAACTCAACAAATGTACCTGCCTTATGTAAATTGTTAAGCATAATAATCCGAGTTGTGCATATGAGTTGATTATTGGGACCTTTTAGTAATTGTCTTGTCCAGTCCATATGCATGTTGAAGTTTGCAGGAAATTTTTGGCTTAAGTCTAAAGTGTTATAAGTCTGTTTTGTGCTGAGAAGCACAAAACGAGGTCGTTTAATCAAGGCGGCAAATCCAGTTTGAAGACTCGTCCGAAGCGTCGTCGTTTAGACAAAAGCGGGAGTTTGAGTTTTAATGGAAATGCGTCGTTTCGACAAAAAGGAAAATGCTTGGCTTTAACGGAACGAAGCCGTTTTGAGAGTGCACACCATAGGGTTAAAAATACGCTTGTCAAAATGGCGCCGTTGCTGGGGAGCAGCGTTTAGTGTGATATTAGTTTAACGTGTGTAGTTTAGACTATTCCGTCTTGTTTGATATCTGATTTTTCTACCTTGATCTCTTCACTCGCGGCAATTCTTGGCTCTTGCATGTACTAGCTAGTTCATGCCAAAGAAAACACCCAAACGGAAGAAGCAGACTCAGATTTCAGACGAGGACACCCCGGACCGACGAAGAAACAATCGTCAGGCCCAGAACGAAGCTCGGCAGCTACGAGCACTGAACCGCAACTTCACAGCTATAGAGATGAATCAGAGCAACCCAGCTCTGCTGAATGGAGTGGTCGGAGATGACCAGCGACAACCACTGCAACCGCCAGTGCGCAGGACACTTGGAGACTACACTGCTCCACGTGTCACGAGATTTCAGTCCGCCATTGCACCACTGGGCATCGCCAACAACACCTGGGAGCTAAAAACAGGTCTCATTCAGATGGTGCAGAATAATCAGTTTTTAGGGAAAATGAATGAGGACCCTCACCAACATCTCAAGAGGTTTGTCCAGATGTGCAACACGGTGAAGACTAATGGTGTTCCTCTAGAGTCCTACTACATGAGGCTATTCCCATTCTCACTTTCGAACAAGGCTAGTAGGTGGCTAGACAGTCACGCAGACGGCACTTTCACTACATGGGATACATTAGCCGAGGCATTCCTACAAAAGTACTTCCCACCTTCAAAGACAGCTCACTTTAGGAACAAGATCATCTCGTTTCGCTCTATGGATGGTGAGACACTCTACGAGGCTTGGGAGAGGTACAAGGAGCTGACGAGACTGTGCCCCCATCACAACCTAGAGCTATGGCAGATTATTGATACTTTCTATCAGGGAATCGACCAGAGGATGCGCACCTTGATTAACCAAGCAGCTGGTGGGGGACTTAATGGAGTCCCGCTGGAAGACGCCTATGGTATTATAGAGAGAGCAGCCTAAGACTACCATCTCTGGACGAGTGACCGTGGTAATCCTAAGGATCGGAAAGGTGTGCAAGATCTCTGCCACACCAAGAGCACCAATGACATCGCTAGGTTGGCTGATACTATGAAGCTGCTTGCAACCGAGATCCAGAATATGAAGTTAGGTTACTCTTTGAAGTCGTCTGATGTTGCCAATATTGGTGTCTATTGCCAGATTTGTGGCTCTCCTTCCCATTTTGCAGATGGCTGTCCGGTGATGGGGCAAGATAATCAAGGCAGAAACCAGGAGGACGCTAATTATGTAGGACAATACAACCAAGGATCAGGCATGAACAGATGGGATAATCCAAACAGGAATAATCCCAACCTATCTTATAAGCCACAGAATCAGGTCCCATCAGGTTTTCCTTACAGACAGGAGTAGGACAATGCACCATACCAACCCAGGGACCAGTACTACAACCAGACCCAGCAGCAGCAAAATCAGAATTCTGGGAGCTATAACAATCGAGATTAGCCACAGCGAGATCAGAATTCAGAATCGACGTCAAACATGGAAGCCATGCTAGCCAGCTTCATAACCGAACAATGAAAGACATCTGAGGATCAGGAAAGGGCATTCGAGCAAGCTTCCACTGAGGTAAGAAACCTGCAAAAGACTGTAGAGCAGCTCGCTATTCACGGCAGAATGGTAGATAATCAGATAGCTCAGCTAGCAAGCTCGGCAAGCAGGGAGCACGGGAAACTCCCATCGAGACCAGATCCGAATCACAGTGAATCCGTGAATGCCATCACCCTCCGAGGGGGAAAACATATTGAAATGGTGCCAGCTAAAGACACTCGAACTCCAGCTGCAAAATCCGCACTTGATTCTACACCTGTCGAAGGGGAAACGTCAAAGGAAGCTGAAAACCGAGCTGAAAATTCTGCGCAGACAGTGGAGCCAGCCCCTTATATGCCACCGGTCCCTTTCCCTCAGCGACTCAAGGGTGCAAGAAGAGACAAAGAATTCATGCAGTTTGTCGATAAAGTTCGTACTCTTTACATCACGATGCCCTTCACCGATGCGATCACCCAGATTCCCACTTATGCGCAGTTCATGAAGGAGATTATGAGTGGGAAAAGAAAGATTGACGGGACCGAGAATGTGGGCCTGAGCGAGGAATGTAGTGCAGCCACACACCAGCCCATGCCACCCAAACTTCAAGACTCAGAGAGTTTTTCTATCCCTTGTGATATTGGTGGTATTATTGTTCGTCGTGCTCTGTGTGATCTACGTGCTAGTGTGTCTATCATGCCATATTCTATGTATGCTAAACTGAAATTGGGTGATCTCTGTCCTACTAATGTCACTATCCGCCTTGCGGATCGTTCTTGTAGACTATCGAGAGGGATTTTGAAGGATGTTCCAGTCAAGGTGAAGAACCTGTATTTTCCTAATGATTTCATAGTGTTGGACATCTCTGAGGACGTAGATATCCCAATTATTCTTGGTAGACCATTTCTATACACAGCTAAGGCAGTCATTGACATGGATAGAGGTTCCTTAGCCTTGCGAGTAGGCAGTGAGAGAGTTGTTTTTGATTTACCTGACATGTTTAAGAGTCCTAGTCTGTTTGCTGACTGTGATAAACTGGACTCTACAGATATTGATGATCCTATTTCGCTAACCTCTATCGAGCCTTGCAGAGTTTTATAGGGCTGCCTCATCCCGATAAATATATGCGCCGAGAGCACAGAGGGAGCAGCTAAAACTGAACAGACTACCGGCTTTAGTAAGGAACCTTGCGAGGGAGAGCCAAAACCTCTACATGCACATGGCATGGATGAACTTCTTGACCCAGCTGATATCTAAGGAGAGGACAAAGGCCTGTTATGATAGGCGAATGGTGCGCAGAAAATTCAGAAGAGGCGACCGAATTCCTCTCTACAAATCGCGCCTTAAATTATTCCCTGGGAAGCTGCACACCAAGTGGAGTGGTCCTTACACAGTGGAGAGAGCATATTTAGATGACCGCATGGAACTTAGTACCAAGGGAGGAATATCAATGGTGGTCGACGGGCAGCGCCTTAAGTATTACCACGTCCTGAAGCATCGGGAACCACCTGACGGCATTGATGATGACCCGCTTCTCGGGAAGGGATTTCAGCAAGGGACTTCCCGAGATTGCTTCTAGTCCAACTTCCCTAGCTATGTATCGCCAAGACATTAAACAAGGCCTCTTCGGGGAGTAACCCGCGCTGTAAGTTTTTGTCATTTGCATTTTTCATCTGCATTATGTGTGGACATTTCAAGGTTCTAAGTGCGGAGTGGCCCTCCATGATTTTCGATGCTAACCTATTACTTGTGAAGCTCTGTGTTTTTATCTATATATCTTTGCCAGCTCACAAGTCGTGTTCCACTCCCCGAGCACCGCTTAATCTCCATGGATATCGAATTTTCACACACGAGGGAAGTTCCTATGTGCTTTTTCTTATCTTTTATTTCTTCGCTTAGGGACTAAGCTTATTTTTAAGTGTGGAGTGGGTAGCACATAGTCACATATACATTCATCGCATGTCACACATTCACTCTTGCATATGCTCAACTGTCTATGTATTGTGATTGAAATCCTCGTTTTCTACGATACTCCTTGACTGATTGACAATCATTTGGATTTGAAGTCTAGGACTTGAAATAGTTTTAACCGTGTGTGTATTCTTTTGAGTCAGTATCATTGCTAGCCTTTGACTATCACATGTTCTACGTATTTCTTAAAGCATGTTTGAGACTTGAAATTAGTAGGCACCGGTTCAAAAATGTCAAAAACTTAAACTACATCTCTTCTTCTAGGTGACCTTAGTGCTAGTATGTGTTTCTCTACACTCGTCGTGATTTGCATGCACCCGCCTTTATTCATACACTATGTCAAGCTTTAAGTGTGGAGTTAGACAATTGACCTTCAAGTTTTTCCCTCAAAAACAAAGTTCTCAATTCTGGAAAGTGGGTGAAACATTGGCCCCAAGCATAGTTGTTTTTGAAAAAAAACCAGTTATTCGGGAAAAAAATGCTTTTGTTGATTCTGCGAAAGCAGAAAATACCAAGGACCTGGTGAGAAAAGTCACCCCTGGTATATGGAAAACACTCTTGAAACAATTTCTGCCCCCTTCTGCTTGATATAGTGTAATTCCATCCTCTCATTACGTGCAAATCATTACCTATCTTGAGAATTCGTGTACTAGAAACTAAGGGACGATCCTCGTGCTTGCACTAAAAATTTTGATGTGATTTTCGTACTATTTTTTAGAAAAACCTTAAGTCAGGCTCCTCTTCTCTTACGGGTCATTGTCTAATCCTTGGCACTTGAGAATGAGCTTTGCGCCAAGAGCCCGTGGACTATCCCTAGATAGCATAGGTGAATGGCGAGCATGTTTTATGTAACTATTCATGTTCTTTATACGTTGCAATAGAACTATTTAGAACATGTGATTAGTCAATTGCTAGCCGTGTGTACTGACCGTTTGAATGTATAACTCGTATAATCTATGATTGTCTGAAAACTTTGATGAAGATGTTTGACTTGAAGTTGAGGTAACACGATGAATCCGAGTATGACATGACTTTACTATGACTCATTGAGCATCATTTCATGCATACACGTTAGTTAGTTGTATAGGGGATTTGTAGGTAGTCCCATTCCTGAAAACCTTCACGAGACTATACTCGTCCTACTAGGGCAGCCTATAGGTTTAAAGGCTTGATGCATACGCTAAATGCATTCGTGTCCTCTACGACAGTGAGTTATCTTTTTATTTTTTGTTTTAGTTAGAATTGATCACATGATACTTGAGCGGGTAACTATTTTGCAGATTTATTGACTTGTGCTTAATGTTTGTTCGGGATGAACAAATCCTAAGTGTGGAGTGTTTTGATCGGTCGAATTCTTGACCTATTATTCACTTCATTCGATGATGGATTATGTTTGTTTTCCCGACATTTTATTGTCATTTGATCGTTTTTCTAGTGTTTCAGGTCATATATCATATATCTAATACTTTTGGATTGACCCGAAGCAAAGAAAAGCAATTGGTGCAGATTTGGGCAAAAACAGGACAAACAGACCTTTGCGACGTATTTTGCATGCCCAGGACTCATTCGGTGTCCAAATGAGTCGAAATTTAGCTTGTTGAAAAGCTAATTCAATTACCTACAACTTTGTAGTTGACACAAAGAACATATTCGAAGGTTTAGACTTCCAAAAAGGCAAAAGAAGTCAGCCCGTTACAATCTTAAGTAGCCGTTACACCTTGAGCTGTAACGGCTGTAACGGGCATGAATTTTCTCAGAGATTTTTGCTTAGCCCGTTACAGCCGTTACACCCGGGTGTAACGGCCCCGTCGAAGGCAATTTCAAAAAAAATCAATTTTTGGGCTTTTAGGATAGATTTTTGGGCATATTTCCTAATTTCGATTTTAGGCTTTTTGGCCTTTTTGGAAAGCTATATAAGAGAGAAAACCAGAACGAATTGGGGTTGTATTTTGGAGAAGAAACCCTAACTTGGGAGAGAAGATAGAGCTTTCAGCGTGAGGATCTTCGAGCTTCACCGCGTCTTTACGGTTTACTCGTTTCTTCCTTTCAATATACACTGTTTTTTGTTTAATCACCATGAATAGTGAGTAGTCCTCTTATTCTGGGATCCTACGGATCCCGTGCTATGTAAACCTAACTCTCATGTGATCAATTGAAGTTTATTATTTATGTGATTCGATTATTCAATTTCAATGTGTGCTTAATATTATCGTCATATGCATGTATTTACATCAAAGGGTATGTTTACATTGATAGAACGTATTTAGGTTATATGCCGAAAGGTGGATGGGCCCTAGGGATTACCCGGATTGCATGAAATTGATGTTAGGTCATGTTTACATGAACTGATAGGAAAACCTTTAATTTAATAAATCGAAAGCGTTGATAATCCGTGGATGGGCGGCGTTCAACGATTGATTAATCTAGACAATGATCCGTGGATGGGCGGCGTTCAACGATTGATTAATCTAGATAATAATCCGTGGATGGGCGGCTTGTCTAGTGTTATTTCGGTTATATTCCATATTCAATAGCATGAATAATTAACGTAGAATGATTGCATGATTAACGGGGTTAGCACGGGTGAAGTATGGATTCTGGAATTATTTCTCTGATAAAAACACAACCTTTAATTTCTGTTATTTAATTTCTGCAATTTACATCACAAACAAATCTTTTTAATTGGAATAGCTAAATAGGTCACTTGTTAGCTAGTATTCACATGCATTGCTCCTTGGATCGACCCTTGGCTTACCAAGATATAAATTTTGTTTGACTGCAACTTGACCCCTAAAGAAGCGAAGAGGGATAGACTCACACTTAGAACCGAGGGATAGACTCACAACCCCGAGCTCCCAAAAGGAGCGAAGAGACGCCGCATTGATAGGGCACAGGCCAGGGTAGCCTCCCCTCCGCGCAAGCCAGCACTAGTTGAGGAGGACCTGCCTCCACACGATGATGTTGTCATGGACGAGGCGCAGTCGCCTCCAGCATCTAGCTGCATCCCTTCCCCTACCCCGCCTTATCCTGCTGCTGACCAGTTTCCTCTCACACTCGAGGAGCGTTTCGCTCGTTTAGAGACCTCTCAGCAGCAGATCATCGCCACCCAGCATGAGTTCCGGGATGATCTGAGAGCAATGATGGCCTATCAGCGCCAGATATTGGCTAGCCTTGCTCCAATTATTTCCACACAGAGCCGGCTGTCTGTCTCCCACAATCAGCTCAGAGATGAATTCACAGATTTCCGCATTCAGGCAGCACATCATTGGTCGTAGAACCCCGGGGCTGGCACTTCTCGCCCCCTGCTGCAGCCTCAGACAACATAGAGCAGATATTTGGCTCCGATGGCGATGCTAACAACGATGGGGCTAGCTAGTTCCCCTTACATTCTATTTCCTGATTCTCTTTTTGCCATCTTGTCAGTTGTTATGCATTTCATGTTCATCTTTTGTACACTGACTTTTGGATGTTATTCACTGTTTTCATGTTATTTGATGTTTGAGTTATTCGATTTCTGTTGATTACCTTTACTAACATCGTTTACACTTTCATTCATTTCGTGATTATCGATGCTAACCTATAACTTGTGCAGCTCTTTATGTTTATTCGTACATCTACCAGCTCACAGGTCGTATTTCACTCACCAGCCGTCGTTTAATCTCTATGGATTTCGCGCCACCACGCACGAGTGAAGTTCCTATGCTTTTTTTTATTTTATATTTTCGCTTAGGGACTATGCTCGCTTTTAAGTGTGGAGTGGGTAATAGGCCTGGGCTCGGGTCGGTTCGGGCCAAATTTTTGCAAAAACTGAACCGAAACCCGAAAATTCGGTTCGGTTCGGGTTCGTGCTTTTTCAAAGCAAAAACCGACTAAAACCCGAAAATTCGGTTCGGTTCGAGTTCGAGTTTTTCAGGTTTTTTCGGGCTTTTATTTTTCGGTCTTTTTCGGTCTTTTCGGGTTTTTTCGGTTTTTTTGGTTTTTTCGGTTTTTCAGTCTTTTTCGGTTTTTTTCAGTCTTTTTCGGTTTTTTCGGGTTTTTCGGCATTCGGTTCGGTTCGGGCTTTTGGTCCCAGAAAAATTCAAAACCGAGACCGAATCGAATGTTGAGAATCGGTTCGGGTTTTTTTCGGTCCGGTTTTCGGTCCGATAAAAACCGACCCGTTCGGTCTTTTTTCGGTTCGGTTCGGTTTTTTTTTCGGTCTTCGGTTATGGACGCCCGCCCCTAGTGGGTACGCATAGTCACATGCATTGCACATCACATTCACTTCTGCATATGCTCAACTATCTATGTATTGCGATTGAAATCCTCGTTTTCTACGATACTCCTTGACTGATTGACATTCTTTTGGGTTCGAAGTCTAGGACATGAAATAGTTTTATTCATGCGTGTATTCTCTTGAGTCAGTATCACTGCTAGCTCTTGCCTATCACATGTTCTACGTATTTCTTAAAGCATGATTAAGACTTGATATTAGTAGGCACCGGTTCAACAATGTCAAAAACTTAAAATTGCATCTCTTTTTCAAGGTGACCTCAGTACTAGTATGTGTTTCTTTACATTCGTCGTGATTTGCATGCACCCGCCTCTATTCAAACACTATGTCAAGCTTTAAGTGTGGAGTTAGACAATTGACCTTCAAGTTTTCCCCTCAAAAATAGAGTCCTTAAATGTAGAAGGTGGGTGAAACATTGGCCCCAAGCATAGTTGTTTTTGAAAAAAAACCAGTTATTCGGGAAAAAAAATGCTTTTGTTGATTCTGCGAAAGCATAAAATACCAAGGACCTGGTGAGAAAAGTCACCCCTGGTATATGGAAAACACTCTTGAAATAATTTCTGCCCCCTTCTGCTTGATATAGAGTAGTTCCTTCTTCTCATTGCGTGCAAATCATAACTTGTCTTGAGAATTCATGCACTAGAAACTAAGGGACGATCCTCGTGCTTGCACTGAATTTTTGATGCAAATTTTCGTACTATTTTCCAGAAATTCTTAAGCCAGGCTCCTCTTCTCTTACGGGTCATTGCCTAGTCCTTGGCACTTGAGAATGAGCTTTGCGCCAGGAGCCCGTGGACTATCCCTAGATAGCATAGGTGAATAGCGAGCATGTTTTGTACGAATTTTCATGCTCTTATCCCGTAGCGATAGAACTATTTAGAACTTGTGATGAGGCGTTTGCTAATCGTGTGTACTGACCACTTGAATGCATAACTCGTTTAATCAATGATTGTCTGAAACTTTGATGAAGATGTTTGACTTGAAGTTGAGGTAACACGATGAATCCGAGGTATGACATGACTTTACTGTGTGTGATTATTTTGGAGAAAACCCCTAACTTGGGAGAGAAGACAGAACTTTCAGCGTGAGGATCATCGAGCTACAACGCGTCTTTACGGTTTACTCGTTTCTTTCCTTCTTTACACTGTTTTTGGTTAACTACCATGAATAGTGAGTAGTCTTCTTAATTCCGGGATCCTACGGATCCCGTGCTATGTAACCCTAACTCTCATGTGATCAATTGAAGTTTATTATTTATGCGATTCGATTATTCAATTTCATTGTGTGCTTAATACTATCGTTATATGCATGTATTTACATCAAAGGGTATGTTTGCATTGATAGAACGTATTAGGTTATATGCCGAAAGGTGGATGGGCCCTAGGGATTAACCGGATTGCATGAAATTGATGTTAGGTCATGTTTACATGAACTAATAGGAAAAACTTTAATTTAATAAATCGAAATCGTTGATAATCCGTGGATGGGCGACGTGCAACGATTGAGATTAATCTAGATAATGATCCGTAGATGGGCGGCTTATCTAGTGTTGTTTCGGTTATATTCCATATTCGATAGCATGAAAAATTAACGTAGAATGATTGCATGATTAGTGGGGTTAGCACGGGTGAAGTACGGATTCTGGGATTCTTTCTCTGATTTAAACACAACCATTTAATTTCTGCACTATTTAATTTCTGTAATTTTCGTGACAATAAAACTGTTTTACACTTATTAATTTTCGTGACAACAAAACAGTATTCACACGCACTGCTCCTAGGATCGACCCCTGTCTTACCAAGGTTTATAAATTTTGTTTGACTGCAATTTGACCCCTAAAACAAATACTTTGACAACTATAAAGGGTTAAAAATACGCTTGTCAGAGGACACGCCGAAATCCGTTACTTCTGTTACGATTGAGGCGGTGTCGTTTTGAGGCGGTCTTCAGCTGAACATATAAGCTTCAATTGGATTTGGGGCTTAGGGCACGAAACACTCTCCTCTTCCGAGCGACCAAAAATTGAGAGCGATTCTGAGCGATTCGATCAAATTGAAGACTGCACGGAGTTCCTGGACGTCCGACGATCGTAGTGCTGCCGCGTTGTGCTTCGACCTCAAGTGCTGAAGGCCAAACGCTTCTGACAGTCTTTGGTGAACGATTGTGGGCGAACTGGACCAGTTCTGGATGTAGCTGTGAGCGGCTCTCCTTCAGGGAAGTTCTGTGAACTTGTTGCTTAGATTGTGTTTATGTTTAGTATTGCATTGGACTGGATTACTTGTGGTTTGATTTGATTTTGGATTGAGTCAATCCGTTGTTTGTATAACCTAAACATTTGGTCCCCAATTAATAAAGAATAAGGTTCAACTAGCACAAATCATATAATCGATCTCTACAACGTGGTATCAAAGACAGAATTGATTGATCTTGAGTCATCTTGATCATCTTTTGTGCTTGCTTACCTTTCTTTGTTAAACCTTTGGACTTGATTTTCTTTTGGGATGGCTGATGCCATGAAAATCTGGCCCTTCGATGGGACCTCTGATTTCAGTATGTGAAAGATGAGGATGAAGGCTATTCTAGTTAAAGAAAAATGCTATAGGGCTGTGACAGAGGAATGGGTTGCACCCACCTCTGATCAACAGAAAATAGACATGAAGGAACTTGCTTATTCTGAAATCATGATGAGATTAACAGATGATGTAGCTAGGAAAGTGATGCACCATACTGAACCTAAGACATTGTTGGATGAACTAGATAAAATGTATTTGGCTAAATCTATCCCCAATAGGATCTCCTTGCAAACAAAATTATTCACTTTCAAGATGGATGTGTCTATGAGTTTGCAGGAGAACCTTGACATTTTCTTAAAAATAACTCAGGATTTGAAAAAATGTAAGGATGAAATTAAAGATGAACACCTCTGTGTCTCCTTAATTCAATTTCATCATAGTTTGACACCCTTAGGGATGTCATTCAGTATGGAAGTGAAGAAGTAACAGTTACCAAAATCATGGAAGCTATTACTTCTAAGAATGACAGTCTAAAAGTTTTTAGGACTAAAAATGGTGTTAAAACTGATGTAAAATCTGAGGTAATGATGTTTAAGGGAAAGAATAAATTTAAACCAAAGAAAAAGAACCACAATGGATCTCAGAATAACAATAATTCTCAAGAAAAGAAATCCGTTGTTTGTATAACCTAAACCTTTGGTCCCCAATTAATAAAGAATAAGGTTCAACTAGCACAAATCATATAATCGATCTCTACATAAATCAACCACTCAAAGAGCTATTACTACTTGATTATGATTTACGCATACAGCTACCACTCAAAGAGCAGCTACCACTCAAAGAGCTATTACTACTTGATCATGATTCACAGCTAATAAATGAAACACTAAACTAGAAAACAGCAACCGGATGTAGAAAACTTGTGATGCAGTAGCTGCGAGTCAATTCAATGATGAGGTGGGGCAGCACTTAGAGGCCATCATACCAGCTCAGATGTTCATAACAAATACAAATTTGTTTAAAAAGTTGATTTTGTAAGGGCAAGTCTGCTGATCGTATTTCACAGCCAGATCACGTGCAGGTGCAGCTTCCCTTCATTCGAAATGAAATGCCAACGTGTGTAACAAAAACTAAAACAAAGGAAGATCAGCCCAGCTGCACCAAAATTTGAGAGAGTTATAATAAATAAAAAGCCAACCGTACGTACATCTCCCAGCTGCACCAAAATTTGTGTATAAAAAGAAGACAAGAAGATTGACATGACACAGACTGAGAAGTAAAACATAGATAAGATGAATCCAACTACACACAAGCCGCATGCAATATGCATCCCTTTCCCACTTCAAGGCCATATTAACCCAATGTTAAACCTAGCCAAGCTCCTTCACCACTCCGGCTTCCACATAACTTTTGTTAACACTGAATACAACCACGCCCGTTTATTAAAGTCTCGAGGACCTAAAGAGCTTGACGGGTTACCTGATTTCAAGTTTGAGACCATCCCGGATGGTCTACCCTTTGTGGATGGTGATGTTACTCAAGACATCCCTTCTCTGTGCGACTCCACATCTAGGACATGCTCAGTCCCATTGAAAGGTTTAGTAACTAAGCTGCAAAACATTTCGGCTGCCACACCTAAGGAAACTCCCCCAGTTACGTGCATTGTGGCTGATGGTGTTATGACATGTGCAGCAGATGCAGCAAAGGAAATTGGGGTGCCTTTTGTGTTGTTAATGATAATTGCAGCATGTGGATTCTCAGCGACTGTCCATTTTGATACCCTGGTTGACAAAGGTCTCATTCCCCTACAAGGTAGGTACACATCACATTACGTTCAAGCATCATGCACTTGTAAGTAAGCAGCAGAAAAGTGTTTTTCCAACTCACCAATTCAAAAACTACGTGCATGCATGGTTGCAGAGAGTCAATTGACAAATGGATATCTAGAGACCACTACAGTAGATTTCATACCTGGGATGAAGGGCATCCGTCTTAAAGACCTCCCAACCCTAATACGCGTAACAAGTTGCGATGATCTAGTATTCAAGTTTGCTAGGAAAGAGACCAGGGGAGCTTTCAAAGCTAACGCTATCATTCTGAACACTCTGGATCCTCTAGAGCAAGATGTGTTGGATTGTCTGCGTAAGATTCATCCAAAAGTCCTAACAGTCGGCCCTCTGCATCTTGCTCTGAATCAAATCCCAAGCAACTCACCCTTGCATTCAATTAATTCAAGTCTATGGACAGATGAGCCAGAATGCCTTGCTTGGTTGAGCTCAAAAGCAGCAAATTCAGTTATATATGTGAACTATGGAAGTCTCGCCATTATGTCGTGGCAACAACTCATCGAGTTTGCGTGGGGGCTGGCAAATAGCAAATGCACTTTTCTATGGATCATCAGACCAGACTTGGTCATAGGTGACACCGCCATTTTACCTGCTGAGTTTGCGGAAGAAACAAAAGAAAGAGGTATGTTAGCCAGCTGGTGCCCCCAAGAGAAAGTGCTAAACCACCCATCAATAGGAGGGTTCCTGACACACTGCGGATGGAACTCAACTATTGAAAGTTTGGCTGCAGGAGTCCCAATGATCTGCTGGCCGTTCGCAGCTGATCAGCAGACAAATTGTTGGTTTTCTTGCAACAAATGGGGTGTGGGGATGGAGCTTGATACTGATGTGAAGAGGGACGAGGTTGAGAAGCTGGCTAGGGAGCTAATGGAGGGTGCCAAAGGAAAGGAAATGAGAAAGAAGGCTGCATACTGGAAGAGCTTGGCTGAGGAAGCAGTAGGTCCTAATGGTTCATCAACCTTAAACTTCAAAAATGTGGTAAATGAAGTTTTGCTTGCTAAAAGCTTCTGAACTTTTCTATGCTGCACACTGAAAAGCACCCTTGTTTCAACTTAACCATTGTTATTGAGCTGGTCAATTTGCAATGGAAAAGCTTAAGCAATATATGCACAAAAATTATTTTCGAGTAAGGATGCAATTTTAGCCTCAACTAACCCTGGAAATGGAAACAAACAAGAGCATACATGTGTAATAAACACCATCCCATATAGAACTTGCACCCACAGACACATGTACGGTTTTTCTAAATTAAAGCCTTACTATCTCCCGGTTGGAAAATTCATGCATGAGGAGAAGATGTCACTCACTCACTCACTCACATGAAGACATCAACACTTGCAAAGTTCCTATCCGTATTGCTGGTTTTCTTGCAACAAATGGGGGCGTCCGAATGGAGATTGATACTAATGTGAAGAGGCACGAGGTTGTATCCGTAACTAAAGCTAAATGATGTATCATCTGTTGAAATTTCAAATTTGGATATGCCCAAACAATACTTGGGACATATCCCAACAAAGCCTGCAAGCATGCACCCCAACCATTCTCAAGGCCCAAACAACACTTGAGAAATAATCCTTGTTGGTTGTTGGTAGGAGTCGAACACAAGACCTTCCCCACCCTTTAAACATGACCTTGCAGGCACATGTTAACCATCTCAGCTGCAGCTCAGTGGTGCAAATAGTGAATAGTAGAGTGAGGCAGTGAGGCACGATCTCAACCACACATCCAACCCCGTGCATTTGTGGCGCGTCACGTGGAAAATAATAAAACCAACTACTTCGTAGTGTGAACGTGTTTGGCGGCTGTGTCACGTGGCTTCGCCACATGCCTCCGATAAACTCCATCAACGACTCAGCTCGTGCCTCACTGCCTCATTCTACCGAGCCGTTTATACCAGAACCGTCCCATATATATATATATATATATATATATATATATGGGAGCGCTCGGTTGAGGCAGAGTTGGTAGAATGAGGCAGTGAGGCATGATCCGAGTCGTTGATGGTTTTGATCGGACGCACGTGGTGAAGCCACGTGGCACAGCCGCCATTTGCGTTCACACTACGAAGTAGTGGGTTTTACTATTTGCCACATGGCGCACCCACAATGCACGGAGGGTTGGATGTGTGGTTGAGATCGTGCCTCACTGCCTCATTCTAATTTTGGCTGCCTCATTTGAGCGCTCCTATATATATATTTTGGGGGCGCTCAAATGTTATATGTTCTTAGAGGTTATGTGTTATGGGTGTGTGATTGGTTGATTCGTGCCACGTGGCACGTTGTGAGTGGCGCCACCTCAAAAGCACGGGGCCCATGGGGATGGGTGTGTGGAGGTGCATGGTAGTGGACATGTTCCTCGCTTCTGATTGGTTGGATGAAACTCATCAACCAATCAGAAGCAAGATAACACGAAACACTCTAAGAGTGTTATAACATTTGAACGCTCGTATATATATAGGGGGCGTTCAAATGTTATGTGTTCTTAGAGTGTTATGTGTTATCTTGATTCTGATTGGTTGATAGTGGCAGGAATAGTGTCGGAATAGTGGATTTTTGGTAGTGGGTTTTACTGTTTGCTTTTTGAAAATTAGTGGGTTTTACTATTTGGACACGTGGCGCACCCACAAAGCACGGGGGTTGGATGTGTGGCTGAGATTGAAGTAACACATAACACTATAAAAGTATTATAACATTTGAACACTCCTATATATAGGGGCGTTCTTTTGAGGACATCAAAATTTGTAAGGACGTGAGTACAACCAATCACAACGCGCCACGTATGCAGAATATGGTAGTGGGTTTTACTGTTTACTTTTTGAATAGTGCAGGATTTTGGTAGTGGGACACATGGCGCACCCACAAAGCATGGGGTTAGATAGATGATGATCTAATGGATGAGATTTGTCCCTACATCCTTACAAATTTTGGGTGTCCTCATTTGAACGCCCCTATATATATAGAGGAGCGTTCAAATAAGGCACCAAAATTAGAATGAGGCAGTGAGGCACAATCTCAACCACACATCTAACCCCCGTGCATTGTGGGCGCGCCACGTGTCCAAATAGTAAAACCCACTACTTTTTTAAAAGTAGTGGGTTTTACTATTTGGACACTATTCCCCCAAAAAGCAACGTGCCTCATTCTACCAACACTGCCTCAACCGAGTGCTCCCCTATATATATATAGACGGGCGTTCAAATGTTATAACACTCTTAGAGTGTTATGTGTTATCTCGATTCTGATTGGTTGATGAGTTTCATCCAACCAATCAGAGGAGAGTAACATGTCCACTACCATACACCTCCACACACCCAAACCCATGGGCCCCGTACTTTTGAGGCGGCGCCAACCAGAACGCGCCACATGGCGCGGATCAACCAATCAGAGGAGAGTAACACATAACACTCTAAGAACACATAACATTTGAACGCCCCATATATATATAGGAGTGTTCAAATGAGGCAGGCAAAATAAGAATGAGGCAGTGTGAGGCACGATCTCAGCCATCCATCAACCCTGTGCATTGTGGGCGCGTCACGTGCCACAAAATAGTAAAACACACTACCTCATTCAAAAGCAGTGTGAATGCGTTTGGCGGCTCGTGCCACGTGGCTTCGTCACGTGCGTCTGATCAATTCGATGGAAGATCGAGATCGTGCCTCACTGACTCATTCTTATACCCATGCCTCAACCGAACGCCCCCATATATATATATATATATATATATATATATATTTATTTATTTATCAAGGGATGAACGCTCATATAAGAACTCTTCTTAGGCTAAGAACTTAAGCATCAACAATTTTTCTCCATCAAAAAAGTGAAAATTATTTATCTTTTTATACTTTTATTTTTTACTAAAAGACAAAAAGTGCAAAATGAAAAAGAAACATTTTTTTTTGATTACATTGGTTAGTAAGTTAAGTTAGTTAGTGTTAGATGAGGTTTGAACCCGGGTGAGCTTGCCCACTGGGCCAAACTCTAACCTCGAAACAGAAACATTTTATATGAACAAATCTACATCATCTAAATGTACAAAATGAGTTCTTAACCGAGAGCAGTTCTCATATGAGCGCGCCATATAGGCGTATCCCTTGTCGTATCGTACAGGCGACCGTATCCGTGCAACATAAGCACCATCAGGCATCAGGCATCAGGCATCAGCCACAATACACGTCACGGGCGGGGCTTCATTAGGCGAGTCAGCCGACCTAATCTGCGGCTTAGTTACTAAACCTCGCAATGTGACTGAGCATGTCCTCATAGATGTGGAATCACACAAGGAGGGCGGGTCTTGAGTAACGTCACCATTTACAAATGTCAGGCCGTCAGGGATCGATTGTCTCAAACTTGAAATCAGCCAATAAACCGTCTAGCCCTTTATGTCCTCGAGGGCATATGGCCGGTTGTATTCAGAGTTAAACAAATGTTATGTGGAAGCACGATGTGGCCTTGGACTGGGAATGGAATGCACACTCCATGAGGCTTGTGCTCTCTAACATCTGCCATTAGACTCAGCTTGTCCTCCTCCTCTCTCTACGCCTTGCAAGTTGCAATCTGTATACCATTCCATTTGGCCATTCGGGGTAGGTATATATGATGCATTTACTTTTATTGATTGTGTATTCAATTATCTGTCGGCAATAATTGGCCTTCCTGGTCCTGTGTATTATTGTTTTTTTTTTTAAATTTAATTTGTTGGACACATTATTCAGGATTCTAGCTTGTTCTATTGGACTCAGTTCCTCATCCATTTGCTTCTGAAAACTGAGTTTATCAAAATTGCTGAGCTTCTTGCTGATTGGGTCTAGCTCGTGTTATTTTGTTGAACATTTTCTCATTTGAAGTTAATCATTGTCTCTCTTGCTGCAAGCAACCAATTGGTTCAGGCAGTATGTTTTGAATTCATGTTGATGGATAATGGGGGTTACTAGAGTTACAGACTTTGTGTTGGTAAAATTAGTATAATTTATTGTGTATTAAAAGTTGCTGGCTTGGCCATATGTTAAGCAACAATGCTTTAATTAATCTTGAAATGTGAACTGATGATTCATTTTATAGCCATACTCTCTATTTTCGTGTTTTGTTTATGTAAAACTGAAATGTGAACTGATGATTCATTTTATTAATCTTCATTTTATCTTACTGTAACCTTGGTGAAGTTAGAATTAGATTTTCAGGTAAAGTTTTCTAATGGTAATTATTAGTCATATTGGACATCGTCATTTTGGTAGATGAAAATATGTGATATTGCGGTTACAACTAGTACAGAAATTTTTTTATAGAGTATTGCAGATGCGCCAATTAGTTGTGAAGATTTTCCTTGACAAGGCATCTATGCTGGCATTTTGAATGAGAAATCCGGTGCTATGTTTTGAATAATGGTCTATGTTTGATACATTATGCTTTATCTGGTGGTCTTTCATTCATATCATGCAGGAAGTTTTCAAGGTTCAGAAAAGGAAGAAAAGGGCAGAGTTAGTTCGCCTAAAGAGATCCTACCTTGAGGTATTGGAAAACTCGAACAAGTCTAGTCAGATGCCGGGGGCAGATAGTCAGTTAGTAGTGGAGAGGATAGATCCTGAAGAAGAAGAGAGGAAGCTTTTTCAAAGGAAGGAAGCTGAAGAGACCACCGAGTGTGCCAAGTCACTAGGGATTATAGCCTGTGCTCCGGATGAGGAAGTTGTCAAGTTTTTCATCAAGTTAGACGAAGAACGGAGGAAATCAAGAGAATATGATGAAAGTTGCATAGGAAAGCAATAAGTTGGCCTATTCGTTTAGAGGCTGTTGGTGCTGGTTCCTAGAGTTGGTTTGCGGGCGTTTTGAGTGTGTTCCGTTTGGAGGGGTTCACAGGTTGTTTTTCAGTGGTTTTCGGCGTTGTGTTGTTTTTTTTTAGTGGTTGTGGTTCTTAGTGTTGTGTGTTGTTGTTTGGTCCTTGGGCCTTAGTGTCTTGTCAGTGTTCTTTATTTCGGTGGTGAAATTCCACTGGTGAATCAAAAAAAACACTAGAAACAATCTTTGCAGTGAAGCTTCTGATATTTTCTTTGTTTTATGCAGACTTGCCAATCATAGCTCCAATGTATCTGGGAATACAAGTTGATTACATGGTGCATAACGCTACATTGATGAATTTGTTTGATTTTAAGCGTGATGAGCGACTGGGACTAATTAACTGCTCATCTTGCCAACCTCTTCGACTCGGTGGCCTTACAGTGCACATGTTATTACCATTCTTGCCCTTATTTTGCTAGCTGTAGCATAAGGTTGACGTCCCTGTGCTGGGAATGGGCTGCATACTTCATGGGGTTTTGTGATCAACCACATTAACAACTGAATTCATCTCTTATCTTTGGTATGCTCTCCGGCCTCTCTTATGTGCTCTATTTTTCTTTTGTTCTTCTAGTTTGTGCATCATCAATCTGTTGGGACCTCAATTAAAAAAGGTGTGGATAGCTCTTTGGCCTAATTTACCGATCTTCCTCTTTCAGAAAAAAAAAAAAGATCTTCCAACAGTGTCTTGTAATGTAATTTATGCCTAAATCCTAATCCTTTGCTAGTGCCTATCATGGTAAAATTACGGCCATGGTGATGGTTTGATTCCGATATAATATTCCAAGGTAAGCGAAACAAGGGGCAACCCGTCTTAAAATTTACAACCTAGTTTTCGTCAGTCATTGTTGTAGCAGCTGGTGCTATCTTGAGATCCTTACTGGTATAGTCTTCACTCTTTGCTGAATTTTCGTAGCTCATCGTATCTTAACTCATGTTATGTTCCCTATTTCGGTAATGCCTACATGTTATGGTCATTTTTGTCTTGAGCATTTCTCGTATCTTATATAGTGAAAATTATTGGTGATCATTTCCTATGTTTCAATTGGTTTTGATCTTTCATATGTTGGGAACTTTGCAAGTTTTGATGTCTTCATGTGAGTGACAGTACCTTCTCTACATGCATGAATTTTTCAACCGGGATAGTAAGACTTAATCTAGAAAAACCGTACATGTCTGTGGGCGCAAGTTCTATATGTAGATGGTATGGTGTTTATTTACATGTATGCTCATGTTCGTTTTCAGGGTTAGTTGAGGCTAACATTGCATCCTTCCTTGAAAATAATTATTGTGCATTGCTTAAGCTTTTCCCTTGCAAATTGACCAGGAATCAGGCTCAATAACAATGGTTAAGTTGAAACAAGGGTGCTTTGCAGTGTGCAGCATAAAAAGGTTTAGAAGCTTTTAGCCAGCAAAACTTCATTTACAAGATTTTTGAAATTTAAGGTTGATGAACCATTGGGACTTACTGATTCCTCAGCCATGCTCTTCCAGTATGCAGCCTTCTTTCTCATGACCTTTCCTTTGGCACCCTCCATTAGCTCCCTAGCCAGCTTCTCAACCTCGTCCCTCTTCACATCAGTATCAAGCTCCATCCCCACACCCCATTTGTTGCAAGAAAACCAACAATTTGTCTGCTGATCAGCTGCGAACGGCCAGCAGATCATAGGGACTCCTGCAGCCACACTTTCAATAGTTGAGTTCCATCCGCAGTGTGTCAGGAACCCTCCTATTGATGGGTGTTTCAGCACTTGCTCTTGGGGGCACCAGCTGGCTAACATACCTCTTTCTTTTGTTTCTTCCACAAACTCAGCAGGTAAAATGGCTGTGTCACCTATGACCAAGTCTGGTCTGATGATCCATAGAAAAGTGCATTTGCTATTTGCCAGCCCCCATGCAAACTCGATGAGTTGTTGCCAAGACATAATGGTGAGACTTCCATAGTTCACATATATAACTGAATTTGCTGCTTTTGAGCTCAACCAAGCAAGGCATTCTGGCTCATCTGTCCATAGACTTGAATTAATTGAATGCAAGGGTGAGTTGCTTGGGATTTGATTCAGAGCAAGATGCAGAGGGCCGACTGTTAGGACTTTTGGATGAATCTTACGCAGACAATCCAACACATCTTGCTCTAGAGGATCCAGAGTGTTCAGAATGATAGCGTTAGCTTTGCAAGCTCCCCCGGTCTCTTTCCTAGCAAACTTGAATACTAGATCATCGCAACTTGTTACGCGTATTAGGGTTGGGAGGTCTTTAAGACGGATGCCTTTCATCCCAGGTATGAAATCTACTGTAGTGGTCTCTAGGTATCCATTTGTCAATTGACTCTCTGCAACCATGTAGTTTTTGAACTGGTGAGTTGGAAAAACACTTTTCTGCTTGCTTGAACGTAATGTGATGGTACCTACCTTGCAGGGGAATGAGACCTTTGTCAACCAGGGTATCAAAATGGACACTCGCTAAGAATCCACATGCTGCGATTGTCATTAACAACACGAAAGGCACCCCAATTTCCTTTGCTGCATCTGCTGCACATGTCATAACACCATCAGCCACAATGCACGTAACTGGCGGAGCTTCCTTAGGTGTGGCAGCCGACATGTTTTGCAGCTTAGTTACTAAACCTTGCAATGGGACTGAGCATGTCCTAGATGTGGAGTCGCACAGAGAAGGGATGTCTCGAGCAACATCACCATCCACCAAGGGTAGACCATCCGGGATGGTCTCAAACTTGAAATCAGGTAACCCATCAAGCTCGTTAGGTCCTCGAGATTTTAGTAAACGGGCGTGGTTGTATTCAGTGTTAACAAAAGTTATGTGGAAGCCGGAGTGGTGAAGGAGCTTGGCTAGGTTTAACATTGAGTTAAGATGGCCTTGAAGTGGGAAAGGGATGCATACTGCATGCGGCTTGTGTGTAGTTGGATTCATCTTATCTATGTTTACTTCTCAGTCTGTGTCATGTCAATCTTCTTGTCCTCTTTTTATACACAAATTTTGGTGCAGCTGGGTTATGTACAGTTGGCTTATTTTCCGCTACCAGTGAGCAACTAGGCATTCATATTGATATTTTCGAATGTGTTTTTCATTCTTAAACATTCTCTCAATTTTCTGTCAAATATGTCAGCTTGCTGATCTTCCTTTGTTTTAGTTTTTGTTCAGGTTCATGTTACACACGTTGACATTTCATTTCGAATGAGAGAAGCTGCACCTGCACGATCAGCAGAGGAGACCTTGTCACTTGCCCTTACAAAATCAACTTAAAAACCATTTGCATTTGTTATAAAAATCTGAGCTGGGATATCATACAGGTATGCGTCTTAAATCAACTTAATTAGTGCTGCCCCATCATTGAATTGGCTGGCAGCTGCATCATAGTTTGCTACATTACTTAACAGTCTTAAATTTCTACTAGTTGTGTATCATTTATTATTAGATGTATGCGTGAATCATGATCAAGTAGTAATAGCTCTTTGTGCGGACCAAGGTCTCTTTGGTTAAGTCTGTTTCAATATTAATTTTAAACTAAAGCACATGCTAGCTATGTTTCCTGCTAGTTGACACACATAAATTGAATGGTGGTAACTCGAGCAAGAAGAGACTTTGAAAGGGAAGTAGCAGTCGGTCGTTGTAACCTAGGGCAATTAGTTGGATGGGCTTAACTTAGGAGGCCACCAGAAGAATTTCCTTTGGGCTTAATTAACAGGAAAATCTATGGACATTTTAATGATGGATAGGAAAATCTCATATTATTCTGAATCGATCGCTGATCCTTTTCTAAAAATTTGAATATTCATTTAGGAGATGAACTTGAGCAAAATGACTTGGGAAATCACAGTTGCTAGGTCGAAACAAGGGAGTTCTGCTGCATAATGAGAAACAATGGTCACAATTACTTGACAAAAAGATTCAGGTTTGAACTGGTGTTACTGTATATTTTTTTTTATCAATAACATGTGAGATATTCTGAAAACAATGGTCCGAACACTAGTTAGAGCATTGCGGCAGAACTGAAAAATCTGAGCCTCTGTTAAACATCTTGATATAATGAGTAAACTTTTCACAAGTAGGTTTTGTTTATCACTTCTTTTAGTTTTTATGGTAACTGTTTCTGATCTGCATATTCTTTCAGTTTATTTCAGATTAGAGCATCAGCTGTAGAGCATCGTGTACTCTAGTTGGCAACATGTCTCTTTGATAGAAGAACCTCAGTCACAAATCTTTTGAAGTTGAGGGTTGAGGAACCATAAGGACTGACGGCTTCTTCCGCCAACCTCTTCCACTCTGCAGCCTTTTTGTGCATGTCTTTTCCTTTCTCACCAGCCTCCATTAGCTGCCTCGCCAACTTCTCAACCTCATCCCTCTTCGCATCATTGTTCAGTTCCATCCCAGTGCCCCATTTGTTACAAGCAAACCAACAGTTAGTCTGTTGATCTGCAAAAAATGGCCAGCAGATCATTGGAACTCCTGCGCTTATACTTTCAAGTGTTGAGTTCCATCCGCAATGCGTCAGGAACCCTCCAACGGATGGATGGTTAAGCACTTGCTCCTGTGAACACCAGCTAGCCAAAAGACCCCTTCCTTTAGTCTCTTCCAAGAACTCAGGCGGTAGAACTACTGCCCCGCTTGCCACCATATCTGGTCTTATGACCCAAAGGAAGGACTGTTTGCTGTTAGCCAGTCCCCACGCGAACTCCGTAGACTGTTGTTGAGTCATAACAGCAATGCTTCCAAGGTTCAAATAGAGAACTGATTTTGGTTCTTTTAAACTGAGCCAAGTCATACACTCAGGCTCATCTTTCCATAGATTTGAGCTGAGTGAGTGTAAAGGTGAGCAGCATCTTGAGATTCGGTCAAGTAAAAGATGAAGTGGGCCAATAGGCAAAAGCTTTGGTGTAGTAGTTGCAGGGAGACCTTCCAAAACTTCATGCTCTATTGCATCAAAAGTGTTGGCAACAATGGTGCTTGCTTTAGAAGCATTCTCGAGTTTTTTGAGGTTAAATTTCACAATTGTATCATCTAGCTTCGCTGTGCGGAAAAAGCTGTAGAGATCCCTCAGGCGAATCCCTGGCATGCCAGGTATGAAGTCTATGGTTGTCTCCAAATATCCATTTTCTAAATAACTTTCATCTGCAGGATAAACAATTCAATCACATTTCATTATTGTCGTTAAATTTTCACAGTAAGTTGGTTGGTATGGCTAACAGCAAAAAGAGTTGTCAGAAGAAGTTTAAAGGTAATAAAGGAAAACTTTTTTCTTCGGTGAATAGGGGCCTGTGTCAAAGAGAGAAGAGACAGGAGATGGTCAACTCTGATAAATCAGACCATGAGGAGTCTGTGATTCTGACTGAAAAATATTTGAGTGCCCTAAAGAGGGTTAGGAGGAAAGAAGCAAAAGGAAAAAAGGATATAAGATACCAAAGGAGAAAAAAAAATTCGTGCAGCTGGTGTGGTTCAAGCCATGGAAGATGACCCAAAGCTGGGTCTTAAGCCAAGTGTAGTGGTAATAGAAGACAGGGAAGAAAAAAATAGAAGACTAGTCAGAAAGGAGGCAGAGGAAACGTACCGCTTTGCATCAAAATTGGGCATAAAAGGGAATCTTCCTGAGGAAGAAATGATTCAGATCTTTGTTAATCTACAAAAGGAAAGAAGATAAAGTGTGTGGCTCGAGTTGTAGATGCTTTTGATAAGCTGGAATTTTAGCAGCAGATGGTAGGAAGAAGCAACGAGAAAATTGCACCCTAGTTGAGGAGTTGTTCATCCATGATAGTAGATAAGCAAGTACGAAGAAAAGGAGATTGCTGTCATATTGGGGTAGTGAAAATCTAGTCGTGGTAATGTAGTCGTCAAGGGCTGTAGAGGAGGGCTACTTCCGCTTTGTGATCAGTTGATTGTTGAAGGTCTTTAGCGAAATCCAGGGAAGGGGTTACAGCCTCGTGTAGGGGTCGTCTGAGGTATACCATCAAGCAGAGCAATCAGTATAATGCTTGTGGAAATCATAGTGCTGTGCAGTCTAATGGCAATTCGGGAGGAGAGAAATTAGAGATTCCCTCAAAAAATAACTACGTTCGGTTGAAGAGGTAGTTGAGCTAGTGAAGGCTAGAGTGTCAGGGTGGCCGAAAACGCGAAACTAAAAGAGTCATTAAACAGATCCCATGATCAAAAGGTGATTCGTAGCAGTGGGGGAGTATTCTTATATCAGAAGGAGCTGATGGTAGGCAGGATCAAAATATTTGCAGCACAAGTAGAGTGGCAAGTTGTGTGCCATGGAGTGTGCCTAGTAGTGTGGTAAGTAGTAGTAGCGACTAGCGAGCCACTAAGAGGGTCCATTTAGTGTTGTAGCTCTAGAAGCTAAAATTAGAGTCAGAGCAGTAGCAGTGGGTGTTTCAATTTAACAGGGCTCCTGTTATCTTTTTTAGTGGCTTAGACAACTTAAGAATCAAAAAAAAAAATGTTTCTAGTCTAGATTTTTGGTGGCAGGTACGTACCTTTCAATGGGAAAAAGCCTCTGGCCACAAGCTCAGGATAATATGCAACACTGGAGAATCCACAAGCGCTTGAAGTGAGCAACAGGGCAATAGGAATTCCAAATTCCTCAGCAACAGGCGACGTAAATGGCATTGAAAGATCAGACACGATACATGTCACAGGTGGGACTTGACCTCCTGACTTCAATGATGCATCATTCAACTTAACAATGAGTTCAGTGAATGGTGTTACCAAGTACTCAATGGCAGACTGACACAAGGAAATAACATCTTGGGTGCAGTCGACGGTGTCTGTTGAAGGAATTAGGCCATCAGGAATTTTCTCAAACCGGAAGTCAGGCAGGGAGGCGGCTCCGTTGTTGGACTTGAGGAGGCGGTTGTGGTTGTAGATGTTATTGACAAAAGTTATGTGGAATCCTTCATGGTGAAGGAGTTTGGCCATCATCAGCATCGGGTTAATATGACCTTGAGCTGGATATGGTATGCATACTGCGTGCGGTTTCTTGTTCAGATCAACCGAGTCCATCTCCATGTGGTGTCCCTCTTCAGACATGACTCTTGCACAAAAGCAGTCTCTGCAAGTATACCAAAAGAGAGAGAGAGAGAGAGGCAGAATTTAAACAGATGATGGCACAACACTTTTAATCCTCGTCTTTTGCAGATGTGTGACTGTGGTGATGATAAGGTAAGTAGCACGGACACCTCAATATGGTTACGTGTCGGAAACCTTTGGACACTTCTGGACACCTTAGTTGACCGTTTCTTGAGATTTCTGAGACAGTCAACGAATCGAAAACTTCTATGACACGTAAAGAAACCTTTAGAAATACAATTTTGTATTTTATTGTGAAATATTTTTGGATAAATTGAATTTAAAAGATAAATTGAATTATTTTAAACTTAAATTTGATTATTTTAAAAAATTATAAAATTATATATATATTAATATATATTTAATAGAGCGGTGTTCTCGCGGTTTCTTATTTTTATATTTTAGATTTGCGGTGTTGCGGTGTCATGCGGTATGGTATCCGTGTCGCGTTTCCCGTTACCGTGTCCGTACTACCTAGATGATAAGATGAGGTTTTTTCTTAAACAAGGAATTATCTACCACTTCAGTCTTCATGCTTTGTTCTTTACTGGTAAACATTAATAAGATGATGACATTTATTTGCGGCACTTTTTTGGCTCGGTCGATACAGATAGGACGGCTGGGGGCTGGGTTGGGTTGGGGTTAACCCTTACCATCAGAGATTTTGACGTCTCATTTGCATATATTTTGTACTCATTCTGGAGTTCATTACTTGTTTGAGTTTTGACTAATTTTGATTCACTTGTTATAGTTAAAATTCATTATTTTATTAAAAAATTCAATATGAACAACAACATGATTGAGCCGGGTGTATAGGCCCATTAATATGTGACGGGCCGGTTTAGCTAAGTATGAACAAGGCCCATTAAGAAGCCCGAAATGAACAGCAACATATATCCGTTATCCTGGCTGGCAATTCTCTCAATGAACAAAA
The DNA here is from genome assembly GCA_033675215.1 of Rhodiola kirilowii. NCBI lineage: Eukaryota > Viridiplantae > Streptophyta > Magnoliopsida > Saxifragales > Crassulaceae > Rhodiola > Rhodiola kirilowii. The sequence goes on along the minus strand of CM066193.1, from coordinate 2,415,911 downwards.
TGAGAAACATAAATGTGTTTTGCATGGGACCATGAATTATATCATGGTACCAAAAGGGCTCATATCTCGCTTTCCTCCAAAGCAAACTAGGAACAGATTGTCATAAGAGTGTCGTCTTAACCCCACCACCATATGTATGTCCTTTCATCTCTAGCTAAAGTGTCCCATTTTGCCAATTGACCACCTTCATTAGTTTTTATAACTATTCAATATCAAACTCGATATAAGTAAAGTGACAGTGCGGAGGGAAATATATTCACTTGGATTGTCCTACACTGCTACGAACAAGAAAACTATGAAAATGTATGTAAATTGATTTTTATATTCACTTTTACAAGTTGATTTTAAATTATACTTTAGTACTAGAATTTAACTGGATTGATTCCTAACATGGATTTTGTATATGGTAATTGTGGTACTCTCTCACACTTGTAGACATTTGGAGACTTTTCAATCTTTTTGATTTATGGGAACAACAACAAGAGATCTCTCTATTGGTGTTGTCCACTTGTTGTCTCTCTCTTTTGTATGAAGCAAGTTTTTTGCTCTCAATCCTCATCCCCATATCTTTGAGTCTGCCCCCACACTAATATAAGCTAGTACATTTCGTGGGTCCTTATTTTTTTTGTTCTAATTAATGCCACACATTTTATGTTAAGAAAAATTCTCCATGTATAGGTAAAAGAATAATCATAGATGGTAAATTAATCATATATACAATGTTAACTGTTTTTTTTTAATAAAATGACGTAGTATTATAAATTTTTAAAGTTTATAATCACATATCTTTAATTATTATACTTGATTTAATTTGTATAGGCTCCTTCATTAATTTTGTAGTGAACAATAGCAATGCTCTTTGGACTGATTATTTATTTATGGAATTAAAATTGCATATGGTAAGTGTATCATCTTATCAAGTTGAATTCAAAAAGTATATTATATCACCAAATTTTAACTAATTAATATAGCAACTACATATATGCATTTCTCATGCAATTAATCCTTTTTAATAGCCTTAAAATGGAAATGCCTGATGTAATTAAACGCTCGATACCGGATTAATTGTAATCAACGAAACACTCTCAATACATTTTATTTATTTTTATACAACCTTTTTCAGTCCAGTTGAGATCCATGTTTAACGAATATTATTAACAATAAAAATATAAAATAAATGAAATAGACTAATTCTCAAGTTGAATCCCCGAAAAACAATGATCAGAGGCGCCCAACCATACATTCATAATATTATTCCAATTTAATCAATAATAGACATAAACATCAGCACTCGCACACCAAAAATTTGATTTTGACTAAATCAAATCTCTCAAAAAAAAGAAATCACTTCTCGAATTTTCAGCTATTCTGTTTCAGATATTTATTTATATTTTAATTTTTGTTCGCTTCAAACTATTCGTTTAGATACATTTTAAGTACAAATATAATTTTCCATAAAAAAAGTACAAATATAATTTATGGACCGCAAAAATTATGAAAAAGTGTTCACATCCTTCGGGCATCCACAAAAATAAAATAATTTATATAAAAATAAATAGATATATAAAAACGGGTCTCAACTGCCTGGACTGTCACAACTTTCTGTGCGTTACACACTCTGCAGCAGAGCTAGAGAGAGAAACAGAAAGAGAGAGAGAGAGAGGTGGTGAGACAGAGAGCGGTGTGTGTGCGCGCGCGCGTCTGCTCGTTTTCGCAGTGATAATGGCATGAGAAGGTAGAGCTGGTAGTATGTATCACAGAAGAAACAGCAGCAATCTGTCAGTCTGAAAATCCTTTCCGTCTCACATTCTGATCCTGTTTGCATGTTTCACCAAATCATCACTCTCTTTTTCATCATCCATCCGTCGATCGATTTCTGTCCTGAAATCTTCTCTCGCCGGATTTGCTTTTTCTTATCGTTATTGATGTTGATGTACCTTTTTTGTTGTTTTTATTTACTTTGATTTCTGATCCATGTTGTTGTTTGTTGTTGGTTGATCAGTGAGAGTTGATTTGTATTGTGTAGTGTGTCTGCTTCAGCTCGTTCGGTGTTGTTTGTGTGTTTTTTGTGTTGTGTGATTTTCGATTAGAGAGATGACGAGGATGGACAAGAAGGAGGGTTTCCGTGGAGTGGTCGGACCCGGTTACGACTCGTTGGAGTGGCTTCTGGAAGAGATCCCTGATCAGGCGGCATGGGTCGACCATCAATATCAGGATCTTGAGCATGAGTATATGTTGCTTAGGGGTATTTTTCAGGAAGGTAGTGCTAGCAGTGGCTTCTATGATGACGAGGCTTCCCTGTCCGGTAAGTACTACTGTGGGGATAACAGAGGTTTGTATTCTTTTGCTGGTGATGGATTTAGGACTCAGTCTCATGGTTATCTGTCTAGTGGTAGCTCTGGTGGTGGTAATGGTTCACTTGCCGGAGGGCCTGAAAATGGTGTTAGATACCAAATGTTGGTTGATGGTGGGGATCTGTACTCTAACTCTATGTTTAAGCCAGGGTTAGCGAATTTGTATGATGGAAGGATCAATATGAATGCGGGTTTGAGTGGTGTGGAAGAGTTAAGTAGATATATGAGTAGGATGGGAGTTCGGGATGACGGTGTAGAATGTGCGAGTGAGTTGAAGAATGAGGATGTGGATTTCTATGGGTTTCGGCTTATGGATGATCCTTATATCTCGAATGACAAAGCTGTATATCTCGAAAATGGTGGTTATGGGGACTTCAGGAGTGGTTATGGAACAGCTGATGCTGCTTTTCTCGGCGGTTATTCTAGCAATGGAGGTGGTGGAGTAGGGCTGGTGCGTCCTGCACCGTCTGGTTTTCAGAAAGGACACATTTCGGATATCTCATTTCGGCATCAATGTTACTCAACAAGATCTGGCACCTCATTTCCACCGATGGGTTATAACACATTGCCTGTTGGGAGTCAAAATGTGAGGGAGCGAGCACCTTACACTTATCACCGTGATGTCCCACAGTCAAACTTCTCTGCTACTTCGAAAAGGTTCTACAAGCCTGATGCTATTTACTCTGCACCGCAGAGCAGGTTGAACTTCAATGTGGGAGATGGTATATTGGATGTGCCTAATTTTCAACAAGTGATGCATCAGAACCCCAATTTGAACATCAGCAGTGAACTGCAATGTGGATTATCTTGCAGACCTAGATTGCCTTCGAATGCTAGAATGTCTCAAGGAGTTATTCAGGATATAAACCGTGAGGGTAGTTTCATTCTGCAGGGAGAAGGTATGAGTGTATTGAGTAACAAGAATGTGGACAGCACGACGAAGCGCATGAAAGGTTCTTTTAACGGAGCTGGTGGTATCATGATTAAAGGGAAACACACACATCAGGATAGAAGGTTGAAAATGTCTAGAACTTATGGATGCTGTCAAAATCGACAAACTTGTTGCCCTGTTGCGATTATTCATAACATTTCCTCACTGGCAGAAATTCGGGGGCATATTTATTGTGCAGCGAGAGACCAAACTGGTTGTAGGTTCTTACAGGATACCATTGAACAGCGTAACCCACAAACTATCCAAGTGATATTTGATGAGATCATCAAGCATGTAGTTGAGCTTATGATCAACCCCTTTGGAAACTATTTTATGCAGAAGTTGTTGGATGTTTGCACAGAAGAGCAAAGAAGGCAGATTACTGTTGTGGTGACAAAGGAACCTGGGGTGCTTGTCCGAGTATCTCTGAATGACCATGGGTATGTAACTTTACGCATTTTCATCCACCTGATTTGCTATGGTCTGATCCATTCTCTGTTTTGTGCCAGCACTCGTGTAATTCAGAAGCTGATCGAAACTGCAACAACCAGGGAGCAAATATTGAAAATCGTTTCAGCTCTTGAAATCGGATTTTATGCTCTGATCAAAGACTCAAACGGCATTCATGTTATTGATAGATGCTTGCATTGCTTTACCAATGAAGACAACAAGGTACATTGCTACACTTTACCTCTTAATCATCACTAATAATCCGATTACCTGAAGTCCTCTCATAGACATAGCATGATAGTTGTCTGAACTGATGGTTCTTCAATGAGAGGTCATTTCTTCTTTTATCATTAACTGTGTAGAAATCTGTCTAAACGTCACCTGGCATCAGTAGCCTCCAGCTTATGCATTATCTTGTGCAAAACTTACAGAAGCATGCTAAGATGAACACGGGATTTTTGTGCACTCGGGTGCCTTTCAACCCTTTCTTTTTGTCTTCATCCCCTTCTCAGCACTTTGTTTCCTTTTATGTCACAGTTCATATTTGTTGCTGTAATTGAGTATTGCATCGACATTGCTACGGATCAATCTGGGTGTTGTGTCCTGCAAAAGTGCATTGGCCATTCAACTGGAGAATATCAAGATCGTTTAGTTGCTGAAATTTCCAAATATGCTTTTTTACTCTCTCAGGATGCATTTGGGTAAGGAGAGAGATGTTTTCCACTTTTATAATTCTGAACTCAAAAAGTTTTCATTACACAGTCACTATAAATAATGTGGCAACGTTTTGAAATTTCTGAGAAATCTGTTATTGGGGGCTAAGGCTAACACAGCTATCTCTTTCTGATGATGCATAGACATTTCATACTAATATTCTGAAATATGCACTTTTTTGTCTGTAGGAATTACGTTGTGCAATATATTTTAAACATGGGTAATTCAGACTACACCTCAAGGTTGATTTCTCAATTTCGTGGAAATTATGTGCACTTAGCAATGCAGAAGTGCAGCAGTCATGTTGTCGAAAGGTGTCTTAATGTATCGGAAGACCACAGGTCACAAATAATCCGCGAACTGCTCTCTTTCAACCCATTTGAGCAGCTGCTTCAAGATCGCCATGCCAATTATGTTATTCAAACTGCACTGAAGGTTTCCGAGGTAATTCACTTTGCTGTTGGACACTCGTTAAAGCTTAAGTATGCTTTATGAACTGGTTCCACCATAAGGGGCAGTGAGTTCCATATCCAGCTCATCTAAAATTATTGTGCTTATTCTTCAGACACATTGCATTATGAATATGATGGTAAAAAAACCATGTAGGAGCATCTGCATTCCATTTATTGAAATCTACTACCCTGTACTGTAATCATGAATTATTTATACTGCCATCACCGCCGCTAGATGTAGCTTCTCTTAAGAATGAAGCTCTTGCAGTGACAGTAAGTGAATATGTGAAACTTCTTATTCTTTTAGTTAATAACAAATATGTGTAACTAGGTTTTGAGTGGTGATGTTCATTGATTTTCAATTGTATCATATTTTAACTTGTACAGGGAGCTATTTACCGACGCCTGGTAGAGAAACTTGAGCCCTACAGGGGAATGTTGCTCAACAGCCCATACTCAAAAAAGATCTTCTCATTGATGAAAAAGATGTGACTTGTGCAGTTTCTGAGGAGGCCTTAGTCTGTTGTTGTTCCGTTCCATTAGCCAGTCATCATGTCCCACCTTGTTGTTCCATTCTAATTAGCGGTCAGGTCCAGTTTGCTTTTCAGTGGGCTACTTTATCTATGAACTCCTTCAATTAAGCTTACTTCTCTAACTCAGCCTCTAGTGGTCCAGCTGACCGACCTGAGATTGTGTCTGTTGTTATCGTTTGCTGAAAAAAATGTACTTCTCTAGCTATTTTGGAAATGAAGCTGTTGACACCATCAAAAACAAAAAACAAATGAAGCTCGTTCACCTGTTGACATTTTAACAACAAATTCTACGCTCAAACGCAGTCTAGCTGGATGCCACTGTTGGAAAATGTGTTTGTAGTGGGTTGAAGAAAATGGTGGTGCGCCACATTTGAGACCTAAAATTGAGCGTGGAGAACACCTCGAATCTTGTTGACAAAATTAGATTAAAATACCTTGACGTGTGAGGTATGAAATCAAGTATTGAATCGCCAAAAACGAAGCTAAATCGAATGAGTAATTGATGCTCAAAGTAGTGCCAAAATCATGAAAACATGACTTTGGTAGGAATGGATAGCTAGCTTGATTTCACACAAGTGAAAAGCTTATATCCCACATTGGAGGCCAAATGGGAACATTGTTTGTTCATATATGATTTCCATAACAAGCTTGTTAAGTTGTTAAAAGAAACTCTCCCAAAATGCCTTCGCGGGCGTGCGCAGGGGGGGGGGAAATCATCCGGTCGACCACGTCGGATTTGGCCTGTCTTGTGCGCGCCCACATCATCCGGGTGAATGTTGTCGATTTTCTCAGCGGGTGAAAACACACTCCTTCACATCTCGACTACTGTTCTCTTCTCCCGATCTTCTGATTCGATCAGCAACGCGCTTGCTGAGGTTCTTTTATCCTGGGAAAAGTAATATTCATATAACAAAGCTTCCAACATTCTTAAAGCTGATTTTTTGCTGAGTCGGCTGCGACTACCCCATTAATGGCTCCGGCCGGGAATGTACCTGCGGGTCCAGTTCCAAATACTATGGTGGCACAAGTGCCTGCTGCAGTAATGGCAGCTGAAAGGCCTGAGAAGTTCAATGGGTTGAACTTCACTACATGGCAGCCTAAGATGCATTTCTACCTCTCCCAATTAGGGTTGGCCCGGTATCTGACCGAGGAGACACCTACGGTGGCTGAGGGTGAGGCGGACAATCAAGTGCTCATTGCATACAATGCATGGAAAGATGCTGAGTATCTCTGTCGCAATTATGTGATGAACTATCTTAATGACGTGTTGTACAAGGTGTACAAATCCAAAAGTTCAGCTAAGGACCTTTGGGTGGCGCTTGATCGGAAGTACCGAACAGAGAATGCTGGCTCCAAGAAGTACCTGGTGGGACGCTTCCTCGAATTCCAGATGGTGGATTCAAAGACTGTAACCAGTCAGGTGCACGACTTGCAGCTGATTATGCATGAGATGAATGCAGAGGGAATGAAGGTCAGTGAACCATTCCAGGTTGCTGCAGTAATTGAGAAGCTACCTTCGGGGTGGAAGGACTTCAAGAATTACCTTAAGCACAAGCGAAAGGAAATGTCTATGGAAGACCTGGTGATTCGCCTCAAGAATGAAGAGGACAATCGACTCTCTGATAAGAGGACAAAGCTACCTTCTGAAAGGGCTAACATAGTGGAGCATGGTGCTAGCTCCAAAGGGAAGAAGCCCTTAAACAAACTTGGACCCAAGAGTAGGGTTATCAAGAAGAAGGTGCAGACGAAGTTTGCTGGCAAGTGCTTCAATTGTGACAAAGAGGGTCACCGATCTGCTGATTGTAGAGCTCCAAAGAAGAAGAAGGCGAATGTCGCCGAGGGAGATGAAGAGCAACTAGTGGCTGTGATTTCTCAGCTGAGTCTGGTGGATTCCAACCCCAAGGAGTGGTGGCTGGATACTGGAGCAACCCACCACATCTGCTCTGACAAGAATGCCTTCTCTGAGCTGAAGTTGACTGAAAATGGAGAGAAGGTGTACATGGGCAACTTGGCCACCTCAGAAGTCAAGGGAAAAGGAAGTGTGATGTTGAAGATGACGTCGGGCAAGGAGCTGAAACTGACCAATGTTTCATATGTGCCTGATGTCAGGAAGAATTTAGTGTCTGGAACCTTACTTACTAGTCATGGTTTTAAGATGGTGTTTGAGTCCCAGAAGGTCGTTCTTTCAAAGAACGGCATGTATGTGGGACGTGGTTACGTGAAGGATGGAATGTGGAAACTCAATGTAATTGCTATCAATTCTATCAATAAAAATTATTCCGCTTACTTGCTTGAGTCATCTAATTTATGGCATGGTAGATTAGGTCATGTGAATTATGACTCGATAAGGAATCTAATGAAATTGGATTGTATACCTAAATTTCAATTTGATTCCGAACACAAGTGTGAAATTTGTGTTGAAGCAAAATTAACAAGAACATCCTTTCATAGTGTTGAAAGAGACACGGAACCCCTTGACTTAATACATAGTGATCTATGTGACTTGAAATTCATGCCAACAAGAGGTGGAAATAAATATTTTGTGACTTTCATAGATGACAGTACAAAATATTGTTCAATATACTTGCTAAAGAGCAAGGATGAAGCAGTAGAGAAATTTGCCATGTATAAGTTGGAAGTGGAAAACCAACTAAATAAAAAGATTAAAAGGCTACGAAGTGATCGTGGTGGTGAATATGTAGAACCATTTGGGGCACTGTGTGCACAAACTGGAATCATACATGAGGTTACACCACCTTATTCTCCTCAATCGAATGGTGTAGCTGAACGTAAGAATCGCACTATCAAAGAAATGATTAATGCAATGTTACTCAGTTCAGGGTTACCCCAGTCAATGTGGGGGGAGGCCGTTTTGTCAGCTAACCATCTACTAAATCGAATACCTCAAAAAAGGAAGGAGAAATCTCCCTTCGAATTATTTAAAGGGAGAAAACCTGCTTACAAACACTTGCGAGTGTGGGGATGCTTAGCCAAAGTAATGGCTCCTGGTCCTAAAAGAATGAAGATAGGACCAAAGACAGTTGATTGTGTCTTTATAGGCTATGCGCAGAACAGTAATGCGTATAGGTTCATTGTGTATGAGTCTAAAAACCCTGATATACACAAGAACACAATTATAGAGTCTAAGAATGCTTCGTTCTTTGAACATCGGTTTCCTTATAAGGAAAAACCAGCGAGTTCACCTTATGAGATAGGTGAAGATACTAATGAAATGTATCGCCAACAAGAAGAAGTATCCGAGGATGATACAAATGTGGAGGAACCAAGAAGAAGCAAAAGAGCAAGGGTTGAAAATTCGTTTGGACCTGATTTTGTAACCTTTATGGTTGAGGCGGGACCTCCTACATATAATGAAGCTATAAGCTCTGTTGATGGCCCTATATGGAAAGAAGCCATAAAAAGTGAACTAGACTCAATTATGCAAAATCATACTTGGGAGTTAGTTAATCTTCCTCCGGGATGTAAGCCACTTGATTCAAAGTGGATTTTTACTAAGAAAATGAAAGTTGATGGTACTGTTGAAAAGTACAAAGCGAGACTTGTGATCAAAGGATATAGACAAAAGGAAGGTCTAGACTACTTTGATACATTCTCACCTGTGACAAGGATCACATCTATACGGATGATAATTGCAATTGCAGCTCTGCGCAATTTAGAAATTCATCAAATGGATGTGAAGACTGCCTTCTTGAATGGAGATCTTGAAGAAGAGATATATATGGAACAACCTGAGGGTTGTAAAGCGCCAGGACAAGAGAGAAAAGTCTGTAAACTTGTTAAGTCTCTCTATGGTCTGAAACAGGCACCAAAACAGTGGCATGAGAAATTTGACAAAGTGATATTGTCAAATGGATTCAAAATCAACGAGTGTGACAAATGTGTATATAGCAAAAACACTGAACACGGGTATGTGCTTTTGTGCTTATACGTCGATGATATTCTCATTGTGGGAAACAATGAAGAAATGGTTAAATCTACTAAGTCCATGTTAAACTCAAGGTATGATATGAAAGACTTAGGTCTGGCCGATGTAATTTTAGGGATTAAAATCACAAGGACGGCAGATGGATTTGTCTTAAGCCAAGCACACTACGTTGATAAGATTTTAGACAAATTTGGGAAAGATAGTGTAGGAGTTTATAAAACTATTATAGATATGAACCACCATCTGTCTAAAAACAAAGGGGAGAGTATCTCTCAAGTGGAATACTCAAAAGTAATAGGCAGTCTAATGTACTTGATGAATTGTACTAGACCTGATATTGCTTATTGTGTGAGTAGGCTTGCAAGATATACGAGTAACCCAGGATATGAACACTGGAAAGCCATCGTGAGAGTACTGAAGTATCTACGATTTACTCGTGACTACGGTCTACATTATACCAGATATCCTGAAGTCATTGAAGGTTACACTGATGCAAGCTGGATATCTGATATACAAGACTCAAAGGCCACCAGTGGATATGTATTCACTTTGGGAGGTGCAGCCGTGTCATGGAAATCCTCGAAACAAACTCTAATAACCAGATCCACGATGGAAGCTGAGTTCGTGGCATTAGATAAATGCGGCGAAGAAGCAGAGTGGTTAAGGAATTTTGTAGAGGATATTCCTGGTTGGAAAAACCCTGTGCCACCAATATGTGTGTATTGCGATAATCAATCAACAATTGGTAGGGCACAGAATGTCATGTATAATGGTAAGTCTAGACACATACGTCGAAGACACAATACCACAAGACAACTTCTCTCATCCGGAGTCATAAGCATTGACTACGTGAGGTCCAAAGAAAATATATCGGATCCGTTAACCAAAGGGTTAAATAGGGACCAAGTAGAGAAGACAACTAAGGGAATGGGACTAAAGCCTTTTGATTGCTAACATCAAAGCATAGGCTTAAGCCCTTGGGCTATAAAAGTTGAGGCAAAGGAAAACCCTACCATGATGACTGGAGATCCCAAGAACTTGGTTCAAAGGGACAACCTACCTGCTAAGACTGTGTGAGGTCACTGTGGGGGGTAACACCCCAATCCTATTCCCAGATAAAACAGTGACTCCTGCACGAGGCTAAGCACGAAGCTTTTAATGATTCTAGTAATTTGAATAGTGAGATTCAAATGGGTAATGCAGGATTACTTTAAGAAAGAATCACCTATGTGAGAGAGAAGTGGGGTCGCTTCAAAGGAGAATTCAAAGGGCTTAATTCTTTAGAAACTCTTGCAGAACCAGGAAAGGGGTATCACGACCAAAATGAGCCCACCAGTAAGAACTGAATAAGATCAGGATAATATCTGTGGAAACTTGATTTCGTTTACAGTATAAGACGAACAGTTCAAAGACATCACGTCTACTGAATAGTCAGTAAAGAGATCATGTTATCTCAATGGAAGGTTCAAGGGGGTAACCTACCTATCCTGTGCAGATATTATCCGTAGAAGCTATCACCACTTCGTGTCGAGTTGATTATCGAGGATTATTGTTTTATTTGATTTCACCACTCGATTTTCTTCATGTGGGGGATTGTTGGAAAATGTGTTTGTAGTGGGTTGAAGAAAATGGTGGTGCGCCACATTTGAGACCTAAAATTGAGCGTGGAGAACACCTCGAATCTTGTTGACAAAATTAGATTAAAATACCTTGACGTGTGAGGTATGAAATCAAGTATTGAATCGCCAAAAACGAAGCTAAATCGAATGAGTAATTGATGCTCAAAGTAGTGCCAAAACCATGAAAACATGACTTTGGTAGGAATGGATAGCTAGCTTGATTTCACACAAGTGAAAAGCTTATATCCCACATTGGAGGCCAAATGGGAACATTGTTTGTTCATATATGATTTCCATAACAAGCTTGTTAAGTTGTTAAAAGAAACTCTCCCAAAATGTCTTCGCGGGCGTGCGCAGGGGCGGGGGAAATCATCCGGTCGACGACGTCGGATTTGGCCTGTCTTGTGCGCGCCCACATCATCCGGGTTGCGCGGTTCGTTTTTGGTTAATCTAATTTCGGTTCGGATTTTTACATAATTCGATCTTATTATTATTATGTAAAACCAAACGTCAAAGAGTAAGTAAGACTGAGTCAGTCTTCGGCGGTTGCTGGTTTTTCGAGATAAGAAGAGATAAGAACGTGGACTGTTGATACTGGCCAGATACTATCTTTTCCGAAAAGTCAGGCTGAAACCGTTTCTCCTCTCAACTATATAAAGAAGCCTGCGCTTCAGTTCAGAACACACCGAAAACACACTCCTTCACATCTCGACTACTGTTCTCTTCTCCCGATCTGTGATAGCAGAAGATCGAATAGGTTCGATCAGCAAGGCTACGGTGCTCAACGCGCTTGCTGAGGTTCTTTTATCCTAGGAAGCTTTTTGCCGTCAAATCCAGCACCAACGGGAGGCAAATCAGCTTTAAGGACAGCGTCAACGACGTGACTGAATCACCAACTCGGTTTGCTGTCCTTTTTGTATCTATTTGATTTATCAGATTCTGATTCCTGTATTCGTTCAGATTCATATATGCATGTTCAGACTTATAGATATGCATGTTCAGATTTAATTGATTATTGTTAGTTCCGTATGAACTAAAGTAATATTCATATAACAAAGCTTCCAACAGCCACGTCATCTCCGCTCTCCTTTCCCAAATTCCATCACGTGAGATGAGACCACTCCACATGTCTGGCACAACAACACCAACCCCGAAACTTATTGGATCTCATCAATCGATTCTCGTCCACACATTTTTGATATTATATTAACTTCTTTCTCTCTCGTCGCCGAAATTGATCTTCCGCCACGTGTCGCATCTACAAACCATCTGATCAAAAATTGATATTCAATAAATTTAATTCCAAAGGGTGAAAAAATGTTAAAAATATTGTGAAGAAGACTGCAGTCTAGAAGCGAATCTCTAGGCCTTTCGAGTGCGATCGGTGTTCCGTTTTCACGCGAATCTCGGTTAGTTTTTCGATCTGCGTGCTCAAATTCGGTTGCAGATTTGACTTTGATGTGATTTTTGTGGTTCTTTATGGTGTAAAATGATGCTTTCTGGGTCGTAGTTTCAATTTGTTGTTGATTTTCTGTGAATTTGTGATTATTTCTGGTGATTGTTGGAGGAGATTCTGATTGGTTTGAGGGAGTATTTTTCATTTTGAACTCAGTAGGCGGAGGACTTGTTCGTTTTTGGTGGAAGCTCTGAATCGGGTTTGATTGAGATCTTGAATATGGATTAGGGTTTATTGCTCAAGGTGTTTGGAATTTGGATTGTTAATAATAATAATAATTTATAAAGCATAATAGGTAAATGAAATTATCATCCAATAATTCGTCCAGCCTAGTGTAAAGTCCATCTTTCAGTTTTAACTAATGTAATCAAAATACTTATGTTATTGATTGATCGATCAACTTGAGGTATTTTAGAACTTTTTCTATTGGAAAAATATAACTTATTTATTTTTTGTTTTATTTTCTTTGTTAAATATTATGGAGTTTTGATGACTGCTATCTTTTATGCTGGCTCTTTTGGATGGTATTTTGCTGGAATTTGTATTGTGTGTGTTTGGTTTTATAAAAAAGCAAAACACAGGTGGATGATTATGGCAAACTATTTCTGGAATAATCAAAAGTAGTGAGAAAATTAGATAACGAGGCTTGGTTTTAGAAGTATATAATGCTTGTTAATTGTGTTATATCTTTGTATCCTGCTGTGCTTTCCAGACTTTTTAGTTAACAGCTTCAATATTTTTGTTGCAGGTGAAATTTACTGTTATTGAATAGTATGAAACCGGTATTCTCTTTGAGCAGTGGTTAGTAAAAATTACCAGAGGAATGTCAGACTCCCATATTTATGAGGTGAGAATTTTATGTCTGACTCTGAACATAATGTGGTATGCTACTTGATATTGATGCATGAAGGTCACTTGAAGATTATGAAGTTGCTCTTGCCTAGAAATTGTATTCATGGGGGTTTGCACTTTTTAAGCCATCATGTGATATTTCTTGAGGAATGATGAGGGGTTAACATACATATTTCCTTGGCCACTCATGCTTATATAATCATGGTCTGGAATGGATATTGAGAACACATTGAATTCGTTGAGCTACCTCTGTTTGTTTTGTCTCATTATGCCTTTTCAAGTACATGGAGGTGACTGGAACATAATAGTAGTTTAAACTCTACAGTCTACATAGGATGATTTAAGAGAACCTGGTTATTTGACATGGTTAACTGTAATGAATTACATTGGAACATATTAACATTGTTCTCAATGTTTTGTAGTTAGAAGATATTGCTTGGGATGCTTTTTCAGTCAGCGACAATCATCTAGTTCCTCATCCCCAAATTGAACAAAATGAAGGAAGCCATATTCTTGTTCCGACCGAAAGCCATAAAAAGCTGAAACATGAGGTAGGGATGCCAAGCTGCACTGGCAGCCATGGGGTAGAACGTGTTGGAGTAGCTAACGAGGGAAACATGTTTTCATCTCCAAATATCAAGAGTGAGAAGGTGCTTGCCAATGGTGCATGGTCTCACAGTCACAACGCGGATGCTTTCCAAACCTATGATGATCTGATGACAAGTTTATCATCTGGGGACCAAACTATGGCCGGTGGCAACTTTATATCGAACATTAACTTCTATACTTCTGTCCCTAGTCCTACTAACAATCGCACTGCAGCTGACAATAACATTTCATATTCCTTGAGTGACGCCCATCAGTCAGAAAGTGATCTCAGTTTTTTGTATAATGGTCATGAGAACAAGGAAACCGACGATCCATTGTTCTATGAGTGGCCAGAAATTGAAAACTTTGATGTCAGCCAAATGCTTAGGTAGAATATGTTTTTATGTCTTAAATCAGTTATACATATCATCACTGTACGATATGTCTTGCAGGACATTTGATTCAGCATTTGGGCTAAGAGATAATTATAATTCTATTAATTTATTTTATTCTTGTCTTGCAGGACATGTGATTCAGCATTTGGGCTAGGAGATTCAGCGAAAGAAGATGAGATGTGCTGGTTTTCATCATCAACCGCAGTTAACGACTCTGATGATGCTTCAAAATTGCAAGCCAGGTCTTCATGTTCTGATATCAATTCACTAAAATTCTTATCAGAGAATTTTGAATCTCCTCAGCCCAATCATAAAAGCCCCGCAGTTGATGCTTTTAACAAAAGAAGTGCAGGTGCTAGTTATACTACAAGTACTCTGGCATCAAATACTATAGAGCAGTCATGTCTCAGCAAAGCTTCTTCCATCAATGAGTTGCCTACAAGTTCAGATAAGATGGATAGAGATAAACCTCTCAAAGAGGTGAAATATACAATTCTACTTTCACTTCTATAGACACCGGAACTGAGAAATACATCGAATTCAATTTGATTCTGTATATCCGCTCATGTGTCTTTCTGTGCATTTGTTCATTGAGAATAAACATAGGCAGTATGTGAATTGATTCTTAGAACTGTTTAACTGTTAGGTTATCATTAGCTTACTTTTCATGGTGTCAAAACTGTATTGATTCAGACACTTCTCTGTTTCATAATCAGTTGTGCAAATCATTTGGTCTTCATTAGCCCCTATGATAAACCAACTCATGTCCTATTGTCCTCTACATGGTTACTTTCTGACTTTTTTTCTCACCTTAGCAATGTATGTCACAGGTTAGTAAACACATAACGAGTATGGATTATCAGAAGCAAACAGTGGAAACCAATTTTTCCCCTCACCACTTTGATAGCTCAAAACCAACTTCAAACACGCAGCTTTCTTTCAAGGAGACGTCTCAAAGGTTATTGTCTACCAACGACAGTGGACCCCAAATGCAAAATGTAAGTCATACGTGTGTTTTTCTTTTGTTGTGTGCTGGCACATAACTCTCTCAGGCTGATTCAGGGTATGGTCCTCGATTTACTTTCGTAAATTTATATTGAGGAGAATCTTCACCTATCTCTTTCTGTTAAGGATTATCCTTGTGTCAGATCAAATATGGCCTCTGCATAGCCCCCTTGATCCTTCATTGGACACAAAGGGACGAAAACTATGTTGTGGATACAGTTTGCATCCCTAATTTACTGGCAATTTATAAATAATGGTCAGGTAGTAGACGTCACATATTCAAATCCAGTCTCAGCTCAAAAGAAAATCAATTCAGGAAATGAGGTAGAATGATTTGTTTATTTTGTGGTGTTGGTGTCGAATCATTGACATCATTGGCTTTTTTTTTTCTTTTGCATGTACAGGAAAGCTTAAACAAGAATTGTCAACTGGATGAAATATCACTTGAAGAGACGAGCTTCCGCCAGCTACAAGAAGTGATGGAGAAAGTACACTTTTTTTTTCTATTATATTTTCCTTTCATATCCTTCTTTTTCTTTGTCTAATGGGCACTCATACTAATAACTAGACTAGCTTCATGTAAAGCTTTATTTAAATGATTAATCTATGTGTTATTTGGAATTCTACTTTTACTAGATTGTCTCAGTTGACATTTGCTCACAATATTATTGTTATTCTTTCAGTTGGACCTAAAGGCTAAACTTTGCATTAGGGATAGCTTATACCGGTTGGCTAGGAGTGCCGAACAAAGACATGGGGTGGCAACCATGATTCGTGCTGGCAGAGCTGATAAGAACTCCAACGAAGCATTGACCGCTCAAACAAAGTACTTACTGTCAAGCTCGATATACCTTACTTCACTTTCGTACTGAAATCTCTTTGATCAAATTTCAGTTCCCCGCTGCACCTTTTCTTACTCCCCTTTTTTCTCTAACAGGCATGCAGGACTCTTAGATATTGAAACAGATACAAACCCCATAGACCGGTCGATTGCACACCTGCTCTTCCATAGACCAAGTGATCTCTCCAAAATGCCTCTCAACAATACAAGGCCTGGTTACAACAACCAGGTATGAGTTTAAACATTCCAGTTCTAGTTATGACGTTGATGCAGCTTCTTGCAATCAAATATAGCCTAAGCCTTGTAGTTCCTCAACCCCATTACAGAATTACGTGGAGGAGCTGTCTAGTCAATGATGATTCAAAGGATGCCAATCTCCCTGTGTCAAAAATGGAAGAGTGACATTAGTCTCCCCGCGGCAAGGAGTGGGTTCACTTGGGTCCGTAGTATCATCATGTATGGTCCTCTCAGTCAAAGTGAGTCGGCCGAAATTCTGAGTCTGCTGTCTTATTTGTTACCCAAAATCCATGACCTTACAAAGGTAATTGGATGCGTATCCTTGTAAGCAGCTTATTGGGGAGTCTTCTCTGAATACACTGATATCACTTAAAAGTATGCATCATGCGGGAAAAAAAATCCCATGGGTTCAATGTGAACAAACAGCGACGACACTTGGATCAGATCACCCACCCGAGTCCCTCTAACAACACTAACCCTTAACACCACCCCAAAAAATAAAAAAAAAGAAGTGACGACACTTTGATCAGATCTCTAATACAACTATGACAACATAAGAAGAAATGCTCAACAAAACTAACAATAGCAGGCATTTGCGTTTGTTTCGAAATTTGACACTCTCTTTTGCTTTTCCATGGCCGCTTCTTATTCGTCCTGTTGTTCTTCTCTTTGTCCTAGTTAGTTTATCCTTTTATCTAATGGGATTCTTTGCCTCGATCTAAGGGCGGTGATTCGGTTCATACGACCCAGATCACTCATTTTCTGGTGGAGGAGGTCTTGGGCACATAGCACACTGTAGGGAGTAGGCCTGGGCGTCCAGACCCGAAAAACCGAAGCCCGAACCGAACCAAACCGAAAAAGCCCGAAAAAATCGGTTCTCATTGGACCGAAAACCGGACCGAAAAAAACCCGACCCGAATATTGAATTTCGGTTCGGTCCCGGGTTTGCAAATCTCCTGGCCCGAAGGACCGAACCGACCCGAATGCATACAAACTTGCCACTTGTCAGCAGTGGATTGGTTAATAAAAAAAACCCTAATCCTAATTCGTCTCACAGTCGACTCTCGTCTCTCGCTCTCCCTCTCGCACTCTCGTTTTCGCTCTCGCACTCTCGTTCAACGGCAAGTCGCAACCAGACGTCCAGACCACACCAGAGCTCCGAGGCCTCCAATTCGTCGACCGAAGCTCTCTCAGGCGTCGCCGACCCGAGCCCAGGCATCTCCGTTTCTCCGACCCGATCCCAGGCGTCGCCTGCTTTCTCCGACCCGAGCGAAGGCGTGTTGGTCATCTCCTTTAAGGTAATTCGAATTGAATTCGGTGAATGCCATCAATTCGGTGAGCTCGGTCGTGAATTGAATTCAGTGAATTCACAATTCAGTGATTTCAAATCCTTTAGTTCAGTGAGATTGCGTGTTCGAACCATTTTGATTACTTTGAATCCATTTGTTGAATCCATTTGTTCATTCGATGATTTCGATTTGTATATTGTGCAGAGATGGATGCATCACAATTTTCGAGCTCCAATTCAGATTCGGATTCAAATTTGGGTGCGGATGTTTCAAAAAATATTCTGACAGTCGATTCTACCGCAATCGGAGGCTCTGGAATTAAGAGGAAGCGTTCTTCTTCAGTAGCATTGCAGAAGGGTGGTGAAGCTGAACAACTTGGTGAAGAAGCTGAAGCGCCAGAAGCTGCTGAAAAGCCTGCTGGAAGATCGTGGGTTTGGGCGCACTTCAAGAAGATAAAAAAGCCAGTATATGAGGTGAAGAATGGTAAGAAGCTGCAAACTCATGAAGTCGTTCGAGCTAGTGTAACTACTGTGATACGGATTTCGCTTGCAATACGTATGGGAATGGGACGAGTTCTCTACTTCGACATATCGATCATGTTTGCAAGAAGTATCCAGGGAGAGTGAAGATAAATGATGGGCAGCAAAAACTCACTTCTACTGGACGTAGTGGGGCTAAAAAGTTGGTGACTGTTAAGTGGAGTGAACAAGGGTGTAGAGAAGCAGCTGTGAAGATGATAGTCATGGATGAACTTTCGTTTAGCTTCATCGAGAAAGAAGGGTTTAGATATTTTTGCAGGTATATTGTCATATTGATGAAGTGTGAGCTTGTATGAATTGTTTTTAACTTTTAATGCTTGGACTGAACATGTTTATAATTTATATGTTGTTTTTTCAGGTATGCTGTGCCTGATTGGCATGTACCTTCGAGGAGGGTGATTTGCAAGCAGTTTTTGAAGATGTATGCTGCTGAAAAGGCGAAGCTGACGAAAGAGCTTAAGGGACATTGCTTGTGCTTGACCACCGATACTTGGACATCGGTGCAGAACATCAACTACATGGTGGTGACTGCCCATTTTGTTGATTCAGCTTGGAAAATGCAGAAGAGGATTCTAAGTTTTAAGGTGATTCCTAACCATCGGGGAGAAAGCATAGGGTGTTTGTTGGAGGATTGTTTGCTAGAATGGGGAGTGGATAGAGTGTTGACCATTTCAGTTGATAATGCTAGCGCCAACAAAGTGGCGATTGATTACATCAGGGAGAGGATGTTAGGGTGGGAGATATCACCTTTGGTTGGTGGGATGTATTTGCATATCAAGTGCTTTGCACACACTCTGAATCTCATTGTCCGAGCTGGCCTTTTGATAATGGGAAATTCAGTTGGTTCAATTAGGAATGCCGTGAGATATGTGAGTAGTGGGACTAGACTTCAGCAGTTCAAAAAGTGTATGGAGAAAGAGAAGGTGGAATGTAAGAAGGTGTGCATCCTCGATGTGCCAACAAGGTGGAACTCCACCTATCTAATGCTATCAACTGCATTAGAACTCAGAAAGGCTTTTGATAGATTGGCAAGGGAAGAAGGCACGAAGTACAGGGGTTATTTTGAGGAAGATGAAGACCTTGAATTCGAAGAAGACTTGGTGCTTGGGTTGGGAGATGTGAATTTGACTGGTGATGCAAGTAATGCAGCAGAGGGAACTCAGGCAAGGAAGAAAAGGAAAGGGAAAAGAGTAGGACCACCGGTTACACATGATTGGGAGAAGGCTGAAACTTTTGTGAGGTTTCTGAAGATATTCTACGATGTGACAATGAGGATCAGTGCCTCAACCAAACCAACATCGTGGAAAGCTTTTCATGATATTGTGGCAATCAGAGCTGAGATTGATGGACTATTTCCTCAGGAGGGAATGAGCACCGGGTCGGAGACTGAAATGATTTTAATGGATATGGCAGTAAGTATGAAGAGAAAGTATGAGAAATACTTTGCCACCTTAGAGGACTGCAATCAGCTTTTGTTGATTGCCTTGGTGTTAAACCCAAGGTACAAGCTCAGAAACTTCGAATCTACATGCAAGAAATGGCTGAAGATGGAGATTGATGATATTAAAAAGAAGTAAGCTGAGCTTAAAGATCTTCTGATTAAGCTTTGTGATGCTTACAACTCCATGATTGTTGAGGCATCCTCCAAGGTAACAAAATCTCGGAGTGGAGATAGCCAAGGGAACAAATCCTCATCTAAGAAAAGGACTATAGAGCCTACTGGAATTATGAAGGACATGGAAGAAGATTGGGAGAGAGAATTGGAAGACTCTGATGAGGGAGTTGTAGGACATGAAGTGGACAGGTATCTTCTAGACCCAATTGTGAAGGCTGTAAACCCTTTAGATTATGACATATTGGAATGGTGGAAGACAAATGGTGACAAGTATCCTAGCCTTGCTGCTCTTACCAAAGATATTATGGCAATTCAAGTGAGTACAGTAGCAAGCGAGTCTTCATTTAGCACCAGCAGAAGGGTCATTGATCCATTTCGGAGCTCTCTATCTCCCAAAACTGTGGAAGCATTAATCTGCTACCAAAACTGGATACGGTCTGAAAGTATCCATAACCTTCAATACATTCCAACTGTTGAGGACATTGAGTTTTATGAAGCTTTGGAGGAAGGTAATTAACTTGTTATCTGAATTTTGTTTATATTTGAGTTTGATTTTGATTTTGGTTGTTAACTTGTTATCTTGTTTAATGATAGAACAAGCAAGGGAAGAAGATAATGGTACAGTTGATCAACAAGAGAATCAAGAGATGCCTTCTACCTCAAAATCAACTAAAGTTTCTCAAGTTGATAAGGGAAAAGGTAAAGTTACAAGTACCACAACCTTGAAGAAGGGGAATCAAGGGAGCAAAGATTTATTCATAAGGGGTTAAGGACATAAGGTACTTATTTCTAAATTTGGCTAACTTGATAATTGAATCCTTGTTGATATTTGATATTTGATAACTGAATCCTTCCAAATGAATGATATGCTTGAGATATGCACTGTGATATGCAGTTATGTTATATGGCATATGCTATGTGAACTTGTGAATCCTTGTTCTTTCCAAATGAATGAAATGATGATATGCATATGCATTATACACTTTCGTATGCACTGTGAAATGTGAATCTGTGATATATAAATTGAATCCATATCTTTCCAAATGATGATATATTGATATCCATATTTGTGATATACACATTCATATTGTGCAGTGTGCAGTGCGAGTACTGAGTTGTGACTTGTGAGTCTTACTCTTATCCATTCTTTTTAGCATATTTGTGATATACACATTCATATTGTGCAGTGTGCAGTGCGAGTACTGAGTTGTGACTTGTGAGTCTTACTCTTATCCATTCTTTTTAGCATCTGGCAAATATTATGCAGTAGCTATGCACTATGCACTATGAAATGATGATATGCATTCACAGTGGCATGATATGCATTCACACTATGAAACTTGTGACTGTGATATGAGTCATGAGATGTTTGTTTTGTGTTTAGTGTTTACTCTTATAGTCTTATCCATTCTTTTTAGCATCTTCTATTTTGTTTTCTTCTTAGATTTGAATTTTGATCATGGTGTATCTAATTTTTTCAGGAGCTTGTCGCGTAATGAGCAGTCCAACTCCAACTTCAATGACCACTTTCATTGTTGCGCAAACTTGAGAAGAGATAGCCAATCACCGTCGCCGCGTCCACCATAAGTCCAAACTTTAGTATTTGAGTTGAGTTGTAACTTGTAATCTGTGTTTGTGACTTTGTGTTTGATATTGTATCATGGACTGTATAGACTGTAGCAGCTAGCAGGTACCAAAACGTGGTCAAAATTTGTATTTTCTGTTGAGTTACAGACCCGAATCGACCCGACCCGAACCGACCAGAACCGACCCGACCCGAAAAGCCCGAAAACCCGAACCGAAAAACCCGAACCGAATAGGACCGAATGGGACCGAACCGAACCGAAACCCGAATTTTCGGGTTTTGCTCGGTTTTCATTTTGAATAGGACCGAAACCGAACCGAACCGAATTTTCGGGTTTCGGTTCGGTTTTGATAAAAAACCGACCCGAACCGACCCGAGCCCACCCCTAGTAGGGAGACCCTGAAAGTTGCTTAAAGTCAAAAGTTGGTTAAGAGTGGATCACTTATGAGCAATGTATGCAGGAGTATACATAAAGGAACGTTAGCTTGCTTAACTAAGGATGCCAACCTCAACAAGCAGCAACTTCCGGTGTTTGATTTGCTGTTGGTTGCCTTCAGTTTTGAGTTACATTAACTGCAGCCTTGCCGTTATCTGTACTTTCTGTCAGAGAAGACAAACATTCGATACAGAGTAGACATTTCTCTTATTTTAGCCATCAGCAGACATGAAATGAAAATTACTAGAGTTGGAGACGAATTAGGCACAACCACCAAGAACACGTTCACGTGGTGAGTGTTCTTTTTGAGTCCTGTACTTGGCTACGTGTGACCGATATTCTTCCAGCTCGTCCTCCAGTTTCTCAATGAACTGACTTGTATGTTCCAGAGACTGCTCATATTGATATTTTTCTAGTGCCTGCAAAATTAGGATGAAAATTAAACTACATTTATGCGAATATTAGCTGTTCACTACACTCCTTAACCACAACTTCTCGAAGATTGAAAACTAGAAAGTACTACAGATGAAGAGAAGCAAAAATGTCAAACAACTAAATGTATAACATCACAAGTGACACCCTATGGACTGTTTTGCACAAATATTTGAAGTGAAAAACTCCTACGTCTACCAATCGAAAAAAAAAACTCGTACGTCTAGGCGGACATAATGCAAGTAAATGTGTTCCCATTATAAACAAAGAAACAAAGGCGGCCATAATATTAATGCAAGTAAATGTTGTTCCTTTTATAAATGAAGAAACAAATAATTTACCTTGGCTTTCGATAATGTATGTGTAGGTGACATGACTTCAGGTCGGACATAATTTTTCCCTCGGTAGAATAAGATTGTATTATTAGGCTTTATATCAATCACAATGCCCTTGCTCAGCCTTGCTAACTCATCAGCATACTCTTGTATTTGCCCAGGCCTACAAGGCTTGCACGACACCTTTACGGTCTCATGCCTTTTCCAGTGAAGATGCATGTTAAGCACGACACCACCAAAAACACCTCGCTTTCCGACTGGAACATAATGCTTCTTCTTCTCACCAGTCCTCTTAAGGTAATGTTTCTCTTCCTCAGTCAAGCTTTCAGGATCATGAACCTCAGCAGGGGCTTTCGGCGCATCATACTTCCTCAGCTTTTCAATAAGCCATTCTTCCTTTCGTTTCGCCTGAATTTATTAACACACACAAAATTAGGAAAAGTCACCTTCTCGAAGACTAGAGCTGTACTTTACACTCTGAAGCCTAACCTTGTCGAGTTTGTAACGGATCCGCACTTCTGGATTAGGAGAATTCATCTTCTTCTTAGCTTTCAATCTGTAAAACCTCAGCTCATTCAATTTCGCCTTCCTAGTCATTTTAGCCTTCTTAATTGCTCGCCTACCATCCACATGAGAAGACACATTCTCACTAGGTTTACCTACATCAAATCTAACAACTCCATGGCTCACCTTCATCTCCAGCGACGCACTACTAGTACACCTAGCTTGACACCATCTTCGGAACAGACCATCACATTTTACCACCGCATCAGGCCTCCACATAGAATCAAAAGCCTTGGGAGAAGCTCCAAAAACAGGCTTTCCCACCACGTGTTTACTCCTTTTCAACCAACCAGTCCTTGACTGATAGAGTCCACTAAACAGCACACCGCACAACCGAAAGATAGAAGACCGATTCATTTTTCCTCAACTATGCATTCCCTTTGCAATGCACCACACAACCTTAAATCTCAACTTTAGTACACTACAATCGCCAAAACCTCAAAAAGCCACCTATCACATCCCATATACTACTAACAAGAAGAAAAAAAATCATAAAAGACACAAACTTTCTACTAAAACTAAAATGTCCACTTCAAAATCAACTCTTGATACCCTAAAAACAATGAATGTTTGTGCTTATATATACACAGCCGATTTCTCACCATGTTATTGCTGATTGCCATCAACCTCAAATTCAAATAATAAAACCGACGCAGTAAAATCCTGTGTTGACACCAAAGTGACTGAATTAAGTACACGAACGCAGCCTTCACCTGAAAATCGAGACCATTTTTTCGAACAGAATCTCTCAATTGTTAAGCTACAAAAATCGACCAACACAAAACCCTATTCCTAAAATAAACCGAACAGTCTAAAATTCGACCGACTAATTCGAACACATCAAAAGAACCAAGCATAAATTTGACCGGTTTTTGTTGTTGATAGAGGTTGATTAATAGTCAGACAGACCGGGCATAGATTAAAATCGGTTCGATCGATTATTTAACCGGTTCAAGTGTTCGTCAAATGACCTATTGTCAAGTAGTTTTTCATTGGGAACTGCTTGTTGCTGATTTTTCAAAACTTATGCTGGAGGACATGTTGAAGATATGGGAAGTCTGCTGGGTGTGAGTTAACTGGACAGAAAATTTCGAACAATGTGCATGCAAACATGCACTCCAACCCACACTCAAGGTCCAAGCTCATGTGTGGGCAACTATGGCCAAACACATGGCATAATTATTTAGGGAAATTCTTGCAGGGTTGTTGGTGATGAGAATTGAACCCTTGACACCCTTTAACATGTACCATGTGGTTCAATTCCCATCACCAATAAACCCTGCAAGGATTTCCCTAAATAATTATGCCATGTGCTTGGGTCATAGTTGCCCACACATAAGTTTGAGTCTTGAGTGTGGGTGGGAATGCATGTCTGCAGGCACATTGTTCGGAATTTACTGTCTGGTTAACTCAGGCCCAGCAGGCTTCCCATATCTTCAACAGGACATACCATTTGGACTTCACAGCGTCAGCTTTCAGATACAGGCCAGGCTATAGAGCTTCACCACAATTGGGGACGGCGCATACCCTACCATCAACCATGCGCGAGCATTGGGTCAGCGCTGTACACAGAGAGTCAGAACAGCTTTGATACATCTTACTATTCTAACTTGAGGAACTCCCAATGGGTTTTAGAGAAGCTTTGGACTGATGCCCTGTTGTGGAGAGGTTTCTGGGTATCATGGGGATGTGAGGTTCAATCTTGAGTTCTATTGTGAAGATGGGTAACATCCGGGTTCTCAACTTGTTTGTTGAACTGTTCTGCCCAAGAAAGCGCTGCTAATAGAATGAGTGAATGAATACACTGATATTAGGAGTTATTACATAAAACTTCATATACACAACCTGCCATTAATACTTCATTCCTAGTAGAATGATCTGGGCACAATCACTACATCATCCAATATTAACCACAACATATATTCGAGAGCTCACCATATGTGAATTGCTTCATTATGAAAACAGTACCCCATATAAATGAAGAGAAACAAATTGCATTCAAATATCAAGCCAATCCAATCCAATCCTTATGTAACTGCCAACAACAAGGCTCTCGCAGTCAACTATTAAAACAGCACAACAATATGTTCCCAACTGGAAAATGTCCACGAATCACTTGGAAACCAGTAAGACATCATGTTTCTTTGCTTTGTTAGGAGTGTTAACATTGGAAGCAGTAGCAGCCTCATTTGCCATCTTCCTCGTTCTATTATCAAGCTGTATGAGACTCCTAGTTGCCAAAATCCCTTGCGGAACCAAATCATGAGAAGCTCTAGCATACAACCGCCTCACTGCCACAGAAGCTGAATCTTTAACATCCTGAGGAATCAATGGACCCAACAAACAATGCCCCAAAATTCTCAACACTGGTTGCAAAAGCTCCCACGGAAGTGGAATCTTTGTCCCCTTCAACGCAAAACTGCTATTACCATCATTTCCAAACCCCGGCTTCCCATTTCTCTCCACAACAACATCTTCTTCATCCCCATCACTATGACCTTCCACAGAAATCCTTATCTCGGAAAACCCATCAACAACTTCAACTTCCTCTTCATCAAACTCTCTCTCACACTTGCATTGCTGCCCAGCCCAAGCAGCCACAAACTCGCAGAACTCCACCTTTGACCAGCTCGGCATATGTGCAATCTGTTTAAAGTAACAATCCAATACCACACCAACAATGGCCGCTCTTTTAGTACTCTTCACAGCATTCTGTGGCTCCAATGGTCCACACACAACTCCCACAGCCGGCCTTGAATGTCCAGCTCCGGCAACCGGCTTTTCCCTAGGAGTGTGATATAAGGACGGCTGTAACAAATCCGGAATCGAAACCAACACAGGCTTTCCAGCTCTAGCCTTCACCTCCAAACCATAAATGGCCAGCAGCACAGCCTCAAATCCAACCAGCGATGCCGCATCTTCAGAATCACTCGACACAACCCGAGACATATACAGGCCGCAAATCAAAGGCACGTAAGAGTAAACAATCAGCCGAAGATCCGGATCGGAGAACTGAAACGTCTCGTACAACCACTGGCACAACGGATCGGATCCAGATCCGGAATCCGAAGATCTGAGAGCCTCCGAAAGCGCAGAATACACATCGGGAGAAAGCAGCAGCGCTTGAGCCGGATGATCGGAGTCGGCTAAAGAAGACAACGCGACGGTGCGAAGAATCGACGACAACGAGTGGATCCGCGTTCGCGCTTTCGAGATCGATTCCCACCAGGCGTGCATTGGATCGTTCTTGGCGCCTCTGTCGCTGCTGATGCCATTGTTGTTAGTGCCGGTGCTGGCAATCGTCGTGGCTGAGTTAGGGTTTGCGGTTGTGGTAGAGGAGTAGGAGGAGGATGGCGACGCGGTCGAGTTGTGGCGGTGGTTGTCCATCGCAGCTTCGCTTCTCTCTCTCGTTTTCGTCGTCGTTGATTAGGTCAAATAAATCTTCGCAGAGAGATTGATATACTTATACAGGTCAAATGAGGTATGCCAAATTAAACATACTGCAGTAAACAATTAATAAAAAGTAGATTGAGATCAACTGCATCACTAATAATAACTTAGATCATATGCATCCATCACTACACAAATGCTGGGAGAGAACTTTCTCACTTATTATTTTCTTCAAATAAAGCACGAAATCAATGAAGATGTTCTCTCACACATCCTTAATGAGCATTTGTGAGAGAACATCCGCATTGATTTTGTGCTTTGTTTGGAGGAAATGCTAGGTGAAGAAGTCATCTCCTAGTATTTTCATTTTCATGGGTGCGGATGCTCTTACGGTGCCTTATTATAATTATAGGCATCTACAATCTTTAAGGGGCCATAATATATATTAGGGGTGGGTGTACGGGTTGTGCTCGGTCCTAATCCGATCTGAAATAATGATCGGATCATTTATTTGAATTCTAATCCTGTCTAAAAAATCGGGTCAATTATGTGAATCCAAACCCGACCTTAAAATTAAAATTTATAAAAGACATAAAATATTTAACATCATCTATCATGATATATGGTAGATGGCTGGCTATGGTAGAAAGAACAAAAGTGAAAGAGTAGCGTGGAAAGTGGATCTTCGAACGGCTTACGATACGGTCAACTGGCAGTCTTTAGAGTTTATGATGAGATATTTGAGGTTCTCAGAAAAGTTCATTTCTTGGGTTTTGATGTGTGTTTCCAGTGCTCACTTTTCAGTCTCGATCAATGGGGAAATACAAGGATTTTTTGAGGGAAAGAGTGGCTTAGGCAAGGTGATCCACTGTCCCCGTTTTTGTTCACCTTGGTTATGGAAGGATTGTCGAGAATGCTGAATGGGTTGTCAGTCAAAGATGGATTCTACTTTCATCCAAAATGCCATAGAATCAAACTGTCACATCTATGCTTTGCGGATGACATGTTCTTGCTCTCAAATGGTCGTAACTCGTCTATTCAAGTGTTACGAAGAACATTGGATGATTTTCTTAAGGCCTCGGGCCTTTCTATTAACTTTAATAAGAGCCAATTATTCAATGCTGGAATGGCAGATGATAAGAAGCTTTGGACTTCAATGGCTTTAGGCACACCCATATCCCCACTCCCTGTAAAGTACCTTGGAGTAAACCTCAGCGATAAAAGTCTCAGAGCAACTAAATGCTCGAGTTTAGTGGCAAAAATGACTAACTGGATACATCACTGGAGCTCGAGATTACTATCTGGGGTGGGCAGACTTGTCTTGGTCAAATCAGTCCTGCAATCTATTGTGTTGTATTGGGCTCGGATTTTTTTATTCCCAAAGAAGGTCATTAAGGCAGTCAACTCCTTTTGTGCAAACTTTCTGTGGAATGGATGCAGCAGTAAGAGAGGCTGTCATTTAGTCAGCTGAGAAGAGGTTTGCAGACCTAAAAGTGAAGGGGGCCTTGAAGTAAAAGACATGCAAACAATGAATGAAGCTCTAGTGTTGTCACATCTCTGAGACCTCAGAAGTGAGAACCATAGCAAATGGGCTAGCTGGCTGAATATGTACTGGCTGAAAGGAGGTGATTGGTGGAGCAATAATATCCCTAAAGGTGCGTCTTGAGTGCTTAAGAGTGGGGAAGTGTTTGGAGCGAAGTAGGCTGCTTGTTACTAGTGTTGATGGTATCCCAAAATGGGTAGGGAGGGGGAAGGATTCAGAGTTGCTGATAGCTATAAAACTTTACGAGCTGCCTGAGATACCAAGACGTGGCATGGGATTGTATGGAATGCTCTGTCT
Organism: Rhodiola kirilowii; assembly: GCA_033675215.1. NCBI lineage: Eukaryota > Viridiplantae > Streptophyta > Magnoliopsida > Saxifragales > Crassulaceae > Rhodiola > Rhodiola kirilowii. The sequence continues at coordinate 2,387,513 of CM066193.1, read as the reverse complement.
GCGCCTAAAACAAGTTTCACAGGGTGGTTAGGCTTACACAATAAGCTCCTAACTAAAGACAGGTTATCGGAGATGGGGTTCTTAGGGAACGGAAACTGTGTTCTGTGTAACATGGGGATTGAAAGCAGAAATCACATGTTCTTCGAGTGCACGGTGACAAAGAAGATATGGATCGATGTCCTAAAGTTCATGCGTAGCCCTTGTAAGGAGTACCTCTGGGCTCTGGCATAGGCTCATCCCATGGCTGGAAAAGCAAAAGAAGAATTCCCTAAGGTCTGAATTCACAAGTATGGCTTGTGTACAAACAATGGATGAGATTTGGTATCACAGAAACAGTAAAATCTTTAAGAAGGAAATGCTGAATATAGAGAAAATTACGCAAGCAATTATATGGAATATAAAGATGAAGATGACAACATTTACAAAGGCTCATAAGTACACACATGATAGCTGGTGGAGACAATGCATGAACATTAATGGCTAGGAGGTTTGGAGGGAGTCGGGGTTAGCTTGTACAGGCTTTGTTTCTATGTTGTGTCGGCTGTTTGGTTTGTTTTTTTGATGTGCCGATTGTTTGGATTTCCCTTGTGTTGTTTTTCCCCAGTTGTGAGTAGGGGTTGGTAAGGTCAGGTTGATGTGTTTATTGGTTTTTGAGTGGTGGTGTGTGAGGCCAGGTTGCCTTTTGTAAAGCCCTTTTTGATCCCATATTTATATATTTTGGTTCAAAAAAAATCTATCATGATATAAATACTTTAAAAATATATGCTTAAATCACTAATTATGATATAAAGTTTAGTATTACGGTTTTATTTTTCATTGCAAATCATTTACTTATTCATATGTGATGTGATATTGCACGAGAAAACAAATAGATTAATTGATATGGTAGTCACATTCATGATATTGCACGGGTATTCTGATCCTCAACCCTAACCCAATCTGAAACTCATACCGGATTGAGTTAAACCCGAGATTAAGTTGACCGGATCGGACCGGGTTTTATCCACCCCTGGTATATATTACATTATTGCAATTTTAGAGGCTTTACTTTGATTCTTTTAGCATATACATTGCAACGTTTGTTTTTCAAAATGAATTTTGAATGTTGAGTTTTGAGTGTTCAGGCTTGTTCGAGTTTTTGGGCATGAGTGAGCACTGCGTTGGAAACAGATAGGAAAATGCCTTCTTGGCCAATGATGTCCGCGAAGCCTGATGAATGTAGCTTTTCCAGCACAGCCTGTCCCGGGTTAGTCACTATAAGCTGTAGAGAACAACAAAATCAACAACTGCATGATACTAAAAATGTTTTTTTTTTTTTGAAGTTGAAAGTCTGGTTGAGTCTACCTTTATGGATTTCTTGTCAAGGCTTTTGTGCAGCTCCTCTAGTGAATGGATTCCACTGGTGTCTATGTCAGTCACAGCTTAGAAAACAAAAACAACAAATTTCTGTTTTAAAACTCATTGGTAAAAAAATACAAAAGCTGGATGATATGTTTCAAGTCCTTACGCGACAAGTCTACGATCAAAAACGCAATCAGGGGCTGTTTGTTTTTTGTGAGGAAATGTTCTTCATCTGTCAGCCATCTCAGGATCCTTGTAAAGTAACCGTCTTTAGTTGAAAATGTTCATGCAAATTGCAATGTGATGATATGATATATGGTAATTCATTGGTACCTCTCCTTTATGTAATTTGAATTGGAGAAATAAATAGCTGAATCAACTCGGATAATCAGCATCCCTGGGACTTTGATTGCTTCTGGGTATTGCTGTATATTTCTATACACATTTGTTCTTGGGAGCATCCCAAGCTGTGCAGTTCTTGGTCTTGTTACTTGCAATAATATTTTCGCAAAAGAAATGGCAACCTGCACCGAGAGGATTCAAATAAGTACTGGAAATTTGAACTTATTAAGTCTAGCTATGTATGTGTGACCTACTGCTATGAGGAGTCCCTTTTCGACGGAAATGAAGAGAACTCCGAAGAAGGCTCCAATACAGGCCAGAAAATCGAACTTATCAATTTTCCAGATGAGGATCATGGCTTCAAAGTCAATTAGGCCTATAACAGCCGAAATGATTATAGAAGCAATGATAGCATTTGGAGTGTGTTTGAAGAGAGGTGTGATGAGCTCAAGTGTCAGTAGGACTACACAAGACATGATAATGTTGGATACTGCAGTGTTGCATCCTGCCATGTAGTTCACTGCAGAGCGTGAAAATGAGCCTGTCGCGACGTAGCAAGATGTCATTGAGCCGATGATGTTCATGGTCCCTAGAGCCACCATTTCTTTGTTCCCATCTATTTCGTAGTCCTTCATTGTTGCAAATGTTCTCCCTATAGCAATTGCTTCCTGAAAAAACAAAATTTTTGGAAGTGCATTTAGACCAGTTTCTATCCAATAAGAAGCTGATCGAGGATTTGAGACGCATACTGTGAGAGCTATCATTCCGGCCACAATGCCAATCTTAAAGCCTTTTCCAACATACTCTCCTGAGAAATAAATCTGATCCAAGGACGGAGGATTTATGCCCTTCTCAATGTGCCAAACCTGTTGGTCAATTTTTATCAGATAACAATCGAATATACTGATGTTTCTACTAATTGATTGGTTTATATGTTTACGGTTTGAACTCCTTGTTTTTCAGCGTGCGTGAGGTAGACACAAAGCGTGGAGATTACGACCGAGATCAGTGGAGCTACTGCAGGCACCCAGAACAGCTTCTTGTTTTTCTTTCCCTGCAGAACCAATATACTTAAAATTTGGAAGCAATTTTTGACATTGTTAAGCTGTAATAAGGAGCTGATGCTTACTATGTATTTTGCTGTTAGAAGAAAGGCCAGGAATGAGACTCCAATGAGTATTGTCTGCCAGTTCCACTGTGACAAGTAGTTAATAATTTAGATTTCTATGTGTTGGATTTTGAGGAAGATGAGATTAAAAAAATGGTAGGACAGGCTTGAAGGGTACCTACCCCATGATGAACTGATCCCCAAACTGTGCGCATAACTGAAACTATATCAGTCTTTGTGGTGAAGAGTTTTATACCAAGCAAGCCTTTGAGTTGCTGAAGAGCAATTGTGATAGCTGCTCCAGCCATGAACCCAACCACCGCGGCGTGGGACAAGAAATCTATCAGGAAGCCCAATCTAGCTAACACAAGTTACAGAATTATTACCACCATCATATGAGATTTTTTTGACTGCAGATGGGTTTACACAGTACCTGAAAAATCCGAGGATGAACTGAGTGAGACCAGCGAAGAAGGTGGCAGTGAAAGCCAGGCGGCGATAATCGACAGGATTGGTCTTGTAATCAATCTCATTTTGAAGCATTGTGCCTAGAAGTAGAGACACTACTGCAACTGGTCCTATGGCTATGTCCCTTGAGCTTCCCATGCAGGCATAGATCAATGGCGGCACAAAACTGCTATCTGTTACACAGTGTGCAATTAAAAATACTACTTGTAAAAGTAAATAAACTAATTCATTGCTCTTGATCAAATTTATTTTAGAGGTAAAAAAAAAACAAGAGCTTACAGAGGCCATATTGAGTTTCCATATGCGCTAGCTTGGCGTACCCGATATCCTGTCTTGTCAAAAAGGTCAGGAAAGACTCAAAAATAAAGCATTTTTTGTTTTTTGAACAAATTTGTACTGTTACCTGAGGAATGCAGAGGCTAGCAATTGTGAGTCCAGCGATGAGATCGCCTTTGAACTTTTGGAAGCTGTATTGTCTTCCCCACTCGAGTATCGGGAAGATGGTCTGTAAAGCGATGACTACCTTGTTCAACCTTGTTTGGTTCTTGAATGGGCGTAGAGGATCATCAGAAAAGAAAGTCTCCCTCAGACCAGCCTTGAACTCTTTTTTCATATTCGGCTTTGGAGGCACTCCAACTTTGTGCACATAAGGCACCTTCTCAGCCTCCATATTTTCAGGCACCATTGTGCCAAGACTAACTTAATCAATTAGGCCGTTGGATTTGGGAAGTAAGACCAAGGGTAGCATGTAGAGAACGATAGTAACAATGTGGATGAGCAAAATGTGGTTGTTCTCATATTGGAAAGGTTGACCTAGACAGTCGTCTAGCAAGGTTGATTCAAGCTTGGCATTATTAGCCGGCAGACAAAGCATGTAATGCCATATATGACCCCTTTTGAAGTCGGAGAGTTCATACAGGCCTGCAAATAGGTCATTGACTCATGACTTTGGACTTGGTGGCTCTTATGTGCCAGTGCTACCAATGTGGCTCTTGTCAGGTTGTCACTTGTGCACTGACCTCACATTGAATTTAGACTTTGGGCTATCCAGTAGGCACGTTGAAACAAATTGGGCCCTTAGAGAAGCCCATGAACATGTCAGTCACCATGAAATATTTTATTCAAAAGCAATGAACTGAAAGCATCTCCACCATGATCAAAAAAATCATATCATGAATTCCTCTTTATCCTTTTTTTCTCTCTCATCTAATCATCCCCATGATCAGATGAATCATATGCATCCCACTCATGATCAAATAAAAAGTTCATCATCATTCTCTCTCATCACTACATAAATTATAGCTCATAAATATTAAGATTAAATAAAAATATATCAAAGTATATCTTTTTTATAGAAATCAAAAAATTATGAATATTGGTATTTATTTTGATTTTTTTTACTTTGTAATTTAGAATATATATTCGTTGCAAGATCAAAATAAAAACTGTGTCGCGTTGCGATTGGTTATCGACTCATGATCAAATCCATGATTTTTGTAAAAAAGATCATCAAAAAATCATGGGATGATCAAAACTATGATAAAAAAGATCATGGTGGGGGTGCAAGATTTTTTTTATCATCTCTCATGGTACTCTTCTATGATAAAAAAAACCATGGTGGGGGATGCTCTGATGATCACCGAAATAGAGAGGTTTGAAACGCTAATTTTTTCGATCAAATTTGACCTTTGTTAGATCAACAGCTCCCAATTTCACTCTCAGTCCATATATAATCTCTCTGCAGCTTTTTTGCACATCCACCTCTTCACCTACGAATAATCTTTTGTTTCGTATCTTCCATATTTCATACATGGTTCTAATGATCGCCGCTGCAATGAATCTGATCTCTAATGCATCCTTCGAACTAGTCAAAGTTTTCAACAAACTAAAAGTGAACAAATTGTATCTCAATCGAAGCACGGTGCAAAAGATCATAGCTTGATATTTCAGGCGTGGCGTAGTGTCACGATGATTAACATAAAATCATAAGTCGTAGTATCTTTTTATACATATAATTAATAGTTTAAAATTTTATACTATGAATTTTTCTAGTTTCTACTGTCCATCTTAGGACCAAAGACAAGCCGGCGTCCTTAATTATATGTCCACATAATTATTCATAGCTGTACGTAGATGTTAAATTATGCCTCGTAGTACAAATGGTCAGTTATATAAGTAATATATAACGACAAGTGTGGTCTAGCGTCACGCCTCTACCGATTTAATATTTGCAACTTGGACACTAGCCCAATAGAATCCATTCGGCTCCATTTCAATAATGTAACGCGGAGGACTGACTTTTTGATGCATCATTGCAATTATCGATCGTTAAAACAAAACATGTTGATGACGACGACATAGACTTTTCCTTTGAATCCCAACCAATCGAGTCCTTTCTCCGCTTCCTTAACAACATATTAAAATACCTTACTTTTTAGTACTTCACGTATTTATTATACGTCTTACATAGCAGGGTACTGTCGTAATTTCATCTGTCCATATTTCATTATGTTTTTTCTTTGTCTTGTAGTTTCGAATTAATCAATAATTAACATAATCAGATGCAATTAACCTCACCACAACGGACTTGTACTACGCCACGTGTTTTAATCTGGACCGTAATAAAACAGTGGCAATAAGAGGATCAATGATAGAAGAACACGTGGAAAGATAACTGGGCCTGCGATGCAGACTGGTGGCCCAAATAGTTTAATGATTTAGAAAGATTCCTATCATAGTGGGCTCCGTCCCGTTGTTGGGGCGTCACCACTGGCTTTTGGATCTGTCCAATAATGCTCCTCGACGACGTCAGCATGTCACTGTCCAACACGTGTCGCTGTCTCGTTTTTAAGGTCCACTCATTTTGTCGTTTTCTTTGCTTTCGTCATCTCCTCGCACCTGCCGACTCGTACTCGAACTGCTGCAGATCTAACGCGCCATGTTTGGTTACCCCCGTATTTGTCCCCCGTATCTCGACAAAAAGTTACCAAACTAAATAAGCAAAAAGTATCCAGTTAACATTTAAATTAAAAAGTTACTTTTTAATCTCACTTATCAGAAATGAATTAACATCAATTTCTCCAAAAACAAACGATACTAAAGGTAAAAACAAAAACAAACCGATCTTAAGAAATAAGAACCGGCAATATGATGGTTATTAGTGACCGACAAATTAGTTCACGCCACGTATCATCCTAAGACGAATTTGACGAATTACACGTCAGGGTTACGCTGCGGCCCGTCATTCGCCGCAACTGTAGACTTCGAATCATGTGACTAGTTAAACGGTTAAGTCTTCGGTTCGCAGAAACGCGACGCCGTTTTGAGACCAAATAATTGTACATTTAAACGCCGTCGTATATGGCAGTTTAGAACAATAACAACTCCAACTTGGTTTTCTCCACTTATCGAATGATAGCTTAATAGCAACCAAAGGACAGATTATAATTATTCACTTCGTAAGTTACAATTATGCCCTTAAAGTTGTATTGTAATCTTTGGTTTTTGAGGGGCACATTCGTCTTATTCGAACGGTGAAAGGCATATAATTGGTGGAACTTCGCGTTCGCAACTTGCAGAATCTGAAGGGCATTTCGGTAATTATGTATTAGGAAAAAAAAATTCATTATTTATTTTCACATACGTATCGATTTTCTCTCTCTGACTTGTAACAATGGATTCCGCTTTTCTCCATCAATAACTTGGCATCGTATCCTCTTCCGGTTGCCCTAATCAAGGTATACATACTCCTTTGCTCTCCCTCTCAGTTTCAATTTGGCTGATTTGTGTTGCTTATTGGGGTTTTAAGTGTTATTCGTTTTGATGCTTATCTGTCGATTGCAGACACCTGTGATTCGAAGTCGGTATCAGGTTTCAGATATGAATGTTTTTTTTGTGTGTTTTGGTTTGTGTTGGAGTTTTTGGGATTATGTTGATTTCTGGGGTTTTTATTTTTTGGTTGGAGAAATTAATTTGTTATTTTTGTAGTGACTTGTGAGTTGGTGCTGGGTGATGCCCTTAGACCTTAGTGAGGCTGAGGTCCAAAGCACATCATATGTTTTGTGGATGTGTGTGTTGACCTAAGTAGTTTGACTTTAAAGGTAAAACCGTAAAAGATGTTCTCTATTTATGAGCTCTGTTTCTCTCTTTGCACAATCACACATCTGAAAATAGAATACCCACTTCGGTTGTTAAATGAAGCTTGTTATCATTAGATGTTGCCTTGCTTTCATAGTCAGTATTTGCTGATTGCTTTCCCTTTTGAAAGCTGTGGTCTTTTTGTACAAAAATATCGTTGATTTCATAAACTTTAGCTAAAAATTCTTAGATCAATGAGTGGTTTGATTTAGTAATTGATCCAAAAATTCTTTTGTATCCAACAAAAAGTGTTTGCTGAAAGTATTAGCTCAGGCCTTCTTAAATTCTTTTGTATCCAACAAAAAGTCTCACTAGAAAGAGCCCTTAGGCTTTGGGATGATTGGTTTACTGTTTTTGAACAGACAGTTACTAAAACCATTGGGTCATATCATCAATACTTACCTTGTGTTTCCTTTATATAGAAAATAGAAATAAGCTTGGCTTGGCTAAACTTCCTTTCTTAGTGATTTTCAGATATGTAATAAATCTTGGTTTGGTGTTCTCAATTTCTTTTTCTTTCAGTTTGGGCAAGCATTGTATAAATTAGTGTAGATTTGATATACCGAGTGAATGGCGTCATGAGTTTCTTGATATTAGTTTGTATTTGAGATGAATCATACATAGCGCTTAGGCTATTACTTTTGCAAGAAGCTTGATCTGGGTTTTATTATGTTTCTAACAGGGTTGATGAATCAAAAGTTTCTGTCATTAAGGAGAACAAAGTGCTCTAGAGAGCCGTGCACATCCATCTTTACTGTATACATGAAGGGCTTTTATCCACGAAATGTTATCAGATATATTGGGTCTGGCGTGGTATCAAATTAAGTTGCTTGTTTTCTTTGTTGACTTTTAGTAAAAATGGACAGAGCCGACACTTCGGTGATTCGTCAGTGGTGGACCTTCAACAAGCTTGACACATTTCTTCCAAGTTGTATGTATATATAGTTGGCAATAATGCATGCCTAGTAGTGTGCTTTTTGGACTTTCTTCAAGCTAGACTTCAGGTTCGAAAATCAAGGTTTGTGGGTCTTTGATCAGTAAGAAAATGGATCTTGGCGAGAAGGGTGTTGTTTTCAATCATTACGAGCAGTTTAAGAAAAAGGGTAACTCTGGTGACATCACTTTGAGTCTGAATTGCAACGGAAGCACCGTTCAGAACAACCTTTGGAGGTCCAAAAGCAGCTTGGTGGAAACTTCTTTAATTCCTCCTGATGATAGTTTTGAGCTGGTTCTTGGTCTGGGGCCAACCCCTACCACATACTCGAACGAATACTTCCCTTCGGGACTCAACCGAAAGAAACAGGCTGAAAATAGCAAGTTGTCGTTGGCAGGTGATTCGACTCTCAGGCTGTGTCTTTCTGGTCAGACTGATATTCCAACTTTGCCTGAAGCTGTGGTTACTGCATCTTGCGTGTCAAGTCTCGCGTCTGCCTGGACTAATCGATTTCCTGTGGTTGATGAGGGTTCCACATCTGCAAAGAAATCAGGAGGCTATATGCCGTCTCTCCTTTTGGCCCCGAGAATGGATGCTGGTAAAAGTATGACTTTGCTACATACACACGAATTATTTGAGCTTGGAAGTAGTTCCTTTTGCCATGCTTCTGAGGCAAGTACTGAGCCCTCTGCCGCAACAGATTTCTCTGTTGGAGCTTTTTCTGAAGATACTTCCGCAGGGGGGTCTTTAGATCACCGAGCTGTTAACTCAAAGAGATGCAAATTTGCTGGGTGCATAAAAGGTGCACGAGGAGCTTCTGGTCTCTGTATAGGACATGGAGGTGGACAGAGGTGCCAGAAGCCAGGTTGCAACAAGGGAGCAGAGAGCCGTACCGCCTACTGTAAATCCCACGGTGGAGGCAGGAGGTGTGAGAACTTGGGTTGCACCAAAAGCGCCGAGGGGAAGACAGACTACTGCATTGCCCACGGCGGTGGAAGAAGGTGTGGGTATCCAGGCGGTTGCACCAAAGCCTCTCGCGGAAAGTCAGGGTTTTGTATCAAACACGGAGGTGGGAAAAGGTGCAAGATTGACGGATGTACTCGTAGCGCTGAGGGTCAAGCTGGCTTATGCATTTCACACGGAGGTGGTCGGAGGTGTCAGCTTGAAGGATGCTCCAAGGGCGCCCAAGGAAGCACGCAATTCTGCAAGGCCCACGGTGGTGGAAAGCGGTGCATTTTCATGGGATGCACAAAAGGAGCAGAGGGAAGCACTCCTCTCTGCAAGGGTCACGGAGGAGGAAAACGCTGCTTATACGATGGAGGTGGCATTTGCTCAAAGAGTGTACATGGTGGAACAAACTTCTGCGTGGCTCACGGTGGTGGAAAAAGATGTTCTGTCCCAGGATGCACTAAAAGTGCCCGTGGCAGGACTGATTGCTGTGTGAAGCACGGCGGAGGCAAGAGGTGCCAAGTTCCAAAATGCGATAAGAGTGCTCAAGGTAGCACCGATTTCTGTAAGGCGCATGGTGGTGGTAAAAGATGCGTGTGGGGAGGAGGAGAAGGCAAGTGTGAAAAATTCGCTAGAGGAAGAAGCGGCCTCTGCGCTGCACACAGCAGTTTACTCCAGCAAAAGGAAGCTAAAAACACCAGCATGATTGCTCCAAATCTCTTCCACGGCATAGTGGCCGCTGCATCCTCCTCTGCCGCAAGCATTGTCTCAGACTGCTCAGACTCAACCCGTCTGCCATCTAAACGACAATGCCTCATACCCCCTCAGGTTCTTGTCCCTCTCTCCATGAAATCCTCTTCCACAGCTCCACCACAGATGGTTCCGGAAGGGAGAGTCCACGGCGGTGGACTCATGTCCCTCTTCCGTGGCAATTTGAATAACGCCATCGACGGCATCTAAAGGTTTGAAACTGAATCATTCTTATGATTCTTTACATGGTTTTTAGTGTATTTTTTTTTTTCCTTTCTGAATTTTATTGTGGGTGAACAAAAAAAAAACATTGTTTGTAACTTGAAGCTGTGTATAATATTCCATCTTAATATCTGGCATTATATTATTACCAGTTGCATCAACAAGACAATGACCCAGATGCTCGAGTCCAATCAGACTCTCAAAACTCAGGTTCTTCCAAGTTACTTGATGACTTTTTAGTTGTTTTATCATTCATTATCTGCTTCTTCAGTGTTCTTTTTATGTTCTTCAGATGCATTATTATTAATGACGATTTCAATCGATATTCGATCCTCAGATTCTCCAGTTGTTGAGGTGTCTCCCGGGACAAGCTGGTTCAGTTTCTTCACCTCCTTCCCTTTGCCCCACAGCACAACGTACAGTCCTGCTACAATCAGCACCGCACCCAGCACGCTACATTTACATTACAAACACAATCACACGGTTAGTCCATAATAATATTTACAAAGGTTGTTTTGTCAATTTTATAAGCTAAGGTTGTCCCTAGCTACAGACCTCCCGACATTGAGCTTTTCCTCCAGGAGCAAGGAAGAAGCTACAGCCACCAAAACCAGCATCAGAGGATTGAACACCGACACGAAAAGCGGACCTCGCATCCTCACGCACCATGCTATCACGCTGATCATCATACCCGATACCAACGATCCCTGCAATAATTGAACATCAAAACCCCATCTTCAGCGCTCAATCAGCTTTTAAAACTCTTCATCAGTGTGTCTTATACCGAGTAGAACACAGTGAGAAGTCGGATATCAAATCCCAGCCTCCACTGGCTCCAGTCCTTCTCAGTGCACAGACCGAAAACCGTGGATTGCACCGCAGCCATGAAGCTCAGCAGAGCCGTGCAAGAATACTGACAAGGATAATTCTGACTCATTTTCGTCTGTGTGCAAAAAAGGTCAACGGAGAGTCAACACTGTCCAAACAGGAGCAACATTGTAGAGTAAAGTAAAAACCTGTACCTGGATGATCAACCAGAGCCCGTAAGAAACACAACTCAAGCCACCGAGCACTGCACCGAGCACATGGTTACTGGAATGATGCTGTTCCGAGGCTGAGTCTCTTCCTCTCCCGACCATCCTCATCAAATCTATATGAGTCTTCCATATATCAAAATCGGCACCTTTATAGAAAGTGAGCGTCATTGCCCCGCCAATCCCCAAAATCGTTCCGATGATCTTTAGCTTCCCTGGTAATGTCCTCAGCCTCAACTTCTCCATCCTGATTAGTTATTTAGAACACAATAAAAAAAAGGTCTGATTTTTATGAGTAAGTATTAAATATTGCAGGTCGACATATTTTAAGGGTTCACGGCGAAAATGTATTGTGGGCCCTTACAAATTATAAATACATTTAAATGTATTTAAAAATGAAAATTATTTACATAATTTTTAGAATAATTGACCTCCAATTAAATAAATTTAGTATCAGAGCATTTATTATATATTATTAAACTTTCTATTCCAAAATTGATATCATGGCTTCGTTATATATTATTAAATTTTAAGTTCTTATAGGTTTAATTACTTTCGTGTGTTTTATTCTTTTTATAATTTATTAAACTTTTTCTAAAAGTATAATACAATAATGTTGAAAACAATTATTTATAATAATAGAATATAAATATATTATACTTTTTATATTTGCATATGTCATGTTAGCTTTTTTCCATATATTCGTTATTCGGTGAAATTCAAATTGATTTAATCATATATTTATATATAATCTTAAACATAATGAGACGTATGCTCATACTGTCCATATATCAGGCACGCCTGCAAGTTGAATTTCGAATAAATATAGAAAGAAAGTGTGTAATACATAATTTTGGATTTACCGGAAGATGACAGCTAGGATGAATGTGGTGGCCGGAACAATATTAACAATTGCGGATGCAAATGTGGCAGTTGTTGCAATCAAACATCCCAGATACAAAAGCTGGTTCAAAGTACCTCTGCACATGTACTCAAAACACTTAATCAATTTGTTTATCCAAAAAAACAAAAAACAAAACTTGATCAGTTTAAAGTATTGTGCCTTTCAACACTCAAATTATAAAAATAGAAAATCAGAAACACACTTACCCAAATAAACCGCATAAAAATCCTTGCAGCACAATCATGGGTGTCAACTTTGGCCTATTCTTCCTGCATGCATACCCCAAAAATACACATTTCCTTAATCCACGCCAAACTGGTTAAATTTCTTTTTTCTAGTTATTAATTAAGTACCGTTCGACGATCAGGGCGACGGGGAGGATGAATCCGGTGGCGAACATGAAGCGATAAGCAATGAGAACTTTCAAGCTCATTCCATGATTCACAGCCAACTTCACCAACACGTTCACTCCTGCAAAAGAGGTCTGCACCAGCACCATCAGCATCGCCGGCTTCAGCCCGTGCACCACTTCCCATAAATTTCCCATTTTCTCTCCTCTCTCTCTCTCTCTCTCGCACTGAATTTCTACAATGTCGGTTTTATGTATATATATTTATAGCTTTAGCCTTCACACAAATTTTACTTTATATTCAAAAACAAAAAGTTTATTAATTTTAAAAAGAAAAACCAACCATATTCAATTTGTTGTTTGATCGCTTTTTTTCTTTCTCTCTTCTTTGAAAATTGTGATAAAATTAAATAATCTTGACGAAAAGATAAATCTTTGTACTTATAATAATTATTCATATTTTGGTGAAGTGTGCAAAACTGATTCAATTTCCCCAACACGTATATACAAAGACCAAACTAAGCTATACTTCGTCCACAGCCACGCCTTACTTACGTCGTCGTTTTCGGTTCATTCGGGTTTGGGACTTTCGTAACGATGCACGTTTCAATCTCATCCAGCCGATTCGGTTACCGCTTGTCTGTTTGTTCATAGACAGGCATACAAATATGATATGTAACAAAAATGCACATCTCCCCAATTTAGGAATATTCCGAGAATAAGACATTTATGATATTTTCATCACAATCCATTTTACCGTAATTACAATTGCTGCAAGCTGGACCAGAATGCATGCATTGGCACTTTTGCTGACACTCGCTTTCAATTTATCTACTTGCACAATGCATTTATTTTACTGGATCTTCTCATTCAAACTTAGATATTTACCAGAAGGTGTAACATATCTGGAAAACGCTGTAAATATTGATGTTTCATTATTAAAATATCTATTAATTTTAGAAATAAAAAGAAAGAAAATTTAAATAAATGATGTATACATTCCTTTGGCATGAGAATCAATCATGACATAAATGGGAGGGTGAGTGGTCAAATCACGGAAACGGAAGTATAACCTCATCAATTCTTTGGCATGAGATATACCACGTGCTTAGGTATACACATAACAATATTATTGGGCCTTTGGTTAGGTCGATATCGAGACGGCCCATGTTTGGGCCCAATAATATCGAGCGATTTCGGTCGTGGTTTGACCAACTGCAGGAGAAGAAGAGACTTTTCAACAGGGGAGGAGGAGGTATTACCCGGACACTTCGAGAAGTCGGACGCTCCCGATCTCAAACCCTAAGGTGAGATTATTTGATTCTCTTATCGTCATCTGATTCGGATGTCGATCTGCATCTTCGTGTTTTTCTTTTTATTTGTACATCATTTTGATCGATTTGTTGTTAATGAGATTCGGGTTTGGTGGAATTGAAATCGTATGTGATTCGGGTTGAGAATTGAGTCATGGCTCTTTAAATGGAACACTTATGACAAGTAGTAAATGTGATTGTGATGGTGTTGGGGTTATTTCATTCAATTTGAGATGTTGAAGTTGAGGTTTTGATGTTGGTACTCATTTATATTGCGTGCTTCCTTATTTTTCATGCTTCACTAAATTTTTTTTATGGGGATAATATTGCAGATAATCCCTGAGAGCTTAGCTGGTTGAATTGCCATGTGAGTATCTTGGTTTGTCATATCATCATTTAAATACTGGTCACTTCGTCCCGTAGAATGTTTTTGGAGTTTAGGATTGTATGTAATAGTACTAGTAGTCGAATTAGCTCCTTCAGATATGTCATGCTATTGCTATGCTTTTAAAAAGAGATTGACAGATAGGCAATGTAGTTTTGAGGAATGTTCTCTCGAAAGTAGTTTTGAGTTGTATTTATGTAGGGCGGATGAAGAAGTAAGTGATCCAAAGAAGTACCTCGAGGAGGGTTGCATGCCCAAGTGTGTCAAGCCACTGCGTTCGTATCAGGTGCGGGTTGATAAGATGGTCCTGAATATACTCCTTTTTCTATAACATTTTTTTCCAGTGTCATAATATGTATTCTTCCATGCTTACATATTGCAGAGTATTTGCCCTCGGTATCTATGCGTTTGGCTTTAAGAAACTAAGAACTAAGCATGACACCTTTGTTTTTCTTTGAATTATATTTTTGAAAGTTAAAATGAGTATACCTCTTCATATGTCTTGAATTGATCAGTGTCTTTCCATCTGGAACAAACGTCAGTTCTAATGGGGAAGTTTTGGGTACAAATTTCAGGCATGCGTCAAGAGGGTAGAGAGCGATGAAACTGGACATAAACACTGCACAGGGCAGTACTTTGACTACTGGTCATGCGTTGACAAATGTGTAAGTTTGACACTCAACACTCCTGATTCGCTTTCATCCATTTATTTTTGATCAAGGGGGATCCTTGCTGATCACTTGACTCACATTCAGGTTGCACCTAAGCTTTTTACAAAGCTGAAATGATGCGGGCAGATAGAGAGTTGATTTGATATTACTGAATTCTGGAAGAAAGCAGAAACTTTCTGATTGGATCCTCCACACTGAATCCGTGATGCTTGTATTTGTCTTGAGATTCTTTTTGAATGCCGTCTCCAAAATAAGATCAATGTTACAACTTAAGTGATTCTGAATCATCAGCAATTGATTATTATCAGAAGCCCCATTTTGTTTTTGTTGATGTTTTGAATGTTAAACAACTGATGTGTCCTAGGTTTTGACCACATATGAAAGTCAGGTGTATTTAAGGCACTTTTCAATGTGTTGAATGAAATATAACAAGGTGGAGTGTCCCATTACAGAAATAGAAAACAAACATACCCTCGTGGCTCGTGCTCGCGGTCTTAGTCTTACGTGTCCATGATTTTTGACACATAGCGCTCGAGAGTTGCCCCTTGCGCGACCAATATTCGCTCGCCCACCGTTACGTGATCAAAAATGTGCGCTCGCGCATGAGTCCTGCGCGACCAAGAAAAATGTCAACAACGATCGCGCGGCGTGCATGATCGATGAATCGCGGCCGAAAAATCCACAGCGCTCGGGCGAGTGCGACCAAAATAAACAAAATGGAGTTTTGCTTGAAAGACAAAGATGACCCTCTGCGCGCTCGCGGAGGTACACCGCGCGACCAAAATCGAACAATAGCATTATAATCGAACAATAGCGACCAAAATCGAACAATAGTCTTTTTTCATGCCAGGGCTCGATAGAGAAAACTGGAACAATATGATATAAGAGCAAGGAAGGAAAGGGTCTGATCTCACACACATATAACCCGACTACTCATACAGAAAAGAAAAGTGGCTTGGATCACTGCACTCGTCAATCATCATAGAGCTTGTTTGTTCTAATAAATGTGGTCGTCCGGATCAACTACAGGAACAGATAGAAATTCAATCCAAGCTCTGGAAAGACATTGCTAATTGGAATGTCTTCTTGATCAGAAGGGAATCAAACGGAATGACAGACAAGATAGCGACTAGCGAGACGAGCATTGGTGAATATCACTGGTCACATGGGTGTTCTTTTGTATTTTCTTCCCTTTATACAAATTAATGTCACACACCATGCATATTTATAAAGTAAACGTCTAGATAGGTATTTCTGAAAAACAGCAGTCAAATGGGGCTTAATTGTGCACGCTGATAGCCTCAATGGAGTAGAGACACTGGACTAGTCTCAAACAACTTTAAACTACTGACTCTGACTCAAACATCCATTTCCTGGTTTGCATACGAGAATACAGGACAACAACATAGCTATGCATACAGTGAGCTGCAGCTTTCTCTACAAAAGGCCTTTACTTAGTCACCCATTACTTGGCTCCTGCTCATCCATTAACAAACGACAACAGCAGGCATCACTGCCTATCACAGGGGTGTAGCATTCATGGCGAAGTAACAGTGAAGATGAATTAAACAGATTCTGTTTTCCCACTTGCAACCCACCTTGCTGCCCTGCATTGTAAAGAGCAGCGTGTGTTAGAATGTAGTTTTATGTCCTCATGTACGTTGTCATTATTCCTCTTATGTCCAACTTAACAACAACAACAGAAGATGAACTTGATAAATCTCTAAAAAAAAAAAAAAAAAGATACACCGAATAGATAAACAGATTTGGAGATAAGGTAAATTTGTGTGGCAAAAATATAAGAGATTTAACCAAATAAAGCCAATTTAAATTCCAATTTGTATAGAATTCTCGAGGCCGGCTTGATATCAAGTTTTTTGCAACTATGAACCAAACATCAATGTTTATAACGAATTCGACATAATAACACACCACATACAATTAAAGATTCTGTTAACACAAAAGGGAGAAATCAAGAAGGTA
Source organism: Rhodiola kirilowii (assembly GCA_033675215.1). Lineage (NCBI taxonomy): Eukaryota > Viridiplantae > Streptophyta > Magnoliopsida > Saxifragales > Crassulaceae > Rhodiola > Rhodiola kirilowii. The sequence goes on along the minus strand of CM066193.1, from coordinate 2,370,624 downwards.
CTTCTTCGATGATGTTCAAGTTAAAAAGGAAGGAAAGTGATCAAGACAAATTTTTATCCAAAACGTCATCGTTTCGCAACAAGAAAGATGTGAAGTAAAAAAAGAAGAAGAAACGAGCAACTCGAGAGAACCTAGAAAGGGAGGGTCCAAATCTTGTGAAACAAACGTCTTTCTGTTAGAGGATACTAAAAGTCCAAAACAATTATAAGAGAACACGCTCTCATTCAATTGAATACCAAAATGAACATATCCATAATTAATGTAAGAAGATACAATTTGATTGATAACCAGCAGAAGATGAACTAGATTATAATAACTATAAAATTATACTAGATTTGGAGAAATAGAATTGACGAGTCAGTCTTTTGATGCAATTAAAGATTATTTCACGCGAAACAGTCAGTTTTTTGATGATCTTCAAACAAAAATGGAAAGGAGGTTATCAAGACACCTTTCTCGTCCAAACGTCGTCGTTTTGAAACAAAAAAATGCCGAAAAAAATTAGACAAGGAACTCGGAACCTAGAAAGGGAGGGAAGTCTACGGGGTGTATCTCACTTTATTTATGAAGCTAATATACCTCAAAATAAAAAAATATAGCTAAGCCATATCCTACTCTGCATCTTCCATATATGCCGACGCCTATCTCTTAGAAACCAACTTCAGAAATGGGCATCACACTGTTGATGCTTTCCAATAGATCCTAATCCCATTAAATTGCAAGCTTCGTCACCGCTAATATGCAGGTTATTTGGAAACTCGCAAGTAATAGAAGACAGTCAACCTACATAACATACAAAATCAATGACACGTCCTTATCTACACCTTATATTTATATTCAAGGCCTTCCATTCTATTATTTGATATAAACTCGACTTCATTCACTCCAGCCCCTAATATGTTGTGCACCAGCAAATTCAATTGTTTTTCTGTATAATAGCAATACTGAAAGGAAATAAAATTATTGCCACCAAGGAAGGGGCAGAGCAATAAGTAAATAAAATAAAGGAAATTCAGATATTACCTCCTTAAACATTGTTTTGTGATGATCCATTTGCACACATAGAAACTGGCAGAGAGCAAGGATGCATCATGCATCTGGAAATTTTCTTGGTTCATCAGAGCTGGGAAGAACAATAGCAGTAGATGAAGTCTCACTCTCATAACTGCTCCTATCATACAAATATGTGTATTTGCGGGCTACTAATTCTATCAGTCTTGATCTCTTCCTGCTGTACTTAAACATATACCGATTAGGTCTTCCATAAAAATTGGAGCTAAATTTCCTCCTACCATAAGTGAACTTCAATTCAGGCTTTGCCAAGTCTAGTTCCTTCCATGAGAAAGTCTCCGAATCCATGCTGTTGTTTGAACAACTTCCTTGTCCTTCTTTCAGTGCCCTCTCATCTTTAGTATCAAATCCCTTGTTAACAGACGCATTAAAGCCCTCCCCGATAACACAATTACTCTGCCCAAAAGCAGAAGTCTTGACATTTCCGCCAGCCCGCCGCCTCTTTACAATTTTCTCATGACAAGAAATTGATGTTTGTGGGTTCCTTGAGATTCTAGGAGAGCTATTCATAACCCTGTGTAACTGAAATGCCAATTCAGCATCATCAACTCTTTTTCTCTTTTGATGATCCAATTCACCACTCACAGGCAAACTAGAACCAGTACCACCATCTTCCTGTCCAACACCAACACCAGCCTTAGCAACCAGAGCTTTGCGAAATGAGTTCTCTCGAGACTTGAACGTCATTTGAGGATGAACAAGTTTCTCCACCGCATCTTTCTCACCACCCTTTTTCCTACAGCTAGTAACAAAGTTATTAACAATCCTCTTTCCCCTAACTTGTTTCTGAACTTTACTAGGTAACCAACAATCCAAGCAAACAGATGAACTCCTCCAATCAAAATAACTCCAAGGCGGAAATTCACTAAACTTAGACATACAATCCTTATGAACACGAGAAAAGCACTTACCGCACTTGAAGCTCTCCTTTCCAGCAATAACATCGTCCAAACAGTAAGTACACACCTCCCCATGCACCGCCCTCGGGTAACATTTACGACACAAAAGCACAATTCGCCACTCGCTATTCAAAGTCCGAAGCTTATCCTGATCATTACTTCTATACCCGCAGCTATGACACTCGGAAAGATTCGGCAATTCCCTGGTTATCTTCGGCAACGCAGCTCGATCAACGATGCTACTACTCCTCGTCGTACCATCCACGTCCACAGTTTCAACCGGGACCGGTGGATCGGATTGATGAAATCCGTCAGTCATAGGGTGCGACATTTGTGACTGCTGGGGATATAGAGAATTGAAGCGAGAGATGATCGATAGGGTTTTGATCGAAGATTGGGGGAATTGGGAGAGTCGGGGTTTCCGTTATGGATTTTTTTCAGCTAATAAATAATAATAATAAAAATAATGAGCAAAAGCCCAGTAATTTAAATTTTAAAACTTCGGCCCATCTGTGATGGCCAGGGCCATCTGATTAATAAACATGTTAAAAAGAAAAAGGACATAAAAAAAATAATTAATACACACACTTTGTATTAATTTTCTACATCCCAGAAAAATAATGGTGTACAGTCAGCGATGAACTGTTTCTTTAAACGGCTGTTGATATCGGGGGGGACTTGTTACTTGAGGTCCAAGTTGAGTTGCAGTGGATCAAAATCTCAGTTTGATATGTGTTCAAACAGGTCAGTCATATATATTTTTACACAATGAATGTGTGAAAAGTAACCCCCTGCTGCACTTTGGGATGAATAAAACTTTAGGTGTGTTATAAGATCGATTTTGGCCTTTTGGGTACTGCTTGATTAAGGAACCAGTGCATGATGGTTGCTTGTATGTTGCTGTTCATCAATTACTTCTCATATGACATGTTCTCTATATAGAGAATATATTAATCTAATCTAATGTAATACCTGCTAGTTGTGATGGTTTTTAATGTGCAAAACCCCTGTAAAAACACCATCTCAACCAATCATATCCATTTAAAGAGAGATGGCATGTGTATTACAGGGGTCGGTAAAGGGCCGGGTCGGGTAAGTCCTAGTAGTCCTATCGAGCCGGGTCGAGTAGCTGGGTTTTGGTGAACCCTATAGCCCTAGCCCTTTACACATTAGGTTCGGGTCGGGCCGGGCCGGGTGAGTCCTAGTCCTATCGAGCCGGGTCGAGTAGCAGGGTTTTGGTGAACCCTATAGCCCTAGCCCTTTACACATTAGGTCCGGGTCGGGTCGGGCCGGGCCGGGCCCTGAGAAAATTCATCAGCCCTAAAATTGTTATCGGACCTTTGTTTCATAGGGCGGGCTAGGGTCGGACTCGGACTAATTTCGACCCTAAATGAATGACTAATTAATCGATAAATAACTCTTTAAACGCGAATACTATTAGTTTGGACGTGTGCAGTGGCGGACCCAGACTTTTTTTTGACTGGGGGCAAATATAATTAAGTCTTTAAACTGTCCTAAAAATTTAAATTTCGAGATGCTTAACTGAATCCTAATTGTATAAACTATATATTAAATTGACTACTAGAATTATCTTATATCGAATGTATTTATTTTAGATATATTTAATGACAAAATCAGTAAAATACAAATTTTATTTATATGTCACATTAGCTATTTGAACTTTAATTCTACGATCAAATTAGATTACTTTCTAAATGAGGTCAAATTATTTATATATACATATATTTTTGAGGACTATAAGGCTATTTTTGAACGTTTGAATGATACTTTAAACTTTTGGGGCGAAAATCAAAACACTAAAATAATTAAAAATATTACACTAATTGCATTCAATTGGTCAATTTTTCAAAAAATTAATGGGGGCAAGTGTACCCATTGTCTAAGCCTTGCATCCGCCCCTGGACGTGTGAGATTTAATGGATGTGAAAAATACATTCATTTTATATCAAAAACGTCCTTAAATCAATAAATATAAGATTTTAAATCGGGCTCGTATTTCAGACCGGACCGAATAATCGAAACCTTAGCCCGACCCTAAGCCCTTCGGATTGGGCATAATAAGGCTTGCGTGTAGGCCTAGAGCGGGACTCGGGGCGCCCTGGGGCTTATTTCGGCCAGGGCCAAATGACGACCACTTGTGTACACTACTACAGGACGAGGAATATGCATCGCTTCCGTGTTTGGGATTATGCATCGGTTTGGACATTATGCATCGGTTCGAGATAAAACTCGATGCATAATGTAAGGCTTATGCATAGGATCAAAACCGATACATAAGGTCTGAACCTTACGCATCGCTCGATTATGTATCGAATCAAAACCGATGCATAAGACCATCGAAAACCGATACATAATCCCCAAGTGGTAATGTGAGCTAAAGTTGATGCTGATTATGATTGATGCATAGACACTCCAAGTAGCCAGAAAAGCCACCTGTTGGACCATCAATGCTATCTACATTTTTGTGCTTATTTATATAACCACTGATTATTACAGTAGTTCTCTCTCTCTCTCAATGGTCCATAGCCTAACGCCCCACTTATTTTAAAATTCTTACAACTATCATTTTGGCATGTGTGTGTGTGCGCAAGTGCCTCCCTCTAATCTAATCTCCTTGATTCTACTCCAACAATGCACCTTCTTTTTAAGTCCTGAAATATGCTGATTTAAGCATGACAAATCTATGCAATTTTGATCACATATTGATATTGCTGCACCCAGAGATCCAACCAGCAGAGTGAGTGATTATTATCTCGAGCAAAGCAACCAATCATCATTGGACACATATACTGAAATTGGGAACTGGCAGTGCAGAATGTTGAAAAGTTGGTGAAAATGAGGTTTTTTTAACAGAGGTGGTCATGCAGACGTCATGCATGATATAAGCTAAGGGGGGAGTTTCTTAGTGCAGACACTGCATTAACTGCTGAATTTAATTATATTATAAGTAGAAAGCTGGAAAGAAGGAAGAGAAGCAGGGAAGATGAAGCAACAAAAGCAACAGCGATGATTACTGCTTTCTTTGGTCTCTCTGATGAAACTCAATACTAATAAAAAAGCTAGCTAGGTTCCATTAACACCAGTTTGATTTGATTTCATGATTGAGTTTGTGATCATCCCCATTCCACACACCTTCTCTGTCACGTCATCTTTACTCAACCTAAACCCTACCTGCACCTCTACATGCATATAAAATTCATGTATACATGTGTGTATAAATGCACCCCAACTTCCAAACCCTACTTATATATCTCTCTCTTGTTACATAACTTTCAGCTTCTCTCTTCATAGCATATTTATACACACATCTCAAGGCTAGGCTTTACTTCAATTCATACATATGGGAGAAGATAGCAGCAGCAACGTTAACGGTGGTTGCGGACTGCCACCAGGATTCAGATTCTACCCGTCGGACGAGGAGCTGGTGGTTCATTTTCTGCGGCGCAAGGCATCCTTTCTCCCATGCCAACCTGATGTTATTCCTGATCTTGAAATGCATCCTTATGATCCATGGCAGCTCAGAGGTACGATGTCTATATACATATATATATGTAGGGAGCGGATCAAATGAGAATCACTGTTTAAGTTGAGAACTGAGAACAGACGAACTTTAGGCTTTTTTCTATGAACTTTAGGAAGTTCGTCACGAACTTATTTAAAAGCACCGATGATTTTGTTAAGGAGAGTTCGTGATCGTCTAGTTAATTTATAAATGCCATGCAGAATAATATATATAATGTGATCCAAGTTGATTGATTATAGTGAGATGGATGCATGTATATAGGGAAGGCATTTGAAGAGGGGAATCAATGGTATTTCTTCAGCAGAAAGCAGGTTAGGGGCCGCTGCCGGAGATCAGACAACGGATACTGGAAGAAAGTGGTGCATCATAATGTCGATGATGATCAACCAATTTACAGCAAGCAGAGGGTTATAGGGACTAAGAGACATTATGCCTTCTACTTAGGCGAGCCGTCATCATCTGTGGGAGTTAAAACTAACTGGATCATGGATGAGTACTCTCTGATCTCATCACACAGCAGATCTTCCTCCTCGAGTAGAAGACATTCAAAACTGGTAATTAGAAACCAACCATCAACATACTTAAAAATTAATGTGTATCTTCTTCTTGCTTTAATTATTATATATAACAATGAGATCATATGCTGATCAGCCCCCAAGTTGGTTGTTGTTTCATTCAGGATCATAGCAAGTGGGTTGTGTGTAGAGTATATGAGCAAGATTTTGATGAAGGAGGAGGAGCTGGAGGAGGAGGGGCTGAGCTGTCTTGCCTTGATGAGGTGTTCTTGTCACTGGAAGATGAGCTTGATGATATAACTTATCCAAGCTGCTAGCAAAAAGAGATGCATACAAGCAGCATGCAAATGTGTCACTAGTTATATGTACTTTGAAATAATATATAACATGATTATTATTGAATTAAGTTGAGAGATGGATGGATCTCTCTATAAGTGGTGTGTGCAATATATATGACATGCTTAGCTCAATAAGCTTTAGCATATGCCATATTGTTACATGTGTGATTACATTTTCATGATTAGGGTTCATGTGTCAGCCGGAAAGACGAAATTGTTTTAGTACCCCCCATTAATTTATAATTGTCAACTGCTCACAAATATTGTCAGATTGAGTGGGAACCTAAAGGCACACAAAACTGATCTCTAGATATGTCTCTGACCAACCTTTTCATAGATGCATGTTTTGTACTATGTGTATGTGATGATGATGCATTTTGGCTTTGTGGATTTGAGAAGATGTAGTTGTAGTTGGCTTGTGCCACGAACCAAAAACCCTTTTCATAGACCACAAAACAGCAGTGCTTGCTTAAGCAAGCATTAGGTCATCTCTGATGCAAGAACATCTTCTTCTTCTTCTTCTATATTAATTAAGCCCTATATATATGATTTAGAGGGTATATATTTTGCTAAGGTTCTCTTGGTTGTTAACTAAATGAAGCACAAAGTGGTTATAAATAGGGTGGCCCTCTCAATCATCTTGTTTCTTTCCATGTTTTGAGGTCAAACACAAGCATATCCTAAAATGTCTCCTCAGGTATGAAACTTAAAAGACAATGATAGATCAGAGAATGAAGGAGAACAACACAAACCACAAGAAAATAGAGAATGCAATGAGAGTCATCAACCATGATCTGCTCTGATCTCTCTCTAGCTCTCATTGTCTTCTCTGTTTTCAACATCTCAAAATTAATTCCCAGGAAGCATTTGGCCACATACCCAAAATTGAATTGAATCATTATTTGAAACAAACACACAACAATGCCGAGCAAGCTGAAGAAGGCGATCGGAGCGGTTAAGGACAACACCAGCATTGGTCTAGCCAAGGTTGGCAGCAGCACCTCTGTCTCAGACCTAGAAGTGGCTGTTGTCAAAGCCACCCGACATGTCGAATATCCAGCTGAAGAAAAACACATCCGTGAGATTCTCTCCCTCACGTCCTACTCCAGAGCTTACGTCAGCACTTGCGTCAGCATCATTGCACGCAGGCTCAACAAAACTAAGAACTGGACCGTGGCGCTCAAGACATTGATGCTGATCCATAGGTTATTGTCTGAAGGAGATCCCAGCTATGAGCCTGAGATATTTTTCGCTACGAGGAGGGGTACGAGGCTGCTGAACCTGTCGGATTTTCGGGATAATTCACAGTCTAATTCGTGGGATTTTTCGGCATTTGTGAGGACGTATGCTTTATATTTGGATGAGAAGCTGGAGTTCAGAATGCAGGGGAGGAGAGGGAAGAGGAGTGCATTTGTGGCTGATGAAGACGAGGATTATTTGAGGGAGAATCGGAGCAGCCCTGGGCGTGGTGGCAGGGAAAACGATCATAAGCATGATCGGCTGCAGGTTGCGGTTAGAGCTACGCCTGTGCGTGAGATGAAAGCTGATCAGCTGTTTTCCAGAGGTCACCATCTTCAGCAGCTCCTAGAGCGAGTCCTGGCTTGTCGCCCAACAGGTAATTATCAATCATGTGAACAAATGAATGTTCTGAGTTTTTTTTTTTTTTTCGATCATACATGAATGTTCTGAGGTTGAGTGTGTGGAATTGGGTTTTTTTTTTCAGGTGCAGCGAAGGTGAACAGATTGGTGATAGTAGCTCTGTATCCGATTGTGAAGGAGAGCTTTCAGGTGTACTATGAGATAACTGAGATAATGTCGATAATGATTGACCAGTTCATGGAGATGCAAGTGCCGGACTGTGTGAAAGTGCATGACAGCTTTGCCAGAATTTGCAAACAATTCGATGAGCTTGATGGGTTCTACGGCTGGTGCAAGACGGTGGGCATTGCCAGATCATCTGAGTATCCGGAGGTGGAGAAGATTTCGCAGAAGAAGCTTGATGTCATGGATGAGTTTATTAAAGATAAGTCAGCAATGGGTAGGAAGGACGATCGTGAAGAGGAGGAGGAGAAGGAGCTGGTGGAGGAGGAGACTAAGAAGCCGGAGGAGGAGGTGGAGGAAGAAGAAGAGGATATGAATAAGATGAAGGCTTTGCCCCCACCAGAGGGATTTGAAGAGGAGAAGGTGGAGATAGAGGAGGAAGAGAAGGTGAATGAGAGCCAGAGCCAGAGCCTTGCCGTGGTTCAGGAAGAGGCTGATCTGTTAAACTTAGGCGCAGATACGCCCACCACAGAACAGCACGCAGACTCTCTGGCTCTAGCTTTGTTTGATGGACTGCCGAAGACAAACCCGGCAGCTTCCTCAGCCCCGGCATGGCAGGCATTTGCCACGGAAGAGAACTGGGAAGAGGCGCTGGTCCAATCCGCCAGCCATTTGTCGAACCAGCCAGTGTCACTAGCTGGAGGATTCGACATGCTGTTATTAGACGGAATGTATCAACAGCAAGCGGTCAAGGCTGCGACAATGGGAGCTGGGGCAACTGGAAGTGCGAGTAGTGTGGCTATTGGGTCAGCTGGGAAGCCAGCAATGCTGGCCTTGCCAGCGCCACCAACTAGTAGTGGCTCTGGTGCGCAGCAGCAGCAGCCGGCTTATGTTGACCCATTTGCAGCTTCCTTAGTGGTGCCCCCACCGGCTTATGTGCAGATGTCTGAGATGGAGAAAAAACAGAAGCTGCTGATGGACGAGCAGTTAATGTGGCAACAATATGGAAGAGATCAAATGCAAGGACACCTTGCTTATCACAATGTACAGACTGCTCATCAGAATCCCTACAACACAGGAAACTATCAACAGAGATTCTAGTCTGTTAACCTTTGTAAGCAGTCATAACTGAAATCTTTTTCTTTTCTAGTTTTGGAGATTGTAAGAAAATCCGAAACATTATTTAAAAAATCGGTGTCTTTGTAATTATTTATTTTGTATTTGAAAGTGCAAACTTCAACACAAACACATTTTACACTGCCTAAATTATAATTGTTACAATGGATTTCACTTAGCTTTGATTTCTATCAGACCAGACATTACAGTACAACTTATGGTATGAAACAACGCCATGTCTCACCATTTGTTTGCTGTAAGAATATTTGGTTACCTGTTACTGTTAGTGATGATCTCTGTATAGGCAAAACTTTCAGACTGGCATCAAGGATCAGCTTCTCTTGGGCTTCATGACTCCAAGAGTCATGCCAACACAAACAAGAGTCTCCAGTGATTTAGCGCTATTCGTAAGAAGATCTCTGTCGATGTCAATTGCATCCTGCGGTATTTTCATGTACTAGTCAAATGCCAGTTACAATTATGGATTACGGCCTTTGAATAGATACCTTGTAGTTTCAAGCACTTTTACCTTTTCGAAGACGCAGACAACTGTGCTTCCACCAAATGAGAAATATCCGAACTGAAATGTGAACATATTATATTAAAACAATAAAATTTGAATTGTTTACTGTTAACAGAATACATTTAGCAATGTACTTATTATTCACCTCATCTCCTTTATTAACATAGTCACCTTTCTCCTTCACGAAAGTGATGCTACCAACCATGGTTGCTCCAATTGCAACAAATGCTACCTGAATTTGTTTTGCACTCAGAATCTCTACTAGGATCATGGCTAGCAAATATATCTTAGATTTGCAATTTTAGAGTTTAATCACAAAACTCACCTTCCCGAAATCAGCAGTTGAAATAACAGATACAACCCTCTTGTTCTCCGTGAAAACATTGCAGTACTTACTGTTCACTGCAATAGGATTAACCTGAACCAAGAGAAATTCATACAACTACATTAAAATTTGAATACATAAATTTTCAATTTCTTCAAAAAAGAACATGGCTAGAATTATCATACAGTGTACAAGCATCCAGGAATATGTACAGATTGCTCGATAACACCAGAAACTGGAACATGGAAGCGGTGATAATCCTGTCGCGTCGTAAAAACAATGTGAAGATTTTGTTTCCTTATTAACTCATTCAGCATTTCGAAGTAGGCTAATTTTCTACCTGTGGTGCCAGTCGGAAAATCACAACAGTCCCATTATCGAAGGGGCTAGAGTCAATATTGTTCCCCAAAAGCCCTTGGATTGAAAACTTGCGACCCTAAAACAAGTAGAAAAGACAACAATAATTTGCATAACATGTAATATGATAACTTGATGGGTTATCTTCTCCCCATAATCTTGATAGAGTAGATTACCTTTATCCAGAAGCGAGTACTATCTTCAACAGAATTAAATGCCATAAGGCGGCAGTCAGCTCCACAAACAGCAACCTCCTCACGTTCTAAGCAGGCAATGGGTCTGGCATCGGGTTTAAGTTCCCTGATGAAAAAGTCGTTGAACGTCTACATCCAAAAATTTGCGACAAACTATTATTATAAGATTACCACCGCAAACTGTAACACTCATCAGTTTCATAGAATTCAGGTTGTTTCTTAAATCTTACACACACAAAAAGTATCCAACTACCTTGAAATGGTGCATGGGATACTTGACTTCAGACATATTGATTTGATCCTGCATGAGCATTGTTGTTGTGTAAGGGGGGACAGACTTATGAAGGTATAAACCAATTGATGCAGAATTTGACACCTAGGGCATATAGCAAAAGTAAAACCGGAAAACCAAGCAATTAAAATGTTCTGTCAGAAGACTGTTATGCCTTGAAAAATTTAATGAACTTTGGTATATCATTGACAGATTCAGGTGTACTCATTTGGCGGCCTTGCTTTTCAGAAAGGCTCTGCAACACCTCTTTCGCCCCTGTAACCAAATAGATCGCAAGTCATTGTTCTTTCCTGACACCTATAGCTTCAGAAATGCTATGCATCATATGTTTCAATAAGGGACAACATTTAAAATACAAGCAATTTAAGCCAGACCTTTGTCCAACATGCCAAGACCGACTTTTGATTGATAAATGGCTCTCATTGCTAGCATAATCTTCTTATCAATTAACTCTTCAACTATCCTCTTGGATTTTCTATCAAAAACCTGTATATCAAGGTTCATGAAAGTTCAAATTATAATCGGAAGTGTAATATGACAATATGATATATCAACTCGTACAACTATTGGACAACTCTACTTACTGTACACCTAAAAAGGCATAAAAACAGAGCATAAAACAAATAATGGCTCAAACAACACCAGTAGTAAGGCAAAACATTCACCAGAATATAAAACAAATAATGGCTCAAACAACACCAGTAGTAAGGCAAAACATTCACCAGAATATGGGATGCATTTGACCCACAGTTTAAACCATACTCATAAGATGAAAAATGAGCCCATTCGCTTAATTTAAACATCCACCTACAAAAGTACACATGACTGTTACAGACTATTCATATAAACGTTTTATTGGAATTTGGAACACATTTTCATTGTCAAGAAATATGAAATTCCTTTTAATTTACTCATGTGAGTTACAAAGTTCTCACCCGTAGGCTGCCTGCTTATCAGTCAAGAACCCACCAGTCATAATCTGGTGTCCAGTTCCTTCGTCAAAACAAAGAGTGAGGTGAATCATATTGTTTAGCTTATCGGACGCAAGAAGCTTTTCATCACAAACTGGGCAACGGTTGATGAGTGGCTCCCTGAAGAAAAAAGAATAGGAAGTAAGTGCTCTGCAGTAAATGTTTTTGGTACCACCGAAAAGAACTCAATAAAACCACGACTGACGTAATTGAATTAACTTGTAAGAGAACTTATAAATGGAAATGTAAATAAGGGAAGAAGAATGCTTGCAAGAAGCACGATAACCTAAATCACATAATCCTTACATTTCATTTTGGCTCGCAAGTAGAGCAGCCAGCTCCTCTACAGTAACTACTCCATCCCCATTATCATCCGCAGTTTTAAAAAGCTCTTCTTTCTGGACAACAAAACCAATTTTTAATTAAGTAACAGTTCACGTTTCCGGGTAAAACGTACCGTTGAAGACAGGAGACCCAAAAATATGTATATGTGAAAGTTGAACCTTCCCAGCTGCCAGTTGATTGCCAAATGCATCAACCAGTTCAGAAAATTCAGAAAAAGAAAGCATTCCATCTGCATTAGTATCCTACATAAAGAAAGACAAGTGATCGAACAATGATCACGAGCCGGCTGATGTCAAGAGGAAAAAACAAGACTTAAGGGCCAATTGTGAAACACATTTTTGTAAGAAACAGCTAACTAGCAAGGGGATTACTGAGACATACCACAATGGCTAAGATACGCTTTGCAAAGTTCTTCTCAGTCTCAACAGGGTCCTGTCATCGCCATCAGGTGTTATATTTTCTTGCAGTTCTATAAAGGTAATTCTATCGAAGTAACAAGCCATTGTACCTCTATGGCTAAAGAAATGTTTATTTTTCCAATCACTCTAATTGATGAAGGATCTATCAGCTCAACCAATTCAACATCAGAAGTGGATTCCTGCAATGAACACGCTAGCATGAGATCAAGTTCAGTCTCAATATTGCTTTCATGAACAGTATGTACTTACACGAACAAGAAATTCAAGTAGATCGATTTCACAATACCCAACGAGATTATTCTTCAGAAGCCTGTTAGTCTGCATCACAGAGAGAGCAGAGATGAAGTTACAACTTACAACACCACAGCAATCAAGTACAATCAACAGCAAGTTACAAAAACCAAGATACTATCAACTAGTTTCGCTATCTGAGTGTCCACTCATGAGAAAGCAAAGAGAGACAAAAACTGTGGAATGCTTTTCAGAAACTCATAATTATAACACACCTCATACACAGAAATCCTAGCAACATGAGGCCCATTCCTTTCCAGTAACAGTTTCTTTTTCTGTAATATAATGCATATTAGAAACAGATAACATTTCAGCAGAACGTAACATAAGCCGAAAGACTAGTTAACGGCACTCACAGATTTCCAGACAGGTTTGCTTGTGCTGTAAAATCAACAAAAAAAAAGTATCCCAAATGAGGCCATTTCTAATACCATTAGAGGACAAATTGAAGTCTACATCTCTCAATCATCAACATATATGTCAAAAAAATTCAAAAAAAAAAGCTGAAAAAAAAGAACTCAACTGATCAGAAACTTCAGTTCTGAAAGTCTGCTGGCCCAGAGTGACGCAAGCAAGCCACTTATCCTTGAACTCCATCTCCGCCTACGTTCACAAGTCCACAAAAATAACAGCTCAAATAAATCCCTAATTAGGCTAATCACACAACTACTCTAAAATCCGTAATTGAAAGTGTATCAAAAGTTCGGAAATGAGCAAAAAGCAGATGTTTAATGCTTACGCTGACAATCGTTATAAGGGCGATTCCAGCAAAATCATCTTCAGACGCCAAATGCCTCTCATGCGATCCGCTGCCACTACCCTTCCGGTGATGCGATCCGCCGTTACTTCCATGTAAGTGGCGACTCAGCCTCCGTCTGAACCTTCTGCCGAACGAATCTGAAGTCGGACCTGAGCCGGCAGTATTGTTGGCAGCGGCGGCGTCTGGAGAAATTTGCTTAGAGTTGGCTTGTCCCATTGGCTCAAATTCCTTCGTCCGATCAGTCAACCACCGTTTCTCTCAGCTTCGATTTGTTGAAGAAGTATAAGGCATCGAGGCAGCCGAAGACGAACGCGCTTTCGCCGAACTGCCAATTGGCCGTTTGAGCTGACCAACTCTGTTTCCGAATCGGTCGTCATAAATATATTATTATTATTATTATTTGTAATTTTTTAATTTAAGGAAATTACAAGTCAACGTAGGGATTCTTTGAACAGTCTTAGAATACGATGCCGTTTGGTTGCAGGAGAAATGGGAGAATCATATTCTCTTATCCGCATTCCCACTCACGTATGCTGACGTGGACTCCACCAACTCTCAGCTGCCGCATTATATTTATATATGCATTGAACTGTCAAACCTGATGTTGCTTAGTCATTCAGAAAATCAAACCCTAGAAAGCACATGGAACCTGCCCATGCTACAAAAAGACTCCATAATGGAGAGATGATCATACACGATGCTTTACTGTTTGATCTTGAGCTCACTTTATCAGCTAGAAACAATGCATCACCAACTTTTTGCTGAATGAGATCCAAGTGCTTAGCTTCCATGGAACCTGCATCGTTGCTGACGATTGTGTACATGATGTTGAAGCTTTTATCACTTTTCAGTCTCTCCCCGGCTTGCATTTTTCTGTTATAAATATCCCAGAGACCCGAGCTGCTTATTTCATCTCATTCCTCACTCATCAGCTTATTACACTTGCTTTTTAGTTGCTTAATTATAGAGATATTTTGGGTGGCAGTGCATGATGTCTTTAAGTTTAAGAGGTGTGATTAGGGTTTTGGAGGGAGCCAAGCCGGCGATGTTGATGGTGGTTGTGCAGACATTGTATGCAGGAGTGAATGTGTTCTACAAGCTGGCTGCAAATGATGGGATGAACTTGAGGATTCTTGTGGCTTATAGATTGCTCTTTGCCGCTGCTTTCATGGTTCCACTCGCACTCATTTTTGAAAGCAGGTTGTTCACATAATTACATTCTCTCATAACCCTAATTAAAATCAGTCAATTTCTCTCTACATTATTCTACTCTGTGTGTTTGGTGAATTAGGGTTTGTTTCATAAAGTTGTGGATTGAATTGCAGGGAGAGTATTCCAAAGATTACATGGATGGTCATCTTCCAAACATTTCTGAGTGGGCTATTTGGGTAAAGCTATAGCTTTACATTTACATTATTGATTCTCACTCAAAAACTCATTTAATTACTTTTAAATTTCGGTTGGATATATATCTTTTGTAGGGGAGCATTGTATCAGAACATGTACATAGGAAGCTTGGCCATGACATCAGCCACATTTGTCTCAGCCATGACCAATCTAGTTCCAGCCATCACCTTCGTCTTAGCGGTCAGTTTCAGGTTAGAGAAATTAATGTTGAGAAATGTAGGAGGAAAGGCCAAAGTGGTAGGCACAGTTGTGGGAATGTGTGGAGCAATGGTGCTCACTTTTTACAAAGGTGTACAAGTCAACATATGGTCAACCAATATTGACCTTATGCATGGGATGAGTAGTAGATCAGCATCATCATCAGCAAGTCTACATCGTCATAACCAGGGTTTGGGTGCTTGCTTGGCCTTAGGCTGCTGCTTGGCATTCGCGACATGGCTGATCATACAAGCCAAGCTGAGCAAGAGATACCCTTATCCTTATTCAAGCACGGCTTTAATGAGCTTGATGGCTTCAGTCCAGAGCGTTGCCTATGCACTTTGTAGCAGTGAGAAGGAGTTGAGCCAGTGGAGGCTGGGATGGGACATCAGACTTCTAACTGTCGCATTTTCCGTAAGAGAGAGTATAGTTTTATTATATATGAGTGTGTTAAGTTCATTTTTTTTTTAAAGATGATCCTTGGATATATACAATATATAATGTATTAAAATATTATAGGGGATTATGGCGTCCGGGGTGGCTGTGGCGCTGATAGCGTGGTGCGTCCGCTTGAAGGGTCCGTTGTTTGTATCTGTGTTCAACCCGTTGATGCTGATACTTGTTGCGGTTGCAGGTTCCTTGGTGCTTGATGAAAGACTGCATCTGGGGAGGTGATCTCAACGAATTGAATGAACTGAATATAAATACTCCTATATTGTATATTGTAATTCATAGAGGAGTCCACAAATGAGAATTCATTTTAAGCTAAGAACCTAAGTATTAAGGAAATGAGTGACTCACAAGCTGCCACACGTGTCCCACTTCTACTCAAATGTCCAATGTGCCCCGTGCTTTATGAGGTGGCGGGTTGAGTGAGACACGTGGCAGCTTGTAAGCCACTCATTTTCTTGATGCTTAGATTCTTAGCTTAAAAATGGTTCTCATTTCAACATGCCCCGTAATTCATATATATATAAATTGAATTGGGTCTAATTTAGATTTAATTTTATGTGACACACAGCATATTAGGGTCAATGTTAATAGTGTCCGGGCTGTACATGGTGCTTTGGGGAAAAGACAAGGAGGCAAAAGCAGTGGCTAAGCCACTCAAAGTGGAACCTGTACTTGAGATCATAGTGGCCGTTGAAGCTGCATGCCTGCGATAAGGGAAAGGGTGGTCCATAATACTAATTAACTACCTCAATTTGTGTCAAAACACAACATATATATAACTATTTTTTATATATATAACATGTAACATGTTACCCCTCAAAAATAGATAAATCCTATATCAAATTATATATGGAAATTGAGTGTCTCTGGAGCAATAATCTTTGCGCTTTGTCAGTGACCTAGATATAGTGTATTCTTAAATATTGACACGCATCAACTACTGATTGAAGCATACACACGAAGAGTCTTAACTCCCACTAATTAACAAGCATTTCGACACTAAAAGCAATTATTCCAAAATTGAATACACACAACAAAATTTAAACACATGCAATAAAAGATTCTCACTATATATAATTTAGGTGTGAATAGAAGGATTTGCGGACTCAAAAGTCTTTCCTTCCTCCATAAGCAACCCCAAAAAAAATGGAAACAATGTCTATTTCATACTTTTGGTTGGATCAAATACGTCTTACCATTTTGTACGAAATAATGACGTGTCTTTGCTTTGACACACACATTATAGATACCACATTTGACAATCCGTCTTATATTATAGCATCTCATAATCTTTCTAAAAAGATAAACTATTTTCTTCATTCTCAATTCATTGAGCAAAATCTTTTATTAAAAGAGTAAATACCCATGATCAATATATATTGTTGTGTTCGAAATATAAAAAAAAGGCGGGTTTCTATTTAGTGGAGGTTGAAAAATAAGTTTATTCATTTCTACCTTTTGTAATTTTTTTCGTTTATAGCTAGCTAGTTTCTATAATATTTATTCATGGTCATACATGTGTTCAATCATTTTAACAACTTGAATTAAAAAACTGCCACGTGGGAAGCTATGGTTCAATATTTGGTCGTGAAAATAAGAGTAGATCTACGGTCGTCAAAATTTTAGTGTAGTAACCCATCAAAAAAAAATTTTTAGATAAATTTAAGCGAAAATAAATTTGATTGAGTGACTTGAACTCATGATAAATAGTCAAAAAAATTTGATTCCATTGAGTCACATTTTCTACTCACTTTTGTTAATTGATATGTAAGAAATCCATTATATAAAAAAATGTAGTGTAATAAGGATGCTGTTAATATAAAGTTTGTTAATTAATACGTGTATAAATTTGCATGGATGAATGATGAGAAGAAAGAAATAATTAATGCTCATCGTAGTCGTAGCTCGCTCGGCCTTTTTGAATCATATTTAACTTCGGCTTTGGAGTCCGGAGCGAGTGATATAAATTCCCACCCTACACAACCTGCATCATTCATCTGGCTTGTCTCAGGTAAAGCCTCCGCATCCTTAATTCTTGTATTTGATTTTCAGTTTCAGCCATCAATCGTCTATATTTTGATGCTCTGGTGATGAATTCGAGAGTTTTTTTTGTTTGTTACGGTTTGTCTGAACTTGAGAGGCCATGGAGCTGTGAAAGTTTCGTGAGTTCAGTGTAGTTGTGGTGAAATTTGATGAGTGAAAGACGCTTTTGAGATTTTAGGTTTTAAGCCCTTATCAGAGAGTACTTGTGTGATTATTGGACGGACCAGCTTATTTTTGAAAGTTAGGGTTTTCAGTTATGATCTTTATCTATACTTAGGTTCAATTCAGTGTCTTAATTTGGTAATATTTGTTTTCATTTCAACCTTATTTAATTTAATTTCCAAATGTACGTACAGGGGGGGGTATTTGTATATGAGCCGATTACTGGTTGATCGAACGGGTTTTTAGCAAGTGTGGAGATGTTGTTGCATAGCATAGTTCGTGATGTGAGGAAGATCAGTTTTACAAGTTTGTCGAGAAGAAGTGGTGGGAAATCTCATGGACCAGTTGACGAGCTGCAGGAACAGATCAAACAGCCTGAGCTGCTCCTCCAAAACAGCCGCTGGGCTACTCTTCCTCCCGAGATTCTTCTCAATGTGATTAAGAGGCTAGATGAGAGTGACGACAGTACTTGGCCTGCAAAGAAGCATGTTGAGGCTTGTGCTGCTGTGTGCAAGTCATGGAGGATGATGATGTCCAAAGGACGCCCTGAGTTTTGCGGAAAGACTACGTTTCTAGTCTCGCTGAGAAGCAGGTATGCTTGGTATCCCGTTTCAAAAGGTTCAGTTTTTTTTTTTTTTTTTGAACAAGATGATTTCATTGATCAAAAGGTAGTACAACAACACACTACAACCCAAGGACACGAGGCACTAACCCTCAAACAGGAACCCCTGGAACCAAAAACAAAACAACTGTACAATAACACAACGCCACAAGGCCAGGCTAACAACTGGACGGCCAAAAAAACAAACACCAACAAAACTAAGAACTGAAGCCCAATGTATTCAGGAAAACCAAGTGAAGGAGGACAGATTGAATAAGCACTCTCCTGCCAGCCCTCGAAAGGAATCTGTTGTTCCAACAATCCAGCTTCCTTGTTAATCTTTGAATGATATCTGCACAATCTCGAACACTTATGGATTTGGAGGTAAGTGGAAAACCAAGATATTTGACCGGCAAGGCACTAGTTCTGGTACAGAGGATGTTCTCGACCCAAGATCTCTTATCATCATTCATCCCAGCAACAAATAATTGACTCTTGTGAGTATTCACCGAAAGACCTGTGCATTGAAGGAACTCATCAAGAGCTGCCTTAATAGCAGTAATAGAGGAGCACCTTCCACTGCTGAAAATGAATAAATCGTCTGCAAAGATAATATGTTTTAAATCAATACGATGGCATTTTGGATGGTGATAATAACCATGGGCCTTAGTCAACCCTTGTAGCAGTCGAGAGAGATAATCCATTGTGATAGTAAACAACAACGGAGATAGGGGATCTCCTTGGCGCAACCCCCTTTTACCTGCAAAGAAATCCATCATCTCGCCATTAATTTGCACAGAAAAGGAGGTGGATTCGACACACATTCCAATCCAAGAAATAAATTTCAAGGGGAAGTCAAGATGGGTAAGGATATCCCTGAGAAAACTCCAATTGACAGAATCATACGCTTTGCATAGATCAATTTTCCAAGCCATGCGCTCGCTGATATTCCTCCTCCCATAACCAGCAACTAACTGTTGCGCCAAGCACACGTTCCCAATAATGGAGCGACCTTGGATAAAAGCGCCTTGAGCCAAATTAATGATGTCTGAGATAACCCCTTTAAGTCTGTCAGCCAGAATGCCTGATATCACTTTATAAGTTACGTTACAGCACGAAATGGGCCGATAATCTCCCGGCTCCTCGGCGTTGTCTGACTTGGGAATAAGCGCAATATAAGCGGCATTTGTACCCCTTGGCAGCGCGTTGTACTTGAAGCAATGACGGATGGATGTGCAAAATTCCTTACCGATGATTCCCCAGTTAGTTCTGAAGAAGCTGGCTGAAAAACCATCCGGCCCAGGGGATTTATCAACGCCAATCTTGCTAAGGGAATTCCAGATTTCTCGATCAGTTACTTCTCTAATAAGGCCCCTGCAATGATTCACCCCAATTTTATTTCCCCTTTTAATCACCTCACCCCTAATGGGCGTGCAATCCATCGCATTCGCCAGATGAGACTTAAAATAAGTCACAAATTCTCTGTTAATAACTTGAGGATCAGAGGACACGGACCCATCTTGACATTTGACAAATTTAATGCTATTCTTGCTTCTCCGGCCTTTGAGCACATTGTGGAAAAACTTCGTGTTTGCATCCCCCTCCTTAAACCACCTCATCTTTGCTCTTTGCTGATAAAAGAGGAATTGATAGCCCTTCACTTTCCTGTACTCCTTGGCTAGGATTTGTTCGTTCAGCGCACGAATACTGTCTGTATGGAAATGTTCTGAGGCTTTCTGAGCTTCAGCCAATTCAGACCTCAGCTTCTCCACTCTATCCTCCATACCTTTGGTTACCTTGTTAAACTCTCTCTTCATCATCAACTTCATCCCCTTCAGCTTCGCTTGAAACAAAAACATATTGTTACAGTTTCTAGTGGTCCTCCAACAATCGCTCACCTTCTCATGGTAGTTCTCTATCTTCTCCCAAAAATTACAATACCGGAAAATAGACCTTCTGACAGGTCGAACCCCCCAAGAAACCACAGCTGGGCAATGATCTGAAATTCCAGGTGGCTGAAAAGTAGCTGAGGCCTCCGGAAAGTGGTCACACCAGTCTGAGCTCGCCATAACTCTATCCAATTTACACCAAATACGATTTTCAGGATTGTTGTTATTATTGCTCCACGTAAAATGACAACCGCTGGCGTCAATATCAGTAAGGCCACATTTGCGGACAAAATTATTCAGGTCTTCGGTGTCTCTTTCTCTTGTGATCTGTCCATTCCGCTTTTCGCTAGGATTCAGCACACAGTTGAAATCACCCATGCATACCCAGCTGCCAGGAAAAAGACTAGATTGAAACTCTAACTCGTCCCACATAGTAGCTCTATGCACTGCAGAATTGCTAGCATAAACAAAAGCAACCCCAAAAGATGCTTCCTCTGTCTGTACCCCGCAGCAAACAAAGTGAGAAGCACGATTTACTAAGCTGAGCTTAATAACATCAGCATCCCATAAAATGAGAATCCTTGCCCAACCATCATGGATTGAGCTACAACAACCCTTCCAGGACGGAGAAGGGCTGCACTGATCAATAGCTTCTGCTACTTTCTGCTCTTCTAATTTAACTTCCAACAACGCTATACAAACAATCTTTTCTCTTTTAATCAGCTCTCTAACCTCTGATTTTTTGGAGGGGTGATTTAAACCCCTAATATTCCAACTGGCCACTTTATACATTAAGATAACTGGTTTTTTTTCCTCCACTCTTCCTTTCCTTCTCCATCTCCTTCACTGCCTTCTTAACTTTGTTTCTTTAATCTTTGAGTTCCTGCCACTTTCATTCTCCTTCGAAACCCCAGGATTTCCCCTATGTTTCCCATTGTTGGTATTTGTATCACCAGAATTTTGCCGCGCTTTCTGGCGTGCCCTCTTAAGGGCACTTTTAGAAAGAAACTCTTTGAAACCTTCAGCAATTGATTCTGTTTCCTTTGGATCAGCAAGCATCCTCTCTTCGTCCCGCTTATTGTCATCTTCGGGCACCTTTCTAACTATGTCAATCTGTGTGTTTGGAACTTCGGAGCATAAAAAATCAGCTTCCTCCCTAGCCTCCGGTGCTTCACTTTCTGCAGTTTCCTCAACAATTTCCACTTCTTTGTCATCGAGATCTAGCTTGTTCTTTAGCTTTGCATTTCTCCTTTCATGCTCCTTCATTTGCTCAAGCAACATCTCAAGTTTAGGTTCTGGGCACCTCTCCACCGCACCATATAACCAAATTTGTAACAATTTACGCATCTGGGTGGTTTCCATTCGTACAACACTGGTTGTACATAACAGTTTCCCTGTGGGTCTTGGTACTCGATAGAATCCTGCATTTCAACATCCGCATAGAACTCAACGCAAACTCTAGCATAGTTGTAGCTCAGACCATCAGCCGTGACGCCATCAGTGCATATCGGCTTGCCCAGTCTAGAGCACAACAAGCTCAAGATCCTAGTGCCTGCAATATGCGCTTTAACCCCTGGGAGTCTAACCCATATCGGTAGTGCATCAATGCTGCCACACTTGTACTCTTCCTCCTCCGACCACTCCTTCAAAATAAAAGGTCGATTATCGAAGGTCCATGGACCGCCCGTTAAGACCTCTAACTTCTTCTCTTCCACCGCGAAATTAAGCATGAAGATCCCTTCATTGAGCTGGGACACTCGCACCACTGATTCATCTCCCCATTTCGACCTAGCATATCCTTTTACTCTCCCCAGGTATGGTTCAGTTTTTTTTAGCTTCATGCTGAATGTGGTCTTTTTTTATTCCCAGCCTGCCTGTCCTGGTGAGACTTTTCAATGCTTTATCAAACGCGACAAAGCTAATATGACTTTTCATCTTTTCATTTCTCTCAGCCCTCCTGGTAAGTGTACTTTTACTGGCATTAATTTTGTCATAACATGGTCTCTATAATGATTATGTATGTGTGGCAGTTTTACCTGTGGAGAATGGAAAGTTCCTTCTATCTGCTAAAGGAACTCACCGAGGTACCCACACAGAGTATATCATCTCCTCCGATGCCAACAATATTTCGTGTTCCAGTAGCTCTTACGTTGGGAAGATAAGGTAATATGGATGCATAAGAAAACTGCTTCCAACGCTCCATGAATTTATTAACTGATATAGAGCTTTATGGTTTGGTTCAGGTCTAATTTTATTCGGAACAAGTTCATTATCTATGACTCTCAACCTCAGCCATGCACTCATCATATTCCTACTACCTCTTCTTCTGCGCGTAGATTTCTTTCGAAAAAGATTTCCCCCAAAGTCCCAACTGGCAGCTACAACATAGCTCAAGTCACCTACAAGGTGAATCTTACAGGGGTAATACAACCACGCAAGATGAACTGCATCATGCATTCTATTCCTGCATCAGCTCTAGATGTTGGTGACAGAGTCGCCGGTCAGACACCACTAAAGCCTCAAAATATTGAGGACTCATTCAGAAATTTATCTTTGTCCAAATCTGTGGACTGTCCCACTGACTATTGCAACAAGTCCAAACCGTTTGTTCTGAAGAACAAGCAGCCAAGGTGGCACGAACAGTTACAGTGTTGGTGCTTAAATTTCCATGGGAGAGTGCATGTTGCCTCCGTCAAGAACTTTCAGTTGATTGATGCTAGAGAATCAGCTGCGGATATTGGTGCTCATGTCTATCTACAGTTTGGTAAGGTCAGCAAAGACAAAGATACGTTCATTATGGAGTACAAATACCCCTTGTCTGCATTTCAGGCGTTTGCAATCTGCTTGAGCAGCTTTAGCAACAAATTGCTGTGTGATCACTGAGATTAGGTGACAAGCCACGAAAGGGTACCGACCGCATACTATAGCAGGAATTTACATCTACAGTCTCCTCTCTTCCCTAGTAGTAGTGGAGATATAAGTATTGTTACTTTGCAATAAAAACTTACTTGACTATTACTAGTAAATTTAGTTTTAGTTTACTTTTACTTTTCCGTGACATCAATTGTTTACTTCTAAATGTGCTGAACTGATGATCATTCTAAGGTTGAGCATGGAAATCTAATATGTGCAAACAAAAGACATACATACAAACAAACAAACAAACAAACACTTTTATTCTGTTTTTGTCTTTGGTCTCTACGGACAGCTCACAAAATGACCAACTAGAGAAATAAACATTTGAGCATTGATACCATGGTTGAAGCCTACAAGCGGCCACCCACTACCAAAGTTTAATGATTTTGAAACTGGTAGATACGTATCATATGGGAGAACTCAAAAAATCCGAACGAGATACAATTTTTCTTCTTCTATATATCATAAGTATAGTTCAAATACATTCCCCCCACCTCTTCAACACTTTGGGGGTAATCAGTGATCTAGTGGCGAGCGACCCCCCAAGGCCCCGCTAGCTGCACACTATTAACCTTTACAAAATGCACACTCATAACCTTCTGCTTCTAAAATTAACTAACTAAACATCTCATATATGGCTTCAACTTCTCTCCTTACCCTTACCGCCCCCACCAATTTGAGTTGATGTGCCTCTATCATAAATGGCTCTCGGCAGGCTTATGTTTTATTTCTTATAGAGTGCACAGGAAAATAATATCTACCACTCCATTGAACTTGTTCTTCGCAGGCGCCGCGGCTGCCTTTGCTTTTCTTCTACTGGGATAATGTTCTTAATGATCTGAAAAATAACAAAATTTCAGTGACATTGAGGGACTAGTTAGAAGATTTGCTTTAAGGAAGGCGAAAACAATAGTAATATGTCAAGGACGTGAAGATCATAGAAATAATAGAATGTACCAACAGACTGACATAAGCTAAGCTGGGTTCTAATCTCAAGTGCTAATCAGACTATCTGTTATCAACTGAGGGTTTTAGTGCACGCAGACACAGTATTATAATGGCTGTGGCTGCTGAGGCATTTTGCTGGTAATAAACATACTACACCCCTGAACATGGCTTAAAAGATCACACAGTTGCAATTTACATGTCCACAATTCATTTAGTATATGACTATTAGAAGAGATTTCCAGAAGCTTAATCACCATCTCCCATGTCATGTAAATCCTTATTTTGCACCCAAAACTTTACTATAATATTCTTATAACAAAAACCAATATCATCAAGTAATGTGGTATCATGTCATGCTATAAGGTTCCATGTCTGAATTACTAACAGTTCTGAAAATAATCAGTATTCACTATTCAGTAATGTAACAAATCTCTGAGAGCACAGTGATGCATGAATGAACTAGTGATCACCGACTATAATCACCAAACACGAAAGGCATAGTCAAAAGATAAAGAATCAATGACCCCGTACCCACAGACGCCAGCGATTTCTTTCCTCGGCCTGCATGTAAATTTAATTTGGGTCAATTTCAATCATTACAAGTGATTACAAATTCTTTTAGTAGAGACACGATCAAGCATGCAATATACCGGTATCATACGACAGTGGATCTAAAAAATTACAGCAAGATACTGTTGAGTAACAATGCTAAACCCAACAATTACACAGACAGGTGTTTTATTCCATCAGCCACATTCTTAGGTCGCACAGGCCATAATGAGTAAGTTTCACTACAGAATGACATTTATCGAAAATCAGTCAACTCAACTGCTAGAGTGTAAATAAGCCCAACAAAATATATAGCTTGGCTAAAAAAAGCACAAAACAACAACAAATGCAACATTAAGAACACATACACCTGAGTAAGCCACAAACACACATACCTCCTCTTTCAGGAGCTGTGCCCTCTCCTCTTCCAAATTCGACACCTGCTTCTCGAGCTCATCTATGTATTGCTGGAAACCAACAACATCCGAAGTGAGAGCATCAGACTCAGCCGAGAACCACAAAACTACTAACTTTCTTATATTTTAAACATGTTATTACTTGAGCCACATCCAACCAAAGATTTAATAAAGCCACAGACCTGCTTTCTTTCTCTGGACCTCGCTGCAGATTCTCTGTTTTTGATCATCCTCTTCTGCTTCTGCTGTGTAGCCTTATCCGCAACAGGCTCATCCACGGCCTTTCTCTTCCCTCTCACCCTCCCATCAATCCCATTTCCAATCACCAAACCCGATCCCTCAAATACACCCACCGCCGGCAAACCATCATGACTCGGCGGAAACTGATGCAACAGCGCCGATGGCGAATTAACGCCACTAAACACCGGCACACCATCCCCATCCCCATCCCCAGCCCCAAACCTAACAACCTCATCACTTCCACCAACTTCCGGCGTCTTGCTCAAATACTCCTCCAACGTCATCCCCGCCCCACCACCACCAATCTGCCCCGTGCCCGCCACCATCTCCTTCCAAGCATCATTCGTCGTCGTCATCTTGTTCGGATAGCCACACGCATCCCCATTTCCAAACACGACGTCCGGCGAGAGCGCGTCAACATAAATATTCTTCAGAATGTCATCCATTGTAACTGAAGGTAAGTTTTTGGAGTGGTCCATTTGGTGGCCGCCGGGAATTGAGATTGAAGAAAAGGAAGCCGATTGTGGCGGAGTAGGAGGTGGAACAGAGCGATCCGATTTCGTCGTCGTTGAGGACGACATCACTCTCGATGAAGCCATCACGACAACCTCTTGCTGATGATCTCTGCGGATTTCTAGGGTTTGGTATTAAACTCATTCAATCTCTCTCCAGAATGATCGTTGTTTCCATTTAATTTAATTTCTATTTAATCTTATTTTATTATTCAAAAATATTTTAATTTATTGGACTTTTGCACAAACGGAGTGGGCGTAACCGTAATGAGGCCGCCCAATATTTACAAAGTTCATTATTGAAAACGAAATGGGCCAAGTGAACTAAACTTATATTTACATCTCAGTCCTCTGACTATAACATTTATCAGCATAAACCACAATAAATTTTACAAAAACGAAGTCGGCATAAATGTTTGATTATTTCGATTTGACCCAAAAAGTTTAGGATTTTGGTTTAATGTGACGACATTTTGGAGCGGTTAAAAGAAAACATGACGTATGGAACAGTTTAATATTCCCACGTAGTTTACTTCTCGAAGCGGCACGTGACAGCCACTAATGAAACGCTCTAGTTCGTTCGTGGTACCCACATTTGCTATCTAGACGGCTACTCGAATTTCACATCCAATGAAAATTTAGATAATAGAAATCCGATTTTTGATACCTATAATAAAAAATATATTAAAAGGCGAAATATTAATTATCTTACTTAATTTATGGACGAAACTAAATATAAAAATAAAATTATCCTTTTAAATTCAACAGTGCGTCAAGTTTACTCAACTTCGAATCTCCGAATCAAAAATAAATGTAATTAAACTTTTTCTTCTTTTTTTCTGGCCCTTTTACTTTTCTTTTCTCTTCAAATTTTATATAAGGTAAAATAAAAAATAATCATTTGGCAACAACAACACGAAAGCGAAGCAAAGAGAAATGGGACGACGATCTCACTGAGGCTTTCATTCTTCTTCTCCGATTTATCATCCTTCTCTCAATCCGTCACCACCGGTCCTCGATCCGATCGCCTGCCAACAGCCACCCTCCGGTATCAACCTCCCTCCCTTTCCTCAATTTCTCTGTTTGCTTGCCAGAACACGACTCTCTCGTATTTTTCTCACGCAGTCTTCTGCGGTTGGTGGAGTTGAAAAACGAAACCCAATGTAGTTTCATTTTCAATTTTGGGTTGATTAGGTTTTGATTGGTAGGGTTGGGTAAAGTTTCGATTTTTACAATGTTAGGGTAGTTTTCGTGTAAGCTAGCTCCTCCCTTATCCAGTTTTTTATCCGATACGTGTTGGAACTTTTAAGGTGAGATGCGGGCTTTAATTTTGGTTTTGTTTTATTAATGTGTTGGGTAGACGAAGGTGGCTTGTTGGTGGCTGTCTGCAAATTTTAAAATGAAGTTTGAGATCTGAGATCACAAGCATGTGGTGTTGATTGTTGTAAGATGAGGATGCTTGAATTAGAATCTCAACTGCCATTTCACGTGATTGTTGGGTGGTGCACCTTATTAGGCTTAGGCTGGCAATTGAGGCTGGCTGCCGAGTTTTATAGGTCTGACTTTGGATCAGAGTTGGCGTGTATATGTGTTGCAGTTGATTCATTCTTCTGTTGATTGGTTGTTTGCCAAAGTTTAGAGTTGCCGGATTGAAAGGTAGGAGCTTTGTATTGTTCAGATGTGGTCTCTCGTCTGAGCTTGGTTGATCTTTGGGATGCGTGAGTTAATGTTTCTTGAGTTGGGAATCTGGTTCTTGAGTTTTTGGTTTTAACAATCGGGTCCCTTTTTCATTTTTTTTATGGATGGCCTTTTGCTGATATCGTCTCCATGATCTGTGTTTTTTCCAGCACAACTACAAAAGATTTCAATTAAAGTATATAATTTATAATGTGATGTGATGCGAGATGTAATTGTGATGATCATGGTGTTTGAATGACTGATAATTGATTTCTGGTTTGGTTTTTGGTGCATTTGATGATTAGAGAACTGGGTTCCTGTGCATTTGATGTGATCAACCGTCAATAGTGGAATGTGGTCCTTTTGTATATCATTGTCTCCTTAAGAAAATCGATTGATATTTCTTTTCTTACTTTTTATTCTGTACTTGTGGTCATGAAGTTCATTATGATTCAGCATCTTAATTACAAAACTCATTGTGACTATTACAGGTTTGTTTAATTGAAATGGCAAAAGGTTGCAGAGGAAGACGCAGCAGGGTTGCATCTCGCCATGTGAGATACGCTCCATATCTGCTACCAAACTGTAACTCGGCTTCAGAAGGAGTTTGTGCAAAGAAATGCCCCAAGGCCCTGGCGAATGACTGGGAAGATGCAACTTGTTCCGTGTGCATGGAGTGCCCCCACAATGCTGTTCTTCTCCTTTGTTCTTCCCATGACAAGGGCTGCCGTCCATACATGTGTGGCACAAGTCTTCGCTTTTCCAACTGCCTTGATCAGTACAAGAAGGCTTACACCAAGGTTGCTTCAATGGACGATGAACCTTCTGAGAATGAAATGACTGCACTTGCCTGCCCACTGTGTAGAGGCCAGGTGAAGGGGTGGGTTGTGGTCGAACCGGCCCGTAAGCATCTCAATTCCAAGAAGAGAAGCTGCATGCAGGATGGATGTTCATTCACTGGAACTTACAAGGAGTTGCGGAGGCATGTAAGGTCTGAGCACCCTTCTGCTTGTCCACGAGAAGTGGACCCGGCAATAGAACAGAAATGGAGACGACTTGAGCGGGAGCGCGAGCATGATGACGTGATCAGCACAATTAGGTCGTCAATGCCGGGGGCTGTTGTTTTCGGGGACTATGTGATTGAAGGGAATGAGTACGATTCTGATTCAGATGAGGAAGATCATGCTCCTCCTCCCATTGGTGAAACAAACAGGAACGGAGGGTTTGAGGTTGGATTTGATGGGAGTAATGTGTTCAACATGTTACTATTCCTACATGCTATCAGCCCAAATAGCAATGCTAGTAACCACAGGAGGCTGATTAGGGGTAGCAGGGGCAGGCAAAGTTCTGAAGCTGCCCCCGTGGATGGTTTGAACTTCAGTGATCAAGAAGCTAACAACGATGATGATTATGGCCTCGTGGATATCCCCGATGATTTCCCAATGTTGCCGAGCCCGAGTACATAGATTTGATGCTCATTGGCGGGGGATGACAGGTTGAAAATACATCTTGGTAAATAACTGGTTCTCGTGTTCTAGGAAGTTAGCAGTCAGTGTAGAAAACCAAAAAAAAAAAAGAAGGTAAAAGAAGACTCAAGTTTAGGTATTGCAAACGATACTTACTCATTTGGCTTTGAGTTCTTGCGCATTCATGATTCATCTCGATGATTAGGGTCAGTCAGATCGGAAGGCAGCGAATAGGGTACGAGTCGGATCCATCCATCCATCTCTACGCCATGCCTTGTGTGAAAGGCAATGTCTTTCAATTTCCTTGCATCCACTAATTTGATACAAAAATTGTTGTAATTTTATGTTTTTATTTGAACATCTGAATCAAGAGTCGGTCATGTACTTGTAATTTACTTCCCTTGATTATTCCTCTCACACCACCTATTTTACCTTGTACATTAGTCATTTGTAATAATAAGCCAAGCTGTGCACATTGCAGATTAGTTTGATTCAACTGTTGTTGTGATTCCTTATAAGCCAAGAATAGTTTGCTTCAATTGTGTGTTAATAGTTTGCATAAGTAAAGAGAATACTTTCACACCTTTTATGAGAATAACTATCATACATTTTATGCTTTGTATTTCAGAAAATACTATTTTTATCTCGATTATGATCTTCATTCGGTCCTTACATTTTGAAAATAAATTATACATATATTTAGAAAAACCGATTAGAGCAAACATCATGTATAAAGTATATTTTTGGTGCAAAATGTAAGGTCTGTTAAAATTGAGTTATAATTCGTCGCCGAAAAACCTAAAGGATGACATAGTTCGTCACGAATAATTTATAATTCGTTGCCAAAAATTAACTATAAACAGGATTTAATACAAAATTTATACAAAATATGTCTGTTTGCACCTAATCCTTTTTCAAACCATTTAATTTTCCCATAAAAAACCATTTAATTTTCATTTCATGTTGTTTGACAAATTTTTTTTTTTTGATGGGATGTTAAAACCAATCCAACTACAATGCATAATTGCATGTTGTTTGACAAAATTTGAAGGGAGCATTTTGCTATTTTCCCACCAAGCCCAAATCGCACCTTAAAATTCAAATTATTACATTTTGCGCTCTCGCTCACACAAACACACACTCGTACTTCTCTCTCGGTTTGACTAAATCTACTCACGCAAAATCCTTCGGCCATTTTCTCCGATGGCCGCTGGCGGCGAGGCTCTCACCGACACAGCACTCATCTCCAAACTCGAAGCCTCCGAATTCGCTAACATTTACAGTCTTTTCGACTTCTATTTACGCCCTTTCACCGATCTCACAAACCCTAAACCCGCCAAGAAACCCTCCAGATCACGAACCGCCGCCAACGCGGCTGCTGTAAACGATGTGACGACAATACGCACGCTGGCTAAGAAGTTCCTACCGTTTTTGAACAAGTCTCTGTCGCTGATTCCGAAGAGGTTGTTGACGGATCCGAAGCCGGAGGTGGATGCGATTCGGGAGTTGTTGGAGGCGTATGAGCTGTGTTTGCGGTGTCTGGAGGCCGTGATCTCGCAGCTTTCGTGTAAGCCGTGGTTTGTGTATGCGCAACGGACGAGGATGATGCATTGCTTCGAGGCGTGTGGGAGGTACAGGGAAGCTGAGGACGAGGGCTTTGGCTTGCTGGGGAAGATTGGGGGTTTGGATGGAGTTGTGGAGTGGAAAGGAAGAGGGCTGAGTAGGAGGTGTGTGCCAAAATTAGGGACGAAGGATGTACATTCTGAGCTGGCTATGCTGGTGGTGGACATTGTTGTGACTCTTGTTAAATGTATTAGTATGAGGGAGAGTAAAGAAGAGGAGTCTTATAAGAGGGTTCTTCAGCTGGTGGGAGAGTCCAGGTTGTGGTTCAGGTCAGCTAATAAAGCAAAAAAAAGCTTAACAATGTTTCTTAGCTTGAATACTATATAAAAACTCTCCATGTAATTGCCAATTCTAGTTGCAGTTTGAGCTTTATGTAGTGACTATCTGATTATGTTGCTATCTGGGTGACTGATTATTACCTTTGGGCTTTGGCTTCTAGGGTACTGGACGCAAGTGCGTATGAGAAGTTGCATAGGGCCCTCATAACTTACCTCAACAAGTGCATTGTATATTTAGTGGAGGGCCTATCACATTTCAATGAGGATTTGGTTTATTCATTTTGTTCAATAACACTGGTTGAGTATGGAAAATCTTCTATGAAGGAACAAACTTGTAAGGTAACCTTTTTAACTTTCTGTATCATATTGTGAGGCTGAAGGTCACTAATTTGTATACATTATGCAGTTTGCTCGTAGGATTATTTCTTCTCTATTATTGCAAATGGAGAAAGGGTCATCCTTAATTATCGACTTACTACATTGTGTCTTGCAACCGATTGCCCAAGATATTATGGTAATCTATTGAGGGTGCATTTCTTTATTTGACAACTCTCTGTAAGACCAGTCATTCTTATACTATATTCTTTTATGACCAAAGTCATTATTTTGCAGCTACGAAGGGAGAATACTGCAGAAGAGTTTCTGGATATAATTTCCTGTATTTCCACTAGATGTCGCAATGGTTGTCCATATCTGCATACATCAATTACAGCATGCCTTGATGACATAGCATATAACTTCTTTCAGGTAACCTGTGATTTGAAAAACACATCTATAGTTCATCGAACTATTATGGTATTGGCTGCCCCGTCAGTAAAGTGGTTTAGGAAAAACTGAAACTGAACTGTTTTATCTTTTACAGGACTGCACCTGGTTGGCATCAACTTTGAGGATTTATTCTTTCGGTCTGCGTTATAATAGAGATTATCTTGCAAGTATGAAGGATCAACCTAAACTTGTTACATTACTTGAAGCAGATGGTAACTTGAAGCAGTTGAAGTCTATGCTATTTTCGTTCAGGAGCTTGCTTCATACCGCCGGTCAACAAAATTGTTCGCTCTCGGCGTGTGTGGATCATCCATATGTTTCTAAATCCACGTATTTTGATGCTCTGAACTATATGTGTCATCCATTTGCTGAGTTTGTGAATTCAAATAAGAAACACATACTTGCTGAAGAGGAAGGCACCATTCTTTCAACCAATTTGTGTGTTATCCACGATGCAATTCTGATGCTTTGTGAAGCCTTTCTTTTCTGCCAAAGGTAACACCTACTGTTTGTTACTACTTATTAGTGAGATTCATCACATGACTCCTTACACACCTTGTTTCTCGCCTTTTTCATTCAATGTAAACTCACTTAGATAAAGCTACTTGCTAGGCTATTTAATGTATTTTTAATTTACTTGATGAGTTTTCTCTCTTCTGTCTCCAACCCTGATTATTTGGTGCAGCCACAAAACAAAAGACGAGAGAGCTGAACCTGATGATAACTCTAAGTATGTAGTAAATGCGGCTGTCGCTGCTCTCATTCTATCAATTAGAACAAACAGGCAAATTGAGGTAGTGCATTTGAAACAATACTTATGTTAATTTCTACAACAAAAACGCTACCTTGTGATATTATCTATGTGGTTTGTTTGATGTATGCTAGCTCATCGAGCTGATGTGTCTTTTTTCAGAAAAGTGTGAATATTGCTGAAAAAATAATTTCAGATGGACTGCTTCGACTTCAAGGGCTCAAGTTTCTTTTCGTCTCCTTTTACAACATTGGTGTAACTCTGTTCAGAAGCAAACTATTGGCTGCGGTAATGTACTAATATTGAATTCTGAACTGTCTTTGTCTCTCTCATTGTTATACTTCTGTTATAAATTGCAAACCAGAGTCACATTTGTGTTTCTGTTAGTTTGAACCTATAAGTAAGACAGTAATCTGGTGGCCTGCTTATATTCTGCTCTTTAATCGTCATACTTAATCTTTTTCAGGCTTCAGAAGCATTGAAGTTATGTTGTAGAGCCTCATGGGCATGTGTTTCACTTCTTTGCCAGATGTTCATAAAAAATTCCCACAGTTACAGTAATGATATGTCAGAGGCAGATGTAATGAACTTCATCAATGATGCATGTACGAAAAGTGCTTTCTACATTGATGTTGCCCATCAATGCTTAAGCCATGATGTGAAAAAAGAATTGATCTATTGTCTTGAGAACTGGGCTGTTGTTGGGACATTAATCAAGTGTGTTTCTGCGCCTACCCCTCTGGTTAAGCAGTGGGTGAAGGTAACATCTGAAAGCTATTACAGCATCACAAAATTTATACCACTGCTCTCTGACATTGTCTTTACTTTTAGATAGAGTGTAAACTTTATAGAGAAATGGATCCACCAGAAATGGCACCTACACTGTCTTCCTTACTACAAGCTTCCTCAGTGCATGGAAAGACAGTTGCAATACTCTTAGAGCAGGTTAAACTGCTTTCCATTTGCCTGCTTCTTTATATTGATGTGCATACTACTTGCAGTTAGAATTTGAATTCTATGTGATCGTGATACTTCAAGCTTTGTTCTCATTATAACCCGTATCATTTAGGAGCTTCTCGAATATGAGGAAATAAGCACACGATCCCCAGCATTTTGCAATGGAATGCAAATGAAAATAGTAGACATTCTCTTGAGTGATGTATACACTACAAAAGCTGCCCTCCAAAGATCAAAATATTTGATGAAGAAAGCAAAGTTGTTAAGGATCTGCAAGACGGGAACTTTTATGGAATCTATTCAGTGCATTTCAGAAGCAATAGATGCCATGGTTAGTTGCATTTTATCATCTTCTTTCCTTTCTTTCCTAGCTCTTCAATTTAGTAATTCTCTGCCATGAACCCATTTATCTTGAGTTATAGTTACGTTTAATCCATGGTAGTTGCTTCAGCAGCACCCACATAATAAAGCATGCAAGTGGAGTATTCAAGATCATCACCAGTTAGCCTCTGCATATTGTCTACGTGCATTCTTCATTCAGGAGGCGGATCCAAGCTCAAAGGTGGTGCATCATATGACATGTCTCCCAAAATTCTCTCTGATGCCTTGAATATTACAAAGTCATGTTTTGGCTATATATTTCGTCTAATAAAGTCTGTTATGCTGTACAGAAAATTTTGCAAGATGTTGAAGCCGCAATGAATATATGGCTAAGTCTTCCAGAGTGCTGTGGGACGGATGTCAGTTGCCTTGTGGTGTCTGAAACAGCAATCCCACTAGTATGCCATGTCCTTGACCTCTTATCGCTTAAGGTATTCTTAATAGCCTGCTTGATGCAATCAAGCTTTTTTTTCCCCAATGCATAGCCTTTGTACTTTGTAGTATGCCAAAAAGATTTATACTTATCTATCTTTGACACTGCAGGTTCATACAAGATTTCATGGCAACTTATATAAGTTGCTGATTAAATTTTTCACATGGAGAAATATACCCCCTGAGACTTATTTGCCCTTCCTGTGGGAATCCAGAAGGCTAAGCCATGCGCTTTGTGCATCACCAACAAATGAGGACTTTATCTTCCACCTATCTGAACATGTAGGCGAGCAGTGCAAATCAATGGAGTACTGGATAAGTTGCCTGGAGGGATCCCAGAATCTAATTTTAGGTTTTGACCAGAAATTCTCTTACCAGTTTGTGTCAAGTAAAAGTTCTTACCGCCATAGATATACTGTTGATGAAGTGAAAGAGGCTGCTAGAAACTTGACTTTTAATGTAAGATCCTCAAAATCTGTTTATTTTTTTGACCGTCAACTAGATCCCTTCTTTACCTAGCTTTTACAATTATATAGGTAAATATGACACGCAGTTCCATATTCCTTGCTGGTCACTTGTACCATGATCTTTCTGAGAGACTTGTTTACAGTGGGAAACTGATTGAGGTACGTGGTTCTCAATCTGATTCATCGGTTTCCACTCATCCAAAATTTTGACAAATGATAATCCTGCTGTAAAATCTAAAAATCTATTCTATTAGGGTCTCATGTATGCGAAAGAAGCACATCGATTACGCAGTAAGCTGCTTCAAGAGAGATTTACTTATACTATCAAGCAGCTGAGTGAGCCAGATAGGAATGTAGAAGTTGAGAAGCAAGATTATAGTTTGAAGAACTTTACAATGACTAACACAATGGCCAGCGAACTTTGGTCATTAAAAAAAGGTTCATTTGATTTGGAAAGCTACCCTTTATCTCCTTGGAATGTACTTCAGTGTTACATTGAAAGCACTTTGCAGGTATATGTCTATTCCATTTAGTTACAGCTTTGGCATGTCAACACAACAGTGCACATGCATCTAGATTTACCATTGATCTCAAATACTGACTGGGACTAGGTTGGAATTATCCATGAGATGCTTGGAAATAGTGTTGATGCTGAAATTCTTCTAAAATGGGGACAAAATCTCTGCTCTTCACAAGGCTTAGATTTTCTCTCGGTTGCCTTTTCTTGTGTTCTAGGTATTTATTACTTTCTTTTCTATTCATTGCATATTCTATTTCGTTTTAAGAACATAACAACATAAGCTGATATCCTTAATTTAGGAAAGCTTTATCGTAAGAAGAAGCTTTGGGGCTTGGCATCAGACACACTTGAAAAGGGAAAGAATGTGTTTTCTGACTGTATGCTCCACATAACTTGTTTGAAGTGCAAATCGATCTATGCAGTCGACCTAGATTTGCAGCTTGGAGATTTATTTAGAAGTCAGTTCACTTTTGACGTAGGATATATTTCCCCGAATCAAGTATCTCAGGCAGAGAACTTGTACAAAACTGGTCTATACAAATTGAAGCTTCCTGAATGGAGAAATTCAGTCAGTTGTCCTAGAAAATTGAGTGAAGGGGGAACTAAAACTAGGAATCGCAAACCAAAGGATCTTGAATGCAATGCTCGGTCTACTTTCACATCCAATGTTTCATGCCCAAGTGCATCACCAGCTGCATGTGAAAAGCCTCCATCTAATTTGGAACCAAAGAGGCCGAGGAAGATTAAAGAAACCCAAGTAAACTTACATCTACAGCGAAGTTCAGCTGCTCATAAGAATGTTAGAGTTACACGCTCCAGAACTCGATCTTCTCAAAGTTCTAACTCAACCGAACCGGAGGATGTTCTAAATGGCTACATTTCATGTTCAAATAACAATAGTGGACATGCTAGTTCGGATGCTTTGAGTCAGGAACTATCTGATCTGGACCTTAATGATTCCATGCTTCCCCCGGGTTGTGCAATGTGTTTAAGCAGAAAACTGAACTGCTGGCAGTGTCTTCCAGATGAAGTACTCAAATCAGGTTCAATTGGTAGTTTTGTATCTTTGAAATGGGAGTTTCTTCGCCGAAGGCTATCATTGAAGCTTCTATCGAGCATCGGTATGAAACTTCATCTCATTGTTGGTAGTGTAATTGTTTTTGTCGATAGTATACTGTAATGTTTTTTAGATCAAGTGATACAGTAGAGCTGACTTGTTTGCATTTAGTGACTTAGTTCGTTAGCTGTTCATCTGTAACAAAGATCTTTAACAAGATAAGCGCTACCATTTGCCACACCCTTGATATAAAGGTTGCTTGTGTTATGTTAGATTATTTTCTTCTGTTATAGCCATAGTTATTTCTTATATTATTTCATTTGTCATATTTACTTGAACTGATATTGGCTATTACTTCTTTTTTATGCATGGGTAGGTAAATGCCTGCTAGCTCGTGGCCAGACCCATGCAGCACACGAAGTATATTGCGAGAGTGTAGCTGTCCTGATGAGTGAAAATCACATCCAGTATACTTTCTCAGCAAGTAGACTTGATGCATGGTTTGGTTTAATAAATAAAGCAGCCTATGGAGATGCCTTCGCAGTTGAGCGAGCAGCTGTATTATTTAACTTATGCTTGCATTCTGTGATGAGCTACCATACAAAAAATGCAAGGTAATTTATACATAACTGCACATAATAATTCCAAACAAACTGTGGGGTCTTCCTTATATGGAAAACTAAATGTTTTTACAAATTTATGGTATTTTGGAGCTCTAAAGCTGAATCTTCTTATTTTTACATTATAGTGTTAATTTGATTATAGATTTCTTCAATAAGAGAAATTAGTTTAAATCGACCAGTATGATGGTATAATAGCCGATTAAGAGCTTTAGATTATCCTATAAAGTTATCAGTTATCACACTGGTTTATATTTGAAATTCACTTTCTAAGTTAATCATTTTTTTACTAGTTTTCAATTTTCATGCTCACCTGTCCAGGGATTTGTGCTGTGATGTTTATCGAATCGAGTATTCAAGAATAGTATCTTTGTTGAAGCTTGCCTTTGTACTCTGCCGTGAAGTTCCAAATCTCTTCCAAAAGGTCAGATTTGAAATCATTGTTTCTTCGAGGACTCAATTGACGACTTTGTTATGTACATATTTGCCTAAAGCCTCTTGGAAGTTTGTTAGAAACTTAACTCTGTAGAACATGAAATAGAGTTCACCTTCTTCTTTTTTCAAAGTGGGAAGTAACCAGTCAAGGAACTCCCCTCCAAACGTTGGTGTATGCTGCTTTAAGTGGCCTACACATTTTACTCGTTAGCAAAAGGCAAACAATTAGCTTGTTATTTATTCAATCATACTGCGGAATGGTCATATAATATTGTCATCTGACAGACAAGTGTTACGGTAGCTTAAGTATTGTCCTGAATTGCAGCAAGGATTCTTGCACATTGGCATTGTCATAGATACCGTGTCACTATGCTCCAAACACATTTGACTCACTCCTATGCTCTAGGTTCCATCGAGAAAAAAATTGTTTGTCAGTCTCAAATTTTAAATCTTTTTTATTTATTAATGATAGTTCGTGTTTTCATTACAACATGGCTAGGTATCAAGGTTGTTGGCTGCTCTTCATGTGCTATCTGCCTCAACTGAACTCTTTTCTTTGCCGAAATCATCACTGAAAGCATTATCTGATAGTCACTGGGCTGCTTATTTTCATCAAGCTTCCATTGGTACTCATCTCAATTACCAGCTTTTGTCAAGTTGGGCGGGGAAATCTATTTCAGAATATCCTTCAGATAATAAGGTAAAACACTAAGCTATTATCTGTGTTAAAGAAAGATGGACTAATTAATACAGGTCACTCCAATTCGTCTTGTAGCAAGGCATTCATGCATCCATTACTGCTGCAGACTTTAATGTTTCAGCACACTATATGTATGCGACTATGAAACAGTGCTCTACATCTAACATAGTGTTTATTGAGTTTGTAGGTTGCTATTTCAACATCTGATGCTGCTGATAAATGGGAGATGCTAAGGTATCTAGTGTCTCAGCACATAGTCTTTTCTATGCTAATAATGAGAGCTCTGATGTAATCTTCTCATTGCAGGCTTGCTCCTGAATCAGTCCAATGCCTTGATGAGTTTGTTTCTAATTTCTACCAAGGCCTACCTTCTGCTACAGTACTCTGTTTTAGCTTGCTTGGAGGAACTTTGACAACTGT
This sequence comes from Rhodiola kirilowii, assembly GCA_033675215.1. Lineage (NCBI taxonomy): Eukaryota > Viridiplantae > Streptophyta > Magnoliopsida > Saxifragales > Crassulaceae > Rhodiola > Rhodiola kirilowii. The sequence goes on along the minus strand of CM066193.1, from coordinate 2,332,017 downwards.
GCTAAGAGAATTGCTGGGATATCCTTCCACTGTAAATGCATTGACTCTTTTGTCGCGCTTTAACTCCATCAATCAACCTATTGTTACTCTTCAGCCAGTGGATTCAGTTTTAGATGGTACAACGTGATCTGCATAGTATCTAGTGATCATGAATTCTCAGTTAACCTTTCCTTCATTTTGTTATATCTATCGGTTTGATATTGCAGATGCTGATTCTACAAATTCTGTCATCCGGAACTTATTTGGAGATGATGATAAGGATTGGCAGTGTCCTTGGGGTTCTACTATTGTTGATGATGTTGTTCCAATATTTAGAGGGCTTTTAAAGGAGAATTATGTATCGTCGTCAAATTTTCCAGTCGAAGATACAAAGAACAATAGATCAATGTGGTGGGCAAGGAGAAAGACGCTTGATCAAAGTCTTGACACATTGCTCAGGTTTGTAACTTAGTATGGATGCTATAAGTTTTTTTTTTTGAGATCTCTTAATTACCATATTACGAATATAGAAGTTGCTTGATGATTTGAAACTCCATTTTATAATTCAGTGGCTAGTTGAATACGTCAGCTTAATGATCTATCATAAACAAGGTTGCTCCTATCCTGTTTGACAGGGACTTAGAAGATACATGGTTTGGTGTCTGGAAGTACCTATTTTTAGCGGGGTGGTCAGACTGCAGTCATTTAGATTCAATTACTAAAAAGCTATCGCGTGACCTCAAACGGAAATGTAAACTGGATTTGAATGCAAGTCTTCTAAAAATTTTCCTGGGAGGTGCCAGGTATACATTGGAGAAGGAAGAATCCTTCTTAAAATTAACTCTTGAAAATGGATGTTATATTGGGCAAGCCAGAAACTTTGAAAAAGATATGGAGGAGGGATCATCAAGTACATCAGATAACTTTGAAAGCTTGTCTACCACAGCCTTTCAGTTGATACTTGATGCCGCAAATGAGCTTGAGGATGAATCGTCTGTACGTAGGGAGCCGATAATTCTTGTATTGGATCTTGACGTTCAGGTTTATTTCTAACTTCACGACAGTAACTTCAACTTCATCCTGCCAGTCTGTCACTAAACATGTCTGTACTTTTTTTGAAGATGCTTCCACTGGAAAGCATGCCAATTCTAAGGAATGAAGAGGTGTACCGCATGCCTTCAGTAGGCAGTATTGCATTGACATATGATAGGAGTCGCATTCGCCAGGACCAGAGTACGGCGTTGACTCCGTTCCCTTTGATTGACCCATTGGACGCATTTTATTTGCTGAACCCCAGTGGCGATCTGGGTAGTACACAACAAGAATTTGAGAAGTGGTTTAGAGATCAAAACTTGGAAGTAAGTCGTTTCTTGCTATGATCTTTTGGTGCCTCAGCTTTATTTTAATTTCTGTTATTTTTACCATGGCTTATCATATGGTTTAAATGTAGGGGAAGGCTGGAGATGCACCAACAGTTGATGAGCTGTTTTCAGCCCTCAAGAAACATGACCTTTTTATTTATTTCGGCCATGGAAGCGGTATGCGACAATAATCCCTGCACCATTTCTGTAAACTGTGTTTCTGTCAATGTTGTGTTTGCTCTTTAGCTGACCCAAAATAAATTTGTTGGTTCAGGGGCACAATACCTTCCTAGTCATGAAATCCAAAAACTAGAAAACTGTGCAGCTACTCTTTTAATGGGGTGCAGCAGTGGATCCCTTCATCTGAATGGCTCTTATCTTCCCCGCGGCATGCCTCTGTCATACCTTATGGCTGGTTCCCCAGCAATCATCGCAAACCTTTGGGAAGTGACAGACAAGGATATAGACCGGTTTGGGAAGGCAATACTCGAAGCGTGGTTGAGAGAAAGATCAGTTCATGACCCAACTTCAGAAGAAATCCCTAAGATTGGCTCTTTTATAAGTAAAGCTAGAGATGCTTGTACTCTACCATACCTAATAGGAGCTGCACCTGTATGTTATGGCGTGCCAACAGGTATTTGGAGAAAGAACAATACTTGAAATTGAAATTCATCACTGCACTGTGTGCAACTCGAAATGATCTAATCTAAATTATTAGACATGTAGCCTAAATTCTTAAATGTAAATATTTCTTGTCATGGCTTGAAATAAATTGAAAATATTTGTAGTAATAATAATAGGGTTTGGATCAAATACAAACCAATATTATAAATAAAAACTACAAACCCATAAAAAATTCGACACGTGTCAAAATGAACCAATTAAAATTCAGCCGAGATTTCATCCATTCGGGGTTATTTTTGTAAATAAAAAAATTACATGTGGACTTATTTAAAAATATATAAACGATATGAGGGGTATAAACGTCCAAAATTTGCTACAGTAATGTTCAGACTTCAAAAACAATGTTCAGACTTAAACCAGTAATGACAAATACTTAAAAAAACATTGTTCAGACTTAAAAAAACAGTGTTCAGACTTAAAAAAATAATAATGAGACTTAAACCATTAACAATCAGACTTAAATAACAATGTTCAGACTTAAAAAAACAATGTTCAGACTTAAACCAGTAATGACAATACTTGAAAAAACATTGTTCAGACTTGAAAAAACATTGTTCAGACTTAAAAAATAATAATGAGACTTAAACCATTAACGATCAGACTTAAATAACAATGTTCAGACTTAAAAAAACAATGTTCAGACTTAAACCAGTAATGACAATACTTGAAAAAACATTGTTCAGACTTAAAAAACATTGTTAACGATCAGACTTTTTAAGTCTGAACACTACCATTTAAGTCTGAACACTACCATTTAAGTCTGATTATTAAGCATTTTTAAGTCTTACCATCTTAAGTCTGAACACTACCATTTAAGTCTGAACACTACAATGTTCAGACTTAAATCAGTAATGACAAGACTTAAAATGGTTATAATCAGACTTAAAATTGATAATGATCAGATTTAATATGGTAATGATCAGACTTACATGCAGAAATTGGAACATCTGAAAAATGCTATGCAAAATTTGATGTTTATGCGCCTGTGTCAGAATTTGATGAAAGCCTAGTATTTTTTGGGTAGAAACGACATTCTGAGCAAGACTCACAACTATGTGGTGAGGTGGGTGTTTTTAGGGCAAATTCGATCATCTGAAGGGTCAAATTCATGTTTTAATCAAAAATAAAAATATAAAAAAAATTTAGTCTGATCATAGAATTCTTAAGGCAAGACTCTTTAATTTTAAGTCTGATCATAGAATTCTTTTTAAGTATGATCATTACCATTTTAAGTCTGATCATTAAGAATTTTTAGTCTGATCATTGCTTTTTTTTTAAGTCTGATCATTAAGCTTTTAAGTGTGAACACTACCATTTAAGTCTGAACACTACCATTTAATTAAGTCTGATTATTAAGTATTTTTAAGTATGAACACTACTTTTTTTAACTGAACACTACATTTTTAAGTCTGAACACTACCATTTAAGTCTGATTACTAAGTATTTTTAAGTCTGAACACTACCATTTAAGTCTGAACACTACCATTTAAGTCTGAACACTACCTTTTTTAAGTCTGAACACTACCATTTAAGTCTGATTATTAAGTATTTTTAAGTCTGAACACTACCATTTAAGTCTGAACACTACCATTTAAGTCTGATTATTAAGTATTTTTAAGTCTGAACACTACCATTTAAGTCTGAACACTACCATTTAAGTCTGAACACTACCTTTTTTAAGTCTGAACACTACCAGTTAAGTCTGAACACTACTATTTAAGTCTGAACACTACCTTTTTAAGTCTGAACACTACCATTTAATTAAGTCTGATTATTAAGTATTTTTAAGTATGAACACTACTTTTTTTAAGTCTGAACACTACATTTTTAAGTCTGAACACTACCATTTAAGTCTGATTATTAAGTATTTTTAAGTCTGAACACTACCATTTAAGTCTGAACACTACCATTTAAGTCTGAACACTACCTTTTTTAAGTCTGAACACTACCATTTAAGTCTGATTATTAAGTATTTTTAAGTCTGAACACTACCATTTAAGTCTGAACACTACCATTTAAGTCTGATTATTAAGTATTTTTAAGTCTGAACACTACCATTTAAGTCTGAACACTACCATTTAAGTCTGAACACTACCTTTTTTAAGTCTGAACACTACCATTTAAGTCTGAACACTACTTTTTTAAGTCTGAACACTACCTTTTTAAGTCTGAACACTACCATTTAAGTCTGATTATTAAGTATTTTTAAGTACGAACACTACTTTTTTTAAGTCTGAACACTACCTTTTTAAGTCTGAACACTACCATTTAAGTCTGATTATTAAGTATTTTTAAGTCTGAACACTACCATTTAAGTCTGAACACTATCATTTAAGTCTGAACACTACCTTTTTTAAGTCTGAACACTACCATTTAAGTCTGATTATTAAGTATTTTTAAGTCTGAACACTACCATTTAAGTCTGAACACTACCATTTAAGTCTGATTATTAAGTATTTTTAAGTCTGAACACTACCATTTAAGTCTGAACACTACCATTTAAGTCTGAACACTACCTTTTTTAAGTCTGAACACTACCAGTTAAGTCTGAACACTACCATTTAAGTCTGAACACTACCTTTTTTAAGTCTGAACACTACCATTTAAGTCTGATTATTAAGTATTTTTAAGTATGAACACTACTTTTTTTAAGTCTGAACACTACCTTTTTAAGTCTGAACACTACCATTTAAGTCTGATTATTAAGTATTTTTAAGTCTGAACACTACCATTTAACTCTGAACACTACCATTTAAGTCTGATTATTAAGTATTTTTAAGTCTGAACATCAGTATTTTAAGTCTGAACACTAACAATTTTTGGACTAAATTGAAAATAACATTATTAGGTTTTATACCCATTAGTGTGGAATGACTATTATACCCCTCCGTGTTTTCTCCGGGATTCGACTAAACTGGGACACGTGTCGGCTTTATAATCGGTTTGTAGTTTTTATTTATAATTTGGTTTGTACCTGAACCGCACCCATAATAATAATATATAAAAAATAAGAAAGACAATTTGGAAGAAAAGAAGAAAGAATAATTTCTGGTGCAAGTTCAAGTTGAACATAATTTGAAATTATCGACGAAACGACAGTGCTTCGATCACATTTGTTATTGTATTTATGGTTCGATTTAAAAATCGGACCGGTCTGATTCTCGGGCTAAAGCGGTCTGTGCATAACACTTGATATTATCCCGCGCTTCATTCGATTGTTTCTCTGCAAAATTGCGAAAATTGCGAAATCCGATGCTGAGGGAAGAATCGATGGCTGCATTGATGATGGCGGAATTGTGTTCGATGATCGGACACAAAACAATCGGACACTCCAGAAGGTACGCACAAGATATTGAAATGATCAATTTTCATGATAATTGAATTTGTTCACTTCTCCCGGTGAAGTCCAATGATGATGTAAACAAAGTTTTTGAAGTTGATTGTTGTGATTATATCTTGTATGACGCAGCGGGAAAATCGAAAGGAATAGCAAGCGCTAAACCTTGGATAGAATCGAATTCACAAGCGATGAATACGATTGATAACTCTGGAATCCAACATAAAACTTGGAATCCACCAAAAACGAAACCAAAGGTTTATTTGAAAAGAAAATAAGATACATAACTGAAACCCTAATGTGGGTTTAAAGGGAAAACATAAAACCTAATTAAGAAAGGAAAATTAAACCTAATTAGGAACGGAAATCTAAAAAGATAATTATCCGCAGCTAAAAGATAATCACCAGCTGCTAAAGATTCAGCTGCTAAAGATAATCATCAGCTACTACAATCTAAAAACAAAGAAATAAAGCTAAAATACTAATTCGGAGCCCTAAACGCTCCTACATCATTGTAAGTTATTGATGAGCGGACAATATACAAGATATTGAACTGTTTGAGTTTGTTCTCCACAGCAAGTGAAGTCTGATGATGGCGTCAATACCTATTAGGGGCACGGTTCATTATAGAAACTGACCACCAGCCCTTACGCACTATCCTAACGCAAGCTATCCACACGGCCGACCAGCAGAAGTGGATCGCAAAACTTATGGGATTTGATTTCGATGTCATATACAAACCTGGCCGTGACAATGTATCAGCCGATGCTCTGTCTCGTGTCCCCGAAGCAAGCTTATCAACAATGCAAGGAGTGATGATGTAAACAAAGTTTATACAGTTGATTTCAAACCACTTCTCAGGAAAGTCTCCAATAAGGTATGCAGTAATTACTATATTCTTGAGATTTGCAGATTTGGATTATACAGTAATTAAGATTTCATGATTTGTTTTTTTCCAGATTTTGGCATTGGAAACCATCCAAGGCAACTCAGAAAATAATCAAAGAAGTGGACATGGAAGTACTAGATTTTGCACAAGATGCTTGGGAGAAGCTAAGGAAGCCGGAGCCGGAACGTACTGTCGAGGCTGATCGCACTGCTCAGGTGAAGAGGACCGAGGCTGATCATAGTTTTGCTGATGGCGCCGAGGATCGGAGGATGCCAAGCCCATCCAATCCTTTTTTTGACAGGTTGGTAAACTTGGAATTGGAACTCAACTGAGTGAACTGGCGCACATTGCATATTATAAGAATAGGTTGATTCAAACTGTTGCTGCTGTCCTTCCTTATAAGAATAGTCTGTTTCAATTGTGTGATAATAGTTTGCTTTGCATTGAGAAAGAATAGTATGTTTCAATTGGATTTGAGTGTGATAATAGTTTGCTTTGCATTGAGAAATAATAGTTTCAAGTGCAGCCAAACAAACTTACCCCAAAACAACCACAAACAACTATACAACACAGGTGGATATTCACAGGCTCCTCGACTAAGCGAAGGAGAAACGATAAGACCTATAAACACCAAAATAGACTATATATTAACCCATAACAAGCCGCAACCAAAAAACAATTTAACCACCTCGCCGGAAGCCACTCCGTCCATCGTCTTCTCAAGACTCCAAACTCCGCAACTTCACACACCGACTAACCTCCAACACAAAAACAGCCGCCAACTGCATGGTGAAATCAGGGTCGTGCCTGTCATTTTCGGGGCCCTTGGTCGAAAAATAATTTTTGGCCCCAACTAGATAGAAAATAACAAGAATAAAAAATGTCTACTTGCTAGGTTTGATCACAATGAAGAATTTTATCCAATCTGTCGTCAGCTTGATTTGTTTTCAATTTACACTCCTAAATACATGAGGGACGGACACAAAATTTTGATAAAGAGTGACAAACTAAAAATAATTTGCATTACGAAAAAATTACTATTATTTAAAAAAATTATTACACTAATTAAAAGAACGTTAGTTTTCATAAAATTAAAAATACAAAAAATATAAACTAAACTAGAAAACTAAAAAACTAAAAAAAAACTAAAAAACTAGAATTTAAAAAAACTAAAACAAATATTTCCATAGGACGACCCCTAAACAAATTGGGCTACTGGCCTACGCCCCACCCGCCCCTATATCAGGCACGGCCCTGAGCGAAATTGATGATCGGGCTTTTTTTTCCGATATTGGGCAATTTCATAAACTTGCAAGGTATATTGGGTTTTGATTTTTCATATTTTGGGTTTTTCTTTAGCTCAAATGCTCCATAAAGTGTTTTAAACTCGAACACTTGGTCTAATTTAAACTTCAGGGCAAACAAAATTTGGGATTTCTATATATTTTACCCCTTTCCAAACTCATATCTTCAAAATATATCGTCTCAAACTCGAATATCCAGAATACACCATTTGAGTTGCATTTTTTTTTAAATACCGATACACAGGAATCGATTATTTGGATTTGAGCTGATACCGGTTTCCCAGGAACCGATATTAATAAATTCGATGTGGCTTATTTGGGGCCTACGTGGACCAACTGGTACAAGATCTAAGCCAATGTAGCGCACACGTACATTACCGGTGCTGCGAGAACCAGTATCACAACCATGAGCAGTATGTCCTTCTCCCACTTGATGGTTAGGCAGTGTTAGCAATAAAGGACATGACAAGTAGCCGAAGCATATGACTGAGGTCCAAATTATATTAAGTTTCTTACATCCAAATTACTTGTTAATCTTTGTGTGTTTAATAGTAGGACGCTTTCTTCTTTACACAATCCTCTTATTCTTACGACAAATGGTTAGACTCTTTACTACATTTAAAAAAAAGTTGTATAGGACATCAAATTTTCCACGTATTTAAATTTTATTAGGATTGCGTTAAACTAATGGTTATAGTTAAAATGGTTCTATTTGGTTCATGTTTGTTGAATAATGCAAGTGTTGATGTGAATCGAGCTCCGATCAGTTCAACATTGAATCCGATCGATTGCAAGAGAACATAAAATCAATTTGGGGAAAAAATCTATTAGGGCAATTATTGAACAGTAGCTGAGTTTAAATACAGGGGAGGGAGAGGGAGAGGGAGAGCTGCAACAGAACGACAACGTTTGAGCTCGAGTTGCACCTGTAATAGAACAACGACGTTCTGCACTAAACTGCAACTATTCATAACGGTCTAACTCCCTAATACAAAAAACCCTGATCCTACTTGCATCTTCCTGGATAAATTTCGACATGTAACAGTTGATGTTATTTAGTTGATAATTGTTGAATAATGCAAGTGCTCTTGTATGAGATCCGGCACAAACAAGTCAAAAACATTTATTTTAATAATACGATCTAGTTTGACTGTTTTCTATCATAGTAGTGTGAGCAACTGTGCATCATAAGATGAAAATAGTAATAATCTAAATTATTAGACAATGTCCCTTGGACGTGTGAGCCAAAACGATGCGGACAAGGTTGAGGAAATAGGCACCCCAAAGTTAGAAAATACAAGTAGAAGGCTTGGTATATATGATTATGAACAGAACACAGTACTTATGTAAATTTGACACATAAATGTAACAAAACCAACTCTCGACTGCTATTTGCTAATCGTGTTCCATTAGTAGCACGTGAAATGTAGTATTTGAAAAATGACACCCAAAACTAAAAAGCACAGAGATAAGATAATATAGCTTACAGACCAAATTCCAAAAGAAATACACACCACACCGCCTTTCAAAATGTTTTCAAAGTATATCATCAAAATTTTGATTAGCAAAAAGGGAGAAAAGGCTACATATTGCCGCTAGTAGAAGGCAAACAAATCATGGAAATTGCGAGTTTTAAAGCAATTTATATGCTGGCAGCTTTTTTATGAAGACTCGATGTCTGAACCATCTGTGGGTTCTTTGTAAAGATCAAAATCTTCAGGACTCCATCGGCATACTAAATGTAGTTTAAAAGTGGCCATCTTCACCCCCAACAAGCGCTGCATAATAAGATGGATGTTAGAAATCTTGCATCTCAGATGTCCTTTGCTCGTAAACATCAATTTGAGAAAAAACAATGTGAAGGACAAACCAGTATGCGAGATGCCTCTGGCGACACAGGTTTTCCTTCTTCACAAACGACATAATCTGCTACAAGTTCAACAACTCCTGCAAGAGTATACGCACATCAGATATAACCTCAACCCATATGTTGACAGTTGTGTTAAGAGAGAGTAGGTTACCTCTGTTGAGTTTGACAGGCATCCCTTGCTTCCTCAGAAATGGTTCCATCTCATGAGTAAATTGCTCAAGAGGACCCTCTTTTAGTTCTACCTAAACAATTGTAATAAAAAAAATACCATGCATTTAGTATTAATGCAGTAATTAAAAATAGCAAAGCTATATTTGACTCCGCTTTCTCATACACACCGTTTCAGAAGCAATGCTTCCAGTCCTAGCAAAATCACTTTCTTCATATTCATTAAATAATCTGTCAGAGAAAACAACATTGGTGAAGCAACAGGCGACCAAATAAGTAAACTACGTAAAATGAGAGCAATGATTAATATTTATAAACCTTTCAAAATCTTCTTTGGGCATATTGGTGAAAACAAGCCCAGCATCCCCATGTAGAAGCTGAAAATGTTATATATTTGTTAGCCAATTAACTCGAACGCAGCACAACAAGCATCATTAAGAGTGAATTCACCTTAGACACATTGTAAATCCCTGGTCTAATCTCATCAGATTCTGACCGCCCAAGAGCAACTTGCATAACTTTATTAGAGCCTAGGAAAAACCTACAACAACAATCCACATGTCACCCTAGTTCCGCAAACAGCAACAAAATAATGAATGTGTTGTTTAGAATGTAACGGACCGGCTTGTGGCCTTGAGCTGCTCCCTGAACTCCTTGAACTTGAGATTCCTCATGTTCTCAAAAGTGAAGACATATGCAGAGTTGAATTTCTCAGCAGCTTCTCTAATAGTGTTCACAATAACTTCTTTACGCCCTCTGCCCTGCTTCTTAGTCTTTGATAGAGTAACTAAAAAACACACGCACAATCAAGCACGAACCAGTCAACAAAAATAAAACACATATTTCAATGATAAAACCGTAAACCCTCTCATAAACCCATTAACATGAAAAAGACAACAACAACAACAACAAAAATCGGATCCATTCCATAAGCTCCTACTGCAAACTAATTAACAACTGCTAACAAGAGCATAAATCAAACATAAACGGAAAGTATGACTTGCTGAAATTATAATTTATCGTGAAAAAAAAAAAAGAACGAGCAGTTGCAGAAAATAAACTTCATACCTTGACGGTCTCTTTTCGACTTGGGCATGCTCGGAGCTTAAATGAGAAATTAAATCGGAGGAGGCGTCGGCGGCGGCAGAAGCAGCGTTCGTATTTTTTTTCTCTCTCTGAACGAGAAACCCCTGTTTATCTTAAAAACGAATATCGCCCTTCATTGCACCCGGCCCGCAGGCCTTAGATCAAACCAGCCCGGTCCAACTCAAATATATATTCCTCTACAGTAAAAATATATATCTATAAAACAGTTGGTAACAAATTGACGTATATAATTATTCAAAATATAATGACCTTATTTCATTTTTTCAAATCAATATAAAATTTTAAAGAAACATACAAATTACAAACTAACCTAGTTTTTCACCTGTCTCAAAACACGTTTAAATATTTACCAACTGAAAGCAAAATTAGAGACCATGTACGCATATTATACAAGTTGCCAATAAGCTCCCTATCAATAAATAAAGCTCTTAACATTATGTTGGTCGTTGGACACTGACAATTTCACTTTTTTTACCATTTCCGAAAATGGTTTGTATGGCAAAGTAATAATATGTTTGTTTACATGTCGATTTTTGTGCTTAGCAGATTCTCATAAAGAGCCTGGATGATATACACTTTTATCATTAGGATCTTGTTGAGATCTGCAACCTGGTATTGCCTTCTCTTAGCTAATAATTCATTGGAATAAGGTCTTCAAGAGACTCACTTCCCTTTGGGAACAACTTGAGCATCTTCATCTAACGAAATAAAACATGTAGAGCACAGACAAGAAAAGAGGCCTGCCACCTTTTTGGCTTTGACCAGCAACTTGTCTTCGGATTCATCTATATAGATAATAAGGCATCCACGATGAAACCGGTTAGCATCCTAACTGCACAAAATTCGCAATATCCTTCTGCAACTGTGTTGCTGTTATTTTACTTCTTATGGGCAATAGAGTAGCCCATGTAGCCGTAAGGCATCATCGATTCAACAATACCAAATCAGGATAGAGAGGATCAGGATGATGTACAAATTGAGCTCCTTATGAATAAATCTCCCATTAGAAGCTGCAAAAAAAACAAAAACAAAAACAAAAAAGCCAAGATGAATGGATTGTCAATTTTCAGAACAAGATACCTCTGCAATGCTTGATGTCTACATATGAATTAGATAACTCATTTCCCGGATTCCTTAACGAACTTACTGCATCTGTTATTCTGGTTTAATATACCATCCAACAGGTTGTAATAGAACTAAAACTGTCATCTGTAAATTAACTTACATGTTCAAAAACAAGGTTACTTACCTTCTGCAAAATCTATTATTGTACTTTTTCCAATTTAATCTAAAAATCATTAATTAACTTACATGTTGTACCTTGTACTTGCAAAGATGGTCCATGCAAAGACGGATTACCACTTTGGTCGTCTTGGCTAGGATTGGAGCCCAAGGAAATGGAAGGTAAGGGTGATGATGTTGATAGGAGTGGAGGAGGGCTGGCTCGAACTGGATAAGGAGCAATGCGAGGTGGAGACACTAAAGGAATGTTTGTATCTGGCTGAGGTGTGGGAGCAGGAGAGGGTTGAATTTTAGGTCCAAAAATAGGACAAGGGTGCGGAGGACTTCCGAGGGACGGAGTAGGAGAGTTAGCAGGAGGTAAATAATCGGGATGGCCCCCATCTGGCTTTGGCGAAGATGCATCACAGTTTACACAAGGTGGTACAGCATGTATGACTGGTGATGGAGATGGAGAGTACGATGGTGGAGCAGGTTTTGGAGAAGGGGATGGTGCGGCAGAGTCATCCTTTCCAGGAGCTGGAGCTGGAGCTGCTGTAGGGGGGTTTGGCTGAAGGTCTCCCATCATATGCGAAGATAAGCTAACCCCTTTAACTTTTCCAAAAACTGTGTTGTTCAGGCCAAGATTTTTTGATGGAGCAGAATATCTAATAGTTTGAGCTAGTTGCCTCAATCTCTTAGGAAGAATGCTCCCTAAATCCGACATGATTGCTACTTGAACAGTCACCGGTTTATCTACTGTAGAACCTTGTTCATTTGTTATTTGCACATACACATTCTGCAAGCACAACATATTCGGCAATTAGTATTTCATACAAACAGTCAACCGATGTCTAACCATATAACAAAAACATGTTACAATTTTACTTGATACCATCGAGCAAATTAAAAGTTTCATACCTCATAAGATGCCAGTCGCAGCCCATTTTTCAGTTGATCCCTGAACTCAACAAAGTTCTCTTCTACCTCGGATATTGAATTATTTAAAGTAAAGTTGAATAAAGTTTGTTGAATCTGCCAAGTGGTAGCTGATTGAGAGGGAATGACAGTTAATTTCCCAGGAAATTTCAAGATCTCAAAGTGTGATGGCTGCCCAACACTCGCTGTTGAGAATGTCAAGTTAGACTGTTGAAGGAAAAGTTCAATAAGGGATGATTTAAGCAAGCTTAAGGACACTGGATCTATTTGCAAGTTGCTTGGATCAGGAAGAACACCAAATGTGACATCAGTGTTGTTTGAGGCACCACGCTCGTGCATGGATAGAATAGCCACCTGGTACTCACACACACACACAAAAAGGTTCTTTCTGTTCAATTAACGAAATAAAATGTAAACAAAGTACAGATTGAATTGGTAATGAACACACCTTGGAATTGGGGACACCGATTTCCCCAATGATGTCGTACTCTAACCTCTGAATGTGTGAAATAAGCAATGAGGGCGGCATGTCCAACATAAAGCCTCCCTGAATACCAGCTGCAGAAATAATAAACAGTTGCGTCACATAATACATATAATACATTCATATAAATAATGATAACAAAAAATCGGACGGCTAAGAAAAGAAGAGACAGCTTTAATATTATATAAAACAAAACTGAGAGCTTCGGGAAACAACTAAAAACCACAAAGAATGTTCGTCACTGTATGGCAACACTAAAAAGACGCAATATTTTAGACAGAATATGCATTATAATACCCTTTGAATCACACTGTTCATAAATCCTAAAACATATTCGTGGACTATTTGGTGGACAAGCTGGGAGCCTGGGACCAATAACAGTACACGGAAAATTCTACCAGACACCTCAATTTCAACTTGGACAGACAAATTATCGGAATCCCGATAGGGTGAAAAACCTAGGCAGAACCATATGCTCTGAAGAAAGAAAAAAAGATAATCAATGGAGCTATCACGCGCCTCAGAACTGCAAAAGCTACCACTTCACATAATATGAACAGACACAAACCCATACTATATTCTAAGGGGGCAAACAACCTCTTTACAAAACCATGAGAGAACATCTCTATGTGAGAGGAAACTACACATCAATCTGCTTGTAATCAGGTAAAGATACAAACCATCAAACATGCTATTCAGATCCATGTTATCTGAATTCCACAATTTCATTAAACCAGTAAGCAATCCACAGTTAGGTCAAATTGACATCCCAAAAAAGTCTTAAACCCAAACCTTAGTCAATCAATAAATCCATCCAAATCCCGGAATCACTAAAGCCTAAATAATTGAAATGGCCGCAGTGAAAATACTTAGCGATATCCAATCCAACCGAATTGAAAGAAAAAAAAAACTCACCGCTTTTCTTGATGTCAGCTTTTGCATCAAATCCATAGTCTGCAGAGTGACGCGGCAGCAACCAGAACACTGCCGACAAGAAAACCCCCAAACTCAAAATCGAAAAAACCACACACTTAAAACTCAAGGCTTTCCTTATTCCATCCGACCAGCAGCAATTACTATCCCTCTCCTGATGCTGCTGAATCGGCAGACGCAGCTGATCATCACCCTTCCCCATCCGACACGCATCTGTTAAAAATCTCAAACTCCAATTCCCCAAATCCACTCAAATGACGCGTAAAGTGATTGCGGAATGGATCGATTCAGAAACCTTCTTCCTCAGCCGACGATCCTTGTTCGATGTGCAAAATTGTTAAGTCTCACCGACCGGACTTTGATAAGAAGCAAAGCTGAGAGGAAAGCATCGGGATGAGGGCAAGTGCATTCACCATTCCATTCAGGGACTTAATTTTAAATAAAGATTCTTCTCTGGGTGCAATTGGATATTCCCTAAACTTTCTTAAATTACATATAAACCCTAAAACTTTGTCGTCTAATAAATTTACAAATCCCATGATAAAACTCAAGTTGTTACTTGCTACAATTTTGTTTCTAATTAGAACAGACCGATTGGAAAATAGAATCAAATTGATTGCTAATTTATCAGGAATGTTGAATCGGTTTTAATAGCTACGATTAAATATTGTTTAGTGAAAGATGAGCATCATGAAGGTTGTGAAGTCGGATCAGTTATGAATGTGACATCATTTTCATTGCAATCCATTTACACGATTATTGTTAATATAATGATGATTAGAAATATTTTGTATGCATGGTTAAAAAAAGTGATATAATTAAAATCTTAGGTTAATTGTACTTTTCTGAGTATTGATGGTGAAATAATTCATTTTTATCAGTTGTATAAATGAAATGGAATGGAAGAACTCTCTAAATGAGCTTCTTCTTTTGGAAGTAAGTCTTCAAGTGCCATACTTGCAAAGCTGATACTCCTATGCATATTCCCAAGGACATTATGCTGAACCATGCCACTCTTGAATTAGTTTTTTCACTTACTGTCCTCATTTCCGCTTCTCTGTGAATATGAAACAGCCGAAATAACGCATTATGAATTACATATAAAGTGCACTTTTAAAACATTAAGAGAGACTGAGATATCTTTGGGAAGTAAGTACCTGCGCTTGAGATAGAGAAGGTTCTCATGAATGGCTTCCACCAATCCTTCAAGTTTCTTGAGCTCGAGCTCAACACCCTGAAGCAAAAGTAACAACTTATTGATGGGACCAAACTGGTAAGACTTTCACATGTATAATGGATACTAGTGCATATTAAGTACCACAGCAACAAGGTTTATAAAAACGCAGAAATTGACACGTGAAAAGATCTTGTAAATTCACACCACATGGGAACAACATACGTACTGTGAAAGGAATGTTGTGAATTCCTAAGTCTAAATGTATCCCATGATGCAATAGTACTCCATCTCAACATCGGAGAATGAATCCAGCCGCAAAAAAAAAAACACATTTTCTATAACATAAATGAGAAACTACATAAATACAGCATTTTATTAAACAAAGGCCATCCCTATTCAGATTGCGCAACTAGTAATAGATGTGAGAGGATTGACATCAACAATGGCTTTGAGACGCAATTGTAGCCCCATACCTCAATTTTCTCTTTTCTTGCGACTGAATCCCAATCCTTTGCGGCAATTCCAATTTTCCAGTCAATGCTAACGCTTATTCCATCACCCTTATACCCTTCGCCCTGAGAGACTGAAAAACAGGCCAAGTAGCTTCCTGCTTCGCTAGTTGTAAAGGCAAATTGGCCGTGAGTCACATTCTCTTGGTGGTGAAGATTGTTCCCATTCGGCGATGTCACCTGCACACATCAATTTAAGTATAAAAATGCATGACACTTAAACGAAATATCCCCTTGTTGATAATGTACAGGAATTTACTCAACTTTTATAAACGGGGGTTCACTCCAAAATCTAATACTTAGTAAATAGCAGCAATCTTTACAACGCTAGTCCTACAAAATAATTATATATATATATAAAAAATCCAAACTTTAATTCTTTAAATCAGAAGCAAGCAAGAAACACATAATGGTGATTCTACCTTAACCGACACGGCTGGAAGCAGCTGCCTGTGACCATCAGCGATGACGACGTAATCAGCCAACACGACGACGTTGTTCTGGATCTCCTCCGACACGCACTTGGTCCCCGTCGCCGGTAAATTAAACCATATAGCGTTACTAGTTCGCAGTACCAGCAGCAGCTGAAACACAACAATTACGAAAATCAACACCTTCGTCATCGTCGTACGTCCTTCCCTCGAATGTTTCCGATCAGCGGTACGTAGGGTTTATCGATTTTCGAAAAACGGTCGATTGCTTTTTGACTCTCGCTTGATTGATTCTATATGACTATATATGTTCTGTTTCTTGCTGGTAACGACGGTTTGGTTAACTGTGTGTCGGCCCAATTGAAACTGGCCAGGTCTGTAAATGATTTTTATTATATAATATAAAATGTGATTATTAATGTTACAACAAAGAATTCTTTGCTTAATTTACAAAAAAAAAAAATGCAAAGAAATTTGCAAGATGTCATCCTGTATAATACTAATTAACGTCGAGCTTCGCCCTACTCCTGTGTTTGATTCTTTGATTATGTTACCGATGGCCTTTCTTGGGACGCATCGAGTTGTGGCTTCCTAGAGCTGGAAACTCGTTGAGGCTGAGATTCGATATATTGTCATTATTGATGTGAATCTTCGAACGATCAGTCGTTGGTGTTTGCTGGTGGTCTAGCTTTAACGGAACGGGTGACAGAGACTTGAGCGGGACTGGGATCATGAGAGGCTTCAGCCCTTGTAGGTCCGGGTCAGGTCGGTACCAATGTGGCAGCTTGTCGTTGTCCATCTTGCGGAATGTAATTGATATTCTGCAAAAGATGAGGAGTTGAAATTAGAAAATTATTTCAATGCCAATGTATGAACACTACAGAGCGAGTGGTAAGTACCTTTTGCCGCGCACGCTAGGCACACAGTGTTTCGCAACATCAGCGCCATTACCGTTTAGAATCAGTACAGATCTGTAACATTATGTAATCCATCAATATTGACCATGGAGAAAATTATACAAATGGAAAATAACCAAATTTTTGTCGCATATAAATTTCACGAAATCAAAATGTCGGAGATGTAAATAGTTTTATACTACTTACCCTACAGGAAGAGGTATTGTGACAGGACCAGAGAACTCCCCGGGACTCAAGATCTTCAAATTGTGACCGAAAACTATATTGGACTCGGTAACAAAGGAAACAGTGCAAAATGGTCGCACAAAGTCATGGTGGTCAATATGCGGCGGGATGCAGTCCCCGTCATCATATATGTTGACAATGCAGCTGTTGGGAACACAAGTTGAAGGCAGAATGCGCCACCTCACCAGTCTTTTGATCATATTCTTGAGAAGAGGCGGCAGAGGATCAACTTCTTGATCCCTAATTATGCCAGGTGGGTTTCCGTCTTTGTCCTGCAACACAATCTCGTTAGAAACCTTAAGATTGAATAGACAGAAAAAAAAAGGGTATTGCATTAGGAGTGTTGTAGGTACCACTGCATAGTTGTAACAACAGCCAAATTGGATTGTGGCACGTCCTTTCCCACGCATCCACTTCTTTGGTTCGGAATAAGTACGAGCTGCGGTAGTAAACAAACCAGGTAAAAAATTATAAGCTTTTTGATTTTCTACACTTTAGAAGAAAAAAATTCAAAGACCGGAAGAACCACGGTCTCAAGCTTATTCTATTCTACCAGAACTCTACAGAATCTAACAAATAAAAACATGGAAAATTCGACCTAACTTGCATCAACCAATCTACTTTACCTAGGTAAACAAATGCACAAAAAATATCGCCCTTAACCCACTAAATTGTACCATCCATTTGTCTACGTTGTCTTACAAGCCAAAACCAGAAGTGGTGAGCAATAGACAAACACACAGGTACACATACCGAGGAGTTGATTTTTCTGACCCAATTTCTGATACGAAGTGACACAAGCAACAATCTTTTTCTGCTCCGCAGCATTGAAAACATTAGTATGAAGCTCAAGCCCTTCAACAAGGTTGATAAGCTTCCCTTCAATTCTCTCCCTGTAACAGAAATCCTTCTTCCTCCCAACTTTTGATAATCTAATATGTTCCTTTTGGTCGTCCGACAATCCCACTGGTCCAATCACTTCAGAACTAAGTCCATCAGCTAATGTGAACTCCACAATATCTTGATTGCTTTCCATGGACAAAGGCGAGGATTGAGGTGTCACTTCTCCTTGCTTAGATGAGTTCACTGATTGAGGTGAGCTCCATGACACTCCCTTCCCGACACCACCATTCGATGATGTCCTCTGCGTTCCTAAAATTCCAACAATCACAAATTATTAAAAAAAATATCAATCAAAATACTAAAATTCAGCAAGTTAAACTTAAAAAAAGAAATCTTTATTCACAAACAAGACTATGGATAATTGAAATTAAAAACTTGGAACAAAATCGGAGAGAGGATTGAATGTCTGGAAACTTACTCTCGGAAACATCGCGAACACGAGACTCGAGCTGGATAAGACACTGTTGGCAAAAACCCTGGGACAGAACCTCTTGGATCTCATCAACACTTAGCTTCTTGAACAGACTCGCAACGTCAGCTTGCGCTTCCATTGCTGGTTCGGCCATCGAGAAAAATGGACCCGAATTTGGCCAATTCGCTTGCAGGATTGCCGAGCGAATTCTCTAGCGAAGTAGCGCGGTTTGGGTTTTGAGGGTTTGGGTCTGACCTGACAGGAGATTTAGGGTTTTTATAGGTGTGTGTGTTCGTATTTAGTAATAAAGCGAAGGACTTGTTCGACTCGGTTAAGGATTTTCATGTGGTAAGAATCGGCTCGGCTGTACTTGTACGCCGCACATTGTCAACGAGAGCGCGTCGCACGTTATAAATTTGGAAAGTCGGTTTGAAACCGGTACTAGGAACGAATTAAACGGGCCTTCTTGATTGGCTCATTTTAGTCATGATTCGGCCCATCAACGCACGCAATGCCAGCCTAGGCCTACAATTTTATTTGCTGAAGGCCCAGTTACGTGACTGCAGCAAGTCCCATGGCCTTTACTTTTAGGAAGTATTTATCCATTTAGCAAGAGTGACTTGGCTGGGTTATTCACCCAAATGATCCTGTTTCAAACTCAAAACATCTATTTGTCCCCTTTGAAACTCAAATAGTCAAAATGTCAATTTCTTCACATTCTCGATTTCTCGAAAACCAAAAATGTCAATTTTTATTTTTCCCGGTTTCCCACATATCGGGAATGTGTTGAAACATGAAAGCATGGCTTGTTTGGGGTCGACGTGGACCATTCTGTGACAGACCACGTAATCATTTTTTAAAATCCCGGTACGAGGGATACCGGGAATAATAAAAATTGACATTCCCTATTTCCTGAAAATCGGAAATGTAAAAAAAAGAACATTCTGATTATTTGAATTTCAAAGGGGACAAATGGGTGTTTTGAGTTTGAAACAGGGGCATTTGAGTGCATAACCCGACTTGGCTCCATTCTTTTACTATTGTCTGTTAAATCAGGCAAATAGACATTTTACAGAAGACAGAAGAGCCACATAGCTTGTACACAACGACTCGATGATCACTACTTGGAAATGGAAAGTATCACAGAGAAACTAGTAGTAGACAATATAAATCTCAGAGCAAATTGTATCAATCAATGGCCACACTATTACAACAACAACACAAGCCTATGTGCAACTGGCAGTTGCCCCCATTTCACAAGTTTCATCTGCCTTCAGGCTTCTATTTTAATAATGATTCGATGGCAGTGTCAAGCACGCTGCTGCTGCCTGCTCTTTTTTGCTTCCTAAAAATCGAACGAGGTCCGCACCAGACAGATTTAGAATCAGCAGGGAAAAGAGTGCCACACAAATCCACAAGTAGAGGATTGTTCAATGATTCATTGAGCACTTCAATTCTTCTCTTTTTAGCTTCCGCTTCCTGTATCAAAACAAAATTCCATCACTTAATATAAAAACATGCAACTGATTATTATGAGACCGTGAAACCAATTTCATTTGCATTCCAGGATAATTTATCTAATTTTAACTGCAACTTATGGCTTGCGGATCTAATGTATATGAAAATACATAATTAGATATATTATAACCTTTATATAAAACTTGACATACCATCTCAAATCTCACAAGGGTCTCATGTTCATGCAATTAATTAGCCATAAAGGAAATCTGAACAATAGATCATATGTGAAGGTGCACAGAGCTACCTGTAGCTGAATTATTGCAGGATCTTCCTCATGTTGCTTTGGCATTTCTTTCTGAGCATCAGCAACGGACAAACTTGCTGGCTCAACCACTTCTTGAGGTTGAGAATACGCACGACCACTTTCCTCATTCCCATCGCCTTGTTGGGAACCTTCAAGATTTTGAGAACTCTCTTGAATATAGCTAATCCGCTGCTGGTCAGCATTCTCTCTTTCTGGTTCCTCCGCTTTCCCATCCACTTCAGCATCTGATTCAGGCATTTGAGAGTCTGGATTTGAAGATGTCTCTCCACCAAATGGACTCTCGGCAGGTGAAGCTCCCTGAATGTGATAAAAAAATCAGCCAAGCTGAACATATTAATTATTAAGTGGTAACAGATTAAAATGATGCGAGAGATTAGCTAGTATGAACAACAATTCAATGTATGTTAGGGATGAACTCAGTTTACAAGGTGTACTGTCTACATATGGACATGCCAATCTCGTCTCACTAAAAATTATGAATATCTACCTCTTGCTTCGGATCTATAGCCATGCTCCTATCACTGGTTCCAGTCAAGTCTTCAACACATTGGGGGAGATCTTTCCCTTCCCTCTCTATTCTACGCCGCTTAAGAACACAAACAGCGCATAAACATCCATCTTTGTGGCGTCTAAACCTACACAAATGTACACAAAGCACCAACTTAGTTTCTTCATATAAAAAACATACTTAGTGAAAAGTTGTGAAAATATATCCTCTTTCAAATAGTCGCTTCTCCATCAAATCTCCCAAAAGCCATGCCACTTAGCCTTACAGTAAAAGTTGCAGCTATGGCATCTTAACCTAACACCATTTAACAAGGCAGATCGATGCCAAAACTTTCTCGTGCATTTGATTTAGTTAATAAGATTCTGAACCTCACCCACTCCGAACTATATGCACGGACTTCACTTAAATGTTACTTTCTCCAAAACTAACAACCTTACCATATGTTTCAATCAACAAAACCAAAACCCAGAATGAAATAAGAATGTAACCATGAAAGCATACCCGGGTCGCTTTTTTATTTTAGACTTTGAGCTGCTAGTATTCACATGAATTTTCCCTTGGCTTGATGTAGCACCATCCCTTACATGTGAGCTGTCAGAACCTGTAAAAATTTCACTGCAAATGAGGCTAAAATTTTATCTGAGAAAGAGTTCACCAAAACTTTATGTATTCTGCCTAAGATGAGATAAGCCAATGAGCCAACACTACTTACTAGAGACTTCACAGACAAATAAAGGGATTGTTGAGTGAGTAAATAATATATGAAGGACAAGTCAGACTCAAACGATAAGACCATTAGCATTGCACACTCTAAACCGTAAATCAATAACGCATTATTTATAATGTATGAACATATCAATTCCAAGCATTGGGTTCATGATGCAATTAAGTTAAGAAGCCTCACCGCCATTTTTCTGATGTTGATCGTTGTACAATCCAGCTGCTTGCCAGTATTTTGTGAAGTTCTTTTTCACTCTTTTCATTAGATCTACAATATAATCACCCTTATTATTGTACTTGTAGCAGTTTTCCCATATATAATGCACATCTTTGAACACATCCTCTGAATTCTTGTACTTGGATCCACTTCGAATATTGTTGCAAATGGTACCAAAATCCATGGGTGTATCTATGACATCAAAATAATCCTGGAGGCCCAAACAGGAGCACTGGATTAGGCATCAATGTTTGATAGATTGGGAGGAGGGACACAACTCCAGTTGAAGGGTAGAAAAATTCAGTTTCAGTATGCTTCTATGAGCTGAATAAGCAAGCAGCATGAGTAAAATATATTCACTAAAAGAACAACTTACGAGGACGGTAACTAATTGCAGCCAAAGAAGTTTTTTTAATGAGCATCATGATCAAAATGCACAATCATCTTGAGGTAAACAAAAAATCAGAAAAAAAGGTAAATATGTGTAACTGTAAGAGTGCTCCAGTTTTTTGTAAAAGAAAACGAACAACAATTACAGCTTCCCAATGATAGAAATGGCAATTCAGCAGTATTAGAATCTTGCAACACAGAAGCTTAGAAAGACGCATTGGGGAGGTTGAATAAGAGTGCTTCAGCTCTAGACTCAAAGACACATATTAACACCGCCTTGCTTGCAGAGTGTTGATTGAAAAATAACTACCGTGTTTTTATCCTGATTAACCAGTAGGCAGATATGGAATTGCTATACTTACGGGTATTCCAAGAGCAACTGGGTCTACTGGGACACTGAAAGGTTCAGCTGCATCCATTTTCATTACCTTGGTAATCACCTAAGTAAGAAGCATGTCAGATAGCACAAACAAGTCAATACACAAATGAATAATGACATATTAACTGAGATTGACAAAAATATCGAGGTAACCCCTTTGAAAAAACTTGAAGATAAAACCATACCGCCAACGAAGAATCCAGCTCCTGCTTATCATACTTTGATTCGGCTTTTTCCACCTTCATTGGCGGAGGAGTTATCTCCTGCTCAACCAAGCCAGGACTCTTGCTCACCACATTACTATTAGACACTAATGGCGCCTTTGAAGACTTGATCTTTATGCCCCCATTTTTCTTCGGTGGATTCCCCAATGCAGATAACATTATATCCGGAGACGAGTCGTCATTCTCATCCATTTCCCCAGTCACTACTTCCTGTTTATCTAGCTTCTTTTGATGACTACCCATATCCACTCGCGGACCACTCTTCTCCTTCTCGTGATCACTCTTCTGCTTCTCCTGACTACTGTTCAGTTGCTCCTGACTACTCTTATCCTGGTCCTGGCTACTCTTATCAGTTTCAACCACTGCTGTCGCATCTAACGCTGAAGGCACAGATTCAACCGGTTTAGCAGACTTGAGCTTCACTCTCACACGCCCATACACCACTTGCACTTTCCTCTCAGCCGGTTTCTCATGGACCACATCAGGAGACAGCTTGTCAGCTGGATCAGTACCAGCCGATTCAGGCGTGTCCACCTCCATCCCAGAATTCTCATCCCCAGCATTCCCCTCCTCCCCTCCAGCACTATCCTCCACAGTCACAATCTCAATTCCCTCCTTCAAATCCGCAGCCCTCGGCTTCTTCCCTTTCCCCTTTTTGTTCCCACGTTTCCGCTTCATCTTCCGCAAAGCTAAAAAAAATTCCTAAATTTCCGAACTTTACACCAAGCCAGACCAGGCGAAGATCCAAGTTGAATTTCAATCCACCGGAAAGCTCCAAAATTCAGCAGCAACACGAACTGTTCTCGAATCGATCTAGCAGAGAACACGTTACTCAATTCCGATTCCGACAAAGCGAACTGCCGACAAGTATTAATTGTCAACGTAGGTCGCGTGGATTCAAATCCGCGAACGGATCCAATCGGTTGGAGAAGGATAGCGGGAAAACTGATGAATAACAACGATATTAACTGCAGAAAAAAAAAGCCCTATTTTTTCTATTTTCTGCGCCGATGACGACGGCGGTACCAAATTTACGAACAGAACAGAACAGAAAAGGTCATACCGATTTCAATCAACAATTACAACTATACGACGCAGTTTTGGTAAATTCTCAATTGAACCGGAAAACAAATTCGGTTCAAATTTCGAAAGCTTATATACTCTGATTGGTGTGGTGGTTTCAAGATCCCACTTCCGTCCGACATGTCTTGGTCGCAGTCATTGATGTTCGTCTCTCCAAAACCTTCCGTTCAATCTCGATTTCATCCCCAGTTTCTACGACCCATTTCGGTTACCAAGCTGAAATCAATTCGATTCACTGGAATCAAATCACTCCCGGACCCGGAGAATCACCATCTGTCAACTGAACAGAAGAAGAAGAAGCTCAAATGGGAAATGGTGCTGGAAACTGCTGCGAGCTTGTACCCGGTCTACGTGACGGTTGGAGCAATTGCTGCTTGGTACAAGCCATCTGCTTTTTCATGGGCTGTGAAAAGAGCTCCGGGCTCTTACAGCTTGGCTGTTGGATTTATTATGTTTGCTATGGGTTTGACATTGGAGCTTCGAGATTTATTCATTTTGCTTATGCAAAGACCTCTTTCAGTATGTCATTATCATTTGGGGTCTGTTTTTCATGCCTTTTTGCACAAAGTGTGTATATATCCTCTACTACTAAAAGACTTGATGTTGATTAAGTTCTGCATTTCCTTCTGATGGAGTCTTTTTTTTTTTTTTTTGTCCTTTGGAATTATAGGAAAACGCAGAATGCGTGACATTTCTCGGTTTGTTTTGTTCAGATATTTTTTGGCTGTGCTGCTCAGTATACCATCATGCCGGTTCTTGGTATGCTTATAAGTAAATTCTTGGGACTCTCACCATCCCTATCAGTAGGCTTGATATTACTAGCTTGTTGCCCCGGAGGCACTGCTTCAAATGTGGTAAGAGAACACTTCAATTTGACGCTTAACTGGCTTTAATAAGCAAACAAAATTTGAAAGAGTTAGCAATACACACTTCAAACATGTGGAATTGAATTTTTATATTAACTTCCTGATTTCGTTTTACAGTTTTTGATGATATAGTGCAACAGGTTACCTTGATTTCCCAAGGTGATGTTCCACTGTCGATTGTGATGACCACTCTTACCACTCTAGGAGCTGTAATTCTCACGCCTATATTGGTCAAAATCCTTGCTGGAACATTTGTTCCAATTGATGCACTTAAACTCTCTGTCAGCACTTTACAGGTGACGACAAGCTTCTAAAGTCTTTTTCTAGGAATGCATATATTTATAATTTTTACATAACTCAAGCGGTGGTGCTTTCCCTTGATTTCAGGTAGTTGTTGCTCCTATTTTGCTTGGTTCGTACGTACAAAAAATGTTTCCTAACATTGTGAAATTAGTACTGCCTTTTGCGCCACTTTCTGCTATTCTGGTCACATCCTTGTTAGCATGCAGGTTTCACCCTTTGCAAGCTCCTCACAACCTCTTGTGTAGTTTTTTTTATTCCAAGTTCCTCGTAAAACTAATCATATGATCGTTTATATTAACAGTTCCTTTCCTCTACTTCTTTTGGATTGTTTATATCAGTATAGTGTCAGAGAATGTACATTTCCTTAAGGCGTCTATGTTTGGTGGATCACTTGCATCTAATCTTTCGCTTGCGCAACACATTCAAGCGGTGTTTTCTGGAGAACTAGGGGTGGTCATTCTATCTGTGGTTCTATTACATTCTGCTGGCTTCTTTGTGGGGTGAGATTTTGAGGCCTCTACCCAATCCATAAAATTGATCATCTTGTTTTCTTTATGATGACTTGATAATAAATAATCCACACACCTCATGTTTTTTTATTTATTCGGTATTGCAGCTACTTGTCTGCAGCAGTTGCCGGTTTCAAAGAATCACAACGGAGAGCGATATCTATTGAGGTAAGCATAAAAAATAGTTATACCAATCATAGTGAATATTAAAATACTTAAAACACAACATTCCTGATCAGTCTCATCTTCAGGTTGGAATGCAAAATTCATCTCTGGGTCTCGTCCTAGCATCAACTCATTTCACTTCACCTATGGTAGCATTGCCTTCGGCCATATCAGCCGTGCTGATGAACATACTCGGTAGCAGTTTGGGATTCATTTGGAGACAAATCGATCCGTCTGGCTCAAATGACTGCTAAAGTCACTTCAGATCTCCCTGGCAATCAACACTTGTTGTAAGAGATTGTTCCATGTGGTACCTCAGTAAGAGAATATTCCATGTGGCTCTCTGGGAATCGGTTTAAATTTGTAAATTGTTTTGAAGTCCAACATGATTAACAGAGACTATTCCATGTACATGTGGTACCTCAGCAATTGAAATAAAGCATATTGTAGAGCAAAGGAATGGAGACCCACATTTTATTGAGTGATATATACTAGATAAATGAACACCAAATTTCACTTAGAAATACCCCTTTCCAAATTCGGGAAAGGGAACTCTATGAACACTACAACAACAAGACTAGAAAGCCACCCCCCTACAAAACATTACATTACAATTCTTTCTCAATACAATGTCATTGACACCCCCCTTTATACATCACAAATACATATATATAGATAAAAGTAGTAGCCGGGAAACAAAATATTTAGAAACCCAGATGACTGAGTCTCTCTTCGAGCAAGACCCACCTCTCAAAATGAAATGTCCATCATGTCAACAGCTAGGTTCTCCATCATCTGAGTCTCCACCCATCCGCAGTACTTCCAGCTTTCTACATTTCCAACATAGCCATTTTTCAGTACATTAAATATTTAAAATGTGGAAAACAGTGAGAACGATTTGTGTAATTAAGGATATAAACTCACCGTAGAATGATTGCTTAGGGATGGGGATTGGGTCGTTGCGAGAGGGCATTTTCAGAGGGCAGACGGCTAAGGGAAGGATTGGAAGGACATGACAATTGCATATCTCAACCATGTAACCATCTGGGTCATGGAAGAAGAGCTGATCCACTATGATCCCACCTTCCTCCACCACTGCTGTCACATATTCTAAATTATTTTGTTTGAGTTTTCTCTTAATCAGCTCCATGTCCGTGCACTGAAACGATATGTGGTTGTCCTTAGGGTTGATTTTACTCTTTTTGGACTTGGTCGCCTTTTCTGATTCCAGCAAGTGGATCCCAATCCCATTGCTGAACAACCTGATGGTCCATCGACATCAATAACAATTATTAACTTACAACAAGGCAATGAACTGTATGCTCATATACTATATACTCATTCAAAACTTAAGATTTTCTTTCTTTGCTGTCATTCTTTGTCTTACTCGTTTCATGCTCTACATGTATGTAATAATATATCAACATCAACTAAATTATGTTAAAGAAGAATTCAATGGATATCACACATAAATATCATATTACAGGTAATCTCAACTTTAATGGCCACCCACTACTTCATTATTTTCTTAACAATGACATTATACCTAAAATTAGAAATTTAGATCTCAGCTCAACCCTACAAATCTCAAGACTCTCAGGCAGTCTCTCACCATAGAGAAATAAATATAATTGACATCTTCGACGTACCTCATATACACGGGTAACATCTATTCAAATTTTCTATCTTGATGAATAACATTATTATTCAGCAGTTGACATCTAAAATCCCAGCTCCAAATCGGAACTTTGTCTTGAAGAACTTGCCATAATATCATGAAGCCTTAAAACTCCAAACACATATACGTGCAAGTCTAACTCTTTTACACATACAAGCTAAGATCAAACAACAATTCGAGAAGCATGTTAAGGACAAAAGCACAAACAGAATGCATTAAAGTCTTCAATCATCTAATCAGACATGGATGTAAAATATTGTGTAATAAATGAGCATTTGAGAGAGAAAAAAAAGGGTATGAATTTAGGGTTGAAATGCGAGGTACTGGGACAATACCAAGCTCCTTGGAAATCGAAAGAAGAGGGTCGTTTGATCATCACAAAGCCCAAAACCTCCACGTAAAACCTGATCGATTTCTCGAGAGAAGAACACACAAAGGACACGTGATTTAGCGACAAGAGCGGCACTTTTGACGAGGGCAGTAATGAGTCAACCTGAGGCGACATCCATTTCTCAATCTCATCCCCAATGCTCTCAATCTCTTTCCCCATAATCACTTTCAAGAAAAGATCGAATCTTTCTGAGCTCGGAAACTTAATTATCAGTTTCAACCAATCAGCTAAATGGGTGTCGATGATGATAGAGAGATTAAGTTTTGATTTGTGCAAGGAACATGAGGCTGTTTTTATAAACGAAGTGGCTTAGTCAGAGTTGAGTGGGACACAACACAAGTATCTGAATCTGAACGAGGTTGGGAAATTTGGGGGGGCTGAACTGTAAATATAGACGTGGAGTGTGTCCCCGTAAATGGCACGTATGATTTTCCACATGGGATACAATATCCAGCTGTGAACAACTCGTCTTATCTTAAGTCTTATCGCTTTTATCTAATTTTAAATGAATTAAACTGACAAATAAAATACTCCGCGTATGCAAACTTGTTGTAATAAGTTTTTTTTTTGTTGATAATCAGGCCAACAGGATAATAAAGGACTTCTCGCTTGAGAAGGACACAACGAAAGCTGATCGACATAAATACCGATACTTATTACACAGATAAATGGTAACATGCCGAACTAAAAGTTCAGACTAACCTGCCCATAATAACAGCCGATACAATAAACCGGACTGACCCGGCTAAAACTACAAACTGTATAAACAGGTACATACAACCAAAACAGCCACCCCCAGTGGCGGACGCAGTAAGGAGGGAGGGGGGGCATATGCCCCGGGTCGATTTTTCAAATTTTGCTTAATATTAGGCTAATGCAGTGTATTTTTGAATGATTTTTACATCTTGCCCCTGGTCATTTTGATTATATGCCCCCTCTAGTATGAAAATAAATTACTGAATCCGCCCCCGATCCGAAAATATTTATCTTGCCCCTGGTCCGAAAAATTCCTAGATCCGCCCCTGGCCACCCCTACTACTGGAGCCGCCACCCTTACACCGTCATCCATCACCCAACCTCCAGCCAAAAAGTATGATGTAACTTGTTGTAATAAGTTACATCATAAATCTGACGCGATTTGATTTTACTGGCTCTAATAATAAGATCCAATAAATATGTTAGCAAATCGATTAGATTTCAGATTGGAATTAAGTGAGACCCGATCATATATAGTTTTGACTTGGTGTATAGTTTTGACTCGATCAAGGAAAATGGATATATCCAGTAGGTAGGTTTGAGTATTCTAATAGATAAATTTGAAAGAGGTTATAAAGATTTCGGAGTGACTCATAATAGTGACAATGAGTTATGTGATCAGGATGATTATGTTGATCTCTCCCTGATGTCAATCATATATATTCCGCAAAGAATTCGTCACCGAACAAATAAGGGGTCTCGCTCCTCCGCTAGATCATGTCCTAAAAAGAAAGACGTAAACTTCATTTGGCCTTAATCCCTTGTATTTTGTTTCTGCTTTTCTTTCCCATTAAATAAAATTATCTTTAAAAAAAATATAGAGTGGGGAGATATGATAAATGATTGCTTGCTGGTTTTATTAAAAGTGGTGCACCAATTGTTGAAGTTTGTGTATTTTTTGCATGGTTTTAGATGGAGTGAGATGATTATCAAAAGTACAACTAGGCTATGTAAAGAGATAATCATTGACATAATAATGTATGCACGTTTGATTAGGTTTGTTATACAAAATCGTATTATATGGGGGCAGGTGGTAAAACTTATGAAATTGGTCAATGCACATGTTCTTTCGTGTCTATATTAACTTGCAAATAAATAAATAAAATTTTAACTTGTAGCAATTAGTTAGGATTTGGTTTGATTAGTTTTGCATAATTGGAAACGTAGAAGTAGATGAGAGCAGGAGTAGTAGTGCTAGTCATTGATACATATTCATCTACTAACAACCACCAAATGATTTATCAAAAAAAAACAACCACCAAATGATGAATAAAGGAGCATTAATTGATAGAAATTAAATAATTGATATATAAATTAATGAGAAATGTAATAAATATAGCTATTCCAGCTCATCACTGCAGTCTGCAATGAAATATTATCGTGCTATCAACTAATTTTCGCAATTTGGCCGCAACTTTCATTGAACTGTATATGTAATGAGTATAATATATAGAAATGTACAACAGTACTGTGGGTTTTTTTTTTTTTTTTGCAATAAATTATTAGTACCGGCTCCGGCCATTTGATTGTCAACTACCACAGTAGCATTTATTGACATGCATTTACATTCACATGTGTATCTGATATACGTACATTATAACATTAGTGTAAATGAAAAATATATATATATATATATATATATATAGGGACGCGCTCAAATGTTATGGCTTACTAATGTGTTATGTGTTACGGTGTTCTGATTGGTTGATGAAAAACAAGGAACCAATCAGAGGCGAGGAACACGGTTCTTATGGTGCACCTCACAAGCACGGAGGGTTTATGGGTGAGGGTGCACCGTAGTTACGGTGTTCCTCGCTTCTGATTGGTTCATTGATTTTCAATAACCAATCAGAAGCTCCGTAACACATAACACATTAATTTGGCCATAACATTTGAGCGCTCCTCTATATATATATATATATACATTGACACTTACGGTACACTATATAAATTAATGAACTGTATACGTAACAATAATAATCAATTAATATGATTAATATTTATGGCGTGCATTTTTGTTGTTGATAAAGATATATTGGCGTGTGCATTGCATGTTGATTGATTGGGTCTCGTCTTGTATACATTTTGGATTATTCCACGCATGTGCATGTGCTACTACCGTCAGTGTACTCTAGTTTTAGTTAAACCAATTAAGTAAGTAATTAAGCGAGACCAAAATGTTGATGCTTCTTCATTTTATTTTGATGGGGGTGATAACTGGGATGAGATGGTCCTTTTCTCAAGCTCAATCATATTTAGGAATGCAAGCAAATTAAATGGTCGTGTTCGTGGGCTAGGGGCGGATCTACAAGGGGCTAGGGACATATCTCATTTATCTTTTCATAAATACACTTCAATGATATAGTTAATTTCACTTATTGCCACTTCTGATTTTTTTTAATACTAGCTAGTTGTTTAAAATGCATTAAATTAAGAGTTAAGATCAGATACAAAGTTGTGACAAAGTTCGTCAACAATCAGTGGCGGACGTACCCCAAGCACTATTGGGTCACTTGCCTCCATCAATTTTTTGATTTGTTCTTTTATTTAAGCTTAATTAGGCCAAATTAGACTAAATTAGGTTGATATTTTTAGGAAACACTCTTATTGCCCCCACTAATTTCTCTAAAATAATATTATGCCCCCAATGAAAATTAAGCCTGGGTCCGCCACTATCAACAATCGACCTATAGTTCGTCGCCGAGAAACGAAAAAGACGTCACAGTTCGTCATTTTTCCATATAATTCGTCAGCGAGAAAATACACCAAAAATCAAATATTTATCTCATCCATCCAAATCATAAGATAAATGAATGTGATTTATTTATATTTTTTTTATCAAAAAATCAACTTTGTACCTAATATTTTCCTTAAATTAATAAACATAATAGTTTATTCAATGTACGGTGACACTTGTTATAAAATTATCTGTCGGGCAGAAAATAGATTAAATCACACAAAAATGCAATTTGCAAAGTGGTTCATTTTAATTAAAGTCAGGATTCAGGAAGGTAGGACAATATATGTCGGACTAGATTTACAATCATATCTTCATCAGGCGTATAATTTTTTTTGATGGGATTAGTGGGTTAGAGTTAGTATCTGCTCATTTTTGAGTTGGTGAGGATTTGAACCCCAATTGCTTTACAAACTTAGGAGGGAGTACTCCACTGAGCCACTCCACTGACCTCATCAGGCGTATAATTAATATGTACATATACAAGGGAACATTTGATTGAAAAATTGAAATAAAATCAAGATGTATTTTCGAATGTGTCACTAGCAAAGTTAAACGTCGTAACTTTGACTTTTCAAAAAAAAAAATTACAAATTTGGAGAGACATGATTTCACAATATACAAGTTAAGTTTTCAACACATATATCATTTGAGTATATAGATACATATTTGAATAATGATAGATGCGTAATATTAATTGACAAGGTTGCATTGAGGTGAGTCGGAATAACAACGAACAGAGAGATTTCCAAACCCCCTACTATGTTAGGCTTGTCCTTGACCTTCGAGAATTTCTGGAAGGACTCCCTCTTCGAGGGTAAAGTCCTGCTATAAAAAAAATAAATAATAACAACGAACAGGAAGAGAAGGCATCAATTTATAGATGTCGTGTGAACAGAAGGAGAGCTATCAGTCAACTATGGGTTATGAACCATTTATGGATTATGCATGTCTTACTAAAAAGGGCCCATACAGAGTCAGAAACAGAAATCACTGCTACGCTCACTAAACCGCTCAAACAATAAAAATAAAAACAATTTAATTGGGCGACATGGCCATGCGGTCATCGCAGCTAGCTCAGAGTCCTACAACGTATGATATACCCACTATTCCTGTGCGTGCCTGGATGCTGATCAGATAAATGCACCCCTTCTTTCCATACTTGTCACCAAAAACCTGCCAAAGGTTTTCTTGTAAATTAAGAAATTCTTTGTTCCGAAGGTTAATATCTTAACAATGAAAGAAACAACCACATCCATCCAACCCAAACCCAACTCAACCCAACCCAAAGAGCCTGTTTTTCTTCATTCAGAAGCAGCTAAAGACAACTTAACGCTTTCAAGAAGATAATTATCAAAAATTTAAAGAATCCAAGATACCACAGTTTGATTTTGAAACGTGCATAACAGGTTCTCGTAGAATGTGACCAAGGAGAATAAAACTTGAGATTCAAGCTACCCCGTATTAGTGAGACGACTTCATTTTCACCCAAATCGTAAAAGACAAAAAAAACAAACACCAGTGCATGTGGGGCCACGTTACTGAAGGAAAAAAAATGCATACTACACATATTGCATGGCAGAACGCTTAAACGATTTATGAGCTCGCATTGTGAAAGATATGATGTTGCTAGCAACACACACACTTTAGTTTCACCTCAGTAGTTGAAAAGACATGATCTTTGTTAAGTTATGTAACTCAAGATATAATTGCCATGATACATCGAATGTAAGGCTGCCTCCTTTATATGACAAGAATGCTCACATGTGCTTCTTATGCAGTCTATAGTCTATACTCTATTTATTAGCTCTTATTTAAAGGAAAAATATCCAAATGCTTCTTCTGGTTATACTAATAGATCTACATGGATTCCAGTTAGGGGTGCAAACGAGACGATACGATCGCGAGCTACTCGTGATCGAACTCGGTCAAAGCTCGGTCAAAACTCGACTCGATCTTAAACGAGTCAAGCTCGAACACAAATTTGAAGCTCGTTAAATAAACGAGTCAAGTACGAGCAAGAGGGTGCTCGACTCGTTTATGTTCGCGAACAGCTCATTTATGTGCTCGTTAACATACTCGATTAAAACTCGTGTATATACTCGATTAAAACTCATTTATATTGTTTGAAACTCGTTAACGAGCTCAATTAAAGTAATTTTTCACACTTTAAAATACTTTTTCAGTGAAAGCTCGTTTCGACTCTTGAAAAGTTCGACTAAAACTCGTTAAAACTCGTGAAAAGCTCAACTAAAGCTTGTTCCAACTCGTGAAATACTCGATTAAAGCTCTTTAATATTAAATAATCACATTAATTTAAGTTATTTTAAATACTCGTATAAAACTCGAACTCGGCTCGAAACTCGTGAAAATTAAACGAGCCGAGCTCGAACACATGTTTTCAAAACTCGATAATACTCGGCCCGAACTCGAACTCGTCAAATTTTAAACGAACCAAGCTTGAACAACCTAATACTCGGCTCGACTCCACTCGTTTGCAGCCCTAATTCCAGCAAGTTGTATGAACTTGCTTTGAGCTTAAAATCAAATTAACAAAGATTTGACGACTAGTTGACTAATTTTGAGATCTGAGTCACACAAGCAGCAAAAGTAAACAAAAAATGAATTGAGTGAAAAGAGGTGAATGAGAGAAATAACCTGATCAAGCACAGTATCAGTGATCAAATCACCAGCTAATTCTTTATATTCGGACACCACCCCAAGCTCCTCAGGAACCCACTAATTCCGGGAAACCAATGTTGCAAACCTCTGAGGTCCTTGAGCATTATTGCCTTGGCAGCCTTCTTCTTCACCATAGCAAAAGTCACATCATCATTCATAAAAACCTCAAAAAATAATTTCATCGTTGCTCGGTACGACCATGTTATACATTCTCGCTATCAGATCATGCCTGCTCTTCATATCTCCTTCCACTCGCATAAAACTTGAACGTTCATGTCTGTCCTTTCCTTTAACAGAAAGGGCAAATATTCACCCCCAAGAGGCTGAAATTCGAGTCTTAATCGTGCTGCCCAAGCCAATGCAAGCTTCTCATTCTCCTTCTTACCAGTCAAAATTATTAATCAGAAAAATTATCAAAAAGCTCAGGCACCGTGTACGACTGCTGCTTCTCCTCCTCCTCCTCCACAACCGGCAGACCTTCAAACTCATTCACATCCCAGAATGTCAAACCCCTGCCTGCTTTGCAACTGTCTCTGCTTTCACCGAAGCAGCCTCATCAATCGCCGGAGCGGGATCGGATACGATCGTAGGCTGGCCTTGGTCCAAGCTGGCTGGTGGTCAGAGGAGTGGACTTCAGATTGGCTAGACGGAGGGATTCGAGATTGTGGTTGTCGTCGGCTAGGTCTTCTCGTCCGCATCCAAAGTGGGAATCGGCAGATACGAAGGCGTATCGGGTAAAGTGGTTAACGAAGAGGGAGAAGATGGTGAGTAGGTAGAAAAGGGAGTCGGCGCCGCGAGGGGGGATGAGATCATCTCATTGAGATGGATAATTGTTTTAACTAACGTTAATAAATATCCTTTTGAACAGTGTGTGTGTTGTTATCTGTTTTATTTCTGTTAAAATTCTTATAAATAAAGAAAGCATCAAGATATCTCTTGCAGAATTCCTTACTGGCCGGCATGATACAGCAAGTGTTACTTTTGATGGCTGGTCTCTTCTTCCAGTAATAGGTGGACAATGGACTTGACAACCTCATTTTCAGCAGCTCCAGCTTTCTGTAGAGTGAAAGAAAGGACGGACTAGTTGTTAAATTCTACACCACAATGAAATGCTCCAGTGAGGTACTACTACCCCTGTTCTTTGGAGCTTGACTCAATCTCCATTAAATTAATACAATCTAATCTAAGCTCACCTAATCTCATCCAACACAATCTAAACTCAACCAAGTTCATCCAACACAATCTAAACTCACCCAAATTCATCCAACACAACCTAATCTCCACTCACCTATTATTTCTATAATATTTATTATAAACTACACTCACATAAATTAAAGTAGGACACACTCACCTAAACTACTATCCACTCACCTATTATTTTCATTATATTTATTATAAACTACACTCACATAAACTAAAGTAGGACCTACTCACCTAAACTACTCTCCACTCACCTAACACAACCTAACCTAATACAATATAATATAAGCCCACCCAACACAACCTACTCTCACCTAAGCTCACCCAACACAATCTAAGCTCATCCAACACAATCTAAACTCATCAAATACAATCTAAACTAACCTAAACCCCAACCCCTAAAGAACAGCCCTTTTAGTCCTGAAAATAGGAAAGTAGTATCACAGTGGCAGGTACCTCTGGATGTCTGATCATCTCCTTCAAGACAGAGTGGAGAGTCAGGCGAAGTTGTTTGAATAAGACTGCGGTTTGAGCAGCTGCGTTTATTTTTATCCAACCATCAATTGTCACATGCCCAGTCTGCAGCAGAGTAAATCACCCTCATCAGGTCAGGTCAGGTCAAGGCTCTAACGTCCTGGTTCTATTGACGAGTAGTTTATATTTATTAGTCTTCAATAATACCTGATGTTGCACATTTATGGATCCACCAAACAGCAACACAGAATAAGGCGACACAACTGTAGTATCCCTCAGAAACACTTTATTCGTTTCAACCTGATAATACCAAGATTATTGTAAGTCCATATCCAATAATTATGATTATTTGGGTGGAAAAGCATGGAACACAAAACGGTCGATAAGATGTGGATACCCAACCTTTTCGAGGAAGACAACAAACGGATGTTTAAATGTTCTTGATCCACTGTTAATTGAAGAAGGGTGAATATGCACTTCTCTTCTTCCATCATACCACCATGGACGATCAGACCCAGAACTAGCTGGTCGCTTTAGGGTTGAAACAACTGTGGATGTTAAACCTGCTTCAGTTGCAGCTACATTTGGGTACAATCCTGCACATAGTATCGACTGCAAGAAAACATATATCAGATTTCAGATATGTTACTAAATTTTTTTTTTGATAGATTAAAACCGACCCATTACAAATAAGCTTGTCCATGCTCTAGTGAAACATAGTGGAGGGTAAATGGATAAACAAATCCCTCTGACTTGTTAACAAGCAGATAAAATGTTTATCAGGTGCATTTAAAAGTATACCGGAAAGGGAAGGCTTTTAAGTTGTAGAATTATATAACATGTTTGACTTGTAAAATCAAGTAGCTGTCGCAGATAACCGTAACAGATCTCACCTTTACGACAGATGGACGATGGCTATTCATATTGAATGGTTGGGAGATGTTTGAAAGCCAATTATCAATGCACTCATTATTTTTTCCAGACTTCTGAAACATCATAAAGGAAGTAGTTCAATAATAGACCAAGCCAAATGGATTGGTGGGTTGTACATAAGATGTTTGACTTCAACGTGAGCCACAAAGTTATACTTAGATTTTATATAAAACAGTTCCACTGAAATTTAATGACTTACTAGATTGTTTTTTGGAATTTTGATCAGTCCAATATCTGCTAACAATGTTCCAAATTGTACGCGCATCTCTCTGCAACAATGAAGCAACCAACAGGAACTAAATCAATAAAACGGAACCATGAGGATGTCTTAGAGATCTTTAAAATGCCTATGCTTAAGAGTATGATTTTGAAGTTGCATGCATAACCAATTAAACTTATGTACTAAAACACTTCCTGGATCTGAAAATAGTGTTTGATGTTAGTATCTATGCAAATTGGTCCTTAGAGTCGCCTCTCATGAAATAGACAGGTCACAGGAGTTCGATTATTAAGATGATGACGGAGAAAGCCAATTGCAAATATCGATCAATCCTTTCAATGTCTTAACCCACAAGAAAGCCAATTGCAAATAGTACTCTCAAGTCACATTGGTTCTTATATTTTCAAACCTGATCATGTACATGACTGAAGAACTCAGGAAGTATGAATTGCAAAATTGTTGTGCGGCCCTAACTCCTACCTGCAATGGAAAAACTCTACATCAAAGCCTTATGTGGACATGTAAAATATGTATATTATTATATTATTAATATTGCTGCTAACTGAACCTTAAGGCTGAGTAATATTTTTATGATTTATGATATGTGTTGAACAATTTGATAGACTACCTTCAGAACATAAGCACATAATAACTGACCTCTCGCATTATTTTCTCCCATTTCTTGTAGGCCACCATCATTATTATGTGATCCGATTGCGCATCTACATCATTATACTCTGTTCCAGAACCTTGTTTGTCAGCCAGTAGCGCCAGTTTTGCTCTTTCAACACTGTCTCTCTGCAATTTATACATACAAACTCTCCATTTTAATAGTAGACTTTAGAACACGGAATCTTTTGTGAATATGCAACATCAAAAGAGACCTCATCTTTTGGGTACACGAATGGTGATTTATAGCTTAAAAAAGCTGAAACTGAGAGAATGGGGGATAAACACCCAAATATGCCTCCATATATAAGCATCTGCAATTTCATAATGACAAGTGTGAGTATACAGCATCGGCAAGTAAAACTTAGTAAACATTCAACTACTTGAACACATGTTATACAGTGATTTCATATCGAAGAGGCATAAAAAATGTAAGCTTGCAGTGAAAAATTTATGTTTTGCAGACAAAATTATTGATTACATCAAGAAGGGCAATGCTCCTAGATACCTAAGGACACCTGAAGTTCGACATTTGTTGCATCTACCACTAACATTCCGATTCATTTTGTTTTCCCCACTACGTCAAAGATTTTATCAGCGCGAATAAGTGATCCAAGATTTCTTACATTATAGTTATGTCACTGGAATATCATCATTTTTTTGGAAAAAAAAACTGGGTGATGCCTATAATTGATAGTGTCCAAAAAGGCCTGGACCGTTCTTGATAGGGTCCAAAACTGGAATATCATCATGGTGGGTCATTTAGACACACCTTTCCTATTAAAACATCAACTGGAAGTTTTGCCAAATGATAGCCAAGAGGGGTCAGTTCCTCATCACCTTCGAAAGCACCAACCTAAACCATAACAAAAGCACTAAATTAAAGACATTTACACAAATATCAATCTTAGAGTGATCATCGAGCATGAAAACCACCTCATATAGTAACTGAATTGCCGAGGTCACTGCCTCTTCTTTAGGAGGTTCTAAAGCCTGAAAATTAATGTATGTTGATAAGTAGCAAAAGATAAAAGCAACTAAGAGCACATACCACTTAACTCACCTTCGATAAGAAATACC
The DNA here is from genome assembly GCA_033675215.1 of Rhodiola kirilowii. Lineage (NCBI taxonomy): Eukaryota > Viridiplantae > Streptophyta > Magnoliopsida > Saxifragales > Crassulaceae > Rhodiola > Rhodiola kirilowii. The sequence goes on along the minus strand of CM066193.1, from coordinate 2,293,200 downwards.
GTATGTTACCAAGCGAAACAAGCTTTATCTGTAAACACAACTCAACCAATGGCATTCTTTGCATCTCGGGTACCTGACGATTAAATTAGATGACAAAGATGATAAGGAAACAAAGGTGTATGAATACTTTGCATACATAGTCCAGCTAGTATCTATTATACCTGAAAAGGTCTCATGTGCCTTTCGTACCTAGCACGTGTGTACAGACTATAGCAGACTCCAGGTTTCACACGTCCTGCTCTTCCCCTTCTTTGCCTTGCATTGGCTTGAGATATCCAATCTTCTACCATGCTTGATAATTTCTGACGTTGGACCAAAACAGTGAATTCTTCCAATCAACAAAAGTTATATACAAAATGGAGCTTAATGACCTCCTTTAACCTAAAAGCGGCAACTGTGTCAAGCTGGAACTACAGAATGAAACAACTAAGGGAAAGGGAAGCAGGACCCTGGTTGCTCATTTGTAAAATGTCCTAATTGGTATTGAAATTTCAACGTTCAAGTTATCCCCACCTAGCAAACTGGTACAGTTGAACAAATCAACAAACTAACTATCAGATCATTTACTTTACGAGCTTTTCATATAAAGGTCTGATTATTTTGTACTATTGTAAGAAGTAAGAACTGACAAGGTGAAACTTTTTCGTGTTAATGTAGATCAATATTAATCGTGTCAAACTGTGAATTATTCTGGTCAACAACAAAATGCCATAGCTCCTTCAGCTGCAGGTAATACATTTACAAGAAAGAGAACAAACCTTTCGTGGGTTATAGCGATTTTCCTTGTGCTTTCCACAATCAATCACATATACCACGTCATCGATTGTAATACTTGTCTCCGCGATGTTTGTGGCAATGATAGCCTATGATAAGATCATACGACATTATGAGGTACTTCTTACTAGGTGTCAATGTCTTAATACTACTCTCATCTCTCAGGTACAAGCTATCCACAATTAAGACATCAAATGACATAATGAATAGAAGTAAAGTCTTAGTATTATATTCAGTACCTTGCGTATGTTTTCAGGTGGGCGTAGAAACACCTTCTTCTGATCTGCCGCTGAAACAGAGGAATGTAATGGTAAAAGCCAGTCAGATGATTGCCCGGAGAATCGGAACGAAGCAGCCAGCTTATCATACAGCAAATTTATCTCTGAAACACCCTATAGAAAAAATAATAAACATTATAAGAAGTAAAAGACAAAAACAGCTAGGAGAGGGCATATGAAAATGTAAGAATAGTAAGAAGCCTTACGGGCAAAAAGATGAGTATGGCACCCTCAGCACATGTCTCATCAATGTGACATACCAAGTCTTCCAGAAGATCATAGTCAATGACATCTTCATTCAAATTTTTCTGTGAAGAAATAGGTACGTCTCATTATTGTAAAACTGAAAACTACCCACAAGGCAGTACATTAGATTAAAAGCAGTCCATCTGTAAATTACCAAATTTTGTTGAGTTTGCTGACTGTAAGATTGATATACTTCAGGATCATAATATGGGTTGACCGACACTTCTGAGAGAACAGAATCGTCACCCCATGCAGATAAGACTAGATTCTTTTTTCCCCTGTGGTTGCTCACAAGATGGTTCTGGAAATATTTGAAGGCTCATGTTGGATATCTATCCCATAAAAAGAAGCTTGGAACATACATGCAGAATAGAAGTAAAAGATATATGCCAGCTTCAGCAACAGAAATCATGCATGATCAGAATACTAGACGAAGTTTCTAGTATTACATAAAATAATATGGTCTTTCTTCCCCCTTTCCAAGCAAAACATATCCAATTATAATTATGAAAACAAGGAGAAAAGTCAGAGGTAAATAAACAGTTTCCTTAAAGAAGGACAGTGAAAGAACAAAGCAGTTTCAGTGCCGAAAACAAAAAGAATGATGAACCAAGGAAATTCGGGTTCAGGTCCTATACATTTTTTTTGGGTGGCCCATGCAGGTCCTATACATAGAACATACTTGTTCAATATTATATCCAAGCACTAGTGCTAATCGAATTCGCAGTTAGGAGAAAACCTGCTTTGTGAAGGTATTAGATCTCATAGAAGCAGGAGAATCTGAATCAAGGCGATAGTTGATGCTATCATAGATATCCTCAAGAAAGTATGTTGTCACCGGATGAGTTCGACCTTTTGCAAAGACAACTGGGCAGTTATTGAAGTATCGTGAAAACAAATTCGAATCAACTGTCGCAGACCTACACATTCAAGCAAAAAGCTGTGCTTACAGTCCATTAAACAAGTATGATGTTATGCTGCACCAACATTGCATTTATTCTCATACATTAAAATGACTTTTAACTTCCGCCTGGCACTAGTCTCTTGTCTTTCAATGATATCCTTCAACACAATGAGAAGAAAATCGCCCTACAAAGACAAGTAATGCCATGTGATATACCCATAGAAGCTTACCGAGCGTACTCAATTTTTTCACATCTTGATTAGTATTTTGAATCACATATAGGACCAATTATATAGAATTATCTAAAGAAAGTTAAGGACCGTGTTTGTATTATTTAATGTTATATTCTTGTATGCTACACACCGGAAGCATTTCTCATATTTTTTTCTTACACATTCTTTTAGCTAACAGCACTGACAATACACCACTACTGGTATAGTAGCATACAGAACTTGTGACATTTTGCAACAAATAGATGATGTGTAACTCATCAGCAAAGACTACTCCAAGACAATCATCAGATAATAATTCCCAAATTTTTAACCTTAATGCACCAGGATTCTGAAAGTTAAACGAGTAATAGACATAAATATATAGCCAGTCACGGTCCATAACAACTAAATAATTAGCTCACCAAGAGAGAACGTTCGTGCACTTCATCAACTATAACATGAGTAATATCATTCAAGCTTTTATCCCCCTGCAAATGCAAACAAAGGTAATGTGCACATATCAATCACCGGTCAAAAGGTTGTTTTGCAGCATTTGAATGTCCAATTTTTAAGATCATATTCACAAGTATGAGAGCCTTATCCAATTCATTACATTCTGCATTCAGTGTCTTTGAAATATAGAGATTACTCTGCTTCAGGATGATTTATGCACTCTGATAAGTCTTATAATAAGGCGATAGCTAAAATTAGTTTTAAATAGATGCTGACATCGATATTCACTCAAACAGTTATTTAAAAATCGATGATGTACTATATAAGTAGAAGCGTACCGCAATCATCCTTAGAAGAATACCCGTTGTACAAAAAAGAAGCTTTGTTTTCTCATTCCTGAGAAGGTTATGAAAAGAAAGGTTATGAGGCTATTAGGTCTTCATTTTATGGATTTATGGAAGTCAACACTAACTTGTCGCAGTATAAGACGTCTCACATAACTTGTAACTTGAATCCAATTTCATTCCAGTCCACCCATATGCATTCTTGATGTAAAGAATGAGGGAAAAAAATCACACACCTTGCACTATCAAGACGCACTTGATATCCAACTAAAGACCCATCCATTCCAGGTGAAGGCTCACATCGTTCATCAGCAACTCTTTCAGCAACTGAAATTGCCTACAGATATAATGAGAGGTCTTGTCATTCAGTTACAATGTATGTGGATCGATGTCCAGGAGAAAGTGTAGAGCAATTATGGCCATAAATTCTTCGCGTTCCAAGAGCCAGTAATTAATATTAGAGCGAAACCACTTTGGAATCATTGCTAACTGTGCATAATTTGAGAAATCAAATGAGGTGAACTGGTAGGTAGAGAGTTGAATTACTGACAGCTATTCTCCTTGGCTGTGTGCATATGATGTTACACTCTCCACCACATCCGCCTTCGATCATGTCATCCAAGATGAATTGAGGAACCTGCCAATTCACAATTCAACCTTGTAAAGAGAATTATACGGCACGCTTAAAAACTAAACAAAGTTCAATGGCCAACCTGCGTTGTTTTTCCAGAACCTGTTTCACCACAAACGACAAGAACATTATTCACATTCAATAGCTGCAGTATTTCATTCTTCATCTCCGCAATAGGAAGAGCACCACGAGTCTCCAACATATCCTAGAAATTAGGAACTAAGGATCAATAACACTAAAGTACTACAATATGATTTAGTTAGTACATACGAGATCAGAAAAATATTTGTTTCTACATGCTAAAGGTGCAGAGTGGGTTCTCAAAACATAGAGGGGTTCTCATTTGAGTGCTCCTCTATATAATATTTAAAGGGGGCGCTTGGTTGATTGCCCCCTCATAATTCGAGAACTTGGGAACCCAAATCTGACTATTAGATCAAGATGCATCTTCGAATGTGCATCTGATACGTGCCCCACTAGCAAAGTCAAACTTGGTGGCTTTGACTTTTCATTAAATGCAACTTCCTTTATGCACATGGGACACGTGTCACCACTACAATGACTTGATGATGCACTTTAAAAGGTGCAGATTATGTTCTCATGTTTTCGAAATATAGAGGGGTTCTCATTTGAGCGCTCATCTATGCTTATGATATAGCAACGACAGACCAAGGGACAACTAAAATGCTAAATAATGTAGACTAAACACCCTAAAAATTAATGAGAGTTTTTTCTTTGTATTATAAAGACTAACCTTATATCTCTGCAGGTTCTTTTTCTTTTCTTGCTCTTGTCTCAGATAGCGGCTCTCAGTTATCTTGTAGTTAACTGCACCTGAATATGTTAGAAAGAACTCGTCACACCAAATAAAAATTTAAAAAAAGGCAAGCACATGAAAAGAACGGTGTTGTTAGATTCTAATGTGTTTCAATCTGAGTCCACTAATACACAATAAGTAAGTTCCGACTTGCCTATTAATATTGAACTATAGAGTGAAAGTCAGCTTAGTGTTAACTCACTTTCAGGTTTTTTAGATTCAAAGACAGCAGGAAAGTTTCGTTCTTCTTCAGCAAGAGGATATTGTTGGGATTCTTCTCTTAAACGGTCCATCTGGTCAACTGTGTTAGCTGGTATATACTCCTTTTCTTTCAGTAGTTGATCAACAAATTCAGCCCTTCGATCTTCCACTGACTCTAATTTAGTTGATGATTCTCCTACAAATCATCATATATAAGAGCAACTCTATAAAGAAAGAGATTCCACTAGACATGAAACAGTGCTCTCGTACAACAATTGACAGAAAGTTTTCAGCAATCATCAGAAAACAACTACCTTCTATCCATTGTATAACAAGTGAACCATATGGCTCTGTAATTAACAGGTGGACAGGAAGATCAGGAAACAACTGGTGAAGAGCAAAAGCTGCCACCCTGTTCTGTGCATCCTGCAATATAACACAACACTAAGTACTTTCACATGAGTAGGGAATTTCCTTTTAAGGGTATGGGTTTAATAACATTATGCGTAACTTCAATGAAAATAATATTTAAGAGGGATCAAGTCCATCTATAAACTATTATCAAATAAGGATGTCTAGAGTGCTTCTCTTATTCTGGACATGCTGCACAAGTACCTCAGCAGATGTGGATGCTCTATCCTGGTCAGGAAGCTGCAGAGTGATTAAGCCGCCAGCTTTTCTACTCTTACCTCTGCCACTAGCCTTTCGCAGTATGCTGACAGTGTAAAAGAAATTGCTGTCCTTTGCACGCACTTTATTGAATTTAGGAGCATCCCATCCTGAACGCTGACACAATTGATGCAACACGGCTTTAGGAATCCTTTGTGGATCGCCCTGTCATTTTTGTGATGCATTCAGATTACTAGTAAGAATCTCTGGCCAATAGCTTTATCAGGTAAATGCCAATATTAACTTTGATAAGTGTGTGGTATACCTTTTTCCAGATTCCATTTATTATATCCGCATTCTGAGCAGTACTTACTTTTCTCGCTTTTTCGGAAGGTAAGGCTGCCTCAGAAGCTGCTTCCTCTAAAAACAAGTTGCCAAGTTCGACGTCCTCTTTGTCATCTTCAAGTGGTTTCTGATCCTCGGTAGATATATTTTGAGATGTGGACACACTCAACAAGTCATCTGAGCTACAAGTCACGCTACGTTTTTTATCATTCATCAACTCAATTGTCGCCACAGAAGTCACATCTTCTGAGGTATATGATCCATCTGCTTCAGGATCCTTACATGCCGTGGAATCAGTTAAAGCATCCTCTGTTGCCACATGAGATGCACGCTTACTCTCAAAACTGGATGCCAAAATGTCAAATGAAATTCCTGATAGAGAGTTGGCATGAGCACGAAAAGTGAACCATAATATACATCAAGCAAACAAGATCGTGAAGGTTCAAATCTACCTAGGGTTGCCAACTCTTGTTTTAGTTTGCGAATTAAATGCCCAGATCTTTCCTTGAGTTTCTTATCTCCTTTCTCTTTTGCACGCAGTGCATCTATTCGTGCATCATGATACTCCTTCGCTATGACCTCATAAGACCGTGTCTCAGAGACCTGTCAATATGGCCCAATTGAAACAACTGTGATCTAAAATAAAATTAAAGTTTTAAGGCTCCATCACGAAGTAGCGAATCCATAAAGACCGACATATCAATTCATAGGAAAACCTTAATCGCAATAAAAGAAGTATCCCTCATATAGCAATGTAACAATATTTATAAACCTACAAGTTGCCTGTAACTTAGGGCCTGTTCTATAGGGATTGAGTCAATCCGACCCAATCTCACCCAACACAATCCAATCTCACCCAATCTCACTCAACACACCCCAATCTCACCCAATCTCATCCAATCTCACTCAACACAACCTAATCTAATCTAATCTCCACTCACCTAATCTACTCTCCACTCACATATATCTAACATTTTTATAATATTATTTATAAACTAGGACCCACTCACCTAAACTAACCTTCACTCACATAATCTAAATATCTAACATTTTTATAATATTATTTTTAATGTAGGACCCACTCACTTAATCTACTCTCCACTCACCTAATCTAATACAATCTAATCCAATCTCACCCAATACACTCCAATCTCACCCAACACACCTCAATCTCTTCCAACACACCCCAATCTCACCCATCACAATCTAATCTAATCTAATCTTCCAACACCCCAAATCCAATCCCTATAGAACGGGCCCTTAGAAGCACTGACGCCCTTCATTATCAAAGTAATGGAAAGCAGACCAGGATGTTGCTTAGAATCACAATAAACTAACACGCAACAGTAGATATGTGAGACAAGTATAAAAATTAGAAGCACCCACAAATTCTATGAGTTCAAAACATACCTTTTTAGAAGAATCACCATCAATCGAATTTTCCCAGGTACCCGATTCATCCTGCAAACATGTAAAACATTAAACTCGAAGTTCGCTTCATCTTTTTGGGACTATAAGACTGCACTATAAGGTGATCAGTATTCCAGATTTTCAACTAATTATGCAAACACAATCCTTGAATCACGTAGAGTAAAAAAACACTCAGAGACTCAGTGCAGCGCCTAGTTATATGAAGTAGAGTCAGTGTAGGACTTCACAACCAAGTCAAACTAATAAAAGAATATTGTATGCAATACCTCCTCTTGTTGCTCCATGTATGTTCTTATCCAATCAGCTTGAGATGGCTGCTTCAAATCCAAACTGTCCTCCTCCTGTGACCCTTTGATCCTGATAGACATTTCAGGCAATTCAACATCATCCTCAATTGACGCTTCTGTGTCCACCAATGCCGTACAATCTTTCTGAACATTCAATATCACAGTGACAGACCCCCCTGATAAAAGATGCTCAGAACCCGTGATCCTCACAAATCAACACAATCTCAAATATAAGTGTACGCGGCCATAGTAAAAAAAACAGCCACAACACTAATGAAATACCTGCATTGTAATGTGATGATGAAGTACCACTGGAAAATTTTGGTGGAAGCTCACCACCTGGCAAATTCAGGCATAGCCAGTCAAGAGCATCCTCAAATGTAGCACCATCCTGATCACCAATGACCAACCCAGCATTTCGAAAATCATCTCAAACCCAATATCAATCAATATGAATAAAAAAAACAGAACTTTATTGAAATATAACCTTGAGAGCAGACAGTGCGAGCTCGATTTGTTCATTAGTAAACCCTTCACAAGAAAGCTTCTCATAAATCGAATGAAGCCTTTTCGCCTTCTGCACTCTAGATAACGAATCATCAGCTACAACTGGCGCCGTGGCCTGACAAGAGTTCAACAGCAGCCTCCTCAGCCGGCTCTCATTCTCAGCCGATATCTGCAACCTCGGCCCAGAAGACGATGCCGAGGATACTGGCTTCTTCGGCTTTTGCTTGTTCTGATTTAACTGCTGCTTCTTCGGCGCCATTCAAGCTTCCTCCTGATCAATCAATCAACCGACAAGACGATCGCAGTTAAAGCCGCGATCGATTTCGCTGGTTCGTTCCTCCCCGCCGCTCCTCCGCACACGGTTGTTATGCTTAGAAGATTAGCGTATTTTCATATTGACCCGTATCTTTATAAATTTCCATCATACAACCCGGCCGATTCGAACCGGACCGGAATTTTACGACCCGAATCAGATCAGAATTTTAAGGTCCGGATCGATGGATCAGAAAATTTCAAAAGGATACGCATTATTTTGATTCGGACCAAACCGGAAAAATGAGTGAAATCATGTTTCGGGAAAATGATTTCATTAAAAAAATCAGTGAAACTATTTTTCCAAGGACCGATTTGATTTCCAATTTTTAGAATCCAGATTTCTCAAAGTTGCAGTCGTGTGTGGAGCCGTCGTCGAGGAAAGGAGAACTGTCTTAGTGCGTCGCCGTCCATCGCGATTGGGAGTGGAGAAGAGCCGAAGGGGAGAAGAGAGAAACCCCTCTTTTCTATTTCGACTAAAACCGTATTTCCAAAAAATAATTTTCTTTAAATTAAAATCATTTTCCTCCGAAACGGTATGCTTACTCGGAAAACGGTATGCTTACTCATCAAGTTTACTTCCAAAACGGGTTGTTTGAAAATTAACAGCAAAACGATTTGGCTGAAAATGCATAAAATTGTTTTCTCCCAAAATAATTATTTAAAATAGGACAAAAATGATATTAAATTTTAGAGCAATCTAAAACCGAAATTCGAGTTTGAAAGTAGGGCAAGAAGGAAAAAAAAAAACTCACCTAAGTAACTCAAACCCTAAACTCCACCAGAACCCTTCCTCCATTTCTCACTCCCAACATCTCTCTTTGTCTTCATCTTCGCTTCTCCATCACTCTACGATGTCTTCGATGCTCCAGCCGCAGATCATTCTACTCAAGGAAGGCACGGACACGTCCCAAGGCAAGCCGCAGCTCATCAGCAACATCAATGCCTGCACTGCGGTAGCTGATGCGGTTCGCTCAACGCTCGGTCCTAGAGGCATGGATAAGCTGATTCATGACGATAAGGGCAACACCACTATATCCAACGACGGCGCCACCATTATGAAGCTGCTTGAAATTGTCCATCCCGCCGCCAAGATCCTCGTCGATATTGCCAAATCGCAGGACTCAGAGGTACTATTTTCTTATTTCTAGATGTGTAGCGTGCGCGTTCTTTTTTCCTTTTTTTGGGATATCCGAGTTCAGATCCGACTAAGAAGAAGCCTTGAGCGGTTAGTGAAGAAACTTGTGAATTTGAACTGTAGCGGGTTCGTAGATGATGTTGGATTATTGGATTTCTGAGTGCTATAGTAACTGATTCCAAGTTCCAACCACTTTATGCTTAATGAGAGAAAATGAAAAGAAGAAAAAACAGTGATTTATCTTTTTCAGTAGTATTTCACTCAGCAAGTTTGTCAATAGGGATGTGATATTTGCTGAAATTTCAGTTGTGAAACATCATTGGCTTTTTGTAGGTTGGCGACGGAACAACAACAGTGGTTCTACTTGCAGGGGAGTTTCTGAAGGAAGCTAAGCCTTTTATTGAAGATGGTGTTCACCCTCAAAATCTAATACGTAGCTACAGGACAGCCAGCTATCTGGTAGTTGACGTGGACACGTATTGATCATGTCTTTGTCACTAGGATATGTATTAAATGTTGACACCTCATTCTGTTTTTCCTTTCCATTTTAGGCAATTGAGAAAATCAGAGAATTAGCCCTTAGCATTGAGGGTAAGAGTCTAGAAGAAAAGAAAGGCTTATTGGCAAAGTGTGCTGAAACAACATTGTCCTCAAAGCTGATTGGTGGAGAAAAGGAGTTCTTTGCATCAATGGTTGTCGACGCTGTGATTTCAATTGGAAATGACGATAGACTAAACATGATTGGTATTAAAAAGGTTCTGTTAACCTTTCTCCAAGCGCTTTGTTTCCTTTATCCACTAATTTCGTTGAGTGATTGCTGATTGGCTGTACTTCTTCCGTTTTGATCTTACAAGCTTGTTAGTCCATTAAGTTTATAAAACCTGAAAGCCAATCTTAATTTTTTTGGGGTTATAAACATTACCTATGGTTTTTCAGGTTCCAGGCGGAACAATGCGAGATTCTTTTCTTGTAGATGGTGTTGCTTTCAAGAAAACCTTTTCATATGCTGGATTTGAGCAGCAACCAAAAAAATTTGTAAACCCCAAGATTTTATTGCTCAATATTGAATTGGAGCTCAAATCAGAAAAAGAAAATGCAGAGATAAGGTAGACTCTCCTTTAATAATGCTCTTTATTGATGACAACATAAGATTACCTGATCTCTCTAACAATCGATTCCTGGAAACTGCAGACTTTCAGACCCATCACAATATCAGTCCATTGTTGATGCGGAATGGAATATTATTTATGATAAATTGGATAAATGTGTTGCAAGTGGAGCGAAGATAGTTCTCTCACGGTTGGCAATTGGGGATCTTGCTACCCAGGTGAATATTGTTATTTATTCTTTTGCTTGGTTATTGTATCAAGAGAAGATTGGTTTGCAATATTCATCTGCTTCATACCACTGATAGTCAACATGGTCTCTCTATGAACAGTATTTTGCAGATCGAGATATCTTCTGTGCTGGTCGTGTGATTGAAGAGGATCTTCAAAGAGTTGCTGCTGCGACGGGTGGAACAGTTCAGACATCTGTTAACAACGTTATTGATGAGGTTTAATCATATGCATATGCAGAATATATTTTAATTATGAATGATCTCAGTGAATTCATTATTTAAATGTTAATTTGTTTCTGCAAAAAATAAAGAAAAACTGATGACAGTTATATGATGACTAGGTGCTTGGTTCTTGTGCACTTTTTGAGGAAAAACAAGTTGGAAATGAACGTTTTAACATCTTTAGTGGATGCCCATCAGGTCGTACATCCACGATTGTCCTTCGAGGTGGAGCTGATCAGGTAGAGTATCTTTTGACGATTACTTGGGATATCCATAGTCCCCCGTAAACAATATTTTGAGCATTTTACAGTAACTTTCCCTTTCTTTTCCAGTTCATTGAAGAAGCTGAGCGTAGCTTACATGACGCAATTATGATTGTCAGAAGAGCACTGAAAAACTCAAATGTTGTTGCTGGCGGTGGTGCTATAGATGTATGTTTTGGGTTATTTATAATATACATTTTCTTATTAGTTAGGATTCAGTCTTGTAACAATACCCCCCCTCTATGACAGATGGAAATCAGTAGATACCTCAGACAGCATGCACGGACTATAGCGGGGAAGTCTCAACTCTTTATAAACTCATATGCTAAAGCTTTAGAGGTGCGTAACGGAAGAACTATTTACCTTATTTTGTTGTAGAGCAGTAACTATATACTTCATTAGATATTCCTGAGGCATATGCGTGTTACTTCACATCTCTATTTGATTCCTCTATGTTATATCTGATCTGCCAAATACTGTGCTAAGGTGTTATTCTTTGGATTCATTGCAGGTCATTCCTAGGCAACTATGTGACAATGCTGGATTTGATGCAACTGATGTTCTAAACAAACTAAGACAGAAGCATGCTCTTCCATCTGGTATGTTTCTTCCCGCCTTCGATTGGACTGCTATGAGTATTTTCATTCAGTTCTCTCTGGCCCATAAGGTCATACGATATGATTATAAATTTTGGGGTTCGTTTAAGTGTTAACTACTGTTAGCTACATGTTGCTTGTTACAGGGGAAGGTGCTCTTTATGGAGTGGATATCAATACTGGTGGAATTGCTGATTCTTACGCAAACTTTGTGTGGGAACCATCAGTTGTTAAGGTGTTTTGAGGTCTTTCATCTCCTGCTCCTTTGTTAGTCTTAAAAAATACTTCTAACTTCTTACATTTGATACTGATATGGCGCAGATCAATGCTATAAATGCGGCAACAGAGGCTGCTTGTCTTGTCCTGAGCGTTGATGAGACAGTGAAGAATCCCAAGGTAATAATATGATCATTTCATTCTTATATTTGTTTTTTTTTTCTTTTTCCATTCAACTCAACTCAACGACATTATGTTTGTATCATCGACTTATTTCTTCAAAAGTTGGAGCTTTGCTTTAGTATTGGTTATTGTGACAGTCTTGAATAAAATTTCATCGGTTCTCTCATTCCCCACTTTTGTCCTATTTTTTAGTCTGAGAGTGCTCAAGGTGAGGCTGCAGCAAGTGCCATGGGTGGCAGAGGTCGTGGGCGTGGAGGGCGAGGAATGAGAAGGCGCTAAGCATCCTTCTGGACAACATTTTGAGATTGACATGGATCCTTGTTTTTGTAATATCAGCATAGATTATTTTTAGAATTTGTATTGGTTACTTGTTGATCCTAATTTTGTGTGAAAATTGAGATTCCCTCTCAATACATAGCAGTTGATGGTATGAATATACATTGTTTTCTATCCTATTTGCGATATGCATAAAGAAAAGTAAAGAACACCTGGAAATTTATCCAAGTGAAATAAGACTCACATGTCACATCCCAACGTTGTTTCACAATTTAATCTTTGTACATCACTACGCTACCTACCTTTGTCGCTAAACTTTATCAAAAAAAAAAAAAATTGCTGCATAAACACTTGCCAGATATGAGATAACGTGGACACGAAAACTGAACGAGAAATCTGATTATGGCCCAGTATATTCAACTTTATTATACTTCGCACCCCTAAGTAATGTACATTTCAATTTTGCACCAGTAAAATCGAATTATAACAAATTGTACCCGTTATCTGCGCTTGATTTACCTTAATTAATTTATTGTTCTCTGTGGCGCTTTTGACGAGACGACATCCTCGTTCTTCCTTGTTTCTCCATCCCACCACGCCAATGGAGACATCATCAACTGCAAAGCCCGTGATTGAAGTCTTCAAGAACAAATCAAAGCAAGCAACTTTCCTCTGGCTTGAGGGTTTCAGAGAAGCCTGCTGTCTTCACCGAGTTGTTATCCTTTGTTACAGGTTCAGCTTTGTACTTTTGGGTATTTGATTTCTGAGTTTGGTTTCAAGATATGTTAAATTTCTGGATTTACTTTGGCAGGTCTAGGCCGCTTTTGAAACGGACCGGACAGTGTTTTCTGTTGAATGGTTTCTTATTTTTGGGAAGGTATGTACCTGTTTTGATTAATCAAGTTCCTTCTTGTTGTTAATTTTTCCAGCTGTCTTTAAAAAATCAGACTTGGTTGTCTTTCGACGATTTAATTTGTACTCCATAAAATTTCGATCTCTTTGTAATGAAGAGAAACTATATGTTAGTAATAGCCAAAACAATGGAAGAGAAAATAGTAGGCAATGTATTTACCAACATTGTTTCCGTTCGGGTTCTTACATTGTGTATGAGGAACTTGAATTTGATTCTTGCTGCAGCATCTTCACTTTGAAAGTTGTTGTTATCCCAACACTTCAATGGATACTACCAGATGGGTGCACTCAGCTGACACCTGAACAAAACTGTGCATTCCTCAGTGTTAAGGGATATTACTCGTTCTTGCGACTCGGGTTGATACAATTGTTCTACGTGAGTAAGCAAATTTTTTGGCTGTAATGTTTGAGTTCATTCAACATGTTTTGACAGCGTGGAGCTTTTGATGAGGTAGGTGATCATAATATTTTTGGTTTTTTTTAATGTAACTGAACTTTCTTATTTCTTCATTGCAGTTCTTTTGGTTCTACCCATTGTACTTATTCAGCTTCATACTGAGCACTCTGTGGTATTACCCTTGGCTCCTTTTCTTTTGGAACATGCTTTCTTATGGGGATTTTAGTGAATTCCACACTTGTCTATGACAACAAATATGCTACAGCACAATTCTGTTACTAAAAGTAACCCTTTCCAGCACGTACTCTGTGCTCGCGGTTTATTTTGTTGTATTTAAGTTCATAGGATGTATGCATTTTTATATATTGCTAAAAACGCATCTATGTTAGAGAAACGGAGTATAGTGCTTGCTATTTTCTGAGGGGAAAAAACATACTTCTTTTCTATATTTAGGTACAATGATATTGCTAAGTACGGTTATGCTGCTCAAGGGAAAACTTCAATGGCAGAGCCCATGAGCAAAAAGGAAGATTCAACATCAGAGAGTGCTAATCAAATTGCAAAGCCATCTGGCATTGGAGGGTAGAGGTCCAACTCAGTTTCTTGCTCTGGCAAAAGTTGTTCCAAAACTGCAGTGAAAGACGTTTTACTATTGTTCGAGTATATTAATTGTCATGTTCATTCTTTTATTATTTTTAAATTGTAGGATTGTGATTGGGATAGGAGAGCAAGTATATTCCATGTTACTCTTGACTTTCTTTTTTCTTCAGGTGCGTGCTACGTTCATTCTTGCTTAAATACTACCTGCCTTCCGCTAAAAAAACTTATCTTTTTGGTAACCTAATTGTACGCATGGAAACTATGTGATTCGAGTGCATTGTTTCAGTGAGTAATTCTTTTTTATGGCAATGTGTACTTATGTATTAGCGGATTTACTGCAGGTGTATGCAACAGGATATGTCCCCTACATTGGGAAGGCCCTAAATTTTGTGTTGCTTGCCTGGATGTATTCCTATTACTGCTTCGAGTACGCGATGAATATTCATTTATATTACTTGATATAGGCTATTCATATCACTTGCTATTATGATTACCGATAATTTTTTTCAACTTCATTAGGTATAAATGGAACCTTTCTGAAGTCGGTCTAGACAAAAGGCTGGCTTTTTTCGAATCCAACTGGGCATTCTTTGCTGGCTTTGGTAAGCTTAACTTTTGGCGCGTCATTTATTATTTCAAATTCTTTATAACATATATATGATTGCCTCTAGGGGTCAACATTCAGCCTTGCCTCATGTTGTATAGTATGTCCTGGTTATGACACTTCGTAGGTAGCCCATGTGTTCTGGCCATCTTCTTCTTTTCTCCACTTGTGAGCTATGGAGTTATGGCATTACTTTTCCCAATGGTATTCCTCAAGAACCATTTAAACAAGCAAGATAAGGCTATATATCATTTCATGACTCATATCAGCGATTATTTGTAACCAGTTTCGTTCTCAGTTTGTTCTCACAGCTACAGGCTCTGAAGCTGAACATGTAATCGATGCTCAACGAAAGAAATGGAAAGGTTCTGAGTTAGGAAGGCTACGGATTTTTTATCTTGCAGATGTTGTTTCGTAAGTTTTATAAAACCTCAATGCCTTCTGTATCACTATTTTTTATCCTCATATGATTTATGCCTTTGCACCTTCCTTTTTATCTTCATACGCAGGTTGCGGGTCATTTCTTTGCTCTCCATGAAATCTCAAAATCTAGCTGCAGACATCAAGTTACAATAATGCCTACAAAATCTGCACTGCCTAGTAAATTGCTAGTCACAGATCAACAGATGAACTGGTTTCCAGCATCCCTCATGCAATTGATCCCCAAATCAACCTTCTCTTTTATGCTCATATATCTTTAAATGTTTGGAAAGCACAAGAGAACCACTCAGAACAATAATATGTACATATTCGTTGTGCTTTTTTTTTCAATTGATTGTGCAAAACATTGAACATGATTTCATCAGTCCAATTGTTTTTTTTTAAATGAAGTCCATCAAATTAGTAATCAGACATGGAGAAGAACATGTCCTGTTTACCTCTGTTGCTGGGCAAAGATGTACATGTGCTCTGAGTTAAGCACGATGAATATTCTTTTTTTAATCTCATAAATAGTTCAGGTAGATATGCACGGGGAGCGTTCTGTCACGGACTTAAGTTTTGGACCTTAAGTCGTGCGGCACTTAGTTAGACTTTCGCCCAAAGTTGCTTAGCTAAGTAAGCCTTTCCCCCAAACAACTCGACGCGACTAAGCCGAAAGGATCAAGGAACTAGAAGGATGCTTAGAAAGAGAAACTCTTGGAGAATGCTTGATTGTACTTCACTTGATGGTTTGGAGCAAATGACTCATTCCCTATATATACACTTAGACCTCCTCAATGGATGGTCAGGATTGATTCAATCCTACGGTTAGAATTACACTCTAGAAAGTTCCTACATAAATATCTAAGATATTTACAAGTGGTAGACCCTTCCACCATCTTCCACCATCTTCCATAAGCTTCCATAAGTTTTCACATTCTTCCATAGCCTTCTAGATCTCGGGCTTGGGCCTTTCCATCTATTGGCTCCTTCTCCCTTCAACTCCATCTCTCAAAAGGGTCTCCAAATTTGGCTAAGTGTTGGGGTAGAACACTTAGTCAAGAAATGCCTTGTCATGGCCCGGCAAAACCCCCCAATTATCGAGCGCAAAATAATCGGGCCGTGACAGTTCGGTTGAGGCAAGGTTGGTAGAATGAGGTATGTGAGGCACAATATGAGTCACTCATTGTGTTGATGTGGCAGGGAATAGTACCGGAATAGTTTTTTCATTTTGAATAGTGTAGGATTTTGGTAGTGGGACACGTGGCGAAACCACAAAGCACATGAGGTTTAGATGTGTGGCTAAGATCGTGCCTCACTTGCCTCATTCTAATTTGGGGTGCTTCATTTGAACGCTCCTCAGATATGCACATATACAAGTACAACTAATGACCAATTTACTGTCCAATGTCTTATAACTGTTTTTGGAAAATGCAAAATTAATAGCTTCGACTTTGCATTATGCATATTGGAAAATGTACATGGGATATGTGCTACTAGGCCTGGGCTCGGGTCGGTTCGGGCCAAATTTATGCAAAAACCGAACCGAAACCCGAAAATTCGGTTCGGTTCAGGTTCGGGCTTTTTCAAAGCAAAAACCGACTAAAACCTGAAAATTCGGTTCGGTTCGGGTTCGGATTTTTTCGGGTTTTTTTTCGGGCTTTTATTTTTCGTTATTTTTTGGTTTTTTTCGGCATTCGGTTCGGTTCGGGCTTTCGGTCCCAGAAAAATTCAAAACCGAGACCGAACCGAATGTTGAGAATCGGTTCGGGTTTTTTTCGGTTCGGTTTTCGGTCCGATAAAAACCGACCCGTCCGGTCTTTTTTCGGTTCGGTTCGGTTTTTTTTTCGGTCTTCGGTTCTGGACGCCCACCTCTGTGTCACCACTACAAAAACTTGTCATGTCTACCTTATCAACTTACCAATATAAAATAATAAAAATGAAAGTAAGTTCTGTAAAAATAGTAAAGCTTTTACAGAAATAATGAGAAATATCGTGTACATATTATATAACATTTGGTTACAGTTTTTTTATGGGAATGCCAAATGGCTACAGAGAAGAGGACCTGTCCACGAATGGCACCACGCTAAAAAGGGCCCGACAAATATACAAACTGGCTGATCGACCGCAGTGGTCGACACTTCATAAACAAATGACGCACCGCCGAGCCCTTTGAAAACAAGAAGAGTCTAACTCCTGAGATCTAAAAACTAAAACACTAAAAAAATAAAGCGACAATACAAGCTAAAAAGAGGCGTTTAAGCCGCACAAACGCCAGCTAGCCAAAACATCCACCGGCCGCCACCTCGTCAGGACGCTGAAACTCCACCAACCGTTGCCGCCTCCCTGAAGCATCTGTCCACAACACTGCCCAACCCCAAACCCATCGCCACCCAAGCTGTCCAACCACTGCCGAAGACCAGCGCCCGACTCCGACCACTCCTCCGACCAACAGATCCGGTCCACCCGCCCCCAGCCATCAACCCAGACGTCAGCCGCACGGAGCTAAGAAGCCGGACAGCACCATTGACCCGGCAAACCAGCCGGAAGACCCAGAAGGAGAAGGGGAGAGACATAGACGACACCCTCCGACGCGAGGAGGCCGTCACAGAAGTGGGAGCAGCCCACCGACGGGCGAGATGGCCGGCGAAAGCTTGAAGAAGATTAAAAGCTGATTTGGTGGAGAGTCGAGAGAATTCGAGAATATGAGAGAGAGCGTCAGAGTTCCAACATTTGGTTAAAGTTAAACGCAAATAATCACTACACCATTTTTCGTTTTAGGCGTCTGATTTTGCTGTAGTGGCATAAGTGTACGTTGCTCAAGAATTGCTACGCGACTGATTAATCATGTAGACGTATTAGATTCAAAATTTAAAATTTTGTTTCTCGCGGTCAAGTAGTCAGGTTAAAATTATCCAAAAGAAATTACTTCCTACACTTATGATGCTTTTCAACAACAACAAATTGTTCGATAAAAAAAAAACAACAAATTGTGTATTATTTGACGAAAATGTTATGTATGACATTTGTCGAAAGTAAAACCCAAATCACGTAAATGTTCGAAATTCAAAAATCAAAAACTTATTACGCAAAAGGTATACACACAATTATTTCTTATACTTATGAATTATAATGTAAGAGAAGCGATCAAATGAGACAAGGCTTGGTAGAATAAGGCAAGTGAGGTACGATCTCAGCCATCCATCAATTCCGTGCATTGTGGGCGCACCACGTGGCAAATAGTAAAACCCAATACTTCGTAGTGTGAACGCGTTTGGCAGCTCGTGCCACGTGGCTTTGGCACGTGCGTTTGATCAACTCGATCCACGACTCAGATCGTGTCTCACTACCGCATTCTTACAACCCTGATGTCGCCGAACGCTCCTCTATAATATACAATAAAATATGATGTTGAATAAATTACCTTAAAATAATTAATAATAATGAAAATAATCCTTTTTTTGTAATGAAATCAAAGATGAAGATACTTTTACTCATTTGAGAGCCTTTGTTCATTTACCTAAATGATGTCTTGATAAATGGAGCTGCAATATAGAAGGAAAATATTATTATAGCTAATTATATCCTCTAGAAATCTGAAACAAAAGATTGCATTGGATAAGCATATATCCAATTCATGAGTTATTAACTTTCTCATCTTCCATCACACATATAAAAAAAATACCTTTCTCATCTTGAATATTTGAGCTTTGTTTTTGAAATTAAGCATATTTAGAGATACACAAAAGGCTTTTATTAGTAAAGGAATACAGGCTGACACCCTTGTACTGTTCTTCTACTCATAAATCACCACCCATATGTGAGTGACACTCGTACAGATCACTGCAACACCAAGCAGAGAGGGTTTTACACTTGCCCAAACTCAAATTAAGGCAGCCAAGATTGTCTGCCTAATATTATAATTACTCCCACTCATCACTGCTTCTAGGAAGACACAAACAACAAGCCTGTTCTGAGAAACCACCTCACCTCCGATAAAATCACTAGCTGGAAACTTGGTGATGACTACCAGGTGCATGTACGTAGATCATATTGCAACCTTACGGAAATTGGAAAAATGAAACAAACATTGAGGGAAAGAGTCAACACAGGAAGAGAGCTGGACTTGGTACGGTCATGCTTAGAATAGCCACCGAATGTCAATAGTTGGCAAAGTCAGTAGAGGCCGTGCATAGCATTGGGCTGAAACAGTCTTAAGAGAGCACTTTGCTTGAATTGTTGTTGTCTTTTTGTTTCAAAGAGACATTGGCAAATTGTGAATCAAGGTCTCTGCTGTTGTTACGTCGGTGCCTGGTTGGAGGCGGCTGTGGCTGTAACTGATGTTGGTACAGTGCACGCAGTCTCCCAATTTCTCTCTCTAGTACCTCATGTTCCACTGAAAGATAAAAATAAATAAATGAATTCAGTTACGAAAAATCTCAACCTTACCACTATCGTACCACTCTAATTAGAATGGCTAGCATTGGAAGGATAAAGAAGAAGAAAATAAAGTAATGGCCTATAAGAAATCTAGCTCATATTCTCTCCAAACATTTTAGAACTCATCAAGGTGGCCAAGCACTGTCATGAGTCCATACCCCATTCACACTCAAACATCAACATTACCCATTGGATAATACACATGTCGTCCTAACAATGTAGAGAAGACATACTACTTATCAGAAACTTACAGCACTTGATGAGTTGCTCCTGAGCCAAGCTGTCCAGCCGCTGCTTCAAGGCTTTGTTTTCCATACCCAAAATAAGATTCTGCTGGTTAAGAAATTCAAGCTCAGCCGAGACTTCGGATCCATCAGTCTGCAGATTACATTATGCAATCACTTGAGAACTGAATGTAAAATATAGCCAACTTCAGGTAGAAAACAATCATTCAGCTATGCAAATAGCCCCTGCTAAATTTACCTCTAAGGCCTCTACATTCTTCTCTAGCTCAGCAATGTACTGAAGTTTACGAACCCGAGAGCGTTGGGCAAATTGCCTGCAGTGAATTTCAGATCAAAACAAGGGTCACAGAATTGGCATCTGCCTCAGTTGCAGCATGCATTGCTGAAAGAAGAAATATAGAAATAATGTGTTTTTGGGTAAAGAAAGAACATACTGCTTAGCGCGTTTTGTGTCTGCCTCCGATGCAGAGGGGTTGGCTGAATGATCTATCTTCTCAAAAGCTTTGCCATCATTTACATAGTATTCAGTTCCATCTTGCTTGTCACAAAGAGTATGTGTAGCCAGGTTCACATCTTGCACCATACCAGAGTTACGTAAAACCGAGTGTTGCTTCAGTTGAACTGAAGGATTGATCGAGGACCCCCACAGTTTATTGTTTTGTTTAGCAACAGAATTCATCTCTCCATAGAAAGATCTGGCATCCCGAAGAGGATCCAACTCTTGAGATGTCCATGATGGTACAGGCACTAAGTTTTTAAATTTGTGACTGTTAGCTGAATATTCTCTGTTAGCAGCATCAGCTACGTCTAAATATGCAAAAGAATCACTTGAGGAACGCCGATGACCTCCCTTCCTTACAGGTGTGTCCGGTTCATTTAAAAGCTCATCGAGCCATGACGGCTGTTCCTCCAACGCAAAACTTTCTGACGAAGTACGTTGATGAAGATTAGTTCCCTGTTTAGGCCTCTGAATAGCTCTTGGTCCGACGGAAGGACTAGGATTGTAATCTGAATGTGAATGAGGAATACTTGGGAATGGACTTTTTGGTGGCAACAAAGAGTTCTTCCCAGGGTAACTCTGACTTCTCAAATTCGCCGCTCCCTTGGTATTTGCCATAATAATATTTTACAGCACTGACCATATATAGAAAGAATAATTAAACAGTAACATAGATAAATGACACAAAGATGTTAAAGTAAAACAAAAATATACCATATTAGTGTCAAAAGTCGGCATTTTGCTACCCATGACATTTCATGCAAATTTCATTTCTCTAACAATAATCAACATTTTAATCTTTAAAACCAATGACTGGACTGCAAAATCTACCTACATCCATACCCACTAGACTTACAGCTATAGCCCAAGTACTCTCAAAGCATTGATGCATCTCCACAACTTCCTACATCCAAAAGCATATAAAAAATCTAAATGATTAATAGAACCCCGTCATAAGATCTTTATTAGATTAAGTACTCTCATTAATAAGCTACACAAAACATATAATTTCTCTTCACCACCCTTAAGTCATCAAATGCGAGGAAAGCTTCCCCTGAATTCCTTAAACAACAGCACATTCAATAGAAAACAAGCAAAATGAAACCCGCACAATACAAACACAATAATTTAACACTCATATCAAATTACCACATTGACCACTCACATAATAATGGAAGACTCTACTTCACATCTTGCACAAGAAACGAAGAGCAAACGCATGAATAACACCAACAATCAGCTTAACATACACCAAGCTGCTCACACACACAATAAAACAGTAAAAAAAATCACCAAGAGCAAAGATCCGCAAGCATATACTAAAATTGCATTTCGCCTAATCCAATCCTCAAATTTATGTACTTTACGGTGCACAGTCGGATTACAGGACTGACCTGTGCGAAAAAACTATCACGCGAAGACGATGAACCAGATGATCCGCGGGAGGGGGAGGTGACCAGCTGCTGCAGAGAAACCCTAAGCCAACAAATTGAATGGAATTGTAACGCGATCGGCTTCTCAGCTGCGTCGTCGTCGTTAGATGCCGATGTGGATGTCTTCTTTCTAGCTCCAATTTCTAGGGTTTCTCTCACCTCGGATTTCTCTCTCCACACTCGCTCTCTGGATGATCTGCTTGTAAAAAGGAACAACGAAGCTTGCTTTCCAATTTACATATCGACCCCGAAAGTTTTGAACAATACAAATACCGTTCGAATAGTTTATCACTGCGTTCAAGTTTCTATTCTAAATTAAGTAGTTTGTATATACACAATGACCCGATTTAAGTCAACCCATTCATAAAAGTCATAACCAGTAGAACAGGTAATGACAGCAAGGCAGCCTGGTAGGAATGAACTGGAAAACGTACTAGACAGAGAAGAACATGGATTGCTGTGGTTGTGGGGCTAAAAGGATGCGAATTTATCATAAACTGTTTATGGCCTATAAAAATGCAAGGATGGTTGTGATTGATAATAATGGTGCAAAAAAGAGTTGACACTGACACTAGTAGGAGCACAAACAGCTCCACTCTCCTTTGTCCTGTTATTCAATTCATAGGGGCATAACCTACAACGTGAGGACCAATTTGAGACATTTGAAACCCTGTGACATTATAATTTTTGTACCATGGAACAAAGTGAGCAAAAACGATTCCTATGACCCCAAAAGCTTCTTCCATCGGGCATAGCCCAGTATGACAAAGAAGAGAATGATGGATACAATAGTAATAATTGCGACGAATGGACCGAATACTCCATTTATATGGTAGAGTTGGCATGGGATGTTCATGCCGAATATCCCAGCTATGAGGGTTTCAACTGCTATGGCAAAAGAGGCGATAGTCAATGTCAACTGGAGTTGAATGAGTTCATTACGCTGGTGGTCCAGTTGGATGTTCACATAATCCTCAGTGTCGTCAATGTACTCTCGGACCTGTAATAGGTCACTTTGAAAATGAGTAATGTCGTCGATGTTCTCACATAACAGGACTTCAACATGAGTAATGCCCAAAATCAGATTGAATGAATCATATGTGAATATGAAGCAATGGGTTGAACCGGCAACTCACAGATAAAATCTTATTCCGGGTTCCATCAAGCTGCATAAAATAAGCCTCCAGCAACATTTCCAGATCCTCGACATCATTGTCATCCGTGTTAGTCACCAAACTTCCACTCCGGTTGGAACCAAATCGATGAAGATTGCGAATAGCAGGGACAACACTATTTGAACTTGCATTAGCAATCATAGCCTCGTACTCCTGATTTTGGATCCACTTCCTCGTTAAGTATAATTGAGCCATGTCATCATTGTCATCTAGCAGATGTTCAATTTCATCCCTAACCTGCATGATCAAACAATATCTTAATTCTCAGAACGTAATTATAATACGTAACAAATGATTGTAGGGAAAAAAGAACATAGTATTAAAACACAACAAATGTACTTGAGACATTTTTTAAACGAATACCAGCTAGATCCAGTAAACAGTACATTTCTATGAAATGGTCTATCTTCCTACAAAAGACGGCGTCAGGGGGGTTCACAGCTCAACTGCAGAGAAAATAACAATATTTTTATAAAGAAAACTAACAGAACAATATCTAGTTAATTTACCTTCTGCACCCGTGCAAGCAGGCGGGTGAGGTTACTTTTGAGACTCCGGACATGCTCGAGATTCTTATTGCTTACACTCCTAGCTAATTCATCCAGTATAGGGTAAGCGTTTCGCTCTAAGTCTGCCACACTAGAGTCCAAGTACGTACAGACAATCTCCAACGCAATTTCAAGTACTTGAAACTCAAATGGAAAATCAGTCTTCAATTCATCTGCAGCATCAGTATTAGGCAATAACTTTCCACCGCCAGAAAGGTGCATTGCAGTATCTTGTCCATCCATAGGATACGTTCCACCTTTGTTGTGAAGTTGCTGCTTCAATTGATCCACAAATGGAAGAACCTCTTGCCGCATAGGGTCAAGCAATAGTACCTCCTCAGCAGTAACTATAGCCTTTATAAACTCTAAATTAACAACCATGGCTTTTTCCCTGGCTGCAAATCACAACATAATTCTTTAACCATTTGGTTCACCAGAGAATCAAGCTTATCGTATTGGATACAAGCAAATAAAAACTTTCATGCCCACTTGGCTTTGAACTAGTGATGCTTCAATATACAACAGATAGAACTGACCCAAAGTTTATGCAAATTCACAAACAACTATAAACCCGAATGAATATAATTAATGGTTGTCACCAAGATTTCTGCATCACTCCCTCATTCATGAAACAAGAGATAAATAAAGAAAAAGGCGGGATTATGTTGTGTACTTTCTGTGGTTTCAGAAAAGGCCAAACAATTGCTGCAAAAAACCTAAAAATATGTATAACCCCGACAACTGAAAAAAAAGAGTTACTTGTTGCAATGGACACATAAATAAAATCAACATTATCAAAACCATCTGGAGAACACTAATAAAAAAAAAAAGACTCCTAGCACATATTAAGCAACATAATAATTATAAATTGTGATGATAGTTGCGGCCAAAATGTATTGTTCCAAAGATACATCATCAGATGACTTCACCACAGTCCCATTCAACTAAAAGATGGGACAAACAATTAAACCCCATACAAAAACAACTTCACACTTATCATCATTATATGAATACGTAGATGAATCAAATTTCAATTCTTACAAAAAATGGAAAATATGAAATTGAACAATTACCGAGGATATTGGAGGAGTGAGAAAACACAGGGCCGAGAATCCTCAAATCCCTAGCCGGAATAGCAACCCGCTTCAAAATCGCGCTCTTGTCGCATTCGACCACCTCCGTCTCTCCAGACTTATCAAACCTCATCCACAGCCTCGCTCCCGCCGTCTTCTTCTTCGCCTTGGCCGGAACCACAACCGTTGTCGCGCTGGCGCCATCGTTTGGGGTCACTCCCAACACGCTCAAACCAGATAAATTATCAGCGGATTCAGGGACGGGACCCGGAGGAGGCTTGCGCGGATTCTTCAAACGGCTACGACCCGAGGTCCTCCGGAGCGCAGAGAATGGATTCTTCCCCATTCCTGCTGCTGAGGCGCCTGGACCGCTATGCCAATTGCTCAATCGCTGAAATCACGCAGCAGGAAGAGCAACGTCGTCCGACAAGGAGGGGTTCGGTTGGTTGGTCAATTGTTGTTGTTGATGATGACACGAGGAGAATCGTTGTCTTCTTCTTCGCCTCCTTCTTCCATACACGTCTCTTGGCGAAGATGGCAGGAAGCAGATTCTGGTACGATTGATTGATGAAATCAATGTCATATGCTTTTTTTTTGTGTTCACAAAACCCTAATTTGCGTTATTAAATACTCCTTATTTAATACTTTACTGTACTACTTTTCTCGCTTTCACAAAATTGCTACAAAGGCTTATACATCAGTACAGGGATTTGGATCAAATACCTTATCAAAAAAAAAAATACAAACTAACATTATAAATAAAAATTATAAATTTATTAAAAAAATTGACACGTATCAAAATCGATCAATCAGAATTAATTTTGACCGGGGTTCTTTTAGAAAATAAAAAAAACATACATTGACTTATTTAAAAATACATAAAAGATAGGAGGAGTATAATCGTCCTAAACTTAGCTACAATAAAATTCGACTTTTGCTACAGTACGTTTTTAAGTCTGATCATTCTCCCGTTAAGTCTGACTTTTACTGTATCAAATTTAGACTGTCGCTACAGTACGTTTTTAAGTCTGATCAGCATGCGTTAAGTCTGATCATTTTGAATAAAAATTTGACTTTTGCTACAGTAAAATTTACTTAAAATAAATAAATATCAGAATTAAAATAGATGATGATCAGATTTAAAATAGATGATAACCAGACTTAAAATAGATGATGATCATACTTAAAATAGATGATGATCATACTTAAAATAGATGATGATCAGACTTAAAATAAATAAATAATAGATGATGATCAGACTTAAAATAGATGATGATCAGACTTAAAATAGATGATGATCAAACTTAAAATAGATTATGATCAGAGACTTAGGGGCCGTTCTTTTGAGCTTCGATACAGTTTTATTAAGTTCAGTACCTTTAAATAAAGTTCAATACAGTTTAATTAAGTTCAGTACAGATAAATTAAACTCGATACAGTTTAATTAAGTTCAGTACAGTTAAATTAAACTCGGTACAGTTTAATTAAGTTCAGTACAGTTAAATTATTTTTTAATAAGTTCAGTACAGTTAAATATACTTTAAATTAATTTAAGTTAAAAATGTAATATAATTTTTTCAAGACAAATCAAATTTTATAGTTTTCAACCCTATTATTCAGAACTTTTAAATATTTTTAAATTTTTTTAAATTTGTATCCACACTTCTTCGGGAACTATTACATACATTCTTTAAGATGCAAAATACTCTTTCAATGGTTGTTCGTAAAGATGAATGTCGGTAATTAAATTTTTCATATACTCCGGTAGGTTGATCACCATCATGAAACGTTGGCATATGATATCAAACTCTTTTATCTTTATAAGGTGCCAGATAACCAATTGTATTTGGATATCCAGAGTCAATCAAATAATACTTTTCTATAAAATAATAAATAATAATAACACAATTAATTTAAATTAGTGGTTAAAAATAAGATACTAATGTTAAATTTTAGCTCGAGGTGGATGTGGAAAACAATATTTTGATTGAGTAATTGCATCAATTTCTTCGGTTCTCCTTGCCTTGTCGCTTGTTGCGGAAGTTGTAACCCTGTGAAATTGGGTTTGAAAGATGGCTGCATCTAGGGCTTACGTGCAATACATTACACAATATTATACTTTATAGTTTCTTTTTTTTTGTTGAGAGATATACTTTATAGTTTCTAAATATAATCATAAAATGCATCAAAAAAATATAATCATAAAAATATATTTTAAAATATACTTAAATTTTAAAAATAAAATATTAACATAATTAAGTTAAATTAAATTCGATACAGTTAAGTTAAGTTTAGTATAGTTAAATTAAGTTCAGTACAGTAAAATTAAACTTGATACAGTTTAATTAAGTTCAGTACAGTTAAATTAAACTCGATACAGTTTAATTAAGTCCAGTACAGTTAAATTAAACTCGATACAGTTTAATTAAGTTCAGTACAGTTAAATTAAACTCGATATAGTTTAATTAAGTTGAGTACAGTAAAATTCCAGTACAATAAAGCTCAAAAGAACGGCCCCTTATAATAGATGAAGATCAGACTTAAAGGAAATAAATAATTAGACTTAAAATAGATGATTACCAATTTTAAGTCTGATCATTCTCTCTGTAAGTCTGATCACTCTCAATTTTAAGTCTGATCATTAATAATTTTTAAGTCTGATCATTCTTAATTTTAAGTATGATTATTACCAATTTTTAAGTCTGATCATTCTCAATTTGTAGTGTTTTAGTTACCAGCGTTTTAAGTCTGATCATTCTGTCTTTAAGTCTGATCATTACCACTTTTAAGTCAGAGCATCACCATCTTTAAGTCTGATCATTGTCTATTTTTAAGTCTGATTATTATCTATTTTCAGTCTGATCATTGAGTCTTTTAAGTCTAATCATTAAGTTTTTTAAGTCTGTTCATTATCTATTTTAAGTTTGATCATTAAGTCTTTTAAGTCTGATCATTGTCTATTTTTAAGTCTGTTCATTATCTATTTTAAGTCTGATCATTAAGTCTTTTAAGTCTGATCATTATCTATTTTAAGTCCGATCATTAAGTCTTTTAAGTCTGATCATTATCTATTTTAAGTCTGATCATTAAGTCTTTTAAGTCAGATCATTATCTATTTTAAGTCTGATCATTTAGTCTCTTAAGTCTGATCATTAAGTCTTTTAAGTCTGATAATTGTCTATTTGAAGTCTGATCATTATCTATTTTAAGTCTAATCATTAAGTCTTTTAAGTCTGATCATTATCTATTTTAAGTCTAATCATTAAGTCTTTTATGTCTGATCATTAAGTCTTTTAAGTCTGATCATTTCTGGTTTTTAAGTCTGATCATTATCTATTTTAAATCTGATCATTAAGTCTTTTAAGTGTGATCATTATCTATTTTAGGTCTGATCATTAAGTCTTTTAAGTCTGATCGTTGTCTATTTTTAAGTCTGGTCATTAAGTCTTTTAAGTATGATCATTATCTATTTTAAGTCTGATCATTGTCTATTTTTAAGTCTGATCATTAAGTCTTTTAAGTCTGATCATTATATATTTTAAGTCTGATCATTAAGTCTTTTAACTCTTATCATTGCTTCTTTTTAAGTCTGATCATTTCCATTTTTAAGTCTTATCTTTAAGTATTTTAAGTCTGATCATTATCTATTTTAAGTCTGATCATTATCTATTTTAAGTTTGATCATTATCTATTTTTAAGTCTGATCATTAAGTCTTTTAAGTCTGATCATTGTCTATTTTTAAGTCTGATCATTGTCTATTTTTACGTCTGATCATTAAGTCTTTTAAGTCTGATCGTTGCTGC
Source organism: Rhodiola kirilowii (assembly GCA_033675215.1). NCBI lineage: Eukaryota > Viridiplantae > Streptophyta > Magnoliopsida > Saxifragales > Crassulaceae > Rhodiola > Rhodiola kirilowii. The sequence goes on along the minus strand of CM066193.1, from coordinate 2,264,466 downwards.
TTTTTAAGTCTGATCATTTCCAAGTTTAAGTATGATCATTAACAACTCTTGGACTAAATTGAAAATAATATTATTAGGTTTATACCCCTCCATGTGGAATGACTATAATACCCCTCCGTGTGTTGTTCGGGATTTCGGCTAAAATGGGACACGTGTCAGCTTATAAATTGAAGTAGTTTTTATTTGTAATTTGATTTGTACCTGAACCGCACCGATCAGTATAATACATGTTCAAGTTCTAGTGTTCAACCCATGTACACACGGCGCCGTTTCGATTCACCCCAAAAGTACATACAAAAAAGGAAAAAGTACAAATTGGTGTCTTCAACTATCTATTTTCCATTTGGAGATCCAAACTATCAATTTTTTCAATCAAGGGCAAAATAAAAAATAAATTATCCAATTTTCGAATACCGAGCATTGTAGATTCACCGTGATTAATTTACAAACTCAATCATGTGAATCCCTTTAATAACGATTCAATAAAAAAGTGTATTGGTGTTAAAGAAGAAAGATCGATTTAATACGTTAAGAGTTTATGATGAGATCGTCGGGTTATTTTCAAGATGGTTCACATGATTGAGTTTGTAATTTAGTGATGTAGGAGATGTTCGGATATTTGATCCCGGTATATGGACTTTTATTTATTAGCTTAGAATATCTAGATAATTAATTAGTTAATTATTATGTATTCTTATTATCTAGGTAACCTTTAGTATTTTTAGGGTGCTTTAATTTTACCTATTTTTAGATATCCTTATGTTATATAAGGAGAACCATGTAACACATTTGGGGATCAATTCATTATCCAATCAAATCATTTTTCAAACTTTGAATTCTTATTAGAATTCATTTTATCCCTATTTTGTGATAATAGCTACGGCATTATCGAATTCGTACTGTGTTTGGTACGAATCTTTATTTTATTTCATTTTTATTGCTTCCGCTACGTCAATTGGTATCAGAAGTCAGCCCTTCTGGCCCGTGATTGGTGACATGCAACGACGATGATTACACACATTGATTATTTTTCGGGAGGGATTGATGAAGAGAATTTTCTCAAATGGTTATATAATGTTGATAGGTACTTTGAGTTTAATTATATTCCAGATTACTATCAGTCTTATCATGTCGCTTTACATCTACGAAGTGAAGCTGATATTTGGTGGCGACGAGTACAACGTGAAAGAAAACAACTTGGCAAGAGAGTTATTCATAAATGGAAACGTATGAGACGTCTAATGATGGAGCGGTACCTTTCAGAAAGTGAAGCTTATAGCGGGGAGCAATCAAATCAACCACTTTGGAAGGATCCTCAAACAGTAAGAGATTCAATGCATTCCATTGTCAAAAGAATTGAAGATACTACGGAAGAAATTGAAGAGTTACAATTTGAAATTGTTGAGGAGCAAAATATGGAAATTAAAGTTGTGCAATTTGAAATTGTTAAGGAGCAACACATGGAAATTGAAGCGATGCAATTTGAAATTGTGGAGGAGCAACACAAGGAAATTGAAGCGCTACAATTTGAAATTGTTGATGAGCGTCAAATGAAATTTTTTGACGAGAACTCAACAGAAAAGGAAGAAATTTTACAAGAAAAAGTGAACAATATGATTGTGGAAGAAAATTTTCTCAAGTCTCCTTCGCCATTGATGTCTCTAGAAAAGGGAGAAATCATACTCCCATCAACGCCTATATTCATTTTTCTAAAGAAAGCCCCTCCAACTTTCACTCATTGGAGTTCTCAACAACTTCAATTCTTTATTCTCCAAGCGCGTACAAATTCGAGGTCGAGTTTCAATCAAGTGGGGGAGAATGATGTAGGAGATGTTCGGATATTTGATCCCGGTATATGGACTTTTATTTATTAGCTTAGAATATCTAGATAATTAATTAGTTAATTATTATGTATTCTTATTATCTAGGTAACCTTTAGTATTTTTAGGGTGCTTTAATTTTACCTATTTTTAGATATCCTTATGTTTTATGAGGAGAACCATGTAACACATTTGAGGATCAATTCATTATCCAATCAAATCATTTTTCAAACTTTGAATTCTTATTAGAATTCATTTTATCCATATTTTGTGATAATAGCTACGGCATTATCGAATTCGTATTGTGTTTGGTACGAATCTTTATTTTATTTCATTTTTATTGCTTCCGCTACGTCATTTAGTCACATTGAAGTTACGGTGCTCGGTGTTCGAAAATTGTTCAATTTATTTTTTACTTTGCCATTGATTGAAAAAATTGATAGTTTGGACCTTCAATTGGAAAATGACGGTAGACAATCGTCGGTAGTTTAGGGCACCAATGTGTACTTTTTCCTTAAAAAAACAGGAACAATACTTCGGCTTGGCTGCACATCATTCTAGAGTTTTTTATTTATAGAAATGATCTGATTGAATATCTCAAATAACCCAAATGAGTTTGGGATATCTAAAATGACTATTTTTTTAATAAAATCGGATCCTGAGTATCCAGTTAATTAAATTTTCTATCAAATCCTCACAATCCGATTTTTAAAAAAATAACGGATGGACAAAACGTGGACTTTTAAGAGTATATTAAAGTAAAAAAAAAAAATTCAAACACAGAATCCTCAGTAACTGGTCTTCTAAACAATTAATTTCAAATGAGAAACAGCGCCCGAATTGAAAAGCCGAACTCAAATGTCGCACGATTCGATTTCATCAAAGGAAGAGCGTTGATAAAAACCCTAACAAGTCTGATGGTTTCCTTAAAAAAAGTTGACATATCCGTATAGTTAATTCCTTCACACACAAAAAATAATTTTTTAAAGAAATCGGTTGTGAGGATATGGTGTTAGTAAAAAAAAAAATTCACCGGGCAGCCACATCACTTAAAGTTCACATATTGTCACGTGTCATTTTATTTTGTTGAAAAAAATCTGCTTTCGGTGATCCCATTTATTAGAAAATTTAATTAACCGTTACCCTTCCGGTTTTATAAAAAAAGAGTCATTTTGAATATTCCAATCTCATGTGAATCATTTGAGATATTCACAAACTCAATTGAGTCATTTCTGAAAATAAAAAACTCATCCTTCTATCGCGAACTGAAACACAATAAACTATAACAAGCGAAAATCAGATTTAATAAATATCCGAAGTGAGCCATAACTGAGGTTTAACAGGGAGAATGTGACATTTTTTTTTGAGAATGAGACATTTCACATTACACAATAGGAACTGGGGCAGTTGTGAAATTGCTGCATCAACTTGATGCCAAAGAATTCAGCCTGTTAGTCGGAGCTGAGAGTGGCTGATTGCTGCTGGAGTGGGTCGAGGGATAGGGTTCACAGCGCTTTGGACTCGACGGAAAGCAGCTTTTACACGTTCTCCAAGGCTTTCGTCCAGGCTTTCAACTTCCCCAGTTTGTTTGTCAAGGTGAGCTGTATTGCCGTCGATGGTTATAACCAGCTTCCCTTCTTCCCCAAGCTTCACATCTCCAAAGAGAGAAACAAGCAGGGCATGTGTTATCTTTTCTGCCTTCTTGCTGTTTTCTTCTTCTGCTTGGAGAGCATCCGATTCCATTACTAATTTAGGTATTTCCCTGCTGATGTTTAGAACCATCGCTACAACCGAGTCTGAGACCATGTCGCTTATGGGGTCTGAAGACCAGTGCAGGGATATGTGTTTTTCTGATTCTTGTCTGACTGTAACGCAATCATGGACACGGAATGCTGGAAGGTCAGATTCCTCATCCTGCACAGACTCGACACTCTCGTATATCTGCTTCAGCCTGTGCGCTATAACGCCAAATGCACCTGCGTACGGAATGGTGATTCTCTGAGTAATGCTGGAGGTGGATAGCTGGGAGAACACATGGAGATCATCAGGCGCCATTATTTGATATGTGAACCCTTTCTTAACAAGCAAGCCACTAACAGTCTCTCCAACTTCTGGTGTCTTCTCAGCCAGCCTTCCGATGGTTTTTGCCATTTTTTCAGAGTTGAAATACATCTCGACAGACTGACAGTTCTTTGGAGTAATGATTTTGGTATTTCCATCAGAAAACTGGGTAATGAGTTTTTGCTTCAGCCTTCCCATTTCATTTGCTTCTCCATGCACAAGTATGATATTTGGTGGCATGAGTTCTTGCAAAAACGCACTGGTCTGAGCAAAGTCAGCATGAGCCGAGAACGAAATGTAATGGACACTCATGTTGAGAGGCGCTGAAAGACCATTCATAAGCGTCACTTCCTTTGGTTCATTAATAATGCTTTTTGCTAATGTGCCTTCAACAACATAACCAGGTATGACACATGCATTTTTCTTGTCAGTGCACCAAATATCAAACAACTGCCGAGACAAGCCACTCTGCAGCCCACTAGGGCTGGCCATGACCACCGAAGGGCCTACATCTTCGAAATTTTCAATGCTCTTCAGTGGCTGTATGAACTTGAACTCGAAGGGATTCGAATTAGCAAACTGAGTGCGGATCCTATCATTCATAGAGTTGATGTAGGTCTGGTACACAGACATGCACCTCTTTGCTAGAGGAGAAGCATAATATATCGGAACATTATGGAGCTCGGGGTGGTTTGACCAGTACTCATCAAGAATCAATAGTAATTCCTGTGCACGTCCAAGGGCAAAGGCGGGAATTAAAACGCGACCTCCTTGAGCAACAGTAGAATGGATCACGTCGGTGAAACGTTTTTCACGAATATGACGAGGCTGGTGCAATTGGACGCCATATGTTGATTCAATAATGCAAATGTCAGGGGAGAACTGGGGAATCTCAGCAGCCTTAAGATGTCTATCTTCTTCTCGAGAATAGTCACCAGTATATAGAATTCTCACACCAGCAATGTCGACCATGAACATAGCTGCACCGAGCACATGTCCTGCCGTATAACACCAGAAACGGATTCCATTTACTTCCAATGTTTGATGAAAATCAATGACCTGCATAAAATGTTGGAAATAGAAAATATAGAATTATGAACTGAGAACGAGTATGTCTTCAGATGGATAGATTTGGACTGCTAAACTTGCATGAATATAATACAGCACCTCGATTTTGTCCATGGAATGGAGTATGTCTTGTTCATTGAATAACATATCTTCAGTAGAGACCTTGCTCACTTTGACATAATCAGACAAAAGCAGCTTATAGATGGCCTTGGTAGCATGAGTCATGAATACTCTTCCTTTAAAAGGGGTCTGTTAAACACACATACGTCAGTTACCATTAATAAAGAGAAAAAAAAAACTCGACTCACTTAGACAAAAAACCCGCCTTCTCAAGAAAATATGGAAGTGAAGCAGCATGATCCAGATGGAAACTGCAAGCGAGCAATGTCATTAGTTACGCCTAGAAACACTTTGTAACTTTACAGAGGGATAAGAAACTAATGATTTGTATTATCCTTGCCACGAAAACTTTGTAACAATCATAGTAAACTCAGTTACATAAATAACATGATCAAAAAAACAAGCACCCAATCAATAACTCGTAATAATATATGAGAATCCGACCAGCCTCATGGTAAAGTAAATCAGTAATTATAAAAGTCATAGATTCCAAATAATCAACTAAACCAAGATGTAGCTAAGTTCTCAGTTGTGTCATTTGTTTCTCTATTCCCTCAGCTTTGACTTAAGTTACAAAATACGTTTACATGCTTGCTTGTACTAATTTCTCAAGTGTTATAGCAGTCCTAGATTTGTTTATAATAACTCTAATAATATATGAGAATCCGACCAGCCTCATGGTAAAGTAAATAAGTAATTATAAAAGTCATAGATTCCAAATAATCAACTAAACCAAGATGTAGCTAAGTTCTCAGTTGTGTCATTTGTTTCTCTATTCCCTCAGCCTTGACTTAAGTTACAAAATACGTTTACATGCTTGCTTGTACTAATTTCTCAAGTGCTATAGCAGTCCTAGATTTGTTTATAATCAGTTTCGCATTTCAAATATAAAGTAACACTGAAAGAACTACAATAGGAACTATACAAATCTACTAAAGGAAAGCACATACTGAGTAACAAGGAGGACATCAACAGTGGAAGGATCAATCTCATCAAAATAAGGAAGCGCAGCCATGCCAGAGTAGGCAGGATGAATCCCACAATCAAACTGCGAAATCCAAAGCACAAATCAATCACTGAATTTCACACAAAACCTCAAAATCCGAAATTCGACTAACCAGCACCGTCTTGCCCTTGTAAGACATGTAAACGCAAGATCGACCGACTTCATTCCCAGCTCCCAACGGCGTTATAATCAGCTGATCCCCTTCCCTCGTCACAAATGACTCTCGGCGCTTCAACGACGGCGCTTGACCAGTCGAAGCCATACTTCTCTTTCTTCGAAAAACTGAGACAAATACCAACGATTCGATACGCAGGTTACGACAAACGAGGTTGGAGATGATAGAGTAAAGCAGCTTACCAAGCGCTTGCCAGCGAACTTGTGGTGAATGAAACCCTAATTTTAAAGGTCCGTTCCAGTGATAGCAAGGGAAAAAACACCAATCTACCCCATTTCAAACTCAAATCACCCATATACACCAACTCAAACTCAAATCACCAATCTACCCCACTTTTTTAATGATTCCGGTTTGTGTCGTACCGGAATTAGGGTTTTTGGCTAATTCCGATTTATTTCCAACCGGGACTCTTCGGAAAACGGAGACGTGGCGTACCGGAATCGTTCCACATCAGACATTTCTACGAATTCCGGTATAGGACATACCGGAATTATCCAAAACCCTAATTCCAATTTGTGTCGTACCGGAATCATTAAAAAGTGAGGTAGATTGGTGATTTGAGTTTGAATTGGTGTATAGGGGTGATTTGAGTTTGAATTGGGGGTAGATTGGTGTTTTTTCCTATAGCAAGCTGACAACACTGGTGTAGAAATGCAAATTGCTGGATAAATAATACTGTAAAAGGAATATAAAGTAAACAAATAAAGACAAATCGAAGTACAAAAAATAAAATAAAAAATCATCGACCACAGTGGGAGTCGAACCCACGACCTTCTGATCCGAAGTCAGACGCGCTAATCCACTGCGCTATGCGGTCTCTGTTTTTGAAAACTACATAATCATACTATATAATCGTTGGTCCTTTCTTCGGTTTTGATTTTTTTTCGAACTTGTTTTTATGGTAAATTGAAGAAGGCGATTTTGAGGAATTAAATAAAGCACAAACAGACATATTCGCCATTGACTTTGTACATGAAATAGCAACGCAGGTACATTTCCATCCACGAGATGAAGTGCTTTTGAGATATATGGAAGGGCTGAAGAAACTCTTGGCTCTTGCAATGTATTTGTATCATAGTAATGTAACAATTTGTGAATAAAGTGTTTGGGATCGAATAGACTAGAGGGAGCTCCAAAGATTTTACTACTCGTAGGAGCTACATTTACATCAAATTCGTGTTTTGAATTTTATACTGAAACCTCAAAAAATATATCATTCTCAGTCATCTCAAGTTGCGAAGGAAAGAGCCTCAATTGTAAGCAATGCATGCATCATAATGTAATATTATAAAGAGATTGTCATTGTTTTGTTTCAACAGCAGACTCAAATCGATTGTTTTGTTTGTTCCAAAATCAAATACAACACATAGTAAGTAAAAGACTCAAAACCAAGAAATAACATCCCAGCATCATCATAAATAATCTCTTAATTAAGCAGTAAGAGCCTCCTCCTGGTGAGTCTCGATCACAACATCACTCGTCGGGTACGCGACGCAAGTCAGCACCCAACCCTCATCAATCTGATCATCATCGAGAAAGCTTCCATCGCTTTGGTCAATTTTCCCTTCCTTCACTTTCCCAGCGCAAGACGAGCACGATCCAGCTCGGCACGAGTAAGGTAAGTCAACGCCAGCCTCCTCGGCCGCGTCGAGGATGTACATGTCATCAGGACACTCGATTTCCTTAGCTCCTTCTGGTGTGAGAAGTTTGACTTTGTAGACGGCCATGGCTGTCACTCGCCCGCCTCTGTTGCCTGATTTGAGACCAAACAAGGCTTGACCAACGTTGACTTTGTTTGACCTGAGGTTGACTGCTGGCTGGCTGCGGATGAAGGAGCTGCTGACCATAGTGCCGGTGAGTGTCGCCATTGCTTCGAGAGTTTTAGACTTGAAGAGAGGTTCAGTTTTTTTAGCAGAAGGGAATAATGGTGGTTGATATAAAATGAAGGAACTTGTGGATGGAGTGGTGAGCCGCGGATCACCCAATCTTCCACGTGGCATCAAGATGTGGTGCGTTGTTTTGTTATCTCTTTATCTATCAGACATGCGATTCTGGAAAAGTGCAGAAGAGTTTTGTATGGTGAATGTGGTCGACACGATCCTTCAACAATATGCTTTAGGCTTAGGGTTCAGTAAATAACACGAAACGGCGTCATTTGGTGTGAGTGTCTGACTCGGGAACGACGTCGTCGACAAAAGCTTGCACCTTGCACTTCCATCAGGGTCTTTGTGAAAGGCCTCATCTGCCCTTCCTGTTGGCTTTGTTTGATTGAATTATGATTTCTTTTCAATTCATGTTATGAAGTAAATTTTTTGTTTAAGTTGCAAATTCAAAATAATATAATTTATTTTTTTAGATAACATCGGGCAGATTTTGACATGAGAATTGTGATTATAATTCACTTAATAAACTGCAAATTTAGATAATTATCAGTTATGAATTCACAATCATAAGTTGTATGTGTAGTCGTGATTTTACAGCTTTCTGGCTTCGTAATTGAGGTTTAAAGGTTTATTGAGCGATTCATCGCCAAACATCAAACTAAAAATTGGAAACAGTTTTTTTTTTAAGATTATAGTTCAATATGTATTTCAATGCAGTGAAAACAAAAAACATATATAAATTCACATTTGTACTTTAATATTGATTATTAATCAATGTTTACAAAATAATAATCCACCTAGCTATCAACATAAAGTCAAACATTGTTTACATGGCGAAGTGAGTTGTCATGGTGGTATGGAACTCCCCCGGTGCTTGTGGTGGTCCGGGTTCAAGTCCTTTCCAGCGCAAACTTTAAAAAAAAGAACAGATGCTAAAATCTGAGCTTAAGCTCCCCCATAAAAAAAATCAAACATTGTTTACCATGCCAAAACTTGTTTTCCCGATAGTTGCCATGAAAAGGCTTACATGAAAGACTGAATAACTGGACAATAATATAATTGAAAGAAATAACATCCAGTCCGAAGCAGGAACTCGTGAAATTGTGACTCATCTAGCATCCGCTAGCAATAACAACTGCATCCTTGCCTTTCCATCATCGAGCACTTTGATCCCTGGCCACAAGCAAGCACCGGGGAACTAAACTAAACTAAGAAAACTACAAACTCAGTCCGCAACGACTGAGATTAAAAACCTTCTTAAGCAGATAACACTTAGAGGGACTATATACACAAAACCAAAAAACCACACCCAGCCAGTCACTACCCACCACCCAAAACCCCCCATGGCACCACCCACAAACCCTCAACCTCACCCGCGCCAAGCCTCCACCGTCGGCACCATCGAAGGAAGAGGAGGAGGATGAGAAGAAGGCGAGGTCGTTTATGGAAGGGTCCGGAAGGGGGAGTGGAACTGGCGGAGGTGGGGAACGGAGGTAGTCGGATGGAAGAGCTTCTGGGTTGCTAAAACTTAAGAGGAGCAAACAAAGCTCCACTTCATTCGTGGTACCATTTAACTCTATATTTGTTTTGATAAACTGGCTGGAACAGTTACAACAACGATTACAGAGGACTTAAAGTTAGAGAAACTCTAGCTGAGAACATATCCAACAACATAAACCTGCGTAATAAATAATTGGAAACATGCGCCACTTCGTCTCACGCCTCATGATGAACCCTCCAGCTGATCACGAAAAATGATAAAATCGAAAAGAAACCCTCAAAACGAAAAACAATCTGAACGAATTCGACCGAAAAGGCTCCCTTAAGTGGACTCAGTCACACTTAGAGAGCCCTAAATCGAAGTCGGGGAGACTTCGTAACTTTCTTCTTTAAAGTTAAAGCGGAAAACTTAGAAATCCGTTCATCCCTAAGTTCCGTCGCTACCTGGAGAGCTAACAACAGCTGATGAAATGGAAAGTGCTAGGCTAAAGGCAAAGAGCATATTCCTGCGAACCTTCGCGGAGATTAGCCACAGTTGAACAGCTTCTTCAACAAGAAAGAAGAGAGAGCTCCCGTGAAAGCCTAAGCCTAGAGAGGAAGAAGCGAAGAGGTGAGGTTTGGAGGCGTGGCTGAACCATCTACGATGGGGGAGCGAATGTTGGAATCTGAGACTCAGAACATTTCACATGCAGCTTTGTACCAGAACATACATATGATTAAACTGAGCATATGATTAAATTCAGCAGCAAGTTGTATCAACAACTGATTGTAACAGATCTGAATGATGAAATTGAAGCAGCAACTAACTGTAACTTATCCGAAACAGCAACAAACATCAACTAATGTGATCCGAAACTTTAAAACAGCAAGCATTCACATGTGACACTAAGCAAAATAATCTTTACTGAACAAACAGAGTCATGCAGGTTTACTAAACAAACAGAACACGCATGTAAATGAATCTGAAAACAGAAACATGAATATGAGTATTGCGAGATATTTAAAACAGAGAAATAACAAAGGACAGCAAACCGAAGATTCAGTCACGTCAATGAGGACGCTGTCCTTAAAGCTATATTGCCTCCCTTAGGTGCTGGGTCTGCAGGCAACGAGCTTCCCAGGATGAAAGAATCACAGTAAGCGCTTGAGCACCGCCGCCTTGCTGTACGAACTTATTCAACCTTCCACTATCACCACTGATCGAAAAAGCAAAAAGAAGTCGAGATGCACTGTGTAGGGTTTCGTTTTTTTGTGTATTTCAAAAACCGTGTTTCTCAGTTTTGGAACGAGTTCTTTATATAGCCGAGGTTCAAACTGCCCACAACCTAAAGAAGTGGGAAGTTGAAACTGCTACGCACTCATCCACTGCTGGACTGAAGACCAGGTTTTCCGAAACTGCTTCAACAGCCCAAGACTGAGTCATTCATGTTGACGTTTGATTAAAAAAATGGACCGAACTGATTCGAAAACGAACCACGCAACCCACTGAGAAATTGACAGCATTCACCCGCGTGATGCGGGCGCACACAAGCCAGGCCAAATCTAACGGATCCGAGCCAATGATTTGCACCCCCTGGGCGGGCGCGTAGGCATTTTGGAAGACCTTGGTTTAATCAATTCAATAACCATGAACTTGACGTTATATAAGAACACACTTTGTTCCCCTTTGGTTTCCAATGTGGGATATAAGCTTTCAACCAAGTGAAATTCAACTTCATATCAATCCCTACCAAAGTCAAGTTTGATGATTTTCGGTCCATCTTTGGCCATCGATTTCTCATTCGATATAGCTTCGTTTTTGGCAATTCAACATTCGATTTCATACCTCTCAACTCAAGGTATTTTAATCTAATTTTATCAACACGATTTGAGGTGTCCTCCACGCTCAATTTTAGGTCTCAAATGTGGCGCACCACCATTTTCTTTAAACCTTTAACACACATTTTTCCAACAATCCCCCACATGAAGAAAATCGAGTGGTGAAAACAAATAAAACAATAATCCTCGATAATCAACCTCGACTCGAAGTGGTGATAGCTTCTACGGATAATATCTGCACAGGATAGGTATGTTACCCCCTTGAACCTTCCCTTGGGATAGCATGATCTCTTTACTAACTATTCAGTAGACGTGATTGTCTTTGAACTGTTCGTCTTATACTGTAAACAAAAATCATGTTCCCACAGATATTATCCTGATCTTATTCAGTTCTTACTGGTGGGCTCATTTTGGTCATTGATCGGTCGAATTCTTGACCTATTAATCACTTCATTCGATGATGGATTATGTTTGTTTTCCCGACATTTTATTGTCATGTGATCTCTTTTCTAGTGTTTCAGGTCATATATCATATATCTAATACTTTTGGGTTGAACCGAAGCAAAGAAAAGCAATTGGTGCAGATTTGCGCAAAAACAGGACAAAACAGGGCAGACATACCTTTGCGACGTATTTTGCATGCCCAGGGCTCATTCGGTGTCCAAATGAGTTGAAATTTAGCTTGTCGGAAAGCTAATTCAATTCTCTACAACTTTGTAGTTGACACAAAGAGCAGATTCGAAGGTTTAGACCTCTAAAAGGCAAAAGAAGTTAGCCCGTTACAATCTTCAGCAGCCGTTACACCTTGAGCTGTAACGGTTGTAACGGGCATGAATTTTCTCAGAGATTTTTGCTTAGCCCGTTACAGCCGTTACACCCAGCTGTAACGGGTGTAACGGCCCCGTCGAAGACAATTTCAAAAAATCGATTTTTGGGCTTTTTGGACAGATTTTTGGGCATATTTCCTAATTTTGATTTTAGGCTTTTTGGCCTTTTGGAAAGCTATATAAGAGAGAAAACCAGAAAGAACAGGTGTTGTTATTTTGGAGAAAAAACCCTAACTTGGGAGAGAAGACAGAGCTTTCAGCGTGAGGATCATTCGAGCTACACGAGTAGTCCTCTTAATTCCGGGATCCTACGGATCCCGTGCTATATAACCCTAACTTCCATGTGATCAATTAAAGTTGTTATTTATGCGATTCGATTATTCAATTTCATTGTGTCCTTAATTTTATCGTTCTATGCAAGTATTTACATCAAAGGGTATGTTTGCATTGCTAGAACGTATTTAGGTTATATGCCGAAAGGTGGATGGGCCCTAGGGATTAACCGGATTGCATGAAATTGATATTAGGTCATGTTTATATGAACTAATAGGAAAACCTTTAGTTTAATAAATCGAGATCGTTGATAATCCGTGGATGAGCGGCGTTCAACGATTGAGATTAATGTAGACAATGATCCGTGGATGGGCGGCTTGTCTAGTATTATTTCGGTTATATTCCATATTCGATAGCATGAATAATAAACTTGACATGATTGCATGATTAGTGGGGTTAGCACGGGTGAAGTATGGATTCTGGAATTCTTTCTCTGATAAAAACACAACCTTTTATTTTCTGCACATTTAATTTCTGTAATTTTTCGTGACAACCAACTCTAGTTAACTAGTATTCACACACCTGTTCCTAGGTTCGACCCTTGGCTTACCAAGGTTTATAAATATTGTTTGACTGCAATTTGACCCCTAAAACTCATACTTTGACAACTATAAAGGGTTAAAAATACGCGTGTCAGTCATGACACCCCTTTCCTGGTTCTGCAAGAGTTTCTAAAGAATTAAGCCCTTTGAATTCTCCTTTGAAGCGACCCCACTTCTCTCTCACATAGGTGAGTCTTTCTCAAAGTAATCCCGCGTTACCCATTTGAATCTCACTATTCAAATTACTAGAATCATTAAAAGCTTTGAGCTTAGCCTCGTGCGGGAGTCACTGTTTTATCAAGGAATATGATGGGGGGTTGCCCCCACAGTGACCTCACACAGTCTTAGCAGGTCGGTTGTCCCTTTGAACCAAGTTCTTGGGATCTCCAGTCATCATGGTAGGGTTTTCCTTTGCCTCGACTTTTAATGCCCAAGGGCTTAAGCCTATGTTTTGATTTTAGCAATCAAAAGGCTTCAGTCCCATTCCTTTAGTCGTCTTCTCTACTTGGTCCTTATTTAACCCTTTGGTTAACGGATCCGATATATTTTCTTTGGACCTCACGTAGTCAATGCTTATGACTCCGGATGAGAGAAGTTGTCTTATGGTATTGTGTCTTCGACGTATGTGTCTAGACTTACCATTATACATGACATTATGTGCACTACCAATTGTTGATTGATTATCACAATATAAACATATTGGTGGCACAGGGGTTTTCCAACCAGGAATATCCTCTACAAAATTTCTTAACCACTCTGCTTCTTCGTCGCATTTATCTAATGCCACGAACTCAGCTTCCATCGTGCATCGGGTTATTAGAGTTTGTTTCGAGGATTTCCATGACACGGCTGCACCTCCCAAAGTGAATACATATCCACTGGTGGCCTTTGAGTCTTGTATATCAGATATCCAGCTTGCATCAGTGTAACCTTCAATGACTTCAGGATATCTGGTATAATGTAGACCGTAGTCACGAGTAAATCGTAGATACTTCAGTACTCTCACGATGGCTTTCCAGTGTTCAGTTCCTGGGTTACTCGCATATCTTGCAAGCCTACTCACACAATAAGCAATATCAGGTCTAGTACAATTCATTAAGTACATTAGACTGT